>JBAIAA010000009.1:0-2400000 GCA_037893245.1 Crossaster papposus | reverse complement strand
TGTCGTCGTTAATTGTCGGCGTTGTCGTTTCCCTGCTTTGAACTGTAAGTGCAAGGTTGGTTGCATTTATTTGCCTTATCGCCATAACGCCAATGGTACCAACATTGTTCACCTTTATGCTGAGTTGGCAAAGGGGAACGTGTGCGACGCTCGCGACTGTTACTAAATCTACGATTATCGCGGCTTTTTGAGCGGGTTCTGGATCTGCTACGAATTTCGCTTTCAAGGGCTTCACCCTTTTTGGTCAGGTGGTCTACCATTTTCATTGGCAGTTTTAACGACTGATGAAACTGCCATTTGGCCTACAGATGGGCTCACTTCCATAATTTTATCAGCAACATTTGCTAGTTGATTGATGGGTATAGTATCGCTTGTGGGTGCTAGGATAAGCTGTGCGTTTGTAGGGAGCCTTTGCAAAAACAACTGTTTTAAAATGCTCTCTTCCAGTGTATGGTCTCCTAACAATTGTTGCATGCGGCGCAGGAGTTGTGAAGGTTTGCGGTCCCCCAATTCTTCTGCCGTTAGAAGCTGATGTAAGCGCTTTTGTTCAGATGCCGAAGTACGTTTGATTAATTCATCTTTTAATGTGCTATACGGCTGATCACTTGGCGATTGCAAGAGTAAATCTCTTACTTCTAAGGCTATTTCTGGTTGCAATGATGAGACAACATCAGCATATTTAGTTTGTTGTTGTGTAATATTGCGTGTCATGAATTGGGCTTCTACTTGAGCAACCCAAACTCGCGGGTCATTCGGCCAGTATGGTGATAGCTTTAAACCTACTGCATATTGTTGATTACCAAGTGCATGTGACGTTTGAGGTTTCTCATCGTCGGATTCCATAGCTTGGTGTTCTGGTCGAAACAAAAATAAAACTCACTGAAGTTCTATAACAAATGTCGAAACTAGGTTTATCCTATTGAAATAAATAGAACTATTGTGGCGCGTCTATTTGCGTTTGCAGTGTACGTGTATCCAATTCAAAAGAACGGAAAAGCTCCACATGCCACTTCTTTTTTAAAGTGGATTTTGCATGCAAACCGTCGTACAATTGAGAGAAGTCGTTACCCAACGTGGTATTATGACTTGATCTGGTTTTACGCTTGCTTGGTTTTCTAACAGAGGTATGCCAGGAGAGTGTGCGTGTAGTAATTCCCAATTGTAATTCGTTATTGAATGCTCGGATACGCGTGTTTGCCCGATCTAGTAAGGAATCCAGTTGTTTTTGAATATAGCTTAGTTCTTTAACAGTTAATATGGGTGAAGATAAATGTTTACTGGCCTGAAACTTGGCAAACGATGCTGACGGAATAGTAACAATCGAAACTACAGTTGTTGGCCTACAAGCTAGAATTTGCCGTTTGTAATTATAAATTTTAGCAAACAAACCGTCCAAGGAAATCTCGGATTTTTGCAAAACCTTATAACGAGCGTGGGAAGAATGCACACAATCTGTGAGATCGTTAATGCCAGAAGCTAATTTTATGATTGTAAAATCCGAATCACTGTAAGTGCGTAATTTTGTCAGAGTGGGCAACACAAGGTCGTCAATAGAGGCACCACGTTGGATAACGAAATCTACGTTTAAATTACTGCACGCAGGCCGTATATACTGATCAAAAGAATAAGCCCTAGAATCCGCAACAAATAACTGACGAACTTGTATAGGCATAGGTATTATTAGGCTTGTTCTCACGTCGAGGTCACCAATTTTAGTGATTATTTTTAATTATAATTATATCACTTCTAGTGGCTGGCTTCGCCAATATTAGTAATACCAATATTAATAGATTAAATAAGGTTACGTGTTCGAATCACGTCGAGGCCACCAATTTTAGTGATTATTTTTAATTATAATTATATCACTTCTAGTGGCTGGCTTCGCCAATAATAGTAATACCAATATTAATAGATTAAATATTTTATGATTTTAATGCTGATAATTGTCAGCAGATAAGTATTAATAAAGAAAGAAATAAACTAAGAACAAGTAAACCTCCTGGGTTGCAACAAAATACAATGTGTAACGCCGCCGCGGCTCGCCTATTAGCTGTATACTACTGCCAAACCTGGTTTACCACGGCGACTAAATAATAAACTCACAACTCAACAAACAAGGAAATAACGTAGATGAAGCAAACTGCTAAAAGGACGATCGGTGCTGCCAGCCAGATGAGACGTCGTCAGTGGTGTGGTCGTGAACGGGGCTCTCGCACAACTGGTGGTGAATACTAGGACGTCTGGTCCTTTATACAAATAAAGGAATGCACCACTGCACGCGCTGCGGAATGTGCAGGTGTAGGCCTAAATGAACAAAGGAATTCTTGGCTACTACAGTATTAATCAATGTAAAGTTTTTGTACACTACGTTTATAATCATTTTAGAGCTTGTGGAACACATGTATTTATTTTTGTATTTTGTTCGACTTTGGTTGAATTGGATTAGATAGCCTGGTAATCCAATTGGCTATACATCTTACTCGTACCTCTTTATTTTGTTATAGTGTAGATATTGTAAATACATATTGGTATAATTATTGTATACTTTGCTTACTTTGATTTATGTCCGAGAGTCAAAAATGATGAGACCGGGTGCACATTGCGTGTGAGAGGGTAGGGGGGGACCCGGGTTTGTGACAATTGGGAGCTTGTCCGGGAAAAGAGTACACCAAAATGGAGTATGATATACACAGGGTTTCTCCCTTTAAATATAACGGTATGCTTCCTCTACTTAGTTGAGTCATTGCGTACACTCGGACATTAATTTGAAGCTGTAATTGTTTAGTAGGCACAGGGATTTGTGTAAGGCTTGATATAGTCTCAACATCGGGTTATGACATTTCCATATGCCTTTCAGGGTACATGCGCGATCTTTTTTTTTGTGGCGCATTTTTGCAAGGATGGTGCAAAGATTGTCAGTAGTTGCAGCAATCTTGGTGGTAACTTGTTGCCTTGTTCCCTTACTGTATGCAATAGGCACACCGTGCACGCAATATGTTTTTTGTTTTGCCTTGCGTTGGCAGAGATTTAATTTGTAATATGGAATTCGAGCGGCTTTTAAAGATAGGCAAAGAGCTTAACTTAGAGGGCGACAAATTGTTGGAATTTGTGCAGCAGCGCGAAGAAAAGATTGCTAAAAAAAGATCAATCGAAGATGAAAGAGAGGCTAAGAAAATAGAGACTGCGGATCGAAGAGAACAAGAGGCGTTAGAAAAGGGAGAAAGGCAGAAAAGGCGCGAACATGACAGAATCATGAAAGAATTAGATCTTAAACATGCAGAACTCATGAATGAAAGTAAGGATAAGGATAACGGTGTTTACTACCCCACACCTTAACTCCCCAAGTTACCAAATTTCCGTGACGGGAAAGATGAAATGGACTCTTTTATTATGAGGTTTGAAAGGTTTGCTACCGCTATGAACTGGCCGGAAGCAGATTGGGCAACGGGGTTGTGCGCTCTTCTTACAGGTAAGGCACTAGATGTTTATACACGTTTACCTGCGACCAAAGCTAAAGACTTTAGGGAACTTAATACCGCACTCATTTATAGTTATCAGCTTACTGAAGAAGGTTTTAGGATCAAATTCAGATCGACACGTCCCGAAACTGGTGAAATGATCGTATTAGGAGTTATCTTATGCGTTGGGTAGATGTAGCTGGTGTTAACAAGTCATTTGAAGGACTAGTTGAACTGCTTTTAAAAGAGCAGATACATAGAGTTTGTAGTAGGGACCTTAGTATTTGTTTGAAGGAACGGCAACCAAAAGATCTGACTGAATTAGTGCGAATAGCAGATAGGTACGTTGAGGCCCATCACTCTAAGCAAGATAGGACACCACAAGCGTTTGGAAGCTTTAAGGGCCAAATTAATCAGGCACCAAATAAGTCTCAGACGCAAGTACAATCCCGTGGGTCGGATAGATTTACAAAGCCCTGGAGAGACTCGCGCACATGTCATAAATGTGGTAAAGTTGGACCTGAGACTAAAATACCTAAAGAGATAGGAAGCAACGATCGACTCACTTTGTCACGCCTTCGACCGTATCCTACAGAGTCTGATGCGCCTGTGCAACTTTCGACGATAGCGGCGCTATTCGCGTCTTGACATCCAACATGGCGAACATAATCGAGAAATTTTAGCTCCGATATTTCGACGCATTTTTCATAACAAATAGTCAGCGAAGTTATAATTTTAATTGATGTAAGTTTCAATCCAATAATTCTTTACATAAATATGTGCTTGGGTTATATTAGGTTACGTATAAAAGATAAAATAAACCGATACCGCGACGATGTTTCGTCGTTTTACTTCCGTGTGTCTTTGTATACAAGGTATATAGCTGTATTCGGAAGTCCATGTTTTCGGCGATTTTGCCCTTAAAAATGACCCATTTGTGCTTCAATTCACGCAATACTGGTGATATATACTTTGTTTGTAGAAGCTGTTTCATAAAATTTAAACTTTGGACCGTGTCATGTACGTTTTTAAAACATTACCAGATTTTTAGGGAATCATCACAAAAAGTCCAAAAATCAGGACAAAATACGACCCTGTTCATTTGTGATCTATATTTCATATTTTAAGTAAAAACTGTGACTAGTTTGCATCAATTAAAGTTGCAATGATCCTTATAATATCAAAAACTAACATGGTAGATACATTTTAAATATGTTCCTGTGTGCACAAAAGCATGTACTAATATTAAAGTTGCCAAAGGGTCATGTATGAACTAAACACTTCTATCAATCTTAATTTTGGGCTAAAATGTATATTTTTAATGATTTTCACAAACACAAAATGGTCGCTGTGTAGCCGGCTGCTGACCTATAGGGCATACATGCCCATTGTCCACCTTTGATCACAAGATGACTTGCAAATAATATTTGATTGCAATAAACAGCAATTTTCGTTGACTTATTTTACAAAATTATTTTGTTGTACTCAATTTCTTCATGTTGTGTTTAGTTTTATTCATTAGTTAGCAACTGTTAATTTTATTGTGATATTTTGCTCGTTAATCGCAAGTCCACATTGCAAAATTTGGCACCTTTTCGTAAAACAATGCGTGATGATTCGGCTGTCTCTCAAGCCATATTTATATCTGGGGGAGTACAAAAGCAACACAATAACTAACCTTTGTCTGGCCTATCATGTTTTGTTGAAACATGACCCCGAAACCCCGATGTTGATGTATATTGTTTGTTACACAATGGACATTGGTAGTTTTGGGGTGATTTTTCTTTCGGTTTTGGGTCATGATTTTTTTTGCCGTCATTTTCTGGTTCAACTTCAACTTCAAGAATATCATCGTTTTCGCTGCTTAGCCACTCGTTTTTTATCCCAGAATCTCTGCTTGTTCGGTGTCAGTCTAGTTGCCTTCTCCTAGAACATTATTTAAATCGATTTCTTCCCAATTTACAAAGACATTTAGATATGCCATGTCGCTTTTTAATACGAAGAGTTTTTTTAATCACGTTGTTTACAGTCAGCTGTCAAAATTCTGAATAGTCTGGGTCAGTGAAAAAGGTCGCCATAAAGTACTCTGAACAAGCGCCGCTCAACTCCTAATTTGGGCCGTTGAAACGGAAGTGACTTGCTCGCCGGTCGAGTGGATCGCGCAATTAGCATAACAATACCGCTTGGACGCTGTGCACGGACAGAGCCCTTCTGAAGTGCTTTCTTCCTATCTCTTTAGGTATTTTAGTCTCATGTTGGACATATAGCCCCAAACTGTTACAGTCGACAGCGTTACCCAAACCAGACCAGTGGTACTAAGACAGTTGCAAGTTTACTTACAGATCGAACAACAGCCCAGGAACTAGACCCAGAAGTGGAGAGTGCTAGACGGTCAGCTGAAACGGTGGCAACATGTTTACCCGTCAGATCTCCTTCAGCTCCATCATTGTGCAGTTGCGACAATCCTACTTCAGGTGAAGGTGTACGCCTGTCATGTGGCCACACTCTTCCGGTGGTAAGTGCAGCTTGTACTGATGGTGACAGAATGCCAGTAAAACAAGGATACATGGGTCTAAAAAGAGTCTTAGTTCTTCGAGACACAGGTTGCAGTACTGTTGTGGTTAGAAAGGATTTAGTTCAGGAAGATCAACTTACCAATCAGATTCAGAAGTGCGTTTTTCTGGATGGCACAGTTAGGAACTGTCCGGTTGCAGAGGTTGTGTTAGATACACCATTCTACTCGGGCACAGACAAAGCCATATGCATGTCTAACCCCTTGTATGATGTAACCGTTGGAAATATTCCTTTTGCCAGAGATCCTACAGATCCTGATTCGACATGGAAACCGAAGCCAGTTGTATACGATTTGGTAAAGGGTCACGTCAGCGAGGTCAGCGAGGCCAGTGCCGTCGAAACGCGAGCGCAGAAGCTGAAGAAGTTGAAACCGCTACAGCCACTAAAGACTCCCACGATGGAATCGTCTTTTGGAATTCCAGTATCTAAAGACGAGCTTCTTCAAGCACAGAAAGAAGATGACACTCTTAAGAGCCATTGGAAAGCATCAGCAACTGATGATACTAAGGTATCTAGCCATGGTAACTCGACTTGTTATATGGTGAAGAATGACCTATTGTATCGAACATTCACTTCACCCAGAAATAACCAAGGAAAAACATTCAAGCAGTTAGTCATTCCAGGTCTCTACAGAAAGTACATCATGAAGGTCGCCCATGATTCACCGATGGCAGGACATATGGGAATACGGCGCACTACCGATAGAGTGACATCCAAGTTCTATTGGCCAGGGGTAAACGGAGATGTCCACAGATATTGTGTTTTCTGCGATGTTTGTCAGCGAACTGTGTCCAAGGAAGGATTATCAGGGCGCCACTTGGAGAGATGCCTTTAATCGACACACCGTTCCGTCGTGTTGCAGTTGATTTGATAGACCCTATTACTCCTGTCACAGATCGCGGGAATAGGTATATACTAACTTTGGTTGATTACTGCACTAGGTACCCAGAAGCCATCGCATTGCGTAGCATCGAGATAGAGAGAGTAGCCGAGGCACTGATGGAAGTCTATTCAAGAATGGGTGTTCCAGATGAAATTCTAACAGACATGGGTACTCAATTCACGTCAGATTTGATGAAGGAAGTCGGTCGACTCCTCATGGTTAAGCAGTTAACAACTACCCCATACCATCCCATGTGTAATGGTCTATGCAAAAGGTACAATGGTACACTGAAGAAGATGTTAAGGAGGATGTGCCACGAGCGACCAGAAGATTGGGACCGCTACATTCTAGCTTTACTGTTTGCTTACCGAGAGGTCCCACAGGAGAGTTTGGGGTTCTCACCGTTTGAGATGATGTTTGGTCGTACAGTTAGAGGTCTAATGGCTATATTACGTGATCTTTGGACAGGTGACACTGAAGAGGAAGAGGTTCGTAGTAGCTATCAGTATGTACTTGACTTGAAGGAGAAAATGGAATCCACCTGAGAAATTGGCAAAGGAGGAACTGAAGAAAGCATCCACCCGTTACCGTAAGTACTACGATGTGAGAAGTAGAGATCGAAAATTCAACGTTGGTGACGAAGTCTTGGTTCTACTTCCAACCAGTCACAATAAACTCCTCATGCAGTGGAAAGGGCCATATAAGATAATCCGCAAAGTTGCCAAGAATGACTACAAGGTGATGGTGAAGGGGAAGAAAAAGACGCTCCACGCAAATCTCCTGAAGAGATATATTAGACGAGATGAGGAGATTGCTGACGAGAAGCAAGTGAGTACTCCAGTTCTCCATCTTGCCGTGGCCTGTGCAACAATTATTGATGCACCAGATCACGACAATCCCGACGGTACTCCAACGCTAGAACTTGCTCATTATAGCAGATGGAAACAACCAATGATATACACATCTGTACCAACACAAATAAAGATGAGATGAAATCCATTACATCCCTTATCAACCATTACAGTGATGTCTTCACAGATCTCCCAGGTAGAACCAATTTAGCTCAGCATAGTGTGAAACTGACAACCGACACACCAATCCGTTCCAAACCATATCCAATGCCCATTGCAGTACAAAATACAATTCAACGGGAAGTAGAAACCATGTTGCAATTTGATGTGATTGAGAAATCTACATCACCATACGCCTCGCCTATAGTATTGGTTAGAAAGAAAGACGGGAGCAATCGATTCTGCGTTGATTTTCGCAAATTGAACAACATCACAGTCTTTGATTCTGAGCCGATCCCAAATTTTGATGATCTGATGGCTAAGCTGACAACGGGTAAGTATTTCACAAAGATTGACTTGTCAAAAGGGTATTGGCAGATTCCTATTTCTCCCCAGGATAAAGAGAAGACGGCTTTTGTTACGGCCGATGGTTTGTTCCAGTTCAAGGTGCTTCCCTTTGGCATGGTCAACGCCCCAGCAGTGTTCAGCAGAATGATGCGGAAGTTGCTCAGTGGTTTATATAATGTAATCAACTTCATCGACGACATTTGTGTCTATACAGGTACGTGGAATGAACATATTAAAACACTGACAGATGTTCTTGATAGACTTAGGTCAGCAGGCTTAACAGCCCCTCCCATAAAGTGTTTTCTAGGGTTTGATAGTATTGATTTCTTAGGGCACATTGTCGGTGGAGGAAATCTTCGACCTCAACCAATTATGTCCGCCAAAAGACCTATGACGAAGAAAGAAGTCCGATCTTTTTTAGGGTTGGTTGGATATTACCGCCGTTTTGTGCCAAATTTTGCAGCGATAGCGAGCCCACTTACTGACCTAACGAAAGGTAAAGGTCCTAAACAGGTAGTGTGGGAAGAGCCTCAAGAACGCGCGTTTGACACTCTCAAGAAACGCGTAGCATCAGCGCCTGTTTTGCACTTACCAGACGCGGCCAAGACGTTTATTTTGCGCACAGATGCGTCATATATGGGTCTAGGAGCTGTATTGATGCAAAGCGAAGCAAGCGAACAGTTTCCAGTGTGTTTCGCGAGTAAGAAGCTACTACCAAGACAGCGCGCTTACTCCACCATTGAGAAGAAGTGTTTGGCTTTAGTATTGGGTGTGGAGAAATTCAAAATGTACCTGTATGGCAAGGAATTCATCATTGAGACAGATCACAAACCTCTGATGTACATTGCACAATCCCAAAATAAGAACAGTAGGGTTATGAGATGGTCTCTTTCACTACAGCCATATCGTTACTTTGTTAAGGCAATTCAAGGAAAAGAAAACACAGCTGCTGATGTTCTCAGTCGGTGCCCAGTAGAGTGACCCAATAAAATAAATTAAAAAAAAAAAGGTGCATAAAACTGTTACCTTGCATATTGCATGAGATTTTCTTAATTAATCGAAATATTCTCTTTTTGTTTGTTTAGGCGTATGAAAGTATGTTTGAGAGTATTAAATTACGTGATGGTTTCTGAGAATTTTGATGTCTACAGAAACGTGATAACATTGCTATATTTTTTTCAAATTAGTCTAAGTACACCTTGAACGGGTTGGTTCATTATCATTTTTAGTATGCATAAAGACGTCTAGATTAATACCTTTAATAATAGAAAGAAGAGTAAATGTGACAATAGTTTTTGTCGTAAAATATCTTTAAAAAGGGAGTATTGTCACAGTTGAGGGCGATTTTTTACGCCAAGTGTATGTTTGCTATAGTTTTTTCAACTACATGGTAATAAGTCTGACCTAATTACCTTATATGTACATATTATGCAAAGCAGGGTGGGGTCTTGTATTGTTCACGCCCGTGTGCACTGTGGGTAGTAACTTTGTAAGGTGTTAATTAGCATTCAAATACTGGCTCACTGGGGTGTACACAGTACATGTACATCGGGTGTTGTAAATTGAGGGGCGTTTTTGGTGGAGAGGCAGACAGGCCAGAAGTGCGATAGCACGTATACATGACCGAGCGATAGCTCTTGTACTTAGCGTAATTTTGCTAAGTTCTGTTGGTGGATCAGAATAATCCCGAGTTGGCGATATCCCGATTTTCAGCGGTAGCTGAGGAAATATTAGTTAGCTGCATTGTTAGTGTATTTGCACCCCTTGACGGCGTTTTCAAGTAGTAGGAGCCAGTATATACTGTAAGTTTTGTTTAATTGGTTTTCTTATTCATTTAATTATATTACTTCATTTTAGAGATCAATGAATGTCATTTTTGATGTATTGCAATTCTGATTTTTGTTTTCCAGTGAGAAATTTTGCAATATTTTTGCTCAGATGTCGGGCTGGTGAGTGTTCCTTCATTCTCAAACAACGTTGAGGCTCGCAGCTCAGATATAAGTCGAGAAAATTATCCTCATTGGCAGCCATGTTTGCTGATGTGTTTGTATGTACACGTGTAGTGCCACATAGGCATATGCCGCCAGTGTCCTGACGCACGAGTCTCTCCGTTTAGGTTTGTTCCAGTGAGAAATTTGGCAATATTTTTGCTCAGATGTCGAGCTGGTGAGTGTCTCTTCATTCTCGAACAACGTTGAGGCTCGCAGCTCCGATATATGTCGAGAAAATTATGCTCATTCGCAGCCATGTTTTCTTATGTGTATGTATGTACACGTGCATTGTCACATAGGCATATACCGCCAGTGTCCTGACGCATGAGTCTCTCAGTTTGTTTTTTTTCCAGTGAGAAACTTTGCAATATTTTGGCTCAGATGTCGAGCTGGTGAGTGTCTCTTCATTTTCCAACAACGTTGAGGTTCGCAGCTCAGATATAAGTCGAGAAAATTATCCTCATTCGCAGCCATGTTTTCTGATGTGTTTGTATGTACACGTGTAGTGTCACATAGGCATATGCCGCCAGTGTGCTGACGCATGAGTCTCTCCGTTTAGGTTTGTTCCAGTGAGAAATTTGGCAATATTTTTGCTCAGATGTCGAGCTGGTGAGTGTCTCTTCATTCTGGAACAACGTTGAGGCTCGCAGCTCAGATATATGTCGAGAAAATTATGCTCATTCGCAGCCATGTTTTCGTATGTGTATGTATGTACACGTGTATTGTCACATAGGCATATACCGCCAGTGTCCTGACACATGAGTCTCTCATTTTTTTATTTTTTTTCTAGTGAGAAATTTGGCAATATTTTGGCTCAGATGTCGAGCTGGTGAGTGTCTCTTCATTCTCGAACAACGTTGAGGCTCGCAGCTCAGATATATGTCGAGAAAATTATCCTCATTCGCAGCCATGTTTTTGTATGTGTATGTATGTACACGTGTATTGCCGCATAGGCCTATGCCGCCAGTATCCTGACGCATGAGTCTCTAAGTTTGTTTTTTTCCAGTAAAAAACTTTGCAATATTTTGGCTCAGATGTCGAGCTGGTGAGTGTCTCTTCATTCTCCAACAACGTTGAGGTTCGCAGCTCAGATATAAGTCGAGAAAATTATCCTCATTCGCAGCCATGTTTTCGTATGTGTATGTATGTACACGTGTATTGCCGCATAGGCCTATGCCGCCAGTATCCTGACGCATGAGTCTCTAAGTTTGTTTGTTTTCCAGTGAGAAATTTGGCAATATTTTTGCTCAGATGTCGAGCTGGTGAGTGTCTCTTCATTCTCAAACAACGTTGAGGCTCGCAGCTCAGATATAAGTCGAGAAAATTATCCTCATTGGCAGCCATGTTTGCTGATGTGTTTGTATGTACACGTGTAGTGCCACATAGGCATATGCCGCCAGTGTCCTGACGCATGAGTCTCTCCGTTTAGGTTTGTTCCAGTGAGAAATTTGGCAATATTTTTGCTCAGATGTCGAGCTGGTGAGTGTCTCTTCATTCTCGAACAACGTTGAGGCTCGCAGCTCAGATATATGTCGAGAAAATTATGCTCATTCGCAGCCATGTTTTCTTATGTGTATGTATTTACACGTGCATTGTCACATAGGCATATACCGCCAGTGTCCTGACGCATGAGTCTCTCAGTTTGTTTTTTTCCAGTGAGAAACTTTGCAATATTTTGGCTCAGATGTCGAGCTGGTGAGTGTCTCTTCATTCTCCAACAACGTTGAGGTTCGCAGCTCAGATATAAGTCGAGAAAATTATCCTCATTCGCAGCCATGTTTTCTGATGTGTTTGTATGTACACGTGTAGTGCCACATAGGCATATGCCGCCAGTGTGCTGACGCATTAGTCTCTCCGTTTAGGTTTGTTCCAGTGAGAAATTTGGCAATATTTTGGCTCAGATGTCGAGCTGGTGAGTGTCTCTTCATTCTCCAACAACGTTGAGGTTCGCAGCTCAGATATAAGTCGAGAAAATTATCCTCATTCGCAGCCATGTTTTCGTATGTGTATGTATGTACACGTGTATTGCCGCATAGGCCTATGCCGCCAGTATCCTGACGCATGAGTCTCTAAGTTTGTTTGTTTTCCAGTGAGAAATTTGGCAATATTTTTGCTCAGATGTCGAGCTGGTGAGTGTCTCTTCATTCTGGAACAACGTTGAGGCTCGCAGCTCAGATATATGTCGAGAAAATTATGCTCATTCGCAGCCATGTTTTCTTATGTGTATGTATGTACACGCGTATTGTCACATAGGCATATACCGCCAGTGTCCTGACACATGAGTCTCTCATTTTGTTTGTTTTTTTTCTAGTGAGAAATTTGGCAATATTTTGGCTCAGATGTCGAGCTGGTGAGTGTCTCTTCATTCTCGAACAACGTTGAGGCTCGCTGCTCAGATATATGTCGAGAAAATTATCCTCATTCGCAGCCATGTTTTCGTATGTGTATGTATGTACACGTGTATTGCCGCATAGGCCTATGCCGCCAGTATCCTGACGCATTAGTCTCTAATTTTTTTTGTTTTCCAGTGAGAAATTTTGCAATATTTTTGCTCAGATGTCGGGCTGGTGAGTGTTCCTTCATTCTCAAACAACGTTGAGGCTCGCAGCTCAGATATAAGTCGAGAAAATTATCCTCATTGGCAGCCATGTTTGCTGATGTGTTTGTATGTACACGTGTAGTGCCACATAGGCATATGCCGCCAGTGTCCTGACGCACGAGTCTCTCCGTTTAGGTTTGTTCCAGTGAGAAATTTGGCAATATTTTTGCTCAGATGTCGAGCTGGTGAGTGTCTCTTCATTCTCGAACAACGTTGAGGCTCGCAGCTCAGATATATGTCGAGAAAATTATGCTCATTCGCAGCCATGTTTTCTTATGTGTATGTATGTACACGTGCATTGTCACATAGGCATATACCGCCAGTGTCCTGACGCATGAGTCTCTCAGTTTGTTTTTTTTCCAGTGAGAAACTTTGCAATATTTTTGCTCAGATGTCGGGCTGGTGAGTGTTCCTTCATTCTCAAACAACGTTGAGGCTCGCAGCTCAGATATAAGTCGAGAAAATTATCCTCATTGGCAGCCATGTTTGCTGATGTGTTTGTATGTACACGTGTAGTGCCACATAGGCATATGCCGCCAGTGTGCTGACGCATGAGTCTCTCCGTTTAGGTTTTTTCTAGTGAGAAATTTGGCAATATTTTGGCTCAGATGTCGAGCTGGTGAGTGTCTCTTCATTCTCGAACAACGTTGAGGCTCGCAGCTCAGATATATGTCGAGAAAATTATCCTCATTCGCAGCCATGTTTTCGTATGTGTATGTATGTACACGTGTATTGCCGCATAGGCCTATGCCGCCAGTATCCTGACGCATGAGTCTCTAAGTTTTTGGTGTTTTTTCTAGTGAGAAATTTGGCAATATTTTGGCTCGGATGTCGAGCTGGTGAGTGTCTCTTCATTCGCCAACAACGTTGAGGTTCGCAGCTCAGATATAAGTTCATAAAATTATCCTCATTCGCAGCCATGTTTTCTTATGTTTATGCGTGTACACGTGTAGTGCCACATAGGCTTATGTCGGCAGTGTCCTGACGCATGAGTTTCTCAGTTTAGGTTTGTTCCAGTGAGAAATTTGGCAATATTTTGGCTCAGATGTCGAGCTGGCGAGTGTCTCTTCAATCTCGAACAACGTTGAGGTTCACATCTCAGATATAAGTTCATAAAATTTTCCTCATTCGCAGCCATGTTTTCTGATATGTATGTATGCACACGTGTATTGCCACATAAACATTTGCCGCCAGTGTCCTGACACAAGAGTCTCTCAGTTTTTGGTGTTTTTTTCTAGTGAGAAATTTGGCAATATTTTGGCTCGGATGTCGAGCTGGTGAGTGTCTCTTCATTCTCGAACAACGTTGAGGCTCGCAGCTCTGATATATGTCGAGAAAATTATCCTCATTCGCAGCCATGTTTTCGTATGTGTATGTATGTACACGTGTATTGCCGCATATGCCTATGCCGCCAGTATCCTGACGCATGAGTCTCTAAGTTTGTTTGTTTTCCAGTGAGAAATTTGGCAATATTTTTGCTCAGATGTCGAGCTGGTGAGTGTCTCTTAATTCTCGAACAACGTTGAGGCTCGCAGCTCAGATATATGTCGAGAAAATTATGCTCATTCGCAGCCATGTTTTCTTATGTGTATGTATGTACACGTGTATTGTCACATAGGCATATACCGCCAGTGTCATGACGCATGAGTCCCCCAGTTTGTTTGTTTTCCAGTGAGAAACTTTGCAATATTTTGGCTCAGATGTCGAGCTGGTGAGTGTCTCTTCATTCTCCAACAACGTTGAGGTTCGCAGCTCAGATATAAGTCGAGAACATTATCCTCATTCGCAGCCATGTTTTCTTATGTGTATGTATGTACACGTGTATTGCCACATAGGCATATGCCGCCAGTGTCCTGACGCATGAGTCTCTCAGTTTGTTTGTTTTTCAGTGAGAGAAATTTTGCAATATTTTGGCTCAGATGTCGAGCTGGTGAGTGTCTCTTCATTCTCGAACAACGTTGAGGCTCGCAGCTCAGATATATGTCGAGAAAGTTATCCTCATTCGCAGCCATGTTTTCGTATGTGTATGTATGTACACGTGTATTGCCGCATAGTCCTATGCCGCCAGGATCATGACGCATGAGTCTCTAAGTTTGTTTGTTTTCCAGTGAGAAATTTGGCAATATTTTTGCTCAGATGTCGGGCTGGTGAGTGTCCCTTCATTCTCAAACAACGTTGAGGCTCGCAGCTCAGATATAAGTCAAGAAAATTATCCTCATTCGCAGCCATGTTTTCTGATGTGTTTGTATGTGCACGTGTAGTGCCACATAGGCATATGCCGCCAGTGTCCTGACGCATGAGTCTCTCAGTTTAGGTTTGTTCCAGTGAGACATTTGGCAATATTTTGGCTCAGATGTCGAGCTGGTGAGTGTCTCTTCATTCTCGAACAACGTTGAGGTTCGCAGCTCAGATATATGTCGAGAAAATTATGCTCATTCGCAGCCATGTGTTCTTATGTGTATATATGTACACGTGTATTGTCACATAGGCATATCCCGCCAGTGTCCTGACGCATGAGTCTCTCAGTTTAGGTTTTTTCTAGTGAGAAATTTGGCAATATTCTGGCGCGGATGTCGAGCTGGTGAGTGTCTCTTCATTCGCCAACAACGTTGAGGTTCGCAGCTCAGATATAAGTCGAGAAAATTATCCTCGTTCGCAGCCATGTGTTCTGATATGTATGTGTGTACACGTGTATTGCCTCATAGGCCTATGCCGCCAGTGTCCTGACGCATGAGTCTAAAAGTTTTGGTCTTTTCCGGTGAGAATTTTGGCGATGTGTTAGCTCAGATGTTGAGGTGGTGAATGTCTCTTCATTCTCGAACAACGTTGAGGCTCGCAGCTCAGATATATGTCGAGAAAATTATGCTCATTCGCAGCCATGTTTTCTTATGTGTATGTATGTACACGTGTATTGTCACATAGGCATATACCGCCAGTGTCCTGACGCATGAGTCTCTCAGTTTGGTTTTTTTCCAGTGAGAAATTTGACAATATTTTGGCTCGGATGTCGAGCTGGTGAGTGTCTCTTCATTATCGAACAACGTTGAGGTTCACATCTCAGATATAAGTTCATAACATTATCCTCATTCGCAGCCATGTTTTCTTATGTTTATGCGTGTACACGTGTAGTGCCACATAGGCTTATGTCGGCAGTGTCCTGACGCATGAGTTTCTCAGTTTAGGTTTGTTCCAGTGAGAAATTTGGCAATATTTTGGCTCAGATGTCGAGCTGGCGAGTGTCTCTTCAATCTCGAACAACGTTGAGGTTCACATCTCAGATATAAGTTCATAAAATTTTTCTCATTCGCAGCCATGTTTTCTGATATGTATGTATGCACACGTGTATTGCCACATAAACATTTGCCGCCAGTGTCCTGACACAAGAGTCTCTCAGTTTTTGGTGTTTTTTTCTAGTGAGAAATTTGGCAATATTTTGGCTCGGATGTCGAGCTGGTGAGTGTCTCTTCATTCTCGAACAACGTTGAGGATCGCAGCTCAGATATATGTCGACAACATTATCCTCATTCTTAGCCATGTTTTCGTATGTGTATGTATGTACACGTGTATTGCCGCATATGCCTATGCCGCCAGTATCCTGACGCATGAGTCTCTAAGTTTGTTTGTTTTCCAGTGAGAAATTTGGCAATATTTTTGCTCAGATGTCGAGCTGGTGAGTGTCTCTTCATTCTCGAACAAGTTGAGGCTCGCAGCTCAGATATATGTCGAGAAAATTATGCTCATTCGCAGCCATGTTTTCTTATGTGTATGTATGTACACGTGTATTGTCACATAGGCATATACCGCCAGTGTCATGACGCATGAGTCCCCCAGTTTGTTTGTTTTCCAGTGAGAAACTTTGCAATATTTTGGCTCAGATGTCGAGCTGGTGAGTGTCTCTTCATTCTCCAACAACGTTGAGGTTAGCAGCTCAGATATAAGTCGAGAACATTATCCTCATTCGCAGCCATGTTTTCTTATGTGTATGTATGTACACGTGTATTGCCACATAGGCATATGCCGCCAGTGTCCTGACGCATGAGTCTCTCAGTTTGTTTGTTTTTCAGTGAGAAATTTTGCAATATTTTGGCTCAGATGTCGAGCTGGTGAGTGTCTCTTCATTCTCGAACAACGTTGAGGCTCGCAGCTCAGATATATGTCGAGAAAGTTATCCTCATTCGCAGCCATGTTTTCGTATGTGTATGTATGTACACGTGTATTGCCGCATAGTCCTATGCCGCCAGGATCATGACGCATGAGTCTTTAAGTTTGTTTGTTTTCCAGTGAGAAATTTGGCAATATTTTTGCTCAGATGTCGGGCTGGTGAGTGTCCCTTCATTCTCAAACAACGTTGAGGCTCGCAGCTCAGATATAAGTCAAGAAAATTATCCTCATTCGCAGCCATGTTTTCTGATGTGTTTGTATGTGCACGTGTAGTGCCACATAGGCATATGCCGCCAGTGTCCTGACGCATGAGTCTCTCAGTTTAGGTTTGTTCCAGTGAGACATTTGGCAATATTTTGGCTCAGATGTCGAGCTGGTGAGTGTCTCTTCATTCTCGAACAACGTTGAGGCTCGCAGCTCAGATATATGTCGAGAAAATTATGCTCATTCGCAGCCATGTGTTCTTATGTGTATGTATGTACACGTGTATTGTCACATAGGCATATCCCGCCAGTGTCCTGACGCATGAGTCTCTCAGTTTAGGTTTGTTCCAGTGAGAAATTTGGCAATATTTTGGCTCAGATGTCGAGCTGGTGAGTGTCTCTTCATTCTCCAACAACGTTGAGGTTCGCAGCTCAGATATAAGTCGAGAAAATTATCCTCATTCGCAGCCATGTTTTCTTATGTGTATGTATGTACACGTGTATTGCCACATAGGCATATGCCGCCAGTGTCCTGACGCATGAGTCTCTCAGTTTGTTTGTTTTTCAGTGAGAAATTTGGCAATATTTTGGCTCGGATGTCGAGCTGGTGAGTGTCTCTTCATTCTCGAACAACGTTGAGGATCGCAGCTCAGATATATGTCGACAACATTATCCTCATTCTTAGCCATGTTTTCGTATGTGTATGTATGTACACGTGTATTGCCGCATATGCCTATGCCGCCAGTATCCTGACGCATGAGTCTCTAAGTTTGTTTGTTTTCCAGTGAGAAATTTGGCAATATTTTTGCTCAGATGTCGAGCTGGTGAGTGTCTCTTCATTCTCGAACAAGTTGAGGCTCGCAGCTCAGATATATGTCGAGAAAATTATGCTCATTCGCAGCCATGTTTTCTTATGTGTATGTATGTACACGTGTATTGTCACATAGGCATATACCGCCAGTGTCATGACGCATGAGTCCCCCAGTTTGTTTGTTTTCCAGTGAGAAACTTTGCAATATTTTGGCTCAGATGTCGAGCTGGTGAGTGTCTCTTCATTCTCCAACAACGTTGAGGTTCGCAGCTCAGATATAAGTCGAGAACATTATCCTCATTCGCAGCCATGTTTTCTTATGTGTATGTATGTACACGTGTATTGCCACATAGGCATATGCCGCCAGTGTCCTGACGCATGAGTCTCTCAGTTTGTTTGTTTTTCAGTGAGAAATTTTGCAATATTTTGGCTCAGATGTCGAGCTGGTGAGTGTCTCTTCATTCTCGAACAACGTTGAGGCTCGCAGCTCAGATATATGTCGAGAAAGTTATCCTCATTCGCAGCCATGTTTTCGTATGTGTATGTATGTACACGTGTATTGCCGCATAGTCCTATGCCGCCAGGATCATGACGCATGAGTCTTTAAGTTTGTTTGTTTTCCAGTGAGAAATTTGGCAATATTTTTGCTCAGATGTCGGGCTGGTGAGTGTCCCTTCATTCTCAAACAACGTTGAGGCTCGCAGCTCAGATATAAGTCAAGAAAATTATCCTCATTCGCAGCCATGTTTTCTGATGTGTTTGTATGTGCACGTGTAGTGCCACATAGGCATATGCCGCCAGTGTCCTGACGCATGAGTCTCTCAGTTTAGGTTTGTTCCAGTGAGACATTTGGCAATATTTTGGCTCAGATGTCGAGCTGGTGAGTGTCTCTTCATTCTCGAACAACGTTGAGGCTCGCAGCTCAGATATATGTCGAGAAAATTATGCTCATTCGCAGCCATGTGTTCTTATGTGTATGTATGTACACGTGTATTGTCACATAGGCATATCCCGCCAGTGTCCTGACGCATGAGTCTCTCAGTTTAGGTTTGTTCCAGTGAGAAATTTGGCAATATTTTGGCTCAGATGTCGAGCTGGTGAGTGTCTCTTCATTCTCCAACAACGTTGAGGTTCGCAGCTCAGATATAAGTCGAGAAAATTATCCTCATTCGCAGCCATGTTTTCTTATGTGTATGTATGTACACGTGTATTGCCACATAGGCATATGCCGCCAGTGTCCTGACGCATGAGTCTCTCAGTTTGTTTGTTTTTCAGTGAGAAATTTTGCAATATTTTGGCTTAGATGTCGAGCTGGTGAGTGTCTCTTCATTCTCGAACAACGTTGAGGCTCGCAGCTCAGATATATGTCGAGAAAGTTATCCTCATTCGCAGCCATGTTTTCGTATGTGTATGTATGTACACGTGTATTGCCGCATAGTCCTATGCCGCCAGGATCATGACGCATGAGTCTCACAGTTTGTTTGTTTTCCAGTGAGAAATTTGGCAATATTTTTGCTCAGATGTCGGGCTGGTGAGTGTCCCTTCATTCTCAAACAACGTTGAGGCTCGCAGCTCAGATATAAGTCAAGAAAATTATCCTCATTCGCAGCCATGTTTTCTGATGTGTTTGTATGTGCACGTGTAGTGCCACATAGGCATATGCCGCCAGTGTCCTGACGCATGAGTCTATCAGTTTAGGTTTGTTCCAGTGAGACATTTGGCAATATTTTGGCTCAGATGTCGAGCTGGTGAGTGTCTCTTCATTCTCGAACAACGTTGAGGCTCGCAGCTCAGATATATGTCGAGAAAATTATGCTCATTCGCAGCCATGTGTTCTTATGTGTATGTATGTACACGTGTATTGTCACATAGGCATATCCCGCCAGTGTCCTGACGCATGAGTCTCTCAGTTTAGGTTTGTTCCAGTGAGAAATTTGGCAATATTTTGGCTCAGATGTCGAGCTGGTGAGTGTCTCTTCATTCTCCAACAACGTTGAGGTTCGCAGCTCAGATATAAGTCGAGAAAATTATCCTCATTCGCAGCCATGTTTTCTTATGTGTATGTATGTACACGTGTATTGTCACATAGGCATATACCGCCAGTGTCCTGACGCATGAGTCTCTCAGTTTGTTTTTTTTCCAGTGAGAAACTTTGCAATATTTTGGCTCAGATGTCGAGCTGGTGAGTGTCTCTTCATTCGCCAACAACGTTGAGGTTCGCAGCTCAGATATAAGTCGAGAAAATTATCCTCATTCGCAGCCATGTGTTCTGATATGTATGTGTGTACACGTGTATTGCCTCATAGGCCTATGCCGGCAGTGTCCTGACGCATGAGTCTCAAAGTTTTGGTCTCTTCCGGTGAGAATTTTGGCGATGTGTTAGCTCAGATGTTGAGGTGGTGAATGTCTCTTCATTCTCGAACAACGTTGAGGCTCGCAGCTCAGATATATGTCGAGAAAATTATGCTCATTCGCAGCCATGTTTTCTTATGTGTATGTATGTACACGTGTATTGTCACATAGGCATATACCGCCAGTGTCCTGACGCATGAGTCTCTCAGTTTGGTTTTTTTCCAGTGAGAAATTTGGCAATATTTTGGCTCAGATGTCGAGCTGGTGAGTGTCTCTTCATTATCGAACAACGTTGAGGCTCGCAGCTCAGATATATGTCGAGAAAATTGTCCTCATTCCCAGCCATGTTTTCTTATGTGTATGGATGTACACGTGTATTGCCTCATAGGCCTATGCCGCCAGTGTCCTGACGCATGAGTCTCACAGTTTGTTTTTTCTCAGTGAGAAATTTGGCAATATTTTGGCTCAGATGTCGAGCTAGCGAGTGTCGCTTCATTCTCGAACAACGTTGAGGTTCACATCTCAGATATAAGTTGATAAAATTATCCTCATTCGCAGCCATGTTTTCTTATGTTTATGCGTGAACACGTGTAGTGCCACATAGGCTTATGTCGGCAGTGTCCTGACGCATGAGTTTCTCAGTTTAGGTTTGTTCCAGTGAGAAATTTGGCAATATTTTGGCTCAGATGTCGAGCTGGCGAGTGTCTCTTCAATCTCGAACAACGTTGAGGTTCACATCTCAGATATAAGTTCATAAAATTTTCCTCATTCGCAGCCATGTTTTCTGATATGTATGTATGTACACGTGTATTGCCACATAAACATTTGCCGCCAGTGTCCTGACACAAGAGTCTCTCCGTTTTTTGTGTTTTTTTTCTAGTGAGAAATTTGGCAATATTTTGGCTCGGATGTCGAGCTGGTGAGTGTCTCTTTATTCTGGAACAACGTTGAGGCTCGCAGCTCAGATATATGTCGAGAAAATTATCCTCATTCGCAGCCATGTTTTCGTATGTGTATGTATGTACACGTGTATTGTCACATAGGCATATCCCGCCAGTGTCCTGACGCATGAGTCTCTCAGTTTAGGTTTGTTCCAGTGAGAAATTTGGCAATATTTTGGCTCAGATGTCGAGCTGGTGAGTGTCTCTTCATTCTCGAACAACGTTGAGGCTCGCAGCTCAGATATATGTCGAGAAAATTATGCTCATTCGCAGCCATGTTTTCTGATATGTATGTGTGTACACGTGTATTGCCTCATAGGCCTATGCCGGCAGTGTCCTGACGCATGAGTCTCAAAGTTTTGGTCTCTTCCGGTGAGAATTTTGGCGATGTGTTAGCTCAGATGTTGAGGTGGTGAATGTCTCTTCATTCTCGAACAACGTTGAGGCTCGCAGCTCAGATATATGTCGAGAAAATTATGCTCATTCGCAGCCATGTTTTCTTATGTGTATGTATGTACACGTGTATTGTCACATAGGCATATACCGCCAGTGTCCTGACGCATGAGTCTCTCAGTTTGGTTTTTTTCCAGTGAGAAATTTGGCAATATTTTGGCTCAGATGTCGAGCTGGTGAGTGTCTCTTCATTATCGAACAACGTTGAGGCTCGCAGCTCAGATATATGTCGAGAAAATTGTCCTCATTCCCAGCCATGTTTTCTTATGTGTATGGATGTACACGTGTATTGCCTCATAGGCCTATGCCGCCAGTGTCCTGACGCATGAGTCTCACAGTTTGTTTTTTCTCAGTGAGAAATTTGGCAATATTTTGGCTCAGATGTCGAGCTAGCGAGTGTCGCTTCATTCTCGAACAACGTTGAGGTTCACATCTCAGATATAAGTTGATAAAATTATCCTCATTCGCAGCCATGTTTTCTTATGTTTATGCGTGTACACGTGTAGTGCCACATAGGCTTATGTCGGCAGTGTCCTGACGCATGAGTTTCTCAGTTTAGGTTTGTTCCAGTGAGAAATTTGGCAATATTGTGGCTCAGATGTCGAGCTGGCGAGTGTCTCTTCAATCTCGAACAACGTTGAGGTTCACATCTCAGAAATAAGTTCATAAAATTTTCCTCATTCGCAGCCATGTTTTCTGATATGTATGTATGTACACGTGTATTGCCACATAAACATTTGCCGCCAGTGTCCTGACACAAGAGTCTCTCCGTTTTTTGTGTTTTTTTTCTAGTGAGAAATTTGGCAATATTTTGGCTCGGATGTCGAGCTGGTGAGTGTCTCTTTATTCTGGAACAACGTTGAGGCTCGCAGCTCAGATATATGTCGAGAAAATTATCCTCATTCGCAGCCATGTTTTCGTATGTGTATGTATGTACACGTGTATTGTCACATAGGCATATCCCGCCAGTGTCCTGACGCATGAGTCTCTCAGTTTAGGTTTGTTCCAGTGAGAAATTTGGCAATATTTTGGCTCAGATGTCGAGCTGGTGAGTGTCTCTTCATTCTCGAACAACGTTGAGGCTCGCAGCTCAGATATATGTCGAGAAAATTATGCTCATTCGCAGCCATGTTTTCTTATATGTATGTATGTACACGTGTATTGTCACATAGGCATATACCGCCAGTGTCCTGACGCATGAGTCTCTCAGTTTGTTTTTGTTTCAGTGAGAAACTTTGCAATATTTTGGCTCAGATGTCGAGCTGGTGAGTGTCTCTTCATTCGCCAACAACGTTGAGGTTCGCAGCTCAGATATAAGTCGAGAAAATTATCCTCATTCGCAGCCATGTGTTCTGATATGTATGTGTGTACACGTGTATTGCCTCATAGGCCTATGCCGCCAGTGTCCTGACGCATGAGTCTCAAAGTTTTGGTCTCTTCCGGTGAGAATTTTGGCGATGTGTTAGCTCAGATGTTGAGGTGGTGAATGTCTCTTCATTCTCGAACAACGTTGAGGCTCGCAGCTCAGATATATGTCGAGAAAATTAAGCTCATTCGCAGCCATGTTTTCTGATATGTATGTATGTACACGTGTATTGCCATATAAACATATGCCGCCAGTGTCCTGACACATGAGTCTCTCAGTTTTTGGTGTTTTTTCTAGTGAGACATTTGGCAATATTTTGGCTCGGATGTCCAGCTGGTGAGTGGCTCTTCATTCTCGAACAACGTTGAGGCTCGCAGCTCAGATATATGTCGAGAAAATTAAGCTCATTCGCAGCCATGTTTTCTTATGTGTATGTATGTACACGTGTATTGCCGCATAGGCCTATGCCGCCAGTGTCCTGACGCATGAGTCTCACAGTTTTTTTTTTTTTCAGTGAAACAATTTGGCAATATTTTGGCTCAGATGTCGAGCTGGCGAGTGTCGCTTCATTCTCGAACAACGTTGAGGTTCACATCTCAGATATAAGTTCATAAAATTATCCTCATTCGCAGCCATGTTTTCTTATGTTTATGCGTGTACACGTGTAGTGCCACATAGGCTTATGCCGGCAGTGTCCTGACGCATGAGTTTCTCAGTTTAGGTTTGTTCCAGTGAGAAATTTGGCAATATTTTTGCTCAGATGTCGGGCTGGTGAGTGTCTCTTCATTCTCCAACAACGTTGAGGTTCGCAGCTCAGATATATGTCGGGAAAGTTATCCTCATTCGCAACCATGTTTTCTGATGTGTTTGTATGTACACGTGTAGTGCCACATAGGCATATGCCGCCAGTGTCCTGACGCATGAGTCTCTCAGTTTAGGTTTGTTCCAGTGAGAAATTCGGCAATATTTTGGCTCAGATTTCGAGCTGGTGAGTGTCTCTTCAACTCTCGAATAACGTTGAGGCTCGCAGCTTAGATATATGTCGAGAAAATTATGCTCATTCGCAGCCATGTTTTCTTATGTGTATGTATGTACACGTGTATTGCCGCATAGGCCTATGACGCCAGTGTCCTGACGCATGAGTCTCAAAGTTTTGGTCTCTTCCGGTGATAATTTTGGCGATGTGTTAGCTCAGATGTTGAGGTGGTGAATGTCTCTTCATTCTCGAACAACGTTGAGGTTCGCAGCTCAGATATATGTTGACAACATTATCCTCATTGGCAGCCATGTTTTCTGATGTGTATGGATGTGCACGTGTATTGGCTCATAGGCCTATGCCGCCAGTGTCCTGACGCATGAGTCTCACCGTTTTGTTTTTTTTCAGTGAGAAATTTGGCAATATTTTGGCTCAGATGTCGAGCTTGCGAGTGTCTCTTCATTCTCGAACAACGTTGAGGTTCGCATCTTAGATATAAGTTCATAAAATTATCCTCATTCGCAGCCATGTTTTCTTATGTTTATGCGTGTACACGTGTATTGCCGCATAGGCTTATGTCGCCAGTGTCCAGAAGCATGAGTCTCACATTTTGTTTGTTTTTCCAGTGAGAAATTTGGCAATATTTTGGCTCAGATGTCGAGCTGGTGAGTGTCTCTTCATTCTCGAACAACGTTGAGGCTCGCAGCTCTGATATATGTCGAGAAAATTATGCTCATTCGCAGCCATGGTTTCTTATGTGTATGTATGTACACGTGTATTGTCACATAGGCATATACCGCCAGTGTCCTGACGCATGAGTCTCTCAGTTTGGGTTTTTTTCAGTGAGAAACTTTGCAATATTTTGGCTCAGATGTCGAGCTGGTGAGTATCTCTTCATTCGCCAACAACGTTGAGGTTCGCAGCTCAGATATAAGTCGAGAAAATTATCCTCATTCACAGCCATGTGTTCTGATATGTATGTGTGTACACGTGTATTGCCTCATAGGCCTATGCCGCCAGTGTCCTGACGCATGAGTCTCAAAGTTTTGGTCTCTTCCGTTGAGAATTTTGGCGATGTGTTAGCTCAGATGTTGAGGTGGTGAATGTCTCTTCATTCTCGTACAACGTTGAGGTTCGCAGCTCAGATATATGTTGAGAACATTATACTCATTCGCAGCCATGTTTTCTGTTGTGTATGTATGTACACGTGTATTGCCACATAGGCCTATGCCGCCAGTATCCTGACGCATGAGTCTCTCACTTTGTTTGTTTTTCCAGTGAGAAATTTGGCAATATTTTGGCTCGGATGTCGAGCTGGTGAGTGTCTCTTCATTATCGAACAACGTTGAGGCTCGCAGCTCAGATATATGTCGAGAAAATTGTCCTCATTCCCAGCCATGTTTTCTTATGTGTATGGATGTACACGTGTATTGCCTCATAGGCCTATGCCGCCAGTGTCCTGACGCATGAGTCTCACAGTTTGTTTTTTTTCAGTGAGAAATTTGGCAATATTTTGGCTCAGATGTCGAGCTGGCGAGTGTCTCTTCATTTTCGAACAACGTTGAGGTTCACATCTCAGATATAAGTTCATAAAATTATCCTCATTCGCAGCCATGTTTTCTTATGTTTATGCTTGTACGCGAGTAGTGCCATATAGGCTTATGTCGCCAGTGTCCTGACGCATGAGTCTCTCAGTTTAGGTTTGTTCCAGTGAGAAATTTGGCAATATTTTGGCTCAGATGTCGAGCCGGTGAGTGTCTCTTCATTCTCGAACAACGTTGAGGATCGCAGCTCAGATATATGTCGCGAAAATTATCCTCATTCGCAGCCATGTTTTCTTATGTGTATGTATGTACACGTGTATTGCCGCATAGGCCTATGCCGCCAGTATCCTGACGCATGAGTCTCTAAGTTTGTTTGTTTTCCAGTGAGAAATTTGGCAATATTTTTGCTCAGATGTCGAGCTGGTGAGTGTCCCTTCATTCTAAAACAACGTTGAGGCTCGCAGCTCAGATATAAGTCGAAACAATTATCCTCATTCGCAGCCATGTTTTCTTATGTGTATGTATGTACACGTGTATTGCCGCATAGGCCTATGCCGCCAGTGTCCTGACGCATGAGTCTCAAAGTTTTGGTCTCTTCCGGTGAGAATTTTGGCGATGTGTTAGCTCAGATGTTGAGGTGGTGAATGTCTCTTCATTTTCGAACAACGTTGAGGTTCGCAGCTCAGATATATGTTGACAACATTATCCTCATTGGCAGCCATGTTTTCTGATGTGTATGGATGTACACGTGTATTGCCACATAGGCCTATGCCGCCAGTGTCCTGACGCATGAGTCTCACAGTTTGTTTTTTTTCAGTGAGAAATTTGGCAATATTTTGGCTCAGATGTCGAGCTGGCGAGTGTCTCTTTATTCTCGAACAAAGTTGAGGTTCACATCTCAGATATAAGTTCATAAAATTATCCTCATTCGCAGCCATGTTTTCTTATGTTTATGCGTGTACACGTGTAGTGCCACATAGGCTTATGTCGGCAGTGTCCTGACGCATGAGTTTCTCAGTTTAGGTTTGTTCCAGTGAGAAATTTGGCAATATTTTGGCTCAGATGTCGAGCTGGTGAGTGTCTCTTCATTCTCGAACAACGTTGAGGCTCGCAGCTCATATATATGTCGAGAAAATTGTCCTCATTCGCAGCCATGTTTTCTTATGTGTATGGATGTACACGTGTATTGGCTCATAGGCCTATGCCGCCAGTGTCCTGACGCATGAGTCTCACAGTTTTGTTTTTTTTCAGTGAGAAATTTGGCAATATTTTGGCTCAGATGTTGAGCTTGCGAGTGTCTCTTCATTCTCGAACAACGTTGAGGTTCGCATCTTAGATATAAGTTCATAAAATTATCCTCATTCGCAGCCATGTTTTCTTATGTTTATGCGTGTACACGTGTATTGCCGCATAGGCTTATGTCGCCAGTGTCCAGAAGCATGAGTCTCACAGTTTGTTTGTTTTTCCAGTGAGAAATTTGGCAATATTTTGGCTCGGATGTCGAGCTGGTAAGTGTCTCTTCATTCTCGAACAACGTTGAGGCTCGCAGCTCAGATATAAGTCGAGAAAATTATCCTCATTCGCAGCCATGTTTTCTTATGTTTATGTATGTACACGTGTATTACCGCGTAGGCGTATGCCGCCAGTGTCCTGACGCATGAGTCTCACAGTTTGGGTTTTTTTCCAGTGAGAAATTTGGCAATATTTTGGCTCAGATGTCGAGCTGGTTATTGTCTCTTCATTCTCGAACAACGTTGAGGTTCGCATCTCAGATATAAGTTCATAAAATTATCCTCATTCGCAGCCATGTTTTCTTATGTTTATGCGTGTACACGTGTATTGCCGCATAGGCTTATGTCGCCAGTGTTCAGAAGCATGAGTCCCACAGTTTGTTTGTTTTTACAGTGAGAAATTTGGCAATATTTTGGCTCAGATGTCGAGCTGGGGAGTGTCTCTTCATTCTCGAACAACGTTGAGGCTCGCAGCTCAGATATAAGTCGAGAAAATTATCCTCATTCGCAGACATGTTTACTTCTGTTTATGTATGTTCACGTGTATTGCCTCATAGGCCTATGCCGCCAGTGTCCTCACGCATGAGTCTCTCAGTTTGGTTTTTTTCCAGTGAGAAATTTTGCAATATTTTGGCTCAGATGTCGAGCTGGTGAGTGTCTCTTCATTCTCCAACAACGTTGTGGTTCGCAGCTTAGATATAAGTCGAGAAAATTATCCTCATTCGCAGCCATGTTTTCTGATGTGTATGTATGTACACGTGTATTGGCTCATAGGCCTATGCCGCCAGTGTCCTGACGCATGAGTCTCACAGTTTTGTTTTTTTTCAGTGAGAAATTTGGCAATATTTTGGCTCAGATGTCGAGCTTGCGAGTGTCTCTTCATTCTCGAACAACGTTGAGGTTCGCATCTTAGATATAAGTTCATAAAATTATCCTCATTCGCAGCCATGTTTTCTTATGTTTATGCGTGTACACGTGTATTGCCGCCTAGGCTTATGTCGCCAGTGTCCAGAAGCATGAGTCTCACAGTTTGTTTGTTTTTCCAGTGAGAAATTTGGCAATATTTTGGCTCGGATGTCGAGCTGGTAAGTGTCTCTTCATTCTCGAACAACGTTGAGGCTGGCAGCTCAGATATAAGTCGAGAAAATTATCCTCATTCGCAGCCATGTTTTCTTATGTTTATGTATGTACACGTGTATTACCGCGTAGGCGTATGCCGCCAGTGTCCTGACGCATGAGTCTCACAGTTTGGGTTTTTTTCCAGTGAGAAATTTGGCAATATTTTGGCTCAGATGTCGAGCTGGTTATTGTCTCTTCATTCTCGAACAACGTTGAGGTTCGCATCTCAGATATAAGTTCATAAAATTATCCTCATTCGCAGCCATGTTTTCTTATGTTTATGCGTGTACACGTGTATTGCCGCATAGGCTTATGTCGCCAGTGTTCAGAAGCATGAGTCCCACAGTTTGTTTGTTTTTACAGTGAGAAATTTGGCAATATTTTGGCTCAGATGTCGAGCTGGGGAGTGTCTCTTCATTCTCGAACAACGTTGAGGCTCGCAGCTCAGATATAAGTCGAGAAAATTATCCTCATTCGCAGACATGTTTACTTCTGTTTATGTATGTTCACGTGTATTGCCTCATAGGCCTATGCCGCCAGTGTCCTCACGCATGAGTCTCTCAGTTTGGTTTTTTTCCAGTGAGAAATTTTGCAATATTTTGGCTCAGATGTCGAGCTGGTGAGTGTCTCTTCATTCTCCAACAACGTTGTGGTTCGCAGCTCAGATATAAGTCGAGAAAATTATCCTCATTCGCAGCCATGTTTTCTGATGTGTATGTATGTACACGTGTATTGCCACATAGGCCTATGCCGCCAGTATCCTGACGCATGAGTCTCTCAGTTTGGGTTTTTTCCAGTGAAAAATTTGGCAATATTTTGGCTCAGATCACGGGCTGGTGAGTGTCTTTTCTTTCTCGAACAACGTTGAGGCTCGCAGCTCAGATATATGTCGTGAAATTTATCCTCATTCGCAGTCATGTTTTTTTATGTTTATGTATGTACACATGTATTACCGCGTAGGCCTATGCCGCCAGTATCCTGACGCATGAGTCTCACAGTTTGGTTTTTTTTCCAGTGAGAAATTTGGCAATATTTTGGCTCAGATGTCGAGCTGGTTTTTGTCTCTTCATTCTCGAACAACGTTGAGGTTCGCAGCTCAGATATAAGTTCAGAAAATTATCCTCATTCGCAGCCATGTTTTCTTATGTGTATGTATGTATGTACACGTGTATTGCCACATAGGCCTATGCCGCCAGTATCCTGACGCATGATTCTCTCAGTTGTTTTTTTTTCCAATGAGATATTTGGCAATATTTTGGCTCAGATGTCGAGCTGGGGAGTGTCTCTTTATTCTCGAACAACGTTGAGGCTCGCAGCTCAGATATATGTCGAGAAAATTATGCTCATTCGCAGCCATGTTTTCGTATGTGTATGTATGTACACGTGTATTGTCACATAGGCATATACCGCCAGTGTCCTGACGCATGAGTCTCTCAGTTTGGTTTTTTTCCAGTGAGAAATTTGGCAATATTTTGGCTCAGATGTCGAGCTGGTGAGTGTCTCTTCATTATCGAACAACGTTGAGGCTCGCAGCTCAGATATATGTCGAGAAAATTGTCCTCATTCCCAGCCATGTTTTCTTATGTGTATGGATGTACACGTGTATTGCCTCATAGGCCTATGCCGCCAGTGTCCTGACGCATGAGTCTCACAGTTTGTTTTTTCTCAGTGAGAAATTTGGCAATATTTTGGCTCAGATGTCGAGCTAGCGAGTGTCGCTTCATTCTCGAACAACGTTGAGGTTCACATCTCAGATATTAGTTGATAAAATTATCCTCATTCGCAGCCATGTTTTCTTATGTTTATGCGTGTACACGTGTAGTGCCACATAGGCTTATGTCGGCAGTGTCCTGACGCATGAGTTTCTCAGTTTAGGTTTGTTCCAGTGAGAAATTTGGCAATATTTTGGCTCAGATGTCGAGCTGGCGAGTGTCTCTTCAATCTCGAACAACGTTGAGGTTCACATCTCAGATATAAGTTCATAAAATTTTCCTCATTCGCAGCCATGTTTTCTGATATGTATGTATGTACACGTGTATTGCCACATAAACATTTGCCGCCAGTGTCCTGACACAAGAGTCTCTCCGTTTTTTGTGTTTTTTTTCTAGTGAGAAATTTGGCAATATTTTGGCTCGGATGTCGAGCTGGTGAGTGTTTCTTTATTCTCGAACAACGTTGAGGCTCGCAGCTCAGATATATGTCGAGAAAATTATCCTCATTCGCAGCCATGTTTTCGTATGTGTATGTATGTACACGTGTATTGTCACATAGGCATATCCCGCCAGTGTCCTGACGCATGAGTCTCTCAGTTTAGGTTTGTTCCAGTGAGAAATTTGGCAATATTTTGGCTCAGATGTCGAGCTGGTGAGTGTCTCTTCATTCTCGAACAACGTTGAGGCTCGCAGCTCAGATATATGTCGAGAAAATTATGCTCATTCGCAGCCATGTTTTCTTATATGTATGTATGTACACGTGTATTGTCACATAGGCATATACCGCCAGTGTCCTGACGCATGAGTCTCTCAGTTTGTTTTTTTTTCAGTGAGAAACTTTGCAATATTTTGGCTCAGATGTCGAGCTGGTGAGTGTCTCTTCATTCGCCAACAACGTTGAGGTTCGCAGCTCAGATATAAGTCGAGAAAATTATCCTCATTCGCAGCCATGTGTTCTGATATGTATGTGTGTACACGTGTATTGCCTCATAGGCCTATGCCGCCAGTGTCCTGACGCATGAGTCTCAAAGTTTTGGTCTGTTCCGGTGAGAATTTTGGCGATGTGTTAGCTCAGATGTTGAGGTGGTGAATGTCTCTTCATTCTCGAACAACGTTGAGGCTCGCAGCTCAGATATATGTCGAGAAAATTAAGCTCATTCGCAGCCATGTTTTCTGATATGTATGTATGTACACGTGTATTGCCACATAAACATATGCCGCCAGTGTGCTGACACATGAGTCTCTCAGTTTTTGGTGTTTTTTCTAGTGAGACATTTGGCAATATTTTGGCTCGGATGTCCAGCTGGTGAGTGGCTCTTCATTCTCGAACAACGTTGAGGCTCGCAGCTCAGATATATGTCGAGAAAATTAAGCTCATTCGCAGCCATGTTTTCTTATGTGTATGTATGTACACGTGTATTGCCGCATAGGCCTATGCCGCCAGTGTCCTGACGCATGAATCTCACAGTTTTTTTTTTTTTCAGTGAAACAATTTGGCAATATTTTGGCTCAGATGTCGAGCTGGCGAGTGTCGCTTCATTCTCGAACAACGTTGAGGTTCACATCTCAGATATAAGTTCATAAAATTATCCTCATTCGCAGCCATGTTTTCTTATGTTTATGCGTGTACACGTGTAGTGCCACATAGGCTTATGCCGGCAGTGTCCTGACGCATGAGTTTCTCAGTTTAGGTTTGTTCCAGTGAGAAATTTGGCAATATTTTTGCTCAGATGTCGGGCTGGTGAGTGTCTCTTCATTCTCCAACAACGTTGAGGTTCGCAGCTCAGATACAAGTCGAGAAAATTATCCTCATTTGCAGCCATGTTTTCTGATATTTATGTATGTACACGTGTATTGCCACATAAACATATGCCGCTAGTGTCCTGACACATGAGTCTCTCAGTTTTGGGTGTTTTTTCTAGTGAGAAATTTGGCAATATTTTGGCTTGGATGTCCAGCTGGTGAGTGGCTCTTCATTCTCGAACAACGTTGAGGCTCGCAGCTCAGATATATGTCGGGAAAGTTATCCTCATTCGCAACCATGTTTTCTGATGTGTTTGTATGTACACGTGTAGTGCCACATAGGCATATGCCGCCAGTGTCCTGACGCATGAGTCTCTCAGTTTAGGTTTGTTCCAGTGAGAAATTCGGCAATATTTTGGCTCAGATTTCGAGCTGGTGAGTGTCTCTTCAACTCTCGAATAACGTTGAGGCTCGCAGCTTAGATATATGTCGAGAAAATTATGCTCATTCGCTGCCATGTTTTCTTATGTGTATGTATGTACACGTGTATTGCCGCATAGGCCTATGACGCCAGTGTCCTGACGCATGAGTCTCAAAGTTTTGGTCTCTTCCGGTGATAATTTTGGCGATGTGTTAGCTCAGATGTTGAGGTGGTGAATGTCTCTTCATTCTCGAACAACGTTGAGGTTCGCAGCTCAGATATATGTTGACAACATTATCCTCATTGGCAGCCATGTTTTCTGATGTGTATGGATGTGCACGTGTATTGGCTCATAGGCCTATGCCGCCAGTGTCCTGACGCATGAGTCTCACAGTTTTGTTTTTTTTCAGTGAGAAATTTGGCAATATTTTGGCTCAGATGTCGAGCTTGCGAGTGTCTCTTCATTCTCGAACAACGTTGAGGTTCGCATCTTAGATATAAGTTCATAAAATTATCCTCATTCGCAGCCATGTTTTCTTATGTTTATGCGTGTACACTAGTATTGCCGCATATGCTTATGTCGCCAGTGTCCAGAAGCATGAGTCTCACATTTTGTTTGTTTTTCCAGTGAGAAATTTGGCAATATTTTGGCTCAGATGTCGAGCTGGTGAGTGTCTCTTCATTCTCAAACAACGTTGAGGCTCGCAGCTCAAATATATGTCGAGAAAATTGTCCTCATTCGCAGCCATGTTTTCTTATGTGTATGGATGTGCACGTGTATTGGCTCATAGGCCTATGCCGCCAGTGTCCTGACGCATGAGTCTCACAGTTTTGTTTTTTTTCAGTGAGAAATTTGGCAATATTTTGGATCAGATGTCGAGCTTGCGAGTGTCTCTTCATTCTCGAACAACGTTGAGGTTCGCATCTTAGATATAAGTTCATAAAATTATCCTCATTCGCAGCCATGTTTTCTTATGTTTATGCGTGTACACGTGTATTGCCGCATAGGCTTATGTCGCCAGTGTCCAGAAGCATGAGTCTCACATTTTGTTTGTTTTTCCAGTGAGAAATTTGGCAATATTTTGGCTCAGATGTCGAGCTGGTGAGTGTCTCTTCATTCTCGAACAACGTTGAGGCTCGCAGCTCTGATATATGTCGAGAAAATTATGCTCATTCGCAGCCATGTTTTCTTATGTGTATGTATGTACACGTGTATTGTCACATAGGCATATACCGCCAGTGTCCTGACGCATGAGTCTCTCAGTTTGGGTTTTTTTCAGTGAGAAACTTTGCAATATTTTGGCTCAGATGTCGAGCTGGTGAGTATCTCTTCATTCGCCAACAACGTTGAGGTTCGCAGCTCAGATATAAGTCGAGAAAATTATCCTCATTCACAGCCATGTGTTCTGATATGTATGTGTGTACACGTGTATTGCCTCATAGGCCTATGCCGCCAGTGTCCTGACGCATGAGTCTCAAAGTTTTGGTCTCTTCCGTTGAGAATTTTGGCGATGTGTTAGCTCAGATGTTGAGGTGGTGAATGTCTCTTCATTCTCGTACAACGTTGAGGTTCGCAGCTCAGATATATGTTGAGAACATTATACTCATTCGCAGCCATGTTTTCTGTTGTGTATGTATGTACACGTGTATTGCCACATAGGCCTATGCCGCCAGTATCCTGACGCATGAGTCTCTCACTTTGTTTGTTTTTCCAGTGAGAAATTTGGCAATATTTTGGCTCGGATGTCGAGCTGGTGAGTGTCTCTTCATTATCGAACAACGTTGAGGCTCGCAGCTCAGATATATGTCGAGAAAATTGTCCTCATTCCCAGCCATGTTTTCTCATGTGTATGGATGTACACGTGTATTGCCTCATAGGCCTATGCCGCCAGTGTCCTGACGCATGAGTCTCACAGTTTGTTTTTTTTTCAGTGAGAAATTTGGCAATATTTTGGCTCAGATGTCGAGCTGGCGAGTGTCGCTTCATTTTCGAACAACGTTGAGGTTCACATCTCAGATATAAGTTCATAAAATTATCCTCATTCGCAGCCATGTTTTCTTATGTTTATGCGTGTACACGTGTAGTGCCACATAGGCTTATGCCGGCAGTGTCCTGACGCATGAGTTTCTCAGTTTAGGTTTGTTCCAGTGAGAAATTTGGCAATATTTTGGCTCAGATGTCGAGCTGGTGAGTGTCTCTTCATTCTCGAACAACGTTGAGGCTCGCAGCTCAAATATATGTCGAGAAAATTATGCTCATTCGCAGCCATGTTTTCTTATGTGTATGTATGTACACGTGTATTGCCACATAGGCATATGCCGCCAGTGTCCTGACGCATGAGTCTCTCAGTTTGGTTTTTGTCCAGTGAGAAATTTTGCAATATTTTGGCTCAGATGTCGAGCTGGTGAGTGTCTCTTCATTCTCCAACAACGTTGAGGTTCGCAGCTCAGATATAAGTCGAGAAAATTATCCTCATTCGCAGCCAGGTTTTCTGATGTGTATGTATGTACACGTGTATTGCCACATAGGCCTATGCCGCCAGTATCCTGACGCATGAGTCTCACAGTTTGTTTTTTGTCCGTGAGAAATTTGGCAATATTTTGGCTCAAATGTCGAGCTGGCGAGTGTCTCTTCATTCTCGAACAACGTTGAGGTTCACATCTCAGATATAAGTTCATAAAATTATCCTCATTCGCAGCCATGTTTTCTTATATTTATGCTTGTACGCGAGTAGTGCCATATAGGCTTATGTCGCCAGTGTCCTGACGCATGAGTCTCTCAGTTTAGGTTTGTTCCAGTGAGAAATTTGGCAATATTTTGGCTCAGATGTCGAGCCGGTGAGTGTCTCTTCATTCTCGAACAACGTTGAGGATCGCAGCTCAGATATATGTCGCGAAAATTATCCTCATTCGCAGCCATCTTTTCTTATGTGTATGTATGTACACGTGTATTGCCGCATAGGCCTATGCCGCCAGTATCCTAACGCATGAGTCTCTAAGTTTGTTTGTTTTCCAGTGAGAAATTTGGCAATATTTTTGCTCAGATGTCGAGCTGGTGAGTGTCCCTTCATTCTAAAACAACGTTGAGGCTCGCAGCTCAGATATAAGTCGAAACAATTATCCTCATTCGCAGCCATGTTTTCTTATGTGTATGTATGTACACGTGTATTGCCGCATAGGCCTATGCCGCCAGTGTCCTGACGCATGAGTCTCAAAGTTTTGGTCTCTTCCGGTGAGAATTTTGGCGATGTGTTAGCTCAGATGTTGAGGTGGTGAATGTCTCTTCATTTTCGAACAACGTTGAGGTTCGCAGCTCAGATATATGTTGACAACATTATCCTCATTGGCAGCCATGTTTTCTGATGTGTATGGATGTACACGTGTATTGCCTCATAGGCCTATGCCGCCAGTGTCCTGACGCATGAGTCTCACAGTTTGTTTTTTTTCAGTGAGAAATTTGGCAATATTTTGGCTCAGATGTCGAGCTGGCGAGTGTCTCTTTATTCTCGAACAAAGTTGAGGTTCACATCTCAGATATAAGTTCATAAAATTATCCTCATTCGCAGCCATGTTTTCTTTTGTTTATGCGTGTACACGTGTAGTGCCACATAGGCTTATGTCGGCAGTGTCCTGACGCATGAGTTTCTCAGTTTAGGTTTGTTCCAGTGAGAAATTTGGCAATATTTTGGCTCAGATGTCGAGCTGGTGAGTGTCTCTTCATTCTCGAACAACGTTGAGGCTCGCAGCTCATATATATGTCGAGAAAATTGTCCTCATTCGCAGCCATGTTTTCTTATGTGTATGGATGTACACGTGTATTGGCTAATAGGCCTATGCCGCCAGTGTCCTGACGCATGAGTCTCACAGTTTTGGTTTTTTTCAGTGAGAAATTTGGCAATATTTTGGCTCAGATGTCGAGCTTGCGAGTGTCTCTTCATTCTCGAACAACGTTGAGGTTCGCATCTTAGATATAAGTTCATAAAATTATCCTCATTCGCAGCCATGTTTTCTTATGTTTATGCGTGTACACGTGTATTGCCGCATAGGCTTATGTCGCAAGTGTCCAGAAGCATGAGTCTCACAGTTTGTTTGTTTTTCCAGTGAGAAATTTGGCAATATTTTGGCTCGGATGTCGAGCTGGTAAGTGTCTCTTCATTCTCGAACAACGTTGAGGCTCGCAGCTCAGATATAAGTCGAGAAAATTATCCTCATTCGCAGCCATGTTTTCTTATGTTTATGTATGTACACGTGTATTACCGCGTAGGCGTATGCCGCCAGTGTCCTGACGCATGAGTCTCACAGTTTGGGTTTTTTTCCAGTGAGAAATTTGGCAATATTTTGGCTCAGATGTCGAGCTGGTTATTGTCTCTTCATTCTCGAACAACGTTGAGGTTCGCATCTCAGATATAAGTTCATAAAATTATCCTCATTTGCAGCCATGTTTTCTTATGTTTATGCGTGTACACGTGTATTGCCGCATAGGCTTATGTCGCCAGTGTTCAGAAGCATGAGTCCCACAGTTTGTTTGTTTTTACAGTGAGAAATTTGGCAATATTTTGGCTCAGATGTCGAGCTGGGGAGTGTCTCTTCATTCTCGAACAACGTTGAGGCTCGCAGCTCAGATATAAGTCGAGAAAATTATCCTCATTCGCAGACATGTTTACTTCTGTTTATGTATGTTCACGTGTATTGCCTCATAGGCCTATGCCGCCAGTGTCCTCACGCATGAGTCTCTCAGTTTGGTTTTTTTCCAGTGAGAAATTTTGCAATATTTTGGCTCAGATGTCGAGCTGGTGAGTGTCTCTTCATTCTCCAACAACGTTGTGGTTCGCAGCTCAGATATAAGTCGAGAAAATTATCCTCATTCGCAGCCATGTTTTCTGATGTGTATGTATGTACACGTGTATTGGCTCATAGGCCTATGCCGCCAGTGTCCTGACGCATGAGTCTCACAGTTTTGTTTTTTTTCAGTGAGAAATTTGGCAATATTTTGGCTCAGATGTCGAGCTTGCGAGTGTCTCTTCATTCTCGAACAACGTTGAGGTTCGCATCTTAGATATAAGTTCATAAAATTATCCTCATTCGCAGCCATGTTTTCTTATGTTTATGCGTGTACACGTGTATTGCCGCCTAGGCTTATGTCGCCAGTGTCCAGAAGCATGAGTCTCACAGTTTGTTTGTTTTTCCAGTGAGAAATTTGGCAATATTTTGGCTCGGATGTCGAGCTGGTAAGTGTCTCTTCATTCTCGAACAACGTTGAGGCTGGCAGCTCAGATATAAGTCGAGAAAATTATCCTCATTCGCAGCCATGTTTTCTTATGTTTATGTATGTACACATGTATTACCGCGTAGGCGTATGCCGCCAGTGTCCTGACGCATGAGTCTCACAGTTTGGGTTTTTTTCCAGTGAGAAATTTGGCAATATTTTGGCTCAGATGTCGAGCTGGTTATTGTCTCTTCATTCTCGAACAACGTTGAGGTTCGCATCTCAGATATAAGTTCATAAAATTATCCTCATTCGCAGCCATGTTTTCTTATGTTTATGCGTGTACACGTGTATTGCCGCATAGGCTTATGTCGCCAGTGTTCAGAAGCATGAGTCCCACAGTTTGTTTGTTTTTACAGTGAGAAATTTGGCAATATTTTGGCTCAGATGTCGAGCTGGGGAGTGTCTCTTCATTCTCGAACAACGTTGAGGCTCGCAGCTCAGATATAAGTCGAGAAAATTATCCTCATTCGCAGACATGTTTACTTCTGTTTATGTATGTTCACGTGTATTGCCTCATAGGCCTATGCCGCCACTGTCCTCACGCATGAGTCTCTCAGTTTGGTTTTTTTCCAGTGAGAAATTTTGCAATATTTTGGCTCAGATGTCGAGCTGGTGAGTGTCTCTTCATTCTCCAACAACGTTGTGGTTCGCAGCTCAGATATAAGTCGAGAAAATTATCCTCATTCGCAGCCATGTTTTCTGATGTGTATGTATGTACACGTGTATTGCCACATAGGCCTATTCCGCCAGTATCCTGACGCATGAGTCTCTCAGTTTGGGTTTTTTCCAGTGAAAAATTTGGCAATATTTTGGCTCAGATGTCGGGCTGGTGAGTGTCTTTTCTTTCTCGAACAACGTTGAGGCTCGCAGCTCAGATATATGTCGTGAAATTTATCCTCATTCGCAGTCATGTTTTTTTATGTTTATGTATGTACACATGTATTACCGCGTAGGCCTATGCCGCCAGTATCCTGACGCATGAGTCTCACAGTTTGGTTTTTTTTCCAGTGAGAAATTTGGCAATATTTTGGCTCAGATGTCGAGCTGGTTATTGTCTCTTCATTCTCGAACAACGTTGAGGTTCGCAGCTCAGATATAAGTTCAGAAAATTATCCTCATTCGCAGCCATGTTTTCTTATGTGTATGTATGTATGTACACGTGTATTGCCACATAGGCCTATGCCGCCAGTATCCTGACGCATGATTCTCTCAGTTGTTTTTTTTCCAATGAGATATTTGGCAATATTTTGGCTCAGATGTCGAGCTGGGGAGTGTCTCTTTATTCTCGAACAACGTTGAGGCTCGCAGCTCAGATATATGTCGGGAAAATTATCCTCATTCGCAGCCATGTTTTCTGATTTGTATGTATGTACATGTGTATCGCCACATAGGCATATGCCGCCAGTGTCCTGACGCATGAGTCTCAAAGTATTGGTCTCTTCCGGTGGGAATTTTGGCGATATGTTAGCTCAGATGTGGAGGTAGTGAATGTCTCTTCATTCTCGAACAACGTTGAGGTTCGCAGCTCAGATATATGTCGAAAAATTATCCTCATTCGCAGCCATGTTTTCTTATGATTATATATGTACCCGTGTATTGCCGCATAGGCCTATGCCGCCAGTATCCTGACGCATGAGTCTCTCAGTTTGTTATTTTTTCCGGTGAAAAATTTGGCAATATTTTGGCTCGGATGGCGAGCTGGTGAGTGTCTCTTCATTCTCGAACAACGTTGAGGCTCGCAGCTCAGATATAAGTCGAGAAAATTATCCTCATTCGCAGCCATGTTTTCTGATGTGTTTGTATGTACACGTGTAGTGCCACATAGGCATATGCCGCCATTGTCCTGACGCATGAGTCTCTCAGTTTAGGTTTGTTCCATTGAGAAATTTGGCAATATTTTGGCTCAGATGTCGAGCTGGTGAGTGTCTCTTCATTCTCGAACAACGTTGGGGTTCGCAGCTCAGATATATGTCGAGAAAATTATGCTCATTTGCAGCCATGTTTTCTTATGTGTATGTATGTACACGTGTATTGCCACATAGGCATATGCCGCCAGTGTCCTGACGCATGAGTCTCTCAGTTTGGGTTTTTTCCAGTGAAAAATTTGGCAATATTTTGGCTCAGATGTCGGGCTGGTGAGTGTCTTTTCTTTCTCGAACAACGTTGAGGCTCGCAGCTCAGATATATGTCGTGAAATTTATCCTCATTCGCAGTCATGTTTTTTTATGTTTATGTATGTACACATGTATTACCGCGTAGGCCTATGCCGCCATTATCCTGACGCATGAGTCTCACAGTTTTTTTTTTTTTTTCCAGTGAGAAATTTGGCAATATTTTGGCTCAGATGTCGAGCTGGTTATTGTCTCTTCATTCTCGAACAACGTTGAGGTTCGCAGCTCAGATATAAGTTCAGAAAATTATCCTCATTCGCAGCCATGTTTTCTTATGTGTATGTATGTATGTACACGTGTATTGCCACATAGGCCTATGCCGCCAGTATCCTGACGCATGATTCTCTCAGTTTTTTTTTTTCCAATGAGATATTTGGCAATATTTTGGCTCAGATGTCGAGCTGGGGAGTGTCTCGTTATTCTCGAACAACGTTGAGGCTCGCAGCTCAGATATATGTCGGGAAAATTATCCTCATTCGCAGCCATGTTTTCTGATGTGTATGTATGTACATGTGTATCGCCACATAGGCATATGCCGCCAGTGTCCTGACGCATGAGTCTCAAAGTATTGGTCTCTTCCGGTGGGAATTTTGGCGATATGTTAGCGCAGATGTGGAGGTAGTGAATGTCTCTTCATTCTCGAACAACGTTGAGGTTCGCAGCTCAGATATATGTCGAAAAATTATCCTCATTCGCAGCCATGTTTTCTTATGATTATATATGTACCCGTGTATTGCCGCATAGGCCTATGCCGCCAGTATCCTGACGCATGAGTCTCTCAGTTTGTTATTTTTTCCGGTGAAAAATTTGGCAATATTTTGGCTCGGATGGCGAGCTGGTGAGTGTCTCTTCATTCTCGAACAACGTTGAGGCTCGCAGCTCAGATATAAGTCGAGAAAATTATCCTCATTCGCAGCCATGTTTTCTGATGTGTTTGTATGTACACGTGTAGTGCCACATAGGCATATGCCGCCATTGTCCTGACGCATGAGTCTCTCAGTTTAGGTTTGTTCCATTGAGAAATTTGGCAATATTTTGGCTCAGATGTCGAGCTGGTGAGTGTCTCTTCATTCTCGAACAACGTTGGGGTTCGCAGCTCAGATATATGTCGAGAAAATTATGCTCATTTGCAGCCATGTTTTCTTATGTGTATGTATGTACACGTGTATTGCCACATAGGCATATGCCGCCAGTGTCCTGACGCATGAGTCTCTCAGTTTGGTTTTTTTCCAGTGAGAAATTTTGCAATATTTTGGCTCAGATGTCGAGCTGGTGAGTGTCTCTTCATTCTCCAACAACGTTGAGGTTCGCAGCTCAGATATAAGTCGAGAAAATTATCCTTATTCGCAGCCATGTTTTCTGATGTGTATGTATGTACACGTGTATTGCCACATAGGCCTATGCCGCCAGTATCCTGACGCATGAGTCTCACAGTTTGTTTTTTTTCAGTGAGAAATTTGGCAATATTTTGGCTCAGATGTCGAGCTAACAAGTGTCTCTTCATTTTCGAACAACGTTGAGGTTCACATCTCAGATATAAGTTCATAAAATTATCCTCATTCGCAGCCATGTTTTCTTATGTTTATGCGTGTACGCGAGTAGTGCCACATAGGCTTATGTCGCCAGTGTCCTGACGCATGAGTCTCTCAGTTTAGGTTTGTTCCAGTGAGAAATTTGGCAATATTTTGGCTCAGATGTCGAGCCGGTGAGTGTCTCTTCATTCTCGAACAACGTTGAGGATCGCAGATCAGATATATGTCGCGAAAATTATCCTCATTCGCAGCCATGTTTTCTTATGTGTATGTATGTACACGTGTATTGCCGCATAGGCCTATGCCGCCAGTATCCTGACGCATGAGTCTCTAAGTTTGTTTGTTTTCCAGTGAGAAATTTGGCAATATTTTTGTTCAGATGTCGAGCTGGTGAGTGTCCCTTCATTCTCAAACAACGTTGAGGCTCGCAGCTCAGATATAAGTCGAAACAATTATCCTCATTCGCAGCCATGTTTTCTTATGTGTATGTATGTACACGTGTATTGCCGCATAGGCCTATGCCGCCAGTGTCCTGACGCATGAGTCTCAAAGTTTTGGTCTCTTCCGTTGAGAATTTTGGCGATGTGTTAGCTCAGATGTTGAGGTGGTGAATGTCTTTTCATTCTCGTACAACGTTGAGGTTCGCAGCTCAGATATATGTTGAGAACATTATACTCATTCGCAGCCATGTTTTCTGTTGTGTATGTATGTACACGTGTATTGCCACATAGGCCTATGCCGCCAGTATCCTGACGCATGAGTCTCACAGTTTGTTCTTTTTTCAGTGAGAAATTTGGCAATATTTTGGCTCAGATGTCGAGCTGGCGAGTGTCTCTTCATTTTTGAACAACGTTGAGGTTCACATCTCAGATATAAGTTCATAAAATTATCCTCATTCGCAGCCATGTTTTCTTATGTTTATGCGTGTACATGTGTAGTGCCACATAGGCTTATGTCGGCAGTGTCCTGACGCATGAGTTTCTCAGTTTAGGTTTGTTCCAGTGAGAAATTTGGCAATATTTTGGCTCAGATGTCGACCTGGTGAGTGTCTCTTCATTCTCGAACAACGTTGAGGCTCGCAGCTCAAATATATGTCGAGAAAATTATGCTCATTCGCAGCCATGTTTTCTTATGTGTATGTATGTACACGTGTATTGCCACATAGGCATATGCCGCCAGTGTCCTGACGCATGAGTCTCTCAGTTTGGTTTTTTTCCAGTGAGAAATTTTGCAATATTTTGGCTCAGATGTCGAGCTGGTGAATGTCTCTTCATTCTCCAACAACGTTGAGGTTCGCAGCTCAGATATAAGTCGAGAAAATTATCCTTATTCGCAGCCATGTTTTCTCACATTTTTTTTTTTTTTCCGTGAGAAATTTGGCAATATTTTGGCTCAGATGTCGAGCTGGCGAGTGTCTCTTCATTTTCGAACAACGTTGAGGTTCACATCTCAGATATAAGTTCATAAAATTATCCTCATTCGCAGCCATGTTTTCTTATGTTTATGCGTGTACGCGAGTAGTGTCACATAGGCTTATGTCGCCAGTGTCCTGACGCATGAGTCTCTCAGTTTAGGTTTGTTCCAGTGAGAAATTTGGCAATATTTTGGCTCAGATGTCGAGCCGGTGAGTGTCTCTTCATTCTCGAACAACGTTGAGGCTCGCAGCTCAGATATAAGTCGAAACAATTATCCTCATTCGCAGCCATGTTTTCTTATGTGTATGTATGTACACGTGTATTGCCGCATAGGCCTATGCCGCCAGTGTCCTGACGCATGAGTCTCAAAGTTTTGGTCTCTTCCGGTGAGAATTTTGGCGATGTGTTAGCTCAGATGTTGAGGTGGTGAATGTCTCTTCATTCTCGAACAACGTTGAGGTTCGCAGCTCAGATATATGTTGACAACATTATCCTCATTGGCAGCCATGTTTTCTGATGTGTATGGATGTACACGTGTATTGCCTCATAGGCCTATGCCGCCAGTGTCCTGACGCATGAGTCTCACAGTTTTTTTTTTTTTCAGTGAGAAATTTGGCAATATTTTGGCTCAGATGTCGAGCTGGCGAGTGTCTCTTCATTCTCGAACAACGTTGAGGTTCACATCTCAAATATAAGTTCATAAAATTATCCTCATTCGCAGCCATGTTTTCTTATGTTTATGCGTGTACACGTGTAGTGCCACATAGGCTTATGTCGGCAGTGTCCTGACGCATGAGTTTCTCAGTTTAGGTTTGTTCCAGTGAGAAATTTGGCAATATTTTGGCTCAGATGTCGAGCTGGTGAGAGTCTCTTCATTCTCGAACAACGTTGAGGCTCGCAGCTCAAATATATGTCGAGAAAATTGTCCTCATTCGCAGCCATGTTTTCTTATGTGTATGGATGTACACGTGTATTGGCTCATAGGCCTATGCCGCCAGTGTCCTGACGCATGAGTCTCACAGTTTTGTTTTTTTTCAGTGAGAAATTTGGCAATATTTTGGCTCAGATGTCGAGCTTGCGAGTGTCTCTTCATTCTCCAACAACGTTGAGGTTCGCAGCTCAGATATAAGTCGAGAAAATTATCCTCATTCGCAGCCATGTTTTCTGATGTGTTTGTATGTACACGTGTAGTGCCACATAGGCATATGCCGCCATTGTCCTGACGCATGAGTCTCTCAGTTTAGGTTTGTTCCATTGAGAAATTTGGCAATATTTTGGCTCAGATGTCGAGCTGGTGAGTGTCTCTTCATTCTCGAACAACGTTGGGGTTCGCAGCTCAGATATATGTCGAGAAAATTATGCTCATTTGCAGCCATGTTTTCTTATGTGTATGTATGTACACGTGTATTGCCACATAGGCATATGCCGCCAGTGTCCTGACGCATGAGTCTCTCAGTTTGGTTTTTTTCCAGTGAGAAATTTTGCAATATTTTGGCTCAGATGTCGAGCTGGTGAGTGTCTCTTCATTCTCCAACAACGTTGAGGTTCGCAGCTCAGATATAAGTCGAGAAAATTATCCTTATTCGCAGCCATGTTTTCTGATGTGTATGTATGTACACGTGTATTGCCACATAGGCCTATGCCGCCAGTATCCTGACGCATGAGTCTCACAGTTTGTTTTTTTTCAGTGAGAAATTTGGCAATATTTTGGCTCAGATGTCGAGCTAACAAGTGTCTCTTCATTTTCGAACAACGTTGAGGTTCACATCTCAGATATAAGTTCATAAAATTATCCTCATTCGCAGCCATGTTTTCTTATGTTTATGCGTGTACGCGAGTAGTGCCACATAGGCTTATGTCGCCAGTGTCCTGACGCATGAGTCTCTCAGTTTAGGTTTGTTCCAGTGAGAAATTTGGCAATATTTTGGCTCAGATGTCGAGCCGGTGAGTGTCTCTTCATTCTCGAACAACGTTGAGGATCGCAGATCAGATATATGTCGCGAAAATTATCCTCATTCGCAGCCATGTTTTCTTATGTGTATGTATGTACACGTGTATTGCCGCATAGGCCTATGCCGCCAGTATCCTGACGCATGAGTCTCTAAGTTTGTTTGTTTTCCAGTGAGAAATTTGGCAATATTTTTGTTCAGATGTCGAGCTGGTGAGTGTCCCTTCATTCTCAAACAACGTTGAGGCTCGCAGCTCAGATATAAGTCGAAACAATTATCCTCATTCGCAGCCATGTTTTCTTATGTGTATGTATGTACACGTGTATTGCCGCATAGGCCTATGCCGCCAGTGTCCTGACGCATGAGTCTCAAAGTTTTGGTCTCTTCCGTTGAGAATTTTGGCGATGTGTTAGCTCAGATGTTGAGGTGGTGAATGTCTTTTCATTCTCGTACAACGTTGAGGTTCGCAGCTCAGATATATGTTGAGAACATTATACTCATTCGCAGCCATGTTTTCTGTTGTGTATGTATGTACACGTGTATTGCCACATAGGCCTATGCCGCCAGTATCCTGACGCATGAGTCTCACAGTTTGTTCTTTTTTCAGTGAGAAATTTGGCAATATTTTGGCTCAGATGTCGAGCTGGCGAGTGTCTCTTCATTTTTGAACAACGTTGAGGTTCACATCTCAGATATAAGTTCATAAAATTATCCTCATTCGCAGCCATGTTTTCTTATGTTTATGCGTGTACATGTGTAGTGCCACATAGGCTTATGTCGGCAGTGTCCTGACGCATGAGTTTCTCAGTTTAGGTTTGTTCCAGTGAGAAATTTGGCAATATTTTGGCTCAGATGTCGACCTGGTGAGTGTCTCTTCATTCTCGAACAACGTTGAGGCTCGCAGCTCAAATATATGTCGAGAAAATTATGCTCATTCGCAGCCATGTTTTCTTATGTGTATGTATGTACACGTGTATTGCCACATAGGCATATGCCGCCAGTGTCCTGACGCATGAGTCTCTCAGTTTGGTTTTTTTCCAGTGAGAAATTTTGCAATATTTTGGCTCAGATGTCGAGCTGGTGAATGTCTCTTCATTCTCCAACAACGTTGAGGTTCGCAGCTCAGATATAAGTCGAGAAAATTATCCTTATTCGCAGCCATGTTTTCTCACATTTTTTTTTTTTTTCCGTGAGAAATTTGGCAATATTTTGGCTCAGATGTCGAGCTGGCGAGTGTCTCTTCATTTTCGAACAACGTTGAGGTTCACATCTCAGATATAATTTCATAAAATTATCCTCATTCGCAGCCATGTTTTCTTATGTTTATGCGTGTACGCGAGTAGTGTCACATAGGCTTATGTCGCCAGTGTCCTGACGCATGAGTCTCTCAGTTTAGGTTTGTTCCAGTGAGAAATTTGGCAATATTTTGGCTCAGATGTCGAGCCGGTGAGTGTCTCTTCATTCTCGAACAACGTTGAGGCTCGCAGCTCAGATATAAGTCGAAACAATTATCCTCATTCGCAGCCATGTTTTCTTATGTGTATGTATGTACACGTGTATTGCCGCATAGGCCTATGCCGCCAGTGTCCTGACGCATGAGTCTCAAAGTTTTGGTCTCTTCCGGTGAGAATTTTGGCGATGTGTTAGCTCAGATGTTGAGGTGGTGAATGTCTCTTCATTCTCGAACAACGTTGAGGTTCGCAGCTCAGATATATGTTGACAACATTATCCTCATTGGCAGCCATGTTTTCTGATGTGTATGGATGTACACGTGTATTGCCTCATAGGCCTATGCCGCCAGTGTCCTGACGCATGAGTCTCACAGTTTTTTTTTTTTTCAGTGAGAAATTTGGCAATATTTTGGCTCAGATGTCGAGCTGGCGAGTGTCTCTTCATTCTCGAACAACGTTGAGGTTCACATCTCAAATATAAGTTCATAAAATTATCCTCATTCGCAGCCATGTTTTCTTATGTTTATGCGTGTACACGTGTAGTGCCACATAGGCTTATGTCGGCAGTGTCCTGACGCATGAGTTTCTCAGTTTAGGTTTGTTCCAGTGAGAAATTTGGCAATATTTTGGCTCAGATGTCGAGCTGGTGAGAGTCTCTTCATTCTCGAACAACGTTGAGGCTCGCAGCTCAAATATATGTCGAGAAAATTGTCCTCATTCGCAGCCATGTTTTCTTATGTGTATGGATGTACACGTGTATTGGCTCATAGGCCTATGCCGCCAGTGTCCTGACGCATGAGTCTCACAGTTTTGTTTTTTTTCAGTGAGAAATTTGGCAATATTTTGGCTCAGATGTCGAGCTTGCGAGTGTCTCTTCATTCTCCAACAACGTTGAGGTTCGCAGCTCAGATATAAGTCGAGAAAATTATCCTCATTCGCAGCCATGTTTTCTGATGTGTTTGTATGTACACGTGTAGTGCCACATGGGCATATGCCGCCAGTGTGCTGACGCATGAGTCTCTCAGTTGGGTTTTTTTCAGTGAGAAATTTGGCAATATTTTGGCTCGGATGTCGAGCTGGTGAGTGTCTCTTCATTCTCGAACAGCGTTGAGGTTCGCAGCTCAGATATATGTCGAGAACATTATCCTCATTCGCAGCCATGTTTTCTGATGTGTATGTATGTACAGGTGTATTGCCTCATAGGCCTATGCCGCCAGTGTCCTGACGCATAAGTCTCTCACTTTGGGTTTTTTCCAGTGAGGAATTTGGCAATATTTTGGCTCAGATGTCGAGCTGGTGAGTGTCTCTTCATTCTCCAACAACGTTGAGGTTCGCAGCTCAGATATAAGTCGAGAAAATTATCCTCATTCGCAGCCATGTTTTCTGATGTGTTTGTATGTACACGTGTATTGCCTCATAGGCCTATGCCGCCAGTATCCTGACGCATGAGTCTCTAAGTTTTTTTGTTTTCCAGTGAGAAATTTTGCAATATTTTTGCTCAGATGTCGGGCTGGTGAGTGTTCCTTCATTCTCAAACAACGTTGAGGCTCGCAGCTCAGATATATGTCGAGAAAATTATGCTCATTCGCAGCCATGTTTTCTTATGTGTATGTATGTACACGTGCATTGTCACATAGGCATATACCGCCAGTGTCCTGACGCACGAGTCTCTCAGTTTTTTTTTTCCAGTGAGAAACTTTGCAATATTTTGGCTCAGATGTCGAGCTGGTGAGTGTCTCTTCATTCTCCAACAACGTTGAGGTTCGCAGCTCAGATATAAGTCGAGAAAATTATCCTCATTCGCAGCCATGTTTTCTGATGTGTTTGTATGTACACGTGTAGTGCCACATAGGCATATGCCGCCAGTGTGCTGACGCATGAGTCTCTCAGTTGGTTTTTTTCCAGTGAGAAATTTGGCAATATTTTGGCTCGGATGTCGAGCTGGTGAGTGTCTCTTCATTCTCGAACAGCGTTGAGGTTCGCAGCTCAGATATATGTCGAGAACATTATCCTCATTCGCAGCCATGTTTTCTGATGTGTATGTATGTACAGGTGTATTGCCTCATAGGCCTATGCCGCCAGTGTCCTGACGCATAAGTCTCTCAGTTTGGGTTTTTTCCAGTGAGGAATTTGGCAATATTTTGGCTCAGATGTCGAGCTGGTGAGTGTCTCTTCATTCTCCAACAACGTTGAGGTTCGCAGCTCAGATATAAGTCGAGAAAATTATCCTCATTCGCAGCCATGTTTTCTGATGTGTTTGTATGTACACGTGTATTGCCTCATAGGCCTATGCCGCCAGTATCCTGACGCATGAGTCTCTAAGTTTTTTTGTTTTCCAGTGAGAAATTTTGCAATATTTTTGCTCAGATGTCGGGCTGGTGAGTGTTCCTTCATTCTCAAACAACGTTGAGGCTCGCAGCTCAGATATAAGTCGAGAAAATTATCCTCATTGGCAGCCATGTTTGCTGATGTGTTTGTATGTACACGTGTAGTGCCACATAGGCATATGCCGCCAGTGTCCTGACGCATGAGTCTCCCCGTTTAGGTTTGTTCCAGTGAGAAATTTGGCAATATTTTTGCTCAGATGTCGAGCTGGTGAGTGTCTCTTCATTCTCGAACAACGTTGAGGCTCGCAGCTCAGATATATGTCGAGAAAATTATGCTCATTCGCAGCCATGTTTTCTTATGTGTATGTATGTACACGTGCATTGTCACATAGGCATATACCGTCAGTGTCCTGACGCATGAGTCTCTCAGTTTTTTTTTTCCAGTGAGAAACTTTGCAATATTTTGGCTCAGATGTCGAGCTGGTGAGTGTCTCTTCATTCTCCAACAACGTTGAGGTTCGCAGCTCAGATATAAGTCGAGAAAATTATCCTCATTCGCAGCCATGTTTTCTGATGTGTTTGTATGTACACCTGTAGTGCCACATAGGCATATGCCGCCAGTGTGCTGACGCATGAGTCTCTCCGTTTACGCTTGTTCCAGTGAGAAATTTGGCAATATTTTGGCTCAGATGTCGAGCTGGTGAGTGTCTCTTCATTCTCCAACAACGTTGAGGCTCGCAGCTCAGATATAAGTCGAAACAATTATCCTCATTCGCAGCCATGTTTTCTTATGTGTATGTATGTACACGTGTATTGCCGCATAGGCCTATGCCGCCAGTGTCCTGACGCATGAGTCTCAAAGTTTTGGTCTCTTCCGGTGAGAATTTTGGCGATGTGTTAGCTCAGATGTTGAGGTGGTGAATGTCTCTTCATTCTCGAACAACGTTGAGGTTCGCAGCTCAGATATATGTTGACAACATTATCCTCATTGGCAGCCATGTTTTCTGATGTGTATGGATGTACACGTGTATTGCCTCATAGGCCTATGCCGCCAGTGTCCTGACGCATGAGTCTCACAGTTTTTTTTTTTTTCAGTGAGAAATTTGGCAATATTTTGCCTCAGATGTCGAGCTGGCGAGTGTCTCTTCATTCTCGAACAACGTTGAGGTTCACATCTCAGATATAAGTTCATAAAATTATCCTCATTCGCAGCCATGTTTTCTTATGTTTATGCGTGTACACGTGTAGTGCCACATAGGCTTATGTCGGCAGTGTCCTGACGCATGAGTTTCTCAGTTTAGGTTTGTTCCAGTGAGAAATTTGGCAATATTTTGGCTCAGATGTCGAGCTGGTGAGAGTCTCTTCATTCTCGAACAACGTTGAGGCTCGCAGCTCAAATATATGTCGAGAAAATTGTCCTCATTCGCAGCCATGTTTTCTTATGTGTATGGATGTACACGTGTATTGGCTCATAGGCCTATGCCGCCAGTGTCCTGACGCATGAGTCTCACAGTTTTGTTTTTTTTCAGTGAGAAATTTGGCAATATTTTGGCTCAGATGTCGAGCTTGCGAGTGTCTCTTCATTCTCCAACAACGTTGAGGTTCGCAGCTCAGATATAAGTCGAGAAAATTATCCTCATTCGCAGCCATGTTTTCTGATGTGTTTGTATGTACACGTGTAGTGCCACATAGGCATATGCCGCCATTGTGCTGACGCATGAGTCTCTCAGTTGGGTTTTTTCCAGTGAGAAATTTGGCAATATTTTGGCTCGGATGTCGAGCTGGTGAGTGTCTCTTCATTCTCGAACAGCGTTGAGGTTCGCAGCTCAGATATATGTCGAGAACATTATCCTCATTCGCAGCCATGTTTTCTGATGTGTATGTATGTACAGGTGTATTGCCTCATAGGCCTATGCCGCCAGTGTCCTGACGCATAAGTCTCTCAGTTTGGGTTTTTTCCAGTGAGGAATTTGGCAATATTTTGGCTCAGATGTCGAGCTGGTGAGTGTCTCTTCATTCTCCATCAACGTTGAGGTTCGCAGCTCAGATATAAGTCGAGAAAATGATCCTCATTCGCAGCCATGTTTTCTGATGTGTTTGTATGTACACGTGTATTGCCTCATAGGCCTATGCCGCCAGTATCCTGACGCATGAGTCTCTAAGTTTTTTTGTTTTCCAGTGATAAATTTTGCAATATTTTTGCTCAGATGTCGGGCTGGTGAGTGTTCCTTCATTCTCAAACAACGTTTAGGCTCGCAGCTCAGATATATGTCGAGAAAATTATGCTCATTCGCAGCCATGTTTTCTTATGTGTATGTATGTACACGTGCATTGTCACATAGGCATATACCGCCAGTGTCCTGACGCACGAGTCTCTCAGTTTGTTTTTTTCCAGTGAGAAACTTTGCAATATTTTGGCTCAGATGTCGAGCTGGTGAGTGTCTCTTCATTCTCCAACAACGTTGAGGTTCGCAGCTCAGATATAAGTCGAGAAAATTATCCTCATTCGCAGCCATGTTTTCTGATGTGTTTGTATGTACACGTGTAGTGCCACATAGGCATATGCCGCCAGTGTGCTGACGCATGAGTATCTCAGTTGGGTTTTTTCCAGTGAGAAATTTGGCAATATTTTGGCTCGGATGTCGAGCTGGTGAGTGTCTCTTCATTCTCAAACAGCGTTGAGGTTCGCAGCTCAGATATATGTCGAGAACATTATCCTCATTCGCAGCCATGTTTTCTGATGTGTATGTATGTACAGGTGTATTGCCTCATAGGCCTATGCCGCCAGTGTCCTGACGCATAAGTCTCTCAGTTTGGGTTTTTTCCAGTGAGGAATTTGGCAATATGTTGGCTCAGATGTTGAGCTGGTGAGTGTCTCTTCATTCTCCAACAACGTTGAGGTTCGCAGCTCAGATATAAGTCGAGAAAATTATCCTCATTCGCAGCCATGTTTTCTGATGTGTTTGTATGTACACGTGTATTGCCTCATAGGCCTATGCCGCCAGTATCCTGACGCATGAGTCTCTAAGTTTTTTTGTTTTCCAGTGAGAAATTTTGCAATATTTTTGCTCAGATGTCGAGCTGGTGAGTGTCTCTTCATTCTCGAACAACGTTGAGGCTCGCAGCTCAGATATATGTCGAGAAAATTATGCTCATTCGCAGCCATGTTTTCTTATGTGTATGTATGTACACGTGCATTGTCACATAGGCATATACCGCCAGTGTCCTGACGCATGAGTCTCTCAGTTTTTTTTTTCCAGTGAGAAACTTTGCAATATTTTGGCTCAGATGTCGAGCTGGTGAGTGTCTCTTCATTCTCCAACAACGTTGAGGTTCGCAGCTCAGATATTAGTCGAGAAAATTATCCTCATTCGCAGCCATGTTTTCTGATGTGTTTGTATGTACACGTGTAGTGCCACATAGGCATATGCCGCCAGTGTGCTGACGCATGAGTCTCTCCGTTTACGTTTGTTCCAGTGAGAAATTTGGCAATATTTTGGCTCAGATGTCGAGCTGGTGAGTGTCTCTTCATTCTCCAACAACGTTGAGGTTCGCAGCTCAGATATAAGTCGAGAAAATTATCCTCATTCGCAGCCATGTTTTCGTATGTGTATGTATGTACACGTGTATTGCCGCATAGGCCTATGCCGCCAGTATCCTGACGCATGAGTCTCTAAGTTTGTTTGTTTTCCAGTGAGAAATTTGGCAATATTTTTGCTCAGATGTCGAGCTGGTGAGTGTCTCTTCATTCTGGAACAACGTTGAGGCTCGCAGCTCAGATATATGTCGAGAAAATTATGCTCATTCGCAGCCATGTTTTCTTATGTGTATGTATGTACACGTGTATTGTCACATAGGCATATACCGCCAGTGTCCTGACACATGAGTCTCTCATTTTGTTTGTTTTTTTTCTAGTGAGAAATTTGGCAATATTTTGGCTCAGATGTCGAGCTGGTGAGTGTCTCTTCATTCTCGAACAACGTTGAGGCTCGCAGCTCAGATATATGTCGAGAAAATTATCCTCATTCGCAGCCATGTTTTCGTATGTGTATGTATGTACACGTGTATTGCCGCATAGGCCTATGCCGCCAGTATCCTGACGCATGAGTCTCTAAGTTTTTTTGTTTTCCAGTGAGAAATTTTGCAATATTTTTGCTCAGATGTCGGGCTGGTGAGTGTTCCTTCATTATCAAACAACGTTGAGGCTCGCAGCTCAGATATAAGTCGAGAAAATTATCCTCATTGGCAGCCATGTTTGCTGATGTGTTTGTATGTACACGTGTAGTGCCACATAGGCATATGCCGCCAGTGTCCTGACGCACGAGTCTCTCCGTTTAGGTTTGTTCCAGTGAGAAATTTGGCAATATTTTTGCTCAGATGTCGAGCTGGTGAGTGTCTCTTCATTCTCGAACAACGTTGAGGCTCGCAGCTCAGATATATGTCGAGAAAATTATGCTCATTCGCAGCCATGTTTTCTTATGTGTATGTATGTACACGTGCATTGTCACATAGGCATATACCGCCAGTGTCCTGACGCATGAGTCTCTCAGTTTGTTTTTTTTCCAGTGAGAAACTTTGCAATATTTTGGCTCAGATGTCGAGCTGGTGAGTGTCTCTTCATTTTCCAACAACGTTGAGGTTCGCAGCTCAGATATAAGTCGAGAAAATTATCCTCATTCGCAGCCATGTTTTCTGATGTGTTTGTATGTACACGTGTAGTGCCACATAGGCATATACCGCCAGTGTGCTGACGCATGAGTCTCTCCGTTTAGGTTTGTTCCAGTGAGAAATTTGGCAATATTTTGGCTCAGATGTCGAGCTGGTGAGTGTCTCTTCATTCTGGAACAACGTTGAGGCTCGCAGCTCAGATATATGTCGAGAAAATTATGCTCATTCGCAGCCATGTTTTCGTATGTGTATGTATGTACACGTGTATTGTCACATAGGCATATACCGCCAGTGTCCTGACACATGAGTCTCTCATTTTTTTATTTTTTTTCTAGTGAGAAATTTGGCAATATTTTGGCTCAGATGTCGAGCTGGTGAGTGTCTCTTCATTCTCGAACAACGTTGAGGCACGCAGCTCAGATATATGTCGAGAAAATTATCCTCATTCGCAGCCATGTTTTCGTATGTGTATGTATGTACACGTGTATTGCCGCATAGGCCTATGCCGCCAGTATCCTGACGCATGAGTCTCTAAGTTTGTTTTTTTCCAGTGAAAAACTTTGCAATATTTTGTCTCAGATGTCGAGCTGGTGAGTGTCTCTTCATTCTCCAACAACGTTGAGGTTCGCAGCTCAGATATAAGTCGAGAACATTATCCTCATTCGCAGCCATGTTTTCTGATATGTATGTATGTACACGTGTATTGCCACATAAACATATGCCGCCAGTGTCCTGACACATGAGTCTCTAAGTTTTTGGTGTTTTTTCTAGTGAGAAATTTGGCAATATTTTGGCTCGGATGTCGAGCTGGTGAGTGTCTCTTCATTCGCCAACAACGTTGAGATTCGCAGCTCAGATATAAGTCGAGAAAATTATCCTCGTTCGCAGCCATGTGTTCTGATATGTATGTGTGTACACGTGTATTGCCTCATAGGCCTATGCCGCCAGTGTCCTGACGCATGAGTCTAAAAGTTTTGGTCTTTTCCGGTGAGAATTTTGGCGATGTGTTAGCTCAGATGTTGAGGTGGTGAATGTCTCTTCATTCTCGAACAACGTTGAGGCTCGCAGCTCAGATATATGTCGAGAACATTATCCTCATTCGCAGCCATGTTTTCTGATGTGTATGTATGTACAGGTGTATTGCCTCATAGGCCTATGCCGCCAGTGTCCTGACGCATAAGTCTCTCAGTTTGGGTTTTTTCCAGTGAGGAATTTGGCAATATTTTGGCTCAGATGTCGAGCTGGTGAGTGTCTCTTCATTCTCCAACAACGTTGAGGTTCGCAGCTCAGATATAAGTCGAGAAAATTATCCTCATTCGCAGCCATGTTTTCTGATGTGTTTGTATGTACACGTGTATTGCCTCATAGGCCTATGCCGCCAGTATCCTGACGCATGAGTCTCTAAGTTTTTTTGTTTTCCAGTGAGAAATTTTGCAATATTTTTGCTCAGATGTCGGGCTGGTGAGTGTTCCTTCATTCTCAAACAACGTTGAGGTTCGCAGCTCAGATATAAGTCGAGAAAATTATCCTCATTGGCAGCCATGTTTGCTGATGTGTTTGTATGTACACGTGTAGTGCCACATAGGCATATGCCGCCAGTGTCCTGACGCATGAGTCTCTCCGTTTAGGTTTGTTCCAGTGAGAAATTTGGCAATATTTTTGCTCAGATGTCGAGCTGGTGAGTGTCTCTTCATTCTCGAACAACGTTGAGGCTCGCAGCTCAGATATATGTCGAGAAAATTATCCTCATTCGCAGCCATGTTTTCGTATGTGTATGTATGTACACGTGTATTGCCGCATAGGCCTATGCCGCCAGTATCCTGACGCATGAGTCTCTAAGTTTTTTTGTTTTCCAGTGAGAAATTTTGCAATATTTTTGCTCAGATGTCGGGCTGGTGAGTGTTCCTTCATTCTCAAACAACGTTGAGGCTCGCAGCTCAGATATAAGTCGAGAAAATTATCCTCATTGGCAGCCATGTTTGCTGATGTGTTTGTATGTACACGTGTAGTGCCACATAGGCATATGCCGCCAGTGTCCTGACGCACGAGTCTCTCCGTTTAGGTTTGTTCCAGTGAGAAATTTGGCAATATTTTTGCTCAGATGTCGAGCTGGTGAGTGTCTCTTCATTCTCGAACAACGTTGAGGCTCGCAGCTCAGATATATGTCGAGAAAATTATGCTCATTCGCAGCCATGTTTCCTTATGTGTATGTATGTACACGTGCATTGTCACATAGGCATATACCGCCAGTGTCCTGACGCATGAGTCTCTCAGTTTTTTTTTTTTTCAGTGAGAAACTTTGCAATATTTTGGCTCAGATGTCGAGCTGGTGAGTGTCTCTTCATTTTCCAACAACGTTGAGGTTCGCAGCTCAGATATAAGTCGAGAAAATTATCCTCATTCGCAGTCATGTTTTCTGATGTGTTTGTATGTACACGTGTAGTGCCACATAGGCATATGCCGCCAGTGTGCTGACGCATGAGTCTCTCCGTTTAGGTTTGTTCCAGTGAGAAATTTGGCAATATTTTTGCTCAGATGTCGAGCTGGTGAGTGTCTCTTCATTCTGGAACAACGTTGAGGCTCGCAGCTCAGATATATGTCGAGAAAATTATGCTCATTCGCAGCCATGTTTTCGTATGTGTATGTATGTACACGTGTATTGTCACATAGGCATATACCGCCAGTGTCCTGACACATGAGTCTCTCATTTTTTTATTTTTTTTCTAGTGAGAAATTTGGCAATATTTTGGCTCAGATGTCGAGCTGGTGAGTGTCTCTTCATTCTCGAACAACGTTGAGGCTCGCAGCTCAGATATATGTCGAGAAAATTATCCTCATTCGCAGCCATGTTTTCGTATGTGTATGTATGTACACGTGTATTGCCGCATAGGCCTATGCCGCCAGTATCCTGACGCATGAGTCTCTAAGTTTGTTTTTTTCCAGTGAAAAACTTTGCAATATTTTGGCTCAGATGTCGAGCTGGTGAGTGTCTCTTCATTCTCCAACAACGTTGAGGTTCGCAGCTCAGATATAAGTCGAGAAAATTATCCTCATTCGCAGCCATGTTTTCTGATATGTATGTATGTACACGTGTATTGCCACATAAACATATGCCGCCAGTGTCCTGACACATGAGTCTCTAAGTTTTTGGTGTTTTTTCTAGTGAGAAATTTGGCAATATTTTGGCTCGGATGTCGAGCTGGTGAGTGTCTCTTCATTCGCCAACAACGTTGAGGTTCGCAGCTCAGATATAAGTCGAGAAAATTATCCTCGTTCGCAGCCATGTGTTCTGATATGTATGTGTGTACACGTGTATTGCCTCATAGGCCTATGCCGCCAGTGTCCTGACGCATGAGTCTAAAAGTTTTGGTCTTTTCCGGTGAGAATTTTGGCGATGTGTTAGCTCAGATGTTGAGGTGGTGAATGTCTCTTCATTCTCGAACAACGTTGAGGCTCGCAGCTCAGATATATGTCGAGAAAATTATGCTCATTCGCAGCCATGTTTTCTTATGTGTATGTATGTACACGTGTATTGTCACATAGGCATATACCGCCAGTGTCCTGACGCATAAGTCTCTCAGTTTGGTTTTTTTCCAGTGAGAAATTTGGCAATATTTTGGCTCGGATGTCGAGCTGGTGAGTGTCTCTTCATTATTGAACAACGTTGAGGTTCACATCTCAGATATAAGTTCATAAAATTATCCTCATTCGCAGCCATATTTGCTTATGTTTATGCGTGTACACGTGTAGTGCCACATAGGCTTATGTCGGCAGTGTCCTGACGCATGAGTTTCTCAGTTTAGGTTTGTTCCAGTGAGAAATTTGGCAATATTTTGGCTCAGATGTCGAGCTGGCGAGTGTCTCTTCAATCTCAAACAACGTTGAGGTTCACATCTCAGATATAAGTTCATAAAATTTTCCTCATTCGCAGCCATGTTTTCTGATATGTATGTATGCACACGTGTATTGCCACATAAACATTTGCCGCCAGTGTCCTGACACAAGAGTCTCTCAGTTTTTGGTGTTTTTTCCTAGTGAGAAATTTGGCAATATTTTGGCTCGGATGTCGAGCTGGTGAGTGTCTCTTCATTCTCGAACAACGTTGAGGCTCGCAGCTCAGATATATGTCGAGAAAATTATCCTCATTCGCAGCCATGTTTTCGTATGTGTATGTATGTACACGTGTATTGCCGCATATGCCTATGCCGCCAGTATCCTGACGCATGAGTCTCTAAGTTTGTTTGTTTTCCAGTGAGAAATTTGGCAATATTTTTGCTCAGATGTCAAGCTGGTGAGTGTCTCTTCATTCTCGAACAACGTTGAGGCTCGCAGCTCAGATATATGTCGAGAAAATTATGCTCATTCGCAGCCATGTTTTCTTATGTGTATGTATGTACACGTGTATTGTCACATAGGCATATACCGCCAGTGTCATGACGCATGAGTCCCCCAGTTTGTTTGTTTTCCAGTGAGAAACTTTGCAATATTTTGGCTCAGATGTCGAGCTGGTGAGTGTCTCTTCATTCTCCAACAACGTTGAGGTTCGCAGCTCAGATATAAGTCGAGAACATTATCCTCATTCGCAGCCATGTTTTCTTATGTGTATGTATGTACACGTGTATTGCCACATAGGCATATGCCGCCAGTGCCCTGACGCATGAGTCTCTCAGTTTGTTTGTTTTTCAGTGAGAAATTTTGCAATATTTTGGCTCAGATGTCGAGCTGGTGAGTGTCTCTTCATTCTCGAACAACGTTGAGGCTCGCAGATCAGATATATGTCGAGAAAGTTATCCTCATTCGCAGCCATGTTTTCGTATGTGTATGTATGTACACGTGTATTGCCGCATAGTCCTATGCCGCCAGGATCATGACGCATGAGTCTCTAAGTTTGTTTGTTTTCCAGTGAGAAATTTGGCAATATTTTTGCTCAGATGTCGGGCTGGTGAGTGTCCCTTCATTCTCAAACAACGTTGAGGCTCGCAGCTCAGATATAAGTCAAGAAAATTATCCTCATTCGCAGCCATGTTTTCTGATGTGTTTGTATGTGCACGTGTAGTGCCACATAGGCATATGCCGCCAGTGTCCTGACGCATGAGTCTCTCAGTTTAGGTTTGTTCCAGTGAGACATTTGGCAATATTTTGGCTCAGATGTCGAGCTGGTGAGTGTCTCTTCATTCTCGAACAACGTTGAGGCTCGCAGCTCAGATATATGTCGAGAAAATTATGCTCATTCGCAGCCATGTTTTCTTATGTGTATGTATGTACACGTGCATTGTCACATAGGCATATACCGCCAGTGTCCTGACGCATGAGTCTCTCAGTTTGTTTTTTTTCCAGTGAGAAACTTTGCAATATTTTGGCTCAGATGTCGAGCTGGTGAGTGTCTCTTCATTTTCCAACAACGTTGAGGTTCGCAGCTCAGATATAAGTCGAGAAAATTATCCTCATTCGCAGTCATGTTTTCTGATGTGTTTGTATGTACACGTGTAGTGCCACATAGGCATATGCCGCCAGTGTGCTGACGCATGAGTCTCTCCGTTTAGGTTTGTTCCAGTGAGAAATTTGGCAATATTTTTGCTCAGATGGCGAGCTGGTGAGTGTCTCTTCATTCTGGAACAACGTTGAGGCTCGCAGCTCAGATATATGTCGAGAAAATTATGCTCATTCGCAGCCATGTTTTCGTATGTGTATGTATGTACACGTGTATTGTCACATAGGCATATACCGCCAGTGTCCTGACACATGAGTCTCTCATTTTTTAATTTTTTTTCTAGTGAGAAATTTGGCAATATTTTGGCTCAGATGTCGAGCTGGTGAGTGTCTCTTCATTCTCGAACAACGTTGAGGCTCGCAGCTCAGATATATGTCGAGAAAATTATCCTCATTCGTAGCCATGTTTTCGTATGTGTATGTATGTACACGTGTATTGCCGCATAGGCCTATGCCGCCAGTATCCTGACGCATGAGTCTCTAAGTTTGTTTTTTTCCAGTGAAAAACTTTGCAATATTTTGGCTCAGATGTCGAGCTGGTGAGTGTCTCTTCAATCTCCAACAACGTTGAGGTTCGCAGCTCAGATATAAGTCGAGAAAATTATCCTCATTCGCAGCCATGTTTTCTGATATGTATGTATGTACACGTGTATTGCCACATAAACATATGCCGCCAGTGTCCTGACACATGAGTCTCTAAGTTTTTGGTGTTTTTTCTAGTGAGAAATTTGGCAATATTTTGGCCCGGATGTCGAGCTGGTGAGTGTCTCTTCATTCGCCAACAACGTTGAGGTTCGCAGCTCAGATATAAGTCGAGAAAATTATCCTCGTTCGCAGCCATGTGTTCTGATATGTATGTGTGTACACGTGTATTGCCTCATAGGCCTATGCCGCCAGTGTCCTGACGCATGAGTCTAAAAGTTTTGGTCTTTTCCGGTGAGAATTTTGGCGATGTGTTAGCTCAGATGTTGAGGTGGTGAATGTCTCTTCATTCTCGAACAACGTTGAGGCTCGCAGCTCAGATATATGTCGAGAAAATTATGCTCATTCGCAGCCATGTTTTCTTATGTGTATGTATGTACACGTGTATTGTCACATAGGCATATACCGCCAGTGTCCTGACGCATGAGTCTCTCAGTTTGGTTTTTTTCAAGTGAGAAATTTGGCAATATTTTGGCTCGGATGTCGAGCTGGTGAGTGTCTCTTCATTATCGAACAACGTTGAGGTTCACATCTCAGATATAAGTTCATAAAATTATCCTCATTCGCAGCCATGTTTTCTTATGTTTATGCGTGTACATGTGTAGTGCCACATAGGCTTATGTCGGCAGTGTCCTGACGCATGAGTTTCTCAGTTTAGGTTTGTTCCAGTGAGAAATTTGGCAATATTTTGGCTCAGATGTCGAGCTGGCGAGTGTCTCTTCAATCTCGAACAACGTTGAGGTTCACATCTCAGATATAAGTTCATAAAATTTTCCTCATTCGCAGCCATGTTTTCTGATATGTATGTATGCACACGTGTATTGCCACATAAACATTTGCCGCCAGTGTCCTGACACAAGAGTCTCTCAGTTTTTGGTGTTTTTTCCTAGTGAGAAATTTGGCAATATTTTGGCTCGGATGTCGAGCTGGTGATTGTCTCTTCATTCTCGAACAACGTTGAGGCTCGCAGCTCAGATATATGTCAAGAAAATTATCCTCATTCGCAGCCATGTTTTCATATGTGTATGTATGTACACGTGTATTGCCGCATATGCCTATGCCCCCAGTATCCTGACGCATGAGTCTCTAAGTTTGTTTGTTTTCCAGTGAGAAATTTGGCAATATTTTTGCTCAGATGTCGAGCTGGTGAGTGTCTCTTCATTCTCGAACAACGTTGAGGCTCGCAGCTCAGATATATGTCGAGAAAATTATGCTCATTCGCAGCCATGTTTTCTTATGTGTATGTATGTACACGTGTATTGTCACATAGGCATATACCGCCAGTGTCATGACGCATGAGTCCCCCAGTTTGTTTGTTTTCCAGTGAGAAACTTTGCAATATTTTGGCTCAGATGTCGAGCTGGTGAGTGTCTCTTCATTCTCCAACAACGTTGAGGTTCGCAGCTCAGATATAAGTCGAGAACATTATCCTCATTCGCAGCCATGTTTTCTTATGTGTATGTATGTACACGTGTATTGCCACATAGGCATATGCCGCCAGTGTCCTGACGCATGAGTCTCTCAGTTTGTTTGTTTTTCAGTGAGAAATTTTGCAATATTTTGGCTCAGATGTCGAGCTGGTGAGTGTCTCTTCATTCTCGAACAACGTTGAGGCTCGCAGCTCAGATATATGTCGAGAAAGTTATCCTCATTCGCAGCCATGTTTTCGTATGTGTATGTATGTACACGTGTATTGCCGCATAGTCCTATGCCGCCAGGATCATGACGCATGAGTCTCTAAGTTTGTTTGTTTTCCAGTGAGAAATTTGGCAATATTTTTGCTCAGATGTCGGGCTGGTGAGTGTCCCTTCATTCTCAAACAACGTTGAGGCTCGCAGCTCAGATATAAGTCAAGAAAATTATCCTCATTCGCAGCCATGTTTTCTGATGTGTTTGTATGTGCACGTGTTGTGCCACATAGGCATATGCCGCCAGTGTCCTGACGCATGAGTCTCTCAGTTTAGGTTTGTTCCAGTGAGACATTTGGCAATATTTTGGCTCAGATGTCGAGCTGGTGAGTGTCTCTTCATTCTCGAACAACGTTGAGGCTCGCAGCTCAGATATATGTCGAGAAAATTATGCTCATTCGCAGCCATGTTTTCTTATGTGTATGTATGTACACGTGCATTGTCACATAGGCATATACCGCCAGTGTCCTGACGCATGAGTCTCTCAGTTTGTTTTTTTTCCAGTGAGAAACTTTGCAATATTTTGGCTCAGATGTCGAGCTGGTGAGTGTCTCTTCATTTTCCAACAACGTTGAGGTTCGCAGCTCAGATATAAGTCGAGAAAATTATCCTCATTCGCAGTCATGTTTTCTGATGTGTTTGTATGTACACGTGTAGTGCCACATAGGCATATGCCGCCAGTGTGCTGACGCATGAGTCTCTCCGTTTAGGTTTGTTCCAGTGAGAAATTTGGCAATATTTTTGCTCAGATGTCGAGCTGGTGAGTGTCTCTTCATTCTGGAACAACGTTGAGGCTCGCAGCTCAGATATATGTCGAGAAAATTATGCTCATTCGCAGCCATGTTTTCGTATGTGTATGTATGTACACGTGTATTGTCACATAGGCATATACCGCCAGTGTCCTGACACATGAGTCTCTCATTTTTTTATTTTTTTTCTAGTGAGAAATTTGGCAATATTTTGGCTCAGATGTCGAGCTGGTGAGTGTCTCTTCATTCTCGAACAACGTTGAGGCTCGCAGCTCAGATATATGTCGAGAAAATTATCCTCATTCGTAGCCATGTTTTCGTATGTGTATGTATGTACACGTGTATTGCCGCATAGGCCTATGCCGCCAGTATCCTGACGCATGAGTCTCTAAGTTTGTTTTTTTCCAGTGAAAAACTTTGCAATATTTTGGCTCAGATGTCGAGCTGGTGAGTGTCTCTTCATTCTCCAACAACGTTGAGGTTCGCAGCTCAGATATAAGTCGAGAAAATTATCCTCATTCGCAGCCATGTTTTCTGATATGTATGTATGTACACGTGTATTGCCACATAAACATATGCCGCCAGTGTCCTGACACATGAGTCTCTAAGTTTTTGGTGTTTTTTCTAGTGAGAAATTTGGCAATATTTTGGCCCGGATGTCGAGCTGGTGAGTGTCTCTTCATTCGCCAACAACGTTGAGGTTCGCAGCTCAGATATAAGTCGAGAAAATTATCCTCGTTCGCAGCCATGTGTTCTGATATGTATGTGTGTACACGTGTATTGCCTCATAGGCCTATGCCGCCAGTGTCCTGACGCATGAGTCTAAAAGTTTTGGTCTTTTCCGGTGAGAATTTTGGCGATGTGTTAGCTCAGATGTTGAGGTGGTGAATGTCTCTTCATTCTCGAACAACGTTGAGGCTCGCAGCTCAGATATATGTCGAGAAAATTATGCTCATTCGCAGCCATGTTTTCTTATGTGTATGTATGTACACGTGTATTGTCACATAGGCATATACCGCCAGTGTCCTGACGCATGAGTCTCTCAGTTTGGTTTTTTTCAAGTGAGAAATTTGGCAATATTTTGGCTCGGATGTCGAGCTGGTGAGTGTCTCTTCATTATCGAACAACGTTGAGGTTCACATCTCAGATATAAGTTCATAAAATTATCCTCATTCGCAGCCATGTTTTCTTATGTTTATGCGTGTACACGTGTAGTGCCACATAGGCTTATGTCGGCAGTGTCCTGACGCATGAGTTTCTCAGTTTAGGTTTGTTCCAGTGAGAAATTTGGCAATATTTTGGCTCAGATGTCGAGCTGGCGAGTGTCTCTTCAATCTCGAACAACGTTGAGGTTCACATCTCAGATATAAGTTCATAAAATTTTCCTCATTCGCAGCCATGTTTTCTGATATGTATGTATGCACACGTGTATTGCCACATAAACATTTGCCGCCAGTGTCCTGACACAAGAGTCTCTCAGTTTTTGGTGTTTTTTCCTAGTGAGAAATTTGGCAATATTTTGGCTCGGATGTCGAGCTGGTGAGTGTCTCTTCATTCTCGAACAACGTTGAGGCTCGCAGCTCAGATATATGTCAAGAATATTATCCTCATTCGCAGCCATGTTTTCGTATGTGTATGTATGTACACGTGTATTGCCGCATATGCCTATGCCGCCAGTATCCTGACGCATGAGTCTCTAAGTTTGTTTGTTTTCCAGTGAGAAATTTGGCAATATTTTTGCTCAGATGTCGAGCTGGTGAGTGTCTCTTCATTCTCGAACAACGTTGAGGCTCGCAGCTCAGATATATGTCGAGAAAATTATGCTCATTCGCAGCCATGTTTTCTTATGTGTATGTATGTACACGTGTATTGTCACATAGGCATATACCGCCAGTGTCATGACGCATGAGTCCCCCAGTTTGTTTGTTTTCCAGTGAGAAACTTTGCAATATTTTGGCTCAGATGTCGAGCTGGTGAGTGTCTCTTCATTCTCCAACAACGTTGAGGTTCGCAGCTCAGATATAAGTCGAGAACATTATCCTCATTCGCAGCCATGTTTTCTTATGTGTATGTATGTACACGTGTATTGCCACATAGGCATATGCCGCCAGTGTCCTGACGCATGAGTCTCTCAGTTTGTTTGTTTTTCAGTGAGAAATTTTGCAATATTTTGGCTCAGATGTCGAGCTGGTGAGTGTCTCTTCATTCTCGAACAACGTTGAGGCTCGCAGCTCAGATATATGTCGAGAAAGTTATCCTCATTCGCAGCCATGTTTTCGTATGTGTATGTATGTACACGTGTATTGCCGCATAGTCCTATGCCGCCAGGATCATGACGCATGAGTCTCTAAGTTTGTTTGTTTTCCAGTGAGAAATTTGGCAATATTTTTGCTCAGATGTCGGGCTGGTGAGTGTCCCTTCATTCTCAAACAACGTTGAGGCTCGCAGCTCAGATATAAGTCAAGAAAATTATCCTCATTCGCAGCCATGTTTTCTGATGTGTTTGTATGTGCACGTGTAGTGCCACATAGGCATATGCCGCCAGTGTCCTGACGCATGAGTCTCTCAGTTTAGGTTTGTTCCAGTGAGACATTTGGCAATATTTTGGCTCAGATGTCGAGCTGGTGAGTGTCTCTTCATTCTCGAACAACGTTGAGGCTCGCAGCTCAGATATATGTCGAGAAAATTATGCTCATTCGCAGCCATGTGTTCTTATGTGTATGTATGTACACGTGTATTGTCACATAGGCATATCCCGCCAGTGTCCTGACGCATGAGTCTCTCAGTTTAGGTTTGTTCCAGTGAGAAATTTGGCAATATTTTGGCTCAGATGTCGAGCTGGTGAGTGTCTCTTCATTCTCCAACAACGTTGAGGTTCGCAGCTCAGATATAAGTCGAGAAAATTATCCTCATTCGCAGCCATGTTTTCTTATGTGTATGTATGTACACGTGTATTGTCACATAGGCATATACCGCCAGTGTCCTGACGCATGAGTCTCTCAGTTTGTTTTTTTTCCAGTGAGAAACTTTGCAATATTTTGGCTCAGATGTCGAGCTGGTGAGTGTCTCTTCATTCGCCAACAACGTTGAGGTTCGCAGCTCAGATATAAGTCGAGAAAATTATCCTCATTCGCAGCCATGTGTTCTGATATGTATGTGTGTACACGTGTATTGCCTCATAGGCCTATGCCGCCAGTGTCCTGACGCATGAGTCTCAAAGTTTTGGTCTCTTCCGGTGAGAATTTTGGCGATGTGTTAGCTCAGATGTTGAGGTGGTGAATGTCTCTTCATTCTCGAACAACGTTGAGGCTCGCAGCTCAGATATATGTCGAGAAAATTATGCTCATTCGCAGCCATGTTTTCTTATGTGTATGTATGTACACGTGTATTGTCACATAGGCATATACCGCCAGTGTCCTGACGCATGAGTCTCTCAGTTTGGTTTTTTTCCAGTGAGAAATTGGCAATATTTTGGCTCGGATGTCGAGCTGGTGAGTGTCTCTTCATTATCGAACAACGTTGAGGCTCGCAGCTCAGATATATGTCGAGAAAATTGTCCTCATTCCCAGCCATGTTTTCTTATGTGTATGGATGTACACGTGTATTGCCTCATAGGCCTATGCCGCCAGTGTCCTGACGCATGAGTCTCACAGTTTGGTTTTTTTCAGTGAGAAATTTGGCAATATTTTGGCTCAGATGTCGAGCTGGCGAGTGTCGCTTCATTCTCGAACAACGTTGAGGTTCACATCTCAGATATAAGTTGATAAAATTATCCTCATTCGCAGCCATGTTTTCTTATGTTTATGCGTGTACACGTGTAGTGCCACATAGGCTTATGTCGGCAGTGTCCTGACGCATGAGTTTCTCAGTTTAGGTTTGTTCCAGTGAGAAATTTGGCAATATTTTGGCTCAGATGTCGAGCTGGCGAGTGTCTCTTCATTTTCGAACAACGTTGAGGTTCACATCTCAGATATAAGTTGATAAAATTATCCTCATTCGCAGCCATGTTTTCTCACATTTTTTTTTTTTTTCCGTGAGAAATTTGGCAATATTTTGGCTCAGATGTCGAGCTGGCGAGTGTCTCTTCAATCTCGAACAACGTTGAGGTTCACATCTCAGATATAAGTTCATAAAATTTTCCTCATTCGCAGCCATGTTTTCTGATATGTATGTATGTACACGTGTATTGCCACATAAACATTTGCCGCCAGTGTCCTGACCCAAGAGTCTCTCAGTTTTTTGTGTTTTTTTTCTAGTGAGAAATTTGGCAATATTTTGGCTCGGATGTCGAGCTGGTGAGTGTCTCTTTATTCTCGAACAACGTTGAGGCTCGCAGCTCAGATATATGTCGAGAAAATTATCCTCATTCGCAGCCATGTTTTCGTATGTGTATGTATGTACACGTGTATTGTCACATAGGCATATCCCGCCAGTGTCCTGACGCATGAGTCTCTCAGTTTAGGTTTGTTCCAGTGAGAAATGTGGCAATATTTTGGCTCAGATGTCGAGCTGGTGAGTGTCTCTTCATTCTCGAACAACGTTGAGGCTCGCAGCTCAGATATATGTCGAGAAAATTATGCTCATTCGCAGCCATGTTTTCTTATATGTATGTATGTACACGTGTATTGTCACATAGGCATATACCGCCAGTGTCCTGACGCATGAGTCTCTCAGTTTGTTTGTTTTCCAGTGAGAAACTTTGCAATATTTTGGCTCAGATGTCGATCTGGTGAGTGTTTCTTCATTCGCCAACAACGTTGAGGTTCGCAGCTCAGATATAAGTTGATAAAATTATCCTCATTCGCAGCCATGTTTTCTTATATTTATGCGTGTACACGAGTAGTGTCACATAGGCTTATGTCGCCAGTGTCCTGACGCATGAGTCTCTCAGTTTAGGTTTGTTCCAGTGAGAAATTTGGCAATATTTTTGCTCAGATGTCGAGCTGGTGAGTGTCCCTTCATTCTCAAACAACGTTGAGGCTCGCAGCTCAGATATAAGTCGAAACAATTATCCTCATTCGCAGCCATGTTTTCTTATGTGTATGTAGGTACACGTGTATTGCCGCATAGGCCTATGCCGCCAGTGTCCTGACGCATGAGTCTCAAAGTTTTGGTCTCTTCCGGTGAGAATTTTGGCGATGTGTTAGCTCAGATGTTGAAGTGGTGAATGTCTCTTCATTCTCGAACAACGTTGAGGTTCGCAGCTCAGATATATGTTGACAACATTATCCTCATTGGCAGCCATGTTTTCTGATGTGTATGGATGTACACGTGTATTGCCTCATAGGCCTATGCCGCCAGTGTCCTGACGCATGAGTCTCACAGTTTGTTTGTTTTCAGTGAGAAATTTGGCAATATTTTGGCTCAGATGTCGAGCTGGCGAGTGTCTCTTCATTCTCGAACAACGTTGAGGCTCGCATCTCAGATATAAGTCGAGAAAATTATCCTCATTCGCAGACATGTTTACTTCTGTTTATGTATGTACACGTGTATTGCCTCATAGGCCTATGCCGCCAGTGTCCTCACGCATGAGTCTCTCAGTTTGGGTTTTTTCCAGTGAGAAATTTGGCAATATTTTGACTCAGATGTCGAGCTGGTGAGTGTCTCTTCATTCTCGAACAACGTTGAGGTACGCAGTTCAGATATATGTCGAGAAATTTATCCTCATTCGCAGCCATGTTTTCTTATGTTTATGTATGTACACATGTATTACCGCGTAGGCGTATGCCGCCAGTGTCCTGACGCATGAGTCTCACAGTTTGGGTTTTTTTCCAGTGAGAAATTTGGCAATATTTTGGCTCAGATGTCGAGCTGGTTATTGTCTCTTCATTCTCGAACAACGTTGAGGTTCGCATCTCAGATATAAGTTCATAAAATTATCCTCATTCGCAGCCACGTGTATTGCCTCATAGGCCTATGCCGCCAGTGTCCTCACGCATGAGTCTCTCAGTTTGGTTTTTTTCCAGTGGGAAATTTTGCAATATTTTGGCTCAGATGTCGAGCTGGTGAGTGTATCTTCATTCTCCAACAACGTTGTGGTTCGCAGCTCAGATATAAGTCGAGAAAATTATCCTCATTCGCAGCCATGGTTTCTGATGTGTATGTATGTACACGTATATTGCCACATAGGCCTATGCCGCCAGTATCCTGACGCATGAGTCTCTCAGTTTGGTTTTTTTTCAGTGAAAAAATTGGCAATATTTTGGCTCAGATGTCGGGCTGGTGAGTGTCTTTTCTTTCTCGAACAACGTTGAGGCTCGCAGCTCAGATATATGTCGTGAAATTTATCCTCATTCGCAGTCATGTTTTCTTATGTTTATGTATGTACACATGTATTACCGCGTAGGCCTATGCCGCCAGTGTCCTGACGCATGAGTCTCACAGTTTGGTTTATTTTCCAGTGAGAAATTTGGCAATATTTTGGCTCAGATGTCGAGCTGGTTATTGTCTCTTCATTCTCGAACAACGTTGAGGTTCGCAGCTCAGATATAAGTTCAGAAAATTATCCTCATTCGCAGCCATGTTTTTTTATGTGTATGTATGTATGTACACGTGTATTGTCACATAGGCATATACCGCCAGTGTCCTGACGCATGAGTCTCTCAGTTTGGTTTTTTTCCAGTGAGAAATTGGCAATATTTTGGCTCGGATGTCGAGCTGGTGAGTGTCTCTTCATTATCGAACAACGTTGAGGCTCGCAGCTCAGATATATGTCGAGAAAATTGTCCTCATTCCCAGCCATGTTTTCTTATGTGTATGGATGTACACGTGTATTGCCTCATAGGCCTATGCCGCCAGTGTCCTGACGCATGAGTCTCACAGTTTGGTTTTTTTCAGTGAGAAATTTGGCAATATTTTGGCTCAGATGTCGAGCTGGCGAGTGTCGCTTCATTCTCGAACAACGTTGAGGTTCACATCTCAGATATAAGTTGATAAAATTATCCTCATTCGCAGCCATGTTTTCTTATGTTTATGCGTGTACACGTGTAGTGCCACATAGGCTTATGTCGGCAGTGTCCTGACGCATGAGTTTCTCAGTTTAGGTTTGTTCCAGTGAGAAATTTGGCAATATTTTGGCTCAGATGTCGAGCTGGCGAGTGTCTCTTCATTTTCGAACAACGTTGAGGTTCACATCTCAGATATAAGTTGATAAAATTATCCTCATTCGCAGCCATGTTTTCTCACATTTTTTTTTTTTTTCCGTGAGAAATTTGGCAATATTTTGGCTCAGATGTCGAGCTGGCGAGTGTCTCTTCAATCTCGAACAACGTTGAGGTTCACATCTCAGATATAAGTTCATAAAATTTTCCTCATTCGCAGCCATGTTTTCTGATATGTATGTATGTACACGTGTATTGCCACATAAACATTTGCCGCCAGTGTCCTGACCCAAGAGTCTCTCAGTTTTTTGTGTTTTTTTTCTAGTGAGAAATTTGGCAATATTTTGGCTCGGATGTCGAGCTGGTGAGTGTCTCTTTATTCTCGAACAACGTTGAGGCTCGCAGCTCAGATATATGTCGAGAAAATTATCCTCATTCGCAGCCATGTTTTCGTATGTGTATGTATGTACACGTGTATTGTCACATAGGCATATCCCGCCAGTGTCCTGACGCATGAGTCTCTCAGTTTAGGTTTGTTCCAGTGAGAAATGTGGCAATATTTTGGCTCAGATGTCGAGCTGGTGAGTGTCTCTTCATTCTCGAACAACGTTGAGGCTCGCAGCTCAGATATATGTCGAGAAAATTATGCTCATTCGCAGCCATGTTTTCTTATATGTATGTATGTACACGTGTATTGTCACATAGGCATATACCGCCAGTGTCCTGACGCATGAGTCTCTCAGTTTGTTTGTTTTCCAGTGAGAAACTTTGCAATATTTTGGCTCAGATGTCGATCTGGTGAGTGTTTCTTCATTCGCCAACAACGTTGAGGTTCGCAGCTCAGATATAAGTTGATAAAATTATCCTCATTCGCAGCCATGTTTTCTTATATTTATGCGTGTACACGAGTAGTGTCACATAGGCTTATGTCGCCAGTGTCCTGACGCATGAGTCTCTCAGTTTAGGTTTGTTCCAGTGAGAAATTTGGCAATATTTTTGCTCAGATGTCGAGCTGGTGAGTGTCCCTTCATTCTCAAACAACGTTGAGGCTCGCAGCTCAGATATAAGTCGAAACAATTATCCTCATTCGCAGCCATGTTTTCTTATGTGTATGTAGGTACACGTGTATTGCCGCATAGGCCTATGCCGCCAGTGTCCTGACGCATGAGTCTCAAAGTTTTGGTCTCTTCCGGTGAGAATTTTGGCGATGTGTTAGCTCAGATGTTGAAGTGGTGAATGTCTCTTCATTCTCGAACAACGTTGAGGTTCGCAGCTCAGATATATGTTGACAACATTATCCTCATTGGCAGCCATGTTTTCTGATGTGTATGGATGTACACGTGTATTGCCTCATAGGCCTATGCCGCCAGTGTCCTGACGCATGAGTCTCACAGTTTGTTTGTTTTCAGTGAGAAATTTGGCAATATTTTGGCTCAGATGTCGAGCTGGCGAGTGTCTCTTCATTCTCGAACAACGTTGAGGCTCGCATCTCAGATATAAGTCGAGAAAATTATCCTCATTCGCAGACATGTTTACTTCTGTTTATGTATGTACACGTGTATTGCCTCATAGGCCTATGCCGCCAGTGTCCTCACGCATGAGTCTCTCAGTTTGGGTTTTTTCCAGTGAGAAATTTGGCAATATTTTGACTCAGATGTCGAGCTGGTGAGTGTCTCTTCATTCTCGAACAACGTTGAGGTACGCAGTTCAGATATATGTCGAGAAATTTATCCTCATTCGCAGCCATGTTTTCTTATGTTTATGTATGTACACATGTATTACCGCGTAGGCGTATGCCGCCAGTGTCCTGACGCATGAGTCTCACAGTTTGGGTTTTTTTCCAGTGAGAAATTTGGCAATATTTTGGCTCAGATGTCGAGCTGGTTATTGTCTCTTCATTCTCGAACAACGTTGAGGTTCGCATCTCAGATATAAGTTCATAAAATTATCCTCATTCGCAGCCACGTGTATTGCCTCATAGGCCTATGCCGCCAGTGTCCTCACGCATGAGTCTCTCAGTTTGGTTTTTTTCCAGTGGGAAATTTTGCAATATTTTGGCTCAGATGTCGAGCTGGTGAGTGTATCTTCATTCTCCAACAACGTTGTGGTTCGCAGCTCAGATATAAGTCGAGAAAATTATCCTCATTCGCAGCCATGGTTTCTGATGTGTATGTATGTACACGTATATTGCCACATAGGCCTATGCCGCCAGTATCCTGACGCATGAGTCTCTCAGTTTGGTTTTTTTTCAGTGAAAAAATTGGCAATATTTTGGCTCAGATGTCGGGCTGGTGAGTGTCTTTTCTTTCTCGAACAACGTTGAGGCTCGCAGCTCAGATATATGTCGTGAAATTTATCCTCATTCGCAGTCATGTTTTCTTATGTTTATGTATGTACACATGTATTACCGCGTAGGCCTATACCGCCAGTGTCCTGACGCATGAGTCTCACAGTTTGGTTTATTTTCCAGTGAGAAATTTGGCAATATTTTGGCTCAGATGTCGAGCTGGTTATTGTCTCTTCATTCTCGAACAACGTTGAGGTTCGCAGCTCAGATATAAGTTCAGAAAATTATCCTCATTCGCAGCCATGTTTTTTTATGTGTATGTATGTATGTACACGTGTATTGCCACATAGGCCTATGCCGCCAGTATCCTGACGCATGATTCTATCAGGTTTTTTTTTCCAGTGAGATATTTGGCATTATTTTGGCTCATATGTCGAGCTGGGGATTGTCTCTTTATTCTCGAACAACGTTGAGGCTCACAGCTCAGATATATGTCGAGAAAATTATCCTCATTCGCAGCCATGTTTTCTGATGTGTATGTATGTACATGTGTATCGCCACATAGGCCTATGCCGCCAGTATCCTGACGCATGAGTCTCTCTGTTTGTTATTTTTTCCGGTGAGAAATTTGGCAATATTTTGGCTCGGATGGCGAGCTGGTGAGTGTCTCTTCATTCTCGAACAACGTTGAGGCTCGCAGCTCAGATATATGTCGAGAAAAATAATTCTCATTCGCAGCCATGTTTTCTGATGTGTTTGTATTTACACGTGTAGTGCCACATAGGCATATGCCGCCAGTGTCCTGACGCATGAGCCTCTCAGTTTAGGTTTGTTCCAGTGAGAAATTTGGCAATATTTTGGCTCAGATGTCGAGCTGGTGAGTGTGTCTTCATTCTCGAACAACGTTGAGGTTCGCAGCTCAGATATATGTCGAGAACATTATCCTCATTCGCAGCCATGTTTTCTGATGTGTATGTATGTACACGTGTATTGTCACATAGGCCTATGCCGCCAGTATCCTGACGCATGAGTCTTTCAGTTTGGTTTTTTTTCCAGTGAGAAATTTGGCAATATTTTGGCTCGGATGTCGAGCTGGTGAGTGTCTCTTTATTATCGAACAACGTTGAGGCTCGCAGCTCAGATATATGTCGAGACAATTATCCTCATTCACAGCCATGTTTTCTGATGTGTATGTATGTACACGTGTATTGCCACATAGGCCTATGCCGCCAGTATCCTGACGCATGAATCTCACAGTTTGTTTTTTTTTTCAGTGAGAAATTTGGCAATATTTTGGCTCAGATGTCGAGCTGGCGAGTGTCTCTTCATTTTTGAACAACGTTGAGGTTCACATCTCAGATATAAGTTCATAAAATTATCCTCATTCGCAGCCATGTTTTCTTATGTTTATGCGTGTACATGTGTAGTGCCACATAGGCTTATGTCGGCAGTGTCCTGACGCATGAGTTTCTCAGTTTAGGTTTGTTCCAGTGAGAAATTTGCAATATTTTGGCTCAGATGTCGACCTGGTGAGTGTCTCTTCATTCTCTAACAACGTTGAGGCTCGCAGCTCAAATATATGTCGAAAAAAATTATGCTCAATCGCAGCCATGTTTTCTTATGTGTATGTATGTACACGTGTATTGCCACATAGGCATATGCCGCCAGTGTCCTGACGCATGAGTCTCTCAGTTTGGTTTTTTTCCAGTGAGAAATTTTGCAATATTTTGGCTCAGATGTCGAGCTGGTGAGTGTCTCTTCATTCTCCAACAACGTTGAGGTTCGCAGCTCAGATATAAGTTGAGAAAATTATCCTTATTCGCAGCCATGTTTTCTCACATTTTTTTTTTTTCCGTGAGAAATTTGGCAATATTTTGGCTCAGATGTCGAGCTGGCGAGTGTCTCTTCATTTTCGAACAACGTTGAGGTTCACATCTCAGATATAAGTTCATAAAATTATCCTCATTCGCAGCCATGTTTTCTTATGTTTATGCGTGTACGCGAGTAGTGTCACATAGGCTTATGTCGCCAGTGTCCTGACGCATGAGTCTCTCAGTTTAGGTTTGTTCCAGTGAGAAATTTGGCAATATTTTTGCTCAGATGTCGAGCTGGTGAATGTCCCTTCATTCTCAAACAACGTTGAGGCTCGCAGCTCAGATATAAGTCGAAACAATTATCCTCATTCGCAGCCATGTTTTCTTATGTGTATGTAGGTACACGTGTATTGCCGCATAGGCCTATGCCGCCAGTGTCCTGACGCATGAGTCTCAAAGTTTTGGTCTCTTCCGGTGAGAATTTTGGCGATGTGTTAGCTCAGATGTTGAAGTGGTGAATGTCTCTTCATTCTCGAACAACGTTGAGGTTCGCAGCTCAGATATATGTTGACAACATTATCCTCATTGGCCGCCATGTTTTCTGATGTGTATGGATGTACACGTGTATTGCCTCATAGGCCTATGCCGCCAGTGTCCTGACGCATGAGTCTCACAGTTTGTTTTTTTTCAGTGAGAAATTTGGCAATATTTTGGCTCAGATGTCGAGCTGGCGAGTGTCTCTTCATTCTCGAACAACGTTGAGGCTCGCAGCTCAGATATAAGTCGAGAAAATTATCCTCATTCGCAGCCATGTTTTCTTATATGTATGTATGTACACGTGTATTGTCACATAGGCATATACCGCCAGTGTCCTGACGCATGAGTCTCTCAGTTTGTTTGTTTTCCAGTGAGAAACTTTGCAATATTTTGGCTCAGATGTCGATCTGGTGAGTGTTTCTTCATTCGCCAACAACGTTGAGGTTCGCAGCTCAGATATAAGTTGATAAAATTATCCTCATTCGCAGCCATGTTTTCTTATATTTATGCGTGTACACGAGTAGTGTCACATAGGCTTATGTCGCCAGTGTCCTGACGCATGAGTCTCTCAGTTTAGGTTTGTTCCAGTGAGAAATTTGGCAATATTTTTGCTCAGATGTCGAGCTGGTGAGTGTCCCTTCATTCTCAAACAACGTTGAGGCTCGCAGCTCAGATATAAGTCGAAACAATTATCCTCATTCGCAGCCATGTTTTCTTATGTGTATGTAGGTACACGTGTATTGCCGCATAGGCCTATGCCGCCAGTGTCCTGACGCATGAGTCTCAAAGTTTTGGTCTCTTCCGGTGAGAATTTTGGCGATGTGTTAGCTCAGATGTTGAAGTGGTGAATGTCTCTTCATTCTCGAACAACGTTGAGGTTCGCAGCTCAGATATATGTTGACAACATTATCCTCATTGGCAGCCATGTTTTCTGATGTGTATGGATGTACACGTGTATTGCCTCATAGGCCTATGCCGCCAGTGTCCTGACGCATGAGTCTCACAGTTTGTTTGTTTTCAGTGAGAAATTTGGCAATATTTTGGCTCAGATGTCGAGCTGGCGAGTGTCTCTTCATTCTCGAACAACGTTGAGGCTCGCATCTCAGATATAAGTCGAGAAAATTATCCTCATTCGCAGACATGTTTACTTCTGTTTATGTATGTACACGTGTATTGCCTCATAGGCCTATGCCGCCAGTGTCCTCACGCATGAGTCTCTCAGTTTGGGTTTTTTCCAGTGAGAAATTTGGCAATATTTTGACTCAGATGTCGAGCTGGTGAGTGTCTCTTCATTCTCGAACAACGTTGAGGTACGCAGTTCAGATATATGTCGAGAAATTTATCCTCATTCGCAGCCATGTTTTCTTATGTTTATGTATGTACACATGTATTACCGCGTAGGCGTATGCCGCCAGTGTCCTGACGCATGAGTCTCACAGTTTGGGTTTTTTTCCAGTGAGAAATTTGGCAATATTTTGGCTCAGATGTCGAGCTGGTTATTGTCTCTTCATTCTCGAACAACGTTGAGGTTCGCATCTCAGATATAAGTTCATAAAATTATCCTCATTCGCAGCCACGTGTATTGCCTCATAGGCCTATGCCGCCAGTGTCCTCACGCATGAGTCTCTCAGTTTGGTTTTTTTCCAGTGGGAAATTTTGCAATATTTTGGCTCAGATGTCGAGCTGGTGAGTGTATCTTCATTCTCCAACAACGTTGTGGTTCGCAGCTCAGATATAAGTCGAGAAAATTATCCTCATTCGCAGCCATGGTTTCTGATGTGTATGTATGTACACGTATATTGCCACATAGGCCTATGCCGCCAGTATCCTGACGCATGAGTCTCTCAGTTTGGTTTTTTTTCAGTGAAAAAATTGGCAATATTTTGGCTCAGATGTCGGGCTGGTGAGTGTCTTTTCTTTCTCGAACAACGTTGAGGCTCGCAGCTCAGATATATGTCGTGAAATTTATCCTCATTCGCAGTCATGTTTTCTTATGTTTATGTATGTACACATGTATTACCGCGTAGGCCTATGCCGCCAGTGTCCTGACGCATGAGTCTCACAGTTTGGTTTATTTTCCAGTGAGAAATTTGGCAATATTTTGGCTCAGATGTCGAGCTGGTTATTGTCTCTTCATTCTCGAACAACGTTGAGGTTCGCAGCTCATATATAAGTTCAGAAAATTATCCTCATTCGCAGCCATGTTTTCTTATGTGTATGTATGTATGTACACGTGTATTGCCACATAGGCCTATGCCGCCAGTATCCTGACGCATGATTCTATCAGGTTTTTTTTCCAGTGAGATATTTGGCAATATTTTGGCTCATATGTCGAGCTGGGGAGTGTCTCTTTATTCTCGAACAACGTTGAGGCTCACAGCTCAGATATATGTCGAGAAAATTATCCTCATTCGCAGCCATGTTTTCTGATGTGTATGTATGTACATGTGTATCGCCACATAGGCCTATGCCGCCAGTATCCTGACGCATGAGTCTCTCTGTTTGTTATTTTTTCCGGTGAGAAATTTGGCAATATTTTGGCTCGGATGGCGAGCTGGTGAGTGTCTCTTCATTCTCGAACAACGTTGAGGCTCGCAGCTCAGATATATGTCGAGAAAAATAATTCTCATTCGCAGCCATGTTTTCTGATGTGTTTGTATTTACACGTGTAGTGCCACATAGGCATATGCCGCCGGTGTCCTGACGCATGAGCCTCTCAGTTTAGGTTTGTTCCAGTGAGAAATTTGGCAATATTTTGGCTCAGATGTCGAGCTGGTGAGTGTGTCTTCATTCTCGAACAACGTTGAGGTTCGCAGCTCAGATATATGTCGAGAACATTATCCTCATTCGCAGCCATGTTTTCTGATGTGTATGTATGTACACGTGTATTGTCACATAGGCCTATGCCGCCAGTATCCTGACGCATGAGTCTTTCAGTTTGGTTTTTTTCCAGTGAGAAATTTGGCAATATTTTGGCTCGGATGTCGAGCTGGTGAGTGTCTCTTTATTATCGAACAACGTTGAGGCTCGCAGCTCAGATATATGTCGAGACAATTATCCTCATTCACAGCCATGTTTTCTGATGTGTATGTATGTACACGTGTATTGCCACATAGGCATATGCCGCCAGTGTCCTGACGCATGAGTCTCTCCGTTTAGGTTTGTTCCAGTGAGAAATTTGGCAATATTTTTGCTCAGATGTCGAGCTGGTGAGTGTCTCTTCGTTCTCGAACAACGTTGAGGCTCGCAGCTCAGATATATGTCGAGAAAATTATGCTCATTCGCAGCCATGTTTTCTTATGTGTATGTATGTACACGTGCATTGTCACGTAGGCATATACCGCCAGTGTCCTGACGCATGAGTCTCTCAGTTTGGTTTTTCTCCAGTGAGAAACTTTGCAATATTTTGGCTCAGATGTCGAGCTGGTGAGTGTCTCTTCATTCTCCAACAACGTTGAGGTTCGCAGCTCAGATATAAGTCGAGAAAATTATCCTCATTCGCAGCCATGTTTTCTGATGTGTTTGTATGTACACGTGTAGTGCCTCATAGGCATATGCCGCCAGTGTCCTGACGCATGAGTCTCTCCGTTTAGGTTTGTTCCAGTGAGAAATTTGGCAATATTTTTGCTCAGATGTCGAGCTGGTGAGTGTCTCTTCATTCTCGAACAACGTTGAGGCTCGGAGCTCAGATATATGTCGAGAAAATTATGCTCATTCGCAGCCATGTTTTCTTATGTGTATGTATGTACACGTGTATTGTCACATAGGCATATACCGCCAGTGTCCTGACGCATGAGTCTCTCAGTTTGTTTGTTTTCCAGTGAGAAACTTTGCAATATTTTGGCTCAGATGTCGAGCTGGTGAGTGTCTCTTCATTCGCCAACAACGTTGAGGTTCGCAGCTCAGATATAAGTCGAGAAAATTATCCTCATTCGCAGCCATGTGTTCTGATATGTATGTGTGTACACGTGTATTGCCTCATAGGCCTATGCCGCCAGTGTCCTGACGCATGAGTCTCAAAGTTTTGGTCTCTTCCGGTGAGAATTTTGGCGATGTGTTAGCTCAGATGTTGAGGTGGTGAATGTCTCTTCATTCTCGAACAACGTTGAGGTTCGCAGCTCAGATATATGTTGAGAACATTATACTCATTCGCAGCCATGTTTTCGTATGTGTATGTATGTACACGTGTATTGCCGCATAGGCCTATGCCGCCAGTATCCTGACGCATGAGTCTCTAAGTTTGTTTGTTTTCCAGTGAGAAATTTGGCAATATTTTTGCTCAGATGTCGAGCTGGTGAGTGTCTCTTCATTCTCGAACAACGTTGAGGCTCGCAGCTCAGATATATGTCGAGACAATTATCCTCATTCGCAGCCATGTTTTCTTATGTGTATGTATGTACACGTGTATTGTCACATAGGCATATACCGCCAGTGTCCTGACGCATGAGTCTCTCAGTTTGTTGGTTTTCCAGTGAGAAACTTTGCAATATTTTGGCTCAGATGTCGAGCTGGTGAGTGTCTCTTCATTATCCAACAACGTTGAGGTTCGCAGCTCAGATATAAGTCCAGAAAATTATCCTCATTCGCAGCCATGTTTTCTTATGTGTATGTATGTACACGTGTATTGCCACATAGGCATATGCCGCCAGTGTCCTGACGCATGAGTCTCTCAGTTGTTTTTTTCCAGTGAGAAATTTGGCAATATTTTGGCTCAGATGTCGAGCTGGTTATTGTCTCTTCATTCTCGAACAACGTTGAGGTTCGCAGCTCAGATATAAGTTCAGAAAATTATCCTCATTCGCAGCCATGTTTTCTTATGTGTATGTATGTATGTACACGTGTATTGCCACATAGGCCTATGCCGCCAGTATCCTGACGCATGATTCTATCAGTTTGTTTTTTCCAGTGAGATATTTGGCAATATTTTGGCTCATATGTCGAGCTGGGGAGTGTCTCTTTATTCTCGAACAACGTTGAGGCTCACAGCTCAGATATATGTCGAGAAAATTATCCTCATTCGCAGCCATGTTTTCTGATGTGTATGTATGTACATGTGTATCGCCACATAGGCCTATGCCGCCAGTATCCTGACGCATGAGTCTCTCTGTTTGTTATTTTTTCCGGTGAGAAATTTGGCAATATTTTGGCTCGGATGGCGAGCTGGTGAGTGTCTCTTCATTCTCGAACAACGTTGAGGCTCGCAGCTCAGATATATGTCGAGAAAAATAATTCTCATTCGCAGCCATATTTTCTGATGTGTTTGTATTTACACGTGTAGTGCCACATAGGCATATGCCGCCAGTGTCCTGACGCATGAGCCTCTCAGTTTAGGTTTGTTCCAGTGAGAAATTTGGCAATATTTTGGCTCAGATGTCGAGCTGGTGAGTGTGTCTTCATTCTCGAACAACGTTGAGGTTCGCAGCTCAGATATATGTCGAGAACATTATCCTCATTCGCAGCCATGTTTTCTGATGTGTATGTATGTACACGTGTATTGTCACATAGGCCTATGCCGCCAGTATCCTGACGCATGAGTCTTTCAGTTTGGTTTTTTTCCAGTGAGAAATTTGGCAATATTTTGGCTCGGATGTCGAGCTGGTGAGTGTCTCTTTATTCTCGAACAACGTTGAGGCTCGCAGCTCAGATATATGTCGAGACAATTATCCTCATTCACAGCCATGTTTTCTGATGTGTATGTATGTACACGTGTATTGCCACATAGGCATATGCCGCCAGTGTCCTGACGCATGAGTCTCCCCGTTTAGGTTTGTTCCAGTGAGAAATTTGGCAATATTTTTGCTCAGATGTCGAGCTGGTGAGTGTCTCTTCATTCTCGAACAACGTTGAGGCTCGCAGCTCAGATATATGTCGAGAAAATTATGCTCATTCGCAGCCATGTTTTCTTATGTGTATGTATGTATACGTGCATTGTCACGTAGGCATATACCGCCAGTGTCCTGACGCATGAGTCTCTCAGTTTGGTTTTTTTCCAGTGAGAAACTTTGCAATATTTTGGCTCAGATGTCGAGCTGGTGAGTGTCTCTTCATTCTCCAACAACGTTGAGGTTCGCAGCTCAGATATAAGTCGAGAAAATTATCCTCATTCGCAGCCATGTTTTCTGATGTGTTTGTATGTACACGTGTAGTGCCTCATAGGCATATGCCGCCAGTGTCCTGACGCATGAGTCTCTCCGTTTAGGTTTGTTCCAGTGAGAAATTTGGCAATATTTTTGCTCAGATGTCGAGCTGGTGAGTGTCTCTTCATTCTCGAACAACGTTGAGGCTCGGAGCTCAGATATATGTCGAGAAAATTATGCTCATTCGCAGCCATGTTTTCTTATGTGTATGTATGTACACGTGTATTGTCACATAGGCATATACCGCCAGTGTCCTGACGCATGAGTCTCTCAGTTTGTTTGTTTTCCAGTGAGAAACTTTGCAATATTTTGGCTCAGATGTCGAGCTGGTGAGTGTCTCTTCATTCGCCAACAACGTTGAGGTTCGCAGCTCAGATATAAGTCGAGAAAATTATCCTCATTCGCAGCCATGTGTTCTGATATGTATGTGTGTACACGTGTATTGCCTCATAGGCCTATGCCGCCAGTGTCCTGACGCATGAGTCTCAAAGTTTTGGTCTCTTCCGGTGAGAATTTTGGCGATGTGTTAGCTCAGATGTTGAGGTGGTGAATGTCTCTTCATTCTCGAACAACGTTGAGGTTCGCAGCTCAGATATATGTTGAGAACATTATACTCATTCGCAGCCATGTTTTCGTATGTGTATGTATGTACACGTGTATTGCCGCATAGGCCTATGCCGCCAGTATCCTGACGCATGAGTCTCTAAGTTTGTTTGTTTTCCAGTGAGAAATTTGGCAATATTTTTGCTCAGATGTCGAGCTGGTGAGTGTCTCTTCATTCTCGAACAACGTTGAGGCTCGCAGCTCAGATATATGTCGAGACAATTATCCTCATTCGCAGCCATGTTTTCTTATGTGTATGTATGTACACGTGTATTGTCACATAGGCATATACCGCCAGTGTCCTGACGCATGAGTCTCTCAGTTTGTTGGTTTTCCAGTGAGAAACTTTGCAATATTTTGGCTCAGATGTCGAGCTGGTGAGTGTCTCTTCATTATCCAACAACGTTGAGGTTCGCAGCTCAGATATAAGTCCAGAAAATTATCCTCATTCGCAGCCATGTTTTCTTATGTGTATGTATGTACACGTGTATTGCCACATAGGCATATGCCGCCAGTGTCCTGACGCATGAGTCTCTCAGTTGTTTTTTTCCAGTGAGAAATTTGGCAATATTTTGGCTCAGATGTCGAGCTGGTTATTGTCTCTTCATTCTCGAACAACGTTGAGGTTCGCAGCTCAGATATAAGTTCAGAAAATTATCCTCATTCGCAGCCATGTTTTCTTATGTGTATGTATGTATGTACACGTGTATTGCCACATAGGCCTATGCCGCCAGTATCCTGACGCATGATTCTATCAGTTTGTTTTTTCCAGTGAGATATTTGGCAATATTTTGGCTCATATGTCGAGCTGGGGAGTGTCTCTTTATTCTCGAACAACGTTGAGGCTCACAGCTCAGATATATGTCGAGAAAATTATCCTCATTCGCAGCCATGTTTTCTGATGTGTATGTATGTACATGTGTATCGCCACATAGGCCTATGCCGCCAGTATCCTGACGCATGAGTCTCTCTGTTTGTTATTTTTTCCGGTGAGAAATTTGGCAATATTTTGGCTCGGATGGCGAGCTGGTGAGTGTCTCTTCATTCTCGAACAACGTTGAGGCTCGCAGCTCAGATATATGTCGAGAAAAATAATTCTCATTCGCAGCCATATTTTCTGATGTGTTTGTATTTACACGTGTAGTGCCACATAGGCATATGCCGCCAGTGTCCTGACGCATGAGCCTCTCAGTTTAGGTTTGTTCCAGTGAGAAATTTGGCAATATTTTGGCTCAGATGTCGAGCTGGTGAGTGTGTCTTCATTCTCGAACAACGTTGAGGTTCGCAGCTCAGATATATGTCGAGAACATTATCCTCATTCGCAGCCATGTTTTCTGATGTGTATGTATGTACACGTGTATTGTCACATAGGCCTATGCCGCCAGTATCCTGACGCATGAGTCTTTCAGTTTGGTTTTTTTCCAGTGAGAAATTTGGCAATATTTTGGCTCGGATGTCGAGCTGGTGAGTGTCTCTTTATTCTCGAACAACGTTGAGGCTCGCAGCTCAGATATATGTCGAGACAATTATCCTCATTCACAGCCATGTTTTCTGATGTGTATGTATGTACACGTGTATTGCCACATAGGCATATGCCGCCAGTGTCCTGACGCATGAGTCTCCCCGTTTAGGTTTGTTCCAGTGAGAAATTTGGCAATATTTTTGCTCAGATGTCGAGCTGGTGAGTGTCTCTTCATTCTCGAACAACGTTGAGGCTCGCAGCTCAGATATATGTCGAGAAAATTATGCTCATTCGCAGCCATGTTTTCTTATGTGTATGTATGTATACGTGCATTGTCACGTAGGCATATACCGCCAGTGTCCTGACGCATGAGTCTCTCAGTTTGGTTTTTTTCCAGTGAGAAACTTTGCAATATTTTGGCTCAGATGTCGAGCTGGTGAGTGTCTCTTCATTCTCCAACAACGTTGAGGTTCGCAGCTCAGATATAAGTCGAGAAAATTATCCTCATTCGCAGCCATGTTTTCTGATGTGTTTGTATGTACACGTGTAGTGCCACATAGGCATATGCCGCCAGTGTCCTGACGCATGAGTCTCTCCGTTTAGGTTTGTTCCAGTGAGAAATTTGGCAATATTTTTGCTCAGATGTCGAGCTGGTGAGTGTCTCTTCATTCTCGAACAACGTTGAGGCTCGGAGCTCAGATATATGTCGAGAAAATTATGCTCATTCGCAGCCATGTTTTCTTATGTGTATGTATGTACACGTGTATTGTCACATAGGCATATACCGCCAGTGTCCTGACGCATGAGTCTCTCAGTTTGTTTGTTTTCCAGTGAGAAACTTTGCAATATTTTGGCTCAGATGTCGAGCTGGTGAGTGTCTCTTTATTCGCCAACAACGTTGAGGTTCGCAGCTCAGATATAAGTCGAGAAAATTATCCTCATTCGCAGCCATGTGTTCTGATATGTATGTGTGTACACGTGTATTGCCTCATAGGCCTATGCCGCCAGTGTCCTGACGCATGAGTCTCAAAGTTTTGGTCTCTTCCGGTGAGAATTTTGGCGATGTGTTAGCTCAGATGTTGAGGTGGTGAATGTCTCTTCATTCTCGAACAACGTTGAGGTTCGCAGCTCAGATATATGTTGAGAACATTATACTCATTCGCAGCCATGTTTTCGTATGTGTATGTATGTACACGTGTATTGCCGCATAGGCCTATGCCGCCAGTATCCTGACGCATGAGTCTCTCAGTTTGTTTGTTTTCCAGTGAGAAACTTTTCAATATTTTGGCTCAGATGTCGAGCTGGTGAGTGTCTCTTCATTCTCCAACAACGTTGAGGTTCGCAGCTCAGATATAACTCGAGAAAATTATCCTCATTCGCAGCCATGTTTTCTTATGTGTATGTATGTACACGTGTATTGCCACATAGGCATATGCCGCCAGTGTCCTGACGCATGAGTCTCTCAGTTTTGTTTTTTTTCAGTGAGAAATTTTGCAATATTTTGGCTCAGATGTCGAGCTGGTGAGTGTCTCTTCATTCTAGAACAACGTTGAGGCTCGCAGCTCAGATATATGTCGAGAAAAATATTCTCATTCGCAGCCATGTTTTCTGATGTGTTTGTATTTACACGTGTAGTGCCACATAGGCATATGCCGCCAGTGTCCTGACGCATGAGCCTCTCAGTTTAGGTTTGTTCCAGTGAGAAATTTGGCAATATTTTGGCTCAGATGTCGAGTTGGTGAGTGTGTCTTCATTCTCGAACAACGTTGAGGTTCACAGCTCAGATATATGTCGAGAACATTATCCTCATTCGCAGCCATGTTTTCTGATGTGTATGTATGTACACTTGTATTGTCACATAGGCTTATCCCGCCAGTGTCCTGACGCATGAGTCTCTCAGTTTAGGTTTGTTCCAGTGAGAAATTTGGCAATATTTTGGCCCAGATGTCGAGCTGGTGAGTGTCTCTTCATTCTCGAACAACGTTGACGCTCGCAGCTCAGATATATGTCGAGAAAATTATGCTCATTCGCAGCCATGTTTTCTTATGTGTATGTATGTACACGTGTATTGTCACATAGGCATATACCGCCAGTGTCCTGACGCATGAGTTTCTCAGTTTGGTTTTTTTCCAGTGAGAAACTTTGCAATATTTTGGCTCAGATGTCGAGCTGGTGAGTGTCTCTTCATTCGCCAACAACGTTGAGGCTCGCAGCTCAGATATATGTCGAGAAAATTATGCTCATTCGCAGCCATGTTTTCTTATGTGTATTTATGTACACGTGTATTGTCACATAGGCATATGCCGCCAGTGTCCTGACGCATGAGTCTCACAGTTTGGGTGTTTTTTTCAGTGAGAAATTTGGCAATATTTTGGCTCAGATGTCGAGCTGGTTATTGTCTCTTCATTCTCGAACAACGTTGAGGTTTCGCAGCTCAGATATAAGTTCAGAATATTATCCTCATTCGCAGCCATGTTTTCTTATGTGTATGTATGTATGTACACGTGTATTGCCACATAGAACTATGCCGCCAGTATCCTGACGCATGATTCTCTCAGTTTTTTTTTCCAGTGAGAAATTTGGCAATATTTTGGCTCGGATGGCGAGCTCGTGAGTGTATCTTCATTCTCGAACAACGTTGATGCTCGCAGCTCAGATATATGTCGAGAAAAATATTCTCATTCGCAGCCATGTTTTCTGATGTGTTTGTATTTACACGTGTAGTGCCACATAGGCATATGCCGCCAGTGTCCTGACGCATGAGCCTCTCAGTTTAGGTTTGTTCCAGTGAGAAATTTGGCAATATTTTGGCTCAGATGTCGAGCTGGTGAGTGTGTCTTCATTCTCGAACAACGTTGAGGTTCGCAGCTCAGATATATGTCGAGAACATTATCCTCATTCGCAGCCATGTTTTCTGATGTGTATGTATGTACACGTGTATTGTCACATAGGCCTATGTCGCCAGTATCCTGACGCATGAGTCTCTCAGTTTGGTTTTTTTCCAGTGAGAAATTTGGCAATATTATGGATCGGATGTCGAGCTGGTGAGTGTCTCTTTATTCTCGAACAACGTTGAGGCTCGCAGCTCAGATATATGTCGAGAAAATTATCCTCATTCACAGCCATGTTTTCTGATGTGTATGTATGTACACGTGTATTGCCACATAGGCATATGCCGCCAGTGTCCTGACGCATGAGTCTCTCCGTTTATGTTTGTTCCAGTGAGAAATTTGGCAATATTTTTGCTCAGATGTCGAGCTGGTGAGTGTCTCTTCATTCTCGAACAACGTTGAGGCTCGCATCTCAGATATATGTCGAGAAAATTATGCTCATTCGCAGCCATGTTTTCTTATGTGTATGCGTGTACACGTGCATTGTCACGTAGGCATATACCGCCAGTGTCCTGACGCATGAGTCTCTCAGTTTGGTTTTTTTCCAGTGAGAAACTTTGCAATATTTTGGCTCAGATGTCGAGCTGGTGAGTGTCTCTTCATTCTCCAACAACGTTGAGGTTCGCAGCTCAGATATAAGTCGAGAAAATTATCCTCATTCGCAGCCATGTTTTCTGATGTGTTTGTATGTACACGTGTAGTGCCACATAGGCATATGCCGCCAGTGTCCTGACGCATGAGTCTCTCAGTTTAGGTTTGTTCCAGTGAGAAATTTGGCAATATTTTGGCCCAGATGTCGAGCTGGTGAGTGTCTCTTCATTCTCGAACAACGTTGAGGCTCGCAGCTCAGATATATGTCGAGAAAATTATGCTCATTCGCAGCCATGTTTTCTTATGTGTATGTATGTACACGTGTATTGTCACATAGGCATATACCGCCAGTGTCCTGACGCATGAGTTTCTCAGTTTGGTTTTTTTCCAGTGAGAAACTTTGCAATATTTTGGCTCAGATGTCGAGCTGGTGAGTGTCTCTTCATTCGCCAACAACGTTGAGGTTCGCAGCTCAGATATAAGTCGAGAAAATTATCCTCATTCGCAGCCATGTGTTCTGATATGTATGTGTGTACACGTGTATTGCCTCATAGGCCTATGCCGCCAGTGTCCTGACGCATGAGTCTCAAAGTTTTGGTCTCTTCCGGTGAGAATTTTGGCGATGTGTTAGCTCAGATGTTGAGGTGGTGAATGTCTCTTCATTCTCGAACAACGTTGAGGTTCGCAGCTCAGATATATGTTGAGAACATTATACTCATTCGCAGCCATGTTTTCGTATGTGTATGTATGTACACGTGTATTGCCGCATAGGCCTATGCCGCCAGTATCCTGACGCATGAGTCTCTAAGTTTGTTTGTTTTCCAGTGAGAAATTTGGCAATATTTTTGCTCAGATGTCGAGCTGGTGAGTGTCTCTTCATTCTCGAACAACGTTGAGGCTTGCAGCTCAGATATATGTCGAGAAAATTATGCTCATTCGCAGCCATGTTTTCTTATGTGTATGTATGTACACGTGTATTGTCACATAGGCATATACCGCCAGTGTCCTGACGCATGAGTCTCTCAGTTTGGTTTTTTTTCAGTGAGAAACTTTGCAATATTTTGGCTCAGATGTCGAGCTGGTGAGTGTCTCTTCATTCGCCAACAACGTTGAGGTTCGCAGCTCAGATATATGTCGAAAAAATTATGCTCATTCGCAGCCATGTTTTCTTATGTGTATGTATGTACACGTGTATTGTCACATAGGCATATACCGCCAGTGTCCTGACGCATGAGTCTCTCAGTTTGGTTTTTTTTCAGTGAGAAACTTTGCAATATTTTGGCTCAGATGTCGAGCTGGTGAGTGTCTCTTCATTCGCCAACAACGTTGAGGTTCGCAGCTCAGATATAAGTCGAGAAAATTATCCTCATTCGCAGCCATGTGTTCTGATATGTATGTGTGTACACGTGTATTGCCTCATAGGCCTATGCCGCCAGTGTCCTGACGCATGAGTCTCAAAGTTTTGGTCTCTTCCGGTGAGAATTTTGGCGATGTGTTAGCTCAGATGTTGAGGTGGTGAATGTCTCTTCATTCTCGAACAACGTTGAGGTTCGCAGCTCAGATATATGTTGAGAACATTATACTCATTCGCAGCCATGTTTTCTGTTGTGTATGTATGTACACGTGTATTGCCACATAGGCCTATGCCGCCAGTATCCTGACACATGAGTCTCTCACTTTGTTTGTTTTTCCAGTGAGAAATTTGGCAATATTTTGGCTCGCAGCTCAGATATAAGTCGAAAAAATTATCCTCATTCGCAGCCATGTTTTCTGATGTGTTTGTATGTACACGTGTAGTGCCACATAGGCATATGCCGCCAGTGTCCTGACGCATGAGTCTCTCCGTTTAGGTTTGTTCCAGTGAGAAATTTGGCAATACTTTTGCTCAGATGTCGAGCTGGTGAGTGTCTCTTCATTCTCGAACAACGTTGAGGCTCGCAGCTCAGATATATGTCGAGAAAATTATGCTCATTCGCAGCCATGTTTTCTTATGTGTATGTATGTACACGTGTATTGTCACATAGGCTTATCCCGCCAGTGTCCTGACGCATGAGTCTCTCAGTTTAGGTTTGTTCCAGTGAGAAATTTGGCAATATTTTGGCTCAGATGTCTAGCTGGTGAGTGTCTTTTCATTCTCGAACAACGTTGAGGCTCGCAGCTCAGATATATGTCGAGAAAATTATGCTCATTCGCAGCCATGTTTTCTTATGTGTATGTATGTACACGTGTATTGTCACATAGGCATATACCGCCAGTGTCTTGACGCATGAGTCTCTCAGTTTGGTTTTTTTCCAGTGAGAAACTTTGCAATATTTTGGCTCAGATGTCGAGCTGGTGAGTGTCTCTTCATTCGCCAACAACGTTGAGGTTCGCAGCTCAGATATAAGTCGAGAAAATTATCCTCATTCGCAGCCATGTGTTCTGATATGTATGTGTGTACACGTGTATTGCCTCATAGGCCTATGCCGCCAGTGTCCCGACGCATGAGTCTCAAAGTTTTGGTCTCTTCCGGTGAGAATTTTGGCGATGTGTTAGCTCAGATGTTGAGGTGGTGAATGTCTCTTCATTCTCGAACAACGTTGAGGTTCGCAGCTCAGATATATGTTGAGAACATTATACTCATTCGCAGCCATGTTTTCTGTTGTGTATGTATGTACACGTGTATTGCCACATAGGCCTATGCCGCCAGTATCCTGACGCATGAGTCTCTCACTTTGTTTGTTTTTCCATTGAGAAATTTGGCAATATTTTGGCTCGCAGCTCAGATATAAGTCGAAAAAATTATCCTCATTCGCAGCCATGTTTTCTGATGTGTTTGTATGTACACGTGTAGTGCCACATAGGCATATGCCGCCAGTGTCCTGACGCATGAGTCTTTCCGTTTAGGTTTGTTCCAGTGAGAAATTTGGCAATACTTTTGCTCAGATGTCGAGCTGGTGAGTGTCTCTTCATTCTCGAACAACGTTGAGGCTCGCAGCTCAGATATATGTCGAGAAAATTATGCTCATTCGCAGCCATGTTTTCTTATGTGTATGTATGTACACGTGTATTGTCACATAGGCATATACCGCCAGTGTCCTGACGCATGAGTCTCTCAGTTTGGTTTTTTTCCAGTGAGAAACTTTGCAATATTTTGGCTCAGATGTAGAGCTGGTGAGTGTCTCTTCATTCTCGAACAACGTTGAGGCTCGCAGCTCAGATATATGTCGAGAAAGTTATCCTCATTCGCAGCCATGTTTTCGTATGTGTATGTATGTACACGTGTATTACCGCATAGTCCTATGCCGCCAGTATCCTGACGCATGAGTCTCTAAGTTTGTTTGTTTTCCAGTGAGAAATTTGGCAATATTTTTGCTCAGATGTCGGGCTGGTGAGTGTCCCTTCATTCTCAAACAACGTTGAGGCTCGCAGCTCAGATATAAGTCGAGAAAATTATCCTCATTCGCAGCCATGTTTTCTGATGTGTTTGTATGCGTTTGTTTATGGTGTAAATCGAGGACACATACCTGGCGACACGAAGGTGAATTGGTGTTAGGGTTAGAATCGAGGACGACCTCGATTGAGATTCATGTACAAAACCAATGAGAGCCGTCGAAAAACGTTGGAGTACAAACAAAGGAAATTTTCGAGAGGAACAAAGGAAACTCCTCGATTTAAACCATAAACAAACGTACATGTACACGTGTAGTGCCACATAGGCATATGCCAGTGTCCTGACGCATGAGTCTCTCAGTTTAGGTTTGTTCCAGTGAGACATTTGGCAATATTTTGGCTCAGATGTCGAGCTGGTGAGTGTCTCTTCATTCTCGAACAACGTTGAGGCTCGCAGCTCAGATATATGTCGAGAAAATTATGCTCATTCGCAGCCATGTTTTCTTATGTGTATGTATGTACACGTGTATTGTCACATAGGCTTATCCCGCCAGTGTCCTGACGCATGAGTCTCTCAGTTTAGGTTTGTTCCAGTGAGACACTTTGCAATATTTTGGCTCAGATGTCTAGCTGGTGAGTGTCTCTTCATTCTCGAACAACGTTGAGGCTCGCAGCTCAGATATATGTCGAAAAAATTATGCTCATTCGCAGCCATGTTTTCTTATGTGTATGTATGTACACGTGTATTGTCACATAGGCATATACCGCCAGTGTCCTGACGCATGAGTCTCTCAGTTTGGTTTTTTTCCAGTGAGAAACTTTGCAATATTTTGGCTTAGATGTCGAGCTGGTGAGTGTCTCTTCATTCGCCAACAACGTTGAGGTTCGCAGCTCAGATATAAGTCGAGAAAATTATCCTCATTCGCAGCCATGTGTTCTGATATGTATGTGTGTACACGTGTATTGCCTCATAGGCCTATGCCGCCAGTGTCCTGACGCATGAGTCTCAAAGTTTTGGTCTCTTCCGGTGAGAATTTTGGCGATGTGTTAGCTCAGATGTTGAGGTGGTGAATGTCTCTTTATTCTCGAACAACGTTGAGGTTCGCAGCTCAGATATATGTTGAGAACATTATACTCATTCGCAGCCATGTTTTCTGTTGTGTATGTATGTACACGTGTATTGCCACATAGGCCTATGCCGCCAGTATCCTGACGCATGAGTCTCTCACTTTGTTTGTTTTTCCATTGAGAAATTTGGCAATATTTAGGCTCGCAGCTCAGATATAAGTCGAAAAAACTATCCTCATTCGCAGCCATGTTTTCTGATGTGTTTGTATGTACACGTGTAGTGCCACATAGGCATATACCGCCAGTGTCCTGACGCATGAGTCTCTCAGTTTGGTTTTTTTCCAGTGAGAAACTTTGCAATATTTTGGCTCAGATGTAGAGCTGGTGAGTGTCTCTTCATTCTCGAACAACGTTGAGGCTCGCAGCTCAGATATATGTCGAGAAAGTTATCCTCATTCGCAGCCATGTTTTCGTATGTGTATGTATGTACACGTGTATTACCGCATAGTCCTATGCCGCCAGTATCCTGACGCATGAGTCTCTAAGTTTGTTTGTTTTCCAGTGAGAAATTTGGCAATATTTTTGCTCAGATGTCGGGCTGGTGAGTGTCCCTTCATTCTCAAACAACGTTGAGGCTCGCAGCTCAGATATAAGTCGAGAAAGTTATCCTCATTCGCAGCCATGTTTTCTGATGTGTTTGTATGCGTTTGTTTATGGTGTAAATCGAGGACACATACCTGGCGACACGAAGGTGAATTGGTGTTAGGGTTAGAATCGAGGACGACCTCGATTGAGATTCATGTACAAAACCAATGAGAGCCGTCGAAAAACGTTAGAGGACAAACAAAGGAAATTTTCGAGAGGAACAAAGGAAACTCCTCGATTTACACCATAAACAAACGTACATGTACACGTGTAGTGCCACATAGGCATATGCCGCCAGTGTCCTGACGCATGAGTCTCTCAGTTTAGGTTTGTTCCAGTGAGACATTTTGCAATATTTTGGCTTAGATGTCTAGCTGGTGAGTGTCTCTTCATTCTCGAACAACGTTGAGGCTCGCAGCTCAGATATATGTCGAGAAAATTATGCTCATTCGCAGCCATGTTTTCTTATGTGTATGTATGTACACGTGTATTGTCACATAGGCATATACCGCCACTGTCCTGACGCATGAGTCTCTCAGTTTAGGTTTGTTCCAGTGAGAAATTTGGCAATACTTTTGCTCAGATGTCGAGCTGGTGAGTGTCTCTTCATTCTCGAACAACGTTGAGGCTCGCAGCTCAGATATATGTCGAGAAAATTATGCTCATTCGCAGCCATGTTTTCTTATGTGTATGTATGTACACGTGTATTGTCACATAGGCATATACCGCCAGTGTCCTGACGCATGAGTCTCTCAGTTTGGTTTTTTTCCAGTGAGAAACTTTGCAATATTTTGGCTCAGATGTAGAGCTGGTGAGTGTCTCTTCATTCTCGAACAACGTTGAGGCTCGCAGCTCAGATATATGTCGAGAAAGTTATCCTCATTCGCAGCCATGTTTTCGTATGTGTATGTATGTACACGTGTATTACCGCATAGTCCTATGCCGCCAGTATCCTGACGCATGAGTCTCTAAGTTTGTTTGTTTTCCAGTGAGAAATTTGGCAATATTTTTGCTCAGATGTCGGGCTGGTGAGTGTCCCTTCATTCTCAAACAACGTTGAGGCTCGCAGCTCAGATATAAGTCGAGAAAGTTATCCTCATTCGCAGCCATGTTTTCTGATGTGTTTGTATGCGTTTGTTTATGGTGTAAATCGAGGACACATACCTGGCGACACGAAGGTGAATTGGTGTTAGGGTTAGAATCGAGGACGACCTCGATTGAGATTCATGTACAAAACCAATGAGAGCCGTCGAAAAACGTTGGAGTACAAACAAAGGAAATTTTCGAGAGGAACAAAGGAAACTCCTCGATTTACACCATAAACAAACGTACATGTACACGTGTATTGCCACATAGGCATATGCCGCCAGTGTCCTGACGCATGAGTCTCTCAGTTTAGGTTTGTTCCAGTGAGAAATTTGGCAATATTTTGGCTCAGATGTCGAGCTGGTGAGTGTCTCTTCATTCTCGAACAACGTTGAGGCTCGCAGCTCAGATATATGTCGAGAAAATTATGTTCATTCGCAGCCATGTTTTCTTATGTGTATGTATGTACACGTGTATTGTCACATAGGCATATACCGCCAGTGTCCTGACGCATGAGTCTCTCAGTTTGGTTTTTTTCCAGTGAGAAACTTTGCAATATTTTGGCTCAGATGTCGAGCTGGTGAGTGTCTCTTCATTCGCCAACAACGTTGAGGTTCGCAGCTCAGATATAAGTCGAGAAAATTATCCTCATTCGCAGCCAGTGTTCTGATATGTATGTGTGTACACGTGTATTGCCTCATAGGCCTATGCCGCCAGTGTCCTGACGCATGAGTCTCAACGTTTTGGTCTCTTCCGGTGAGAATTTTGGCGATGTGTTAGCTCAGATGTTGAGGTGGTGAATGTCTCTTCAATCTCGAACAACGTTGAGGTTCGCAGCTCGGATATATGTTGAGAACATTATACTCATTCGCAGCCATGTTTTATGTTGTGTATGTATGTACACGTGTATTGCCACATAGGCCTATGCCGCCAGTATCCTGACGCATGAGTCTCTCACTTTGTTTGTTTTTCCAGTGAGAAATTTGGCAATATTTTGGCTCGCAGCTGAGATATAAGTCGAAAAAATTATCTTCATTCGAAGCCATGTTTTCGTATGTGTATGTATGTACACGTGTATTGCCGCATAGTCCTATGCCGCCAGTATCCTGACGCATGAGTCTCTAAGTTTGTTTGTTTTCCAGTGAGAAATTTGGCAATATTTTTGCTCAGATGTCGGGCTGGTGAGTGTCCCTTCATTCTCAAACAACGTTGAGGCTCGCAGCTCAGATATAAGTCCAGAAAATTATCCTCATTCGCAGCCATGTTTTCTGATGTGTTTGTATGTACACGTGTAGTGCCACATAGGCATATGCCGCCAGTGTCCTGACGCATGAGTCTCTCAGTTTAGGTTTGTTCCAGTGAGACATTTGGCAATATTTTGGCTCAGATGTCGAGCTGGTGAGTGTCTCTTCATTTTCTAACAACGTTGAGGCTCGCAGCTCAGATATATGTCGATAAAATTATGCTCATTCGCAGCCATGTTTTCTTATGTGTATGTATGTACACGTGTATTGTCAGATAGGCTTATCCCGCCAGTGTCCTGACGCATGAGTCTCTCAGTTTAGGTTTGTTCCAGTGAGAAATTTGGCAATAGTTTGGGTCAGATGTCGAGCTGGTGAGTGTCTCTTCATTCTCGAACAACGTTGAGGCTCGCAGCTCAGATATATGTCGAGAAAATTATGCTCATTCGCAGCCATGTTTTCTTATGTGTATGTATGTACACGTGTATTGTCACATAGGCATATACCGCCAGTGTCCTGACGCATGAGTCTCTAAGTTTTGGTCTCTTCCGGTGAGAATTTTGGCGATGTTTTAGCTCAGATGTTGAGGTGGTGAATGTCTCTTCATTCTCGAACAACGTTGAGGTTCGCAGCTCAGATATATGTTGAGAACATTATACTCATTCGCAGCCATGTTTTCGTATGTGTATGTATGTACATGTGTATTGCCGAATAGGCCTATGCCGCCAGTATCCTGACGCATGAGTCTCTAAGTTTGTTTGTTTTCCAGTGAGAAATTTGGCAATATTTTTGCTCAGATGTCGAGCTGGTGAGTGTCTCTTCATTCTCGAACAACGTTGAGGCTCGCAGCTCAGATATATGTCGAGAAAATTATCCTCATTCGCAGCCATGTTTTCTTATGTGTATGTATGTACACGTGTATTGTCACATAGGCATATACCGCCAGTGTCCTGACGCATGAGTTTCTCAGTTTGGTTATTTTCCAGTGAGAAACTTTGCAATATTTTGGCTCAGATGTCGAGCTGGCGAGTGCCTCTTCATTCGCCAACAACGTTGAAGTTCGCAGCTCAGATATAAGTCGAGAAAATTATCCTCATTCGCAGCCATGTGTTCTGATATGTATGTGTGTACACGTGTATTGCCTCATAGGCCTATGCCGCCAGTGTCCTGACGCATGAGTCTCAAAGTTTTGGTCTCTTCCGGTGAGAATTTTGGCGATGTGTTAGCTCAGATGTTGAGGTGGTGAATGTCTCTTCATTCTCGAACAACGTTGAGGTTCGCAGCTCAGATATATGTTGAGAACATTATACTCATTCGCAGCCATGTTTTCTGTTGTGTATGTATGTACACGTGTATTGCCACATAGGCCTATGCCGCCAGTATCCTGACGCATGAGTCTCTCACTTTGTTTGTTTTTCCAGTGAGAAATTTGGCAATATTTTGGCTCGCAGCTCAGATATAAGTCGAACAAATTATCCTCATTCGCAGCCATGTTTTCGTATGTGTATGTATGTACACGTGTATTGCCGCATAGTCCTATGCCGCCAGTATCCTGACGCATGAGTCTCTAAGTTTGTTTGTTTTCCAGTGAGAAATTTAGCAATATTTTTGCTCAGATGTCGGGCTGGTGAGTGTCCCTTCATTCTCAAACAACGTTGAGGCTCGCAGCTCAGATATGAGTCGAGAAAATTATTCTCATTCGCAGCCATGTTTTCTGATGTGTTTGTATGCGTTTGTTTATGGTGTATATCGAGGACACATACCTGGCGACACGAATGTGAATTGGGGTTAGGGTTAGAATCGAGGACGACCTCGATTGAGATTCATGTACAAAACCAATGAGAGCCGTCGAAAAACGTTAGAGTACAAACAAAGGAAATTTTCGAGAGGAACAAAGGAAACTCCTCGATTTACACCATAAACAAACGTACATGTACACGTGTAGTGCCACATAGGCATATGCCGCCAGTGTCCTGACGCATGAGTCTCTCAGTTTAGGTTTGTTCCAGTGAGACATTTGACAATATTTTGGCTCAGATGTCGAGCTGGTGAGTGTCTCTTCATTCTCGAACAACGTTGAGGCTCGCAGCTCAGATATATGTCGAGAAAATTATGCTCATTCGCAGCCATGTTTTCTTATGTGTATGTATGTACACGTGTATTGTCACATAGGCTTATCCCGCCAGTGTCCTGACGCATGAGTCTCTCAGTTTAGGTTTGTTCCAGTGAGAAATTTGGCAATATTTTGGCTCAGATGTCTAGCTGGTGAGTGTCTCTTCATTCTCGAACAACGTTGAGGCTCGCAGCTCAGATATATGTCGAGAAAATTATGCTCATTCGCAGCCATGTTTTCTTATGTGTATGTATGTACACGTGTATTGTCACATAGGCATATACCGCCAGTGTCCTGACGCATGAGTCTCTCAGTTTGTTTTTTTTCCAGTGAGAAACTTTGCAATATTTTGGCTCAGATGTCGAGCTGGTGAGTGTCTCTTCATTCGCCAACAACGTTGAGGTTCGCAGCTCAGATATAAGTCGAGAAAATTATCCTCATTCGCAGCCATGTGTTCTGATATGTATGTGTGTACACGTGTATTGCCTCATATGCCTATGCCGCCAGTGTCCTGACGCATGAGTCTCAAAGTTTTGGTCTCTTCCGGTGAGAATTTTGGCGATGTGTTAGCTCAGATGTTGAGGTGGTGAATGTCTCTTCATTCTCGAACAACGTTGAGGTTCGCAGCTCAGATATATGTTGAGAACATTATACTCATTCGCAGCCATGTTTTCTGTTGTGTATGTATGTACACGTGTATTGCCACATAGGCCTATGCCGCCAGTATCCTGACGCATGAGTCTCTCACTTTGTTTGTTTTTCCAGTGAGAAATTTGGCAATATTTTGGCTCGCAGCTCAGATATAAGTCGAAAAAATTATCCTCATTCGCAGCCATGTTTTCTGATGTGTTTGTATGTACACGTGTAGTGCCACATAGGCATATGCCGCCAGTGTCCTGACGCATGAGTCTCTCCGTTTAGGTTTGTTCCAGTGAGAAATTTGGCAATATTTTTGCTCAGATGTCGAGCTGCTGAGTGTCTCTTCATTCTCGAACAACGTTGAGGCTCGCAGCTCAGATATATGTCGAGAAAATTATGCTCATTCGCAGCCATGTTTTCTTATGTGTATTTATGTACACGTGTATTGTCACATAGGCATATACCGCCAGTGTCCTGACGCATGAGTCTCTCAGTTTTGTTTTTTTTTCAGTCAGAAACTTTGCAATATTTTGGCTCAGATGTCGAGCTGGTGAGTGTCTCTTCATTCTCCAACAACGTTGAGGTTTGCAGCTCAGATACAAGTCGAGAAAATTATCCTCATTCGCAGCCATGTTTTCTGATATGTATGTGTGTACACGTGTATTGCCTCATAGGCCTATGCCGCCAGTGTCCTGACGCATGAGTCTCAAAGTTTTGGTCTCTTCCGGTGAGAATTTTGGCGATGTGTTAGCTCAGATGTTGAGGTGGTGAATGTCTCTTCATTCTCGAACAACGTTGAGGTTCGCAGCTCAGATATATGTTGAGAACATTATACTCATTCGCAGCCATGTTTTCTGTTGTGTATGTATGTACACGTGTATTGCCACATAGGCCTATGCCGCCAGTATCCTGACGCATGAGTCTCTCACTTTGTTTGTTTTTCCAGTGAGAAATTTGGCAATATTTTGGCTCGCAGCTCAGATATAAGTCGAACAAATTATCCTCATTCGCAGCCATGTTTTCGTATGTGTATGTATGTACACGTGTATTGCCGCATAGTCCTATGCCGCCAGTATCCTGACGCATGAGTCTCTAAGTTTGTTTGTTTTCCAGTGAGAAATTTAGCAATATTTTTGCTCAGATGTCGGGCTGGTGAGTGTCCCTTCATTCTCAAACAACGTTGAGGCTCGCAGCTCAGATATGAGTCGAGAAAATTATTCTCATTCGCAGCCATGTTTTCTGATGTGTTTGTATGCGTTTGTTTATGGTGTATATCGAGGACACATACCTGGCGACACGAATGTGAATTGGGGTTAGGGTTAGAATCGAGGACGACCTCGATTGAGATTCATGTACAAAACCAATGAGAGCCGTCGAAAAACGTTAGAGTACAAACAAAGGAAATTTTCGAGAGGAACAAAGGAAACTCCTCGATTTACACCATAAACAAACGTACATGTACACGTGTAGTGCCACATAGGCATATGCCGCCAGTGTCCTGACGCATGAGTCTCTCAGTTTAGGTTTGTTCCAGTGAGACATTTGACAATATTTTGGCTCAGATGTCGAGCTGGTGAGTGTCTCTTCATTCTCGAACAACGTTGAGGCTCGCAGCTCAGATATATGTCGAGAAAATTATGCTCATTCGCAGCCATGTTTTCTTATGTGTATGTATGTACACGTGTATTGTCACATAGGCTTATCCCGCCAGTGTCCTGACGCATGAGTCTCTCAGTTTAGGTTTGTTCCAGTGAGAAATTTGGCAATATTTTGGCTCAGATGTCTAGCTGGTGAGTGTCTCTTCATTCTCGAACAACGTTGAGGCTCGCAGCTCAGATATATGTCGAGAAAATTATGCTCATTCGCAGCCATGTTTTCTTATGTGTATGTATGTACACGTGTATTGTCACATAGGCATATACCGCCAGTGTCCTGACGCATGAGTCTCTCAGTTTGTTTTTTTTCCAGTGAGAAACTTTGCAATATTTTGGCTCAGATGTCGAGCTGGTGAGTGTCTCTTCATTCGCCAACAACGTTGAGGTTCGCAGCTCAGATATAAGTCGAGAAAATTATCCTCATTCGCAGCCATGTGTTCTGATATGTATGTGTGTACACGTGTATTGCCTCATATGCCTATGCCGCCAGTGTCCTGACGCATGAGTCTCAAAGTTTTGGTCTCTTCCGGTGAGAATTTTGGCGATGTGTTAGCTCAGATGTTGAGGTGGTGAATGTCTCTTCATTCTCGAACAACGTTGAGGTTCGCAGCTCAGATATATGTTGAGAACATTATACTCATTCGCAGCCATGTTTTCTGTTGTGTATGTATGTACACGTGTATTGCCACATAGGCCTATGCCGCCAGTATCCTGACGCATGAGTCTCTCACTTTGTTTGTTTTTCCAGTGAGAAATTTGGCAATATTTTGGCTCGCAGCTCAGATATAAGTCGAAAAAATTATCCTCATTCGCAGCCATGTTTTCTGATGTGTTTGTATGTACACGTGTAGTGCCACATAGGCATATGCCGCCAGTGTCCTGACGCATGAGTCTCTCCGTTTAGGTTTGTTCCAGTGAGAAATTTGGCAATATTTTTGCTCAGATGTCGAGCTGCTGAGTGTCTCTTCATTCTCGAACAACGTTGAGGCTCGCAGCTCAGATATATGTCGAGAAAATTATGCTCATTCGCAGCCATGTTTTCTTATGTGTATTTATGTACACGTGTATTGTCACATAGGCATATACCGCCAGTGTCCTGACGCATGAGTCTCTCAGTTTTTTTTTTTTTTCAGTCAGAAACTTTGCAATATTTTGGCTCAGATGTCGAGCTGGTGAGTGTCTCTTCATTCTCCAACAACGTTGAGGTTTGCAGCTCAGATACAAGTCGAGAAAATTATCCTCATTCGCAGCCATGTTTTCTGATATGTATGTATGTACACGTGTATTGCCACATAAACATATGCCGCCAGTGTCCTGACACATGAGTCTCTCAGTTTTTGGTGTTTTTTCTAGTGAGAAATTTGGCAATATTTTGGCTCGGATGTCCAGCTGGTGAGTGGCTCTTCATTCTCGAACAACGTTGAGGCTCGCAGCTCAGATATAAGTCGAGAAATTATCCTCATTCGCAGCCATGTTTTCTTATGTGTATGTATGTACACGTGTATTGCCACATAGGCATATGCCGCCAGTGTCCTGACGCATGAGTCTCTCAGTTTGTTTTTTTTCCAGTGAGAAAGTTTGCAATATTTTGGCTCAGATGTCGAGCTGGTGAGTGTCTCTTCATTCTCGAACAACGTTGAGGCTCGCAGCTCAGATATATGTCGAGAAAGTTATCCTCATTCGCCTGGATGTTTTCGTATGTGTATGTATGCGTCTGTTTATGGTGTAAATGGAGGACACATACCTGGCGACACGAAGGTGAATTGGGGTTAGGGTTAGAATCGAGGACGACCTCGATTGAGATTCGTGTACAAAACCAATGAGAGCCGTCGAAAAACGTTGGAGTACACACAAAGGAAATTTTCGAGAGGAACAAAGGAAACTCCTCGATTTACACCATAAACAAACGTGTATGTACACGTGTATTGTCGCATAGTCCTATGCCGCCAGTATCCTGATGCATGAGTCTCTAAGTTTGTTTGTTTTTCAGTGAGAAATTTGGCAATATTTTTGCTCAGATGTCGGGCTGGTGAGTGTCCCTTCATTCTCAAACAACGTTGAGGCTCGCAGCTCAGATATAAGTCGAGAAAATTATCCTCATTCGCAGCCATGTTTTCTGATGTGTTTGTATGTACACGTGTAGTGCCACATAGGCTTATCCCGCCAGTGTCCTGACGCATGAGTCTCTCAGTTTAGGTTTGTTCCAGTGAGAAATTTGGCAATATTTTGGCTCAGATGTCGAGCTGGTGAGTGTCTCTTCATTCTCGAACAACGTTGAGGCTCGCAGCTCAGATATATGTCGAGAAAATTATGCTCATTCGCAGCCATGTTTTCTTATGTGTATGTATGTACACGTGTATTGTCACATAGGCTTATCCCGCCAGTGTCCTGACGCATGAGTCTCTCAGTTTAGGTTTGTTCCAGTGAGAAATTTGGCAATATTTTGGCTCAGATGTCGAGCTGGTGAGTGTCTCTTCATTCTCGAACAACGTTGAGGCTCGCAGCTCAGATATTTGTAGAGAAAATTATGCTCATTCGCAGCCATGTATTCTTATGTGTATGTATGTACACGTGTATTGTCACATAGGCATATACCGCCAGTGTCCTGACGCATGAGTCTCTAAGTTTGTTTTTTTTCCAGTGAGAAATTTGGCAATATTTTTGCTCAGATGTCGGGCTGGTGAGTGTCCCTTCATTCTCAAACAACGTTGAGGCTCGCAGCTCAGATATAAGTCGAGAAAATTATCCTCATTCGCAGCCATGTTTTCTGATGTGTTTGTATGCGTTTGTTTATGGTGTAAATCGAGGACACATACCTGGCGACACGAAGGTGAATTGGGGTTAGGGTTAGAATCGAGGACGACCTCGATTGAGATTCATGTACAAAACCAATGAGAGCCGTCGAAAAACGTTGGAGTACAAACAAAGGAAATTTTCGAGAGGAACAAAGGAAACTCCTCGATTTACACCATAAACAAACGTACATGTACACGTGTAGTGCCACATAGGCATATGCCGCCAGTGTCCTGACGCATGAGTCTCTCAGTTTAGGTTTGTTCCAGTGAGACATTTGGCAATATTTTGGCTCAGATGTCGAGCTGGTGAGTGTCTCTTCATTCTTGAACAACGTTGAGGCTCGCAGCTCAGATATATGTCGAGAAAATTATGCTCATTCGCAGCCATGTTTTCTTATGTGTATGTATGTACACGTGTATTGTCACATAGGCTTATCCCGCCAGTGTCCTGACGCATGAGTCTCTCAGTTTAGGTTTGTTCCAGTGAGAAATTTGGCAATATTTTGGCTCAGATGTCTAGCTGGTGAGTGTCTCTTCATTCTCGAACAACGTTGAGGCTCGCAGCTCAGATATATGTCGAGAAAATTATGCTCATTCGCAGCCATGTTTTCTTATGTGTATGTATGTACACGTGTATTGTCACATAGGCATATACCGCCAGTGTCCTGACGCATGAGTCTCTCAGTTTGTTTTTTTTCCAGTGAGAAACTTTGCAATATTTTGGCTCAGATGTCGAGCTGGTGAGTGTCTCTTCATTCGCCAACAACGTTGAGGTTCGCAGCTCAGATATAAGTCGAGAAAATTATCCTCATTCGCAGCCATGTGTTCTGATATGTATGTGTGTACACGTGTATTGCCTCATATGCCTATGCCGCCAGTGTCCTGACGCATGAGTCTCAAAGTTTTGGTCTCTTCCGGTGAGAATTTTGGCGATGTGTTAGCTCAGATGTTGAGGTGGTGAATGTCTCTTCATTCTCGAACAACGTTGAGGTTCGCAGCTCAGATATATGTTGAGAACATTATACTCATTCGCAGCCATGTTTTCTGTTGTGTATGTATGTACACGTGTATTGCCACATAGGCCTATGCCGCCAGTATCCTGACGCATGAGTCTCTCACTTTGTTTGTTTTTCCAGTGAGAAATTTGGCAATATTTTGGCTCGCAGCTCAGATATAAGTCGAAAAAAATATCCTCATTCGCAGCCATGTTTTCTGATGTGTTTGTATGTACACGTGTAGTGCCACATAGGCATATGCCGCCAGTGTCCTGACGCATGAGTCTCTCCGTTTAGGTTTGTTCCAGTGAGAAATTTGGCAATATTTTTGCTCAGATGTCGAGCTGGTGAGTGTTTCTTCATTCTCGAACAACGTTGAGGCTCGCAGCTCAGATATATGTCGAGAAAATTATGCTCATTCGCAGCCATGTTTTCTTATGTGTATTTATGTACACGTGTATTGTCACATAGGCATATACCGCCAGTGTCCTGACGCATGAGTCTCTCAGTTTTGTTTTTTTTCCAGTCAGAAACTTTGCAATATTTTGGCTCAGATGTCGAGCTGGTGAGTGTCTCTTCATTCTCAAACAACGTTGAGGTTTGCAGCTCAGATACAAGTCGAGAAAATTATCCTCATTCGCAGCCATGTTTTCTGATATGTATGTATGTACACGTGTATTGCCACATAAACATATGCCGCCAGTGTCCTGACACATGAGTCTCTCAGTTTTTAGTGTTTTTTCTAGTGAGAAATTTGGCAATATTTTGGCTCGGATGTCCAGCTGGTGAGTGGCTCTTCATTCTCGAACAACGTTGAGGCTCGCAGCTCAGATATAAGTCGAGAAATTATCCTCATTCGCAGCCATGTTTTCTTATGTGTATATATGTACACGTGTATTGCCACATAGGCATATGCCGCCAGTGTCCTGACGCATGAGTCTCTCAGTTTGTTTTTTTTTCCAGTGAGAAAGTTTGCAATATTTTGGCTCAGATGTCGAGCTGGTGAGTGTCTCTTCATTCTCGAACAACGTTGAGGCTCGCAGCTCAGATATATGTCGAGAAAGTTATCCTCATTCGCATGGGTGTTTTCGTATGTGTATGTATGCGTCTGTTTATGGTGTAAATGGAGGACACATACCTGGCGACACGAAGGTGAATTGGGGTTAGGGTTAGAATCGAGGACGACCTCGATTGAGATTCGTGTACAAAACCAATGAGAGCCGTCGAAAAACGTTAGAGTACACACAAAGGAAATTTTCGAGAGGAACAAAGGAAACTCCTCGATTTACACCATAAACAAACGTGTATGTACACGTGTATTGTCGCATAGTCCTATGCCGCCAGTATCCTGATGCATGAGTCTCTAAGTTTGTTTGTTTTTCAGTGAGAAATTTGGCAATATTTTTGCTCAGATGTCGGGCTGGTGAGTGTCCCTTCATTCTCAAACAACGTTGAGGCTCGCAGCTCAGATATAAGTCGAGAAAATTATCCTCATTCGCAGCCATGTTTTCTGATGTGTTTGTATGTACACGTGTAGTGCCACATAGGCATATGCCGCCAGTGTCCTGACGCATGAGTCTCTCAGTTTAGGTTTGTTCCAGTGAGACATTTGGCAATATTTTGTCTCAGATGTCGAGCTGGTGAGTGTCTCTTCATTCTCGAACAACGTTGAGGCTCGCAGCTCAGATATATGTCGAGAAAATTATGCTCATTCGCAGCCATGTTTTCTTATGTGTATGTATGTACACGTGTATTGTCACATAGGCTTATCCCGCCAGTGTCCTGACGCATGAGTCTCTCAGTTTAGGTTTGTTCCAGTGAGAAATTTGGCAATATTTTGGCTCAGATGTCGAGCTGGTGAGTGTCTCTTCATTCTCGAACAACGTTGAGGCTCGCAGCTCAGATATTTGTAGAGAAAATTATGCTCATTCGCAGCCATGTTTTCTTATGTGTATGTATGTACACGTGTATTGTCACATAGGCATATACCGCCAGTGTCCTGACGCATGAGTCTCTAAGTTTGTTTTTTTTCCAGTGAGAAATTTGGCAATATTTTTGCTCAGATGTCGGGCTGGTGAGTGTCCCTTCATTCTCAAACAACGTTGAGGCTCGCAGCTCAGATATAAGTCGAGAAAATTATCCTCATTCGCAGCCATGTTTTCTGATGTGTTTGTATGCGTTTGTTTATGGTGTAAATCGAGGACACATACCTGGCGACACGAAGGTGAATTGGGGTTAGGGTTAGAATCGAGGACGACCTCGATTGAGATTCATGTACAAAACCAATGAGAGCCGTCGAAAAACGTTGGAGTACAAACAAAGGAAATTTTCGAGAGGAACAAAGGAAACTCCTCGATTTACACCATAAACAAACGTACATGTACACGTGTAGTGCCACATAGGCATATGCCGCCAGTGTCCTGACGCATGAGTCTCTCAGTTTAGGTTTGTTCCAGTGAGACATTTGGCAATATTTTGGCTCAGATGTCGAGCTGGTGAGTGTCTCTTCATTCTTGAACAACGTTGAGGCTCGCAGCTCAGATATATGTCGAGAAAATTATGCTCATTCGCAGCCATGTTTTCTTATGTGTATGTATGTACACGTGTATTGTCACATAGGCTTATCCCGCCAGTGTCCTGACGCATGAGTCTCTCAGTTTAGGTTTGTTCCAGTGAGAAATTTGGCAATATTTTGGCTCAGATGTCTAGCTGGTGAGTGTCTCTTCATTCTCGAACAACGTTGAGGCTCGCAGCTCAGATATATGTCGAGAAAATTATGCTCATTCGCAGCCATGTTTTCTTATGTGTATGTATGTACACGTGTATTGTCACATAGGCATATACCGCCAGTGTCCTGACGCATGAGTCTCTCAGTTTGTTTTTTTTCCAGTGAGAAACTTTGCAATATTTTGGCTCAGATGTCGAGCTGGTGAGTGTCTCTTCATTCGCCAACAACGTTGAGGTTCGCAGCTCAGATATAAGTCGAGAAAATTATCCTCATTCGCAGCCATGTGTTCTGATATGTATGTGTGTACACGTGTATTGCCTCATATGCCTATGCCGCCAGTGTCCTGACGCATGAGTCTCAAAGTTTTGGTCTCTTCCGGTGAGAATTTTGGCGATGTGTTAGCTCAGATGTTGAGGTGGTGAATGTCTCTTCATTCTCGAACAACGTTGAGGTTCGCAGCTCAGATATATGTTGAGAACATTATACTCATTCGCAGCCATGTTTTCTGTTGTGTATGTATGTACACGTGTATTGCCACATAGGCCTATGCCGCCAGTATCCTGACGCATGAGTCTCTCACTTTGTTTGTTTTTCCAGTGAGAAATTCGGCAATATTTTGGCTCGCAGCTCAGATATAAGTCGAAAAAAATATCCTCATTCGCAGCCATGTTTTCTGATGTGTTTGTATGTACACGTGTAGTGCCACATAGGCATATGCCGCCAGTGTCCTGACGCATGAGTCTCTCAGTTTAGGTTTGTTCCAGTGAGACATTTGGCAATATTTTGGCTCAGATGTCGAGCTGGTGAGTGTCTCTTCATTCTCGAACAACGTTGAGGCTCGCAGCTCAGATATATGTCGAGAAAATTATGCTCATTCGCAGCCATGTTTTCTTATGTGTATGTATGTACACGTGTATTGTCACATAGGCTTATCCCGCCAGTGTCCTGACGCATGAGTCTCTCAGTTTAGGTTTGTTCCAGTGAGAAATTTGGCAATATTTTGGCTCAGATGTCGAGCTGGTGAGTGTCTCTTCATTCTCGAACAACGTTGAGGCTCGCAGCTCAGATATTTGTAGAGAAAATTATGCTCATTCGCAGCCATGTTTTCTTATGTGTATGTATGTACACGTGTATTGTCACATAGGCATATACCGCCAGTGTCCTGACGCATGAGTCTCTAAGTTTGTTTTTTTTCCAGTGAGAAATTTGGCAATATTTTTGCTCAGATGTCGGGCTGGTGAGTGTCCCTTCATTCTCAAACAACGTTGAGGCTCGCAGCTCAGATATAAGTCGAGAAAATTATCCTCATTCGCAGCCATGTTTTATGATGTGTTTGTATGCGTTTGTTTATGGTGTAAATCGAGGACACATACCTGGCGACACGAAGGTGAATTGGGGTTAGGGTTAGAATCGAGGACGACCTCGATTGAGATTCATGTACAAAACCAATGAGAGCCGTCGAAAAACGTTGGAGTACAAACAAAGGAAATTTTCGAGAGGAACAAAGGAAACTCCTCGATTTACACCATAAACAAACGTACATGTACACGTGTAGTGCCACATAGGCATATGCCGCCAGTGTCCTGACGCATGAGTCTCTCAGTTTAGGTTTGTTCCAGTGAGACATTTGGCAATATTTTGGCTCAGATGTCGAGCTGGTGAGTGTCTCTTCATTCTTGAACAACGTTGAGGCTCGCAGCTCAGATATATGTCGAGAAAATTATGCTCATTCGCAGCCATGTTTTCTTATGTGTATGTATGTACACGTGTATTGTCACATAGGCTTATCCCGCCAGTGTCCTGACGCATGAGTCTCTCAGTTTAGGTTTGTTCCAGTGAGAAATTTGGCAATATTTTGGCTCAGATGTCTAGCTGGTGAGTGTCTCTTCATTCTCGAACAACGTTGAGGCTCGCAGCTCAGATATATGTCGAGAAAATTATGCTCATTCGCAGCCATGTTTTCTTATGTGTATGTATGTACACGTGTATTGTCACATAGGCATATACCGCCAGTGTCCTGACGCATGAGTCTCTCAGTTTGTTTTTTTTCCAGTGAGAAACTTTGCAATATTTTGGCTCAGATGTCGAGCTGGTGAGTGTCTCTTCATTCGCCAACAACGTTGAGGTTCGCAGCTCAGATATAAGTCGAGAAAATTATCCTCATTCGCAGCCATGTGTTCTGATATGTATGTGTGTACACGTGTATTGCCTCATATGCCTATGCCGCCAGTGTCCTGACGCATGAGTCTCAAAGTTTTGGTCTCTTCCGGTGAGAATTTTGGCGATGTGTTAGCTCAGATGTTGAGGTGGTGAATGTCTCTTCATTCTCGAACAACGTTGAGGTTCGCAGCTCAGATATATGTTGAGAACATTATACTCATTCGCAGCCATGTTTTCTGTTGTGTATGTATGTACACGTGTATTGCCACATAGGCCTATGCCGCCAGTATCCTGACGCATGAGTCTCTCACTTTGTTTGTTTTTCCAGTGAGAAATTTGGCAATATTTTGGCTCGCAGCTCAGATATAAGTCGAAAAAAATATCCTCATTCGCAGCCATGTTTTCTGATGTGTTTGTATGTACACGTGTAGTGCCACATAGGCATATGCCGCCAGTGTCCTGACGCATGAGTCTCTCCGTTTAGGTTTGTTCCAGTGAGAAATTTGGCAATATTTTTGCTCAGATGTCGAGCTGGTGAGTGTTTCTTCATTCTCGAACAACGTTGAGGCTCGCAGCTCAGATATATGTCGAGAAAATTATGCTCATTCGCAGCCATGTTTTCTTATGTGTATTTATGTACACGTGTATTGTCACATAGGCATATACCGCCAGTGTCCTGACGCATGAGTCTCTCAGTTTTGTTTTTTTTCCAGTCAGAAACTTTGCAATATTTTGGCTCAGATGTCGAGCTGGTGAGTGTCTCTTCATTCTCAAACAACGTTGAGGTTTGCAGCTCAGATACAAGTCGAGAAAATTATCCTCATTCGCAGCCATGTTTTCTGATATGTATGTATGTACACGTGTATTGCCACATAAACATATGCCGCCAGTGTCCTGACACATGAGTCTCTCAGTTTTTAGTGTTTTTTCTAGTGAGAAATTTGGCAATATTTTGGCTCGGATGTCCAGCTGGTGAGTGGCTCTTCATTCTCGAACAACGTTGAGGCTCGCAGCTCAGATATAAGTCGAGAAATTATCCTCATTCGCAGCCATGTTTTCTTATGTGTATATATGTACACGTGTATTGCCACATAGGCATATGCCGCCAGTGTCCTGACGCATGAGTCTCTCAGTTTGTTTTTTTTTCCAGTGAGAAAGTTTGCAATATTTTGGCTCAGATGTCGAGCTGGTGAGTGTCTCTTCATTCTCGAACAACGTTGAGGCTCGCAGCTCAGATATATGTCGAGAAAGTTATCCTCATTCGCATGGGTGTTTTCGTATGTGTATGTATGCGTCTGTTTATGGTGTAAATGGAGGACACATACCTGGCGACACGAAGGTGAATTGGGGTTAGGGTTAGAATCGAGGACGACCTCGATTGAGATTCGTGTACAAAACCAATGAGAGCCGTCGAAAAACGTTAGAGTACACACAAAGGAAATTTTCGAGAGGAACAAAGGAAACTCCTCGATTTACACCATAAACAAACGTGTATGTACACGTGTATTGTCGCATAGTCCTATGCCGCCAGTATCCTGATGCATGAGTCTCTAAGTTTGTTTGTTTTTCAGTGAGAAATTTGGCAATATTTTTGCTCAGATGTCGGGCTGGTGAGTGTCCCTTCATTCTCAAACAACGTTGAGGCTCGCAGCTCAGATATAAGTCGAGAAAATTATCCTCATTCGCAGCCATGTTTTCTGATGTGTTTGTATGTACACGTGTAGTGCCACATAGGCATATGCCGCCAGTGTCCTGACGCATGAGTCTCTCAGTTTAGGTTTGTTCCAGTGAGACATTTGGCAATATTTTGGCTCAGATGTCGAGCTGGTGAGTGTCTCTTCATTCTCGAACAACGTTGAGGCTCGCAGCTCAGATATATGTCGAGAAAATTATGCTCATTCGCAGCCATGTTTTCTTATGTGTATGTATGTACACGTGTATTGTCACATAGGCTTATCCCGCCAGTGTCCTGACGCATGAGTCTCTCAGTTTAGGTTTGTTCCAGTGAGAAATTTGGCAATATTTTGGCTCAGATGTCGAGCTGGTGAGTGTCTCTTCATTCTCGAACAACGTTGAGGCTCGCAGCTCAGATATTTGTAGAGAAAATTATGCTCATTCGCAGCCATGTTTTCTTATGTGTATGTATGTACACGTGTATTGTCACATAGGCATATACCGCCAGTGTCCTGACGCATGAGTCTCTAAGTTTTGTTTTTTTCCAGTGAGAAATTTGGCAATATTTTTGCTCAGATGTCGGGCTGGTGAGTGTCCCTTCATTCTCAAACAACGTTGAGGCTCGCAGCTCAGATATAAGTCGAGAAAATTATCCTCATTCGCAGCCATGTTTTCTGATGTGTTTGTATGCGTTTGTTTATGGTGTAAATCGAGGACACATACCTGGCGACACGAAGGTGAATTGGGGTTAGGGTTAGAATCGAGGACGACCTCGATTGAGATTCATGTACAAAACCAATGAGAGCCGTCGAAAAACGTTGGAGTACAAACAAAGGAAATTTTCGAGAGGAACAAAGGAAACTCCTCGATTTACACCATAAACAAACGTACATGTACACGTGTAGTGCCACATAGGCATATGCCGCCAGTGTCCTGACGCATGAGTCTCTCAGTTTAGGTTTGTTCCAGTGAGACATTTGGCAATATTTTGGCTCAGATGTCGAGCTGGTGAGTGTCTCTTCATTCTTGAACAACGTTGAGGCTCGCAGCTCAGATATATGTCGAGAAAATTATGCTCATTCGCAGCCATGTTTTCTTATGTGTATGTATGTACACGTGTATTGTCACATAGGCTTATCCCGCCAGTGTCCTGACGCATGAGTCTCTCAGTTTAGGTTTGTTCCAGTGAGAAATTTGGCAATATTTTGGCTCAGATGTCTAGCTGGTGAGTGTCTCTTCATTCTCGAACAACGTTGAGGCTCGCAGCTCAGATATATGTCGAGAAAATTATGCTCATTCGCAGCCATGTTTTCTTATGTGTATGTATGTACACGTGTATTGTCACAAAGGCATATACCGCCAGTGTCCTGACGCATGAGTCTCTCAGTTTGTTTTTTTTCCAGTGAGAAACTTTGCAATATTTTGGCTCAGATGTCGAGCTGGTGAGTGTCTCTTCATTCGCCAACAACGTTGAGGTTCGCAGCTCAGATATAAGTCGAGAAAATTATCCTCATTCGCAGCCATGTGTTCTGATATGTATGTGTGTACACGTGTATTGCCTCATATGCCTATGCCGCCAGTGTCCTGACGCATGAGTCTCAAAGTTTTGGTCTCTTCCGGTGAGAATTTTGGCGATGTGTTAGCTCAGATGTTGAGGTGGTGAATGTCTCTTCATTCTCGAACAACGTTGAGGTTCGCAGCTCAGATATATGTTGAGAACATTATACTCATTCGCAGCCATGTTTTCTGTTGTGTATGTATGTACACGTGTATTGCCACATAGGCCTATGCCGCCAGTATCCTGACGCATGAGTCTCTCACTTTGTTTGTTTTTCCAGTGAGAAATTTGGCAATATTTTGGCTCGCAGCTCAGATATAAGTCGAAAAAAATATCCTCATTCGCAGCCATGTTTTCTGATGTGTTTGTATGTACACGTGTAGTGCCACATAGGCATATGCCGCCAGTGTCCTGACGCATGAGTCTCTCCGTTTAGGTTTGTTCCAGTGAGAAATTTGGCAATATTTTTGCTCAGATGTCGAGCTGGTGAGTGTTTCTTCATTCTCGAACAACGTTGAGGCTCGCAGCTCAGATATATGTCGAGAAAATTATGCTCATTCGCAGCCATGTTTTCTTATGTGTATTTATGTACACGTGTATTGTCACATAGGCATATACCGCCAGTGTCCTGACGCATGAGTCTCTCAGTTTTGTTTTTTTTCCAGTCAGAAACTTTGCAATATTTTGGCTCAGATGTCGAGCTGGTGAGTGTCTCTTCATTCTCAAACAACGTTGAGGTTTGCAGCTCAGATACAAGTCGAGAAAATTATCCTCATTCGCAGCCATGTTTTCTGATATGTATGTATGTACACGTGTATTGCCACATAAACATATGCCGCCAGTGTCCTGACACATGAGTCTCTCAGTTTGTAGTGTTTTTTCTAGTGAGAAATTTGGCAATATTTTGGCTCGGATGTCCAGCTGGTGAGTGTCTCTTCATTCTCGAACAACGTTGAGGCTCGCAGCTCAGATATATGTCGAGAAAGTTATCCTCATTCGCATGGGTGTTTTCGTATGTGTATGTATGCGTCTGTTTATGGTGTAAATGGAGGACACATACCTGGCGACACGAAGGTGAATTGGGGTTAGGGTTAGAATCGAGGACGACCTCGATTGAGATTCGTGTACAAAACCAATGAGAGCCGTCGAAAAACGTTAGAGTACACACAAAGGAAATTTTCGAGAGGAACAAAGGAAACTCCTCGATTTACACCATAAACAAACGTGTATGTACACGTGTATTGTCGCATAGTCCTATGCCGCCAGTATCCTGATGCATGAGTCTCTAAGTTTGTTTGTTTTTCAGTGAGAAATTTGGCAATATTTTTGCTCAGATGTCGGGCTGGTGAGTGTCCCTTCATTCTCAAACAACGTTGAGGCTCGCAGCTCAGATATAAGTCGAGAAAATTATCCTCATTCGCAGCCATGTTTTCTGATGTGTTTGTATGTACACGTGTAGTGCCACATAGGCATATGCCGCCAGTGTCCTGACGCATGAGTCTCTCAGTTTAGGTTTGTTCCAGTGAGACATTTGGCAATATTTTGGCTCAGATGTCGAGCTGGTGAGTGTCTCTTCATTCTCGAACAACGTTGAGGCTCGCAGCTCAGATATATGTCGAGAAAATTATGCTCATTCGCAGCCATGTTTTCTTATGTGTATGTATGTACACGTGTATTGTCACATAGGCTTATCCCGCCAGTGTCCTGACGCATGAGTCTCTCAGTTTAGGTTTGTTCCAGTGAGAAATTTGGCAATATTTTGGCTCAGATGTCGAGCTGGTGAGTGTCTCTTCATTCTCGAACAACGTTGAGGCTCGCAGCTCAGATATTTGTCGAGAAAATTATGCTCATTCGCAGCCATGTTTTCTTATGTGTATGTATGTACACGTGTATTGTCACATAGGCATATACCGCCAGTGTCCTGACGCATGAGTCTCTAAGTTTGTTTTTTTTTCAGTGAGAAATTTGGCAATATTTTTGCTCAGATGTCGGGCTGGTGAGTGTCCCTTCATTCTTAAACAACGTTGAGGCTCGCAGCTCAGATATAAGTCGAGAAAATTATCCTCATTCGCAGCCATGTTTTCTGATGTGTTTGTATGCGTTTGTTTATGGTGTAAATCGAGGACACATACCTGGCGACACGAAGGTGAATTGGGGTTAGGGTTAGAATCGAGGACGACCTCGATTGAGATTCATGTACAAAACCAATGAGAGCCGTCGAAAAACGTTAGAGTACAAACAAAGGAAATTTTCGAGAGGAACAAAGGAAACTCCTCGATTTACACCATAAACAAACGTACATGTACACGTGTAGTGCCACATAGGCATATGCCGCCAGTGTCCTGACGCATGAGTCTCTCAGTTTAGGTTTGTTCCAGTGAGACATTTGGCAATATTTTGGCTCAGATGTCGAGCTGGTGAGTGTCTCTTCATTCTTGAACAACGTTGAGGCTCGCAGCTCAGATATATGTCGAGAAAATTATGCTCATTCGCAGCCATGTTTTCTTATGTGTATGTATGTACACGTGTATTGTCACATAGGCTTATCCCGCCAGTGTCCTGACGCATGAGTCTCTCAGTTTAGGTTTGTTCCAGTGAGACATTTGGCAATATTTTGGCTCAGATGTCGAGCTGGTGAGTGTCTCTTCATTCTTAAACAACGTTGAGGCTCGCAGCTCAGATATATGTCGAGAAAATTATGCTCATTCGCAGCCATGTTTTCTTATGTGTATGTATGTACACGTGTATTGTCACATAGGCTTATCCCGCCAGTGTCCTGACGCATGAGTCTCTCAGTTTAGGTTTGTTCCAGTGAGAAATTTGGCAATATTTTGGCTCAGATGTCTAGCTGGTGAGTGTCTCTTTATTCTCGAACAACGTTGAGGCTCGCAGCTCAGATATATGTCGAGAAAATTATGCTCATTCGCAGCCATGTTTTCTTATGTGTATGTATGTACACGTGTATTGTCACATAGGCATATACCGCCAGTGTCCTGACGCATGAGTCTCTCAGTTTGGTTTCTTTCCAGTGAGAAACTTTGCAATATTTTGGCTCAGATGTCGAGCTGGTGAGTGTCTCTTCATTCGCCAACAACGTTGAGGTTCGCAGCTCAGATATAAGTCGAGAAAATTATCCTCATTCGCAGCCATGTGTTCTGATATGTATGTGTGTACACGTGTATTCCCTCATAGGCCTATGCCGCCAGTGTCCTGACGCATGAGTCTCAAAGTTTTGGTCTCTTCCGGTGAGAATTTTGGCGATGTGTTAGCTCAGATGTTGAGGTGGTGAATGTCTCTTCATTCTCGAACAACGTTGAGGTTCGCAGCTCAGATATATGTTGAGAACATTATACTCATTCGCAGCCATGTTTTCTGATGTGTATGTATGTACACGTGTATTGCCACATAGGCCTATGCCGCCAGTATCCTGACGCATGAGTCTCTCACTTTGTTTGTTTTTCCAGTGAGAAATTTGGCAATATTTGGCTCGGATGTCGAGCTGGTGAGTGTCTCTTCATTATCGAACAACGTTGAGGCTCGCAGCTCAGATATATGTCGAGAAAATTGTCCTCATCCCCAGCCATGTTTTCTTATGTGTATGGATGTACACGTGTATTGCCTCATAGGCCTATGCCGCCAGTGTCCTGACGCATGAGTCTCACAGTCTGTTTTTTTTCAGTGATAAATTTTGCAATATTTTGGCTCAGATGTCGAGCTGGCGAGTGTCGCTTCATTCTCGAACAACGTTGAGGTTCACATCTCAGATATAAGTTCATAAAATTATCCTCATTCGCAGCCATGTTTTCTTATGTTTATGCGTGTACACGTGTAGTACCACATAGGCTTATGTCGGCAGTGTCCTGACGCATGAGTTTCTCAGTTTAGGTTTGTTCCAGTGAGAAATTTTGCAATATTTTGGCTCAGATGTTGAGCTGGCGAGTGTCTCTTCAATCTCGAACAACGTTGAGGTTCACATCTCAGATATAAGTTCATAAAATTATCCTCATTCGCAGCCATGTTTTCTGATATGTATGTATGTACACGTGTATTGCCACATAAACATTTGCCGCCAGTGTCCTGACACATGAGTCTCTCAGTTTTTGGTGTTTTTTTCAAGTTAGAAATTTGGCAATATTTTGGCTCGGATGTCAGGCTGGTGAGTGTCTCTTCATTCTCGAACAACGTTGAGGCTCGCAGCTCAGATATATGTCGAGAAAATTATCCTCATTCGCAGCCATGTTTTTGTATGTGTATGTATGTACACGTGTATTGCCGCATAGGCCTATGCCGCCAGTATCCTGACGCATGAGTCTCTAAGTTTGTTTGTTTTCCAGTGAGAAATTTGGCAATATTTTTGCTCAGATGTCGGGCTGGTGAGTGTCCCTTCATTCTCAAACAACGTTGAGGCTCGCAGCTCAGATATAAGTCGAAAAAATTATCCTCATTCGCAGCCATGTTTTCTGATGTGTTTGTATGTACACGTGTAGTGCCACATAGGCATATGCCGCCAGTGTCCTGACGCATGAGTCTCTCCGTTTAGGTTTGTTCCAGTGAGAAATTTGGCAATATTTTTGCTCAGATGTCGAGCTGGTGAGTGTCTCTTCATTCTCGAACAACGTTGAGGCTCGCAGCTCAGATATATGTCGAGAAAATTATGCTCATTCGCAGCCATGTTTTCTTATGTGTATTTATGTACACGTGTATTGTCACATAGGCATATACCGCCAGTGTCCTGACGCATGAGTCTCTCAGTTTGTTTTTTTTCCAGTGAGAAACTTTGCAATATTTTGGCTCAGATGTCGAGCTGGTGAGTGTCTCTTCATTCTCCAACAACGTTGAGGTTCGCAGCTCAGATACAAGTCGAGAAAATTATCCTCATTCGCAGCCATGTTTTCTGATATGTATGTATGTACACGTGTATTGCCACATAAACATATGCCGCCAGTGTCCTGACGCATGAGTCCCTCAGTTTTTGGTGTTTTTTCTAGTGAGAAATTTGGCAATATTTTGGCTCGGATGTCCAGCTGGTGAGTGGCTCTTCATTCTCGAACAACGTTGAGGCTCGCAGCTCAGATATATGTCGGGAAAGTTATCCTTATTCGCAGCCATGTTTTCGTATGTGTATGTATGTACACGTGTATTGCCGCATAGGCCTATGCCGCCAGTATCATGACGCATGAGTCTCTAAGTTTGTTTGTTTTCCGGTGAGAAATTTGGCAATATTTTTGCTCAGATGTCGGGCTGGTGAGTGTCCCTTCATTCTCAAACAACGTTGAGGCTCGCAGCTCAGAAATAAGTCGAGAAAATTATCCTCATTCGCAGCCATGTTTTCTGATGTGTTTGTATGTACACGTGTAGTGCCACATAGGCATATGCCGTCAGTGTCTTGACGCATGAGTCTCTCAGTTTAGGTTTGTTCCAGTGAGAAATTTGGCAATATTTTTGCTCAGATGTCGAGCTAGTGAGTGTCTCTTCATTCTCGAACAACGTTGAGGCTCGCAGCTCAGATATATGTCGAGAAAATTATGCTCATTCGCAGCCATGTTTTCTTATGTGTATGTATGTACACGTGTATTGTCACATAGGCCTATGCCGCCAGTATCCTGACGCATGAGTCTCTCAGTTTGGGGTTTTTCCAGTGAGAAATTTGGCAATATTTTGGCTCAGATGTCGGGCTGGTTATTGTCTCTTCATTTTCGAACAACGTTGAGTTTCGCAGCTCAGATATTAGTTCAGAAAATTATCGTCATTCGCAGCCATGTTTTCTTATGTGTATGTATGTATGTACACGTGTATTGCCACATAGGCCTATGCCGCCAGTATCCTGACGCATGAGTCCCTCAGTTTTTTTTTTTTCCAGTGAGATATTTGGCAATATTTTGGCTCAGATGTCGAGCTGGTCAGTGTCTCTTCATTTTCGAACAACGTTGAGTTTCGCAGCTCAGATATTAGTTCAGAAAATTATCGTCATTCGCAGCCATGTTTTCTTATGTGTATGTAAGTACACGTGTATTGCCGCATAGGCCTATGCCGCGAGTGTCCTGACACATGAGTCTCTCAGTTTGATTTTTTTCCAGTGAGAAATTTGGCAATATTTTGGCTCAGATGTCGAGCTGGTGAGTGTCTCTTCATTCTCCAACAACGTTGAGGTTCGCAGCTCAGATATAAGTCGAGAAAATTATTCTCATTCGCAGCCATGTTTTCTGATGTGTATGTATGTACACGTGTATTGCCACATAGACATATGCCGCCAGTGTCCTGACACATGAGTCTCTCAGTTTTGTTTTGTTTTCTAGTGAGAAATTTTGCAATATTTTGGCTCGGATGTCGAGCTGGTGAGTGTCTCTTCATTCTCGAACAACGTTGAGGCTCGCAGCTCAGATATATGTCGCGAAAATTATCCTCATTCGCAGCCATGTTTTCTTATGTGTATGTATGTACACGTGTATTGCCGCATAGGCCTATGCCGCCAGTATCCTGACGCATGAGTCTCTAAGTTTGTTTGTTTTCCAGTGATAAATTTGGCAATATTTTTGCTCAGATGTCGGGCTGGTGAGTGTTCCTTCATTCTCAAACAACGTTGAGGCTCGCAGCTCAGATATAAGTCGAGAAAATTATCCTCATTCGTAGCCATGTTTTCTTATGTGTATGTATGTACACGTGTATTGCCGCATAGGCCTATGCCGCCAGTGTCCTGACGCATGAGTCTCAAAGTTTTGGTCTCTTCCGGTGGGAATTGTGGCAATATGTTAGCTCAGATATGGAACTGGTGGGTGTCTCTTCATTCTCGAACAACGTTGAGGTTCGCAGCTCAGATATATGTCGACAAAATTATCCTCATTCGTAGCCATGTTTTCTTATGTTTATGTATGTACAAATGTATTGTCACATAGGCATATGCCGCCAGTGTCCTGACACGTGAGTCTCTCAGTGTGTTTTTTTTCAGTGAAAAAATGGCAATATTTTGGCTCGGATGTCGAGCTGGTGAGTGTCGCTTTATTCTCCAACAACGTTGAGGCTCGCAGCTGAGATATATGTCGAGAAAATTATCCTCATTCGCAGCCATGTTTTCTTATGTGTATGTATTTACACGTGTATTGCCGCATAGGCCTATGCCGCCAGTATCCTGACGCATGAGTCTCTCAGTTTTTTTTTTCCCAGTGAGAAATTTGGCAATATTTTGGCTCAGATGTCGGGCTGGTGAGTCTCTCTTCATTCTCGAACAACGTTGAGGCTCGCAGCTCAGATATAAGTCGATAAAATTATCCTTATTTGCAGACATGTTTACTTATGTTTATGTATGTACACATGCATTGCGGCATATGCCTATTCCGCCAGTGACCTGAAGCATGAGTCTCGAAGTCTGGGGCTCTTCCGCCGAGAATTGTGGCGATATGTTAGCTCAGATGTGGAGCTGGTGAGTGTCTCTTAATTCTCCAACAACGTTGAGGTTCGCAGCTCAGATATTAGTTCAGAAAATTATCCTCATTTGCAGCCATGTTTTCTTATGTTTATGTATGTACACGTGTATTGCCACATATGCATATGCCGCCAGTATCCTGACGCATGAGTTTCTCAGTTTTGTTTTTTTCCAATGAGAAATTTGGCAATATTTTGGCTCAGATGTCGAGCTGGTCAGTGTCTCTTCATTCTCGAACAACGTTGAGGTTCGCAGCTCAGATATTAGTTCAGAAAATTATCCTCATTCGCAGCCATGTTTTCTTATGTGTATGTATTGTGGCGAAACAGGGTCAGACTAAAACTTGTCTAATTCATGTATTTTAATGCATTGAGTGTGGGGGCCAATCAGTGGTTCGCACCGCGTATGTCGGTGACCATCCAGTGGTGTGCCGCGACCAATCAGCAGCGCGTATGGTTCTAGTCCGGGGCTTCGTAGAAGCTTTGGGCAGTTCTTGCAAATGGTGGCTATGCTACATGACCTATGTCTGTTACTTTCAACGTTAGCTTCGGTAAGTGTAGTTGTATACTTTACCGTGTATTGTTATTGCATTTATTGCGGGAACTAGTGTGTACGAGGATAGTGAAGCCTGGTTCAAGAGCTAGTGTTACTTGTTGTGGGTGATGATTGCCTGTCGTCGGGTTAACGCTGTAGTGGCGGTGACGGCTGAGTGGCGATCCGGTGGTTGTCGAGTAGCTAGCTATGTGAGGCTTACCGTCGTAGCGCTTAGTTCTTGTGAGGGTACTCGCACCCTGGTCTGTGCATAATTACCGATCTATGTAGTTGTCTGATGGTAACTGTTGCTGGAATAGTAGCGCGGTACCCTCGTGGATTGAATAGCTGTTCCGATAGTCAGATAACACTGGGACTTTAAGGGACGGGGCTAGGGTAACCTGTTGATTGGGATTTAGCAAAGCTGAGGGTGATTGAAGGGTCTGCATGCCGTGTTCTATGCCAGGCGGCGTAGCATCGGTTGAGTGCATCCCTGATCATTAGGCTAGGTGTCCCCAGATACGTTTACCTGGTCTATTGTTTCTAAAGTCCAACGAGGGTTATTCTGATCGTTCTGTTCAGTGAGGATTAATTTTGGTTATTGTGGAGCTCATTTATTCTGTGTGAGGGTTATTGCAAGTAACCCCCCCCCCCCCTTAAGTGTTACTGTATTTGCTAGTAAAGACCTGTGAGGATTTATATTGTTATTAGTTGTTATGTTTATAGTGGTGCAGTTGACCACAGTGAGGACTATTTGGAGCCAAGTTATTTATAGTGGTGCAGTTGACCACAGTGAGGACTACTTCTAGCTGAGTTTATTATAAGAGGTGCAGTTGACCCCTTGTTGTAACAAGCCAGGATTATCATTGTATAAATATATTGATTGCTTATAATATAATTAAGGCTTTGATCAAGAAAGAATAAGACCAATCATACTCGTCCTTGAAATCTGTTGTCACCGAGGTTTATTTGCAGTGTGTGAGGACTATTAGAACCAATTAATTAGTGCTCCGATTATATTACATCAAGTTACCCTCTCAATCACAGAACGGTGGTATATTTCCACCAAACGAACTGCCCATAGGCTAAGTCCGCCGTTCGTAATTGTCCCCCTTGCGTCTGGATAGCCGCTCATCCCCTCGTAAGGTTATAAATAGTTTTTGGGGATAATAGGCGTTGGTTGGAGTCCTGGGATCAATAAGATCTGTCCCGGAAGGTCTCCCCGCCGACGTCGCGTTCCGCCACAAATGGTGTCAGAAGTGGGATATTCTGTGATTGTATATTGTAATTTGAGAATTTGTAATCTACATTGTGTTCGTGTTGTTGTTGGTGGGTGCACCTCTGTGAGGTACACTGCGAGGGTTAATTGGTAACGAGGTTGGCAGGTAATGCTGATCTGGGTCGTTACTGGCTTAGGAATTGTGGTTTTTTTTGTATCGTTAATTGGTGTGTGGATTCAGTTGAGGATTAGAGCGGAGTTCCGATCTTTGCAATATACTGCGAGACAGCAACTGCCTATCCCGTAGTGTTAAGAATTCACCGGGTGGTGGTCGGTACACAGCGTTTGGTGGATTCTGGAGGCTTTGGACCAGTGGTTTCACAGCCGGAATTTACCTGTGAGGTACCGTTGTCGCCGAGTGGCCAGTGGCCAAGTGTAGAAAGTGTGGTGGAGACTGAGTTTCCTAGTCAGGAGGATACATCGGTATGAGTAAGGACAGGGGTGTCACCTCGGCTGAGGCTGACATGGGTTCTGTCCAGGATGACCTGAACCAATCTAGAATGGAGGTTCAGTGGTTGCGGTGGTAGAAAGCTCGTCTTTCTTCGGAATTAGAGGCTGTCAAGAAGGCTGTCACAGCCAAAGTCGGTGAGTGAGGGTACCCCTGAAAGAAGGGACACACCTTTGGTGAAGGTAGATTCGGAGATAAGTTGGAAGTTTCCGGAGGATACCTCAGGGTATGCCTCATTGAAGGCACGAGAGCGTTCCAGTGTTGGCACGTCACCTGATTTGGGTTCATGGGGAGAAAGGCACGCTGGGAGTACACCTGTGAGGTCTATTCTAACGCGTAGTCCTTGTGTCAATCCCTTTGGTGACTGTGAGGATGACCGTGCTAGTAAGGAGCGAGGTTTACGCAGTGAGTTGTTGAGTTTCGCAACTCGTCCTACTGTGGGGAAATCCAACGAGGTTGTTGGTGAGGTTGACTCGCCTGGAGTGGGCCCATGGCCACTTAAAAGGGAGTCGGGGTTGGTGGGTAATGAGGAGTGCGGTAAACCTCATGGTGGTGGGCCTCGCAGGCCTACCATTATCCCCGACCGATTCAGTGGTAAGGTTCTTTGGAACGATCAATACCGCCACTTTGAGGCGTGTAAGCAAGTAAATCAGTGGAGTGAGGAGCAAGCAACCGATTTGTTGGCTGCTAGTCTCCAGGGAGAAGCCCTCCGAATTCTCGGTGATGGGTCGAGGAAGTTCACTTATAGTGAACTTGTAAAGATGTTGTCGAAGAGATTCGTTCCTGGTCGACAGGCCAAACATTATTTGGTGGAGTTAAGGCACCGACGTCAGGGGCCTAACGAAACTCTACAGGAGTTGGGCCAGGCAATCCTTGATTTAACGTTGAAGGCCTACCCTACAAGAGTTGGGAACAAACAGAGCCAGTAAAAGGCGAGAGACGAAAGGCAGAGAGCCAGTAGGCACTCGGCCAAGCACTGATACTCGGCCTAGGTATGGGCTGTTTGTTAGTGGAATTGTCAGGGGAGCAAGGTGTACGTTCCTGGTGGATTCAGGGTCGACTGACACACTAATTAGTAGTCGAGTCTACCATAGAATTACCAGGGAACAAAGGCCTGTGCTGGAAGCTGAAGAGTCCAGCATCCAGCAGGTCGATGGGAGTCCACTGGCTGTGATGGGCGTTGCCTGGGTGGACATACAGTTGGGAAAAGCAGTTTACCCGATTCGGGTAATTTTCGCTGATGTCAAGTATGACGGTATATTATGCATGGATTTCTTGTTACCTACTGGCGGTAACTTGGATTTCCGTCGCCTTGAGTTGAGGCTAAATGGGGAGCAGGTGAGATGCACGAGTGGTGCCGGGGAGCCGTTTGTGGGCAGAGTTATGGTGGCCGAGACCAATGAGATTCCGGCAGGCCATGAGGCTGTTGGTGTGGTAGCAACCACATGTGAGGCATCGGGACAGCCGGCCATCATTGAGCCTGTGGAAGGTGGTGGCGAGTTGGCTCAGCAAGGGCTACTTTTAGCCAGGTCGCTGGTTGAGCCGCAAGCCGAGTCTCTCCCACTGCGGATATTCAATCCGAATAAGGAGAGACGGGTTGTTCGTAAGGGGACAACTGTGGGTACAATTGCGACCTTTGTGGTTGACTCGGTAGTAGTGCCGGTGGGAAGTCGTGGGTGTGAGGATCATGGAGACCTCCCAAGTCACCTGCATGATTTGTATGACCGGAGTAAGGTCCACCTCAGTGAGGAGTATCATGCAGAGGTGAAGGCTTGTTTGTTAGATTTCCGGGATGTATTTTCTTCTGGTGAGGGTGACATAGGGCGGACTGATGTGATGGAGCACCACATAGTACGGGCGATGCGAGGCCTATCAAGGAGAGACATCGGCGTCATACCCTGTGTAACCAGGAGGAAATAATGAGACAGGTTGAAGATTTGCAGAAACGAGGGGTTATCGAGTGTCACGGCTTTTAGTATGTAGAGGAATAAAACGCATGTGTTCTCACTCGTCTCTGGTTTCGAATTGAATTTTATTTGTACAGCGTCTATCTTGGACGCACAGTCAATGGTTGAATGGGTTTTAATAAAGCAATTCCACAAGGTGTAGCACAATGTATGTAAATTAGTTACTGGACTGTAACAATTCTCCCCTCCCCCTTTTAGTTATTATCAGTGAGTAATCGAACAAACAGTAGATAATAACTTTAAAATAACAGGACAGCAATTAATTAAATAGTAAATCAACCACAAGTCATTACTGAATGAATGTATACATTCAACAATAGTCGGACCGTCTTGTAATTCAATACAACTGAATTGTCAATTGGGCCAAAAACAAACATTTCCTTGCTAAGCACAATACAGCAGTCAAATGTTGAAATTTATTGTCTTACATAGGGTGATCCAAATTACTGAACATCAATTAAATATGTATCTTTTTTGTTTTGAGTCATCTTAACATTTCATCATAAATGTCGATATTAAGCTTGATTTCTGCACAGAAATTAATTACTTCAACATTCCTTAGTTACTTAACCAGCCTTAAGGAAAGTAATCAAGATCAGAAATGATGCTTAATTTACAAGAATCTTGGACACATAATTTCACAACTGTTCAATAATTACCCATATTAAACTTTTGATGCATAATACAAGTAAGCAAGCCTACTCAAAGGGTCGACTTACAAAATCACAATTGGCACTAGCCTTACCACTACGATGTTGCACAGTGAAATGGTATTGTTGTAGTAGCATTGACCATCGCATTAGTCTACTGTTTTGGTTTCTCATGTTTTGCAACCAAGATAGTGGTTTGTGGTCTGTCTGGACAATGAAATGTGTCCCATACAAGTAATACCTGAACTGTTCGATTGCAAAAATGATTGCATAGAGTTCACGTTCTATGGTTGACCATTTCTGTTGTGTTTCAGAGAGTTTTCTGGATCTAAATGCAATTGGGTGTTCCCTGTTTTCGTGCTTCTGACTAAGCACAGCTCCGACCGCTTTCTCTGATGCATCTGTCTGAACAAGAAATGGTAGTGTATGGTCAGCTATCCGGAGTACAGGTGCACTAGTAAGCTCCGACTTAAGGGTCCGGAAAGCATTATCACATTTGGGGTTCCAGATAACTTGGTTTGGTTTGCTCTTTTTCAGTAGGTCAGTGAGGGGCACAGCTTTAGATGACAAATTTTGCAGGTGATCTTTGTAGTAATTCACCATCCCCAAGAAACGCCTCACTTGTTTCTTGGTTTTAGGCCTTGGGAATTCACAGACTGCTTCCACCTTCTCTGTTAGGGGACTGACTTCTCCTTGGCCAACAAGCTTACCCAAATACTCGGTCTGCGTTGTTGCAATACGACACTTGGTCGGGTTTGCTGTCAGGCCCGCCTTTTGAAGTCGGCCAAGTACCTCGCCTAACACAGCCAGATGTTCTTCCCAGCTGTTGCTGTATACGATTACATCATCCAGAAACGCTTGTGCTCCGTCAATTCTTTCAAGCAAGGTATCCATTATACGTTGATAGCATGCTGGGGCATTCTTGAAGCCGGTAGAATCGTGACGAGGCGCTGACGCGGGCCGCCCTCGGGCGGGACGCCTGCGGCGTCGCCGCGCACCGGCAGAGATTCCGACTTAGAGGCGTTCAGCCGTAATCTCTCGGATGGTAGCATCGCACCACCGGCCTCTCGACCATCCGATAGTCCCTGGGCTGCAAATGTAGTGCTAGTCCGGAAAAAGGACGGCACTAAGCGATTTTGTGTCGACTACCGAGGTTTGAATAGGGTAACAATCAAAGATGCTTACCCTGTCCCTCGTATCGACGAGACACTAGATGCATTGGAGGGTGCAGAGTGGTTTTCCACTCTAGATTTAGCGTCCGGGTATTGGCAGGTTGCCCTCGATGAGGACGCCAGCCAGAAATCAACCTTTGTAGTGCGGAACGGTTTATACAGGTGGCGCTGCATGCCCTTTGGCCTTTGCAACGCCCCTGCAACGTTCGAAAGGTAGATGGAGAAGGTGATGGCAGGTCTTCAGTAGGACATCCTGCTGATATACCTGGATGATGTCATTGTATTTGGCAAGACTGTGAACGAGGAGATTGAGCGACTGCGAGTCGTTCTCACCAGGTTGAGGCAAGCTGGTTTAAAGTTGAAGCCTAGTAAGTGCTTCTTGTTTCAGAGATCAGTGGGCTATTTGGGACATATTGTGTCGTCTGAAGGTGTGGCTACCGATCCTGAAAAGGTTCGGGCTGTGGCCGATTGGCCAACACCTAAGTGTGTAAAGGAAGTTCGAAGCTTTTTAGGCCTCGCTTCCTATTACCGGAAGTTTATCAGGGGATTTGCCGAGGTGGCGTCGCCTCTGCATGCGCTGACTGAAAAGTCACGAAAGTTCCTCTGGTCTGATGCTTGTCAGCAAGCGTTTGAGGAACTGAAACGGAGGCTGCAGACCTCACCTATTTTGGCGTATCCCGTTCCAGACAGTGACTACATCTTAGATACAGATGCTAGTGGAGATGCGATTGGGGCAGTTTTGTCTCAGATCCATGATGGGGAGGAGAAGGTCCTCGCCTTTGCGAGCCGTAAACTCAGCAAGGCAGAGAGGAACTATTGTGTTACTCGGAGGGAACTGTTGGCGGTAGTTGTCTACCTCAAGAAGTTTAGACAGTACCTATATGGTCAAAAGGTGCTGCTTCGAACCGATCATGCTGCTTTTAGGTGGTTGCTTAATTTTAAGGACCCCGAGGGTCAGCTTGCAAGGTGGCTGGAAGTATTCAGCGAGTACAATGTGACAATTCAACACAGGCCTGGGCGTAAACATGGAAATGCTGATGGATTGATGAAGCGCCAGGGACCGTTGAGGCATCGAGTAATGACCGATGAGTGACCAAGACCGATGAGGTTGGTGAGGGTTACCATGAGGTGGACTCTGACCTGCCGATTTCTGAGGCGAGGGTGAGGGGTATCTTTGCCCAACCACACTTGACTAGAGATGGGGTCAGAGAGGCTCAACTTAGTGATCCAAGTATTGGTTGGATTGTTACGGCAAAAGAGGAGTCGGGCAGTTGTCCCAATTGGGAGACTGTATCAGCCGCTTCCTCGGCGCAAAAGACCCTCTGGTCCTCATGGGATCAGTTGGAGGTGCGGGACGGAAAGAGTGGCTGTGGACTTGCTGGGGCCACTCCCTCGGAGTGACAGTGGCAATGTCTGGATCATGGTAGTTGGGGACTACTGTTCCAAATGGATGGAGGCGTATGCTCTGCCTGATGCTAAGGCAGAGACGGTGGCGAACAAGTTTGTCAGTGAATTTGTCTGTCGGTTTGGCATTTCCTTGGAATTGCATTCCGATCAGGGGACAAACTTTGAATCGGCTGTGTTTGGCCAAATGTGTAAGGTCCTGGGTATTTCCAAGACGAGGACCACAGCGTACAACCCGAAGTCCGATGGGATGGTTGAACGTTTCAACAAAACATTGGTTAACATGGTGGCTGTAATGATTGAGCCGAGGAGGAGGCAGCGTGACTGGGGTGAGTGTTTACTGTACGCATGTTTTGCTTACCGGTGCACTCCCCAAGAGTCAAATGGCGCGTCTCCAAACATGATGATGCTTGGACGGGAAACGAGGCTTCCCGTTGATTTGCTGGTTGAGTGTCCCACAGTGGAGGACACCACAGCAACGGATTTCGCTCAGAGGTTGCGGCAGGATCTGCAAAAGGCTCATGGCAGGGCCAGAGAGTGCCTAGGGCAGAGTGCCAGGAACCAAAAGCGAAATTATGATCGCATGGTACATGGCGAAGGCCTGAAACAAGGCCAGTTCGCCTGGCTGTACGACAAGTCCAAGAAAAAGGGGAGATCCCAGAAGCTCGAGCTTCGATGGATAGGACCGTACTTGGTGGTCAAGAGGCTCTCCGATGTAACCTATCGGATTCAGCTGAAGCCTGGAAAGAAGGCTGTTGTAGTTCACGGAGACAGGCTAAAGCCGTATACCGGCGAAGCTTTGAAGGCGTGGGTGTATCAGCCGCAAGTGGTAGAAGAACCATTGGTTGAGGAACCAGTGTCCGAGGTACTGCCACCCCTGTAACATGACTGAGTGTGCCGAGACGGAGACGGAACCCCAGCCAAGAGGACGAAGATTTCGGTCGTGGAGGAGAACTTGTACCGAAGGCCTGTGGACGCCAACTGCTACAACCTCAGCAAAAACAGCAAGTAGAACGACGCCATCGGGAGAAACCTGTACATATGAACTCTCAATGAGCCTAATTAAGAATTAGGTGTAAAATATCTGATAATTTTCGTTGATTCTTGATTACTGCTTTTAGTAACTAAAAACCTAATTTTGACAAATTCAGTTTTCCATAAAAAGGAAAACAGACTACCTCACAGGAGAATTAGGATTGTACAACTTGCATACTTTTGTATTATTGAACATGAGGTATAGTAAGCCTCAGTTGTTACAAGTATAAATTAAGAGGACCTCGCAGTATTGTAGTGAGGGTATTTAGATAATGTATTCGTGTCATAGCAGGGTACAACTTATACGCGAGGTCTATTGGGCCCATTTGCCAAGGTAGACCTCACACATTACTTTTGTTTCTTATGAATTATAGGTGACAGATTTTATGAATGTATACTATTTAATATTAGTTGGCCCTGTTTCTTATAATTGTTAAGCTTTTTAGTCCGAGACGGACTAAGCTTAGCTGGGGCCTGTGTGGCGAAATAGGGTCAGACTAAAACTTGTCTAATTCATGTATTTTAATGCATTGAGTGTGGGGGCCAATCAGTGGTTCGCACCGCGTATATCGGTGACCATCCAGTGACCAATCAGCAGCGCGTATGGTTCTAGTCCGGGCTTCGTCGAAGCTTTGGGCAGTTCTTGCAAATGGTGGCTATGCTACATGACCTATGTCTGTTACTTGCACGATTCCATTCCTCACGACACGAAACAGGGTTTCAACGTTAGCTTCGGTAAGTGTAGTTGTATACTTTACCGTGTATTGTTATTGCATTTATTGCGGGAACTAGTGTGTGCGAGGGTAGTGAAGCCTGGTTCAAGAGCTAGTGTTACTTGTTGTGGGTGGCGATTGCCTGTCGTCGGGTTAACGCTGTAGTGGCGGTGACGGCTGAGTGGCGATCCGGTGGTTGTCGAGTAGCTAGCTCTGTGAGGCTTACCGTCGTAGCGCTTAGTTCTTGTGAGGGTACTCGCACCCTGGTCTGTGCATAATTACCGATCTATGTAGTTGTGTGAGGGTAACTGTTGCTGGAATAGTAGCGCGGTACCCTCGTGGATTGAATAGCTGTTCCGATAGTCAGATAACACTGGGACTTTAAGGGACGGGGCTAGGGTAACCTGTTGATTGGGATTTAGCAGAGCTGAGGGTGATTGAAGGGTCTGCATGCCGTGTTCTATGCCAGGCGGCGTAGCATCGGTTGAGTGCATCCCTGATCATTAAGCTAGCTGTCCCCAGAGACGTTTACCTGGTCTATTGTTTCTAAAGTCCAACATGGGTTATTCTGATCGTTCTTTTCAGTGAGGATTATTTTTGGTTTTTGTGGAGCTCATTTATTTTGTGTGAGGGTTATTGCAAGTACCCCCCCCCCCCCCCCCCCTTAAGTGTTACTTTATTTGCTAGTAAAGACATGTGAGGATTTATATTGTTATTAGTTGTTATATTTATAGTGGTGCAGTTGACCACAGTGAGGACTATTTGGAGCCAAGTTATTTATAGTGGTGCAGTTGACCACAGTGAGGACTACTTCTAGCTAAGTTTATTATAGGAGGTGCAGTTGACCCCTTGTTGTAACAAGCCAGGATTATCATTGTATAAATATATTGATTGCTTATAATATAATTAAGGCTTTGATCAAAGAAGAATAAGACCAATCATACTCGTCCTTGAAATCTGTTGTCACCGAGGTTTATTTGCAGTGTGTGAGGACTATTAGCACCAATTCATTAGTGCTCCGATTATATTACATCAAGTTACCCTCTCAATCACAGAACGGTGGTATATTTCCACCAAACGAACTGCCCCTAGGCTAAGTCCGCCGTTCGTAATTGTCCCCCTTGCGTCTGGATAGCCGCTCATCCCCTCGTAAGGTTATAAATAGTTTTGTGGGATAATAGGCGTTGGTTGGAGTCCTGGGATCAATAAGATCTGTCCCGGAAGGTCTTCCCGCCGACGTCGCGTTCCGCCACAGTATGTACACGTGTATTGCCGCATAGGCCTATGCCGCCAGTATCCTGACGCATGAGTTTCTCAGTTTATTTTTTCCAGTGAGACATTTGGCAATACTTTGGCTCAGATGTCGAGCTGGTGAGTGTCTCTTCATTCTCGAACAACGTTGAGGCTCGCAGCTCAGATATAAGTCGATAACATTATCCTTATTCGCATAATTGTTTACTTCTGTTTATGTATATACACGTGTATTGCCTCATAGGCCTATGCCGCCAGTGTCCTGACGCATGAGTCTCAAATTTTTGGCCTCTTCCGGTGAGAATTGTGACAATATGTTAGCTCAGATATGGAGGTAGTGAGGGTCTCTTCATTCTTCAACAACGTTGAGGTTCGCAGCTCAGATATAAGTCGACAAAATTGTCGACATGTTTTCTGATGTGTATGTATATACACGTGTATTGTCGCATAGGCCTATGCCGCCGCCAGTGTCCTCACGCATGAGTCTCACAGTTTTGGTTTATTCCAGTGAAACATTTGGCAATATTTTGGCTTAGATGTCGAGCTGGTGAGGTCTATTCCTTCTCGTTGAATGAATACACATGTATTACCGCATAGGCCTATGCCGCCAGTGTCCTGACGCATGAGTCTCACAGTTTGGGTTTTTTTCCCGTGAGAAATTTGGCAATATTTTGGCTCAGATGTCGAGCTGGTTATTGTCTCTTCATTCTTGAACAACGTTGAGGTTCGCAGCTCAGATATAAGTTCAGAAAATTATCCTCATTCGCAGCCATGTTTTTCTTATGTGTATGTATGTACACGTGTTTTGCCGCATATGCCTATGCCGCCAGTGTCCTGACGCCTATGCCACCAGTGTCCTTTCCTTTGAAAATCCTTCCATTAGTTGTAAATACAATCGTGTAGATTTGCCAGTTGTCATTTTGAGATTCTTAATTTATCTGGCGTTTATCTGTTTCATTTATTGTTTGTACATTTTCGATTTAAATAATTCTGTTCATGTCTGAAGACGTAACAACATGTTCTATTTTCTCTCTTCGCCATTTTACAGACAATAAACCACATTCCAAAAGGCAAGTCAGGCAAAATCCCCGTGTCCTTCTTGGCCCGAGAAACAAACAAGGGTCACATTGGTGGAAGATCCGGTTACGGGGATGTTCTACGCCTGTCGATTTCGTCAACATTTTCACCTGTACCGGTGCCGAAACCCAGAAGCGATTGGTCCGCAAACCCTGCTAGCCACAGTGCCGAGTGCAGTATCTCGCTGTTGATCCACCAGAGGTTCCCTTGCACGCTCGAGGCGTGCCAGTCTACCACCGCTGAACTGTTGGCGAGGTACGGTACCCATGGACTACAGGTACCATATTGTTTCCGGTGTTCTGTTTTGTCGGTCGAGTCATCAATTGTGTTTCAGCTTGCTGGAACTTTAATTACCGAAACACAGATCACCGTGTGGATGAGACTTAACGACCGTTGAAGAATAGTCCTTTCGCGTTCTCACTCCCTGGAACACACACGCCTTGAAACGCTTCATATCACACCAAAGGGAGCTACGCATCCAAGACAAAGCAAGATCCAGGACAAAACAAGATCCAAGGCAAGACGTTTCTCAAGAACGCAGTAAGTTCCATAGTACCAGCTTCAACACTCACCGCTAAAACTAATTGTTCATTACAATTCCATTCACTGCTATTCTGTTTAACCTATTATTATACGCTAACACTGCTACAGTGCATTTTTGGTTTGTCATTGCTGCCAATTAATTGATTTTGTTTAAATTGTTGCTTGCATTGAAGCCTTGTTATAGTTTTGCATTGCATGATATTGCATGATATTGCACGATATTGCACGATATTGGTTTATAATACTTGCTTGCATTTATTTGGAGCATTTTGAATTATTTGATTGATTGATCTTTACTGTTTTGTTGCATGAGTTGCATCTGTTGATAGTTTGTTACTGTGTTCTTGTGGGTGAAACCTCCCTCCACCAGATTGCCGCTTTATCTAGCCTGCTTCCCGTTCCCAATTATTTCTTTACCCCGTCCACTCTGTGGAGTCTACTTCATCTTTCGTCATGGACAGTGTTAGAAGAAAACTACCATCTACACATGAACGTCCTGCCAGAACCACACATCCACCAACACTTACACCACAGAGGTCTCTTCCGCATGAAGAACGTCGAACACAAACACCACTGAAAACATCTTCAAGCAGGCTACCCGATACAACCTCTCTGGAAAAAGAGCTCCTTTCGGAGATATGGAATTTGGAACAGAGACTGTCCAGAAATGTGACATACCATCAGCCACCAGAGCAACAGTCACACCACCGCTCCACCCCTTATAACCACCGTGGTGCCACACCTATTCGTCAAACTGGAGCTGCACCTCTTCGTCAAATGGGAACTACACCTATAAGTCTGTCTTCTCCTCTGCCTCGACTAAATCTCATGCCGTCCTACCAAGTGAAGAATATTCCCGTCTTCTCCGGAGGAGAGGGCTCCAATGTATCCATCGATGACTGGATTAGAGACACCAGGTACTTGCTTGACACCACAGCAATACCACCAGCGATGCAATTTTCAACCATTGTGCGATATCTTGGAGGAGCTGCACGTAAACTGGTCCTGAATTTGCCCCCAGGGCGACAAACAGCTGACTTTGCTTTTGATGAGTTACGGTCACAGTTTGGAGAACTGTCTACGGGAAAGACTTCCTAATGAGTCATCTAGCATCTATGCTTTGGAGTTGGAGGCTACCCTGAAATCTGTCGAAGAAAGGATGGGCAAACGCCAACTGCATCACCGAAACAGCATGCTCGCCCAACAATTCATGAGAGGTGTTAAAGACGAAAGAGTGACCCAGAGACTTGCCCATAGACCAAGGGACATGGACTTTCATGAACTTCAAGTGGAGTTGCGACAACTTGAAAGAGAAAAGAAAATGTGTTCTACTTCGAAGCCAAAAATACCAACACCGAGCCCAAACAACCTGTTCAAGCTAGACCACAACAGCAACTTCCACCTAAGATGGCCAGACAAACCAGCCAACCTCTTGAAGAGCACCATACTCAACAGAAGACTGACCATGATGTCCTGCAAGATCTTGTAGCAACAGTGAAGCAGCTTTCTCAAAAGCTTGAGCAACTATCAGTGAACCCACCAAGAGTTCGGAGACAGCCACAAGACAGCCAGCGGGTCTATACCTGCCACAAATGTGGCCAAGAAGGTCACATCGCGAGAGGGTGCCGGTCTGGGCCGGTAAACTCCCAGGCCACACGGCCGACGGGCAGGCCGTCAGAGGGCCAGAACCCCCTAGCCCGATAAGTCACCATCAAGCTCGAGACCAAGCGACAGGCATCTATATGGCATACCAAGAGAACAAAGAACCAGATCACAAAAATCTCATCGGTCCAAGCAACGAGGATATCATAGAGGTGCACGGCGAAAGACATTTAGCCCTAATCGACTCGGGATCCCAGATCACAACTATCACGGAGGAGCTCTGGAAGTCGCACCCAAAGCTTCAACATATTCCTCTTGAACCGGTCGGAGTGTCAATAGAAGCAGCGAATGGACAATGTGTTCCATACCTGGGAGTAATTCCTGTCTCATTCATGATTTTGGGATACTTCTATGAAGACGTGCCTACATTTGTGGTTCCCTGCGAACTACAGAAAACGAGTTCCTGTGCTAATAGGAACAAACGTCATCAGAGCATCGATAAGAGATCAAAACATAGCCCGAGGAAGCCGCTATTTACAAGAGGTCAGACAGCAAAATCCAGCTTGGCACACTGCCTTCCTCAATACAGAAACGGCTGAACTAGGCAACCAGAAAGGAACAATTGGCTACGCAAAATATGTGGGTCGATATCCTCGCTCCATCCCGCCGGGCAAAGAGGTAGATATTTTATGTGAAGCACCTTGCATCCCTGGGCACCAGCTTTACACTGCAATAATTGAAGGGCTACCCAATGGATCTTTTTCATGTCTGAAAGTGTGCAACATAGTTGCAGATGTGAGTCATAGCTGGCGAGTTCCCGTTCGTCTCTGTAATATCTCAGCCAGACCTATAACCATTACAAGAAACTGCAAAGTGGCCCAGTTGTCTTCCTTTCTTAGAGCGGACGATGCGCAACAAGACCTACGCATTCCTTACTCTGTGGAAACTAAGGTTGATGGACAAGCAAGAAGTATGACAACCCCCGAAGATGTAGACGAAGTCATTCTCTCTCTAAATTTGTCCAAGGCAACTCTACAGGGTGACTCGGAGGCAAATAAGCTTAACAATCTTCCCAAAGAGTATTCCGACATCTTCTCCACGTCTACACTTGACGTTGGCCGCACAACCACCATCAAGCATCATATTCCATTGATCGACAACCAACCTTTCCGGATCCCGTATAGACGTATACCGCCTTCACAATTCCAAGCAGTCAAAGACCATCTGAATGGAATGGTGGATACAGAAGCGATTCGGCGTAGCAATAGTCCTTATGCATCTCCCATGGTCATCGTATACAAAAAAGATGGTTCACTTCGAATCTGCGTGGACTACAGAAAGCTTAATACTAAGACAGTGCGTGATGCCTACCCTCTACCGCGTATTGAAGAAGCCTTAGACGCTCTTGGTAAGGCATCTCTCTTCAGTACGCTGGACCTAACATCTGGATACTGGCAAGTGGAGGTAGAAGAGAAAGATAAGCCAAAGACAGCATTTACGACTCCGATGGGTTTGTTTGAATGCAACAGAATGCCCTTTGGTTTACAAAATGCTCCAGCCACCTTCCAGCGACTGATGATGACCTGCTTAGGAGATCTCAATTACTCTGCAGTCCTGCTGTACCTTGATGATATAATCGTCTTCTCTGACACATTTGACGAACACATTAAGCGCCTTGGTAAGGTTTTTTCCTGCCTACGTCATCATGGCCTCAAGCTGAAGCCCTCCAAATGCGACCTATTGAAGACAGAAGTGAAATACTTAGGGCACATAGTGTCGTCTCAAGGTGTCTCAACAGATCCAGAAAAGACGTCGAAGGTGACTGACTGGCCTGTCCCTACCAACAGGAAAGAATTGCAGCGATTTCTGGGTTTTACGGGCTATCATCGCCGTTTCATCAAAGGGTATTCAGACATCGTTGCACCCCTATTCAAACTCACCTCAGGAGACCCGAGACGCAAGAAGAGGGGCAGCAAGAGACATATATCTCCACCTCCTTTTGTTTGGACCGAAGAGTGTCAGAAGGCAATGGACACCCTCAAGTATCAAATGACGACATCTTCCATCTTGGCATATGCTGACTACTCTCTCCCTTTCATCTTGCAAACAGACGCATCAGGAACAGGGTAGAAGCCTGAACCCAGCAGAATCAAGATATCCAGCACACAAGTTGGAATTTTTAGCATTAAAATGAGCAGTCACTGACAAATTCAGAGAATACCTCATCGGTAATAACTTCACCGTCTTCACAGACAACAACCCTTTACTCTACGTCACCACTTCTGCAAAATTAGATGCCACAGGGCAAAGGTGGGTTGCATCACTCTCACAATTTAACTTCACCATCAAGTACAAACCAGGGAAGAACAACACTGCTGAAGATGCCTTGTCCAGACTCCCACATCCCGAAACAACCAGAACCTGCACGTCATTCCAGAACGAGGCTATTACCATCGAGCCAGAAGATGTTCACGGCGTATGCAGCGGCCATCCAGCTACTTCAAACCCCTACATTGAACCAACTACTGTGCAGTGTCAGATGACAACTCGACAGGGTACAAAGACAAATCAAGGTATCAAACTTCGGTCAAGCGATGATGAAATACCAAGAATCTCTAGAAAGGAGATTGTTATAGCTCAACGTGATGACTCCGTCATATCCAGAGTTATATTCTACGTCCAACAGAACAAGAGACCAAACAACAATGAGAGGAAACGAGAGCCACGTGTTTGCACACTATATTTCCGACAGTGGGACCGACTATGTTTGCAAGATGACACCCTTTACCGAACTAGAACTGCATCTGATGGACAACCATCCCACCAACTAGACCAACTAGTACTTCCTGAACAATACAGAGCAACAGCCATGTACGGTCTACATGATGAGATCGGTCACCTCGGGTTCTAAAAAAACCTTGAAATGGTGAGGAGCAGGTTTTACTGGCCAAAAATGTCTGCTGACGTCAAGCAGTACTGCCTCAGCTGCAAGAGATGTTGCCTAAGAAAGACGCAACCCACGAAAACAAGGGTCCCACTTGTCAACATCTCCACTAGTGAACCATTAGAGTTGGTGTGCATCGATTTTCTCAAGCTTGAAAGATCTAAAGGTGGTTTTGAAAACATCCTGGTAGTCACTGACCATTTTACAAAGTACGCCCAGGCATTTCGATCTCTCGACCAGAAAGCTGAGACAGTCGCCAAAATTTTATGGAAGAATTTCATCCAACATTATGGGTTTCCTGTGAGGATCCATGCCGATCAAGGCCGCAATTTTGAAAGTCAACTAATCAGAGAGCTGTGCCAAGTATCTGGAATTAAAATGAGCCACACCACACCATACCACCCTAAGGGAAATGGACAAACCGAAAGGTTCAATCATACCCTGCTAAACATGTTAGGCTCTATGGATCCCAGCAAGAAGAAGAATTTGAAAGAATATGTTGGCCAGATGGCGCACGCATATAATGCAACTCGCCATGAATCGACCGGCTTTGCCCCATTCTACTTAATGTTTGGACGGCATCCTAACCTTCCTGTTGACCTGATGTTTGGCTTGAAAGATAATTCCACCGAAACACCGTCGTACGAAGCATTTGTGGAAACATTCCCTGAAGGTCTTTCCTCAGCGTACGAGAAAGCAAAAGAATACACTTCCAGAGAACAGGCTAAGCAAAAGCGTCTGTACGACAGAGGCACAAAACCATCTCCTCTACATTCAGGTGATAGAGTACTAGTTAAGCAAAATAAGCACCTCAAAGGAACCCAGAAACTCGCCGATAGATGGGAATCCCAACCATCTCCAAACGACCAAACCTACCAGTCTATGTTGTCTCTTCAGCCAATAGCGGCAAGCAACGAACTCTGCACCGCAACCTCCTTACACCATGTATGTTTCAACCAATTGAAACTCCGGACAACAAACGGGCTACTGGTCCAAAAGAGGTTGCACAGCAAGACGTTGACCTTTCCCAACCATAGAAAATCCAGCTCACAGAAAAGGAGACGACAGAGCAAGAAAACTCTAGCGATGAAGATCCAGATTTGATCTTTCTTCCGGCGCTACAAAGAACTGAAGAATTAACCAATAATAAACATGACTCTGCCAACGAGCATACGAGATTGCAAGCTGCCGAAGTGACCGGATACCCTCCTGAAAAGAACCAACGGGACCAACATAGCTTTCCAGAGACACCATCGCAGCTGAATAAGCCAATAGTACAGTTTGCTGATTCTGTCTCGACTGAAGTAACTCCTGAAAACAATCAACGGGACCAACATGGCTTTCCAGAGACACCATCGCAGCTGAATGAGCCAAGTGTACAATTTACCGATTCTGTCGCAACTGAAGTTTTGGAGTCTCCGTCTGAAGTGGAAGAAGATTATCTTCCCAGGCTCAGACCAAAAAGAGATCCGAAACCGATAGACAGGCTCACGTACACAAAGTTCGGGAAAACCAGACAGCAAGGTGTCCAGGATGAGAGACCATCGCTAGCATATACATTGAAGCTGGCTGCTGGAAAACGGTTGTGGGCAAAGTGGAGAAGTCCAAAAATGGCATCGTTCAGAAAAAAGGCAGCACTAAAAATACTGTCCCAAGAACACGGTAACCCATGACCTTGTGCATGTAATTAATTTTCATTGTAAATAGTTAACAAATCCCAAGTAAATGTTTTGATTAGAACCGTTGTAAAAATTCAACAGTTGTTTTAATATGTTTAATTGCTATACATGCAAATCTGTTGGTATATCTTGGTTTGTGAACCATTGATTATTGCATGTTGTGTTTATAATTGGTTGTTGATTTATTTCTTTTTAATTACAAAAGGTTTGACTTAGAGACATTCATTACAAAACCAGGGCCCGGTTCGGTAATGATAAAAGTCTCAGAGTAATTTTGTTGTACATTATATCTTGAAAGTACAATTCTATTTGTTTTTCCCATTCAGACCAGTATTGATTAACTGAATGATTTCGTGTACACGTATCTTATAATTGTGAACAAAAACAAATTTAATCTTCTTAAATGTCGAGGACGACATTTCCTCAAACGGGAGGAGAATGTGACAAGTATAACAAAGGAGTCATATATTAACCCCCCACTTTTCATTTCGGTATTGGCCTGTCTACTTTGATGCATGTATTGTTATTCAAATCACTTGCGTTGCGCCCTCTACTTTCTTTAAATTTGGCGGGCTTCGCCCGCCACGTCATTCTGTTCATGGCTGAAGACGTAACAACATGTTCTATTTTCTCTCTTCGCCATTTTACAGGTATGACAGTTGCTATTTCTTGTTTAAATGTTATTATTAAGCCAAGTATTTATTCAATATCTGTATGATTGTATTCCATTACATGTATATCTAAAAATTGAGGATTTCGTTATTTGATTAGGAAACTTGTTGATTTTCTTTGTTTTAATTTAACATTAATTTTGGACGGATCATGAAGTTCGGATCCTCCAGATGTGGAGGTAGTGAATGTCTCTTCATTCTCCAACAACGTTGAGGTTCGCAGCTAAGATATATGTCGAGAAAATTATCCTCATTCGCAGCCATGTTTACTTATGTTGATGTGTGTACATGTGTATTGCGGCATAGGCATATGCCGCCAGTGTCCTGACGCATGAGTCTTTCAGTTTGGTTTTGTTCCAGTGATAAATTTGGCAATATTTTGGCTCAGATGTCGAGCTGGTGAGTGTCTCGTCATTCTTGAACAACGTTGAGGTTCGCAGCTCAGATATATGTCGAGAAACTTGTCCTCATTCGCAGCCATGTTTTCTTATGTGTATGTATGTACACGTGTATTGCCTCATAGGCCTATGCTGCCAGTGTCCTGAATCATGAATCTCAAAGTTTTGGTCTCTTCCGGTGAGAATGTTGGCGATGTTAGCTCAGATGTCGAGCTGGTGAGTGTCTTTTCATTCTCGAACAACGTTGGGGTTCGCAGCTCAAATATGAGTCGAGAAAATTATCCTTATTCGCAGCCATGTTTTCTTATGTTTATGTATTTACACGTGTATTTCCACATAGGCATATGCCACCAGTGTCCTGACGCATGAGTCTCTCAGTTTTGTTTTTTTCCAGTGAGAAATTTGGCAATATGTTGGCTCAGATGTCGAGCTGGTCAGTGTCTCTTCATTCTCGAAAAACGTTGAGGTTCGCAGCTTAGATATATGTCGAAAAAATTATCCTCATTCTTAGCCCTGTTTTATTATGTTTATGTATGTACACATGTATTACCGCATAGGCCTACGCCGCCAGTGTCCTGACGCATGAGTGTCACAGTTTGGATTTTTTCCAGTGAGAAATTTGGCAATATTTTGGCTCAAATGACAAGCTGGTGAGTGTCTCTTCATTCTCGAACAACGTTGAAGTTCGCAGCTCATACATAAGTAGAGAAAGATGTCCTCATTCGCAGCCATGTTTACTTCTGTTTATGTATGTACACGTGTATTGCCGCATAGGCCTAAGCCGCCGCCAGTGTCCTCACGACGAGTCTCAAAGTTTGGGTCTCTTCCGGTGAGACATTTGGCAATATTTTGGCTCAGATGTCAAGCTGGTGAGTGTCTCTTCATTCTCGAACAACGTTGAAGTTCGCAGCACATACATAAGTCGAGAAAGTTGTCCTCATTCGCAGCCATGTTTACTTAATATGTTGATGTGTGTACACGTGTATTGCGGCATAGGCCTATTATGCCAGTGACCTGACGCATGAGTCTCAAAGTTTGGGTCTCTTCCGGTGAGAATTGTGGCGATATGTTAGCTCAGATGTGGAGCTGGTGGGTGTCTCTTTATTCTCCAACAACGTTGAGGTTAGCTGCTCAGATATAAGTCGAGACAATTATTCTCATTCGCAGCCATGTTTACTTATGTTGATGTGTGTACACGTGTATTGCGGCATAGGCATATGCCGCCAGTGTCCAGACGCATGCGTCTCACAGTTTGGGTTCTTTCCAGTGAGAAATTTGGCAATATTTTGGCTCAGATGTCGAGCTGGTCAGTGTCTCTTTATTCTCGAACAACGTTGAGGTTCGCAGTTCAGATATAAGTTCAGAAAATTATCCTCATTCGCTGCCATGTTTTCTTATGTGTATGTATGTACACGTGTATTGTCGCATAGGCCTATGCCGCCGCCAGTGTCCTCACGCATGAGTCTCACAGTTTGGGTTCATTCCAGTGAAACATTTGGCAATATTTTGGCTCAAATGTCAAGCTGGTGAGTGTTTCTTCATTCTCGAACAACGTTGAAGTTCGCAGCTCAGACATAAGTCGAGACAATTGTCCTCATTCGCAGCCATGTTCACTTCTGTTTATGTATGTACATGTGTATTGCCGCATAGGCCTATGCCTCCAGTGTCCTGGCGCATGAGTCTCAAAGTTTGGGTCTCTTCCGTTGAGAATTGTGGCGATATGTTAGCTCAGATGTGGAGCTGGTCAGTACCTCTTAATGCTCCAACAACGTTGAGGTTCGCAGCTCAGATATAAGTCGAGAAAATTATTATCATTCGCAGCCATGTTTTCTGATGTGTATGTATTTACACGTGTATTACCCCATATGCCTATGCCGTCAGGGTCCTGACCCATGAGTCTCACAGTTTGGGTTCTTTCCAGTGAGAAATGTTGTAATATTTTGGCTCAGATGTCGAGCTGGTGAGTGTCTCTTCATTCTCGAACAACGTTGAGGTTCGCAGCTCAGATATAAGTTCATAAAATTATCCTCATTCACAGCCATGTTTTCTTATGTGTATGTATGTACACGTGTATTGTCGCTTAGGCCTATCCCGCCAGTGTCCTGACGCATGAGTCTCAAGGTTTTGGTCTCTTCCGGTGAGAATTCTGGCGATATGTGAGCTCAGATGTGGAGGTGGTGAATGTCTCTTCATTCTCCAACAACGTTGAGGTTCGCAGCTCAGATATATGTCGAGAAAAGTATCCTCATTCGCAGCCATGTTTTCTTATGTGTATGCATGTACACGTGTATTGCAACATAGGCCTATGCCGCCAGTGACCTGACGCATGAGTGTTAAAGTTTAGGTCTCTTCCCGTGAGAATTGTGGCGATATGTTAGCTCAGATGTGGAGCTGATCAGTGTCTCATTATTCTCCAACAACTTTGAGGTTCGCAGCTCAGATATATGTCGAGAAAATTATTCTCATTCGCAGCCATGTTTTCCTGATGTGTATGTATTTACACGTGTATTGCCACATAGGCATATGCCGCCAGTGTCCTGACGCATGAGTCTTTCGGTTTGTTTGCTTTTTCAGTGAATAATTTTGCAATATTTTGGCACATATGTCGAGCTGGTGAGTGTCTCTTCATTCTCGAACAACGTTGAGGTTCGCAGCTCAGATATAAGTCCATAAAATTATCCTCATTCGCAGCCATGTTTTCTTATGTGTATGTATGTACACAGGTATTACTGCATATGCCTATGCCGTCAGAGTCCTGACGCACGAGTCTCACAGTTTGGGTTCTTTCCAGTGAGAAATTTTGCAATATTTTGGCTTAGATGTCGTGCTGGTGAGTGTCTCTTCATTCTCGAACAACGTTGAGGTTCGCATCTCAGATATAAGTTCAAAACATTATCCGCATTCGCAGCCATGTTTTGTTATGTGTATGTATGTACACGTGTATTGTCGCATAGGCCTATGCCGCCAGTGTCCTGACGCATGAGTCTCGAAGTTTTGGTCTCTTCCGATGAGAATGTTGGCGATATGTTAGCTCAGATGTCGAGCTGGTGAGTGTCTCTTCATTCTCGAACAACGTTAAGGTTCGCAGCTCAGATATAAGTTCAGGAAATTATCCTCATTTGCAGCCATGTTTCCTTATGTGTATGTATGTACACGTGTATTGTCGCATAGGCCTATGCCACCGCCAGCGACCTGTCGCGTGAGTCTCACAGTTTGGGTTACTTCGAGTGAGAAATTTGGAAATATTTTGGCTCAGATGTCGAGCTGGTGAGTGTCTCTTCATTCTTCAACAACGTTGAGGTTCGCAGCTCAGATGTAAGTCGAGAAAATTATCCTCATTCGAAGCAATGTTTTCTTATGTGTATCAATGTACACTTGTATTGCCGCATAGGCCTATGCCGCCATTGTCCTGACGCATGAGTCTCAAAGTTTTGGTCTCTTCCGGTGAGAATGTTGGCGATATGTTAGCTCAGATGTGGAGGTGGTGAATGTCTCTTCATTCTCCAACAGCCATGTTTTCCTGATGTGTATGTATTTACACGTGTATTGCCACATAGGCATATGCCGCCAGTGTCCTGACGCATGAGTCTTTCGGTTTGTTTGCTTTTTCAGTGAATAATTTTGCAATATTTTGGCACATATGTCGAGCTAGTGAGTGTCTCTTCATTTTCGAACAACGTTGAGGTTCGCAGCTTAGATATAAGTCCATAAAATTATCCTCATTCGCAGCCATGTTTTCTTATGTGTATGTATGTACACAGGTATTACTGTATATGCCTACCCCGTCAGAGTCCTGACGCACGAGTCTCACAGTTTGGGTTCTTTCCAGTGAGAAAATGTGCAATATTTTGGCTCAGATGTCGTGCTGGTGAGTGTCTCTTCATTCTCGAACAACGTTGAGGTTCGCATCTCAGATATAAGTTCAAAACATTATCCGCATTCGCAGCCATGTTTTGTTATGTGTATGTATGTACACGTGTATTGTCGCATAGGCCTATGCCGCCAGTGTCCTGACGCATGAGTCTCGAAGTTTTGGTCTCTTCCGATGAGAATGTTGGCGATATGTTAGCTCAGATGTCAAGCTGGTGAGTGTCTCTTCATTCTCGAACAACGTTAAGGTTCGCAGCTCAGATATAAGTTCAGGAAATTATCCTCATTCGCAGCCATGTTTCCTTATGTGTATGTATGTACACGTGTATTGTCGCATAGGCCTATGCCACCGCCAGCGACCTGTCGCGTGAGTCTCACAGTTTGGGATACTTCGAGTGAGAAATTTGGAAATATTTTGGCTCAGATGTCGAGCTGGTGAGTGTCTCTTCATTCTTCAACAACGTTGAGGTTCGCAGCTCAGATGTAAGTCGAGAAAATTATCCTCATTCGCAGCAATGTTTTCTTATGTGTATCAATGTACACTTGTATTGCCGCATAGGCCTATGCCGCCATTGTCCTGACGCATGAGTCTCAAAGTTTTGGTCTCTTCCGGTGAGAATGTTGGCGATATGTTAGCTCAGATGTGGAGGTGGTGAATGTCTCTTCATTCTCCAACAACGTTGAGGTTCGCATCTCAAATGTATGTTGAGAAAAATATCCTTATTCGCAGCCATGTTTTATTATGTTTATGTATGTACACATGTATTACCGCATAGGCCTACGCCGCCAGTGTCCTGACGCATGAGTGTCACAGTTTGGATTTTTTCCAGTGAGAAATTTGGCAATATTTTGGCTCAAATGACAAGCTGGTGAGTGTCTCTTCATTCTCGAACAACGTTGAAGTTCGCAGCTCATACATAAGTAGAGAAAGATGTCCTCATTCGCAGCCATGTTTACTTCTGTTTATGTATGTACACGTGTATTGCCGCATAAGCCTATGCCGCCCCCAGTGTCCTCACGACGAGTCTCAAAGTTTGGGTCTCTTCCGGTGAGAATTTTGGCGATATGTTAGCTCAGATGTCGAGCTGGTGAGTGTCTTTTCATTCTCGAACAACGTTGAGGTTCGCAGCTCAGATATAAGTCGAGAAAATTATCCTCATTCGCATCCATGTTTTCTTATGTGTATGTATTTACACTTGTATTACCGCATAGGCATATGCCGCCAGTGTCCTGATGCATGAGTCTCTCAGTTTTGTTTTTTCCAGTGAGACATTTGGCAATATTTTGGCTCAGATGTCTAGCTGGTGAGTGTCTCTTCATTCTCGAACAACGTTGAAGTTCGCAGCACATACATAAGTCGAGAAAGTTGTCCTCATTCGCAGCCATGTTTACTTAATATGTGTATTGCGGCATAGGCCTATTATGCCAGTGACCTGACGCATGAGTCTCAAAGTTTGGGTCTCTTCCGGTTAGAATTGTGGCGATATGTTAGCTCAGATGTGGAGCTGGTGGGTGTCTCTTTATTCTCCAACAACGTTGAGGTTAGCTGCTCAGATATAAGTCGAGACAATTATTTTCATTCGCAGCCATGTTTTCGGATGTATATGTATTTACACGTGTATTGCCACATAGGCATATGCCGCCAGTGTCCTGACGCATGAGTCTCAAAGTTTGGGTCTCTTCCGTTGAGAAAGTTGGCAATATTTTGGCTCAGATGTCGAGCTGATCAGTGTCTCTTCATTCTCGAAAAACGTTGAGGTTCGCAGCTTAGATATATGTCGAGAAAATTATCATCATTCTTAGCCCTCTTTTATTATGTTTATGTATGTACACATGTATTACCGCATAGGCCTACGCCGCCAGTGTCCTGACGCATGAGTGTCACAGTTTGGGTTTTTTCCAGTGAGAAATTTGGTAATATTTTGGCTCAAATGTCAATCTGGTGAGTGTCTCTTCGTTCTCGAACAACGTTGAAGTTCGCAGCTCATACATAAGTAGAGAAAGTTGTCCTCATTCGCAGCCATGTTTACTTAATATGTTGATGTGTGTACACGTGTATTGCGGCATAGGCCTATGCCGCCAGTGACCTGACGCATGAGTCTCCAAGTTTGGGTCTCTTCCGGTTAGACATTTGGCAATATTTTGGCTCAGATGTCGAGCTGGTGAGTGTCTCTTCATTCTCGAACAACGTTAAGGTTTGCAGCTCAGATATAAGTCGAGAAAGTTATCCGCATTAGCAGCCATGTTTACTTATGTTGATGTGTGTACACGTGTATTGCGGCATAGGCATATGCCGCCAGTGTCCAGACGCATGCTTCTCACAGTTTGGGTTCTTTCCAGTGAGAAATTTGGCAATATTTTGGCTCAGATGTCGAGCTGGTCAGTGTCTCTTTATTCTCGAACAACGTTGAGGTTCGCAGCTCAGACATAAGTCGAGACAATTGTCCTCATTCGCAGCCATGTTTACTTCTGTTTATGTATGTACATGTGTATTGCCGCATAGGCCTATGCCTCCAGTGTCCTGGCGCATGAGTCTCAAAGTTTGGGTCTCTTCCGGTGAGAATTGTGGCGATATGTTAGCTCAGATGTGGAGCTGGTGAGTGTCTCTTCATTCTCGAACAACGTTAAGGTTCGCAGCTCAGATATAAGTTCAGGAAATTATCCTCATTCGCAGCCATGTTTCCTTATGTGTATGTATGTACACGTGTATTGTCGCATAGGCATATGCCGCCAGTGTCCTGACGCATGAGTCTCAAAGTTTGGGTCTCTTCCGTTGAGAAAGTTGGCAATATTTTGGCTCAGATGTCGAGCTGGTCAGTGTCTCTTCATTCTCGAAAAACGTTGAGGTTCGCAGCTTAGATATATTTCGAGAAAATTATCATCATTCTTAGCCCTCTTTTATTATGTTTATGTATGTACACATGTATTACCGCATAGGCCTACGCCGCCAGTGTCCTGACGCATGAGTGTCACAGTTTGGGGTATTTCCAGTGAAACATTTGGCAATATTTTGGCTCAAATGTCAAGCTGGTGAGTGTTTCTTCATTCTCGAACAACGTTGAAGTTCGCAGCTCAGACATAAGTCGAGACAATTGTCCTCATTCGCAGCCATGTTTTCTGATGTGTATGCATGTACACGTGTATTGCAACATAGACCTATGCCGCCAGTGACCTGACGCATGAGTCTCAAAGTTTAGGTCTCTTCCGGTGAGAATTGTGGCGATATGTTAGCTCAGATGTGGAGCTGGTCAGTGTCTCATTATTCTCCAACAACTTTGAGGTGCGCAGCTCAGATATAAGTCGATAAGATTATTCTCATTCTCAGCCATGTTTTCCTGATGTGTATGTATTTACACGTGTATTGCCACATAGGCATATGCCGCCAGTGTCCTGACGCATGAGTCTTTCGGTTTGTTTGCTTTTTCAGTGAATAATTTTGCAATATTTTGGCACATATGTCGAGCTGGTGAGTGTCTCTTCATTCTCGAACAACGTTGAGGTTCGCAGCTCAGATATAAGTCCAAAACATTATCCGCATTCGCAGCCATGTTTTGTTATGTGTATGTATGTACACGTGTATTGTCGCATAGGCCTATGCCGCCAGTGTCCTGACGCATGAGTCTCGAAGTTTTGGTCTCTTCCGATGAGAATGTTGGCGATATGTTAGCTCAGATGTCAAGCTGGTGAGTGTCTCTTCATTCTCGAACAACGTTAAGGTTCGCAGCTCAGATATAAGTTCAGGAAATTATCCTCATTCGCAGCCATGTTTCCTTATGTGTATGTATGTACACGTGTATTGTCGCATAGGCCTATGCCACCGCCAGCGACCTGTCGCGTGAGTCTCACAGTTTGGGATACTTCGAGTGAGAAATTTGGAAATATTTTGGCTCAGATGTCGAGCTGGTGAGTGTCTCTTCATTCTTCAACAACGTTGAGGTTCGCAGCTCAGATGTAAGTCGAGAAAATTATCCTCATTCGCAGCAATGTTTTCTTATGTGTATCAATGTACACTTGTATTGCCGCATAGGCCTATGCCGCCATTGTCCTGACGCATGAGTCTCAAAGTTTTGGTCTCTTCCGGTGAGAATGTTGGCGATATGTTAGCTCGGATGTGGAGGTGGTGAATGTCTCTTCATTCTCCAACAACGTTGAGGTTCGCATCTCAAATGTATGTTGAGAAAAATATCCTTATTCGCAGCCATGTTTTATTATGTTTATGTATGTACACATGTATTACCGCATAGGCCTACGCCGCCAGTGTCCTGACGCATGAGTGTCACAGTTTGGATTTTTTCCAGTGAGAAATTTGGCAATATTTTGGCTCAAATGACAAGCTGGTGAGTGTCTCTTCATTCTCGAACAACGTTGAAGTTCGCAGCTCATACATAAGTAGAGAAAGATGTCCTCATTCGCAGCCATGTTTACTTCTGTTTATGTATGTACACGTGTATTGCCGCATAAGCCTATGCCGCCCCCAGTGTCCTCACGACGAGTCTCAAAGTTTGGGTCTCTTCCGGTGAGAATTTTGGCGATATGTTAGCTCAGATGTCGAGCTGGTGAGTGTCTTTTCATTCTCGAACAACGTTGAGGTTCGCAGCTCAGATATAAGTCGAGAAAATTATCCTCATTCGCATCCATGTTTTCTTATGTGTATGTATTTACACTTGTATTACCGCATAGGCATATGCCGCCAGTGTCCTGATGCATGAGTCTCTCAGTTTTGTTTTTTCCAGTGAGACATTTGGCAATATTTTGGCTCAGATGTCTAGCTGGTGAGTGTCTCTTCATTCTCGAACAACGTTGAAGTTCGCAGCACATACATAAGTCGAGAAAGTTGTCCTCATTCGCAGCCATGTTTACTTAATATGTGTATTGCGGCATAGGCCTATTATGCCAGTGACCTGACGCATGAGTCTCAAAGTTTGGGTCTCTTCCGGTTAGAATTGTGGCGATATGTTAGCTCAGATGTGGAGCTGGTGGGTGTCTCTTTATTCTCCAACAACGTTGAGGTTAGCTGCTCAGATATAAGTCGAGACAATTATTTTCATTCGCAGCCATGTTTTCGGATGTATATGTATTTACACGTGTATTGCCACATAGGCATATGCCGCCAGTGTCCTGACGCATGAGTCTCAAAGTTTGGGTCTCTTCCGTTGAGAAAGTTGGCAATATTTTGGCTCAGATGTCGAGCTGATCAGTGTCTCTTCATTCTCGAAAAACGTTGAGGTTCGCAGCTTAGATATATGTCGAGAAAATTATCATCATTCTTAGCCCTCTTTTATTATGTTTATGTATGTACACATGTATTACCGCATAGGCCTACGCCGCCAGTGTCCTGACGCATGAGTGTCACAGTTTGGTTTTTTTCCAGTGAGAAATTTGGTAATATTTTGGCTCAAATGTCAATCTGGTGAGTGTCTCTTCGTTCTCGAACAACGTTGAAGTTCGCAGCTCATACATAAGTAGAGAAAGTTGTCCTCATTCGCAGCCATGTTTACTTAATATGTTGATGTGTGTACACGTGTATTGCGGCATAGGCCTATGCCGCCAGTGACCTGACGCATGAGTCTCCAAGTTTGGGTCTCTTCCGGTTAGACATTTGGCAATATTTTGGCTCAGATGTCGAGCTGGTGAGTGTCTCTTCATTCTCGAACAACGTTAAGGTTTGCAGCTCAGATATAAGTCGAGAAAGTTATCCGCATTAGCAGCCATGTTTACTTATGTTGATGTGTGTACACGTGTATTGCGGCATAGGCATATGCCGCCAGTGTCCAGACGCATGCTTCTCACAGTTTGGGTTCTTTCCAGTGAAAAATTTGGCAATATTTTGGCTCAGATGTCGAGCTGGTCAGTGTCTCTTTATTCTCGAACAACGTTGAGGTTCGCAGCTCAGACATAAGTCGAGACAATTGTCCTCATTCGCAGCCATGTTTACTTCTGTTTATGTATGTACATGTGTATTGCCGCATAGGCCTATGCCTCCAGTGTCCTGGCGCATGAGTCTCAAAGTTTGGGTCTCTTCCGGTGAGAATTGTGGCGATATGTTAGCTCAGATGTGGAGCTGGTGAGTGTCTCTTCATTCTCGAACAACGTTAAGGTTCGCAGCTCAGATATAAGTTCAGGAAATTATCCTCATTCGCAGCCATGTTTCCTTATGTGTATGTATGTACACGTGTATTGTCGCATAGGCATATGCCGCCAGTGTCCTGACGCATGAGTCTCAAAGTTTGGGTCTCTTCCGTTGAGAAAGTTGGCAATATTTTGGCTCAGATGTCGAGCTGGTCAGTGTCTCTTCATTCTCGAAAAACGTTGAGGTTCGCAGCTTAGATATATTTCGAGAAAATTATCATCATTCTTAGCCCTCTTTTATTATGTTTATGTATGTACACATGTATTACCGCATAGGCCTACGCCGCCAGTGTCCTGACGCATGAGTGTCACAGTTTGGGGTATTTCCAGTGAAACATTTGGCAATATTTTGGCTCAAATGTCAAGCTGGTGAGTGTTTCTTCATTCTCGAACAACGTTGAAGTTCGCAGCTCAGACATAAGTCGAGACAATTGTCCTCATTCGCAGCCATGTTTTCTGATGTGTATGCATGTACACGTGTATTGCAACATAGACCTATGCCGCCAGTGACCTGACGCATGAGTCTCAAAGTTTAGGTCTCTTCCGGTGAGAATTGTGGCGATATGTTAGCTCAGATGTGGAGCTGGTCAGTGTCTCATTATTCTCCAACAACTTTGAGGTGCGCAGCTCAGATATAAGTCGATCAGATTATTCTCATTCTCAGCCATGTTTTCCTGATGTGTATGTATTTACACGTGTATTGCCACATAGGCATATGCCGCCAGTGTCCTGACGCATGAGTCTTTCGGTTTGTTTGCTTTTTCAGTGAATAATTTTGCAATATTTTGGCACATATGTCGAGCTGGTGAGTGTCTCTTCATTCTCGAACAACGTTGAGGTTCGCAGCTCAGATATAAGTCCAAAACATTATCCGCATTCGCAGCCATGTTTTGTTATGTGTATGTATGTACACGTGTATTGTCGCATAGGCCTATGCCGCCAGTGTCATGACGCATGAGTCTCGAAGTTTTGGTCTCTTCCGATGAGAATGTTGGCGATATGTTAGCTCAGATGTCGAGCTGGTGAGTGTCTCTTCATTCTCGAACAACGTTAAGGTTCGCAGCTCAGATATAAGTTCAGGAAATTATCCTCATTCGCAGCCATGTTTCCTTTTGTGTATATATGTACACGTGTATTGTCGCATAGGCCTATGCCACCGCCAGCGACCTGTCGCGTGAGTCTCACAGTTTGGGTTACTTCGAGTGAGAAATTTGGAAATATTTTGGCTCAGATGTCGAGCTGGTGAGTGTCTCTTCATTCTTCAACAACGTTGAGGTTCGCAGCTCAGATGTAAGTCGAGAAAATTATCCTCATTCGCAGCAATGTTTTCTTATGTGTATCAATGTACACTTGTATTGCCGCATAGGCCTATGCCGCCATTGTCCTGACGCATGAGTCTCAAAGTTTTGGTCTCTTCCGGTGAGAATGTTGGCGATATGTTAGCTCAGATGTGGAGGTGGTGAATGTCTCTTCATTCTCCAACAACGTTGAGGTTCGCATCTCAAATATATGTTGAGAAAAATATCCTCATTCGCAGCCATGTTTTCTGATGTGTTTGTATGTACACGTGTATTGCCACATAGGCATATGCCGCCAGTGTCCTGACGCATGAGTCTCTCAGTTTAGGTTTGTTCCAGTGCGAAATTTTGCAATATTTTGGCACAGATGTTGAGCTGGTGAGTGTCTCTTCATTCTCGAACAACGTTGAGGTTCGCAGCTCAGATATATGTCGAGAACATTATCCTCATTCACAGCCATGTTTTCTGATGTGTTTGTTTGTACACATGTATTGCCACATAGGCATATTCCGCCAGTGTCTTGACGCATGAGTCTCTCAGTTTAGGTTTGTTCCAGTGAACAATTTGGCAATATTTTGTCTCAGATGTCGAGCTGGTGAGTGTCTCTTCATTCTCGAACAACGTTGAGGTTCGCAGCTCAGATATATGTCGAGAACATTATCCTCATTCGCAGCCATGTTTTCTGATGTGTATGTATGTATACGTGTATTGCCTCATATGCCTATGCCGCCAGTGTCCTGAAGCATGAGTCTCACAGTTTTGGTATCTTCCTGTGAGAATTGTGGCGATATGTTAGCTCAGATGTCGAGCTGGTAAGTGTCGCTTCATTCTCGAACAACGTTAAGGTTCGCAGCTCAGATATAAGTTTAGAAAATTATCCCCATTCGCAGCCATGTTTCCTTATGTGTATGTATGTACACGTGTATTGTCGCATAGGCCTATGCCGCCGCCAGCGACCTGTCGCGTGAGTCTCACAGTTTGGGTTCTTTCCAGTGAGAAATTGTGCAATATTTTGGCTCAGATGTCGAGCTGGTGAGTGTCTCTTCATTCTCGAACAACGTTGAGGTTCGCAGCTCAGATATATGTCGAGAACATTATCCTCATTCGCCGCCATGTTTTCTGATGTGTATGTATGTACACGTGTATTGCCACATAGGCCTATGCCGCCAGTATCCTGACGCATGAGTCTCTCAGTTTGGGTTTTTTTCCAGTGAGACATTTGGCAATATTGTGTCTCAGATGTTGAGCTGGCGAGTGTCTCTTCATTCTCGATCTATGTTGAGGTTCGCAGCTCAGATATAAGTTCATAAAATTATCCTCATTCACAGCCATGTTTTCTTATGTTTATGCGTGTACACGTGTATTGCCGCATAGGCTAATGCCGCCAGTGTCCTGAAGCATGGGGCTCACAGTTTGTTTGTTTTTCCAGTGAGAAATTTGGCAATATTTTGGCTCGGATGTCGAGCTGGTGAGTGTCTCTTCATCCTCGAACAACGTTGAGGCTCGCAGCTCAGATATATGTCGAGAAACTTGTACTCATTCGCAGCCATGTTTTCTTATGTGTATGGATGTACACGTGTATTGCCTCATAGGCCTATGCCACCAGTGTCCTGACGCATGAGTCTCACAATTTGGGTTTTTTTCTGTGAGAAATTTGGCAATATTTTGGCTCAGATGTCGAGCTGGCGAGTGTCTCTTCATTCTCGAACAACGTTGAGGTTCGCATCTCAGATATATGTCGAGAAACTTGTCCTCATTCGCAGCCATGTTTTCTTATGTGTATGTATGGACACGTGTATTGCCTCATAGGCCTATGCCGCCAGTGTCCTGAATCATGAATCTCACAGTTTTGGTGTTTTTCCAGTGAGAAATTTGGCAATATTTTGGCTCAGATGTCGAGCTGGCGAGTGTCTCTTCATTCTCGAACAACGTTGAGGTTCGCAGCTCAGATATAAGTTCATGAAATTATCCTCATTCGTAGCCATGTTTTCTTATGTTTATGCGTGTACACGTGTATTGCCGCATAGGCTTATACCGCCAGTGTCCTGAAGCATGATTCTCACAGTTTGGTGTTTTTCCAGTGAGAAATTTGGCAATATTTTTGCTCGGATGGCGAGCTGGTGAGTGTCTCTTCATTCTCGAACAACGTTGAGGCTCGCAGCTCAGCTATATGTCAAACATTTTTCGTAATTCGCAGCCATGTTTTCTTATGAGTATGTATGTACCCGTGTATTGCCGCATAGGCCTATGCCGCCAGTATCCTGACGCATGAGTCTCTCAGTTTGTTATTTTTTGCAGTGAGAAATTTGGCAATATTTTTGCTCAGATGTCGGGCTGGTGAGTGTCTCTTCATTCTCGAACAACGTTGAGGCTCGCAGCTCAAATATAAGTCGACAAAATTATCCTCATTCGCAGCCATGTTTTCTGATGTGTATGTATGTACAAGTGTATCGCCACATAGGCATATGCCGCCAGTGTCCTGACGCATGAGTCTCAAAGTTTTGGTCTCTTCCGGTGAGAATTTTGGCGATGTGTTAGCTCAGATGTGGAGGTGGTGAATGTCTCTTCATTCTCGAACAACGTTGAAGTTCGCAGCTCAGATATATGTCGAGAACATTATCCTCATTCGCAGCCATGTTTTCTGATGTGTATGTATGTACACGTGTATTGCCACATAGGCCTATGCCGCCAGTATCCTGACGCATGAAGCTCGCAGTTTGTTTGTTTTCCAGTGAGAAATTTGGCAATAGTTTGGCTCGGATGTCGAGCTGGTGAGTGTCTCTTCATTCTCGAACAACGTTGAGGCTCGCAGCTCAAATATAAGTCGACAAAATTATCCTGATTCGCAGCCATGTTTTCCTATGTGTATGGATGTACACGTGTATTACCGCATAGGCCTATGTCGCCAGTGTCCTGACGCATGGGTCTCACCGTTTGGTTTTTTTCCAGTGAGACATTTGGCAATATTGTGGCTCAGATGTTGAGCTGGCGAGTGTCTCTTCATTCTCGAACTATGTTGAGGTTCGCAGCTCAGATATAAGTTCATAACATTATCCTCATTCACAGCCATGTTTTCTTATGTTTATGCGTGTACACGTGTATTGCCGCATAGGCTAATGCCGCCAGTGTCCTGAAGCATGGGGCTCACAGTTTGTTTGTTTTTCCAGTGAGAAATTGGGCAATATTTTGGCTCGGATGTCGAGCTGGTGAGTGTCTCTTCATTCTCGAACAACGTTGAGGCTCGCAGCTCAGATATATGTCGAGAAACTTGTCCTCATTCGCAGCCATGTTTTCTTATAGGTATGGATGTACACGTGTATTGCCTCATAGGCCTATGCCACCAGTGTCCTGACGCATGAGTCTCACAATTTGGTTTTTTTTCCTGTGAGAAATTTGGCAATATTTTGGCTCAGATGTCGAGCTGGCGAGTGTCTCTTCATTCTCGAACAACGTTGAAGTTCGCATCTCAGATATATGTCGAGAAACTTGTCCTCATTCGCAGCCATGTTTTCTTATGTGTATGTATGTACACGTGTATTGCCTCATAGGTCTATGCCGCCAGTGTCCTGAATCATGAATCTCACAGTTTTGGTGTTTTTCCAGTGAGAAATTTGGCAATATTTGTGCTCGGATGGCGAGCTGGTGAGTGTCTCTTCATTCTCGAACAACGTTGAGGCTCGCAGCTCAGCTATATGTCGAGAAACTTGTCCTCATTCGCAGCCATGTTTTCTTATGTGTATGTATGTACACGTGTATTGCCTCATAGGCCTATGCCGCCAGTGTCCTGAATCATGAATCTCGCAGTTTTGGTGTTTTTCCAGTGAGAAATTTGGCAATATTTTTGCTCGGATGGCGAGCTGGTGAGTGTCTCTTCATTCTCGAACAACGTTGAGGTTCGCAGCTCAGATATAAGTTCATAAAATTATCCTCATTCGTAGCCATGTTTTCTTATGTTTATGCGTGTACACGTGTATTGCCACATAGGCCTATGCCGCCAGTATACTGACGCATGAGTCTCTCAGTTTGTTTGTTTTTCCAGTGAGAAATTTGGCAATATTTTGGCTCGGATGTCGAGCTGGTGAGTGTCTCTTCATTCTCGAACAACGTTGAGGCTCGCAGCTCAGATATATGTCGAGAAAATGGTCCTCATTCGCAGACATGTTTTCTTATGTGTATGGATGTACACGTGTATTGCCTCATAGGCCTATGCCGCCAATGTCCTGACGCACGAGTCTCACAGTTTTGTTTTTTTCCAGTGAGAAATTTGGAAATATTTTGGCTCAGATGTCGAGCTGGCGAGTGTCTCTTTATTCTCGAACTACGTTGAGGTTCGCAGCTCAGATATAAGTTCATAAAATTACCCTCATTCGCAGCCATGTTTTCTTATGTGTATGCATGTACACGTGTATTGCCACATAGGCCTATGGCGCCAGTATCCTGAAGCATGAGTTTCTCAGTTTGGGATTTTTCCAGTGAGAAATGTGGCAATATTTTGGCTCGGATGTCGAGCTGGTGAGTGTCTCTTCATTCTTGAACAACGTTGAGGCTCGCAGCTCAGATATATGTCGACACAATTATCCTCATTCGTAGCCATGTTTTCTTATGTGTATGTATGTACACGTGTATTGCCTCATAGGCCTATGCCGCCCGTGTCCTGACGTATGAGTCTCACAGTTTGGGTTTTTTTCCAGTGAGAAATTTGGAAATATTTTGGCTCAGATGTCGAGCAGGCGAGTGTCTCTTCATTCTCGAACAACGTTGAGGTTCGCAGCTCAGATATATGTCGAGAACATTATCCTCATTCGCAGCCATGTTTTCTGATGTGTATGTATGTACACGTGTATTGCCACATAGGCCTATGTCGCCAGTATCCTGACGCATGAGTCTCTCAGTTTGGTTTTTTTCCAGTGCGAAATTTGGCAATATTTTGGCTAGGATGTCGAGCTGGTGAGTGTCTCTTCATTCTCGAACAACGTTGAGGATCGCAGCTCAGATATATGTCGACAAAATTATCCTCATTCGTAGCCATGTTTTCTTATGTGTATGTATGTACATGTGTATTGCCTCATAGGCCTATACCGCCAGTGTCCTGACGCATGAGTCTCAAAGTTTTGGTCTCTTCCGGTGAGAATGTTGGCGATGTGTTAGATCAGATGCGGAGGTGGTGAATGTCTCTTCATTCTCGAACAACGTTGAGGTTCGCAGCTCAGATATATGTCGAGAAAATTATCCTCATTCGCAGCCATGTTTTCTGATGTGTTTGTATGTACACGTGTATTGCCACATAGGCATATGCCGCCAGTGTCCTGACGCATGAGTCTCTCAGTTTAGGTTTGCTCCAGTGAGAAATTTGGCAATATTTTGGCTCAGATGTCGAGCTGGTGAGTGTCTCTTCATTCTCGAACAACGTTGAGGTTCGCAGCTCAGATATATGTCGAGAACATTATCTTCATTCGCAGCCATATTTTCTGATGTGTATGTATGTACACGTGTATTGCCACATAGGCATATGCCGCCAGTATCCTGACGCATGAGTCTCTCAGTTTGGGTTTTTTCCAGTGAGAAATTTGGCAATATTTTGGCTCTGATGTCGAGCTGGCGAGTGTCTCTTCATCCTCGAACTACGTTGAGGTTCGCAGCTCAGATATAAGTTCATAAAATTTTCCTCATTCGCAGCCATGTTTTCTTATGTGTATGTATGTACACGTATATTGCCACATAGGCCTATGGCGCCCGTGTCCTGACGTATGAGTCTCACAGTTTGGTTTTTTTCCAGTGAGAACTTTGGAAATATTTTGGCTCAGATGTCGAGCAGGCGAGTGTCTCTTCATTCTCAAACAACGTTGAGGTTCGCAGCTCAGATATAAGTTCATAAAATTATCCTCATTCGCAGCCATGTTTTCTGATGTGTTTGTATGTACACGTGTATTGCCACATGGGCATATGCCGCCAGGGTCCTGACGCATGAGTCTCTCAGTTTAGGTTTGTTCCCGTGAGAACTTTGGCAATATTTTGGCTCAGATGTCAAGCTGGTGAGTGTCTCTTCATTCTCGAACAACGTTGAGGTTGGCAGCTCAGATATATGTCGAGAACATTATCCTCATTCGCAGCCATGTTTTCTGATGTGTATGTATGTACACGTGTATTGCCACATAGGCCTATGCCGCCAGTATCCTGACGCATGAGTCTCTCAGTTTGTTTTTTTTCCAGTGAGAAATTTGGCAATATTTTGGCTAGGATGTCGAGCTGGTGAGTGTCTCTTCATTCTCGAACAACGTTGAGGATCGCAGCTCAGATATATGTCGACAAAATTATCCTCATTCGTAGCCATGTTTTCTTATGTGTATGTATGTACATGTGTATTGCCTCATAGGCCTATACCGCCAGTGTCCTGACGCATGAGTCTCAAAGTTTTGGTCTCTTCCGGTGAGAATGTTGGCGATGTGTTAGATCAGATGCGGAGGTGGTGAATGTCTCTTCATTCTCGAACAACGTTGAGGTTCGCAGCTCAGATATATGTCGAGAAAATTATCCTCATTCGCAGCCATGTTTTCTGATGTGTTTGTATGTACACGTGTATTGCCACATAGGCATATGCCGCCAGTGTCCTGACGCATGAGTCTCTCAGTTTAGGTTTGCTCCAGTGAGAAATTTGGCAATATTTTGGCTCAGATGTCGAGCTGGTGAGTGTCTCTTCATTCTCGAACAACGTTGAGGTTCGCAGCTCAGATATATGTCGAGAACATTATCTTCATTCGCAGCCATATTTTCTGATGTGTATGTATGTACACGTGTATTGCCACATAGGCATATGCCGCCAGTATCCTGACGCATGAGTCTCTCAGTTTGGGTTTTTTCCAGTGAGAAATTTGGCAATATTTTGGCTCTGATGTCGAGCTGGCGAGTGTCTCTTCATCCTGGAACTACGTTGAGGTTCGCAGCTCAGATATAAGTTCATAAAATTATCCTCATTCGCAGCCATGTTTTCTTATGTGTATGTATGTACACGTATATTGCCACATAGGCCTATGGCGCCCGTGTCCTGACGTATGAGTCTCACAGTTTGGTTTTTTTCCAGTGAGAAATTTGGAAATATTTTGGCTCAGATGTCGAGCAGGCGAGTGTCTCTTCATTCTCAAACAACGTTGAGGTTCGCAGCTCAGATATAAGTTCATAAAATTATCCTCATTCGCAGCCATGTTTTCTGATGTGTTTGTATGTACACGTGTATTGCCACATGGGCATATGCCGCCAGGGTCCTGATGCATGAGTCTCTCAGTTTAGGTATGTTCCCGTGAGAACTTTGGCAATATTTTGGCTCAGATGTCGAGCTGGTGAGTGTCTCTTCATTCTCGAATAACGTTGAGGTTGGCAGCTCAGATATATGTCGAGAACATTATCCTCATTCGCAGCCATGTTTTCTGATGTGTATGTATGTACACGTGTATTGCCACATAGGCCTATGCCGCCAGTATCCTGACGCATGAGTCTCTCAGTTTGTTTTTTTTCCAGTGAGAAATTTGGCAATATTTTGGCTAGGATGTCGAGCTGGTGAGTGTCTCTTCATTCTCGAACAACGTTGAGGATCGCAGCTCAGATATATGTCGACAAAATTATCCTCATTCGTAGCCATGTTTTCTTATGTGTATGTATGTACATGTGTATTGCCTCATAGGCCTATGCCGCCAGTGTCCTGACGCATGAGTCTCAAAGTTTTGGTCTCTTCCGGTGAGAATGTTGGCGATGTGTTAGCTCAGATGCGGAGGTGGTGAATGTCTCTTCCCTCTCGAACAACGTTGAGGTTCGCAGCTCAGATATATGTCGAGAACATTATCCTCATTTGCAGCAATGTTTTCTGATGTGTATGTATGTACATGTGTATTGCCACATAGGCCTATGCCGCCAGTATACTGACGCATGAGTCTCTCAGTTTGTTTGTTTTTCCAGTGAGAATGTTGGCGATGTGTTAGCTCAGATGTGGAGGTGGTGAATGTCTTTTCATTCTCGAACAACGTTGAGGTTCGCAGCTCAGATATAAGTTCATAAAATTATATTCATTCGCAGCCATGTTTTCTGATGTGTATGTATGTACACGTGTATTGCCAGATAGGCATATGCCGCCAGTGTCCTGACGCATGAGTCTCTCAGTTTAGGTTTGTTCCAGTGAGAAATTTGGCAATATTTTGGCTCAGATGTCGAGCTGGTGAGTGTCTCTTCATTCTCGAACAACGTTGAGGTTCGCAGCTCAGATATATGTCGAGAACATTATCCTCATTCGCAGCCATGTTTTCTAATTAGTAAGTATGTACACGTGTATTGCCACATAGGCCTATGCCGCCAGTATACTGACGCATGAGTCTCTTAGTTTGTTTGTTTTTTCAGTGAGAATTTTGGCGATGTCTTAGCTCAGATGTGGAGGTGGTGAATGTCTTTTCATTCTCGAACAACGTTGAGGTTCGCAGCTCAGATATATGTCGAGAACATTATCCTCATTCGCAGCCATGTTTTCTGATGTGTTTGTATTTACACGTGTATTGCCACATAGGCATATGCCGCCAGTTTCCTGACGCATGAGTCTCTCAGTTTAGGTTTGTTCCAGTGAGAAATTTGGCAATATTTTGGCTCAGATGTCGAGCTGGTGAGTGTCTCTTCATTCTCGAACAACGTTGAGGTTCGCAGCTCAGATATATGTCGAGAACATTATCCTCATTCGCAGCCATGTTTTCTGATGTGTATGTATGTACACGTGTATTGCCACATATGCATATGCCGCCAGTGTCCTGACGCATGAGTCTCTCAGTTTGGTTTTTTTTCAGTTAGAAATTTGGCAATATTTTGGCTCTGATGTCGAGCTGGCGAGTGTCTCTTCATCCACGAACTACGTTGAAGTTCGCAGCTCAGATATAAGTTCATAAAATTATCCTCATTCGCAGCCATGTTTTCTTATGTGTATGTATGTACACGTGTATTGCCACATAGGCGTATGGCGCCAGTATCCTGACGCATGAGTCTCTCAGTTTGGGGTTTTTCCAGTGAGAAATGTGGCAATATTTTGGCTCGGATGTCGAGCTGGTGAGTGTCTCTTCATTCTCGAACAACGTTGAGGCTCGCAGCTCAGATATATGTCGAGAACATTATCCTCATTCGCAGCCATGTTTTCTGATGTGTATGTATGTACACGTGTATTGCCACATAGGCATATGCCGCCAGTGTCATGACGCATGAGTCTCTCAGTTTGGTTTTTTTCCAGTGAGAAATTTGGCAATATTTTGGCTCTGATGTCGAGCTGGCGAGTGTCTCTTCATCCTCGAACTACGTTGAAGTTCGCAGCTCAGATATAAGTTCATAAAATTATCCTCATTCGCAGCCATGTTTTCTTATGTGTATTTATGTACACGTGTATTGCCACATAGGCCTATGGCGCCAGTATCCTGACGCATGAGTCTATCAGTTTGGGGTTTTTCCAGTGAGAAATGTGGCAATATTTTGGCTCGGATGTCGAGCTGGTGAGTGTCTCTTCATTCTCGAACAACGTTGAGGCTCGCAGCTCAGATATATGTCGACAAAATTATCCTCATTCGTAGCCATGTTTTCTGATGTGTATGTATGTACACGTGTATTGCCACATAGGCATATGCCGCCAGTGTCCTGACGCATGAGTCTCTCAGTTTGGTTTTTTTTCCAGTGAGAAATTTGGCAATATTTTGGCTCTGATGTCGAGCTGGCGAGTGTCTCTTCATCCACGAACTACGTTGAAGTTCGCAGCTCAGATATAAGTTCATAAAATTATCCTCATTCGCAGCCATGTTTTCTTATGTGTATGTATGTACACGTGTATTGCCACATAGGCCTATGGCGCCAGTATCCTGACGCATGAGTCTCTCAGTTTGGGGTTTTTCCAGTGAGAAATGTGGCAATATTTTGGCTCGGATGTCGAGCTGGTGAGTGTTTCTTCATTCTCGAACAACGTTGAGGCTCGCAGCTCAGATATATGTCGAGAACATTATCCTCATTCGCAGCCATGTTTTCTGATGTGTATGTATGTACACGTGTATTGCCACATATGCATATGTCGCCAGTGTCCTGACGCATGAGTCTCTCAGTTTGGTTTTTTTCCAGTTAGAAATTTGGCAATATTTTGGCTCTGATGTCGAGCTGGCGAGTGTCTCTTCATCCACGAACTACGTTGAAGTTCGCAGCTCAGATATAAGTTCATAAAATTATCCTCATTCGCAGCCATGTTTTCTTATGTGTATGTATGTACACGTGTATTGCCACATAGGCCTATGGCGCCAGTATCCTGACGCATGAGTCTCTCAGTTTGGGGTTTTTCCAGTGAGAAATGTGGCAATATTTTGGCTCGGATGTCGAGCTGGTGAGTGTCTCTTCATTCTCGAACAACGTTGAGGCTCGCAGCTCAGATATATGTCGAGAACATTATCCTCATTCGCAGCCAAGTTTTCTGATGTGTATGTATGTACACGTGTATTGCCACATAGGCCTATGCCGCCAGTATCCTGACGCATGAGTCTCTCAGTTTGTTTGTTTTTCCAATAAGAAATGTGGCAATATTTTGGCTCGGATGTCGAGCTGGTGAGTGTCTCTTCATTCTCGAACAACGTTGAGGATCGCAGCTCAGATATATGTCGAGAAACTTGTCCTCATTCGCAGCCATGTTTTCTTATGTGTATGTATGTACACGTGTATTGCCTCATAGGCCTATGCTGCCAGTGTCCTGAATCATGAATCTCACAGTTTTGGTGTTTTTCCAGTGAGAAATTTGGCAATATTTTTGCTCGGATGGCGAGCTGGTGAGTGTCTCTTCATTCTCGAACAACGTTGAGGCTCGCAGCTCAGCTATATGTCGACAAAATTATCCTCATTCGTAGCCATATTTTCTTATGTGTATGTATGTACATGTGTATTGCCTCATAGGCCTATGCAGCCAGTGTCCTGACGCATGAGTCTCAAAGTTTTGGTCTCTTCCGGTGAGAATTTTGGCGATGTGTTAGCTCAGATGTGGAGGTGGTGAATGTCTCTTCATTCTCGAACAACGTTGAGGTTCGCAGCTCAGATATATGTCGAGAACATTATCCTCATTCGCAGCCATGTTTTCTGATGTGTATGTATGTACACGTGTATTGCCACATAGGCCTATGCCGCCAGTATACTGACGCATGAGTCTCTTAGTTTGTTTGTTTTTCCAGTGAGAATTTTGGCGATGTGTTAGCTCAGATGTGGAGGTGGTGAATGTCTTTTCATTCTCGAACAACGTTGAGGTTCGCAGCTCAGATATATGTCGAGAACATTATCCTCATTCGCAGCCATGTTTTCTGATGTGTTTGTATGTACACGTGTATTGCCACATAGGCATATGCCGCCAGTGTCCTGACGCATGAGTCTCTCTGTTTAGGTTTGTTCCAGTGAGAAATTTGGCAATATTGTGGCTCAGATGTCGAGCTGGTGAGTATCTCTTCATTCTCGAACAACGTTGAGGTTCGCAGCTCAGATATATGTCGAGAACATTATCCTCATTCGCAGCCATGTTTTCTGATGTGTATGTATGTACACGTGTATTGCCACATAGGCATATGCCGCCAGTGTCCTGACGCATGAGTCTCTCAGTTTGGTTTTTTTCCAGTGAGAAATTTGTCAATATTTTGGCTCTGATGTCGAGCTGGCGAGTGTCTCTTCATCCTCGAACTACGTTGAAGTTCGCAGCTCAGATATAAGTTCATAAAATTATCCTCATTCGCAGCCATGTTTTCTTATGTGTATGTATGTACACGTGTATTGCCACATAGGCCTATGGCGCCAGTATCCTGACGCATGAGTCTCTCAGTTTGGGTTTTTTCGAGTGAGAAATGTGGCAATATTTTGGCTCGGATGTCGAGCTGGTGAGTGTCTCTTCATTCTCGAACAACGTTGAGGCTCGCAGCTCAGATATATGTCGACAAAATTATCCTCATTCGTAGCCATGTTTTCTTATGTATATTTATGTACACGTGTGTTGCCACATAGGCCTATGGCGCCAGTATCCTGACGCATGAGTCTCTCAGTTTGGTTTTTTCCAGTGAGAAATTTGGCAATATTTTGGCTCTGATGTGGAGCTGGCGAGTGTCTCTTCATCCACGAACTACGTTGAAGTTCGCAGCTCAGATATAAATTCATAAAATTATCCTCATTCGCAGCCATGTTTTCTTATGTGTATGTATGTACACGTTTATTGCCACATAGGCCTATGGCGCCAGTATCCTGACGCATGAGTCTCTCAGTTTGGGGTTTTTCCAGTGAGAAATGTGGCAATATTTTGGCTCGGATGTCGAGCTGGTGAGTGTCTCTTCATTCTCGAACAACGTTGAGGCTCGCAGCTCAGATATATGTCGAGAACATTATCCTCATTCGCAGCCATGTTTTCTGATGTGTATGTATGTACACTTGTATTGCCACATAGGCCTATGCCGCCAGTATCCTGACGCATGAGTCTCTCAGTTTGGTTTTTTTCCAGTGAGAAATGTGGCAATATTTTGGCTCGGATGTTAAGCTGGTGAGTGTCTCTTCATTCTCGAACAACGTTGAGGATCGCAGCTCAGATATATGTCGACAAAATTATCCTCATTCGTAGCCATATTTTCTTATGTGTATGTATGTACATGTGTATTGCCTCATAGGCCTATGCCGCCAGTGTCCTGACGCATGAGTCTCAAAGTTTTGGTCTCTTCCGGTGAGAATTTTGGCGATGTGTTAGCTCAGATGTGGAGGTGGTGAATGTCTCTTCATTCTCGAACAACGTTGAGGTTCGCAGCTCAGATATATGTCGAGAACATTATCCTCATTCGCAGCCATGTTTTCTGATGTGTATGTATGTACACGTGAATTGCCATATAGGCATATGCCGCCAGTGTCCTGACGCATAAGTCTCTCAGTTTGTTTGTTTTCCAGTGAGAAATTTGGCAATATTTTGGCTCTGATGTCGAGCTGGCGAGTGTCTCTTCATCCTCGAACTACGTTGAAGTTCGCAGCTGAGATATAAGTTCATAAAATTATCCTCATTCGCAGCCATGTTTTCTTATGTGTATGTATGTACACGTGTATTGCCTCATAGGCCTATGCTGCCAGTGTCCTGAATCATGAATCTCACAGTTTTGGTGTTTTTTCCAGTGAGAAATTTGGCAATATTTTGGCTCTGATGTGGAGCTGGCGAGTGTCTCTTCATCCACGAACTACGTTGAAGTTCGCAGCTCAGATATAAATTCATAAAATTATCCTCATTCGCAGCCATGTTTTCTTATGTGTATGTATGTACACGTGTATTGCCACATAGGCCTATGCCGCCAGTATCCTGACGCATGAGTCTCTCAGTTTGGTTTTTTTCCAGTGAGAAATGTGGCAATATTTTTGCTCGGATGTTAAGCTGGTGAGTGTCTCTTCATTCTCGAACAACGTTGAGGATCGCAGCTCAGATATATGTCGACAAAATTATCCTCATTCGTAGCCATATTTTCTTATGTGTATGTATGTACACGTGTATTGCCACATAGGCCTATGCCGCCAGTATACTGACGCATGAGTCTCTTAGTTTGTTTGTTTTTCCAGTGAGAATTTTGGCGATGTGTTAGCTCAGATGTGGAGGTGGTGAATGTCTTTTCATTCTTGAACAACGTTGAGGTTCGCAGCTCAGATATATGTCGAGAACATTATCCTCATTCGCAGCCATGTTTTCTGATGTGTTTGTATGTACACGTGTATTGCCACATAGGCATATGCCGCCAGTGTCCTGACGCATGAGTCTCTCTGTTTAGGTTTGTTCCAGTGAGAAATTTGGCAATATTTTGGCTCAGATGTCGAGCTGGTGAGTATCTCTTCATTCTCGAACAACGTTGAGGTTCGCAGCTCAGATATATGTCGAGAACATTATCCTCATTCGCAGCCATGTTTTCTGATGTGTATGTATGTACACGTGTATTGCCACATAGGCCTATGGCGCCAGTATCCTGACGCATGAGTCTCTCAGTTTGGGTTTTTTCGAGTGAGAAATGTGGCAATATTTTGGCTCGGATGTCGAGCTGGTGAGTGTCTCTTCATTCTCGAACAACGTTGAGGCTCGCAGCTCAGATATATGTCGACAAAATTATCCTCATTCGTAGCCATGTTTTCTTATGTATATTTATGTACACGTGTATTGCCACATAGGGATATGCTGCCAGTGTCCTGACGCATGAGTCTCTCAGTTTAGGTTTGTTCCAGTGAGAAATTTGGCAATATTTTGGCTCAGATGTCGAGCTGGTGAGTGTCTCTTCATTCTCGAACAACGTTGAGGTTCGCAGCTCAGATATATGTCGAGAACATTATCCTCATTTGCAGCCATGTTTTCTGATGTGTATGTATGTACACGTGTATTGCCACTTAGGCATATGCCACCAGTGTCCTGACGCATGAGTCTCTCAGTTTGGTTTTTTTCCAGTGAGAAATTTGGCAATATTTTGGCTCTGATGTCGAGCTGGCGAGTGTCTCTTCATCCTCGAACTACGTTGAAGTTCGCAGCTCAGATATAAGTTCATAAAATTATCCTCATTCGCAGCCATGTTTTCTTATGTGTACGTATGTACACGTGTATTGCCACATAGGCCTATAGCGCCAGTATCCTGACGCATGAGTCTCTCAGTTTGGGGTTTTTCCATTGAGAAATGTGGCAATATTTTGGCTCGGATGTCGAGCTGGTGAGTGTCTCTTCATTCTCGAACAACGTTGAGGCTCGCAGCTCAGATATATGTCGAGAACATTATCCTCATTCGCAGCCATGTTTTCTGATGTGTATGTATGTACACGTGTATTGCCACATAGGCCTATGCCGCCAGTATCCTGACGCATGAGTCTCTCAGTTTTTTTTTTTTCCAGTGAGAAATGTGGCAATATTTTGGCTCGGATGTTGAGCTGGTGAGTGTCTCTTCATTCTCGAACAACGTTGAGGATCGCAGCTCAGATATATGTCGACAAAATTATCCTCATTCGTAGCCATATTTTCTTATGTGTATGTATGTACATGTGTATTGCCTCATAGGCCTATGCCGCCAGTGTCCTGACGCATGAGTCTCAAAGTTTTGGTCTCTTCCGGTGAGAATTTTGGCGATGTGTTAGCTCAGATGTGGAGGTGGTGAATGTCTCTTCATTCTCGAACAACGTTGAGGTTCGCAGCTCAGATATATGTCGAGAACATTATCCTCATTCGCAGCCATGTTTTCTGATGTGTATGTATGTACACGTGTATTGCCATATAGGCATATGCCGCCAGTGTCCTGACGCATAAGTCTCTCAGTTTGTGTTTTTTCCAGTGAGAAATTTGGCAATATTTTGGCTCTGATGTCGAGCTGGCGAGTGTCTCTTCATCCTCGAACTACGTTGAAGTTCGCAGCTCAGATATAAGTTCATAAAATTATCCTCATTCGCAGCCATGTTTTCTTATGTGTATGTATGTACACGTGTATTGCCTCATAGGCCTATGCTGCCAGTGTCCTGAATCATGAATCTCACAGTTTTGGTGTTTTTCCAGTGAGAAATTTGGCAATATTTTTGCTCGGATGGCGAGCTGGTGAGTGTCTCTTCATTCTCGAACAACGTTGAGGCTCGCAGCTCAGCTATATGTCGACAAAATTATCCTCATTCGTAGCCATATTTTCTTATGTGTATGTATGTACATGTGTATTGCCTCATAGGCCTATGCCGCCAGTGTCCTGACGCATGAGTCTCAAAGTTTTGGTCTCTTCCGGTGAGAATTTTGGCGATGTGTTAGCTCAGATGTGGAGGTGGTGAATGTCTCTTCATTCTCGAACAACGTTGAGGTTCGCAGCTCAGATATATGTCGAGAACATTATCCTCATTCGCAGCCATGTTTTCTGATGTGTATGTATGTACACGTGTATTGCCACATAGGCCTATGCCGCCAGTATACTGACGCATGAGTCTCTTAGTTTGTTTGTTTTTCCAGTGAGAATTTTGGCGATGTGTTAGCTCAGATGTGGAGGTGGTGAATGTCTTTTCATTCTCGAACAACGTTGAGGTTCGCAGCTCAGATATATGTCGAGAACATTATCCTCATTCGCAGCCATGTTTTCTGATGTGTTTGTATGTACACGTGTATTGCCACATAGGCATATGCCGCCAGTGTCCTGACGCATGAGTCTCTCTGTTTAGGTTTGTTCCAGTGAGAAATTGGGCAATATTTTGGCTCAGATGTCGAGCTGGTGAGTATCTCTTCATTCTCGAACAACGTTGAGGTTCGCAGCTCAGATATATGTCGAGAACATTATCCTCATTCGCAGCCATGTTTTCTGATGTGTATGTATGTACACGTGTATTGCCACATAGGCATATGCCGCCAGTGTCCTGACGCATGAGTCTCTCAGTTTGGTTTTTTTCCAGTGAAAAATTTGTCAATATTTTGGCTCTGATGTCGAGCTGGCGAGTGTCTCTTCATCCTCGAACTACGTTGAAGTTCGCAGCTCAGATATAAGTTCATAAAATTATCCTCATTCGCAGCCATGTTTTCTTATGTGTATGTATGTACACGTGTATTGCCACATAGGCCTATGGCGCCAGTATCCTGACGCATGAGTCTCTCAGTTTGGGTTTTTTCGAGTGAGAAATGTGGCAATATTTTGGCTCGGATGTCGAGCTGGTGAGTGTCTCTTCATTCTCGAACAACGTTGAGGTTCGCAGCTCAGATATATGTCGAGAACATTAACCTCATTTGCAGCCATGTTTTCTTATGTGTATGTATGTACACATGTATTGCCACTTAGGCATATGCCACCAGTGTCCTGACGCATGAGTCTCTCAGTTTTTTTTTTTTCGAGTGAGAAATGTGGCAATATTTTGGCTCGGATGTCGAGCTGGTGAGTGTCTCTTCATTCTCGAACAACGTTGAGGTTCGCAGCTCAGATATATGTCGAGAACATTAACCTCATTTGCAGCCATGTTTTCTTATGTGTATGTATGTACACGTGTATTGCCACTTAGGCATATGCCACCAGTGTCCTGACGCATGAGTCTCTCAGTTTGGTTTTTTTCCAGTGAGAAATTTGGCAATATTTTGGCTCTGATGTCGAGCTGGCGAGTGTCTCTTCATCCTCGAACTACGTTGAAGTTCGCAGCTCAGATATAAGTTCATAAAATTATCCTCATTCGCAGCCATGTTTTCTTATGTGTATGTATGTACACGTGTATTGCCACATAGGCCTATAGCGCCAGTATCCTGACGCATGAGTCTCTCAGTTTGGGGTTTTTCCAGTGAGAAATGTGGCAATATTTTGGCTCGGATGTCGAGCTGGTGAGTGTCTCTTCATTCTCGAACAACGTTGAGGCTCGCAGCTCAGATATATGTCGACAAAATTATCCTCATTCGTATCCATGTTTTCTTATGTGTATTTATGTACACGTGTATTGCCACATAGGGCTATGCCGCCAGTGTCCTGACGCATGAGTCTCTCAGTTTAGGTTTGTTCCAGTGAGAAATTTGGCAATATTTTGGCTCAGATGTCGAGCTGGTGAATGTCTCTTCATTCTCGAACAACGTTGAGGTTCGCAGCTCAGATATATGTCGAGAACATTATCCTCATTTGCAGCCATGTTTTCTGATGTGTATGTATGTACACGTGTATTGCCACATAGGCATATGCCACCAGTATCCTCACGCATGAGTCTCTCAGTTTGGTTTTTTTCCAGTGAGAAATTTGGCAATATTTTGGCTCTGATGTCGAGCTGGCGAGTGTCTCTTCATCCACGAACTACGTTGAAGTTCGCAGCTCAGATATAAATTCATAAAATTATCCTCATTCGCAGCCATGTTTTCTTATGTGTATGTATGTACACGTGTATTGCCACATAGGCCTATGGCGCCAGTATCCTGACGCATGAGTCTCTCAGTTTGGGGTTTTCCAGTGAGAAATGTGGCAATATTTTGGCTCGGATGTCGAGCTGGTGAGTGTCTCTTCATTCTCGAACAATGTTGAGGCTCGCAGCTCAGATATATGTCGAGAACATTATCCTCATTCGCAGCCATGTTTTCTGATGTGTATGTATGTACACGTGTATTGCCACATAGGCCTATGCCGCCAGTATCCTGACGCATGAGTCTCTCAGTTTGGTTTTTTTCCAGTGAGAAATGTGGCAATATTTTGGCTCGGATGTCGAGCTGGTGAGTGTCTCTTCATTCTCGAACAACGTTGAGGATCGCAGCTCAGATATATGTCGACAAAATTATCCTCATTCGTAGCCATATTTTCTTATGTGTATGTATGTACATGTGTATTGCCTCATAGGCCTATGCCGCCAGTGTCCTGACGCATGAGTCTAAAAGTTTTGGTCTCTTCCGGTGAGAATTTTGGCGATGTGTTAGCTCAGATGTGGAGGTGGTGAATGTCTCTTCATTCTCGAACAACGTTGAGGTTCGCAGCTCAGATATATGTCGAGAACATTATCCTCATTCGCAGCCATGTTTTCTGATGTGTATGTATGTACACGTGTATTGCCACATAGGCATATGCCGCCAGTGTCCTGACGCATAAGTCTCTCAGTTTGTTTTTTTTCCAGTGAGAAATTTGGCAATATTTTGGCTCTGATGTCGAGCTGGCGAGTGTCTCTTCATCCTCGAACTACGTTGAAGTTCGCAGCTCAGATATAAGTTCATAAAATTATCCTCATTCGCAGCCATGTTTTCTTATGTGTATGTATGTACACGTGTATTGCCACATAGGCCTATGGCGCCAGTATCCTGACGCATGAGTCTCTCAGTTTGGGGTTTTTCCAGTGAGAAATGTGGCAATATTTTGGCTCGGATGTCGAGCTGGTGAGTGTCTCTTCATTCTCGAACAACGTTGAGGCTCGCAGCTCAGATATATGTCGACAAAATTATCCTCATTCGTATCCATGTTTTCTTATGTGTATTTATGTACACGTGTATTGCCACATAGGGTTATGCCGCCAGTGTCCTGACGCATGAGTCTCTCAGTTTAGGTTTGTTCCAGTGAGAAATTTGGCAATATTTTGGCTCTCATGTCGAGCTGGCGAGTGTCTCTTCATCCACGAACTACGTTGAAGTTCGCAGCTCAGATATAAATTCATAAAATTATCCCCATTCGCAGCCATGTTTTCTTATGTGTATGTATGTACACGTGTATTGCCACATAGGCCTATGGCGCCAGTGTCCTGACGCATGAGTCTCTCAGTTTGGGGTTTTTCCAGTGAGAAATGTGGCAATATTTTGGCTCGGATGTCGAGCTGGTGAGTGTCTCTTCATTCTCGAACAACGTTGAGGCTCGCAGCTCAGATATATGTCGAGAACATTATCCTCATTCGCAGCCATGTTTTCTGATGTGTATGTATGTACACGTGTATTGCCACATAGGCCTATGCTGCCAGTATCCTGACGCATGAGTCTCTCAGTTTGTTTTTTTTCCAGTGAGAAATGTGGCAATATTTTGGCTCGGATGTCGAGCTGGTGAGTGTCTCTTCATTCTCGAACAACGTTGAGGATCGCAGCTCAGATATATGTCGACAAAATTATCCTCATTCGTAGCCATATTTTCTTATGTGTATGTATGTACATGTGTATTGCCTCATAGGCCTATGCCGCCAGTGTCCTGACGCATGAGTCTCAAAGTTTTGGTCTCTTCCGGTGAGAATTTTGGCGATGTGTTAGCTCAGATGTGGAGGTGGTGAATGTCTCTTCATTCTCGAACAACGTTGAGGTTCGCAGCTCAGATATATGCCGAGAACATTATCCTCATTCGCAGCCATGTTTTCTGATGTGTATGTATGTACACGTGTATTGCCACATAGGCATATGCCGCCAGTGTCCTGACGCATAAGTCTCTCATTTTTTTTTTTTCCAGTGAGAAATTTGGCAATATTTTGGCTCTGATGTCGAGCTGGCGAGTGTCTCTTCATCCTCGAACTACGTTGAAGTTCGCAGCTCAGATATAAGTTCATAAAATTATCCTCATTCGCAGCCATGTTTTCTTATGTGTATGTATGTACACGTGTATTGCCACATAGGCCTATGGCGACAGTATCCTGACGCATGAGTCTCTCAGTTTCGGGTTTTTCCAGTAAGAAATGTGGCAATATTTTGGCTCGGATGTCGAGCTGGTGAGTGTCTCTTCATTCTCGAACAACGTTGAGGCTCGCAGCTCAGATATATGTCGACAAAATTATCCTTATTCGTAGCCAGGTTTTCTTATGTGTATTTATGTACACGTGTATTGCCACATAGGCATATGCCGCCAGTGTCCTGACGCATGAGTCTCTCAGTTTAGGTTTGTTCCAGTGAGAAATTTGGCAATATTTTGGCTCTGATGTCGAGCTGGCGAGTGTCTCTTCATCCACGAACTACGTTGAAGTTCGCAGCTCAGATATAAGTTCATAAAATTATCCTCATTCGCAGCCATGTTTTCTTATGTGTATGTATGTACACGTGTATTGCCACATAGGCCTATGGCGCCAGTATCCTGACGCATGAGTCTCTCAGTTTGGGGTTTTTCCAGTGAGAAATGTGGCAATATTTTGGCTCGGATGTCGAGCTGGTGAGTGTCTCTTCATTCTCGAATAACGTTGAGGCTCGCAGCTCAGATATATGTCGACAAAATTATCCTCATTCGTAGCCATGTTTTCTTATGTGTATGTATATACACGTGTATTGCCACATAGGCATATGCCGCCAGTGTCCTGACGCATGAGTCGCTCAGTTTAGGTTTGTTCCAGTGAGAAATTTGGCAATATTTTGGCTCAGATGTCGAGCTGGTGAGTGTCTCTTCTTTCTCGAACAACGTTGAGGTTCGCAGCTCAGATATATGTCGAGAGCATTATCCTCATTCGCAGCCATGTTTTCCGATGTGTATGTATGTACACGTGTATTGCCACATAGGCCTATGCCGCCAGTATCCTGACGCATGAGTCTCTCAGTTTGGGGTTTTTCCAGTGAGAAATTTGGCAATATTTTGGCTCGGATGTCGAGCTGGTGAGTGTCTCTTCATTCTCGAACAACGTTGAGGATCGCAGCTCAGATATATGTCGACAAAATTATCCTCATTCGTAGACATGTTTTCTTATGTGTATGTATGTACACGTGTATTGCCTCATAGGCCTATGCCGCCCGTGTCCTGACGTATGAGTCTCACAGTTTGGGGTTTTTCAAGTGAGAAATTTGGAAATATTTTGGCTCAGATGTCGAGCTGGTGAGTGTCTCTTCATTCTCGAACAACGTTGAGGTTCGCAGCTCAGATATATGTCGAGAACATTATCCTCATTCGCAGCCATGTTTTCTGATCTGTATGTATGTACACGTGTATTGCCACATAGGCATATGCCGCCAGTGTCCTGACGCATGAGTCTCTCAGTTTGGTTTTTTTTCAGTGAGAAATTTGGCAATATTTTGGCTTTGATGTCGAGCTGGCGAGTGTCTCTTCATTCACGAACTACGTTGAAGTTCGCAGCTCAGATATAAGTTCATAAAATTATCCTCATTCGCAGCCATGTTTTCTTATGTGTATGTATGTACACGTGTATTGCCACATAGGCCTATGGCGCCAGTATCCTGACGCATGAGTCTCTCAGTTTGGGGTTTTTCCAGTGAGAAATGTGGCAATATTTTGGCTCGGATGTCGAGCTGGTGAGTGTCTCTTCATTCTCGAACAACGTTGAGGCTCGCAGCTCAGATATATGTCGACAAAATTATCCTCATTCGTATCCATGTTTTCTTATGTGTATTTATGTACACGTGTATTGCCACATAGGGCTATGCCGCCAGTGTCCTGACGCATGAGTCTCTCAGTTTAGGTTTGTTCCAGTGAGAAATTTGGCAATATTTTGGCTCTCATGTCGAGCTGGCGAGTGTCTCTTCATCCACGAACTACGTTGAAGTTCGCAGCTCAGATATAAATTCATAAAATTATCCCCATTCGCAGCCATGTTTTCTTATGTGTATGTATGTACACGTGTATTGCCACATAGGCCTATGGCGCCAGTGTCCTGACGCATGAGTCTCTCAGTTTGGGGTTTTTCCAGTGAGAAATGTGGCAATATTTTGGCTCGGATGTCGAGCTGGTGAGTGTCTCTTCATTCTCGAATAACGTTGAGGCTCGCAGCTCAGATATATGTCGACAAAATTATCCTCATTCGTAGCCATGTTTTCTTATGTGTATGTATATACACGTGTATTGCCACATAGGCATATGCCGCCAGTGTCCTGACGCATGAGTCGCTCAGTTTAGGTTTGTTCCAGTGAGAAATTTGGCAATATTTTGGCTCAGATGTCGAGCTGGTGAGTGTCTCTTCTTTCTCGAACAACGTTGAGGTTCGCAGCTCAGATATATGTCGAGAGCATTATCCTCATTCGCAGCCATGTTTTCCGATGTGTATGTATGTACACGTGTATTGCCACATAGGCCTATGCCGCCAGTATCCTGACGCATGAGTCTCTCAGTTTGGGGTTTTTCCAGTGAGAAATTTGGCAATATTTTGGCTCGGATGTCGAGCTGGTGAGTGTCTCTTCATTCTCGAACAACGTTGAGGATCGCAGCTCAGATATATGTCGACAAAATTATCCTCATTCGTAGACATCTTTTCTTATGTGTATGTTTGTACACGTGTATTGCCTCATAGGCCTATGCCGCCCGTGTCCTGACGTATGAGTCTCACAGTTTGGGGTTTTTCAAGTGAGAAATTTGGAAATATTTTGGCTCAGATGTCGAGCTGGTGAGTGTCTCTTCATTCTCGAAAAACGTTGAGGTTCGCAGCTCAGATATATGTCGAGAACATTATCCTCATTCGCAGCCATGTTTTCTGATCTGTATGTATGTACACGTGTATTGCCACATAGGCATATGCCGCCAGTGTCCTGACGCATGAGTCTCTCAGTTTGGTTTTTTTTCAGTGAGAAATTTGGCAATATTTTGGCTTTGATGTCGAGCTGGCGAGTGTCTCTTCATTCACGAACTACGTTGAACTTCGCAGCTCAGATATAAGTTCATAAAATTATCCTCATTCGCAGCCATGTTTTCTTATGTGTATGTATGTACACGTGTATTGCCACATAGGCCTATGGCGCCAGTATCCTGACGCATGAGTCTCTCAGTTTGGGATTTCTCCAGTGAGAAATGTGGCAATATTTTGGCTCGGATGTCGAGCTGGTGAGTGTCTTTTCATTCTCGAACAACGTTGAGGCTCGCAGCTCAGATATATGTCGAGAACATTATCCTCATTCGCAGCCATGTTTTCTGATGTGTATGTATGTACACGTGTATTGCCACATAGGCATATGCCGCCAGTGTCATGACGCATGAGTCTCTCAGTTTGGTTTTTTTCCAGTGAGAAATTTGGCAATATTTTGGCTCTGATGTCGAGCTGGCGAGTGTCTCTTCATCCTCGAACTACGTTGAAGTTCGCAGCTCAGATATAAATTCATACAATTATCCTCATTCGCAGCCATGTTTTCTTATGTGTATGTATGTACACGTGTATTGCCACATAGGCCTATGGCGCCAGTATTCTGACGCATGAGTCTCTCAGTTTGGGTTTTTTCCAGTGAGAAATGTGGCAATATTTTGGCTCGGATGTCGAGCTGGTGAGTGTCTCTCTTCATTCTCGAACAACGTTGAGGCTCGCAGCTCAGATATATGTCGACAAATTTATCCTCATTCGTAGCCATGTTTTCTTATGTGTATTTATGTACACGTGTATTGCCACATAGGCATATGCCGCCAGTGTCCTGACGCATGAGTCTCTCAGTTTGGTTTTTTTCCAGTGAGAAATGTGGCAATATTTTGGCTCGGATGTCGAGCTGGTGAGTGTCTCTTCATTCTCGAACAACGTTGAGGATCGCAGCTCAGATATATGTCGACAAAATTATCCTCATTCGTAGCCATATTTTCTTATGTGTATGTATGTACATGTGTATTGCCTCATAGGCCTATGCCGCCAGTGTCCTGACGCATGAGTCTCAAAGTTTTGGTCTCTTCCGGTGAGAATTTTGGCGATGTGTTAGCTCAGATGTGGAGGTGGTGAATGTCTCTTCATTCTCGAACAACGTTGAGGTTCGCAGCTCAGATATATGTCGAGAACATTATCCTCATTCGCAGCCATGTTTTCTGATGTGTATGTATGTACACGTGTATTGCCACATAGGCATATGCCGCCAGTGTCCTGACGCATAAGTCTCTCAGTTTGTTTTTTTTTCCAGTGAGAAATTTGGCAATATTTTGGCTCTGATGTCGAGCTGGCGAGTGTCTCTTCATCCTCGAACTACGTTGAAGTTCGCAGCTCAGATATAAGTTCATAAAATTATCCTCATTCGCAGCCATGTTTTCTTATGTGTATGTATGTACACGTGTATTGCCACATAGGCCTATGGCGCCAGTATCCTGACGCATGAGTCTCTCAGTTTGGGGTTTTTCCAGTGAGAAATGTGGCAATATTTTGGCTCGGATGTCGAGCTGGTGAGTGTCTCTTCATTCTCGAACAACGTTGAGGCTCGCAGCTCAGATATATGTCGACAAAATTATCCTCATTCGTATCCATGTTTTCTTATGTGTATTTATGTACACGTGTATTGCCACATAGGGCTATGCCGCCAGTGTCCTGACGCATGAGTCTCTCAGTTTAGGTTTGTTCCAGTGAGAAATTTGGCAATATTTTGGCTCTCATGTCGAGCTGGCGAGTGTCTCTTCATCCACGAACTACGTTGAAGTTCGCAGCTCAGATATAAATTTATAAAATTATCCCCATTCGCAGCCATGTTTTCTTATGTGTATGTATGTACACGTGTATTGCCACATAGGCCTATGGCGCCAGTGTCCTGACGCATGAGTCTCTCAGTTTGGGGTTTTTCCAGTGAGAAATGTGGCAATATTTTGGCTCGGATGTCGAGCTGGTGAGTGTCTCTTCATTCTCGAACAACGTTGAGGCTCGCAGCTCAGATATATGTCGAGAACATTATCCTCATTCGCAGCCATGTTTTCTGATGTGTATGTATGTACACGTGTATTGCCACATAGGCCTATGCCGCCAGTATCCTGACGCATGAGTCTCTCAGTTTGTTTTTTTTCCAGTGAGAAATGTGGCAATATTTTGGCTCGGATGTCGAGCTGGTGAGTGTCTCTTCATTCTCGAACAACGTTGAGGATCGCAGCTCAGATATATGTCGACAAAATTATCCTCATTCGTAGCCATATTTTCTTATGTGTATGTATGTACATGTGTATTGCCTCATAGGCCTATGCCGCCAGTGTCCTGACGCATGAGTCTCAAAGTTTTGGTCTCTTCCGGTGAGAATTTTGGCGATGTGTTAGCTCAGATGTGGAGGTGGTGAATGTCTCTTCATTCTCGAACAACGTTGAGGTTCGCAGCTCAGATATATGCCGAGAACATTATCCTCATTCGCAGCCATGTTTTCTGATGTGTATGTATGTACACGTGTATTGCCACATAGGCATATGCCGCCAGTGTCCTGACGCATAAGTCTCTCAGTTTGTTTTTTTTCCAGTGAGAAATTTGGCAATATTTTGGCTCTGATGTCGAGCTGGCGAGTGTCTCTTCATCCTCGAACTACGTTGAAGTTCGCAGCTCAGATATAAGTTCATAAAATTATCCTCATTCGCAGCCATGTTTTCTTATGTGTATGTATGTACACGTGTATTGCCACATAGGCCTATGGCGACAGTATCCTGACGCATGAGTCTCTCAGTTTCGGGTTTTTCCAGTAAGAAATGTGGCAATATTTTGGCTCGGATGTCGAGCTGGTGAGTGTCTCTTCATTCTCGAACAACGTTGAGGCTCGCAGCTCAGATATATGTCGACAAAATTATCCTCATTCGTAGCCAGGTTTTCTTATGTGTATTTATGTACACGTGTATTGCCACATAGGCATATGCCGCCAGTGTCCTGACGCATGAGTCTCTCAGTTTAGGTTTGTTCCAGTGAGAAATTTGGCAATATTTTGGCTCTGATGTCGAGCTGGCGAGTGTCTCTTCATCCACGAACTACGTTGAAGTTCGCAGCTCAGATATAAGTTCATAAAATTATCCTCATTCGCAGCCATGTTTTCTTATGTGTATGTATGTACACGTGTATTGCCACATAGGCCTATGGCGCCAGTATCCTGACGCATGAGTCTCTCAGTTTGGGGTTTTTCCAGTGAGAAATGTGGCAATATTTTGGCTCGGATGTCGAGCTGGTGAGTGTCTCTTCATTCTCGAATAACGTTGAGGCTCGCAGCTCAGATATATGTCGACAAAATTATCCTCATTCGTAGCCATGTTTTCTTATGTGTATGTATATACACGTGTATTGCCACATATGCATATGCCGCCAGTGTCCTGACGCATGAGTCGCTCAGTTTAGGTTTGTTCCAGTGAGAAATTTGGCAATATTTTGGCTCAGATGTCGAGCTGGTGAGTGTCTCTTCTTTCTCGAACAACGTTGAGGTTCACAGCTCAGATATATGTCGAGAGCATTATCCTCATTCGCAGCCATGTTTTCCGATGTGTATGTATGTACACGTGTATTGCCACATAGGCCTATGCCGCCAGTATCCTGACGCATGAGTCTCTCAGTTTGGGATTTTTCCAGTGAGAAATTTGGCAATATTTTGGCTCGGATGTCGAGCTGGTGAGTGTCTCTTCATTCTCGAACAACGTTGAGGATCGCAGCTCAGATATATGTCGACAAAATTATCCTCATTCGTAGACATGTTTTCTTATGTGTATGTATGTACACGTGTATTGCCTCATAGGCCTATGCCGCCCGTGTCCTGACGTATGAGTTTCACAGTTTGGGGTTTTTCAAGTGAGAAATTTGGAAATATTTTGGCTCAGATGTCGAGCTGGTGAGTGTCTCTTCATTCTCGAACAACGTTGAGGTTCGCAGCTCAGATATATGTCGAGAACATTATCCTCATTCGCAGCCATGTTTTCTGATCTGTATGTATGTACACGTGTATTGCCACATAGGCATATGCCGCCAGTGTCCTGACGCATGAGTCTCTCAGTTTGGTTTTTTTTCAGTGAGAAATTTGGCAATATTTTGGCTTTGATGTCGAGCTGGCGAGTGTCTCTTCATTCACGAACTACGTTGAACTTCGCAGCTCAGATATAAGTTCATAAAATTATCCTCATTCGCAGCCATGTTTTCTTATGTGTATGTATGTACACGTGTATTGCCACATAGGCCTATGGCGCCAGTATCCTGACGCATGAGTCTCTCAGTTTGGGATTTCTCCAGTGAGAAATGTGGCAATATTTTGGCTCGGATGTCGAGCTGGTGAGTGTCTTTTCATTCTCGAACAACGTTGAGGCTCGCAGCTCAGATATATGTCGAGAACATTATCCTCATTCGCAGCCATGTTTTCTGATGTGTATGTATGTACACGTGTATTGCCACATAGGCATATGCCGCCAGTGTCATGACGCATGAGTCTCTCAGTTTGGTTTTTTTCCAGTGAGAAATTTGGCAATATTTTGGCTCTGATGTCGAGCTGGCGAGTGTCTCTTCATCCTCGAACTACGTTGAAGTTCGCAGCTCAGATATAAATTCATAAAATTATCCTCATTCGCAGCCATGTTTTCTTATGTGTATGTATGTACACGTGTATTGCCACATAGGCCTATGGCGCCAGTATCCTGACGCATGAGTCTCTCAGTTTGGTTTTTTTCCAGTGAGAAATGTGGCAATATTTTGGCTCGGATGTCGAGCTGGTGAGTGTCTCTCTTCATTCTCGAACAACGTTGAGGCTCGCAGCTCAGATATATGTCGACAAAATTATCCTCATTCGTAGCCATGTTTTCTTATGTGTATTTATGTACACGTGTATTGCCACATAGGCATATGCCGCCAGTGTCCTGACGCATGAGTCTCTCAGTTTAGGTTTGTTCCAGTGAGAAATTTGGCAATATTTTGGCTCAGATGTCGAGCTGGTGAATGTCTCTTCATTCTCGAACAACGTTGAGGTTCGCAGCTCAGATATATGTCGAGAACATTATCCTCATTTGCAGCCATGTTTTCTGATGTGTATGTATGTACACGTGTATTGCCACTTAGGCATATGCCACCAGTGTCCTGACGCATGAGTCTCTCAGTTTGGTTTTTTTCCAGTGAGAAATTTGGCAATATTTTGGCTCTGATGTCGAGCTGGCGAGTGTCTCTTCATCCTCGAACTACGTTGAAGTTCGCAGCTCAGATATAAGTTCATAAAATTATCCTCATTCGCAGCCATGTTTTCTTATGTGTATGTATGTACACGTGTATTGTCACATAGGCCTATGGCGCCAGTATCCTGACGCATGAGTTTCTCAGTTTGGGGTTTTTCCAGTGAGAAATGTGGCAATATTTTGGCTCGGATGTCGAGCTGGTGAGTGTCTCTTCATTCTCGAACAACGATGAGGCTCGCAGCTCAGATATATGTCGACAAAATTATCCTCATTCGTAGCCATGTTTTCTTATGTGTATTTATGTACACGTGTATTGCCACATAGGCATATGCCGCTAGTGTCCTGACGCATGAGTCTCTCAGTTTAGGTTTGTTCCAGTGAGAAATTTGGCAATATTTTGGCTCAGATGTCGAGCTGGTGAGTGTCTCTTCATTCTCGAACAACGTTGAGGCTCGCAGCTCAGATATATGTCGAGAACATTATCCTCATTCGCAGCCATGTTTTCTGATGTGTATGTATGTACACGTGTATTGCCACATAGGCCTATGCCGCCAGTATCCTGACGCATGAGTCTCTCAGTTTGGTTTTTTTTCCAGTGAGAAATGTGGCAATATTTTGGCTCGGATGTCGAGCTGGTGAGTGTCTCTTCATTCTCGAACAACGTTGAGGATCGCAGCTCAGATATATGTCGACAAAATTATCCTCATTCGTAGCCATATTTTCTTATGTGTATGTATGTACATGTGTATTGCCTCATAGGCCTATGCCGCCAGTGTCCTGACGCATGAGTCTCAAAGTTTTGGTCTCTTCCGGTGAGAATTTTGGCGATGTGTTAGCTCAGATGTGGAGGTGGTGAATGTCTTTTCATTCTCGAACAACGTTGAGGTTCGCAGCTCAGATATATGTCGAGAACATTATCCTCATTCGCAGCCATGTTTTCTGATGTGTATGTATGTACACGTGTATTGCCAGATAGGCATATGCCGCCAGTGTCCTGAAGCATAAGTCTCTCAGTTTTTTTTTTTTCCAGTGAGAAGTTTGGCAATATTTTGGCTCTGATGTCGAGCTGGCGAGTGTCTCTTCATCCTCGTACTACGTTGAAGTTCGCAGCTCAGATATAAGTTCATAAAATTATCCTCATTCGCAGCCATGTTTTCTTATGTGTATGTATGTACACGTGTATTGCCACATAGGCATATGCCGCCAGTGTCCTGACGCATGAGTCTCTCAGTTTAGGTTTGTTCCAGTGAGAAATTTGGCAATATTTTGGCTCAGATGTCGAGCTGATGAGTGTCTCTTCATTCTCGAACAACGTTGAGGTTCGCAGCTCAGATATATGTCGAGAACATTATCCTCATTCGCAGCCATGTTTTCTGATGTGTATGTATGTACACGTGTATTGCCACATAGGCATATGCCGACAGTGTCCTGACGCATGAGTCTCTCAGTTTGGTTTTTTTCCAGTGAGAAATTTGGCAATATTTTGGCTCTGATGTCGAGCTGGCGAGTGTCTCTTCATCCACGAACTACGTTGAAGTTCGCAGCTCAGATATAAGTTCATAACATTATCCTCATTCGCAGCCATGTTTTCTTATGTGTATGTATGTACACGTGTATTGCCACATAGGACTATGCCGCCAGTATCCTGACGCATGAGTCTCTCAGTTTGGTTTTTTTCCAGTGAGAAATGTGGCAATATTTTGGCTCGGATGTCGAGCTGGTGAGTGTCTCTTCATTCTCGAACAACGTTGAGGATCGCAGCTCAGATATATGTCGACAAAATTATCCTCATTCGTAGCCATATTTTCTTATGTGTATGTATGTACATGTGTATTGCCTCATAGGCCTATGCCGCCAGTGTCCTGACGCATGAGTCTCAAAGTTTTGGTCTCTTCCGGTGAGAATTTTGGCGATGTGTTAGCTCAGATGTGGAGGTGGTGAATGTCTCTTCATTCTCGAACAACGTTGAGGTTCGCAGCTCAGATATATGTCGAGAAAATTATCCTCATTCGCAGCCATGTTTTCTGATGTGTATGTATGTACACGTGCATTGCCACATAGGCATATGCCGACAGTGTCCTGACGCATAAGTCTCTCAGTTTGTTTTTTTTTCAGGGAGAAATTTGCCAATATTTTGGCTCTGATGTCAAGCTGGCGAGTGTCTCTTCATTCTCGAACTACGTTGAAGTTCGCAGCTCAGATATAAGTTCATAAAATTATCCTCATTCGCAGCCATGTTTTCTTATGTGTATGTATGAACACGTGTATTGCCACATAGGCCTATGGCGCCAGTATCCTGACGCATGAGTCTCTCAGTTTCGGGTTTTTCCAGTGAGAAATGTGGCAATATTTTGGCTCGGATGTCGAGCTGGTGAGTGTCTCTTCATTCTCGAACAACGTTGAGGCTCGCAGCTCAGATATATGTCGACAAAATTATCCTCATTCGTAGCCATGTTTTCTTATGTGTATTTATGTACACGTGTATTGCCACATAGGCATATGCCGCCAGTGTCCTGACGCATGAGTCTCTCAGTTTAGGTTTGTTCCAGTGAGAAATTTGGCAATATTTTGGCTCAGATGTCGAGCTGGTGAGTGTCTCTTCATTCTCGAACAACGTTGAGGTTCGCAGCTCAGATATATGTCGAGAACATTATCCTCATTCGCAGCCATGTTTTCTGATGTGTATGTATGTACACGTGTATTGCCACATAGGCATATGCCGCCAGTGTCCTGACGCATGAGTCTCTCAGTTTGTTTTTTTTCCAGTGAGAAATTTGGCAATATTTTGGCTCTGATGTCGAGCTTGCGAGTGTCTCTTCATCCACGAACTACGTTGAAGTTCGCAGCTCAGATATAAGTTCATAAAATTATCCTCATTCGCAGCCATGTTTTCTTATGTGTATGTATGTACACGTGTATTGCCACATAGGCCTATGGCGCCAGTATCCTGACGCATGAGTCTCTCAGTTTGGGATTTTTCCAGTGAGAAATGTGGCAATATTTTGGCTCGGATGTCGAGCTGGTGAGTGTCTCTTCATTCTCGAACAACGTTGAGGCTCGCAGCTCAGATATATGTCGACAACATTATCCTCATTCGTAGCCATGTTTTCTTATGTGTATTTATGTACACGTGTATTGCCACATAGGCATAGGCCGCCAGTGTCCTGACGCATGAGTCTCTCAGTTTAGGTTTGTTCCAGTGAGAAATTTGGCAATATTTTGGCTCAGATGTCGAGCTGGTGAGTGTCTCTTCATTCTCGAACAACGTTGAGGTTCGCAGCTCAGATATATGTCGAGAACATTATCCTCATTCGCAGCCATGTTTTCTGATGTGTATGTATGTACACGTGTATTGCCACATAGGCATATGCCGACAGTGTCCTGACGCATGAGTCTCTGAGTTTGGTTTTTTTCCAGTGAGAAATTTGGCAATATTTTGGCTCTGATGTCGAGCTGGCGAGTGTCTCTTCATCCACGAACCACGTTGAAGTTCGCAGCTCAGATATAAGTTCATAAAATTATCCTCATTCGCAGCCATGTTTTCTTATGTGTATGTATGTACACGTGTATTGCCACATAGGCCTATGCCGCCAGTATCCTGACGCATGAGTCTCTCAGTTTGGTTTTTTTCCAGTGAGAAATGTGGCAATATTTTGGCTCGGATGTCGAGCTGGTGAGTGTCTCTTCATTCTCGAACAACGTTGAGGATCGCAGCTCAGATATATGTCGACAAAATTATCCTCATTCGTAGCCATATTTTCTTATGTGTATGTATGTACATGTGTATTGCCTCATAGGCCTATGCCGCCAGTGTCCTGACGCATGAGTCTCAAAGTTTTGGTCTCTTCCGGTGAGAATTTTGGCGATGTGTTAGCTCAGATGTGGAGGTGGTGAATGTCTCTTCATTCTCGAACAACGTTGAGGTTCGCAGCTCAGATATATGTCGAGAAAATTATCCTCATTCGCAGCCATGTTTTCTGATGTGTATGTATGTACACGTGTATTGCCACATAGGCATATGCCGACAGTGTCCTGACGCATAAGTCTCTCAGTTTGTTTTTTTTCCAGGGAGAAATTTGGCAATATTTTGGCTCTGATGTCGAGCTGGCGAGTGTCTCTTCATTCTCGAACTACGTTGAAGTTCGCAGCTGAGATATAAGTTCATAAAATTATCCTCATTCGCAGCCATGTTTTCTTATGTGTATGTATGTACACGTGTATTGCCACATAGGCCTATGGCGCCAGTATCCTGACGCATGAGTCTCTCAGTTTGGGATTTTTCCAGTGAGAAATGTGGCAATATTTTGGCTCGGATGTCGAGCTGGTGAGTGTCTCTTCATTCTCGAACAACGTTGAGGCTCGCAGCTCAGATATATGTCGAGAACATTATCCTCATTCGCAGCCATGTTTTCTGATGTGTATGTATGTACACGTGTATTGCCACATAGGCATATGCCGCCAGTGTCATGACGCATGAGTCTCTCAGTTTGGTTTTTTTTTCAGTGAGAAATGTGGCAATATTTTGGCTCTGATGTCGAGCTGGCGAGTGTCTCTTCATCCTCGAACTACGTTGAAGTTCGCAGCTCAGATATAAGTTCATAAAATTATCCTCATTCGCAGCCATGTTTTCTTATGTGTATGTATGTACACGTGTATTGCCACATAGGCCTATGGCGCCAGTATCCTGACGCATGAGTCTCTCTGTTTGGGGTTTTTCCAGTGAGAAATGTGGCAATATTTTGGCTCGGATGTCGAGCTGGTGAGTGTCTCTTCATTCTCGAACAACGTTGAGGCTCGCAACTCAGATATATGTCGACAAAATTATCCTCATTCGTAGCCATGTTTTCTTATGTGTATTTATGTACACGTGTATTGCCACATAGGCATATGCCGCCAGTGTCCTGACGCATGAGTCTCTCAGTTTAGGTTTGTTCCAGTGAGAAATTTGGCAATATTTTGGCTCAGATGTCGAGCTGGTGAGTGTCTCTTCATTCTCGAACAACGTTGAGGTTCGCAGCTCAGATATATGTCGAGAACATTATCCTCATTCGCAGCCATGTTTTCTGATGTGTATGTATGTACACGTGTATTGCCACATAGGCATATGCCGCCAGTGTCCTGACGCATGAGTCTCTCAGTTTGGTTTTTTTCCAGTGAGAAATTTGGCAATATTTTGGCTCTGATGTCGAGCTTGCGAGTGTCTCTTCATCCACGAACTACGTTGAAGTTCGCAGCTCAGATATAAGTTCATAAAATTATCCTCATTCGCAGCCATGTTTTCTTATGTGTATGTATGTACACGTGTATTGCCACATAGGCCTATGGCGCCAGTATCCTGACGCATGAGTCTCTCAGTTTGGGATTTTTCCAGTGAGAAATGTGGCAATATTTTGGCTCGGATGTCGAGCTGGTGAGTGTCTCTTCATTCTCGAACAACGTTGAGGCTCGCAGCTCAGATATATGTCGAGAACATTATCCTCATTCGCAGCCATGTTTTCTGATGTGTATGTATGTACACGTGTATTGCCACATAGGCATATGCCGCCAGTGTCATGACGCATGAGTCTCTCAGTTTGGTTTTTTTTCAGTGAGAAATTTGGCAATATTTTGGCTCTGATGTCGAGCTGGCGAGTGTCTCTTCATCCTCGAACTACGTTGAAGTTCGCAGCTCAGATATAAGTTCATAAAATTATCCTCATTCGCAGCCATGTTTTCTTATGTGTATGTATGTACACGTGTATTGCCACATAGGCCTATGGCGCCAGTATCCTGACGCATGAGTCTCTCAGTTTGGGATTTTTCCAGTGAGAAATGTGGCAATATTTTGGCTCGGATGTCGAGCTGGTGAGTGTCTCTTCATTCTCGAACAACGTTGAGGCTCGCAGCTCAGATATATGTCGAGAACATTATCCTCATTCGCAGCCATGTTTTCTGATGTGTATGTATGTACACGTGTATTGCCACATAGGCATATGCCGCCAGTGTCATGACGCATGAGTCTCTCAGTTTGGTTTTTTTTCAGTGAGAAATTTGGCAATGTTTTGGCTTTGATGTCGAGCTGGCGAGTGTCTCTTCATCCTCGAACTACGTTGAAGTTCGCAGCTCAGATATAAGTTCATAAAATTATCCTCATTCGCAGCCATGTTTTCTTATGTGTATGTATGTACACGTGTATTGCCACATAGGCCTATGGCGCCAGTATCCTGACGCATGAGTCTCTCAGTTTGGGGTTTTTCCAGTGAGAAATGTGGCAATATTTTGGCTCGGATGTCGAGCTGGTGAGTGTCTCTTCATTCTCGAACAACGTTGAGGCTCGCAGCTCAGATATATGTCGACAAAATTATCCTCATTCGTAGCCATGTTTTCTTATGTGTATTTATGTACACGTGTATTGCCACATAGGCATATGCCGCCAGTGTCCTGACGCATGAGTTTCTCAGTTTAGGTTTGTTCCAGTGGAAAATTTGGCAATATTTTGGCTCAGATGTCGAGCTGGTGAGTGTCTCTTCATTCTCGAACAACGTTGAGGTTCGCAGCTCAGATATATGTCGAGAACATTATCCTCATTCGCAGCCATGTTTTCTGATGTGTATGTATGTACACGTGTATTGCCACATAGGCATATGCCGCCAGTGTCCTGACGCATGAGTCTCTCAGTTTGTTTTTTTTCCAGTGAGAAATTTGGCAATATTTCGGCTCTGATGTCGAGCTTGCGAGTGTCTCTTCATCCACGAACTACGTTGAAGTTCGCAGCTCAGATATAAGTTCATAAAATTTTCCTCATTCGCAGCCATGTTTTCTTATGTGTATGTATGTACACGTGTATTGCCACATAGGCCTATGGCGCCAGTATCCTGACGCATGAGTCTCTCAGTTTGGGATTTTTCCAGTGAGAAATGTGGCAATATTTTGGCTCGGATGTCGAGCTGGTGAGTGTCTCTTCATTCTCGAACAACGTTGAGGCTCGCAGCTCAGATATATGTCGACAAAATTATCCTCATTCGTAGCCATGTTTTCTTATGTATATTTATGTACACGTGTATTGCCACATAGGCATATGCCGCCAGTGTCCTGACGCATGAGTCTCTCAGTTTAGGTTTGTTCCAGTGAGAAATTTGGCAATATTTTGGCTCAGATGTCGAGCTGGTGAGTGTCTCTTCATTCTCGAACAACGTTGAGGTTCGCAGCTCAGATATATGTCGAGAACATTATCCTCATTCGCAGCCATGTTTTCTGATGTGTATGTATGTACACGTGTATTGCCACATAGGCATATGCCGCCAGTGTCCTGACGCATGAGTCTCTCAGTTTGTTTTTTTTCCAATGAGAAATTTGGCAATATTTCGGCTCTGATGTCGAGCTTGCGAGTGTCTCTTCATCCACGAACTACGTTGAAGTTCGCAGCTCAGATATAAGTTCATAAAATTATCCTCATTCGCAGCCATGTTTTCTTATGTGTATGTATGTACACGTGTATTGCCACATAGGCCTATGGCGCCAGTATCCTGACGCATGAGTCTCTCAGTTTGGGATTTTTCCAGTGAGAAATGTGGCAATATTTTGGCTCGGATGTCGAGCTGGTGAGTGTCTCTTCATTCTCGAACAACGTTGAGGCTCGCAGCTCAGATATATGTCGACAAAATTATCCTCATTCGTAGCCATGTTTTCTTATGTGTATTTATGTACACGTGTATTGCCACATAGGCATATGCCGCCAGTGTCCTGACGCATGAGTCTCTCAGTTTAGGTTTGTTCCAGTGAGAAATTTGGCAATATTTTGGCTCAGATGTCGAGCTGGTGAGTGTCTCTTCATTCTCGAACAACGTTGAGGTTCGCAGCTCAGATATATGTCGAGAACATTATCCTCATTCGCAGCCATGTTTTCTGATGTGTATGTATGTACACGTGTATTGCCACATAGGCATATGCCGCCAGTGTCCTGACGCATGAGTCTCTCAGTTTGGTTTTTTTCCAGTGAGAAATTTGGCAATATTTTGGCTCTGATGTCGAGCTTGCGAGTGTCTCTTCATCCACGAACTACGTTGAAGTTCGCAGCTCAGATATAAGTTCATAAAATTATCCTCATTCGCAGCCATGTTTTCTTATGTGTATGTATGTACACGTGTATTGCCACATAGGCCTATGGCGCCAGTATCCTGACGCATGAGTCTCTCAGTTTGGGATTTTTCCAGTGAGAAATGTGGCAATATTTTGGCTCGGATGTCGAGCTGGTGAGTGTCTCTTCATTCTCGAACAACGTTGAGGCTCGCAGCTCAGATATATGTCGAGAACATTATCCTCATTCGCAGCCATGTTTTCTGATGTGTATGTATGTACACGTGTATTGCCACATAGGCATATGCCGCCAGTGTCATGACGCATGAGTCTCTCAGTTTGGATTTTTTTTCAGTGAGAAATTTGGCAATATTTTGGCTTTGATGTCGAGCTGGCGAGTGTCTCTTCATCCTCGAACTACGTTGAAGTTCGCAGCTCAGATATAAGTTCATAAAATTATCCTCATTCGCAGCCATGTTTTCTTATGTGTATGTATGTACACGTGTATTGCCACATAGGCCTATGGCGCCAGTATCCTGACGCATGAGTCTCTCAGTTTGGGATTTTTCCAGTGAGAAATGTGGCAATATTTTGGCTCGGATGTCGAGCTGGTGAGTGTCTCTTCATTCTCGAACAACGTTGAGGCTCGCAGCTCAGATATATGTCGAGAACATTATCCTCATTCGCAGCCATGTTTTCTGATGTGTATGTATGTACACGTGTATTGCCACATAGGCATATGCCGCCAGTGTCATGACGCATGAGTCTCTCAGTTTGGTTTTTTTTCAGTGAGAAATTTGGCAATATTTTGGCTCTGATGTCGAGCTGGCGAGTGTCTCTTCATCCTCGAACTACGTTGAAGTTCGCAGCTCAGATATAAGTTCATAAAATTATCCTCATTCGCAGCCATGTTTTCTTATGTGTATGTATGTACACGTGTATTGCCACATAGGCCTATGGCGCCAGTATCCTGACGCATGAGTCTCTCAGTTTGGGGTTTTTCCAGTGAGAAATGTGGCAATATTTTGGCTCGGATGTCGAGCTGGTGAGTGTCTCTTCATTCTCGAACAACGTTGAGGCTCGCAGCTCAGATATATGTCGACAAAATTATCCTCATTCGTAGCCATGTTTTCTTATGTGTATTTATGTACACGTGTATTGCCACATAGGCATATGCCGCCAGTATCCTGACGCATGAGTCTCTCAGTTTAGGTTTGTTCCAGTGAGAAATTTGGCAATATTTTGGCTCAGATGTCGAGCTGGTGAGTGTCTCTTCATTCTCGAACAACGTTGAGGTTCGCAGCTCAGATATATGTCGAGAACATTATCCTCATTCGCAGCCATGTTTTCTGATGTGTATGTATGTACACGTGTATTGCCACATAGGCATATGCCGCCAGTGTCATGACGCATGAGTCTCTCAGTTTTGTTTTTTTTCAGTGAGAAATTTGGCAATGTTTTGGCTTTGATGTCGAGCTGGCGAGTGTCTCTTCATCCTCGAACTACGTTGAAGTTCGCAGCTCAGATATAAGTTCATAAAATTATCCTCATTCGCAGCCATGTTTTCTTATGTGTATGTATGTACACGTGTATTGCCACATAGGCCTATGGCGCCAGTATCCTGACGCATGAGTCTCTCAGTTTGGGGTTTTTCCAGTGAGAAATGTGGCAATATTTTGGCTCGGATGTCGAGCTGGTGAGTGTCTCTTCATTCTCGAACAACGTTGAGGCTCGCAGCTCAGATATATGTCGACAAAATTATCCTCATTCGTAGCCATGTTTTCTTATGTGTATTTATGTACACGTGTATTGCCACATAGGCATATGCCGCCAGTGTCCTGACGCATGAGTCTCTCAGTTTAGGTTTGTTCCAGTTGGAAATTTGGCAATATTTTGGCTCAGATGTCGAGCTGGTGAGTGTCTCTTCATTCTCGAACAACGTTGAGGTTCGCAGCTCAGATATATGTCGAGAACATTATCCTCATTCGCAGCCATGTTTTCTGATGTGTATGTATGTACACGTGTATTGCCACATAGGCATATGCCGCCAGTGTCCTGACGCATGAGTCTCTCAGTTTGTTTTTTTTCCAGTGAGAAATTTGGCAATATTTCGGCTCTGATGTCGAGCTTGCGAGTGTCTCTTCATCCACGAACTACGTTGAAGTTCGCAGCTCAGATATAAGTTCATAAAATTATCCTCATTCGCAGCCATGTTTTCTTATGTGTATGTATGTACACGTGTATTGCCACATAGGCCTATGGCGCCAGTATCCTGACGCATGAGTCTCTCAGTTTGGAATTTTTCCAGTGAGAAATGTGGCAATATTTTGGCTCGGATGTCGAGCTGGTGAGTGTCTCTTCATTCTCGAACAACGTTGAGGCTCGCAGCTCAGATATATGTCGACAAAATTATCCTCATTCGTAGCCATGTTTTCTTATGTGTATTTATGTACACGTGTATTGCCACATAGGCATATGCCGCCAGTGTCCTGACGCATGAGTCTCTCAGTTTAGGTTTGTTCCAGTGAGAAATTTGGCAATATTTTGGCTCAGATGTCGAGCTGGTGAGTGTCTCTTCATTCTCGAACAACGTTGAGGTTCGCAGCTCAGATATATGTCGAGAACATTATCCTCATTCGCAGCCATGTTTTCTGATGTGTATGTATGTACACGTGTATTGCCACATAGGCATATGCCGCCAGTGTCCTGACGCATGAGTCTCTCAGTTTGTTTTTTTTCCAGTGAGAAATTTGGCAATATTTCGGCTCTGATGTCGAGCTTGCGAGTGTCTCTTCATCCACGAACTACGTTGAAGTTCGCAGCTCAGATATAAGTTCATAAAATTATCCTCATTCGCAGCCATGTTTTCTTATGTGTATGTATGTACACGTGTATTGCCACATAGGCCTATGGCGCCAGTATCCTGACGCATGAGTCTCTCAGTTTGGGATTTTTCCAGTGAGAAATGTGGCAATATTTTGGCTCGGATGTCGAGCTGGTGAGTGTCTCTTCATTCTCGAACAACGTTGAGGCTCGCAGCTCAGATATATGTCGACAAAATTATCCTCATTCGTAGCCATGTTTTCTTATGTGTATTTATGTACACGTGTATTGCCACATAGGCATATGCCGCCAGTGTCCTGACGCATGAGTCTCTCAGTTTAGGTTTGTTCCAGTGAGAAATTTGGCAATATTTTGGCTCAGATGTCGAGCTGGTGAGTGTCTCTTCATTCTCGAACAACGTTGAGGTTCGCAGCTCAGATATATGTCGAGAACATTATCCTCATTCGCAGCCATGTTTTCTGATGTGTATGTATGTACACGTGTATTGCCACATAGGCATATGCCGCCAGTGTCCTGACGCATGAGTCTCTCAGTTTGGTTTTTTTCCAGTGAGAAATTTGGCAATATTTTGGCTCTGATGTCGAGCTTGCGAGTGTCTCTTCATCCACGAACTACGTTGAAGTTCGCAGCTCAGATATAAGTTCATAAAATTATCCTCATTCGCAGCCATGTTTTCTTATGTGTATGTATGTACACGTGTATTGCCACATAGGCCTATGGCGCCAGTATCCTGACGCATGAGTCTCTCAGTTTGGGATTTTTCCAGTGAGAAATGTGGCAATATTTTGGCTCGGATGTCGAGCTGGTGAGTGTCTCTTCATTCTCGAACAACGTTGAGGCTCGCAGCTCAGATATATGTCGAGAACATTATCCTCATTCGCAGCCATGTTTTCTGATGTGTATGTATGTACACGTGTATTGCCACATAGGCATATGCCGCCAGTGTCATGACGCATGAGTCTCTCAGTTTGGATTTTTTTTCAGTGAGAAATTTGGCAATATTTTGGCTCTGATGTCGAGCTGGCGAGTGTCTCTTCATCCTCGAACTACGTTGAAGTTCGCAGCTCAGATATAAGTTCATAAAATTATCCTCATTCGCAGCCATGTTTTCTTATGTGTATGTATGTACACGTGTATTGCCACATAGGCCTATGGCGCCAGTATCCTGACGCATGAGTCTCTCAGTTTGGGATTTTTCCAGTGAGAAATGTGGCAATATTTTGGCTCGGATGTCGAGCTGGTGAGTGTCTCTTCATTCTCGAACAACGTTGAGGCTCGCAGCTCAGATATATGTCGAGAACATTATCCTCATTCGCAGCCATGTTTTCTGATGTGTATGTATGTACACGTGTATTGCCACATAGGCATATGCCGCCAGTGTCATGACGCATGAGTCTCTCAGTTTGGTTTTTTTCCAGTGAGAAATTTGGCAATATTTTGGCTCTGATGTCGAGCTTGCGAGTGTCTCTTCATCCACGAACTACGTTGAAGTTCGCAGCTCAGATATAAGTTCATAAAATTATCCTCATTCGCAGCCATGTTTTCTTATGTGTATGTATGTACACGTGTATTGCCACATAGGCCTATGGCGCCAGTATCCTGACGCATGAGTCTCTCAGTTTGGGGTTTTTCCAGTGAGAAATGTGGCAATATTTTGGCTCGGATGTCGAGCTGGTGAGTGTCTCTTCATTCTCGAACAACGTTGAGGCTCGCAGCTCAGATATATGTCGACAAAATTATCCTCATTCGTAGCCATGTTTTCTTATGTGTATTTATGTACACGTGTATTGCCACATAGGCATATGCCGCCAGTGTCCTGACGCATGAGTCTCTCAGTTTAGGTTTGTTCCAGTGAGAAATTTGGCAATATTTTGGCTCAGATGTCGAGCTGGTGAGTGTCTCTTCATTCTCGAACAACGTTGAGGTTCGCAGCTCAGATATATGTCGAGAACATTATCCTCATTCGCAGCCATGTTTTCTGATGTGTATGTATGTACACGTGTATTGCCACATAGGCATATGCCGCCAGTGTCCTGACGCATGAGTCTCTCATTTTTTTTTTTTTTCCAGTGAGAAATTTGGCAATATTTTGGCTCCGATGTCGAGCTTGCGAGTGTCTCTTCATCCACGAACTACGTTGAAGTTCGCAGCTCAGATATAAGTTCATAAAATTATCCTCATTCGCAGCCATGTTTTCTTATGTGTATGTATGTACACGTGTATTGCCACATAGGCCTATGGCGCCAGTATCCTGACGCATGAGTCTCTCAGTTTGGGATTTTTCCAGTGAGAAATGTGGCAATATTTTGGCTCGGATGTCGAGCTGGTGAGTGTCTCTTCATTCTCGAACAACGTTGAGGCTCGCAGCTCAGATATATGTCGACAAAATTATCCTCATTCGTAGCCATGTTTTCTTATGTGTATTTATGTACACGTGTATTGCCACATAGGCATATGCCGCCAGTGTCCTGACGCATGAGTCTCTCAGTTTAGGTTTGTTCCAGTGAGAAATTTGGCAATATTTTGGCTCAGATGTCGAGCTGGTGAGTGTCTCTTCATTCTCGGACAACGTTGAGGTTCGCAGCTCAGATATATGTCGAGAACATTATCCTCATTCGCAGCGATGTTTTCTGATGTGTATGTATATACACGTGTATTGCCACATAGGCATATGCCGCCAGTGTCCTGACGCATGAGTCTCTCAGTTTGGTTTTTTTCCAGTGAGAAATTTGGCAATATTTTGGCTCTGATGTCGAGCTTGCGAGTGTCTCTTCATCCACGAACTACGTTGAAGTTCGCAGCTCAGATATAAGTTCATAAAATTATCCTCATTCGCAGCCATGTTTTCTTATGTGTATGTATGTACACGTGTATTGCCACATAGGCCTATGGCGCCAGTATCCTGACGCATGAGTCTCTCAGTTTGGGATTTTTCCAGTGAGAAATGTGGCAATATTTTGGCTCGGGTGTCGAGCTGGTGAGTGTCTCTTCATTCTCGAACAACGTTGAGGCTCGCAGCTCAGATATATGTCGAGAACATTATCCTCATTCGCAGCCATGTTTTCTGATGTGTATGTATGTACACGTGTATTGCCACATAGGCATATGCCGCCAGTGTCATGACGCATGAGTCTCTCAGTTTGGTTTTTTTTCAGTGAGAAATTTGGCAATATTTTGGCTCTGATGTCGAGCTGGCGAGTGTCTCTTCATCCTCGAACTACGTTGAAGTTCGCAGCTCAGATATAAGTTCATAAAATTATCCTCATTCGCAGCCATGTTTTCTTATGTGTTTGTATGTACACGTGTATTGCCACATAGGCCTATGGCGCCAGTATCCTGACCCATGAGTCTCTCAGTTTGGGATTTTTCCAGTGAGAAATGTGGCAATATTTTGGCTCGGATGTCGAGCTGGTGAGTGTCTCTTCATTCTCGAACAACGTTGAGGCTCGCAGCTCAGATATATGTCGAGAACATTATCCTCATTCGCAGCCATGTTTTCTGATGTGTATGTATGTACACGTGTATTGCCACATAGGCATATGCCGCCAGTGTCATGACGCATGAGTCTCTCAGTTTGGTTTTTTTTTCAGTGAGAAATTTGGCAATATTTTGGCTCTGATGTCGAGCTGGCGAGTGTCTCTTCATCCTCGAACTACGTTGAAGTTCGCAGCTCAGATATAAGTTCATAAAATTATCCTCATTCGCAGCCATGTTTTCTTATGTGTATGTATGTACACGTGTATTGCCACATAGGCCTATGGCGCCAGTATCCTGACGCATGAGTCTCTCAGTTTGGGGTTTTTCCAGTGAGAAATGTGGCAATATTTTGGCTCGGATGTCGAGCTGGTGAGTGTCTCTTCATTCTCGAACAACGTTGAGGCTCGCAGCTCAGATATATGTCGACAAAATTATCCTCATTCGTAGCCATGTTTTCTTATGTGTATTTATGTACACGTGTATTGCCACATAGGCATATGCCGCCAGTGTCCTGACGCATGAGTCTCTCAGTTTAGGTTTGTTCCAGTGAGAAATTTGGCAATATTTTGGCTCAGATGTCGAGCTGGTGAGTGTCTCTTCATTCTCGAACAACGTTGAGGTTCGCAGCTCAGATATATGTCGAGAACATTATCCTCATTCGCAGCCATGTTTTCTGATGTGTATGTATGTACACGTGTATTGCCACATAGGCATATGCCTCCAGTGTCCTGACGCATGAGTCTCTCAGTTTGGTTTTTTTCCAGTGAGAAATTTGGCAATATTTTGGCTCTGATGTCGAGCTTGCGAGTGTCTCTTCATCCACGAACTACGTTGAAGTTCGCAGCTCAGATATAAGTTCATAAAATTATCCTCATTCGCAGCCATGTTTTCTTATGTGTATGTATGTACACGTGTATTGCCACATAGGTCTATGGCGCCAGTATCCTGACGCATGAGTCTCTCAGTTTGGGATTTTTCCAGTGAGAAATGTGGCAATATTTTGGCTCGGATGTCGAGCTGGTGAGTGTCTCTTCATTCTCGAACAACGTTGAGGCTCGCAGCTCAGATATATGTCGAGAACATTATCCTCATTCGCAGCCATGTTTTCTGATGTGTATGTATGTACACGTGTATTGCCACATAGGCATATGCCGCCAGTGTCATGAAGCATGAGTCTCTCAGTTTGGTTTTTTTTCAGTGAGAAATTTGGCAATATTTTGGCTCTGATGTCGAGCTGGCGAGTGTCTCTTCATCCTCGAACTACGTTGAAGTTCGCAGCTCAGATATAAGTTCATAAAATTATCCTCATTCGCAGCCATGTTTTCTTATGTGTATGTATGTACACGTGTATTGCCACATAGGCCTATGGCGCCAGTATCCTGACGCATGAGTCTCTCAGTTTGGGGTTTTTCCAGTGAGAAATGTGGCAATATTTTGGCTCGGATGTCGAGCTGGTGAGTGTCTCTTCATTCTCGAACAACGTTGAGGCTCGCAGCTCAGATATATGTCGACAAAATTATGCTCATTCGTAGCCATGTTTTCTTATGTGTATTTATGTACACGTGTATTGCCACATAGGCATATGCCGCCAGTGTCCTGACGCATGAGTCTCTCAGTTTAGGTTTGTTCCAGTGAGAAATTTGGCAATATTTTGGCTCAGATGTCGAGCTGGTGAGTGTCTCTTCATTCTCGAACAACGTTGAGGTTCGCAGCTCAGATATATGTCGAGAACATTATCCTCATTCGCAGCCATGTTTTCTGATGTGTATGTATGTACACGTGTATTGCCACATAGGCATATGCCGCCAGTGTCCTGACGCATGAGTCTCTCAGTTTGGGATTTTTCCAGTGAGAAATGTGGCAATATTTTGGCTCGGATGTCGAGCTGGTGAGTGTCTCTTCATTCTCGAACAACGTTGAGGCTCGCAGCTCAGATATATGTCGAGAACATTATCCTCATTCGCAGCCATGTTTTCTGATGTGTATGTATGTACACGTGTATTGCCACATAGGCATATGCCGCCAGTGTCATGACGCATGAGTCTCTCAGTTTGGTTTTTTTTTCAGTGAGAAATTTGGCAATATTTTGGCTCTGATGTCGAGCTGGCGAGTGTCTCTTCATCCTCGAACTACGTTGAAGTTCGCAGCTCAGATATAAGTTCATAAAATTATCCTCATTCGCAGCCATGTTTTCTTATGTGTATGTATGTACACGTGTATTGCCACATAGGCCTATGGCGCCAGTATCCTGACGCATGAGTCTCTCAGTTTGGGGTTTTTCCAGTGAGAAATGTGGCAATATTTTGGCTCGGATGTCGAGCTGGTGAGTGTCTCTTCATTCTCGAACAACGTTGAGGCTCGCAGCTCAGATATATGTCGAGAACATTATCCTCATTCGCAGCCATGTTTTCTGATGTGTATGTATGTACACGTGTATTGCCACATAGGCATATGCCGCCAGTGTCATGACGCATGAGTCTCTCAGTTTGGTTTTTTTTTCAGTGAGAAATTTGGCAATATTTTGGCTCTGATGTCGAGCTGGCGAGTGTCTCTTCATCCTCGAACTACGTTGAAGTTCGCAGCTCAGATATAAGTTCATAAAATTATCCTCATTCGCAGCCATGTTTTCTTATGTGTATGTATGTACACGTGTATTGCCACATAGGCCTATGGCGCCAGTATCCTGACGCATGAGTCTCTCAGTTTGGGGTTTTTCCAGTGAGAAATGTGGCAATATTTTGGCTCGGATGTCGAGCTGGTGAGTGTCTCTTCATTCTCGAACAACGTTGAGGCTCGCAGCTCAGATATATGTCGACAAAATTATCCTCATTCGTAGCCATGTTTTCTTATGTGTATTTATGTACACGTGTATTGCCACATAGGCATATGCCGCCAGTGTCCTGACGCATGAGTCTCTCAGTTTAGGTTTGTTCCAGTGAGAAATTTGGCAATATTTTGGCTCAGATGTCGAGCTGGTGAGTGTCTCTTCATTCTCGAACAACGTTGAGGTTCGCAGCTCAGATATATGTCGAGAACATTATCCTCATTCGCAGCCATGTTTTCTGATGTGTATGTATGTACACGTGTATTGCCACATAGGCATATGCCGCCAGTGTCCTGACGCATGAGTCTCTCAGTTTGGTTTTTTTCCAGTGAGAAATTTGGCAATATTTTGGCTCTGATGTCGAGCTTGCGAGTGTCTCTTCATCCACGAACTACGTTGAAGTTCGCAGCTCAGATATAAGTTCATAAAATTATCCTCATTCGCAGCCATGTTTTCTTATGTGTATGTATGTACACGTGTATTGCCACATAGGCCTATGGCGCCAGTATCCTGACGCATGAGTCTCTCAGTTTGGGATTTTTCCAGTGAGAAATGTGGCAATATTTTGGCTCGGATGTCGAGCTGGTGAGTGTCTCTTCATTCTCGAACAACGTTGAGGCTCGCAGCTCAGATATATGTCGAGAACATTATCCTCATTCGCAGCCATGTTTTCTGATGTGTATGTATGTACACGTGTATTGCCACATAGGCATATGCCGCCAGTGTCATGACGCATGAGTCTCTCAGTTTGGTTTTTTTTCAGTGAGAAATTTGGCAATATTTTGGCTTTGATGTCGAGCTGGCGAGAGTCTCTTCATCCTCGAACTACGTTGAAGTTCGCAGCTCAGATATAAGTTCATAAAATTATCCTCATTCGCAGCCATGTTTTCTTATGTGTATGTATGTACACGTGTATTGCCACATAGGCCTATGGCGCCAGTATCCTGACGCATGAGTCTCTCAGTTTGGGGTTTTTCCAGTGAGAAATGTGGCAATATTTTGGCTCGGATGTCGAGCTGGTGAGTGTCTCTTCATTCTCGAACAACGTTGAGGCTCGCAGCTCTGATATATGTCGACAAAATTAACCTCATTCGTAGCCATGTTTTCTTATGTGTATTTATGTACACGTGTATTGCCACATAGGCATATGCCGCCAGTGTCCTGACGCATGAGTCTCTCAGTTTAGGTTTGTTCCAGTGAGAAATTTGGCAATATTTTGGCTCAGATGTCGAGCTGGTGAGTGTCTCTTCATTCTCGAACAACGTTGAGGTTCGCAGCTCAGATATATGTCGAGAACATTATCCTCATTCGCAGCCATGTTTTCTGATGTGTATGTATGTACACGTGTATTGCCACATAGGCATATGCCGCCAGTGTCCTGACGCATGAGTCTCTCAGTTTGGTTTTTTTTCCAGTGAGAAATTTGGCAATATTTTGGCTCTGATGTCGAGCTTGCGAGTGTCTCTTCATCCACGAACTACGTTGAAGTTCGCAGCTCAGATATAAGTTCATAAAATTATCCTCATTCGCAGCCATGTTTTCTTATGTGTATGTATGTACACGTGTATTGCCACATAGGCCTATGGCGCCAGTATCCTGACGCATGAGTCTCTCAGTTTGGGATTTTTCCAGTGAGAAATGTGGCAATATTTTAGCTCGGATGTCGAGCTGGTGAGTGTCTCTTCATTCTCGAACAACGTTGAGGCTCGCAGCTCAGATATATGTCGAGAACATTATCCTCATTCGCAGCCATGTTTTCTGATGTGTATGTATGTACACGTGTATTGCCACATAGGCATATGCCGCCAGTGTCATGACGCATGAGTCTCTCAGTTTGGTTTTTTTTCAGTGAGAAATTTGGCAATATTTTGGCTCTGATGTCGAGCTGGCGAGTGTCTCTTCATCCTCGAACTACGTTGAAGTTCGCAGCTCAGATATAAGTTCATAAAATTATCCTCATTCGCAGCCATGTTTTCTTATGTGTATGTATGTACACGTGTATTGCCACATAGGCCTATGGCGCCAGTATCCTGACGCATGAGTCTCTCAGTTTGGGATTTTGCCAGTGAGAAATGTGGCAATATTTTGGCTCGGATGTCGAGCTGGTGAGTGTCTCTTCATTCTCGAACAACGTTGAGGCTCGCAGCTCAGATATATGTCGAGAACATTATCCTCATTCGCAGCCATGTTTTCTGATGTGTATGTATGTACACGTGTATTGCCACATAGGCATATGCCGCCAGTGTCATGACGCATGAGTCTCTCAGTTTGGTTTTTTTTCAGTGAGAAATTTGGCAATATTTTGGCTCTGATGTCGAGCTGGCGAGTGTCTCTTCATCCTCGAACTACGTTGTAGTTTGCAGCTCAGATATAAGTTCATAAAATTATCCTCATTCGCAGCCATGTTTTCTTATGTGTATGTATGTACACGTGTATTGCCACATAGGCCTATGGCGCCAGTATCCTGACGCATGAGTCTCTCAGTTTGGGGTTTTTCCAGTGAGAAATGTGGCAATATTTTGGCTCGGATGTCGAGCTGGTGAGTGTCTCTTCATCCACGAACTACGTTGAAGTTCGCAGCTCAGATATAAATTCATAAATTATCCTCATTCGCAGCCATGTTTTCTTATGTGTATGTATGTACACGTGTATTGTCACATAGGCCTATGGCGCCAGTATTCTGACGCATGAGTCTCTCAGTTTGGGTTTTTTCCAGTGAGAAATGTGGCAATATTTTGGCTCGGATGTCGAGCTGGTGAGTGTCTCTTCATTCTCGAACAACGTTGAGGCTCGCAGCTCAGATATATGTCGAGAACATTATCCTCATTCGCAGCCATGTTTTCTGATGTGTATGTATGTACACGTGTATTGTCACATAGGCATATACCGCCAGTATCCTGACGCATGAGTCTCTCAGTTTGGGGTTTTTCCAGTGAGAAATGTGGCAATATTTTGGCTCGGATGTCGAGCTGGTGAGTGTCTCTTCATTCTCGAACAACGTTGAGGCTCGCAGCTCAGATATATGTCGACAAAATTATCCTCATTCGTAGCCATGTTTTCTTATGTGTATTTATGTACACGTGTATTGCCACATAGGCATATGCCGCCAGTGTACTGACGCATGAGTCTCTCAGTTTAGGTTTGTTCCAGTGAGAAATTTGGCAATATTTTGGCTCTGATGTCGAGCTGGCGAGTGTCTCTTCATCCACGAACCACGTTGAAGTTCGCAGCTCAGATATAAATTCATAAAATTATCCTCATTCGCAGCCATGTTTTCTTATGTGTATGTATGTACACGTGTATTGCCACATAGGCCTATGGCGCCAGTATTCTGACGCATGAGTCTCTCAGTTTGGGATTTTTCCAGTGAGAAATGTGGCAATATTTTGGCTCGGATGTCGAGCTGGTGAGTGTCTCTTCATTCTCGAACAACGTTGAGGCTCGCAGCTCAGATATATGTCGAGAACATTATCCTCATTCGCAGCCATGTTTTATGATGTGTATGTATGTACACGTGTATTGCCACATAGGCATATGCCGCCAGTGTCATGACGCATGAGTCTCTCAGTTTGGTTTTTTTTCAGTGAGAAATTTGGCAATATTTTGGCTCGGATGTCGAGCTGGTGAGTGTCTCTTCATTCTCGAACAACGTTGAGGATCGCAGCTCAGATATATGTCGACAAAATTATCCTCATTCGTAGCCATATTTTCTTATGTGTATGTATGTACATGTGTATTGCCTCATAGGCCTATGCCGCCAGTGTCCTGACGCATGAGTCTCAAAGTTTTGGTCTCTTCCGGTGAGAATTTTGGCGATGTGTTAGCTCAGATGTGGAGGTGGTGAGTGTCTCTTCATTCTGGAACAACGTTGAGGCTCGCAGCTCAGATATATGTCGAGAACATTATCCTCATTCGCAGCCATGTTTTCTGATGTGTATGTATGTACACGTGTATTGTCACATAGGCATATACCGCCAGTATCCTGACGCATGAGTCCCTCAGTTTGGGTTTTTTCCAGTGAGAAATGTGGCAATATTTTGGCTCAGATGTCGAGCTGGTGAGTGTCTCTTCATTCTCGAACAACGTTGAGGCTCGCAGCTCAGATATATGTCGACAAAATTATCCTCATTCGTAGCCATGTTTTCTTATGTGTATTTATGTACACGTGTATTGCCACATAGGTATATGCCGCCAGTGTCCTGACGCATGAGTCTCTCAGTTTAGGTTTGTTCCAGTGAGAAATTTGGCAATATTTTGGCTCTGATGTCGAGCTGGCGAGTGTCTCTTCATCCACGAACTACGTTGAAGTTCGCAGCTCAGATATAAATTCATAAAATTATCCTCATTCGCAGCCATGTTTTCTTATGTGTATGTATGTACACGTGTATTGCCACATAGGCCTATGGCGCCAGTATTCTGACGCATGAGTCTCTCAGTTTGGGATTTTTCCAGTGAGAAATGTGGCAATATTTTGGCTCGGATGTCGAGCTGGTGAGTGTCTCTTCATTCTCGAACAACGTTGAGGCTCGCAGCTCAGATATATGTCGAGAACATTATCCTCATTCGCAGCCATGTTTTATGATGTGTATGTATGTACACGTGTATTGCCACATAGGCATATGCCGCCAGTGTCATGACGCATGAGTCTCTCAGTTTGGTTTTTTTCAGTGAGAAATTTGGCAATATTTTGGCTCTGATGTCGAGCTGGCGAGTGTCTCTTCATCCTCGAACTACGTTGAAGTTCGCAGCTCAGATATAAGTTCATAAAATTATCCTCATTCGCAGCCATGTTTTCTTATGTGTATGTATGTACACGTGTATTGCCACATAAGCCTATGGCGCCAGTATCCTGACGCATGAGTCTCTAAGTTTGGGGTTTTTCCAGTGAGAAATGTGGCAATATTTTGGCTCGGATGTCGAGCTGGTGAGTGTCTCTTCATTCTCGAACAACGTTGAGGCTCGCAGCTCAGATATATGTCGACAAAATTATCCTCATTCGTAGCCATGTTTTCTTATGTGTATGTATGTACACGTGTATTGCCACATAGGCCTATGGCGCCAGTATCCTGACGCATGAGTCTCTCAGTTTGGGATTTTTCCAGTGAGAAATGTGGCAATATTTTGGCTCGGATGTCGAGCTGGTGAGTGTCTCTTCATTCTCGAACAACGTTGAGGCTCGCAGCTCAGATATATGTCGAGAACATTATCCTCATTCGCAGCCATGTTTTCTGATGTGTATGTATGTACACGTGTATTGCCACATAGCCATATGCCGCCAGTGTCATGACGCATGAGTCTCTCAGTTTGGTTTTTTTTCAGTGAGAAATTTTTCAATATTTTGGCTCTGATGTCGAGCTGGCGAGTGTCTCTTCATCCTCGAACTACGTTGAAGTTCGCAGCTCAGATATAAGTTCATAAAATTATCCTCATTCGCAGCCATGTTTTCTTATGTGTATGTATGTACACGTGTATTGCCACATAGGCCTATGGCGCCAGTATCCTGACGCATGAGTCTCTCAGTTTGGGGTTTTTCCAGTGAGAAATGTGGCAATATTTTGGCTCGGATGTCGAGCTGGTGAGTGTCTCTTCATTCTCGAACAACGTTGAGGATCGCAGCTCAGATATATGTCGACAAAATTATCCTCATTCGTAGCCATATTTTCTTATGTGTATGTATGTACATGTGTATTGCCTCATAGGCCTATGCCGCCAGTGTCCTGACGCATGAGTCTCAAAGTTTTGGTCTCTTCCGGTGAGAATTTTGGCGATGTGTTAGCTCAGATGTGGACGTGGTGAGTGTCTCTTCATTCTCGAACAACGTTGAGGCTCGCAGCTCAGATATATGTCGAGAACATTATCCTCATTCGCAGCCATGTTTTCTGATGTGTATGTATGTACACGTGTATTGTCACATAGGCATATACCGCCAGTATCCTGACGCATGAGTTTCTCAGTTTGGGATTTTTCCAGTGAGAAATGTGGCAATATTTTGGCTCGGATGTCGAGCTGGTGAGTGTCTCTTCATTCTCGAACAACGTTGAGGTTCGCAGCTCAGATATAAGTTCATAAAATTATCCTCATTCGCAGCCATGTTTTCTTATGTGTATGTATGTACACGTGTATTGCCACATAGGCCTATGGCGCCAGTATCCTGACGCATGAGTCTCTCAGTTTGGGGTTTTTCCAGTGAGAAATGTGGCAATATTTTGGCTCGGATGTCGAGCTGGTGAGTGTCTCTTCATTCTCGAACAGCGTTGAGGATCGCAGCTCAGATATATGTCGACAAAATTATCCTCATTCGTAGCCATATTTTCTTATGTGTATGTATGTACATGTGTATTGCCTCATAGGCCTATGCCGCCAGTGTCCTGACGCATGAGTCTCAAAGTTTTGGTCTCTTCCGGTGAGAATTTTGGCGATGTGTTAGCTCAGATGTGGACGTGGTGAGTGTCTCTTCATTCTCGAACAACGTTGAGGCTCGCAGCTCAGATATATGTCGAGAACATTATCCTCATTCGCAGCCATGTTTTCTGATGTGTATGTATGTACACGTGTATTGTCACATAGGCATATACCGCCAGTATCCTGACGCATGAGTTTCTCAGTTTGGGGTTTTTCCAGTGAGAAATGTGGCAATATTTTGGCTCTGATGTCGAGCTGGCGAGTGTCTCTTCATCCACGAACTACGTTGAAGTTCGCAGCTCAGATATAAATTCATAAAATTATCCTCATTCGCAGCCATGTTTTCTTATGTGTATGTATGTACACGTGTATTGCCACACAGGCCTATGGCGCCAGTATTCTGAAGCATGAGTCTCTCAGTTTGGGGTTTTTTCAGTAAGAAATGTGGCAATATTTTGGCTCGGATGTCGAGCTGGTGCGTGTCTCTTCATTCTCGAACAACGTTGAGGCTCGCAGCTCAGATATATGTCGAGAACATTATCCTCATTCGCAGCCATGTTTTCTGATGTGTATGTATGTACACGTGTATTGCCACATAGGCCTATGCCGCCAGTATCCTGACGCATGAGTCTCTCAGTTTGGGGTTTTTCCAGTGAGAAATGTGGCAATATTTTGGCTCAGATGTCGAGCTGGTGAGTGTCTCTTCATTCTCGAACAACGTTGAGGATCGCAGCTCAGATATATGTCGACAAAATTATCCTCATTCGTAGCCATATTTTCTTATGTGTATGTATGTACATGTGTATTGCCTCATAGGCCTTATGCCGCCAGTGTCCTGACGCATGAGTCTCAAAGTTTTGGTCTCTTCCGGTGAGAATTTTGGCGATGTGTTAGCTCAGATGTGGAGGTGGTGCGTGTCTCTTCATTCTCGAACAACGTTGAGGCTCGCAGCTCAGATAAATGTCGAGAACATTATCCTCATTCGCAGCCATGTTTTCTGATGTGTATGTATGTACACGTGTATTGCCACATAGGCATATGCCGCCAGTGTCCTGACGCATGAGTCTCTCAGTTTGGTTTTTTTTCAGTGAGAAATTTGGCAATATTTTGGATCTGATGTCGAGCTGGCGAGTGTCTCTTCATCCTCGAACTACGTTGAAGTTCGCAGCTCAGATATAAGTTCATAAAATTATCCTCATTCGCAGCCATGTTTTATGATGTGTATGTATGTACACGTGTATTGTCACATAGGCATATACCGCCAGTATCCTGACGCATGAGTCTCTCAGTTTGGGGTTTTTCCAGTGAGAAATGTGGCAATATTTTGGCTCGGATGTCGAGCTGGTGAGTGTCTCTTCATTCTCGAACAACGTTGAGGCTCGCAGCTCAGATATATGTCGACAAAATTATCCTCATTCGTAGCCATGTTTTCTTATGTGTATTTGTGTACACGTGTATTGCCACATAGGCATATGCCGCCAGTTTCCTGACGCATGAGTCTCTCAGTTTAGGTTTGTTCCAGTGAGAAATTTAGCAATATTTTGACTCTGATGTCGAGCTGGCGAGTGTCTCTTCATCCACGAACTACGTTGAAGTTCGCAGCTCAGATATAAATTCATAAAATTATCCTCATTCGCAGCCATGTTTTCTTATGTGTATGTATGTACACGTGTATTGCCACATAGGCCTATGGCGCCAGTATTCTGACGCATGAGTCTCTCAGTTTGGGATTTTTCCAGTGAGAAATGTGGCAATATTTTGGCTCAGATGTCGAGCTGGTGAGTGTCTCTTCATTCTCGAACAACGTTGAGGCTCGCAGCTCAGATATATGTCGAGAACATTATCCTCATTCGCAGCCATGTTTTATGATGTGTATGTATGTACACGTGTATTGCCACATAGGCATATGCCGCCAGTGTCATGACGCATGAGTCTCTCAGTTTGGGTTTTTTTCAGTGAGAAATTTGGCAATATTTTGGCTCTGATGTTGAGCTGGCGAGTGTCTCTTCATCCTCGAACTACGTTGAAGTTCGCAGCTCAGATATAAGTTCATAAAATTATCCTCATTCGCAGCCATGTTTTCTTATGTGTATGTATGTACACGTGTATTGCCACATAGGCCTATGGCGCCAGTATCCTGACGCATGAGTCTCTCAGTTTGGGGTTTTTCCAGTGAGAAATGTGGCAATATTTTGGCTCGGATGTCGAGCTGGTGAGTGTCTCTTCATTCTCGAACAACGTTGGGGTTCGCAGCTCAGATATATGTCGAGAACATTATCCTCATTCGCAGCCATGTTTTCTTATGTGTATGTATGTACACGTGTATTGCCACATAGGCCTATGGCGCCAGTATTCTGACGCATGAGTCTCTCAGTTTGGGATTTTTCCAGTGAGAAATGTGGCAATATTTTGGCTCGGATGTCGAGCTGGTGAGTGTCTCTTCATTTTCGAACAACGTTGAGGCTCGCAGCTCAGATATATGTCGAGAACATTATCCTCATTCGCAGCCATGTTTTCTGATGTGTATGTATGTACACGTGTATTGCCACATAGGCATATGCCGCCAGTGTCCTGACGCATGAGTCTCTCAGTTTGGTTTTTTTTCAGTGAGAAATTTGGCAATATTTTGGCTCTGATGTCGAGCTGGCGAGTGTCTCTTCATCCTCGAACTACGTTGAAGTTCGCAGCTCAGATATAAGTTCATAAAATTTTCCTTATTCGCAGCCATGTTTTCTTATGTGTATGTATGTACACGTGTATTGCCACATAGGCCTATGGCGCCAGTATCCTGACGCATGAGTCTCTCAGTTTGGGGTTTTTCCAGTGAGAAATGTGGCAATATTTTGGCTCGGATGTCGAGCTGGTGAGTGTCTCTTCATTCTCGAACAACGTTGAGGCTCGCAGCTCAGATATATGTCGACAACATTATCCTCATTCGTAGCCATGTTTTCTTATGTGTATTTATGTACACGTGTATTGCCACATAGGCATATGCCGCCAGTGTCCTGACGCATGAGTCTCTCAGTTTAGGTTTGTTCCAGTGAGAAATTTGGCAATATTTTGGCTCTGATGTCGAGCTGGCGAGTGTCTCTTAATCCACGAACTACGTTGAAGTTCGCAGCTCAGATATAAATTCATAAAATTATCCTCATTCGCAGCCATGTTTTCTTATGTGTATGTATGTACACGTGTATTGTCACATAGGCCTATGGCGCCAGTATTTTGACGCATGAGTCTCTCAGTTTGGGGTTTTTCCAGTGAGAAATGTGGCAATATTTTGGCTCGGATGTCGAGCTGGTGAGTGTCTCTTCATTCTCGAACAACGTTGAGGCTCGCAGCTCAGATATATGTCGAGAACATTATCCTCATTCGCAGCCATGTTTTCTGATGTGTATGTATGTACACGTGTATTGTCACATAGGCATATACCGCCAGTATCCTGACGCATGAGTCTCTCAGTTTGGGGTTTTTCCAGTGAGAAATGTGGCAATATTTTGGCTCGGATGTCGAGCTGGTGAGTGTCTCTTCATTCTCGAACAACGTTGAGGCTCGCAGCTCAGATATATGTCGACAAAATTATCCTCATTCGTAGCCATGTTTTCTTATGTGTATTTATGTACACGTGTATTGCCACATAGGCATATGCCGCCAGTGTCCTGACGCATGAGTCTCTCAGTTTAGGTTTGTTCCAGTGAGAAATTTGGCAATATTTTGGCTCTGATGTCGAGCTGGCGAGTGTCTCTTCATCCACGAACTACGTTGAAGTTCGCAGCTCAGATATAAATTCATAAAATTATCCTCATTCGCAGCCATGTTTTCTTATGTGTATGTATGTACACGTGTATTGCCACATAGGCCTATGGCGCCAGTATTCTGACGCATGAGTCTCTCAGTTTGGGATTTTTCCAGTGAGAAATGTGGCAATATTTTGGCTCGGATGTCGAGCTGGTGAGTTTCTCTTCATTCTCGAACAACGTTGAGGCTCGCAGCTCAGATATATGTCGAGAACATTATCCTCATTCGCAGCCATGTTTTATGATGTGTATGTATGTACACGTGTATTGCCACATAGGCATATGCCGCCAGTGTCATGACGCATGAGTCTCTCAGTTTGGTTTTTTTTCAGTGAGAAATTTGGCAATATTTTGGCTCTGATGTCGAGCTGGCGAGTGTCTCTTCATCCTCGAACTACGTTGAAGTTCGCAGCTCAGATATAAGTTCATAAAATTATCCTCATTCGCAGCCATGTTTTCTTATGTGTATGTATGTACACGTGTATTGCCACATAGGCCTATGGCGCCAGTATCCTGACGCATGAGTCTCTCAGTTTGGGGTTTTTCCAGTGAGAAATGTGGCAATATTTTGGCTCGGATGTCGAGCTGGTGAGTGTCTCTTCATTCTCGAACAACGTTGAGGCTCGCAGCTCAGATATATGTCGACAAAATTATCCTCATTCGTAGCCATGTTTTCTTATGTGTATTTATGTACACGTGTATTGCCACATAGGCATATGCCGCCAGTGTCCTGATGCATTAGTCTCTCAGTTTAGGTTTGTTCCAGTGAGAAATTTGGCAATATTTTGGCTCTGATGTCGAGCTGGCGAGTGTCTCTTCATCCACGAACTACGTTGAAGTTCGCAGCTCAGATATAAATTCATAAAATTATCCTCATTCGCAGCCATGTTTTCTTATGTGTATGTATGTACACGTGTATTGCCACATAGGCCTATGGCGCCAGTATTCTGACGCATGAGTCTCTCAGTTTGGGGTTTTTCCAGTGAGAAATGTGGCAATATTTTGGCTCGGATGTCGAGCTGGTGAGTGTCTCTTCATTCTCGAACAACGTTGAGGCTCGCAGCTCAGATATATGTCGAGAACATTATCCTCATTCGCAGCCATGTTTTCTGATGTGTATGTATGTACACGTGTATTGCCACATAGGCCTATGCCGCCAGTATCCTGACGCATGAGTCTCTCAGTTTGGGGTTTTTGCAGTGAGAAATGTGGCAATATTTTGGCTCGGATGTCGAGCTGGTGAGTGTCTCTTCATTCTCGAACAACGTTGAGGATCGCAGCTCAGATATATGTCGACAAAATTATCCTCATTCGTAGCCATATTTTCTTATGTGTATGTATGTACATGTGTATTGCCTCATAGGCCTATGCCGCCATTGTCCTGACGCATGAGTCTCAAAGTTTTGGTCTCTTCCGGTGAGAATTTTGGCGATGTGTTAGCTCAGATGTGGAGGTGGTGAGTGTCTCTTCATTCTCGAACAACGTTGAGGCTCGCAGCTCAGATATATGTCGAGAACATTATCCTCATTCGCAGCCATGTTTTCTGATGTGTATGTATGTACACGTGTATTGTCACATAGGCATATACCGCCAGTATCCTGACGCATGAGTCTCTCAGTTTGGGGTTTTTCCAGTGAGAAATGTGGCAATATTTTGGCTCCGATGTCGAGCTGGTGAGTGTCTCTTCATTCTCGAACAACGTTGAGGCTCGCAGCTCAGATATATGTCGACAAAATTATCCTCATTCGTAGCCATGTTTTCTTATGTGTATTTATGTACACGTGTATTGCCACATAGGCATATGCCGCCAGTGTCCTGACGCATGAGTCTCTCAGTTTAGGTTTGTTCTAGTGAGAAATTTGGCAATATTTTGGCTCGGATGTCGAGATGGCGAGTGTCTCTTCATCCACGAACTACGTTGAAGTTCGCAGCTCAGATATAAATTCATAAAATTATCCTCATTCGCAGCCATGTTTTCTTATGTGTATGTATGTACACGTGTATTGCCACATAGGCCTATGGCGCCAGTATTCTGACGCATGAGTCTCTCAGTTTGGGGTTTTTCCAGTGAGAAATGTGGCAATATTTTGGCTCGGATGTCGAGCTGGTGAGTGTCTCTGAATTCTCGAACAACGTTGAGGCTCGCAGCTCAGATATATGTCGAGAACATTATCCTCATTCGTAGCCATATTTTCTTATGTGTATGTATGTACATGTGTATTGCCTCATAGGCCTATGCCGCCAGTGTCCTGACGCATGAGTCTCAAAGTTTTGGTCTCTTCCGGTGAGAATTTTGGCGATGTGTTAGCTCAGATGTGGAGGTGGTGAATGTCTCTTCATTCTCGAACAACGTTGAGGTTCGCAGCTCAGATATATGTCGAGAACATTATCCTCATTCGCAGCCATGTTTTCTGATATGTATGTATGTACACGTGTATTGCCACATAGGCCCATGCCGCCAGTATACTGACGCATGAGTCTCTTAGTTTGTTTGTTTTTCCAGTGAGAATTTTGGCGATGTGTTAGCTCAGATGTGGAGGTGGTGAATATCTTTTCATTATCGAACAACGTTGAGGTTCGCATCTCAGATATATGTCGAGAACATTATCCTCATTCGCAGCCATGTTTTCTGATGTGTTTGTATGTACACGTGTATTGCCACATAGGCATATACCGCCAGTGTCATGACGCATGAGTCTCTCAGTTTGGTTTTTTTTCAGTGAGAAATTTGGCAATATTTTGGCTCTGATGTCGAGCTGGCGAGTGTCTCTTCATCCTCGAACTACGTTGAAGTTCGCAGCTCAGATATAAGTTCATAAAATTATCCTCATTCGCAGCCATGTTTTCTTATGTGTATGTATGTACACGTGTATTGCCACATAGGCCTATGGCGCCAGTATCCTGACGCATGAGTCTCTCAGTTTGGGGTTTTTCCAGTGAGAAATGTGGCAATATTTTGGCTCGGATGTCGAGCTGGTGAGTGTCTCTTCATTCTCGAACAACGTTGAGGCTCGCAGCTCAGATATATGTCGACAAAATTATCCTCATTCGTAGCCATGTTTTCTTATGTGTATTTATGTACACGTGTATTGCCACATAGGCATATGCCGCCAGTGTCCTGACGCATGAGTCTCTCAGTTTAGGTTTGTTCCAGTGAGAAATTTGGCAATATTTTGGCTCAGATGTCGAGCTGGTGAGTGTCTCTTCATTCTCGAACAACGTTGAGGTTCGCAGCTCAGATATATGTCGAGAACATTATCCTCATTCGCAGCCATGTTTTCTGATGTGTATGTATGTACACGTGTATTGCCACATAGGCATATGCCGCCAGTGTCCTGACGCATGAGTCTCTCAGTTTGGTTTTTTTCCAGTGAGAAATTTGGCAATATTTTGGCTCTGATGTCGAGCTTGCGAGTGTCTCTTCATCCACGAACTACGTTGAAGTTCGCAGCTCAGATATAAGTTCATAAAATTATCCTCATTCGCAGCCATGTTTTCTTATGTGTATGTATGTACACGTGTATTGCCACATAGGCCTATGGCGCCAGTATCCTGACGCATGAGTCTCTCAGTTTGGGATTTTTCCAGTGAGAAATGTGGCAATATTTTGGCTCGGATGTCGAGCTGGTGAGTGTCTCTTCATTCTCGAACAACGTTGAGGCTCGCAGCTCAGATATATGTCGAGAACATTATCCTCATTCGCAGCCATGTTTTCTGATGTGTATGTATGTACACGTGTATTGCCACATAGGCATATGCCGCCAGTGTCATGACGCATGAGTCTCTCAGTTTGGTTTTTTTTCAGTGAGAAATTTGGCAATATTTTGGCTCTGATGTCGAGCTGGCGAGTGTCTCTTCATCCTCGAACTACGTAGAAGTTCGCAGCTCAGAGATAAGTCCATAAAATTATCCTCATTCGCAGCCATGTTTTTTTATGTGTATGTATGTACACGTGTATTGCCACATAGGCCTATGGCGCCAGTATCCTGACGCATGAGTCTCTCAGTTTGGGGTTTTTCCAGTGAGAAATGTGGCAATATTTTGGCTCGGATGTCGAGCTGGTGAGTGTCTCTTCATTCTCGAACAACGTTGAGGCTCGCAGCTCAGATATATGTCGACAAAATTATCCTCATTCGTAGCCATGTTTTCTTATGTGTATTTATGTACACGTGTATTGCCACATAGGCATATGCCGCCAGTGTCCTGACGCATGAGTCTCTCAGTTTAGGTTTGTTCCAGTGAGAAATTTGGCAATATTTTGGCTCTGATGTCGAGCTGGCGAGTGTCGCTTCATCCACGAACTACGTTGAAGTTCGCAGCTCAGATATAAATTCATAAAATTATCCTCATTCGCAGCCATGTTTTCTTATGTGTATGTATGTACACGTGTATTGTCACATAGGCCTATGGCGCCAGTATTCTGACGCATGAGTCTCTCAGTTTGGGGTTTTTCCAGTGAGAAATGTTGCAATATTTTGGCTCGGATGTCGAGCTGGTGAGTGTCTCTTCATTCTCGAACAACGTTGAGGCTCACAGCTCAGATATATGTCGAGAACATTATCCTCATTCGCAGCCATGTTTTCTGATGTGTATGTATGTACACGTGTATTGCCACATAGGCCTATGCCGCCAGTATCCTGACGCATGAGTCTCTCAGTTTGGGGTTTTTCCAGTGATAAATGTGGCAATATTTTGGCTCGGATGTCGAGCTGGTGAGTGTCTCTTCATTCTCGAACAACGTTGAGGATCGCAGCTCAGATATATGTCGACAAAATTATCCTCATTCGTAGCCATATTTTCTTATGTGTATGTATGTACATGTGTATTGCCTCATAGGCCTATGCCGCCAGTGTCCTGACGCATGAGTCTCAAAGTTTTGGTCTCTTCCGGTGAGAATTTTGGCGATGTGTTAGCTCAGATGTGGAGGTGGTGAGTGTCTCTTCATTCTCGAACAACGTTGAGGCTCGCAGCTCAGATATATGTCGAGAACATTATCCTCATTCGCAGCCATGTTTTCTGATGTGTATGTATGTACACGTGTATTGTCACATAGGCATATACCGCCAGTATCCTGACGCATGAGTCTCTCAGTTTGGGGTTTTTCCAGTGAGAAATGTGGCAATATTTTGGCTCGGATGTCGAGCTGGTGAGTGTCTCTTCATTCTCGAACAACGTTGAGGCTCGCAGCTCAGATATATGTCGACAAAATTATCCTCATTCGTAGCCATGTTTTCTTATGTGTATTTATGTACACGTGTATTGCCACATAGGCATATGCCGCCAGTGTCCTGACGCATGAGTCTCTCAGTTTAGGTTTGTTCCAGTGAGAAATTTGGCAATATTTTGGCTCTGATGTCGAGCTGGCGAGTGTCTCTTCATCCACGAACTACGTTGAAGTTCGCAGCTCAGATATAAATTCATAAAATTATCCTCATTCGCAGCCATGTTTTCTTATGTGTATGTATGTACACGTGTATTGCCACATAGGCCTATGGCGCCAGTATTCTGACGCATGAGTCTCTCAGTTTGGGATTTTTCCAGTGAGAAATGTGGCAATATTTTGGCTCGGATGTCGAGCTGGTGAGTGTCTCTTCATTCTCGAACAACGTTGAGACTCGCAGCTCAGATATATGTCGAGAACATTATCCTCATTCGCAGCCATGTTTTATGATGTGTATGTATGTACACGTGTATTGCCACATAGGCATATGCCGCCAGTGTCATGACGCATGAGTCTCTCAGTTTGGTTTTTTTTCAGTGAGAAATTTGGCAATATTTTGGCTCTGATGTCGAGCTGGCGAGTGTCTCTTCATCCTCGAACTACGTTGAAGTTCGCAGCTCAGATATAAGTTCATAAAATTATCCTCATTCGCAGCCATGTTTTCTTATGTGTATGTATGTACACGTGTATTGCCACATAGGCCTATGGCGCCAGTATCCTGACGCATGAGTCTCTCAGTTTGGGGTTTTTCCAGTGAGAAATGTGGCAATATTTTGGCTCGGATGTCGAGCTGGTGAGTGTCTCTTCATTCTCGAACAACGTTGGGGTTCGCAGCTCAGATATATGTCGAGAACATTATCCTCATTCGCAGCCATGTTTTCTTATGTGTATGTATGTACACGTGTATTGCCACATAGGCCTATGGCGCCAGTATCCTGACGCATGAGTCTCTCAGTTTGGGATTTTTCCAGTGAGAAATGTGGCAATATTTTGGCTCGGATGTCGAGCTGGTGAGTGTCTCTTCATTCTCGAACAACGTTGAGGCTCGCAGCTCAGATATATGTCGAGAACATTATCCTCATTCGCAGCCATGTTTTATGATGTGTATGTATGTACACGTGTATTGCCACATAGGCATATGCCGCCAGTGTCATGACGCATGAGTCTCTCAGTTTGGTTTTTTTTCAGTGAGAAATTTGGCAATATTTTGGCTCTGATGTCGAGCTGGCGAGTGTCTCTTCATCCTCGAACTACGTTGAAGTTCGCAGCTCAGATATAAGTTCATAAAATTATCCTCATTCGCAGCCATGTTTTCTTATGTGTATGTATGTACACGTGTATTGCCACATAGGCCTATGGCGCCAGTATCCTGACGCATGAGTCTCTCAGTTTGGAGTTTTTCCAGTGAGAAATGTGGCAATATTTTGGCTCGGATGTCGAGCTGGTGAGTGTCTCTTCATTCTCGAACAACGTTGGGGTTCGCAGCCCAGATATATGTCGAGAACATTATCCTCATTCGCAGCCATGTTTTCTTATGTGTATGTATGTACACGTGTATTGCCACATAGGCCTATGGCGCCAGTATCCTGACGCATGAGTCTCTCAGTTTGGGATTTTTCCAGTGAGAAATGTGGCAATATTTTGGCTCGGATGTCGAGCTGGTGAGTGTCTCTTCATTCTCGAACAACGTTGAGGCTCGCAGCTCAGATATATGTCGAGAACATTATCCTCATTCGCAGCCATGTTTTCTGATGTGTATGTATGTACACGTGTATTGCCACATAGGCATATGCCGCCAGTGTCCTGACGCATGAGTCTCTCAGTTTGGTTTTTTTTTCAGTGAGAAATTTGGCAATATTTTGGCTCTGATGTCGAGCTGGCGAGTGTCTCTTCATCCTCGAACTACGTTGAAGTTCGCAGCTCAGATATAAGTTCATAAAATTATCCTCATTCGCAGCCATGTTTTCTTATGTGTATGTATGTACACGTGTATTGCCACATAGGCCTATGGCGCCAGTATCCTGACGCATGAGTCTCTCAGTTTGGGGTTTTTCCAGTGAGAAATGTGGCAATATTTTGGCTCGGATGTCGAGCTGGTGAGTGTCTCTTCATTCTCGAACAACGTTGAGGCTCGCAGCTCAGATATATGTCGACAAAATTATCCTCATTCGTAGCCATGTTTTCTTATGTGTATTTATGTACACGTGTATTGCCACATAGGCATATGCCGCCAGTGTCCTGACGCATGAGTCTCTCAGTTTAGGTTTGTTCCAGTGAGAAATTTGGCAATATTTTGGCTCTGATGTCGAGCTGGCGAGTGTCTCTTCATCCACGAACTACGTTGAAGTTCGCAGCTCAGATATAAATTCATAAAATTATCCTCATTCGCAGCCATGTTTTCTTATGTGTATGTATGTACACGTGTATTGTCACATAGGCCTATGGCGCCAGTATTCTGACGCATGAGTCTCTCAGTTTGGGGTTTTTCCAGTGAGAAATGTGGCAATATTTTGGCTCGGATGTCGAGCTGGTGAGTGTCTCTTCATTCTCGAACAACGTTGAGGCTCGCAGCTCAGATATATGTCGAGAACATTATCCTCATTCGCAGCCATGTTTTCTGATGTGTATGTATGTACACGTGTATTGTCACATAGGCATATACCGCCAGTATCCTGACGCAGGAGTCTCTCAGTTTGGGGTTTTTCCAGTGAGAAATGTGGCAATATTTTGGCTCGGATGTCGAGCTGGTGAGTGTCTCTTTATTCTCGAACAACGTTGAGGCTCGCAGCTCAGATATATGTCGACAAAATTATCCTCATTCGTAGCCATGTTTTCTTATGTGTATTTATGTACACGTGTATTGCCACATAGGCATATGCCGCCAGTGTCCTGACGCATGAGTCTCTCAGTTTAGGTTTGTTCCAGTGAGAAATTTGGCAATATTTTGGCTCTGATGTCGAGCTGGCGAGTGTCTCTTCATCCACGAACTACGTTGAAGTTCGCAGCTCAGATATAAATTCATAAAATTATCCTCATTCGCAGCCATGTTTTCTTATGTGTATGTATGTACACGTGTATTGTCACATAGGCCTATGGCGCCAGTATTCTGACGCATGAGTCTCTCAGTTTGGGGTTTTTCCAGTGAGAAATGTGGCAATATTTTGGCTCGGATGTCGAGCTGGTGAGTGTCTCTTCATTCTCGAACAACGTTGAGGCTCGCAGCTCAGATATATGTCGAGAACATTATCCTCATTCGCAGCCATGTTTTCTGATGTGTATGTATGTACACGTGTATTGTCACATAGGCATATACCGCCAGTATCCTGACGCAGGAGTCTCTCAGTTTGGGGTTTTTCCAGTGAGAAATGTGGCAATATTTTGGCTCGGATGTCGAGCTGGTGAGTGTCTCTTTATTCTCGAACAACGTTGAGGCTCGCAGCTCAGATATATGTCGACAAAATTATCCTCATTCGTAGCCATGTTTTCTTATGTGTATTTATGTACACGTGTATTGCCACATAGGCATATGCCGCCAGTGTCCTGACGCATGAGTCTCTCAGTTTAGGTTTGTTCCAGTGAGAAATTTGGCAATATTTTGGCTCTGATGTCGAGCTGGCGAGTGTCTCTTCATCCACGAACTACGTTGAAGTTCGCAGCTCAGATATAAATTCATAAAATTATCCTCATTCGCAGCCATGTTTTCTTATGTGTATGTATGTACACGTGTATTGTCACATAGGCCTATGGCGCCAGTATTCTGACGCATGAGTCTCTCAGTTTGGGGTTTTTCCAGTGAGAAATGTGGCAATATTTTGGCTCGGATGTCGAGCTGGTGAGTGTCTCTTCATTCTCGAACAACGTTGAGGCTCGCAGCTCAGATATATGTCGAGAACATTATCCTCATTCGCAGCCATGTTTTCTGATGTGTATGTATGTACACGTGTATTGTCACATAGGCATATACCGCCAGTATCCTGACGCAGGAGTCTCTCAGTTTGGGGTTTTTCCAGTGAGAAATGTGGCAATATTTTGGCTCGGATGTCGAGCTGGTGAGTGTCTCTTTATTCTCGAACAACGTTGAGGCTCGCAGCTCAGATATATGTCGACAAAATTATCCTCATTCGTAGCCATGTTTTCTTATGTGTATTTATGTACACGTGTATTGCCACATAGGCATATGCCGCCAGTGTCCTGACGCATGAGTCTCTCAGTTTAGGTTTGTTCCAGTGAGAAATTTGGCAATATTTTGGCTCTGATGTCGAGCTGGCGAGTGTCTCTTCATCCACGAACTACGTTGAAGTTCGCAGCTCAGATATAAATTCATAAAATTATCCTCATTCGCAGCCATGTTTTCTTATGTGTATGTATGTACACGTGTATTGCCACATAGGCCTATGGCGCCAGTATTCTGACGCATGAGTCTCTCAGTTTGGGATTTTTCCAGTGAGAAATGTGGCAATATTTTGGCTCGGATGTCGAGCTGGTGAGTGTCTCTTCATTCTCGAACAACGTTGAGGTTCGCAGCTCAGATATATGTCGAGAACATTATCCTCATTCGCAGCCATGTTTTCTGATGTGTATGTATGTACACGTGTATTGCCACATAGGCATATGCCGCCAGTGTCCTGACGCATGAGTCTCTCAGTTTGGTTTTTTTCCAGTGAGAAATTTGGCAATATTTTGGCTCTGATGTCGAGCTTGCGAGTGTCTCTTCATCCACGAACTACGTTGAAGTTCGCAGCTCAGATATAAGTTCATAAAATTATCCTCATTCGCAGCCATGTTTTCTTATGTGTATGTATGTACACGTGTATTGCCACATAGGCCTATGGCGCCAGTATCCTGACGCATGAGTCTCTCAGTTTGGGATTTTTCCAGTGAGAAATGTGGCAATATTTTGGCTCGGATGTCGAGCTGGTGAGTGTCTCTTCATTCTCGAACAACGTTGAGGCTCGCAGCTCAGATATATGTCGAGAACATTATCCTCATTCGCAGCCATGTTTTTTGATGTGTATGTATGTACACGTGTATTGCCACATAGGCATATGCCGCCAGTGTCATGACGCATGAGTCTCTCAGTTTGGTTTTTTTTCAGTGAGAAATTTGGCAATATTTTGGCTCTGATGTCGAGCTGGCGAGTGTCTCTTCATCCTCGAACTACGTAGAAGTTCGCAGCTCAGAGATAAGTTCATAAAATTATCCTCATTCGCAGCCATGTTTTTTTATGTGTATGTATGTACACGTGTATTGCCACATAGGCCTATGGCGCCAGTATCCTGACGCATGAGTCTCTCAGTTTGGGGTTTTTCCAGTGAGAAATGTGGCAATATTTTGGCTCGGATGTCGAGCTGGTGAGTGTATCTTCATTCTCGAACAACGTTGAGGCTCGCAGCTCAGATATATGTCGACAAAATTATCCTCATTCGTAGCCATGTTTTCTTATGTGTATTTATGTACACGTGTATTGCCACATAGGCATATGCCGCCAGTGTCCTGACGCATGAGTCTCTCAGTTTAGGTTTGTTCCAGTGCGAAATTTTGCAATATTTTGGCTCTGATGTCGAGCTGGCGAGTGTCTCTTCATCCACGAACTACGTTGAAGTTCGCAGCTCAGATATAAATTCATAAAATTATCCTCATTCGCAGCCATGTTTTCTTATGTGTATGTATGTACACGTGTATTGTCACATAGGCCTATGGCGCCAGTATTCTGACGCATGAGTCTCTCAGTTTGGGTTTTTTCCAGTGAGAAATGTTGCAATATTTTGGCTCGGATGTCGAGCTGGTGAGTGTCTCTTCATTCTCGAACAACGTTGAGGCTCACAGCTCAGATATATGTCGAGAACATTATCCTCATTCGCAGCCATGTTTTCTGATGTGTATGTATGTACACGTGTATTGCCACATAGGCCTATGCCGCCAGTATCCTGACGCATGAGTCTCTCAGTTTGGGGTTTTTCCAGTGAGAAATGTGGCAATATTTTGGCTCGGATGTCGAGCTGGTGAGTGTCTCTTTATTCTCGAACAACGTTGAGGATCGCAGCTCAGATATATGTCGACAAAATTATCCTCATTCGTAGCCATATTTTCTTATGTGTATGTATGTACATGTGTATTGCCTCATAGGCCTATGCCGCCAGTGTCCTGACGCACGAGTCTCAAAGTTTTGGTCTCTTCCGGTGAGAATTTTGGCGATGTGTTAGCTCAGATGTGGAGGTGGTGAGTGTCTCTTCATTCTCGAACAACGGTGAGGCTCGCAGCTCAGATATATGTCGAGAACATTATCCTCATTCGCAGCCATGTTTTCTGATGTGTATGTATGTACACGTGTATTGTCACATAGGCATATACCGCCAGTATCCTGACGCATGAGTCTCTCAGTTTGGGGTTTTTCCAGTGAGAAATGTGGCAATATTTTGGCTCGGATGTCGAGCTGGTGAGTGTCTCTTCATTCTCGAACAACGTTGAGGCTCGCAGCTCAGATATAGGTCGACAAAATTATCCTCATTCGTAGCCATGTTTTCTTATGTGTATTTATGTACACGTGTATTGCCACATAGGCATATGCCGCCAGTGTCCTGACGCATGAGTTTCTCAGTTTAGGTTTGTTCCAGTGAGAAATTTGGCAATATTTTGGCTCTGATGTCGAGCTGGCGAGTGTCTCTTCATCCACGAACTACGTTGAAGTTCGCAGCTCAGATATAAATTCATAAAATTATCCTCATTCGCAGCCATGTTTTCTTATGTGTATGTATGTACACGTGTATTGCCACATAGGCATATGCCGCCAGTGTCCTGACGCATGAGTTTCTCAGTTTAGGTTTGTTCCAGTGAGAAATTTGGCAATATTTTGGCTCTGATGTCGAGCTGGCGAGTGTCTCTTCATCCACGAACTACGTTGAAGTTCGCAGCTCAGATATAAATTCATAAAATTATCCTCATTCGCAGCCATGTTTTCTTATGTGTATGTATGTACACGTGTATTGCCACATAGGCCTATGGCGCCAGTATTCTGACGCATGAGTCTCTCAGTTTGGGATTTTTCCAGTGAGAAATGTGGCAATATTTTGGCTCGGATGTCGAGCTGGAGAGTGTCTCTTCATTCTCGAACAACGTTGAGACTCGCAGCTCAGATATATGTCGAGAACATTATCCTCATTCGCAGCCATGTTTTATGATGTGTATGTATGTACACGTGTATTGCCACATAGGCATATGCCGCCAGTGTCATGACGCATGAGTCTCTCAGTTTGGTTTTTTTTCAGTGAGAAATTTGGCAATATTTTGGCTCTGATGTCGAGCTGGCGAGTGTCTCTTCATCCTCGAACTACGTTGAAGTTCGCAGCTCAGATATAAGTTCATAAAATTATCCTCATTCGCAGCCATGTTTTCTTATGTGTATGTATGTACACGTGTATTGCCACATAGGCCTATGGCGCCAGTATCCTGACGCATGAGTCTCTCAGTTTGGGGTTTTTCCAGTGAGAAATGTGGCAATATTTTGGCTCGGATGTCGAGCTGGTGAGTGTCTCTTCATTCTCGAACAACGTTGGGGTTCGCAGCTCAGATATATGTCGAGAACATTATCCTCATTCGCAGCCATGTTTTCTTATGTGTATGTATGTCACGTGTATTGCCACATAGGCCTATGGCGCCAGTATCCTGACGCATGAGTCTCTCAGTTTGGGATTTTTCCAGTGAGAAATGTGGCAATATTTTGGCTCGGATGTCGAGCTGGTGAGTGTCTCTTCATTCTCGAACAACGTTGAGGCTCGCAGCTCAGATATATGTCGAGAACATTATCCTCATTCGCAGCCATGTTTTATGATGTGTATGTATGTACACGTGTATTGCCACATAGGCATATGCCGCCAGTGTCCTGACGCATGAGTCTCTCAGTTTAGGTTTGTTCCAGTGAGAAATTTGGCAATATTTTGGCTCTGATGTCGAGCTGGCGAGTGTCTCTTCATCCTCGAACTACGTTGAAGTTCGCAGCTCAGATATAAGTTCATAAAATTATCCTCATTCGCAGCCATGTTTTCTTATGTGTATGTATGTACACGTGTATTGCCACATAGGCCTATGGCGCCAGTATCCTGACGCATGAGTCTCTCAGTTTGGGGTTTTTCCAGTGAGAAATGTACCAATATTTTGGCTCGGATGTCGAGCTGGTGAGTGTCTCTTCATTCTCGAACAACGTTGAGGCTCGCAGCTCAGATATATGTCGACAAAATTATCCTCATTCGTAGCCATGTTTTCTTATGTGTATTTATGTACACGTGTATTGCCACATAGGCATATGCCGCCAGTGTCCTGACGCATGAGTCTCTCAGTTTAGGTTTGTTCCAGTGAGAAATTTGGCAATATTTTGGCTCTGATGTCGAGCTGGCGAGTGTCTCTTCATCCACGAACTACGTTGAAGTTCGCAGCTCAGATATAAATTCATAAAATTATCCTCATTCGCAGCCATGTTTTCTTATGTGTATGTATGTACACGTGTATTGCCACATAGGCCTATGGCGCCAGTATTCTGACGCATGAGTCTCTCAGTTTGGGGTTTTTTCAGTGAGAAATGTGGCAATATTTTGGCTCGGATGTCGAGCTGGTGAGTGTATCTTCATTCTCGAACTACGTTGAGGCTCGCAGCTCAGATATATGTCGAGAACATTATCCTCATTCGCAGCCATGTTTTCTGATGTGTATGTATGTACACGTGTATTGCCACATAGGCCTATGCCGCCAGTATCCTGACGCATGAGTCTCTCAGTTTGGGGTTTTTCCAGTGAGAAATGTGGCAATATTTTGGCTCGGATGTCGAGCTGGTGAGTGTCTCTTCATTCTCGAACAACGTTGAGGATCGCAGCTCAGATATATGTCGACAAAATTATACTCATTCGTAGCCATATTTTCTTATGTGTATGTATGTACATGTGTATTGCCTCATAGGCCTATGCCGCCAGTGTCCTGACGCACGAGTCTCAAAGTTTTGGTCTCTTCCGGTGCGAATTTTGGCGATGTGTTAGCTCAGATGTGGAGGTGGTGAGTGTCTCTTCATTCTCGAACAACGTTGAGGCTCGCAGCTCAGATATATGTCGAGAACATTATCCTCATTCGCAGCCATGTTTTCTGATGTGTATGTATGTACAAGTGTATTGTCACATAGGCATATACCGCCAGTATCCTGACGCATGAGTCTCTCAGTTTGGGGTTTTTCCAGTGAGAAATGTGGCAATATTTTGGCTCGGATGTCGAGCTGGTGAGTGTCTCTTCATTCTCGAACAACGTTGAGGCTCGCAGCTCAGATATATGTCGAGAACATTATCCTCATTCGCAGCCATGTTTTCTGATGTGTATGTATGTACACGTGTATTGCCACATAGGCATATGCCGCCAGTGTCCTGACGCATGAGTTTCTCAGTTTGGTTTTTTTTTCAGTGAGAAATTTGGCAATATTTTGGCTCTGATGTCGAGCTGGCGAGTGTCTCTTCATCCTCGAACTACGTTGAAGTTCGCAGCTCAGATATAAGTTCATAAAATTATCCTCATTCGCAGCCATGTTTTCTTATGTGTATGTATGTACACGTGTATTGCCACATAGGCCTATGGCGCCAGTATCCTGACGCATGAGTCTCTCAGTTTGGGGTTTTTCCAGTGAGAAATGTGGCAATATTTTGGCTCGGATGTCGAGCTGGTGAGTGTCTCTTCATTCTCGAACAACGTTGAGGCTCGCAGCTCAGATATATGTCGACAAAATTATCCTCATTCGTAGCCATGTTTTCTTATGTGTATTTATGTACACGTGTATTGCAACATAGGCATATGCCGCCAGTGTCCTGACGCATGAGTCTCTCAGTTTAGGTTTGTTCCAGTGAGAAATTTGGCAATATTTTGGCTCTGATGTCGAGCTGGCGAGTGTCTCTTCATCCACGAACTACGTTGAAGTTCGCAGCTCAGATATAAATTCATAAAATTATCCTCATTCGCAGCCATGTTTTCTTATGTGTATGTATGTACACGTGTATTGTCACATAGGCCTATGGCGCCAGTATTCTGACGCATGAGTCTCTCAGTTTGGGGTTTTTCCAGTGAGAAATGTGGCAATATTTTGGCTCGGATGTCGAGCTGGTGAGTGTCTCTTCATTCTCGAACAACGTTGAGGCTCGCAGCTCAGATATATGTCGAGAACATTATCCTCATTCGCAGCCATGTTTTCTGATGTGTATGTATGTACACGTGTATTGTCACATAGGCATATACCGCCAGTATCCTGACGCATGAGTCTCTCAGTTTGGGGTTTTTCCAGTGAGAAATGTGGCAATATTTTGGCTCGGATGTCGAGCTGGTGAGTGTCTCTTTATTCTCGAACAACGTTGAGGCTCGCAGCTCAGATATATGTCGACAAAATTATCCTCATTCGTAGCCATGTTTTCTTATGTGTATTTATGTACACGTGTATTGCCACATAGGCATATGCCGCCAGTGTCCTGACGCATGAGTCTCTCAGTTTAGGTTTGTTCCAGTGAGAAATTTGGCAATATTTTGGCTCTGATGTCGAGCTGGCGAGTGTCTCTTCATCCACGAACTACGTTGATGTTCGCAGCTCAGATATAAATTCATAAAATTATCCTCATTCGCAGCCATGTTTTCTTATGTGTATGTATGTACACGTGTATTGCCACATAGGCCTATGGCGCCAGTATTCTGACGCATGAGTCTCTCAGTTTGGGATTTTTCCAGTGAGAAATGTGGCAATATTTTGGCTCGGATGTCGAGCTGGTGAGTGTCTCTTCATTCTCGAACAACGTTGAGGCTCGCCGCAAAGATATATGTCGAGAACATTATCCTCATTCGCAGCCATGTTTTATGATGTGTATGTATGTACACGTGTATTGCCACATAGGCATATGCCGCCAGTGTCATGACGCATGAGTCTCTCAGTTTGGTTTTTTTTCAGTGAGAAATTTGGCAATATTTTGGCTCTGATGTCGAGCTGGCGAGTGTCTCTTCATCCTCGAACTACGTTGAAGTTCGCAGCTCAGATATAAGTTCATAAAATTATCCTCATTCGCAGCCATGTTTTCTTATGTGTATGTATGTACACGTGTATTGCCACATAGGCCTATGGCGCCAGTATCCTGACGCATGAGTCTCTCAGTTTGGGGTTTTTCCAGTGAGAAATGTGGCAATATTTTGGCTCGGATGTCGAGCTGGTGAGTGTCTCTTCATTCTCGAACAACGTTGAGGCTCGCAGCTCAGATATATGTCGACAAAATTATCCTCATTCGTAGCCATGTTTTCTTATGTGTATTTATGTACACGTGTATTGCCACATAGGCATATGCCGCCAGTGTCCTGACGCATGAGTCTCTCAGTTTAGGTTTGTTCCAGTGAGAAATTTGGCAATATTTTGGCTCTGATGTCGAGCTGGCGAGTGTCTCTTCATCCACGAACTACGTTGAAGTTCGCAGCTCAGATATAAATTCATAAAATTATCCTCATTCGCAGCCATGTTTTCTTATGTGTATGTATGTACACGTGTATTGCCACATAGGCCTATGGCGCCAGTATTCTGACGCATGAGTCTCTCAGTTTGGGGTTTTTCCAGTGAGAAATGTGGCAATATTTTGGCTCGGATGTCGAGCTGGTGAGTGTCTCTTCATTCTCGAACTACGTTGAGGCTCGCAGCTCAGATATATGTCGAGAACATTATCCTCATTCGCAGCCATGTTTTCTGATGTGTATGTATGTACACGTGTATTGCCACATAGGCCTATGCCGCCAGTATCCTGACGCATGAGTCTCTCAGTTTGGGGTTTTTCCAGTGAGAAATGTGGCAATATTTTGGCTCGGATGTCGAGCTGGTGAGTGTCTCTTCATTCTCGAACAACGTTGAGGATCGCAGCTCAGATATATGTCGACAAAATTATACTCATTCGTAGCCATATTTTCTTATGTGTATGTATGTACATGTGTATTGCCTCATAGGCCTATGCCGCCAGTGTCCTGACGCACGAGTCTCAAAGCTTTGGTCTCTTCCGGTGCGAATTTTGGCGATGTGTTAGCTCAGATGTGGAGGTGGTGAGTGTCTCTTCATTCTCGAACAACGTTGAGGCTCGCAGCTCAGATATATGTCGAGAACATTATCCTCATTCGCAGCCATGTTTTCTGATGTGTATGTATGTACAAGTGTATTGTCACATAGGCATATACCGCCAGTATCCTGACGCATGAGTCTCTCAGTTTGGGGTTTTTCCAGTGAGAAATGTGGCAATATTTTGGCTCGGATGTCGAGCTGGTGAGTGTCTCTTCATTCTCGAACAACGTTGAGGCTCGCAGCTCAGATATATGTCGACAAAATTATCCTCATTCGTAGCCATGTTTTCTTATGTGTATTTATGTACACTTGTATTGCCACATAGGCATATGCCGCCAGTGTCCTGACGCATGAGTCTCTCAGTTTAGGTTTGTTCTAGTGAGAAATTTGGCAATATTTTGGCTCGGATGTCGAGCTGGCGAGTGTCTCTTCATCCACGAACTACGTTGAAGTTCGCAGCTCAGATATAAATTCATAAAATTATCCTCATTCGCAGCCATGTTTTCTTATGTGTATGTATGTACACGTGTATTGCCACATAGGCCTATGGCGCCAGTATTCTGACGCATGAGTCTCTCAGTTTGGGGTTTTTCCAGTGAGAATTGTGGCAATATTTTGGCTCGGATGTCGAGCTGGTGAGTGTCTCTTCATTCTCGAACAACGTTGAGGCTCGCAGCTCAGATATATGTCGAGAACATTATCCTCATTCGTAGCCATATTTTCGTATGTGTATGTATGTACACGTGTATTGCCACATAGGCATATGCCGCCAGTGTCCTGACGCATGAGTCTCTCAGTTTAGGTTTGTTCCAGTGAGAAATTTGGCAATATTTTGGCTCAGATGTCGAGCTGGTGAGTGTCTCTTCATTCTCGAACAACGTTGAGGTTCGCAGCTCAGATATATGTCGATAACATTATCCTCATTCGCAGCCATGTTTTCTGATGTGTATGTATGTAGCCGTGTATTGCCACATAGGCATATGCCGCCAGTGTCCTGACGCATGAGTCTCTCAGTTTGGTTTTTTTCCAGTGAGAAATTTGGCAATATTTTGGCTCTGATGTCGAGCTGGTGAGTGTCTCTTCATCTTCGAACTACGTTGAAGTTCGCAGCTCAGATATAAGTTCATAAAATTATCCTCATTCGCAGCCATGTTTTCTTATGTGTATGTATGTACACGTGTATTGCCACATAGGCCTATGGCGCCAGTATCCTGACGCATGAGTCTCTCAGTTTGGTGTTTTTCCAGTGAGAAATGTGGCAATATTTTGGCTCGGATGTCGAGCTGGTGAGTGTCTCTTCATTCTCGAACAACGTTGAGGCTCGCAGCTCAGATATATGTCGACAAAATTATCCTCATTCGTAGCCATGTTTTCTTATGTGTATGTATGTACACGTGTATTGCCACATAGGCATATGCCGCCAGTGTACTGACGCATGAGTCCCTCAGTTTGGTTTTTTTTCCAGTGAGAAATTTGGCAATATTTTGGCTCTGATGTCGAGCTGGCGAGTGTCTCTTCATCCACGAACTACGTTGAAGTTCGCAGCTCAGATATAAGTTCATAAAATTATCCTCATTCGCAGCCATGTTTTCTTATGTGTATGTATGTACACGTGTATTGCCACATAGGCCTATGGCGCCAGTATCCTGACGCATGAGTCTCTCAGTTTGGGGTTTTTCCAGTGAGAAATGTGGCAATATTTTGGCTCGGATGTCGAGCTGGTGAGTGTCTCTTCATTCTCGAACAACGTTGAGGCTCGCAGCTCAGATATATGTCGAGAACATTATCCTCATTCGCAGCCATGTTTTCTGATGTGTATGTATGTACACGTGTATTGCCACATAGGCCTATGCCGCCAGTATCCTGACGCATGAGTCTCTCAGTTTGGTTTTTTTCCAGTGAGAAATTTGGCAATATTTTGGCTCGGATGTCGAGCTGGTGAGTGTCTCTTCATTCTCGAACAACGTTGAGGATCGCTGCTCAGATATATGTCGACAAAATTATTCTCATTCGTAGCCATATTTTCTTATGTGTATGTATGTACATGTGTATTGCCTCATAGGCCTATGCCGCCAGTGTCCTGACGCATGAGTCTCAAAGTTTTGGTCTCTTCCGGTGAGAATTTTGGCGATGTGTTAGCTCAGATGTGGAGGTGGTGAATGTCTCTTCATTCTCGAACAACGTTGAGGTTCGCAGCTCAGATATATGTCGAGAACATTATCCTCATTCGCAGCCATGTTTTCTGATGTGTATGTATGTACACGTGTATTGCCACATAGGCCTATGCCGCCAGTATACTGACGCATGAGACTCTTAGTTTGTTTGTTTTTCCAGTGAAAATTTTGGCGATGTGTTAGCTCAGATGTGGAGGTGGTGAATGTCTTTTCATTCTCGAACAACGTTGAGGTTCGCAGCTCAGATATATGTCGAGAACATTATCCTCATTCGCAGCCATGTTTTCTGGTGTGTATGTATGTACACGTGTATTGCCACATAGGCATATGCCGCCAGTGTCCAGACGCATGAGTCTCTCAGTTTGGTTTTTTTCCAGTGAGAAATGTGGCAATATTTTGGCTCTGATGTCGAGCTGGCGAGTGTCTCTTCATCCTCGAACTACGTTGAAGTTCGCAGCTCAGATATAAGTTCATAAAATTATCCTCATTCGCAGCCATGTTTTCTTATGTGTATGTATGTACACGTGTATTGCCACATAGGCCTATGGCGCCAGTATCCTGACGCATGAGTATCCCAGTTTGGGTTTTTTCCAGTGAGAAATGTGGCAATATTTTGGCTCGGATGTCGAGCTGGTGAGTGTCTCTTCATTCTCGAACAACGTTGAGGCTCGCAGCTCAGATATATGTCGACAAAATTATCCTCATTCGTAGCCATGTTTTCTTATGTGTATTTATGTACACGTGTATTGCCACATAGGCATATGCCGCCAGTGTCCTGACGCATGAGTCTCTCAGTTTAGGTTTGTTCCAGTGAGAAATTTGGCAATATTTTGGCTCAGATGTCGAGCTGGTGAGTGTCTCTTCATTCTCGAACAACGTTGAGGTTCGCAGCTCAGATATATGTCGAGAACATTATCCTCATTCGCAGCCATGTTTTCTTATGTATATGTATGTACACGTGTATTGCCACATAGGCCTATGCCGCCAGTATCCTGACGCATGAGTCTCTCAGTTTGGGGTTTTTTCCAGTGAGAAATTTGGCAATATTTTGGCTCGGATGTCGAGCTGGTGAGTGTCTCTTCATTCTCGAACAACGTTGAGGATCGCAGCTCAGATATATGTCGACAAAATTATCCTCATTCGTAGCCATGTTTTCTTATGTGTATGTATGTACACGTGTATTGCCTCATAGGCCTATGCCGCCCGTGTCCTGACGTATGAGTCTCACAGTTTGGGGTTTTTCCAGTGAGAAATTTGGAAATATTTTGGCTCAGATGTCGAGCAGGCGAGTGTCTCTTCATTCTCAAACAACGTTGAGGTTCGCAGCTCAGATATATGTCGAGAACATTATCCTCATTCGCAGCCATGTTTTCTGATGTGTATGTATGTACAAGTGTATTGTCACATAGGCATATACCGCCAGTATCCTGACGCATGAGTCTCTCAGTTTGGGGTTTTTCCAGTGAGAAATGTGGCAATATTTTGGCTCGGATGTCGAGCTGGTGAGTGTCTCTTCATTCTCGAACAACGTTGAGGCTCGCAGCTCAGATATATGTCGACAAAATTATCCTCATTCGTAGCCATGTTTTCTTATGTGTATTTATGTACACGTGTATTGCCACATAGGCATATGCCGCCAGTGTCCTGACGCATGAGTCTCTCAGTTTAGGTTTGTTCTAGTGAGAAATTTGGCAATATTTTGGCTCGGATATCGAGCTGGCGAGTGTCTCTTCATCCACGAACTACGTTGAAGTTCGCAGCTCAGATATAAATTCATAAAATTATCCTCATTCGCAGCCATGTTTTCATATGTGTATGTATGTACACGTGTATTGCCACATAGGCCTATGGCGCCAGTATTCTGACGCATGAGTCTCTCAGTTTGGGGTTTTTCCAGTGAGAATTGTGGCAATATTTTGGCTCGGATGTCGAGCTGGTGAGTGTCTCTTCATTCTCGAACAACGTTGAGGCTCGCAGCTCAGATATATGTCGAGAACATTATCCTCATTCGTAGCCATATTTTCGTATGTGTATGTATGTACATGTGTATTGCCTCATAGGCCTATGCCGCCAGTGTCCTGACGCATGAGTCTCAAAGTTTTGGTCTCTTCCGGTGAGAATTTTGGCGATGTGTTAGCTCAGATGTGGAGGTGGTGAATGTCTCTTCATTCTCGAACAACGTTGAGGTTCGCAGCTCAGATATATGTCGAGAACATTATCCTCATTCGCAGCCATGTTTTCTGATATGTATGTATGTACACGTGTATTGCCACATAGGCCTATGCCACCAGTATACTGACGCATGAGTCTCTTAGTTTGTTTGTTTTTCCAGTGAGAATTTTGGCGATGTGTTAGCTCAGATGTGGAGGTGGTGAATGTCTTTTCATTCTCGAACAACGTTGAGGTTCGCAGCTCAGATATATGTCGAGAACATTATCCTCATTCTCAGCCATGTTTTCTGATGTGTTTGTATGTACACGTGTATTGCCACATAGGCATATGCCGCCAGTGTCCTGACGCATGAGTCTCTCAGTTTAGGTTTGTTCCAGTGAGAAATTTGGCAATATTTTGGCTCAGATGTCGAGCTGGTGAGTGTCTCTTCATTCTCGAACAACGTTGAGGTTCGCAGCTCAGATATATGTCGATAACATTATCCTCATTCGCAGCCATGTTTTCTGATGTGTATGTATGTAGCCGTGTATTGCCACATAGGCATATGCCGCCAGTGTCCTGACGCATGAGTCTCTCAGTTTGGTTTTTTTCCAGTGAGAAATTTGGCAATATTTTGGCTCTGATGTCGAGCTGGTGAGTGTCTCTTCATCTTCGAACTACGTTGAAGTTCGCAGCTCAGATATAAGTTCATAAAATTATCCTCATTCGCAGCCATGTTTTCTTATGTGTATGTATGTACACGTGTATTGCCACATAGGCCTATGGCGCCAGTATCCTGACGCATGAGTCTCTCAGTTTGGTGTTTTTCCAGTGAGAAATGTGGCAATATTTTGGCTCGGATGTCGAGCTGGTGAGTGTCTCTTCATTCTCGAACAACGTTGAGGCTCGCAGCTCAGATATATGTCGACAAAATTATCCTCATTCGTAGCCATGTTTTCTTATGTGTATGTATGTACACGTGTATTGCCACATAGGCCTATGGCGCCAGTATCCTGACGCATGAGTCTCTCAGTTTGGGATTTTTCCAGTGAGAAATGTGGCAATATTTTGGCTCGGATGTCGAGCTGGTGAGTGTCTCTTCATTCTCGAACAACGTTGAGGCTCGCAGTTCAGATATATGTCGAGAACATTATCCTCATTCGCAGCCATGTTTTCTGATGTGTATGTATGTACACGTGTATTGCCACATAGGCATATGCCGCCAGTGTCCTGACGCATGAGTCTCTCAGTTTGGTTTTTTTTTCAGTGAGAAATTTGGCAATATTTTGGCTCTGATGTCGAGCTGGCGAGTGTCTCTTCATCCTCGAACTACGTTGAAGTTCGCAGCTCAGATATAAGTTCATAAAATTATCCTCATTCGCAGCCATGTTTTCTTATGTGTATGTATGTACACGTGTATTGCCACATAGGCCTATGGCGCCAGTATCCTGACGCATGAGTCTCTCAGTTTGGGGTTTTTCCAGTGAGAAATGTGGCAATATTTTGGCTCGGATGTCGAGCTGGTGAGTGTCTCTTCATTCTCGAACAACGTTGAGGCTCGCAGCTCAGATATATGTCGACAAAATTATCCTCATTCGTAGCCATGTTTTCTTATGTGTATTTATGTACACGTGTATTGCAACATAGGCATATGCCGCCAGTGTCCTGACGCATGAGTCTCTCAGTTTAGGTTTGTTCCAGTGAGAAATTTGGCAATATTTTGGCTCTGATGTCGAGCTGGCGAGTGTCTCTTCATCCACGAACTACGTTGAAGTTCGCAGCTCAGATATAAATTCATAAAATTATCCTCATTCGCAGCCATGTTTTCTTATGTGTATGTATGTACACGTGTATTGTCACATAGGCCTATGGCGCCAGTATTCTGACGCATGAGTCTCTCAGTTTGGGGTTTTTCCAGTGAGAAATGTGGCAATATTTTGGCTCGGATGTCGAGCTGGTGAGTGTCTCTTCATTCTCGAACAACGTTGAGGCTCGCAGCTCAGATATATGTCGAGAACATTATCCTCATTCGCAGCCATGTTTTCTGATGTGTATGTATGTACACGTGTATTGTCACATAGGCATATACCGCCAGTATCCTGACGCATGAGTCTCTCAGTTTGGGGTTTTTCCAGTGAGAAATGTGGCAATATTTTGGCTCGGATGTCGAGCTGGTGAGTGTCTCTTTATTCTCGAACAACGTTGAGGCTCGCAGCTCAGATATATGTCGACAAAATTATCCTCATTCGTAGCCATGTTTTCTTATGTGTATTTATGTACACGTGTATTGCCACATAGGCATATGCCGCCAGTGTCCTGACGCATGAGTCTCTCAGTTTAGGTTTGTTCCAGTGAGAAATTTGGCAATATTTTGGCTCTGATGTCGAGCTGGCGAGTGTCTCTTCATCCACGAACTACGTTGATGTTCGCAGCTCAGATATAAATTCATAAAATTATCCTCATTCGCAGCCATGTTTTCTTATGTGTATGTATGTACACGTGTATTGCCACATAGGCCTAAGGCGCCAGTATTCTGACGCATGAGTCTCTCAGTTTGGGATTTTTCCAGTGAGAAATGTGGCAATATTTTGGCTCGGATGTCGAGCTGGTGAGTGTCTCTTCATTCTCGAACAACGTTGAGGCTCGCAGCAAAGATATATGTCGAGAACATTATCCTCATTCGCAGCCATGTTTTATGATGTGTATGTATGTACACGTGTATTGCCACATAGGCATATGCCGCCAGTGTCATGACGCATGAGTCTCTCAGTTTGGTTTTTTTTCAGTGAGAAATTTGGCAATATTTTGGCTCTGATGTCGAGCTGGCGAGTGTCTCTTCATCCTCGAACTACGTTGAAGTTCGCAGCTCAGATATAAGTTCATAAAATTATCCTCATTCGCAGCCATGTTTTCTTATGTGTATGTATGTACACGTGTATTGCCACATAGGCCTATGGCGCCAGTATCCTGACGCATGAGTCTCTCAGTTTGGGGTTTTTCCAGTGAGAAATGTGGCAATATTTTGGCTCGGATGTCGAGCTGGTGAGTGTCTCTTCATTCTCGAACAACGTTGAGGCTCGCAGCTCAGATATATGTCGACAAAATTATCCTCATTCGTAGCCATGTTTTCTTATGTGTATTTATGTACACGTGTATTGCCACATAGGCATATGCCGCCAGTGTCCTGACGCATGAGTCTCTCAGTTTAGGTTTGTTCCAGTGAGAAATTTGGCAATATTTTGGCTCTGATGTCGAGCTGGCGAGTGTCTCTTCATCCACGAACTACGTTGAAGTTCGCAGCTCAGATATAAATTCATAAAATTATCCTCATTCGCAGCCATGTTTTCTTATGTGTATGTATGTACACGTGTATTGCCACATAGGCCTATGGCGCCAGTATTCTGACGCATGAGTCTCTCAGTTTGGGGTTTTTCCAGTGAGAAATGTGGCAATATTTTGGCTCGGATGTCGAGCTGGTGAGTGTCTCTTCATTCTCGAACTACGTTGAGGCTCGCAGCTCAGATATATGTCGAGAACATTATCCTCATTCGCAGCCATGTTTTCTGATGTGTATGTATGTACACGTGTATTGCCACATAGGCCTATGCCGCCAGTATCCTGACGCATGAGTCTCTCAGTTTGGGGTTTTTCCAGTGAGAAATGTGGCAATATTTTGGCTCGGATGTCGAGCTGGTGAGTGTCTCTTCATTCTCGAACAACGTTGAGGATCGCAGCTCAGATATATGTCGACAAAATTATACTCATTCGTAGCCATATTTTCTTATGTGTATGTATGTACATGTGTATTGCCTCATAGGCCTATGCCGCCAGTGTCCTGACGCACGAGTCTCAAAGCTTTGGTCTCTTCCGGTGCGAATTTTGGCGATGTGTTAGCTCAGATGTGGAGGTGGTGAGTGTCTCTTCATTCTCGAACAACGTTGAGGCTCGCAGCTCAGATATATGTCGAGAACATTATCCTCATTCGCAGCCATGTTTTCTGATGTGTATGTATGTACAAGTGTATTGTCACATAGGCATATACCGCCAGTATCCTGACGCATGAGTCTCTCAGTTTGGGGTTTTTCCAGTGAGAAATGTGCCAATATTTTGGCTCGGATGTCGAGCTGGTGAGTGTCTCTTCATTCTCGAACAACGTTGAGGCTCGCAGCTCAGATATATGTCGACAAAATTATCCTCATTCGTAGCCATGTTTTCTTATGTGTATTTATGTACACTTGTATTGCCACATAGGCATATGCCGCCAGTGTCCTGACGCATGAGTCTCTCAGTTTAGGTTTGTTCTAGTGAGAAATTTGGCAATATTTTGGCTCGGATGTCGAGCTGGCGAGTGTCTCTTCATCCACGAACTACGTTGAAGTTCGCAGCTCAGATATAAATTCATAAAATTATCCTCATTCGCAGCCATGTTTTCTTATGTGTATGTATGTACACGTGTATTGCCACATAGGCCTATGGCGCCAGTATTCTGACGCATGAGTCTCTCAGTTTGGGGTTTTTCCAGTGAGAATTGTGGCAATATTTTGGCTCGGATGTCGAGCTGGTGAGTGTCTCTTCATTCTCGAACAACGTTGAGGCTCGCAGCTCAGATATATGTCGAGAACATTATCCTCATTCGTAGCCATATTTTCGTATGTGTATGTATGTACACGTGTATTGCCACATAGGCATATGCCGCCAGTGTCCTGACGCATGAGTCTCTCAGTTTAGGTTTGTTCCAGTGAGAAATTTGGCAATATTTTGGCTCAGATGTCGAGCTGGTGAGTGTCTCTTCATTCTCGAACAACGTTGAGGTTCGCAGCTCAGATATATGTCGATAACATTATCCTCATTCGCAGCCATGTTTTCTGATGTGTATGTATGTAGCCGTGTATTGCCACATAGGCATATGCCGCCAGTGTCCTGACGCATGAGTCTCTCAGTTTGGTTTTTTTCCAGTGAGAAATTTGGCAATATTTTGGCTCTGATGTCGAGCTGGTGAGTGTCTCTTCATCTTCGAACTACGTTGAAGTTCGCAGCTCAGATATAAGTTCATAAAATTATCCTCATTCGCAGCCATGTTTTCTTATGTGTATGTATGTACACGTGTATTGCCACATAGGCCTATGGCGCCAGTATCCTGACGCATGAGTCTCTCAGTTTGGTGTTTTTCCAGTGAGAAATGTGGCAATATTTTGGCTCGGATGTCGAGCTGGTGAGTGTCTCTTCATTCTCGAACAACGTTGAGGCTCGCAGCTCAGATATATGTCGACAAAATTATCCTCATTCGTAGCCATGTTTTCTTATGTGTATGTATGTACACGTGTATTGCCACATAGGCATATGCCGCCAGTGTACTGACGCATGAGTCTCTCAGTTTGGTTTTTTTTCCAGTGAGAAATTTGGCAATATTTTGGCTCTGATATCGAGCTGGCGAGTGTCTCTTCATCCACGAACTACGTTGAAGTTCGCAGCTCAGATATAAGTTCATAAAATTATCCTCATTCGCAGCCATGTTTTCTTATGTGTATGTATGTACACGTGTATTGCCACATAGGCCTATGGCGCCAGTATCCTGACGCATGAGTCTCTCAGTTTGGGGTTTTTCCAGTGAGAAATGTGGCAATATTTTGGCTCGGATGTCGAGCTGGTGAGTGTCTCTTCATTCTCGAACAACGTTGAGGCTCGCAGCTCAGATATATGTCGAGAACATTATCCTCATTCGCAGCCATGTTTTCTGATGTGTATGTATGTACACGTGTATTGCCACATAGGCCTATGCCGCCAGTATCCTGACGCATGAGTCTCTCAGTTTGGTTTTTTTCCAGTGAGAAATTTGGCAATATTTTGGCTCGGATGTCGAGCTGGTGAGTGTCTCTTCATTCTCGAACAACGTTGAGGATCGCTGCTCAGATATATGTCGACAAAATTATTCTCATTCGTAGCCATATTTTCTTATGTGTATGTATGTACATGTGTATTGCCTCATAGGCCTATGCCGCCAGTGTCCTGACGCATGAGTCTCAAAGTTTTGGTCTCTTCCGGTGAGAATTTTGGCGATGTGTTAGCTCAGATGTGGAGGTGGTGAATGTCTCTTCATTCTCGAACAACGTTGAGGTTCGCAGCTCAGATATATGTCGAGAACATTATCCTCATTCGCAGCCATGTTTTCTGATGTGTATGTATGTACACGTGTATTGCCACATAGGCCTATGCCGCCAGTATACTGACGCATGAGACTCTTAGTTTGTTTGGTTTTCCAGTGAAAATTTTGGCGATGTGTTAGCTCAGATGTGGAGGTGGTGAATGTCTTTTCATTCTCGAACAACGTTGAGGTTCGCAGCTCAGATATATGTCGAGAACATTATCCTCATTCGCAGCCATGTTTTCTGATGTGTTTGTATGTACACGTGTATTGCCACATAGGCATATGCCGCCAGTGTCCTGACGCATGAGTCTCTCAGTTTAGGTTTGTTCCAGTGAGAAATTTGGCAATATTTTGGCTCAGATGTCGAGCTGGTCAGTGTCTCTTCATTCTCGAACAACGTTGAGGTTCACAGCTCAGATATATGTCGAGAACATTATCCTCATTCGCAGCCATGTTTTCTGGTGTGTATGTATGTACACGTGTATTGCCACATAGGCATATGCCGCCAGTGTCCAGACGCATGAGTCTCTCAGTTTGGTTTTTTTCCAGTGAGAAATGTGGCAATATTTTGGCTCTGATGTCGAGCTGGCGAGTGTCTCTTCATCCTCGAACTACGTTGAAGTTCGCAGCTCAGATATAAGTTCATAAAATTATCCTCATTCGCAGCCATGTTTTCTTATGTGTATGTATGTACACGTGTATTGCCACATAGGCCTATGGCGCCAGTATCCTGACGCATGAGTATCCCAGTTTGGGTTTTTTCCAGTGAGAAATGTGGCAATATTTTGGCTCGGATGTCGAGCTGGTGAGTGTCTCTTCATTCTCGAACAACGTTGAGGCTCGCAGCTCAGATATATGTCGACAAAATTATCCTCATTCGTAGCCATGTTTTCTTATGTGTATTTATGTACACGTGTATTGCCACATAGGCATATGCCGCCAGTGTCCTGACGCATGAGTCTCTCAGTTTAGGTTTGTTCCAGTGAGAAATTTGGCAATATTTTGGCTCAGATGTCGAGCTGGTGAGTGTCTCTTCATTCTCGAACAACGTTGAGGTTCGCAGCTCAGATATATGTCGAGAACATTATCCTCATTCGCAGCCATGTTTTCTTATGTATATGTATGTACACGTGTATTGCCACATAGGCCTATGCCGCCAGTATCCTGACGCATGAGTCTCTCAGTTTGGGGTTTTTTCCAGTGAGAAATTTGGCAATATTTTGGCTCGGATGTCGAGCTGGTGAGTGTCTCTTCATTCTCGAACAACGTTGAGGATCGCAGCTCAGATATATGTCGACAAAATTATCCTCATTCGTAGCCATGTTTTCTTATGTGTATGTATGTACACGTGTATTGCCTCATAGGCCTATGCCGCCCGTGTCCTGACGTATGAGTCTCACAGTTTGGGGTTTTTCCAGTGAGAAATTTGGAAATATTTTGGCTCAGATGTCGAGCAGGCGAGTGTCTCTTCATTCTCAAACAACGTTGAGGTTCGCAGCTCAGATATAAGTTCATAAAATTATCCTCATTCGCAGCCATGTTTTCTGATGTGTTTGTATGTACACGTGTATTGCCACATAGGCATATGCCGCCAGTGTCCTGACGCATGAGTCTCTCAGTTTAAGTTTGTTCCAGTGAAAAATTTGGCAATATTTTGGCTCAGATGTCGAGCTGGTGAGTGTCTTTTCATTCTCGAACAACGTTGAGGTTCGCAGCTCAGATATATGTCGAGAACATTATCCTCATTCGCAGCCATGTTTTCTGATGTGTTTGTATGTACACGTGTATTGCCACATAGGCATATGCCGCCAGTGTCCTGACGCATGAGTCTCTCAGTTTAAGTTTGTTCCAGTGAGAAATTTGGCAATATTTTGGCTCAGATGTCGAGCTAGTGAGTGTCTCTTCATTCTCGAACAACGTTGAGGTTCGCAGCTCAGATATATGTCGAGAACATTATCCTCATTCGCAGCCAAGTTTTCTGATGTGTATGTATGTACACGTGTATTGCCACATAGGCATATGCCGCCAGTGTCCTGACACATGAGTCTCTCAGTTTAGGTTTGTTCCAGTGAGAAATTTGGCAATATTTTGGCTCAGATGTCGAGCTGGTGAGTGTCTCTTCATTCTCGAACAACGTTGAGGTTCGCAGCTCAGATATATGTCGAGAACATTATCTTCATTCGCAGCCATTCTTTCTGATGTGTATGTATGTACACGTGTATTGCCTCATAGGCCTATGCCGCCAGTATCCTGACGAATGAGTCTCAAACTGTTGGTCTCTTCCGGTGAGAATTTTGGCGATGTGTTAGCTCAGATGTGGAGGTGGTGAATGTCTCTTCATTCTCGAACAACGTTGAGCTTCGCAGCTCAGATATATGTCTAGAACATTATCCTCATTCGCAGCCATGTTTTCTGATGTGTATGTATGTACACGTTTATTGCCACATACGCCTATGCCGCCAGTATACTGACGCATGAGTCTCTCAGTTTGTTTGTTTTTCCAGTGAGAAATTTGGCAATATTTTGGCTCGGATGTCGAGCTGGTGAGTGTCTCTTCATTCTCGAACAACGTTGAGGATCGCAGCTCAGATATATGTCGACAAAATTATCCTCATTCGTAGCCATGTTTTCTTATGTGTATGTATGTACACGTGTATTGCCTCATAGGCCTATGCCGCCAGTATCCTGACACATGAGTCTCAAAGTTTTGGTCTCTTCCGGTGAGAATTTTGGCGATGTGTTAGCTCAGATGTGGAGGTGGTGAATGTCTCTTCATTCTCGAACAACGTTGAGCTTCGCAGCTCAGATATATGTCTAGAACATTATCCTCATTCGCAGCCATGTTTTCTGATGTGTATGTATGTACACGTGTATTGCCACATAGGCCTATGCCGCCAGTATACTGACGCATGAGTCTCTCAGTTTGTTTGTTTTTCCAGTGAGAAATTTGGCAATATTTTGGCTCGGATGTCGAGCTGGTGAGTGTCTCTTCCTTCTCGAACAACGTTGAGGATCGCAGCTCAGATATATGTCGACAAAATTATCCTCATTCGTAGCCATGTTTTCTTATGTGTATGTATGTACACGTGTATTGCCTCATAGGCCTATGCCGCCCGTGTCCTGATGTATGAGTCTCACAGTTTGGGTTTTTTCCAGTGAGAAATTTGGAAATATTTTGGCTCAGATGTCGAGCAGGCGAGTGTCTCTTCATTCTCAAACAACGTTGAGGTTCGCAGCTCAGATATAAGTTAATTATCCTCATTCGCAGCCATGTTTTCTGATGTGTTTGTATGTACACGTGTATTGCCACATAGGCATATGCCGCCGGTGTCCTGACGCATGAGTCTCTCAGTTTAGGTTTGTTCCAGTGAGAAATTTGGCAATATTTTGGTTCGGATGTCGAGCTGGTGAGCGTCTCTTCATTCTCGAACAACGTTGAGAATCGCAGCTCAGATATATGTCGACAAATTTATCCTCATTCGTAGCAACGTTTTCTTATGTGTATGTATGTACACGTGTATTGCCTCATAGGCCTATGCCGCCAGTATCCTGACGCATGAGTCTCAAAGTTTTGGTCTCTTCCGGTGAGAATTTTGGCGATGTGTTAGCTCAGATGTGGAGGTGGTGAATGTCTTTTCATTCTGGAACAACGTTGAGGTTCGCAGCTCAGATATATGTCGAGAACATTATCCTCATTCGCAGCCATGTTTTCTGATGTGTTTGTATGTACACGTGTAATCCCACATAGGCCTATGCCGCCAGTATACTGACGCATGAGTCTCTCAGTTTGTTTGTTTTTTCAGTGAGAAATTTGGCAATATTTTGGCTCGGATGTCGAGCTGGTGAGTGTCTCTTCATTCTCGAACAACGTTGAGGATCGCAGCTCAGATATATGTCGACAAAATTATCCTCATTCGTAGCCATGTTTTCTTATGTGTATGTATGTACACGTGTATTGCCTCATAGGCCTATGCCGCCCGTGTCCTGACGTATGAGTCTCACAGTTTGGTTTTTTTCCAGTGAAAAATTTGGCAATATTTTGGGTCGGATGTCGAGATGGTGAGCGTCTCTTCATTCTCGAACAACGTTGAGAATCGCAGCTCAGATATATGTCGACAAAATTATCCTCATTCGTAGCAACGTTTTCTTATGTGTATGTATGTACACGTGTATTGCCTCATAGGCCTATGCCGCCAGTATCCTGACACATGAGTCTCAAAGTTTTGGTCTCTTCCGGTGAGAATTTTGGCGATGTGTTAGCTCAGATGTGGAGGTGGTGAATGTCTCTTCATTCTCGAACAACGTTGAGCTTCGCAGCTCAGATATATGTCTAGAACATTATCCTCATTCGCAGCCATGTTTTCTGATGTGTATGTATGTACACGTGTATTGCCACATAGGCCTATGCCGCCAGTATACTGACGCATGAGTCTCTCAGTTTAGGTTTGTTCCAGTGAGAAATTTGGCAATATTTTGGCTCAGATGTCGAGCTGGTGAGTGTCTCTTCATTATCGAACAAAGTTAAGGTTCGCAGCTCAGATATATGTCGAGAACATTATCCTCATTCGCAGCCATGTTTTCTGATGTGTATGTATGTACACGTGTATTGCCACATAGGCATATGCCGCCAGTGTCCTGACGCATGAGTATCTTAGTTTAGGTTTGTTCCAGTGAGAAATTTGGCAATATTTTGGGTCAGATGTCGAGCTGGTGAGTGTCTCTTTATTCTCGAACAACGTTGAGGTTCGCAGCTCAGATATATGTCGAGAAGATTATCCTCATTCGCAGCCATGTTTTCTGATGTGTTTGTATGTACACGTGTATTGCCACATAGGCATATGCCGCCAGTGTCCTGACGCATGAGTCTCTCAGTTTAAGTTTGTTCCAGTGAGAAATTTGGCAATATTTTGGCTCAGATGTCGAGCTGGTGAGTGTCTCTTCATTCTCGAACAACGTTGAGGTTCGCAGCTCAGATATATGTTGAGAACATTATCCTCATTCGCAGCCAAGTTTTCTGATGTGTATGTATGTACACGTGTATTGCCACATAGGCCTATGCCGCCAGTATACTGACGCATGAGTCTCTCAGTTTGTTTGTTTTTCCAGTGAGAAATTTGGCAATATTTTGGCTCGGATGTCGAGCTGGTGAGTGTCTCTTCCTTCTCGAACAACGTTGAGGATCGCAGCTCAGATATATGTCGACAAAATTATCCTCATTCGTAGCCATGTTTTCTTATGTGTATGTATGTACACGTGTATTTCCTCATAGGCCTATGCCGCCCGTGTCCTGATGTATGAGTCTCACAGTTTGGGTTTTTTCCAGTGAGAAATTTGGAAATATTTTGGCTCAGATGTCGAGCAGGCGAGTGTCTCTTCATTCTCAAACAACGTTGAGGTTCGCAGCTCAGATATAAGTTCATAAAATTATCCTCATTCGCAGCCATGTTTTCTGATGTGTTTGTATGTACACGTGTATTGCCACATAGGCATATGCCGCCGGTGTCCTGACGCATGAGTCTCTCAGTTTAGGTTTGTTCCAGTGAGAAATTTGGCAATATTTTGGCTCAGATGTCGAGCTGGTGAGTGTCTCTTCATTCTCGAACAACGTTGAGGTTCGCAGCTCAGATATATGTCGAGAACATTATCCTCATTCGCAGCCATGTTTTCTGATGTGTATGTATGTACACGTGTATTGCCACATAGGCCTATGCCGCCAGTATCCTGACGCATGAGTTTCTCAGTTTGGTTTTTTTCCAGTGAGAAATTTGGCAATATTTTGGTTGGGATGTCGAGCTGGTGAGCGTCTCTTCATTCTCGAAAAACGTTGAGAATCGCAGCTCAGATATATGTCGACAAATTTATCCTCATTCGTAGCAACGTTTTCTTATGTGTATGTATGTACACGTGTATTGCCTCATAGGCCTATGCCGCCAGTATCCTGACGCATGAGTCTCAAAGTTTTGGTCTCTTCCGGTGAGAATTTTGGCGATGTGTTAGCTCAGATGTGGAGATGGTGAATGTCTCTTCATTCTCGAACAACGTTGAGCTTCGCAGCTCAGATATATGTCTAGAACATTATCCTCTTTCGCAGCCATGTTTTCTGATGTGTATGTATGTACACGTGTATTGCCACATAGGCCTATGCCGCCAGTATACTGACGCATGAGTCTCTCAGTTTGTTTGTTTTTCCAGTGAGAAATTTGGCAATATTTTGGCTCGGATGTCGAGCTGGTGAGCGTCTCTTCATTATCGAACAACGTTGAGTATCGCAGCTCAGATATATGTCGACAAAATTATCCTCATTCGTAGCAACGTTTTCTTATGTGTATGTATGTACACGTGTATTGCCTCAAAGGCCTATGCCGCCAGTGTCCTGACGCATGAGTCTCTTAGTTTGTTTGTTTTTCCAGTGAGAATTTTGGCGATGTGTTAGCTCAGATGTGGAGGTGGTGAATGTCTTTTCATTCTCGAACAACGTTGAGGTTCGCAGCTCCGATATATGTCGAGAACATTATCCTCATACGCAGCCATGTTTTCTGATGTGTTTGTATGTACACGTGTAATCCCACATAGGCATATGCCGCCAGTGTCCTGACGCATGAGTCTCTCAGTTTAGGTTTGTTCCAGTGAGAAATTTGGCAATATTTTGGCTCAGATGTCGAGCTGGTGAGTGTCTCTTCATTATCGAACAACGTTAAGGTTCGCAGCTCAGATATATGTCGAGAACATTATCCTCATTCGCAGCCATGTTTTCTGATGTGTATGTATGTACACGTGTATTGCCACATAGGCATATGCCGCCAGTGTCCTGACGCATGAGTCTCTCAGTTTGGTTTTTTTCCAGTGAGAAATTTGGCAATATTTTGGCTCTGATGTCGAGCTGGCGAGTGTCTCTTCATCCACGAACTACGTTGAAGTTCGCAGCTTAGATATAAGTTCATAAAATTATCCTCATTCGCAGCCATGTATTCTTATGTGTATATATGTACACGTGTATTGCCACATAGGCCTATGGCGCCAGTATCCTGACGCATGAGTCTCTCAGTTTGGGTTTTTTCCAGTGAGAAATGTGGCAATATTTTGGCTCGGATGTCGAGCTGGTGAGTGTCTCTTCATTCTCGAACAACGTTGAGGCTCGCAGCTTAGATATATGTCGACAAAATTATCCTCATTCGTAGCCATGTTTTCTTATGTGTATGTATGTACACGTGTATTGCCACATAGGCATATGCCGCCAGTGTCCTGACGCATGAGTCTCTCAGTTTAGGTTTGTTCCAGTGAGAAATTTGGCAATATTTTGGCTCAGATGTCGAGCTGGTGAGTGTCTCTTTATTCTCGAACAACGTTGAGGTTCGCAGCTCAGATATATGTCGAGAACATTATTCTCATTCGCAGCCATGTTTTCTGATGTGTATGTATGTACACGTGTATTGCCACATAGGCCTATGCCGCCAGTATCCTGACGCATGAGTCTCTCAGTTTGGGGTTTTTCCAGTGAGAAATTTGGCAATATTTTGGCTCGGATGTCGAGCTGGTGGGTGTCTCTTCATTCTCGAACAACGTTGAGGATCGCAGCTCAGATATATGTCGACAAAATTATCCTCATTCATAGCCATGTTTTCTTATGTGTATGTATGTACACGTGTATTGCCTCATAGGCCTATGCCGCCCGTGTCCTGACGTATGAGTCTCACAGTTTGGGGTTTTTCCAGTGAGAAATTTGGAAATATTTTGGCTCAGATGTCGAGCAGGCGAGTGTCTCTTCATTCTCAAACAACGTTGAGGTTCGCAGCTCAGAAATAAGTTCATAAAGTTATCCTCATTCGCAGCCATGGTTTCTGATGTGTTTGTATGTACACGTGTATTGCCACATAGGCATATGCCGCCAGTGTCCTGACGCATGAGTCTCTCAGTTTAGGTTTGTTCCAGTGAGAAATTTGGCAATATTTTGGCTCAGATGTCGAGCTGGTGAGTGTCTCTTCATTCTCGAACAACGTTGAGGTTCGCAGCTCAGATATATGTCGAGAACATTATCCTCATTCGCAGCCATGTTTTCTGATGTGTATGTATGTACACGTGTATTGCCATATAGGCATATGCCGCCAGTGTCCTGACGCATGAGTCTCTCAGTTTAGGTTTGTTCTAGTGAGAAATTTGGTAATATTTTGGCTCAGATGTCGAGCTGGTGAGTGTCTCTTCATTCTCGAATAACGTTGAGGTTCGCAGCTCAGATATATGTCGAGAACATTATCCTCATTCGCAGCCATGTTTTCTGATGTGTATGTATGTACACGTGTATTGCCACATCACATATGCCTATGCCGCCAGTATCCTGACGCATGAGTCTCTCAGTTTGGTTTTTTTCCAGTGAGAAATTTGGCAATATTTTGGGTTGGATGTCGAGCGTCTCTTCATTCTCGAACAACGTTGAGAATCGCAGCTCAGATATATGTCGACAAAATTATCCTCATTCGTAGCCACGTTTTCTTATGTGTATGTATGTACACGTGTATTGCCACACAGCTTTACCTTACATACGCACTGTGGACATTCCTTTGTCTTCGTGTAGTTAACAAACTTTGACTAAATACTCATTTTTCTCGCTTCCCCAAAACAAATTTACCCTCAAATTTGGATTATGGGCCTCTCAGCTGTCCCTTCTATCTTTTCTATATATAACCCTAACCCGTTTTTCCTCTAGCGCTCTTTTTCGGAAACTGAAAAACGGATTGTGGACGTGTGCAAGTCCACAAACCGTAACCTCTTCCCGCATCGTGTGGACCTATATTGTTCGGAGGTCCACAGTGCGTATGCAAGACTAACTCTCATAGGCCTATGCCGCCAGTGTCCTGACGCATGAGTCTCAAAGTTTTGGTCTCTTCCGGTGAGAATTGTTGGCGATATGTTAGCTCAGATGTGGAGGTGGTGAATGTCTCTTCATTCTCCAACAACGTTGAGGTTCGCAGCTCAGATATATGTCGAGAAAAATATCCTCATTTGCAGCCATGTTTTCTGATGTGTTTGTATGTACACGTGTATTGCCACATAGGCATATGCCGCCAGTGTCCTGACGCATGAGTCTCTCAGTTTGGTTTTTTTCCAGTGAGAAATTTGGCAATATTTTGGCTCTGATGTCGAGCTGGCGAGTGTCTCTTCATCCACGAACTACGTTGAAGTTCGCAGCTCAGATATAAGTTCATAAAATTATCCTCATTCGCAGCCATGTATTCTTATGTGTATATATGTACACGTGTATTGCCACATAGGCCTATGGCGCCAGTATCCTGACGCATGAGTCTCTCAGTTTGGGTTTTTTCCAGTGAGAAATGTGGCAATATTTTGGCTCGGATGTCGAGCTGGTGAGTGTCTCTTCATTCTCGAACAACGTTGAGGCTCGCAGCTTAGATATATGTCGACAAAATTATCCTCATTCGTAGCCATGTTTTCTTATGTGTATGTATGTACACGTGTATTGCCACATAGGCATATGCCGCCAGTGTCCTGACGCATGAGTCTCTCAGTTTAGGTTTGTTCCAGTGAGAAATTTGGCAATATTTTGGCTCAGATGTCGAGCTGGTGAGTGTCTCTTTATTCTCGAACAACGTTGAGGTTCGCAGCTCAGATATATGTCGAGAACATTATTCTCATTCGCAGCCATGTTTTCTGATGTGTATGTATGTACACGTGTATTGCCACATAGGCCTATGCCGCCAGTATCCTGACGCATGAGTCTCTCAGTTTGGGGTTTTTCCAGTGAGAAATTTGGCAATATTTTGGCTCGGATGTCGAGCTGGTGGGTGTCTCTTCATTCTCGAACAACGTTGAGGATCGCAGCTCAGATATATGTCGACAAAATTATCCTCATTCATAGCCATGTTTTCTTATGTGTATGTATGTACACGTGTATTGCCTCATAGGCCTATGCCGCCCGTGTCCTGACGTATGAGTCTCACAGTTTGGGGTTTTTCCAGTGAGAAATTTGAAAATATTTTGGCTCAGATGTCGAGCAGGCGAGTGTCTCTTCATTCTCAAACAACGTTGAGGTTCGCAGCTCAGAAATAAGTTCATAAAATTATCCTCATTCGCAGCCATGTTTTCTTATGTTTATGCGTGTACACGTGTATTGCCGCATAGGCCTATGCCGCCAGTGTCCTGACGCATGAGTCTCTCAGTTTAGGTTTGTACCAGTGAGAAATTTGGCAATATTTTGGCTCAGATGTCGAGCTGGTGAGTGTCTCTTTATTCTCGAACAACGTTGAGGCTCGCAGCTCAGATATATGTCGAGAACATTATCCTCATTCGCAGCCATGTTTTCTGATGTGTATGTATGTACACGTGTATTGCCATATAGGCATATGCCGCCAGTGTCCTGACGCATGAGTCTCTCAGTTTAGGTTTGTTCCAGTGAGAAATTTGGCAATATTTTGGCTCAGATGTCGAGCTGGTGAGTGTCTTTTCATTCTCGAACAACGTTGAGGTTCGCAGCTCAGATATATGTCGTGAACATTATCCTCATTCGCAGCCATGTTTTCTGATGTGTATGCGTTTGTTTTTGATTGAAATAGGGGACGTATGACAAAGGGAACAATGGGGTCCCCTATTCCGCAAAGGTCCCCGATTCAGACTCGTGTGAAAATCCTATGGCGATCATCCGAAAACGTTAGAGTACAAACAAAAGAGGAAAGACGGTCGGACAATGCCCCGTCCCCTATTGACGGCATTTACCCACTTGCATGTGTGGCAATACACGTGTACATACATACACATAAGAAAACGTGGCTACGAATGAGGATAATTTTGTCGACATATATCTGAGCTGCGATTCTCAACGTTGTTCGAGAATGAAGAGACGCTCGACATCCGACCCAAAATATTGCCAAATTTCTCACTGGAAAAAAACCAAACTGAGAGACTCATGCGTCAGGATACTGGCGGCATAGGCATATGTGATGTGGCAATACACGTGTACATACATACACATCAGAAAACATGGCTGCGAATGAGGATAATGTTCTCGACATATATCTGAGCTGCGAACCTTAACGTTATTCGAGAATGAAGAGACACTCACCAGCTCGACATCTGAGCCAAAATATTGCCAAATTTCTCACTAGAACAAACCTAAACTGAGAGACTCATGCGTCAGGACACTGGCGGCATATGCCTATGTGGCAATACACGTGTACATACAAACACATCAGAAAACATGGCTGCGAATGAGGATACTTTTATGAACTTATATCTGAGCTGCGATCCTCAACGTTGTTCGAGAATGAAGAGACACTCACCAGCTCGACATCCGAGCCAAAATATTGCCAAATTTCTCACTGGAAAAACCCCAAACTGAGAGACTCATGCGTCAGGATAATGGCGGCATAGGCCTATTTGGCAATACACGTGTACATACATACCGTCAGAAAACATGGCTGCGAATGAGGATAATGTTCTCGACATATATCTGAGCTGCGAACCTCAACGTTGTTCGAGAATGAAGAGACACTCACCAGCTCTACATCTGAGCCAAAATATTGCCAAATTTTCCACTGGAACAAACCTAAACTGAGAGACTCATGCGTCAGGACACTGGCGGCATATGCCTATGTGGCAATACACGTGTACATACATACACATCAGAAAACATGGCTGCGAATGAGGATAATGTTCTCGACATATATCTGAGCTGCCAACCTCAACGTTGTTCCAGAATGAAGAGACACTCACCAGCTCGACATCTGTGCCAAAATATTGCCAAATTTCTCACGGGAACAAACCTAAACTGAGAGACTCATGCGTCAGGACCCTGGCGGCATATGCCTATGTGGCAATACACGTGTACATACAAACACATCAGAAAACACGGCTGCGAATGAGGATAATTTTATGAACTTATATCTGAGCTGCGAACCTCAACGTTGTTCCAGAATGAAGAGACACTCGCCAGCTCGACATCCGAGCCAAAATATTGCCAAATTTCTCACTGGAAAAAAATCAAACTGAGAGACTCATGCGTCAGGACACTGGCGGCATAGGCCTATGTGGCAATACACGTGTACACGCAGCTTTACCTTACATACGCACTGTGGACATTCCTTTGTCTTCGTGTAGTTAACAAACTTTGACTAAATACTCATTTTTCTCGCTCCCTAAAACAAATTTACCCTCAAATTTGGATTATGGGCCTCTCAGCTGTCCCTTCTATCTTTTCTATATATAACCCTAACCCGTTTTTCCTCTAGCGCTCTTTTTCGGAAACTGAAAAACGGATTGTGGACGTGTGCAAGTCCATAAACCGTAACCTCTTCCCGCATCGTGTGGACCTATATTGTTCGGAGGTCCACAGTACGTATGCAAGACTAACTCTCATAGGCCTATGCCGCCAGTGTCCTGACGCATGAGTCTCAAAGTTTTGGTCTCTTCCGGTGAGAATTGTTGGCGATATGTTAGCTCAGATGTGGAGGTGGTGAATGTCTCTTCATTCTCCAACAACGTTGAGGTTCGCAGCTCAGATATATGTCGAGAAAAATATCCTCATTTGCAGCCATGTTTTCTGATGTGTTTGTATGTACACGTGTATTGCCACATAGGCAAATGCCGCCAGTGTCCTGACGCATGAGTCTCTCAGTTTATGTTTGTTCTAGTGAGCAATTTGGCAATATTTTGGCTCAGATGTCGAGCTGGTGAGTTTCTCTTCATTCTCGAACAACGTTGAGGTTGGCAGCTCAGATATATGTCGAGAACATTATCCTTATTCGCAGCCATGTTTTCTGATGTGTATGTATGTACACGTGTATTGCCACATAGGCATATGCCGCCAGTGTCCTGACGCATGAGTCTCTCAGTTTAGGTTTGTTTCAGTGAGAAATTTGGCAATATTTTGGCTCATATGTCGAGCTGGTGAGTGTCTCTTCATTCTCGAACAACGTTGAGGTTCGCAGCTCAGATATATGTCGAGAACATTATCCTCATTCGCAGCCATGTTTTCTGATGTGTATGTATGTACACGTGTATTGCCACATAGGCATATGCCGCCAGTGTCCTGACGCATGAGTATCTTAGTTTAGGGTTGTTCCCGTGAGAAATTTGGCAATATTTTGGGTCAGATGTCGAGCTGGTGAGTGTCTCTTCATTCTCGAACAACGTTGAGGTTTGCAGCTCAGATATATGTCGAGAACATTATCCTCATTCGCAGCCATGTTTTCTGATGTTTATGTATGTACACGTGTATTGCCACATAGGCCTATGCCGCCAGTATCCTGACGCATGAGTCTCTCAGTTTGGTTTTTTTCCAGTGAGAAATTTGTCAATATTTTGGCTCGGATGTCGAGCTGGTGAGTGTCTCTTCCCTTTCGAACAACGTTGAGGATCGCAGCTCAGATATATGTCGACAAAATTATCCTCATTCGTAGCCATGTTTTCTTATGTGTATGTATGTACATGTGTATTGCCTCATAGGCCTATGCCGCCAGTGTCCTGACGCATGAGTCTCAAAGTTTTGGTCTCTTCCTGTGAGAATTTTGGCGATGTGTTAGCTCAGATATGGAGGTGGTGAATGTCTTTTCATTCTCGAACAACGTTGAGGTTCGCAGCTCAGATATATGTCGAGAACATTATCCTCATTCGCAGCCATGTTTTCTGATGTGTATGTATGTACACGTGTATTGCCACATCACATATGCCTATGCCGCCAGTATCCTGACGCATGAGTCTCTCAGTTTGGTTTTTTTCCAGTGAGAAATTTGGCAATATTTTGGGTCGGATGTCGAGCGTCTCTTCATTCTCGAACAACGTTGAGAATCGCAGCTCAGATATATGTCGACAAAATTATCCTCATTCGTAGCCACGTTTTCTTATGTGTATGTATGTACACGTGTATTGCCACACAGCTTTACCTTACATACGCACTGTGGACATTCCTTTGTCTTCGTGTAGTTAACAAACTTTGACTAAATACTCATTTTTCTCGCTTCCCCAAAACAAATTTACCCTCAAATTTGGATTATGGGCCTCTCAGCTGTCCCTTCTATCTTTTCTATATATAACCCTAACCCGTTTTTCCTCGAGCGCTCTTTTCGGAAACTGAAAAATGGATTGTGGACGTGTGCAAGTCCACAAACCGTAACCTCTTCCCGCATCGTGTGGACCTATATTGTTCGGAGGTCCACAGTGCGTATGCAAGACTAACTCTCATAGGCCTATGCCGCCAGTGTCCTGACGCATGAGTCTCAAAGTTTTGGTCTCTTCCGGTGAGAATTGTTGGCGATATGTTAGCTCAGATGTGGAGGTGGTGAATGTCTCTTCATTCTCCAACAACGTTGAGGTTCGCAGCTCAGATATATGTCGAGAAAAATATCCTCATTTGCAGCCATGTTTTCTGATTTGTTTGTATGTACACGTGTATTGCCACATAGGCAAATGCCGCCAGTGTCCTGACGCATGAGTCTCTCAGTTTATGTTTGTTCTAGTGAGCAATTTGGCAATATTTTGGCTCAGATGTTGAGCTGGTGAGTGTCCCTTCATTCTCGAACAACGTTGAGGTTCGCAGCTCAGATATATGTCGTGAAAATTGTCCTCATTCGCAGCCATGTTTTCTTATGTTTATGTATGTAAACGTGTATTGCCTCATAGGCCTATGCCGCCAGTATCCTGACGCATGAGTCTCTCAGTTTAGGTTTGTTCCAGTGGGAAATTTGGCAATATTTTGGCTCAGATGTAGAGCTGGTGAGTGTCTCTTCATTCTCGAACAACGTTGAGGTTCGCAGCTCAGATATATGTCGAGAACATTATCCTCATTCGCAGCCATGTTTTCTGATGTGTATGTGTGTACACGTGTATTGCCACATAGGCATATGCCGCCAGTGTCCTGACGCATGAGTCTCTCAGTTTGGGGTTTTTCCAGTGAGAAATTTGGCAATATTTTGGCTCGGATGTCGAGCTGGTGAGTGTCTCTTCATTCTCGAACAACGTTGAGGATCGCAGCTCAGATATATGTCGACAAAATTATCCTCATTCGTAGCCATGTTTTCTTATGTGTATGTATGTACACGTGTATTGCCTCATAGGCCTATGCCGCCCGTGTCCTGACGTATGAGTCTCACAGTTTGGGTTTTTTCCAGTGAGAAATTTGGAAATATTTTGGCTCAGATGTCGAGCAGGCGAGTGTCTCTTCATTCTCAAACAACGTTGAGGTTCGCAGCTCAGATATAAGTTCATAAAAGTATCCTCATTCGCAGCCATGTTTTCTGATGTGTTTGTATGTACACGTGTATTGCCACATAGGCATATGCCGCCAGTGTCCTGACGCATGAGTCTCTCAGTTTAGGTTTGTTCTAGTGAGAAATTTGGCAATATTTTGGCTCAGATGTCGAGCTGGTGAGTGTCTCTTCATTCTCGAATAACGTTGAGGTTCGCAGCTCAGATATATGTCGAGAACATTATCCTCATTCGCAGCCATGTTTTCTGATGTGTATGTATGTACACGTGTATTGCCACATCACATATGCCTATGCCGCCAGTATCCTGACGCATGAGTCTCTCAGTTTGGTTTTTTTCCAGTGAGAAATTTGGCAATATTTTGGGTCGGATGTCGAGCGTCTCTTCATTCTCGAACAACGTTGAGAATCGCAGCTCAGATATATGTCGACAAAATTATCCTCATTCGTAGCCACGTTTTCTTATGTGTATGTATGTACACGTGTATTGCCACACAGCTTTACCTTACATACGCACTGTGGACATTCCTTTGTCTTCGTGTAGTTAACAAACTTTGACTAAATACTCATTTTTCTCGCTTCCCCAAAACAAATTTACCCTCAAATTTGGATTATGGGCCTCTCAGCTGTCCCTTCTATCTTTTCTATATATAACCCTAACCCGTTTTTCCTCTAGCGCTCTTTTCGGAAACTGAAAAACGGATTGTGGACGTGTGCAAGTCCACAAACCGTAACCTCTTCCCGCATCGTGTGGACCTATATTGTTCGGAGGTCCACAGTGCGTATGCAAGACTAACTCTCATAGGCCTATGCCGCCAGTGTCCTGACGCATGAGTCTCAAAGTTTTGGTCTCTTCCGGTGAGAATTGTTGGCGATATGTTAGCTCAGATGTGGAGGTGGTGAATGTCTCTTCATTCTCCAACAACGTTGAGGTTCGCAGCTCAGATATATGTCGAGAAAAATATCCTCATTTGCAGCCATGTTTTCTGATGTGTTTGTATGTACACGTGTATTGCCACATAGGCAAATGCCGCCAGTGTCCTGACGCATGAGTCTCTCAGTTTATGTTTGTTCTAGTGAGCAATTTGGCAATATTTTGGCTCAGATGTTGAGCTGGTGAGTGTCCCTTCATTCTCGAACAACGTTGAGGTTCGCAGCTCAGATATATGTCGTGAAAATTGTCCTCATTCGCAGCCATGTTTTCTTATGTTTATGTATGTAAACGTGTATTGCCTCATAGGCCTATGCCGCCAGTATCCTGACGCATGAGTCTCTCAGTTGTTTTTTTTCCAGTGAGAAATTTGGCAATATTTTGGCTCGGATGTCGAGCTGGTGAGTGTCTCTTCATTCTCGAACAGCGTTGAGGTTCGCAGCTCAGATATATATCGAGAACATTATCCTCATTCGCAGCCATGTTTTCTGATGTGTATGTATGTACACGTGTATTGCCTCATAGGCCTATGCCGCCAGTGTCCTGACGCATAAGTCTCTCAGTTTTTTTTTTTTCAGTGAGAAATTTGGCAATATTTTGGCTCGGATGTCGAGCTGGTGAGTGCCTCTTCATTCTCGAACAACGTTGAGGCTCGCAGCTCTGATATATGTCGAGAAAATTATCCTCATTCGCAGCCATGTTTTCTTATGTGTATGTATGTACACGTGTATTGCCTCATAGGTCTATGCCGCCAGTGTCCTGACTCATATGTCTCAGAGTTTGGATTTTTTTTCCAGTGAGAAATTTGGCAATATTTTGGCTCAGATGTTGAGCTGGCGAGTGTCTCTTTATTATCTAACTACGTTGAGGTTCGCAGCTCAGATATAAGTTCATTAAATTATCATCATTCGCCGCCATGTTTTCTTATGTTTATGCGTGTACACGTGTATTGCCGCATAGGCTGATGCCGCCAGTATCCTGAAGCATGGGTCTCACAGTTTGTTTTTTTTCCAGTGAGAAATTTGGCAATATTTTAGCTCGGATGGCGAGCTGGTGAGTGTTTCTTCATTCTCGAACAACGTTGAGGCTCGCAGCTCAGATATATGTCGAGAAAATTATCCTCATTCGCAGCCATGTTTTCTTATGTGTATGTATGTACACGTGTATTGCCTCATAGGCCTATGCCGCCAGTGTCCTGACGCATTAGTCTCAAAGTTTTGGTCTCTTCCGGTGAGAATTTTGGCGATGTGTTAGCTCAGATGTGGAGGTGGTGAATGTCTCTTCATTCTCGAACACCGTTGAGGTTCGCAGCTCAGATATATGTTGAGAACATTATCCTCATTCGCAGCCATGTTTTCTGATGTGTATGTGTGTACACGTGTATTGCCACATAGTCCTATGCCGCCAGTATCCTGGCGTATGAGTCTCTCAGTTTGTTTGTTTTTCCAGTGAGAAATTTGGCAATATTTTGGCTCGGATGTCGAGCTGGTGAGTGTCTCTTCATTCTCGAACAACGTTGAGGCTCGCAGTTTAGATATATGTCGAGAAAATTGTCCTCATTCGCAGCCATGTTTTCTTATGTGTAAGGATGTACACGTGTATTGCCTCGTAGGCCTATGCCGCCAGTGTCCTGACGCATGAGTCTCACAGTTTTTGTTTTTTTCAGTGAGAAATTTGGCAATATTTTGGCTCAGATGTCGAGCTGGCGAGTGTCTCTTCATTCTCAAACAACGTTGAGGTTCGCATCTCAGATATAAGTTCATAAAATTATCCTCATTCGCAGCCATGTTTTCTTATGTTAATGCGTGTACACGTGTATTGCCGCATAGGCTTATGTCGCCAGTGTCCAGAAGCATGAGTCTCACATTTTTTTTTTTCCAGTGAAAAATTTGGCAATAATTTGGCTCGGATGTAGAGCTGGTAAGTGTCTCTCCATTCTCGAAAAACGTTGAGGCTCGCAGCTCAGATATATGTCGAGAAAAATATCCTCATTCGCAGCCACGTTTTCTGATGTGTTTGTATGTACACGTGTATTGCCACATAAACATATGCCGCCAGTGTCCTGACACATGAGTCTCTCAGTTTTTTGTTTTTTTTCTAGTGAGAAATTTGGCAATATTTTGGCTCGGATGTCGAGCTGGTGAGGGTCCCTTCATTCTCAAACAACGTTGAGGCTCGCAGCTCAGATATAAGTCGAGAAAATTATTCTCATTCGCAGCTATGTTTTCTGATGTGTTTGTATGTACACGTGTAGCGCCACATAGGCATATGCCGCCAGTGTCCTGACGCATGAGTCTTTCCGTTTAGGTTTGTTCCAGTGAGAAACTTTGCAATATTTTGGCTAAGATGTCGAGCTGGTGAGTGTCTCTTCATTCTCCAACAACGTTGAGGTTCGCAGCTCAGATATAAGTCGAGAAAATTATCCTCATTCGCAGCCATGTTTTCTGATATGTATGTATGTACACGTGTATTGCCACATAAACATATGCCGCCAGTGTCCTGACACATGAGTCTCTCAGTTTTTGGTGTTTTTTCTAGTGAGAAATTTGGCAATATTTTGGCTCGGATGTCGAGCTGGTGAGTGTCTCTTCATTCTCGAACAACGTTGAGGCTCGCAGCTCAGATATATGTCGAGAAAGTTATCCTCATTCGCAGCCATGTTTTCGTATGTTTATGTATGTACACGTGTATTGCCGCATAGGGCTATGCCGCCATTATCCTGACGCATGAGTCTCTAAGTTTGTTTGTTTTCCAGTGAGAAATTTGGCAATATTTTTGCTCAGATGTCGAGCAGGTGAGTGTTTCTTCATTCTCGAACAACGTTGAGGCTCGAAGCTCAGATATATGTCGAGAAAATTATGCTCATTCGCAGCCATGTTTTCTTATGTGTATGTATGTATACGTGTATTGTCACATAGGCATATACCGCCAGTGTCCTAACGCATGAGTCTCTCAGTTTGGTTTTTTTCCAGTGAGAAACTTTGCAATATTTTGGCTCAGATGTCGAGCTGGTGAGTGTCTCTTCATTCTGCAACAACGTTGAGGTTCGCAGCTCAGATATAAGTCGAGAAAATTATCCTCATTTGCAGCCATGTTTTCTGATATGTATGTATGTACACGTGTATTGCCACATAAACATATGCCGCCAGTGTCCTGACACATGAGTCTCTCAGTTTTTGGTTTTTTTTCTAGTGAGAAATTTGGCAATATTTTGGCTCGGATGTCGAGCTGGTGAGTGTCTCTTCATTCTCGAACAACGTTGAGGCTCGCAGCTCAGATATATGTCGAGAAAGTTATCCCCATTCGCAGCCATGTTTTCGTATGTGTATGTATGTACACGTGTATTGCCGCATAGGCCTATGCCGCCAGTATCCTGACGCATGAGTCTCTAAGTTTGTTTGTTTTCCAGTGAGAAATTTGGCAATATTTTTGCTCAGATGTCGGGCTGGTCAGTGTCCATTCATTCTCAAACAACGTTGAGGCTCGCAGCTCAGATATATGTCGAGAAAATTATGCTCATTCGCAGCCATGTTTTCTTATGTGTATGTATGTACACGTGTATTGTCACATAGGCATATACCGCCAGTGTCCTGACGCATGAGTCTCTCAGTTTAGTTTTTTCCAGTGAGAAACTTTGCAATATTTGGGCTCAGATGTCGAGCTGGTGAGTGTCTCTTCATTCTCCAACAACGTTGAGGTTTGCAGCTCAGATATAAGTCGAGAAATGTATCCTCATTGGCAGCCATGTTTTCTGATATGTATGTATGTACACGTGTATTGCCACATAAACATATGCCGCCAGTGTCCTGACACATGAGTCTCTCAGTTTTTGGTGTTTTTTCTAGTGAGAAATTTGGCAATATTTTGGCTCGGATGTTGAGCTGGTGAGTGTCTCTTCATTCTCGAACAACGTTGAGGCTCGCAGCTCAGATATAAGTCGAGAAAATTATCCTCATTCGCAGCCATGTTTTCTGATGTGTTTGTATGTACACGTGTATTGTCACATAGGCATATACCGCCAGTGTCCTGACGCATGAGTCTCTCATTTTTTTTTTTTTCCAGTGAGAAATTTGACAATATTTTGGCTCGGATGTCGAGCTGGTGAGTGTCTCTTTATTCTCGAACAACGTTGAGGCTCGCAGCTCAGATATAAGTCGAGAAAATTATCCTCATTCGCAGCCATGTTTTCTGATGTGTTTGTATGTACACGTGTATTGCCTCATAGGCCTATTCCGCCCGTGTCCTGACGTATGAGTCTCACAGTTTGTTTTTTTTCTAGTGAGAAATTTGGAAATATTTTGGCTCAGATGTCGAGCTGGCGAGTGTCTCTTCATTCTCGAACAACGTTGAGGTTCGCAGCTCAGATATATGTCGAGAAAAATATCCTCATTCGCAGCCATGTTTTCTGATGTGTTTGTATGTACACGTGTATTGCCACATAGGCATATGCCGCCAGTGTCCTGACGCATGAGTTTCTCAGTTTAGGTTTGTTCCAGTGCGAAATTTGGCAATATTTTGGCTCGGACGTCGAGCTGGTGAGTGTCTCTTCATTCTCAAACAACGTTGAGGTTCGCAGCTCAGATATAAGTCGAGAAAATTATCCTCATTCGCAGCCATGTTTTCTGATGTGTTTGTATGTACACGTGTATTGTCACATAGGCATATACCGCCAGTGTCCTGACGCATGAGTCTCTCATTTTTTTTTTTTTCCAGTGAGAAATTTGACAATATTTTGGCTCGGATGTCGAGCTGGTGAGTGTCTCTTTATTCTCGAACAACGTTGAGGCTCGCAGCTCAGATATAAGTCGAGAAAATTGTACTCATTCGCAGCCATGTTTTCTGATGTGTTTGTATGTACACGTGTATTGCCTCATAGGCCTATTCCGCCCGTGTCCTGACGTATGAGTCTCACAGTTTGTTTTTTTTCTAGTGAGAAATTTGGAAATATTTTGGCTCAGATGTCGAGCTGGCGAGTGTCTCTTCATTCTCGAACAACGTTGAGGTTCGCAGCTCAGATATATGTCGAGAAAAATATCCTCATTCGCAGCCATGTTTTCTGATGTGTTTGTATGTACACGTGTATTGCCACATAGGCATATGCCGCCAGTGTCCTGACGCATGAGTTTCTCAGTTTAGGTTTGTTCCAGTGCGAAATTTGGCAATATTTTGGCTCGGACGTCGAGCTGGTGAGTGTCTCTTCATTCTCAAACAACGTTGAGGTTCGCAGCTCAGATATATGTCGCGAATATTATCCTCATTCGCATCCATGTTTTCTTATGTGTATGTATGTACACGTGTATTACCGCATAGGCCTATGCCGCCAGTATCCTGACGCATGAGTCTCTCAGTTTGTTTTTTCCCAGTGAGAAATTAGGCAATATTTTGGCTCGGATGTCGAGCTGGTGAGTGTCTCTTCATTCACGAACAACGTTGAGGCTCGCAGCTCAGATATATGTCGAGAAAATTGTCCTCATTCGCAGCCATGTTTTCTTAAGTGTATGGATGTACACGTGTATTGCCTCATAGGCCTATGCCGCCAGTGTCCTGACGCATGAGTCTCACAGTTTTTTTTTTTTTTTCAGTGAGAAATTTGGCAATATTTTGGCTCAGATGTCGAGCTGGCGAGTGTCTCTTCATTCTCGAACAACGTTGAGGTTCACATCTCAGATATAAGTTCATAAAATTATCCTCATTCGCAGCCATGTTTTCTTATGTTTATGCGTGTACACGTGTAGTGCCACATAGGCTTATGTCGCCAGTGTCCTGACGCATGAGTCTCTCAGTTTAGGTTTGTTCCAGTGAGAAATTTGGCAATATTTTGGCTCAGATGTCGAGCCGGTGAGTGTCTCTTCATTCTCGAACAACGTTGAGGCTCGCAGCTCAGATATATGTCGCGAAAATTATCCTCATTCGCAGCCATGTTTTCTTATGTGTATGTATGTACACGTGTATTGCCGCATAGGCCTATGCCGCCAGTATCCTGACTCATGAGTCTCTAAGTTTGTTTGTTTTCCAGTGAGAAATTTGGCAATATTTTGGCTCAGATGTCGGGCTGGTGAGTGTCCCTTCATTCTCAAACAACGTTGAGGCTCGCAGCTCAGATATAAGTCGAGACAATTATCCTCATTCGCAGCCATGTTTTCTTATGTGTATGTATGTACACGTGTATTGCCGCATAGGCCTATGCCGCCAGTGTCCTGACGCATGAGTCTCACAGTTTTGGTTTTTTTCAGTGAGAAATTTGGCAATATTTTGGCTCAGATGTCGAGCTGGTGAGTGTCCCTTCATTCTCAAACAACGTTGAGGTTCACATCTCAGATATAAGTTCATAAAATTATCCTCATTCGCAGCCATGTTTTCTTATGTTTATGCGTGTACACGTGTAGTGCCACATAGGCATATGCCGCCAGTGTCCTGACGCATGAGTCTCTCAGTTTGGTTTTTTTCCAGTGAGAAATTTGGCAATATTTTGGCTCGGATGTCGAGCTGGTGAGTGTCTCTTCATTCTCGAACAACGTTGAGGCTCGCAGCTCAGATATATGTCGACAAAATTATCCTCATTCGTAGCCATGTTTTCTTATGTGTATTTATGTACACGTGTATTGCCACATAGGCATATGCCGCCAGTGTCCTGACGCATGAGTCTCTCAGTTTAGGTTTGTTCCAGTGAAAATTTGGCAATATTTTGGCTCAGATGTCGAGCTGGTGAGTGTCTCTTCATTCTCGAACAACGTTGAGGTTCGCAGCTCAGATATATGTCGAGAACATTATCCTCATTCGCAGCCATGTTTTCTGATGTGTATGTATGTACACGTGTATTGCCACATAGGCATATGCCGCCAGTGTCCTGACGCATGAGTCTCTCAGTTTGGTTTTTTTCCAGTGAGAAATTTGGCAATATTTTGGCTCTGATGTCGAGCTGGCGAGTGTCTCTTCATCCACGAACTACGTTGAAGTTTGCAGCTCAGATATAAGTTCATAAAATTATCCTCATTCGCAGCCATGTTTTCTTATGTGTATGTATGTACACGTGTATTGCCACATAGGCCTATGGCGCCAGTATCCTGACGCATGAGTCTCTCAGTTTGGGTTTTTTTCAGTGAGAAATGTGGCAATATTTTGGCTCGGATGTCGAGCTGGTGAGTGTCTCTTCATTCTCGAACAACGTTGAGGCTCGCAGCTCAGATATATGTCGACAAAATTATCCTCATTCGTAGCCATGTTTTCTTATGTGTATGTTGGTACACGTGTATTGCCACATAGGCATATGCCGCCAGTGTCCTGACGCATGAGTTTCTCAGTTTAGGTTTGTTCCAGTGAGAAATTTGGCAATATTTTGGCTCAGATGTCGAGCTGGTGAGTGTCTCTTCATTCTCGAACAACGTTGAGGTTCGCAGCTCAGATATATGTCGAGAACATTATCCTCATTCGCAGCCATGTTTTCTGATGTGTATGTATGTATGTACACGTGTATTGCCACATAGGCCTATGCCGCCAGTATCCTGACGCATGAGTCTCTCAGTTTGGGGTTTTTCCAGTGAGAAATTTGGCAATATTTTGGCTCGGATGTCGAGCTGGTGAGTGTCTCTTCATTCTCGAACAACGTTGAGGATCGCAGCTCAGATATATGTCGACAAAATTATCCTCATTCGTAGCCATGTTTTCTTATGTGTATGTATGTACACGTGTATTGCCTCATAGGCCTATGCCGCCCGTGTCCTGACGTATGAGTCTCACAGTTTGGGGTTTTTCCAGTGAGAAATTTGGAAATATTTTGGCTCAGATGTCGAGCAGGCGAGTGTCTCTTCATTCTCAAACAACGTTGAGGTTCGCAGCTCAGATATAAGTTCATAAAATTATCCTCATTCGCAGCCATGTTTTCTGATGTGTTTGTATGTACACGTGTATTGCCACATAGGCATATGCCGCCAGTGTCCTTACGCATGAGTCTCTCAGTTTAGGTTTGTTCCAGTGAGAAATTTGGCAATATTTTGGCTCAGATGTCGAGCTGGTGAGTGTCTCTTCATTCTCGAACAACGTTGAGGTTCGCAGCTCAGATATATGTCGAGAACATTATCCTCATTCGCAGCCATGTTTTCTGATGTGTATGTATGTACACGTGTATTGCCACATAAGCCTATGCCGCCAGTATCCTGACGCTTGAGTCTCTCAGTTTGGGGATTTTCCAGTGAGAAATTTGGCAATATTTTGGCTCGGATGTCGAGCTGGTGAGTGTCTCTTCATTCTCGAACAACGTTGAGGATCGCAGCTCAGATATATGTCGATAAAATTATCCTCATTCGCAGCCATGTTTTCTGATGTGTTTGTATGTACACGTGTATTGCCACATAGGCATATGCCGCCAGTGTCCTTACGCATGAGTCTCTCAGTTTAGGTTTGTTCCAGTGAGAAATTTGGCAATATTTTGGCTCAGATGTCGAGCTGGTGAGTGTCTCTTCATTCTCGAACAACGTTGAGGTTCGCAGCTCAGATATATGTCGAGAACATTATCCTCATTCGCAGCCATGTTTTCTGATGTGTATGTATGTACACGTGTATTGCCACATAAGCCTATGCCGCCAGTATCCTGACGCTTGAGTCTCTCAGTTTGGGGATTTTCCAGTGAGAAATTTGGCAATATTTTGGCTCGGATGTCGAGCTGGTGAGTGTCTCTTCATTCTCGAACAACGTTGAGGATCGCAGCTCAGATATATGTCGACAAAATTATCCTCATTCGTAGCCATGTTTTCTTATGTGTATGTATGTACACGTGTATTGCCTCATAGGCCTATGCCGCCCGTGTCCTGACGTATGAGTCTCACAGTTTGGGGTTTTTCCAGTGAGAAATTTGAAAATATTTTGGCTCAGATGTCGAGCAGGCGAGTGTCTCTTCATTCTCAAACAACGTTGAGGTTCGCAGCTCAGATATAAGTTCATAAAATTATCCTCATTCGCAGCCATGTTTTCTGATGTGTTTGTATGTACACGTGTATTGCCACATAGGCATATGCCGCCAGTGTCCTGACGCATGAGTCTCTCAGTTTAAGTTTGTTCCAGTGAAAAATTTGGCAATATTTTGGCTCAGATGTCGAGCTGGTGAGTGTCTCTTCCTTCTCGAACAACGTTGAGGTTCGCAGCTCAGATATATGTCGAGAACATTATCCTCATTCGCAGCCATGTTTTCTGATGTGTTTGTATGTACACGTGTATTGCCACATAGGCATATGCCGCCAGTGTCCTGACGCATGAGTCTCTCAGTTTAAGTTTGTTCCCGTGAGAAATTTGGCAATATTTTGGCTCAGATGTCGAGCTGGTGAGTGTCTCTTCATTCTCGAACAACGTTGAGGTTCGCAGCTCAGATATATGTGGAGAACATTATCCTCATTCGCAGCCAAGTTTTCTGATGTGTATGTATGTACACGTGAATTGCCACATAGGCATATGCCGCCAGTGTCCTGACACATGAGTCTCTCAGTTTAGGTTTGTTCCAGTGAGAAATTTGGCAATATTTTGGCTCAGATGTCGAGCTGGTGAGTGTCTCTTCATTCTCGAACAACGTTGAGGTTCGCAGCTCAGATATATGTCGAGAACATTATCTTCATTCGCAGCCATGTTTTCTGATGTGTATGTATGTACACGTGTATTGCCTCATAGGCCTATGCCGCCAGTATCCTGACGCATGAGTCTCAAATTGTTGGTCTCTTCCGGTGAGAATTTTGGCGATGTGTTAGCTCAGATGTGGAGGTGGTGAATGTCTCTTCATTCTCGAACAACGTTGAGCTTCGCAGCTCAGATATATGTCTAGAACATTATCCTCATTCGCAGCCATGTTTTCTGATGTGTATGTATGTACACGTTTATTGCCACATAGGCCTATGCCGCCAGTATACTGACGCATGAGTCTCTCAGTTTGTTTGTTTTTCCAGTGAGAAATTTGGCAATATTTTGGCTCGGATGTCGAGCTGGTGAGTGTCTCTTCATTCTCGAACAACGTTGAGGATCGCAGCTCAGATATATGTCGACAAAATTATCCTCATTCGTAGCCATGTTTTCTTATGTGTATGTATGTACACGTGTATTGCCTCATAGGCCTATGCCGCCCGTGTCCTGACGTATGAGTCTCACAGTTTGGTTTTTTTCCAGTGAAAAATTTGGCAATATTTTGGGTCGGATGTCGAGATGGTGAGCGTCTCTTCATTCTCGAACAACGTTGAGAATCGCAGCTCAGATATATGTCGACAAAATTATCCTCATTCGTAGCAACGTTTTCTTATGTGTATGTATGTACACGTGTATTGCCTCATAGGCCTATGCCGCCAGTATCCTGACACATGAGTCTCAAAGTTTTGGTCTCTTCCGGTGAGAATTTTGGCGATGTGTTAGCTCAGATGTGGAGGTGGTGAATGTCTCTTCATTCTCGAACAACGTTGAGCTTCGCAGCTCAGATATATGTCTAGAACATTATCCTCATTCGCAGCCATGTTTTCTGATGTGTATGTATGTACACGTGTATTGCCACATAGGCCTATGCCGCCAGTATACTGACGCATGAGTCTCTCAGTTTGTTTGTTTTTCCAGTGAGAAATTTGGCAATATTTTGGCTCGGATGTCGAGCTGGTGAGTGTCTCTTCCTTCTCGAACAACGTTGAGGATCGCAGCTCAGATATATGTCGACAAAATTATCCTCATTCGTAGCCATGTTTTCTTATGTGTATGTATGTACACGTGTATTGCCTCATAGGCCTATGCCGCCCGTGTCCTGATGTATGAGTCTCACAGTTTGGGTTTTTTCCAGTGAGAAATTTGTAAATATTTTGGCTCAGATGTCGAGCAGGCGAGTGTCTCTTCATTCTCAAACAACGTTGAGGTTCGCAGCTCAGATATAAGTTCATAAAATTATCCTCATTCGCAGCCATGTTTTCTGATGTGTTTGTATGTACACGTGTATTGCCACATAGGCATATGCCGCCGGTGTCCTGACGCATGAGTCTCAAAGTTTTGGTCTCTTCCGGTGAGAATTTTGGCGATGTGTTAGCTCAGATGTGGAGATGGTGAATGTCTCTTCATTCTCGAACAACGTTGAGCTTCGCAGCTCAGATATATGTCTAGAACATTATCCTCTTTTGCAGCCATGTTTTCTGAGGTGTATGTATGTACACGTGTATTGCCACATAGGCCTATGCCGCCAGTATACTGACGCATGAGTCTCTCAGTTTGTTTGTTTTTCCAGTGAGAAATTTGGCAATATTTTGGCTCGGATGTCGAGCTGGTGAGCGTCTCTTCATTATCGAACAACGTTGAGAATCGCAGCTCAGATATATGTCGAAAAAATTATCCTCATTCGTAGCAACGTTTTCTTATGTGTATGTATGTACACGTGTATTGCCTCAAAGGCCTATGCCGCCAGTGTCCTGACGCATGAGTCTCTTAGTTTGTTTGTTTTTCCAGTGAGAATTTTGGCGATGTGTTAGCTCAGATGTGGAGGTGGTGAATGTCTTTTCATTCTCGAACAACGTTGAGGTTCGCAGCTCAGATATATGTCGAGAACATTATCCTCATTCGCAGCCATGTTTTCTGATGTGTTTGTATGTACACGTGTAATCCCACATAGGCATATGCCGCCAGTGTCCTGACGCATGAGTCTCTCAGTTTAGGTTTGTTCCAGTGAGAAATTTGGCAATATTTTGGCTCAGATGTCGAGCTGGTGAGTGTCTCTTCATTATCGAACAACGTTAAGGTTCGCAGCTCAGATATATGTCGAGAACATTATCCTCATTCGCAGCCATGTTTTCTGATGTGTATGTATGTACACGTGTATTGCCACATAGGCATATGCCGCCAGTGTCCTGACGCATGAGTCTCTCAGTTTGGTTTTTTTCCAGTGAGAAATTTGGCAATATTTTGGCTCTGATGTCGAGCTGGCGAATGTCTCTTCATCCACGAACTACGTTGAAGTTCGCAGCTCAGATATAAGTTCATAAAATTATCCTCATTCGCAGCCATGTTTTCTGATGTGTATGTATGTACACGTGTATTGCCACATAGGCATATGCCGCCAGTGTCCTGACGCATGAGTATCTTAGTTTAGGTTTGTTCCAGTGAGAAATTTGGCAATATTTTTGGTCAGATGTCGAGCTGGTGAGTGTCTCTTTATTCTCGAACAACGTTGAGGTTCGCAGCTCAGATATATGTCGAGAACATTATCCTCATTCGCAGCCATGTTTTCTGATGTGTTTGTATGTACACGTGTATTGCCACATAGGCATATGCCGCCAGTGTCCTGACGCATGAGTCTCTCAGTTTAAGTTTGTTCCAGTGAGAAATTTGGCAATATTTTGGCTCAGATGTCGAGCTGGTGAGCGTCTCTTCATTATCGAACAACGTTGAGAATCGCAGCTCAGATATATGTCGAAAAAATTATCCTCATTCGTAGCAACGTTTTCTTATGTGTATGTATGTACACGTGTATTGCCTCAAAGGCCTATGCCGCCAGTGTCCTGACGCATGAGTCTCTTAGTTTGTTTGTTTTTCCAGTGAGAATTTTGGCGATGTGTTAGCTCAGATGTGGAGGTGGTGAATGTCTTTTCATTCTCGAACAACGTTGAGGTTCGCAGCTCAGATATATGTCGAGAACATTATCCTCATTCGCAGCCATGTTTTCTGATGTGTTTGTATGTACACGTGTAATCCCACATAGGCATATGCCGCCAGTGTCCTGACGCATGAGTCTCTCAGTTTAGGTTTGTTCCAGTGAGAAATTTGGCAATATTTTGGCTCAGATGTCGAGCTGGTGAGTGTCTCTTCATTATCGAACAACGTTAAGGTTCGCAGCTCAGATATATGTCGAGAACATTATCCTCATTCGCAGCCATGTTTTCTGATGTGTATGTATGTACACGTGTATTGCCACATAGGCATATGCCGCCAGTGTCCTGACGCATGAGTCTCTCAGTTTGGTTTTTTTCCAGTGAGAAATTTGGCAATATTTTGGCTCTGATGTCGAGCTGGCGAGTGTCTCTTCATCCACGAACTACGTTGAAGTTCGCAGCTCAGATATAAGTTCATAAAATTATCCTCATTCGCAGCCATGTTTTCTGATGTGTATGTATGTACACGTGTATTGCCACATAGGCATATGCCGCCAGTGTCCTGACGCATGAGTATCTTAGTTTAGGTTTGTTCCAGTGAGAAATTTGGCAATATTTTTGGTCAGATGTCGAGCTGGTGAGTGTCTCTTTATTCTCGAACAACGTTGAGGTTCGCAGCTCAGATATATGTCGAGAACATTATCCTCATTCGCAGCCATGTTTTCTGATGTGTTTGTATGTACACGTGTATTGCCACATAGGCATATGCCGCCAGTGTCCTGACGCATGAGTCTCTCAGTTTAAGTTTGTTCCAGTGAGAAATTTGGCAATATTTTGGCTCAGATGTCGAGCTGGTGAGTGTCTCTTCATTCTCGAACAACGTTGAGGTTCGCAGCTCAGATATATGTTGAGAACATTATCCTCATTCGCAGCCAAGTTTTCTGATGTGTATGTATGTACACGTGTATTGCCACATAGGCATATGCCGCCAGTGTCCTGACACATGAGTCTCTCAGTTTAGGTTTGTTCCAGTGAGAAATTTGGCAATATTTCGGCTCAGATGTCGAGCTGGTGAGTGTCTCTTCATTCTCGAACAACGTTGAGGTTCGCAGCTCAGATATATGTCGAGAACATTATCTTCATTCGCAGCCATGTTTTCTGATGTGTATGTATGTACACGTGTATTGCCTCATAGGCCTATGCCGCCAGTATCCTGACGCATGAGTCTCAAATTGTTGGTCTCTTCCGGTGAGAATTTTGGCGATGTGTTAGCTCAGATGTGGAGGTGGTGAATGTCTCTTCATTCTCGAACAACGTTGAGCTTCGCAGCTCAGATATATGTCTAGAACATTATCCTCATTCGCAGCCATGTTTTCTGATGTGTATGTATGTACACGTTTATTGCCACATTGGCCTATGCCGCCAGTATACTGACGCATGAGTCTCTCAGTTTGTTTGTTTTTCCAGTGAGAAATTTGGCAATATTTTGGCTCGGATGTCGAGCTGGTGAGTGTCTCTTCATTCTCGAACAACGTTGAGGATCGCAGCTCAGATATATGTCGACAAAATTATCCTCATTCGTAGCCATGTTTTCTTATGTGTATGTATGTACACGTGTATTGCCTCATAGGTCTATGCCGCCCGTGTCCTGACGTATGAGTCTCACAGTTTGGTTTTTTTCCAGTGAAAAATTTGGCAATATTTTGGGTCGGATGTCGAGATGGTGAGCGTCTCTTCATTCTCGAACAACGTTGAGAATCGCAGCTCAGATATATGTCGACAAAATTATCCTCATTCGTAGCAACGTTTTATTATGTGTATGTATGTACACGTGTATTGCCTCATAGGCCTATGCCGCCAATATCCTGACACATGAGTCTCAAAGTTTTGGTCTCTTCCGGTGAGAATTTTGGCGATGTGTTAGCTCAGATGTGGAGGTGGTGAATGTCTCTTCATTCTCGAACAACGTTGAGCTTCGCAGCTCAGATATATGTCTAGAACATTATCCTCATTCGCAGCCATGTTTTCTGATGTGTATGTATGTACACGTGTATTGCCACATAGGCCTATGCCGCCAGTATACTGACGCATGAGTCTCTCAGTTTGTTTGTTTTTCCAGTGAGAAATTTGGCAATATTTTGGCTCGGATGTCGAGCTGGTGAGTGTCTCTTCCTTCTTGAACAACGTTGAGGATCGCAGCTCAGATATATGTCGACAAAATTATCCTCATTCGTAGCCATGTTTTCTTATGTGTATGTATGTACACGTGTATTGCCTAAAAGGCCTATGCCGCCGGTGTCCTGATGTATGAGTCTCACAGTTTGGTTTTTTCCCAGTGAGAAATTTGGAAATATTTTGGCTCAGATGTCGAGCAGGCGAGTGTATCTTCATTCTCAAACAACGTTGAGGTTCGCAGCTCAGATATAAGTTCATAAAATTATCCTCATTCGCAGCCATGTTTTCTGATGTGTTTGTATGTACACGTGTATTGCCACATAGGCATATGCCGCCGGTGTCCTGACGCATGAGTCTCTCAGTTTAGGTTTGTTCCAGTGAGAAATTTGGCAATATTTTGGCTCAGATGTCGAGCTGGTGAGTGTCTCTTCATTCTCGAACAACGTTGAGGTTCGCAGCTCAGATATATGTCGAGAACATTATCCTCATTCGCAGCCATGTTTTCTGATGTGTATGTATGTACACGTGTATTGCCACATAGGCCTATGCCGCCAGTATCCTGACGCATGAGTTTCTCAGTTTGGTTTTTTTCCAGTGAGAAATTTGGCAATATTTTGGTTGGGATGTCGAGCTGGTGAGCGTCTCTTCATTCTCGAACAACGTTGAGAATCGCAGCTCAGATATATGTCGACAAATTTATCCTCATTCGTAGCAACGTTTTCTTATGTGTATGTATGTACACGTGTATTGCCTCATAGGCCTATGCCGCCAGTATCCTGACGCATGAGTCTCAAAGTTTTGGTCTCTTCCGGTGAGAATGTTGGCGATGTGTTAGCTCAGATGTGGAGATGGTGAATGTCTCTTCATTCTCGAACAACGTTGAGCTTCGCAGCTCAGATATATGTCTAGAACATTATCCTCATTCGCAGCCATGTTTTCTGATGTGTATGTATGTACACGTGTATTGCCACATAGGCCTATGCCGCCAGTATACTGACGCATGAGTCTCTCAGTTTGTTTGTTTTTCCAGTGAGAAATTTGGCAATATTTTGGCTCGGATGTCGAGCTGGTGAGTGTCTCTTCCTTCTCGAACAACGTTGAGGATCGCAGCTCAGATATATGTCGACAAAATTATCCTCATTCGTAGCCATGTTTTCTTATGTGTATGTATGTACACGTGTATTGCCTCATAGGCCTATGCCGCCCGTGTCCTGATGTATGAGTCTCACAGTTTGGGTTTTTTCCAGTGAGAAATTTGGAAATATTTTGGCTCAGATGTCGAGCAGGCGAGTGTATCTTCATTCTCAAACAACGTTGAGGTTCGCAGCTCAGATATAAGTTCATAAAATTATCCTCATTCGCAGCCATGTTTTCTGATGTGTTTGTATGTACACGTGTATTGCCACATAGGCATATGCCGCCGGTGTCCTGACGCATGAGTCTCTCAGTTTAGGTTTGTTCCAGTGAGAAATTTGGCAATATTTTGGCTCAGATGTCGAGCTGGTGAGTGTCTCTTCATTCTCGAACAACGTTGAGGTTCGCAGCTCAGATATATGTCGAGAACATTATCCTCATTCGCAGCCATGTTTTCTGATGTGTATGTATGTACACGTGTATTGCCACATAGGCCTATGCCGCCAGTATCCTGACGCATGAGTTTCTCAGTTTGGTTTTTTTCCAGTGAGAAATTTGGCAATATTTTGGTTGGGATGTCGAGCTGGTGAGCGTCTCTTCATTCTCGAACAACGTTGAGAATCGCAGCTCAGATATATGTCGACAAATTTATCCTCATTCGTAGCAACGTTTTCTTATGTGTATGTATGTACACGTGTATTGCCTCATAGGCCTATGCCGCCAGTATCCTGACGCATGAGTCTCAAAGTTTTGGTCTCTTCCGGTGAGAATTTTGGCGATGTGTTAGCTCAGATGTGGAGATGGTGAATGTCTCTTCATTCTCGAACAACGTTGAGGTTCGCAGCTCAGATATATGTCGAGAACATTATCCTCATTCGCAGCCATGTTTTCTGATGTGTTTGTATGTACACGTGTAATCCCACATAGGCATATGCCGCCAGTGTCCTGACGCAGGAGTCTCTCAGTTTAGGTTTGTTCCAGTGAGAAATTTGGCAATATTTTGGCTCAGATGTCGAGCTGGTGAGTGTCTCTTCATTATCGAACAACGTTAAGGTTCGCAGCTCAGATATATGTCGAGAACATTATCCTCATTCGCAGCCATGTTTTCTGATGTGTATGTATGTACACGTGTATTGCCACATAGGCATATGCCGCCAGTGTCCTGACGCATGAGTCTCTCAGTTTGGTTTTTTTCCAGTGAGAAATTTGGCAATATTTTGGCTCTGATGTCGAGCTGGCGAGTGTCTCTTCATCCACGAACTACGTTGAAGTTCGCAGCTCAGATATAAGTTCATAAAATTATCCTCATTCGCAGCCATGTATTCTTATGTGTATATATGTACACGTGTATTGCCACATAGGCCTATGGCGCCAGTATCCTGACGCATGAGTCTCTCAGTTTGTTTGTTTTTCCAGTGAGAAATTTGGCAATATTTTGGCTCGGATGTCGAGCTGGTGAGTGTCTCTTCCTTCTCGAACAACGTTGAGGATCGCAGCTCAGATATATGTCGACAAAATTATCCTCATTCGTAGCCATGTTTTCTTATGTGTATGTATGTACACGTGTATTGCCACATAGGCCTATGCCCCCAGTATCCTGACGCATGAGTTTCTCAGTTTGGTTTTTTTCCAGTGAGAAATTTGGCAATATTTTGGTTGGGATGTCGAGCTGGTGAGCGTCTCTTCATTCTCGAACAACGTTGAGAATCGCAGCTCAGATATATGTCGACAAATTTATCCTCATTTGTAGCAACGTTTTCTTATGTGTATGTATGTACACGTGTATTGCCTCATAGGCCTATGCCGCCAGTATCCTGACGCATGAGTCTCAAAGTTTTGGTCTCTTCCGGTGAGAATTTTGGCGATGTGTTAGCTCAGATGTGGAGATGGTGAATGTCTCTTCATTCTCGAACAACGTTGAGCTTCGCAGCTCAGATATATGTCTAGAACATTATCCTCATTCGCAGCCATGTTTTCTGATGTGTATGTATGTACACGTGTATTGCCACATAGGCCTATGCCGCCAGTATACTGACGCATGAGTCTCTCAGTTTGTTTGTTTTTCCAGTGAGAAATTTGGCAATATTTTGGCTCGGATGTCGAGCTGGTGAGTGTCTCTTCCTTCTCGAACAACGTTGAGGATCGCAGCTCAGATATATGTCGACAAAATTATCCTCATTCGTAGCCATGTTTTCTTATGTGTATGTATGTACACGTGTATTGCCTCATAGGCCTATGCCGCCCGTGTCCTGATGTATGAGTCTCACAGTTTGGTTTTTTTCCAGTGAGAAATTTGGAAATATTTTGGCTCAGATGTCGAGCAGGCGAGTGTATCTTCATTCTCAAACAACATTGAGGTTCGCAGCTCAGATATAAGTTCATAAAATTATCCTCATTCGCAGCCATGTTTTCTGATGTGTTTGTATGTACACGTGTATTGCCACATAGGCATATGCCGCCGGTGTCCTGACGCATGAGTCTCTCAGTTTAGGTTTGTTCCAGTGAGAAATTTGGCAATATTTTGGCTCAGATGTCGAGCTGGTGAGTGTCTCTTCATTCTCGAACAACGTTGAGGTTCGCAGCTCAGATATATGTCGAGAACATTATCCTCATTCGCAGCCATGTTTTCTGATGTGTATGTATGTACACGTGTATTGCCACATAGGCCTATGCCGCCAGTATCCTGACGCATGAGTTTCTCAGTTTGGTTTTTTTCCAGTGAGAAATTTGGCAATATTTTGGTTGGAATGTCGAGCTGGTGAGCGTCTCTTCATTCTCGAACAACGTTGAGAATCGCAGCTCAGATATATGTCGACAAATTTATCCTCATTCGTAGCAACGTTTTCTTATGTGTATGTATGTACACGTGTATTGCCTCATAGGCCTATGCCGCCAGTATCCTGACGCATGAGTCTCAAAGTTTTGGTCTCTTCCGGTGAGAATTTTGGCGATGTGTTAGCTCAGATGTGGAGATGGTGAATGTCTCTTCATTCTCGAACAACGTTGAGCTTCGCAGCTCAGATATATGTCTAGAACATTATCCTCTTTCGCAGCCATGTTTTCTGATGTGTATGTATGTACACGTGTATTGCCACATAGGCCTATGCCGCCAGTATACTGGCGCATGAGTCTCTCAGTTTGTTTGTTTTTCCAGTGAGAAATTTGGCAATATTTTGGCTCGGATGTCGAGCTGGTGAGCGTCTCTTCATTATCGAACAACGTTGAGAATCGCAGCTCAGATATATGTCGACAAAATTATCCTCATTCGTAGCAACGTTTTCTTATGTGTATGTATGTACACGTGTATTGCCTCAAAGGCCTATGCCGCCAGTGTCCTGACGCATGAGTCTCTTAGTTTGTTTGTTTTTCCAGTGAGAATTTTGGCGATGTGTTAGCTCAGATGTGGAGGTGGTGAATGTCTTTTCATTCTCGAACAACGTTGAGGTTCGCAGCTCAGATATATGTCGAGAACATTATCCTCATTCGCAGCCATGTTTTCTGATGTGTTTGTATGTACACGTGTAATCCCACATAGGCATATGCCGCCAGTGTCCTGACGCAGGAGTCTCTCAGTTTAGGTTTGTTCCAGTGAGAAATTTGGCAATATTTTGGCTCAGATGTCGAGCTGGTGAGTGTCTCTTCATTATCGAACAACGTTAAGGTTCGCAGCTCAGATATATGTCGAGAACATTATCCTCATTCGCAGCCATGTTTTCTGATGTGTATGTATGTACACGTGTATTGCCACATAGGCATATGCCGCCAGTGTCCTGACGCATGAGTCTCTCAGTTTGGTTTTTTTCCAGTGAGAAATTTGGCAATATTTTGGCTCTGATGTCGAGCTGGCGAGTGTCTCTTCATCCACGAACTACGTTGAAGTTCGCAGCTCAGATATAAGTTCATAAAATTATCCTCATTCGCAGCCATGTATTCTTATGTGTATATATGTACACGTGTATTGCCACATAGGCCTATGGCGCCAGTATCCTGACGCATGAGTCTCTCAGTTTGGTTTTTTTCCAGTGAGAAATGTGGCAATATTTTGGCTCGGATGTCGAGCTGGTGAGTGTCTCTTCATTCTCGAACAACGTTGAGGCTCGCAGCTTAGATATATGTCGACAAAATTATCCTCATTCGTAGCCATGTTTTCTTATGTGTATGTATGTACACGTGTATTGCCACATAGGCATATGCCGCCAGTGTCCTGACGCATGAGTCTCTCAGTTTAGGTTTGTTCCAGTGAGAAATTCGGCAATATTTTGGCTCAGATGTCGAGCTGGTGAGTGTCTCTTTATTCTCGAACAACGTTGAGGTTCGCAGCTCAGATATATGTCGAGAACATTATCCTCATTCGCAGCCATGTTTTCTGATGTGTTTGTATGTACACGTGTAATCCCACATAGGCATATGCCGCCAGTGTCCTGACGCATGAGTCTCTCAGTTTAGGTTTGTTCCAGTGAGAAATTTGGCAATATTTTGGCTCAGATGTCGAGCTGGTGAGTGTCTCATCATTATCGAACAACGTTAAGGTTCGCAGCTCAGATATATGTCGAGAACATTATCCTCATTCGCAGCCATGTTTTCTGATGTGTATGTATGTACACGTGTATTGCCACATAGGCATATGCCGCCAGTGTCCTGACGCATGAGTCTCTCAGTTTGGTTTTTTTCCAGTGAGAAATTTGGCAATATTTTGGCTCTGATGTCGAGCTGGCGAGTGTCTCTTCATCCACGAACTACGTTGAAGTTCGCAGCTCAGATATAAGTTCATAAAATTATCCTCATTCGCAGCAATGTTTTCTGATGTGTATGTATGTACACGTGTATTGCCACATAGGCATATGCCGCCAGTGTCCTGACACATGAGTCTCTCAGTTTAGGTTTGTTCCAGTGAGAAATTTGGCAATATTTTGGCTCAGATGTCGAGCTGGTGAGTGTCTCTTCATTCTCGAACAACGTTGAGGTTCGCAGCTCAGATATATGTCGAGAACATTATCTTCATTCGCAGCCATGTTTTCTGATGTGTATGTATGTACACGTGTATTGCCTCATAGGCCTATGCCGCCAGTATCCTGACGCATGAGTCTCAAATTGTTGGTCTCTTCCGGTGAGAATTTTGGCGATGTGTTAGCTCAGATGTGGAGGTGGTGAATGTCTCTTCATTCTCGAACAACGTTGAGCTTCGCAGCTCAGATATATGTCTAGAACATTATCCTCATTCGCAGCCATGTTTTCTGATGTGTATGTATGTACACGTTTATTGCCACATAGGCCTATGCCGCCAGTATACTGACGCATGAGTCTCTCAGTTTGTTTGTTTTTCCAGTGAGAAATTTGGCAATATTTTGGCTCGGATGTCGAGCTGGTGAGTGTCTCTTCATTCTCGAACAACGTTGAGGATCGCAGCTCAGATATATGTCGACAAAATTATCTTCATTCGTAGCCATGTTTTCTTATGTGTATGTATGTACACGTGTATTGCCTCATAGGCCTATGCCGCCCGTGTCCTGACGTATGAGTCTCACAGTTTGGTTTTTTTCCAGTGAAGAATTTGGCAATATTTTGGGTCGGATGTCGAGATGGTGAGCGTCTCTTCATTCTCGAACAACGTTGAGAATCGCAGCTCAGATATATGTCGACAAAATTATCCTCATTCGTAGCAACGTTTTATTAAGTGTATGTATGTACACGTGTATTGCCTCATAGGCCTATGCCGCCAGTATCCTGACACATGAGTCTCAAAGTTTTGGTCTCTTCCGGTGAGAATTTTGGCGATGTGTTAGCTCAGATGTGGAGGTGGTGAATGTCTCTTCATTCTCGAACAACGTTGAGCTTCGCAGCTCAGATATATGTCTAGAACATTATCCTCATTCGCAGCCATGTTTTCTGATGTGTATGTATGTACACGTGTATTGCCACATAGGCCTATGCCGCCAGTATACTGACGCATGAGTCTCTCAGTTTGTTTGTTTTTCCAGTGAGAAATTTGGCAATATTTTGGCTCGGATGTCGAGCTGGTGAGTGTCTCTTCCTTCTCGAACAACGTTGAGGATCGCAGCTCAGATATATGTCGACAAAATTATCCTCATTCGTAGCCATGTTTTCTTATGTGTATGTATGTACACGTGTATTGCCTCATAGGCCTATGCCGCCCGTGTCCTGATGTATGAGTCTCACAGTTTGGGTTTTTTCCAGTGAGAAATTTGGAAATATTTTGGCTCAGATGTCGAGCAGGCGAGTATATTTTCATTCTCAAACAACGTTGAGGTTCGCAGCTCAGATATAAGTTCATAAAATTATCCTCATTCGCAGCCATGTTTTCTGATGTGTTTGTATGTACACGTGTATTGCCACATAGGCATATGCCGCCGGTGTCCTGACGCATGAGTCTCTCAGTTTAGGTTTGTTCCAGTGAGAAATTTGGCAATATTTTGGCTCAGATGTCGAGCTGGTGAGTGTCTCTTCATTCTCGAACAACGTTGAGGTTCGCAGCTCAGATATATGTCGAGAACATTATCCTCATTCGCAGCCATGTTTTCTGATGTGTATGTATGTACACGTGTATTGCCACATAGGCCTATGCCGCCAGTATCCTGACGCATGAGTTTCTCAGTTTGTTTTTTTTCCAGTGAGAAATTTGGCAATATTTTGGTTGGGATGTCGAGCTGGTGTGCGTCTCTTCATTCTCGAACAACGTTGAGAATCGCAGCTCAGATATATGTCGACAAATTTATCCTCATTCGTAGCAACGTTTTCTTTTGTGTATGTATGTACACGTGTATTGCCTCATAGGCCTATGCCGCCAGTATCCTGACGCATGAGTCTCACAGTTTTGGTCTCTTCCGGTGAGAATTTTGGCGATGTGTTAGCTCAGATGTGGAGATGGTGAATGTCTCTTCATTCTCGAACAACGTTGAGCTTCGCAGCTCAGATATATGTCTAGAACATTATCCTCTTTCGCAGCCATGTTTTCTGATGTGTATGTATGTACACGTGTATTGCCACATAGGCCTATGCCACCAGTATACTGACGCATGAGTCTCTCAGTTTGTTTTTTCCCAGTGAGAAATTTGGCAATATTTTGGCTCGGATGTCGAGCTGGTGAGTGTCTCTTCATTCTCGAACAACGTTGAGAATCGCAGCTCAGATATATGTCGACAAAATTATCCTCATTCGTAGCAACGTTTTCTTATGTGTATGTATGTACACGTGTATTGCCTCAAAGGCCTATGCCGCCAGTGTCCTGACGCATGAGTCTCTTAGTTTGTTTGTTTTTCCAGTGAGAATTTTGGCGATGTGTTAGCTCAGATGTGGAGGTGGTGAATGTCTTTTCATTCTCGAACAACGTTGAGGTTCGCAGCTCAGATATATGTCGAGAACATTATCCTCATTCGCAGCCATGTTTTCTGATGTGTTTGTATGTACACGTGTAATCCCACATAGGCATATGCCGCCAGTGTCCTGACGCAGGAGTCTCTCAGTTTAGGTTTGTTCCAGTGAGAAATTTGGCAATATTTTGGCTCAGATGTCGAGCTGGTGAGTGTCTCTTCATTATCGAACAACGTTAAGGTTCGCAGCTCAGATATATGTCGAGAACATTATCCTCATTCGCAGCCATGTTTTCTGATGTGTATGTATGTACACGTGTATTGCCACATAGGCATATGCCGCCAGTGTCCTGACGCATGAGTCTCTCAGTTTGTTTGTTTTCCAGTGAGAAATTTGGCAATATTTTGGCTCTGATGTCGAGCTGGCGAGTGTCTCTTCATCCACGAACTACGTTGAAGTTCGCAGCTCAGATATAAGTTCATAAAATTATCCTCATTCGCAGCCATGTATTCTTATGTGTATATATGTACACGTGTATTGCCACATAGGCCTATGGCGCCAGTATCCTGACGCATGAGTCTCTCAGTTTGGGTTTTTTCCAGTGAGAAATGTGGCAATATTTTGGCTCGGATGTCGAGCTGGTGAGTGTCTCTTCATTCTCGAACAACGTTGAGGCTCGCAGCTTAGATATATGTCGACAAAATTATCCTCATTCGTAGCCATGTTTTCTTATGTGTGTGTATGTACACGTGTATTGACACATAGGCATATGCTGCCAGTGTCCTGACGCATGAGTCTCTCAGTTTAGGTTTGTTCCAGTGAGAAATTTGGCAATATTTTGGCTCAGATGTCGAGCTGGTGAGTGTCTCTTTATTCTCGAACAACGTTGAGGTTCGCAGCTCAGATATATGTCGAGAACATTATTCTCATTCGCAGCCATGTTTTCTGATGTGTATGTATGTACACGTGTATTGCCACATAGGCATATGCCGCCAGTATCCTGACGCATGAGTCTCTCAGTTTGGGGTTTTTCCAGTGAGAAATTTGGCAATATTTTGGCTCGGATGTCGAGCTGGTGGGTGTCTCTTCATTCTCGAACAACGTTGAGGATCGCAGCTCAGATATATGTCGACACAATTATCCTCATTCATAGCCATGTTTTCTTATGTGTATGTATGTACACGTGTATTGCCTCATAGGCCTATGCCGCCCGTGTCCTGACGTATGAGTCTCACAGTTTGGGGTTTTTCCAGTGAGGAATTTGGAAATATTTTGGCTCAGATGTCGAGCAGGCGAGTGTCTCTTCATTCTCAAACAACGTTGAGGTTCGCAGCTCAGAAATAAGTTCATAAAATTATCCTCATTCGCAGCCATGGTTTCTGATGTGTTTGTATGTACACGTGTATTGCCACATAGGCATATGCCGCCAGTGTCCTGACGCATGAGTCTCTCAGTTTAGGTTTGTTCCAGTGAGAAATTTGGCAATATTTTGGCTCAGATGTCGAGCTGGTGAGTGTCTTTTCATTCTCGAACAACGTTGAGGATCGCAGCTCAGATATAAGTTCATAAAAGTATCCTCATTCGCAGCCATGTTTTCTGATGTGTTTGTATGTACACGTGTATTGCCACATAGGCATATGCCGCCAGTGTCCTGACGCATGAGTCTCTCAGTTTAGGTTTGTTCTAGTGAGAAATTTGGCAATATTTTGGCTCAGATGTCGAGCTGGTGAGTGTCTCTTCATTCTCGAATAACGTTGAGGTTCGCAGCTCAGATATATGTCGAGAACATTATCCTCATTCGCAGCCATGTTTTCTGATGTGTATGTATGTACACGTGTATTGCCACATCACATATGCCTATGCCGCCAGTATCCTGACGCATGAGTCTCTCAGTTTGGTTTTTTTCCAGTGAGAAATTTGGCAATATTTTGGGTCGGATGTCGAGCGTCTCTTCATTCTCGAACAACGTTGAGAATCGCAGCTCAGATATATGTCGACAAAATTATCCTCATTCGTAGCCACGTTTTCTTATGTGTATGTATGTACACGTGTATTGCCACACAGCTTTACCTTACATACGCACTGTGGACATTCCTTTGTCTTCGTGTAGTTAACAAACTTTGACTAAATACTCATTTTTCTCGCTTCCCCAAAACAAATTTACCCTCAAATTTGGATTATGGGCCTCTCAGCTGTCCCTTCTATCTTTTCTATATATAACCCTAACCCGTTTTTCCTCTAGCGCTCTTTTTCGGAAACTGAAAAACGGATTGTGGACGTGTGCAAGTCCACAAACCGTAACCTCTTCCCGCATCGTGTGGACCTATATTGTTCGGAGGTCCACAGTGCGTATGCAAGACTAACTCTCATAGGCCTATGCCGCCAGTGTCCTGACGCATGAGTCTCAAAGTTTTGGTCTCTTCCGGTGAGAATTGTTGGCGATATGTTAGCTCAGATGTGGAGGTGGTGAATGTCTCTTCATTCTCCAACAACGTTGAGGTTCGCAGCTCAGATATATGTCGAGAAAAATATCTTCATTTGCAGCCATGTTTTCTGATGTGTTTGTATGTACACGTGTATTGCCACATAGGCAAATGCCGCCAGTGTCCTGACGCATGAGTCTCTCAGTTTATGTTTGTTCTAGTGAGCAATTTGGCAATATTTTGGCTCAGATGTCGAGCTGGGGAGTTTCTCTTCATTCTCGAACAACGTTGAGGTTGGCAGCTCAGATATATGTCGAGAACATTATCCTTATTCGCAGCCATGTTTTCTGATGTTTATGTATGTACACGTGTATTGCCACATAGGCCTATGCCGCCAGTATCCTGACGCATGAGTCTCTCAGTTTGGTTTTTTTCCAGTGAGAAATTTGTCAATATTTTGGCTCGGATGTCGAGCTGGTGAGTGTCTCTTCCCTTTCGAACAACGTTGAGGATCGCAGCCCAGATATATGTCGACAACATTATCCTCATTCGTAGCCATGTTTTCTTATGTGTATGTATGCGTCTGTTTATGGTGTAAATCGAGGACACATACCTGGCGACACGAAGGTGAATTGGGGTTAGGGTTAGAATCGAGGACGACCTCGATTGAGATTCGTGTACAAAACCAATGAGAGCCGTCGAAAAACGTTAGAGTACAAACAAAGGAAATTTTCGAGAGGAACAAAGGAAACTCCTCGATTTACACCATAAACAAACGTGTATGTACATGTGTATTGCCTCATAGGCCTATGCCGCCAGTGTCCTGACGCATGAGTCTCAAAGTTTTGGTCTCTTCCTGTGAGAATTTTGGCGATGTGTTAGCTCAGATGTGGAGGTGGTGAATGTCTCTTCATTCTGGAACAACGTTGAGGTTGGCAGCTCAGATATATGTCGAGAACATTATCCTCATTCGCAGCCATGTTTTCTGATGTGTATGTATGTACACGTGTATTGCCACATAGGCATATGCCGCCAGTGTCCTGACGCATGAGTCTCTCAGTTTAGGTTTGTTCCAGTGGGAAATTTGGCAATATTTTGGCTCAGATGTAGAGCTGGTGAGTGTCTCTTCATTCTCGAACAACGTTGAGGTTCGCAGCTCAGATATATGTCGAGAACATTATCCTCATTCGCAGCCATGTTTTCTGATGTGTATGTGTGTACACGTGTATTGCCACATAGGCATATGCCGCCAGTGTCCTGACGTATGAGTCTCACAGTTTGGGTTTTTTCCAGTGAGAAATTTGGAAATATTTTGGCTCAGATGTCGAGCAGGCGAGAGTCTCTTCATTCTCAAACAACGTTGAGGTTCGCAGCTCAGATATAAGTTCATAAAAGTATCCTCATTCGCAGCCATGTTTTCTGATGTGTTTGTATGTACACGTGTATTGCCACATAGGCATATGCCGCCAGTGTCCTGACGCATGAGTCTCTCAGTTTAGGTTTGTTCTAGTGAGAAATTTGGCAATATTTTGGCTCAGATGTCGAGCTGGTGAGTGTCTCTTCATTCTCGAATAACGTTGAGGTTCGCAGCTCAGATATATGTCGAGAACATTATCCTCATTCGCAGCCATGTTTTCTGATGTGTATGTATGTACACGTGTATTGCCACATCACATATGCCTATGCCGCCAGTATCCTGACGCATGAGTCTCTCAGTTTGGTTTTTTTCCAGTGAGAAATTTGGCAATATTTTGGGTCGGATGTCGAGCGTCTCTTCATTCTCGAACAACGTTGAGAATCGCAGCTCAGATATATGTCTACAAAATTATCCTCATTCGTAGCCACGTTTTCTTATGTGTATGTATGTACACGTGTATTGCCACACAGCTTTACCTTACATACGCACTGTGGACATTCCTTTGTCTTCGTGTAGTTAACAAACTTTGACTAAATACTCATTTTTCTCGCTTCCCCAAAACAAATTTACCCTCAAATTTGGATTATGGGCCTCTCAGCTGTCCCTTCTATCTTTTCTATATATAACCCTAACCCGTTTTTCCTCTAGCGCTCTTTTTCGGAAACTGAAAAACGGATTGTGGACGTGTGCAAGTCCACAAACCGTAACCTCTTCCCGCATCGTGTGGACCTATATTGTTCGGAGGTCCACAGTGCGTATGCAAGACTAACTCTCATAGGCCTATGCCGCCAGTGTCCTGACGCATGAGTCTCAAAGTTTTGGTCTCTTCCGGTGAGAATTGTTGGCGATATGTTAGCTCAGATGTGGAGGTGGTGAATGTCTCTTCATTCTCCAACAACGTTGAGGTTCGCAGCTCAGATATATGTCGAGAAAAATATCCTCATTTGCAGCCATGTTTTCTGATGTGTTTGTATGTACACGTGTATTGCCACATAGGCAAATGCCGCCAGTGTCCTGACGCATGAGTCTCTCAGTTTATGTTTGTTCTAGTGAGCAATTTGGCAATATTTTGGCTCAGATGTCGAGCTGGGGAGTTTCTCTTCATTCTCGAACAACGTTGAGGTTGGCAGCTCAGATATATGTCGAGAACATTATCCTTATTCGCAGCCATGTTTTCTGATGTGTATGTATGTACACGTGTATTGCCACATAGGCATATGCCGCCAGTGTCCTGACGCATGAGTATCTTAGTTTAGGTTTGTTCCAGTGAGAAATTTGGCAATATTTTGGGTCAGATGTCGAGCTGGTGAGTGTCTCTTCATTCTCGAACAACGTTGAGGTTTGCAGCTCAGATATATGTCGAGAACATTATCCTCATTCGCAGCCATGTTTTCTGATGTTTATGTATGTACACGTGTATTGCCACATAGGCCTATGCCGCCAGTATCCTGACGCATGAGTCTCTCAGTTTGGTTTTTTTCCAGTGAGAAATTTGTCAATATTTTGGCTCGGATGTCGAGCTGGTGAGTGTCTCTTCCCTTTCGAACAACGTTGAGGATCGCAGCTCAGATATATGTCGACAACATTATCCTCATTCGTAGCCATGTTTTCTTATGTGTATGTATGTACATGTGTATTGCCTCATAGGCCTATGCCGCCAGTGTCCTGACGCATGAGTCTCAAAGTTTTGGTCTCTTCCTGTGAGAATTTTGGCGATGTGTTAGCTCAGATGTGGAGGTGGTGAATGTCTCTTCATTCTGGAACAACGTTGAGGTTGGCAGCTCAGATATATGTCGAGAACATTATCCTCATTCGCAGCCATGTTTTCTGATGTGTATGTATGTACACGTGTATTGCCACATAGGCATATGCCGCCAGTGTCCTGACGCATGAGTCTCTCAGTTTAGGTTTGTTCCAGTGGGAAATTTGGCAATATTTTGGCTCAGATGTAGAGCTGGTGAGTGTCTCTTCATTCTCGAACAACGTTGAGGTTCGCAGCTCAGATATATGTCGAGAACATTATCCTCATTCGCAGCCATGTTTTCTGATGTGTATGTGTGTACACGTGTATTGCCACATAGGCATATGCCGCCAGTGTCCTGACGTATGAGTCTCACAGTTTGGGTTTTTTCCAGTGAGAAATTTGGAAATATTTTGGCTCAGATGTCGAGCAGGCGAGAGTCTCTTCATTCTCAAACAACGTTGAGGTTCGCAGCTCAGATATAAGTTCATAAAAGTATCCTCATTCGCAGCCATGTTTTCTGATGTGTTTGTATGTACACGTGTATTGCCACATAGGCATATGCCGCCAGTGTCCTGACGCATGAGTCTCTCAGTTTAGGTTTGTTCTAGTGAGAAATTTGGCAATATTTTGGCTCAGATGTCGAGCTGGTGAGTGTCTCTTCATTCTCGAATAACATTGAGGTTCGCAGCTCAGATATATGTCGAGAACATTATCCTCATTCGCAGCCATGTTTTCTGATGTGTATGTATGTACACGTGTATTGCCACATCACATATGCCTATGCCGCCAGTATCCTGACGCATGAGTCTCTCAGTTTGGTTTTTTTCCAGTGAGAAATTTGGCAATATTTTGGGTCGGATGTCGAGCGTCTCTTCATTCTCGAACAACGTTGAGAATCGCAGCTCAGATATATGTCTACAAAATTATCCTCATTCGTAGCCACGTTTTCTTATGTGTATGTATGTACACGTGTATTGCCACACAGCTTTACCTTACATACGCACTGTGGACATTCCTTTGTCTTCGTGTAGTTAACAAACTTTGACTAAATACTCATTTTTCTCGCTTCCCCAAAACAAATTTACCCTCAAATTTGGATTATGGGCCTCTCAGCTGTCCCTTCTATCTTTTCTATATATAACCCTAACCCGTTTTTCCTCTAGCGCTCTTTTTCGGAAACTGAAAAACGGATTGTGGACGTGTGCAAGTCCACAAACCGTAACCTCTTCCCGCATCGTGTGGACCTATATTGTTCGGAGGTCCACAGTGCGTATGCAAGACTAACTCTCATAGGCCTATGCCGCCAGTGTCCTGACGCATGAGTCTCAAAGTTTTGGTCTCTTCCGGTGAGAATTGTTGGCGATATGTTAGCTCAGATGTGGAGGTGGTGAATGTCTCTTCATTCTCTAACAACGTTGAGGTTCGCAGCTCAGATATATGTCGAGAAAAATTGTCCTCATTCGCAGCCATGTTTTCTTATGTTTATGTATGTAAACGTGTATTGCCTCATAGGCCTATGCCGCCAGTATCCTGACGCATGAGTCTCTCAGTTGGTTTTTTTCCAGTGAGAAATTTGGCAATATTTTGGCTCGGATGTCGAGCTGGTGAGTGTCCCTTCATTCTCGAACAATGTTGAGGTTCGCAGCTCAGATATATGTCGTGAAAATTGTCCTCATTCGCAGCCATGTTTTCTTATGTTTATGTATGTACACGTGTATTGCCTCATAGGCCTATGCCGCCAGTATCCTGACGCATGAGTCTCTCAGTTGTTTTTTTTCCAGTGAGAAATTTGGCAATATTTTGGCTCGGATGTCGAGCTGGTGAGTGTCTCTTCATTCTCGAACAGCGTTGAGGTTCGCAGCTCAGATATATATCGAGGACATTATCCTCATTCGCAGCCATGTTTTCTGATGTGTATGTATGTACACGTGTATTGCCTCATAGGCCTATGCCGCCAGTGTCCTGACGCATAAGTCTCTCAGTTTGTTTTTTTTCAGTGAGAAATTTGGCAATATTTTGGCTCGGATGTCGAGCTGGTGAGTGCCTCTTCATTCTCGAACAACGTTGAGGCTCGCAGCTCTGATATATGTCGAGAAAATTATCCTCATTCGCAGCCATGTTTTCTTATGTGTATGTATGTACACGTGTATTGCCTCATAGGTCTATGCCGCCAGTGTCCTGACTCATGGGTCTCAGAGTTTGGATTTTTTTCCAGTGAGAAATTTGGCAATATTTTGGCTCAGATGTTGAGCTGGCGAGTGTCTCTTTATTATCTAACTACGTTGAGGTTCGCAGCTCAGATATAAGTTCATTAAATTATCATCATTCGCAGCCATGTTTTCTTATGTTTATGCGTGTACACGTGTATTGCCGCATAGGCTGATGCCGCCAGTATCCTGAAGCATGGGTCTCACAGTTTGTTTTTTTTCCAGTGAGAAATTTGGCAATATTTTAGCTCGGATGGCGAGCTGGTGAGTGTCTCTTCATTCTCGAACAACGTTGAGGCTCGCAGCTCAGATATATGTCGAGAAAGTTATCCTCATTCGCAGCCATGTTTTCTGATATGTATGTATGTACACGTGTATTGCCACATAAACATATGCCGCCAGTGTCCTGACACATGAGTCTCTCAGTTTTTGGTGTTTTTTCTAGTGAGAAATTTGGCAATATTTTGGCTCGGATGTCGAGCTGGTGAGTGTCTCTTCATTCTCGAACAACGTTGAGGCTCGCAGCTCAGATATATGTCGAGAAAGTTATCCTCATTCGCAGCCATGTTTTCGTATGTGTATGTATGTACACGTTTATTGCCGCATAGGGCTATGCCGCCATTATCCTGACGCATGAGTCTCTAAGTTTGTTTGTTTTCCAGTGAGAAATTTGGCAATATTTTTGCTCAGATGTCGAGCTGGTGAGTGTTTCTTCATTCTCGAACAACGTTGAGGCTCGAAGCTCAGATATATGTCGAGAAAATTATGCTCATTCGCAGCCATGTTTTCTTATGTGTATGTATGTATACGTGTATTGTCACATAGGCATATACCGCCAGTGTCCTAACGCATGAGTCTCTCAGTTTGGTTTTTTTCCAGTGAGAAACTTTGCAATATTTTGGCTCAGATGTCGAGCTGGTGAGTGTCTCTTCATTCTCCAACAACGTTGAGGTTCGCAGCTCAGATATAAGTCGAGAAAATTATCCTCATTTGCAGCCATGTTTTCTGATATGTATGTATGTACACGTGTATTGCCACATAAACATATGCCGCCAGTGTCCTGACACATGAGTCTCTCAGTTTTTTTGTTTTTTTTCTAGTGAGAAATTTGGCAATATTTTGGCTCGGATGTCGAGCTGGTAAGTGTCTCTTCATTCTCGAACAACGTTGAGGCTCGCAGCTCAGATATATGTCGAGAAAGTTATCCTCATTCGCAGCCATGTTTTCGTATGTGTATGTATGTACACGTGTATTGCCGCATAGGCCTATGCCGCCAGTATCCTGACGCATGAGTCTCTAAGTTTGTTTGTTTTCCAGTGAGAAATTTGGCAATATTTTTGCTCAGATGTCGGGCTGGTCAGTGTCCATTCATTCTCAAACAACGTTGAGGCTCGCAGCTCAGATATATGTCGAGAAAATTATGCTCATTCGCAGCCATGTTTTCTTATGTGTATGTATGTACACGTGTATTGTCACATAGGCATATACCGCCAGTGTCCTGACGCATGAGTCTCTCAGTTTGGTTTTTTCCAGTGAGAAACTTTGCAATATTTGGGCTCAGATGTCGAGCTGGTGAGTGTCTCTTCATTCTCCAACAACGTTGAGGTTTGCAGCTCAGATATAAGTCGAGAAATGTATCCTCATTCGCAGCCATGTTTTATTATGTTTATGCGTGTACACATGTATTGCCGCATACGCTTATGTCGCCAGTGTCCAGAAGCATGAGTCTCACAGTTTGTTTGTTTTTCCAGTGAGAAATTTGGCAATATTTTGGCTCAGATGTCGAGCTGGCGAGTGTCTCTTCATTCTCGAACAACGTTGAGGTTCGCAGCTCAGATATATTTCGAGAAAAATATCCTCATTCGCAGCCATGTTTTCTGATGTGTTTGTATTTACACGTGTATTGCCACATAGGCATATGCCGCCAGTGTCCTGACGCATGAGTCTCTCAGTTTAGGTTTTTTTCCAGTGAGAAATTTGGCAATATTTTGGCTCGGATGTCGAGCTGGTGAGTGTCTCTTCATTCTCGAACAACGTTGAGGCTCGCAGCTCAGATATATGTCGAGGAAATTGTCCTCATTCGCAGCCATGTTTTCTTATGTGTATGTATGTACACGTGTATTGCCTCATAGGCCTATTCCGCCCGTGTCCTGACGTATGAGTCTCACAGTTTGGTTTTTTTCTAGTGAGAAATTTTGAAATATTTTGGCTCAGATGTCGAGCTGGCGAGTGTCTCTTCATTCTCGAACAACGTTGAGGTTCGCAGCTCAGATATATGTCGAGAAAAATATCCTCATTCGCAGCCATGTTTTCTGATGTGTTTGTATTTACACGTGTATTGCCACATAGGCATATGCCGCCAGTGTCCTGACGCATGAGTCTCTCAGTTTAGGTTTTTTTCCAGTGAGAAATTTGGCAATATTTTGGCTCGGATGTCGAGCTGGTGAGTGTCTCTTCATTCTCGAACAACGTTGAGGCTCGCAGCTCAAGTATATGTCGAGGAAATTGTCCTCATTCGCAGCCATGTTTTCTTATGTGTATTTATGTACACGTGTATTGCCTCATAGGCCTATTCCGCCCGTGTCCTGACGAATGAGTCTCACAGTTTGGTTTTTTTCTAGTGAGAAATTTAGAAATATTTTGGCTCAGATGTCGAGCTGGCGAGTGTCTCTTCATTCTCGAACAACGTTGAGGTTCGCAGCTCATGTCGAGAAAAATATCCTCATTCGCAGCCATGTTTTCTGATGTGTTTGTATTTACACGTGTATTGCCACATAGGCACATGCCGCCAGTGTCCTGACACATGAGTCTCTCAGTTTAGGTTTTTTCCAGTGAGAAATTTGGCAATATTTTGGCTCGGATGTCGAGCTGGTGAGTGTCTCTTCATTCTCGAACAACGTTGAGGCTCGCAGCTCAGATATATGTCGAGGAAATTGTCCTCATTCGCAGCCATGTTTTATTATGTGTATGTATGTACACGTGTATTGCCTCATAGGCCTATTCCGCCCGTGTCCTGACGTATGAGTCTCACAGCTTGGTTTTTTTCTAGTGAGAAATTTAGAAATATTTTGGCTCAGATGTCGAGCTGGCGAGTGTCTCTTCATTCTCGAACAACGTTGAGGTTCGCAGCTCATGTCGAGAAAAATATCCTCATTCGCAGCCATGTTTTCTGATGTGTTTGTATTTACACGTGTATTGCCACATAGGCATATGCCGCCAGTGTCCTGACGCATGAGTCTCTCAGTTTAGGTTTTTTCCAGTGAGAAATTTGGCAATATTTTGGCTCGGATGTCGAGCTGGTGAGTGTCTCTTCATTCTCGAACAACGTTGAGGCTCGCAGCTCAGATATATGTCGAGGAAATTGTCCTCATTCGCAGCCATGTTTTCTTATGTGTATGTATGTACACGTGTATTGCCTCATAGACCTATTCCGCCCGTGTCCTGACGTATGAGTCTCACAGTTTGGTTTTTTTCTAGTGAGAAATTTGGAAATATTTTGTCTCAGATGTCGAGCTGGCGAGTGTCTCTTCATTCTCGAACAACGTTGAGGTTCGCAGCTCAGATATATGTCGACAAAAATATCCTCATTCGCAGCCATGTTTTCTGATGTGTTTGTATGTACACGTGTATTGCCACATAGGCATATGCCGCTAGTGTCCTGACGCATGAGTTTCTCAGTTTAGGTTTGTTCCAGTGAGAAATTTGGCAATATTTTGGCTCAGATGTCGAGCCGGTGAGTGTCTCTTCATTCTCGAACAACGTTGAGGCTCGCAGCTCAGATATATGTCGCGAAAATTATCCTCATTCGCAGCCATGTTTTCTTATGTGTATGTATGTACACGTGTATTGCCGCATAGGCCTATGCCGCCAGTATCCTGACGCATGAGTCTCTAGGTTTGTTTGTTTTCCAGTGAGAAATTTGGCAATATTTTGGCTCAGATGTCGGGCTGGTGAGTGTCCCTTCATTCTCAAACAACGTTGAGGCTCGCAGCTCAGATATAAGTCGAGACAATTATCCTCATTCGCAGCCATGTTTTCTTATGTGTATGTATGTACACGTGTATTGCCGCATAGGCCTATGCCGCCAGTGTCCTGACGCATGAGTCTCAGTTTTGTTTTTTTTCAGTGAGAAATTTGGTAATATTTTGGCTCAGATGTCGAGCTTGCGAGTGTCTCTTCATTCTCGAACAACGTTGAGGTTCGCATCTCAGATATAAGTTTACAAAATTATCCTCATTCGCAGCCATGTTTTCTTATGTTTATGCGTGTACACGTGTATTGCCGCATAGGCTTATGTCGCCAGTGTCCAGAAGCATGAGTCTCACAGTTTGTTTGTTTTTCCAGTGAGAAATTTAGCAATATTTTGGCTCGGATGTCGAGCTGGTGAGTGTCTCTTCATTCTCGAACAACGTTGAGGCTCGCAGCTCAGATATATGTCGAGGAAATTGTCCTCATTCGCAGCCATGTTTTCTTATGTGTATGTATGTACACGTGTATTGCCTCATAGGCCTATTCCGCCCGTGTCCTGACGTATGAGTCTCACAGTTTGGTTTTTTTCTAGTGAGAAATTTGGAAATATTTTGGCTCAGATGTCGAGCTGGCGAGTGTCTCTTCATTCTCGAACAACGTTGAGGTTCGCAGCTCAGATATATGTCGAGAAAAATATCCTCATTCGCAGCCATGTTTTCTGATGTGTTTGAATGTACACGTGTATTGCCACATAGGCATATGCCGCCAGTGTTCTGACGCATGAGTTTCTCAGTTTAGGTTTGTTCCAGTTCGAAATTTGGCAATATTTTGGCTCGGATGTCGAGCTGGTGAGTATCTCTTCATTCTCAAACAACGTTGAGGTTCGCAGCTCAGATATATGTCGAGAACATTATCCTCATTCGCAGCCATGTTTCTGATGTGTTTGTATTTACACGTGTATTGCCTCATAGGCCTATGCCGCCAGTATCCTGAAGCATGAGTCTCTCAGTTTGTTTTTTCCCAGTGAGAAATTTGGCAATATTTTGGCTCGGATGTCGAGCTGGTGAGTGTCTCTTCATTCTCGAACAACGCTGAGGCTCGCAGCTCAGATATATGTCGAGGAAATTGTCCTCATTCGCAGACATGTTTTCTTATGTGTATGTATGTACACGTGTATTGCCTCATAGGCCTATTCCGCCCGTGTCCTGACGTATGAGTCTCACAGTTTGGTTTTTTTTCTAGTGAGAAATTTGGAAATATTTTGGCTCAGATGTCGAGCTGGCGAGTGTCTCTTCATTCTCGAACAACGTTGAGGTTCGCAGCTCAGATATATGTCGAGAAAAATATCCTCATTCGCAGCCATGTTTTCTGATGTGTTTGTATGTACACGTGTATTGCCACATAGGCATATGCCGCCAGTGTCCTGACGCATGAGTTTCTCAGTTTAGGTTTGTTCCAGTGCGAAATTTGGCAATATTTTGGCTCGGATGTCGAGCTGGTGAGTGTCTCTTTATTCTCAAACAACGTTGAGGTTCGCAGCTCAGATATATGTCGAGAACATTATCCTCATTCGCAGCCATGTTTTCTGATGTGTTTGTATTTACACGTGTATTGCCACATAGGCGTATGCCGCCAGTGTCCTGACGCATGAGTCTCTCAGTTTAGGTTTTTTTCCAGTGAGAAATTTGGCAATATTTTGGCTCGGATCTCGAGCTGGTGAGTGTCTCTTCATTCTCGAACAACGTTGAGGTTCGCAGCTCAGATATAAGTTCATCAAATTATCCTCATTCGTAGCCATGTTTTCTTATGTTTATGCGTGTACACGTGTATTGCCAAATAGGCATATGCCGCCAGTGTCCTGACGCATGAGTTTCTCAGTTTAGGTTTGTTCCAGTGCGAAATTTGGCAATATTTTGGCTCGGATGTCGAGCTGGTGAGTGTCTCTTCATTCTCGAACAACGTTGAGGTTCGCAGCTCAGATATATGTCGAGAACATTATCTTCATTCGCAGCCATGTTTTCTGATGTGTATGTATGTACATGTGTATTGCCTCATAGGCCTATGCCGCCAGTATCCTGACGCATGAGTTTCTCAGTTTGTTTTTTCCCAGTGAGAAATTTGGCAATATTCTGGCTCGGATGTCGAGCTGGTGAGTGTCTCTTCATTCTCGAACAACGTTGAGGCTCGCAGCTCAGATATATGTCGAGGAAATTGTCCTCATTCGCAGCCATGTTTTCTTATGTGTATGTATGTACACGTGTATTGCCTCATAGGCCTATTCCGCCCGTGTCCTGACGTATGAGTCTCACAGTTTGGTTTTTTTCTAGTGAGAAATTTGGAAATATTTTGGCTCAGATGTCGAGCTGGCGAGTGTCTCTTCATTCTCGAACAACGTTGAGGTTCGCAGCTCAGATATATGTCGAGAAAAATATCCTCATTCGCAGCCATGTTTTCTGATGTGTTTGTATGTACACGTGTATTGCCACATAGGCATATGCCGCCAGTGTTCTGACGCATTAGTTTCTCAGTTTAGGTTTGTTCCAGTTCGAAATTTGGCAATATTTTGGCTCGGATGTCGAGCTGGTGAGTATCTCTTCATTCTCAAACAACGTTGAGGTTCGCAGCTCAGATATATGTCGAGAACATTATCCTCATTCGCAGCCATGTTTCTGATGTGTTTGTATTTACACGTGTATTGCCTCATAGGCCTATGCCGCCAGTATCCTGAAGCATGAGTCTCTCAGTTTGTTTTTTCCCAGTGAGAAATTTGGCAATATTTTGGCTCGGATGTCGAGCTGGTGAGTGTCTCTTCATTCTCGAACAACGCTGAGGCTCGCAGCTCAGATATATGTCGAGGAAATTGTCCTCATTCGCAGACATGTTTTCTTATGTGTATGTATGTACACGTGTATTGCCTCATAGGCCTATTCCGCCCGTGTCCTGACGTATGAGTCTCACAGTTTGGTTTTTTTTCTAGTGAGAAATTTGGAAATATTTTGGCTCAGATGTCGAGCTGGCGAGTGTCTCTTCATTCTCGAACAACGTTGAGGTTCGCAGCTCAGATATATGTCGAGAAAAATATCCTCATTCGCAGCCATGTTTTCTGATGTGTTTGTATGTACACGTGTATTGCCACATAGGCATATGCCGCCAGTGTCCTGACGCATGAGTTTCTCAGTTTAGGTATGTTCCAGTGCGAAATTTGGCAATATTTTGGCTCGGATGTCGAGCTGGTGAGTGTCTCTTTATTCTCAAACAACGTTGAGGTTCGCAGCTCAGATATATGTCGAGAACATTATCCTCATTCGCAGCCATGTTTTCTGATGTGTTTGTATTTACACGTGTATTGCCACATAGGCGTATGCCGCCAGTGTCCTGACGCATGAGTCTCTCAGTTTAGGTTTTTTTCCAGTGAGAAATTTGGCAATATTTTGGCTCGGATCTCGAGCTGGTGAGTGTCTCTTCATTCTCGAACAACGTTGAGGTTCGCAGCTCAGATATAAGTTCATCAAATTATCCTCATTCGTAGCCATGTTTTCTTATGTTTATGCGTGTACACGTGTATTGCCAAATAGGCATATGCCGCCAGTGTCCTGACGCATGAGTTTCTCAGTTTAGGTTTGTTCCAGTGCGAAATTTGGCAATATTTTGGCTCGGATGTCGAGCTGGTGAGTGTCTCTTCATTCTCGAACAACGTTGAGGTTCGCAGCTCAGATATATGTCGAGAACATTATCTTCATTCGCAGCCATGTTTTCTGATGTGTATGTATGTACATGTGTATTGCCTCATAGGCCTATGCCGCCAGTATCCTGACGCATGAGTTTCTCAGTTTGTTTTTTCCCAGTGAGAAATTTGGCAATATTCTGGCTCGGATGTCGAGCTGGTGAGTGTCTCTTCATTCTCGAACAACGTTGAGGCTCGCAGCTCAGATATATGTCGAGGAAATTGTCCTCATTCGCAGCCATGTTTTCTTATGTGTATGTATGTACACGTGTATTGCCTCATAGGCCTATTCCGCCCGTGTCCTGACGTATGAGTCTCACAGTTTGGTTTTTTTCTAGTGAGAAATTTGGAAATATTTTGGCTCAGATGTCGAGCTGGCGAGTGTCTCTTCATTCTCGAACAACGTTGAGGTTCGCAGCTCAGATATATGTCGAGAAAAATATCCTCATTCGCAGCCATGTTTTCTGATGTGTTTGTATGTACACGTGTATTGCCACATAGGCATATGCCGCCAGTGTTCTGACGCATTAGTTTCTCAGTTTAGGTTTGTTCCATTTCGAAATTTGGCAATATTTTGGCTCGGATGTCGAGCTGGTGAGTATCTCTTCATTCTCAAACAACGTTGAGGTTCGCAGCTCAGATATATGTCGAGAACATTATCCTCATTCGCAGCCATGTTTTCTGATGTGTTTGTATTTACACGTGTATTGCCTCATAGGCCTATGCCGCCAGTATCCTGAAGCATGAGTCTCTCAATTTGTTTTTTCCCAGTGAGAAATTTGGCAATATTTTGGCTCGGATGTCGAGCTGGTGAGTGTCTCTTCATTCTCGAACAACGCTGAGGCTCGCAGCTCAGATATATGTCGAGGAAATTGTCCTCATTCGCAGACATGTTTTCTTATGTATATGTATGTACACGTGTATTGCCTCATAGGCCTATTCCGCCCGTGTCCTGACGTACGAGTCTCACAGTTTGGTTTTTTTTCTAGTGAGAAATTTGGAAATATTTTGGCTCAGATGTCGAGCTGGCGAGTGTCTCTTCATTCTCGAACAAGGTTGAGGTTCGCAGCTCAGATATATGTCGAGAAAAATATCCTCATTCGCAGCCATGTTTTCTGATGTGTTTGTATGTACACGTGTATTGCCACATAGGCATATGCCGCCAGTGTCCTGACGCATGAGTTTCTCAGTTTAGGTTTGTTCCAGTGCGAAATTTGGCAATATTTTGGCTCGGATGTCGAGCTGGTGAGTGTCTCTTTATTCTCAAACAACGTTGAGGTTCGCAGCTCAGATATATGTCGAGAACATTATCCTCATTCGCAGCCATGTTTTCTGATGTGTTTGTATTTACACGTGTATTGCCACATAGGCGTATGCCGCCAGTGTCCTGACGCATGAGTCTCTCAGTTTAGGTTTTTTTCCAGTGAGAAATTTGGCAATATTTTGGCTCGGATCTCGAGCTGGTGAGTGTCTCTTCATTCTCGAACAACGTTGAGGTTCGCAGCTCAGATATAAGTTCATAAAATTATCCTCATTCGTAGCCATGTTTTCTTATGTTTATGCGTGTACACGTGTATTGCCACATAGGCATATGCCGCCAGTGTCCTGACGCATGAGTTTCTCAGTTTAGGTTTGTTCCAGTGCGAAATTTGGCAATATTTTGGCTCGGATGTCGAGCTGGTGAGTGTCTCTTCATTCTTGAACAACGTTGAGGTTCGCAGCTCAGATATATGTCGAGAACATTATCCTCATTCGCAGCCATGTTTTCTGATGTGTATGTATGTACATGTGTATTGCCTCATAGGCCTATGCCGCCAGTATCCTGACGCATGAGTTTCTCAGTTTGTTTTTTCCCAGTGAGAAATTTGGCAATATTCTGGCTCGGATGTCGAGCTGGTGAGTGTCTCTTCATTCTCGAACAACGTTGAGGCTCGCAGCTCAGATATATGTCGAGGAAATTGTCCTCATTCGCAGCCATGTTTTTTTATGTGTATGTATGTACACGTGTATTGCCTCATAGGCCTATTCCGCCCGTGTCCTGACGTATGAGTCTCACAGTTTGGTTTTTTTTCTAGTGAGAAATTTGGAAATATTTTGGCTCAGATGTCGAGCTGGCGAGTGTCTCTTCATTCTCGAACAACGTTGAGGTTCGCAGCTCAGATATATGTCGAGAAAAATATCCTCATTCGCAGCCATGTTTTCTGATGTGTTTGTATGTACACGTGTATTGCCACATAGGCATATGCCGCCAGTGTCCTGACGCATGAGTTTCTCAGTTTAGGTTTGTTCCAGTGCGAAATTTGGCAATATTTTGGCTCGGATGTCGAGCTGGTGAGTGTCTCTTTATTCTCAAACAACGTTGAGGTTCGCAGCTCAGATATATGTCGAGAACATTATCCTCATTCGCAGCCATGTTTTCTGATGTGTTTGTATTTACACGTGTATTGCCACATAGGCGTATGCCGCCAGTGTCCTGACGCATGAGTCTCTCAGTTTAGGTTTTTTTCCAGTGAGAAATTTGGCAATATTTTGGCTCGGATGTCGAGCTGGTGAGTGTCTCTTCATTCTCGAACAACGCTGAGGTTCGCAGCTCAGATATAAGTTTATCAAATTATCCTCATTCGTAGCCATGTTTTCTTATGTTTATGCGTGTACACGTGTATTGCCAAATAGGCATATGCCGCCAGTGTCCTGACGCATGAGTTTCTCAGTTTAGGTTTGTTCCAGTGCGAAATTTGGCAATATTTTGGCTCGGATGTCGAGCTGGTGAGTGTCTCTTCATTCTCGAACAACGTTGAGGTTCGCAGCTCAGATATAAGTTCATAAAATTATCCTCATTCGTAGCCATGTTTTCTTATGTTTATGCGTGTACACGTGTATTGCCACATAGGCATATGCCGCCAGTGTCCTGACGCATGAGTTTCTCAGTTTAGGTTTGTTCCAGTGCGAAATTTGGCAATATTTTGGCTCGGATGTCGAGCTGGTGAGTGTCTCTTCATTCTTGAACAACGTTGAGGTTCGCAGCTCAGATATATGTCGAGAACATTATCCTCATTCGCAGCCATGTTTTCTGATGTGTATGTATGTACATGTGTATTGCCTCATAGGCCTATGCCGCCAGTATCCTGACGCATGAGTTTCTCAGTTTGTTTTTTCCCAGTGAGAAATTTGGCAATATTCTGGCTCGGATGTCGAGCTGGTGAGTGTCTCTTCATTCTCGAACAACGTTGAGGCTCGCAGCTCAGATATATGTCGAGGAAATTGTCCTCATTCGCAGCCATGTTTTTTTATGTGTATGTATGTACACGTGTATTGCCTCATAGGCCTATTCCGCCCGTGTCCTGACGTATGAGTCTCACAGTTTGGTTTTTTTTCTAGTGAGAAATTTGGAAATATTTTGGCTCAGATGTCGAGCTGGCGAGTGTCTCTTCATTCTCGAACAACGTTGAGGTTCGCAGCTCAGATATATGTCGAGAAAAATATCCTCATTCGCAGCCATGTTTTCTGATGTGTTTGTATGTACACGTGTATTGCCACATAGGCATATGCCGCCAGTGTCCTGACGCATGAGTTTCTCAGTTTAGGTTTGTTCCAGTGCGAAATTTGGCAATATTTTGGCTCGGATGTCGAGCTGGTGAGTGTCTCTTTATTCTCAAACAACGTTGAGGTTCGCAGCTCAGATATATGTCGAGAACATTATCCTCATTCGCAGCCATGTTTTCTGATGTGTTTGTATTTACACGTGTATTGCCACATAGGCGTATGCCGCCAGTGTCCTGACGCATGAGTCTCTCAGTTTAGGTTTTTTTCCAGTGAGAAATTTGGCAATATTTTGGCTCGGATGTCGAGCTGGTGAGTGTCTCTTCATTCTCGAACAACGCTGAGGTTCGCAGCTCAGATATAAGTTTATCAAATTATCCTCATTCGTAGCCATGTTTTCTTATGTTTATGCGTGTACACGTGTATTGCCAAATAGGCATATGCCGCCAGTGTCCTGACGCATGAGTTTCTCAGTTTAGGTTTGTTCCAGTGCGAAATTTGGCAATATTTTGGCTCGGATGTCGAGCTGGTGAGTGTCTCTTCATTCTCGAACAACGTTGAGGTTCGCAGCTCAGATATATGTCGAGAACATTATCCTCATTCGCAGCCATGTTTTCTGATGTGTATGTATGTACATGTGTATTGCCTCATAGGCCTATGCCGCCAGTATCCTGACGCATGAGTTTCTCAGTTTGTTTTTTCCCAGTGAGAAATTTGGCAATATTCTGGCTCGGATGTCGAGCTGGTGAGTGTCTCTTCATTCTCGAACAACGTTGAGGCTCGCAGCTCAGATATATGTCGAGGAAATTGTCCTCATTCGCAGCCATGTTTTCTTATGTGTATGTATGTACACGTGTATTGCCTCATAGGCCTATTCCGCCCGTGTCCTGACGTATGAGTCTCACAGTTTGTTTTTTTTCTAGTGAGAAATTTGGAAATATTTTGGCTCAGATGTCGAGCTGGCGAGTGTCTCTTCATTCTCGAACAACGTTGAGGTTCGCAGCTCAGATATATGTCGAGAAAAATATCCTCATTCGCAGCCATGTTTTCTGATGTGTTTGTATGTACACGTGTATTGCCACATAGGCATATGCCGCCAGTGTTCTGACGCATGAGTTTCTCAGTTTAGGTTTGTTCCAGTTCGAAATTTGGCAATATTTTGGCTCGGATGTCGAGCTGGTGAGTATCTCTTCATTCTCAAACAACGTTGAGGTTCGCAGCTCAGATATATGTCGAGAACATTATCCTCATTCGCAGCCATGTTTTCTGATGTGTTTGTATTTACAGGTGTATTGCCTCATAGGCCTATGCCGCCAGTATCCTGAAGCATGAGTCTCTCAGTTTGTTTTTTCCCAGTGAGAAATTTGGCAATATTTTGGCTCGGATGTCGAGCTGGTGAGTGTCTCTTCATTCTCGAACAACGCTGAGGCTCGCAGCTCAGATATATGTCGAGGAAATTGTCCTCATTCGCAGACATGTTTTCTTATGTATATGTATGTACACGTGTATTGCCTCATAGGGCTATTCCGCCCGTGTCCTGACGTATGAGTCTCACAGTTTGGTTTTTTTTCTAGTGAGAAATTTGGAAATATTTTGGCTCAGATGTCGAGCTGGCGAGTGTCTCTTCATTCTCGAACAAGGTTGAGGTTCGCAGCTCAGATATATGTCGAGAAAAATATCCTCATTCGCAGCCATGTTTTCTGATGTGTTTGTATGTACACGTGTATTGCCACATAGGCATATGCCGAGTGTCCTGACGCATGAGTTTCTCAGTTTAGGTTTGTTCCAGTGCGAAATTTGGCAATGTTTTGGCTCGGATGTCGAGCTGGTGAGTGTCTCTTTATTCTCAAACAACGTTGAGGTTCGCAGCTCAGATATATGTCGAGAACATTATCCTCATTCGCAGCCATGTTTTCTGATGTGTTTGTATTTACACGTGTATTGCCACATAGGCGTATGCCGCCAGTGTCCTGACGCATGAGTCTCTCAGTTTAGGTTTTTTTCCAGTGAGAAATTTGGCAATATTTTGGCTCGGATCTCGAGCTGGTGAGTGTCTCTTCATTCTCGAACAACGTTGAGGTTCGCAGCTCAGATATAAGTTCATAAAATTATCCTCATTCGTAGCCATGTTTTCTTATGTTTATGCGTGTACACGTGTATTGCCACATAGGCATATGCCGCCAGTTTCCTGACGCATGAGTTTCTCAGTTTAGGTTTGTTCCAGTGCGAAATTTGGCAATATTTTGGCTCGGATGTCGAGCTGGTGAGTGTCTCTTCATTCTTGAACAACGTTGAGGTTCGCAGCTCAGATATATGTCGAGAACATTATCCTCATTCGCAGCCATGTTTTCTGATGTGTATGCGTTTGTTTTTGATTGAAATAGGGGACGTATGACAAAGGGAACAATGGGGTCCCCTATTCCGCAAAGGTCCCCGATTCAGACTCGTGTGCAAATCCTATGGCGATCATCCGAAAACGTTAGAGTACAAACAAAAGAGGGAAGACGGTCGGACAATGCCCCGTCCCCTATTGACGGCATTTACCCACTTGTGTGTATGTACATGTGTATTGCCTCATAGGCCTATGCCGCCAGTATCCTGACGCATGAGTTTCTCAGTTTGTTATTTCCCAGTGAGAAATTTGGCAATATTCTGGCTCGGATGTCGAGCTGGTGAGTGTCTCTTCATTCTCGAACAACGTTGAGGCTCGCAGCTCAGATATATGTCGAGGAAATTGTCCTCATTCGCAGCCATGTTTTTTTATGTGTATGTATGTACACGTGTATTGCCTCATAGGCCTATTCCGCCCGTGTCCTGACGTATGAGTCTCACAGTTTGGTTTTTTTTCTAGTGAGAAATTTGGAAATATTTTGGCTCAGATGTCGAGCTGGCGAGTGTCTCTTCATTCTCGAACAACGTTGAGGTTCGCAGCTCAGATATATGTCGAGAAAAATATCCTCATTCGCAGCCATGTTTTCTGATGTGTTTGTATGTACACGTGTATTGCCACATAGGCATATGCCGCCAGTGTCCTGACGCATGAGTTTCTCAGTTTAGGTTTGTTCCAGTGCGAAATTTGGCAATATTTTGGCTCGGATGTCGAGCTGGTGAGTGTCTCTTTATTCTCAATCAACGTTGAGGTTCACAGCTCAGATATATGTCGAGAACATTATCCTCATTCGCAGCCATGTTTTCTGATGTGTTTGTATTTACACGTGTATTGCCACATAGGCGTATGCCGCCAGTGTCCTGACGCATGAGTCTCTCAGTTTAGGTTTTTTTCCAGTGAGAAATTTGGCAATATTTTGGCTCGGATCTCGAGCTGGTGATTGTCTCTTCATTCTCGAACAACGTTGAGGTTCGCAGCTCAGATATAAGTTCATAAAATTAACCTCATTCGTAGCCATGTTTTCTTATGTTTATGCGTGTACACGTGTATTGCCACATAGGCATATGCCGCCAGTGTCCTAACGCATGAGTTTCTCAGTTTAGGTTTGTTCCAGTGCGAAATTTGGCAATATTTTGGCTCGGATGTCGAGCTGGTGAGTGTCTCTTCATTCTTGAACAACGTTGAGGTTCGCAGCTCAGATATATGTCGAGAACATTATCCTCATTCGCAGCCATGTTTTCTGATGTGTATGTATGTACATGTGTATTGCCTCATAGGCCTATGCCGCCAGTATCCTGACGCATGAGTTTCTCAGTTTGTTATTTCCCAGTGAGAAATTTGGCAATATTCTGGCTCGGATGTCGAGCTGGTGAGTGTCTCTTCATTCTCGAACAACGTTGAGGCTCGCAGCTCAGATATATGTCGAGGAAATTGTCCTCATTCGCAGCCATGTTTTTTTATGTGTATGTATGTACACGTGTATTGCCTCATAGGCCTATTCCGCCCGTGTCCTGACGTATGAGTCTCACAGTTTGGTTTTTTTTCTAGTGAGAAATTTGGAAATATTTTGGCTCAGATGTCGAGCTGGCGAGTGTCTCTTCATTCTCGAACAACGTTGAGGTTCGCAGCTCAGATATATGTCGAGAAAAATATCCTCATTCGCAGCCATGTTTTCTGATGTGTTTGTATGTACACGTGTATTGCCACATAGGCATATGCCGCCAGTGTCCTGACGCATGAGTTTCTCAGTTTAGGTTTGTTCCAGTGCGAAATTTGGCAATATTTTGGCTCGGATGTCGAGCTGGTGAGTGTCTCTTTATTCTCAAACAACGTTGAGGTTCGCAGCTCAGATATATGTCGAGAACATTATCCTCATTCGCAGCCATGTTTTCTGATGTGTTTGTATTTACACGTGTATTGCCACATAGGCGTATGCCGCCAGTGTCCTGACGCATGAGTCTCTCAGTTTAGGTTTTTTTCCAGTGAGAAATTTGGCAATATTTTGGCTCGGATCTCGAGCTGGTGATTGTCTCTTCATTCTCGAACAACGTTGAGGTTCGCAGCTCAGATATAAGTTCATAAAATTAACCTCATTCGTAGCCATGTTTTCTTATGTTTATGCGTGTACACGTGTATTGCCACATAGGCATATGCCGCCAGTGTCCTGACGCATGAGTTTCTCAGTTTAGGTTTGTTCCAGTGCGAAATTTGGCAATATTTTGGCTCGGATTTCGAGCTGGTGAGTGTCTCTTCATTCTCGAACAACGTTGAGGTTCGCAGCTCAGATATATGTCGAGAACATTATCCTCATTCGCAGCCATGTTTTCTGATGTGTATGTATGTACATGTGTATTGCCTCATAGGCCTATGCCGCCAGTATCCTGACGCATGAGTTTCTCAGTTTGTTATTTCCCAGTGAGAAATTTGGCAATATTCTGGCTCGGATGTCGAGCTGGTGAGTGTCTCTTCATTCTCGAACAACGTTGAGGCTCGCAGCTCAGATATATGTCGAGGAAATTGTCCTCATTCGCAGCCATGTTTTTTTATGTGTATGTATGTACACGTGTATTGCCTCATAGGCCTATTCCGCCCGTGTCCTGACGTATGAGTCTCACAGTTTGGTTTTTTTTCTAGTGAGAAATTTGGAAATATTTTGGCTCAGATGTCGAGCTGGCGAGTGTCTCTTCATTCTCGAACAACGTTGAGGTTCGCAGCTCAGATATATGTCGAGAAAAATATCCTCATTCGCAGCCATGTTTTCTGATGTGTTTGTATGTACACGTGTATTGCCACATAGGCATATGCCGCCAGTGTCCTGACGCATGAGTTTCTCAGTTTAGGTTTGTTCCAGTGCGAAATTTGGCAATATTTTGGCTCGGATGTCGAGCTGGTGAGTGTCTCTTTATTCTCAAACAACGTTGAGGTTCGCAGCTCAGATATATGTCGAGAACATTATCCTCATTCGCAGCCATGTTTTCTGATGTGTTTGTATTTACACGTGTATTGCCACATAGGCGTATGCCGCCAGTGTCCTGACGCATGAGTCTCTCAGTTTAGGTTTTTTTCCAGTGAGAAATTTGGCAATATTTTGGCTCGGATCTCGAGCTGGTGATTGTCTCTTCATTCTCGAACAACGTTGAGGTTCGCAGCTCAGATATAAGTTCATAAAATTAACCTCATTCGTAGCCATGTTTTCTTATGTTTATGCGTGTACACGTGTATTGCCACATAGGCATATGCCGCCAGTGTCCTGACGCATGAGTTTCTCAGTTTAGGTTTGTTCCAGTGCGAAATTTGGCAATATTTTGGCTCGGATTTCGAGCTGGTGAGTGTCTCTTCATTCTCGAACAACGTTGAGGTTCGCAGCTCAGATATATGTCGAGAACATTATCCTCATTCGCAGCCATGTTTTCTGATGTGTATGTATGTACATGTGTATTGCCTCATAGGCCTATGCCGCCAGTATCCTGACGCATGAGTTTCTCAGTTTGTTTTTTCCCAGTGAGAAATTTGGCAATATTCTGGCTCGGATGTCGAGCTGGTGAGTGTCTCTTCATTCTCGAACAACGTTGAGGCTCGCAGCTCAGATATATGTCGAGGAAATTGTCCTCATTCGCAGCCATGTTTTCTTATGTGTATGTATGTACACGTGTATTGCCTCATAGGCCTATTCCGCCCGTGTCCTGACGTATGAGTCTCACAGTTTGGTTTTTTTCTAGTGAGAAATTTGGAAATATTTTGGCTCAGATGTCGAGCTGGCGAGTGTCTCTTCATTCTCGAACAACGTTGAGGTTCGCAGCTCAGATATATGTCGAGAAAAATATCCTCATTCGCAGCCATGTTTTCTGATGTGTTTGTATGTACACGTGTATTGCCACATAGGCATATGCCGCCAGTGTTCTGACGCATGCGTTTCTCAGTTTAGGTTTGTTCCAGTTCGAAATTTGGCAATATTTTGGCTCGGATGTCGAGCTGGTGAGTATCTCTTCATTCTCAAACAACGTTGAGGTTCGCAGCTCAGATATATGTCGAGAACATTATCCTCATTCGCAGCCATGTTTTCTGATGTGTTTGTATTTACACGTGTATTGCCTCATAGGCCTATGCCGCCAGTATCCTGAAGCATGAGTCTCTCAGTTTGTTTTTTCCCAGTGAGAAATTTGGCAATATTTTGGCTCGGATGTCGAGCTGGTGAGTGTCTCTTCATTCTCGAACAACGCTGAGGCTCGCAGCTCAGATATATGTCGAGGAAATTGTCCTCATTCGCAGACATGTTTTCTTATGTATATGTATGTACACGTGTATTGCCTCATAGGCCTATTCCGCCCGTGTCCTGACGTATGAGTCTCACAGTTCGGTTTTTTTTCTAGTGAGAAATTTGGAAATATTTTGGCTCAGATGTCGAGCTGGCGAGTGTCTCTTCATTCTCGAACAAGGTTGAGGTTCGCAGCTCAGATATATGTCGAGAAAAATATCCTCATTCGCAGCCATGTTTTCTGATGTGTTTGTATGTACACGTGTATTGCCACATAGGCATATGCCGAGTGTCCTGACGCATGAGTTTCTCAGTTTAGGTTAGTTCCAGTGCGAAATTTGGCAATATTTTGGCTCGGATGTCGAGCTGGTGAGTGTCTCTTCATTCTTGAACAACGTTGAGGTTCGCAGCTCAGATATATGTCGAGAACATTATCCTCATTCGCAGCCATGTTTTCTGATGTGTATGTATGTACATGTGTATTGCCTCATAGGCCTATGCCGCCAGTATCCTGACGCATGAGTTTCTCAGTTTGTTATTTCCCAGTGAGAAATTTGGCAATATTCTGGCTCGGATGTCGAGCTGGTGAGTGTCTCTTCATTCTCGAACAACGTTGAGGCTCGCAGCTCAGATATATGTCGAGGAAATTGTCCTCATTCGCAGCCATGTTTTTTTATGTGTATGTATGTACACGTGTATTGCCTCATAGGCCTATTCCGCCCGTGTCCTGACGTATGAGTCTCACAGTTTGGTTTTTTTTCTAGTGAGAAATTTGGAAATATTTTGGCTCAGATGTCGAGCTGGCGAGTGTCTCTTCATTCTCGAACAACGTTGAGGTTCGCAGCTCAGATATATGTCGAGAAAAATATCCTCATTCGCAGCCATGTTTTCTGATGTGTTTGTATGTACACGTGTATTGCCACATAGGCATATGCCGCCAGTGTCCTGACGCATGAGTTTCTCAGTTTAGGTTTGTTCCAGTGCGAAATTTGGCAATATTTTGGCTCGGATGTCGAGCTGGTGAGTGTCTCTTTATTCTCAAACAACGTTGAGGTTCGCAGCTCAGATATATGTCGAGAACATTATCCTCATTCGCAGCCATGTTTTCTGATGTGTTTGTATTTACACGTGTATTGCCACATAGGCGTATGCCGCCAGTGTCCTGACGCATGAGTCTCTCAGTTTAGGTTTTTTTCCAGTGAGAAATTTGGCAATATTTTGGCTCGGATCTCGAGCTGGTGAGTGTCTCTTCATTCTCGAACAACGTTGAGGTTCGCAGCTCAGATATAAGTTCATAAAATTATCCTCATTCGTAGCCATGTTTTCTTATGTTTATGCGTGTACACGTGTATTGCCACATAGGCATATGCCGCCAGTGTCCTGACGCATGAGTTTCTCAGTTTAGGTTTGTTCCAGTGCGAAATTTGGCAATATTTTGGCTCGGATTTCGAGCTGGTGAGTGTCTCTTCATTCTCGAACAACGTTGAGGTTCGCAGCTCAGATATATGTCGAGAACATTATCCTCATTCGCAGCCATGTTTTCTGATGTGTATGTATGTACATGTGTATTGCCTCATAGGCCTATGCCGCCAGTATCCTGACGCATGAGTTTCTCAGTTTGTTTTTTCCCAGTGAGAAATTTGGCAATATTCTGGCTCGGATGTCGAGCTGGTGAGTGTCTCTTCATTCTCGAACAACGTTGAGGCTCGCAGCTCAGATATATGTCGAGGAAATTGTCCTCATTCGCAGCCATGTTTTCTTATGTGTATGTATGTACACGTGTATTGCCTCATAGGCCTATTCCGCCCGTGTCCTGACGTATGAGTCTCACAGTTTGGTTTTTTTCTAGTGAGAAATTTGGAAATATTTTGGCTCAGATGTCGAGCTGGCGAGTGTCTCTTCATTCTCGAACAACGTTGAGGTTCGCAGCTCAGATATATGTCGAGAAAAATATCCTCATTCGCAGCCATGTTTTCTGATGTGTTTGTATGTACACGTGTATTGCCACATAGGCATATGCCGCCAGTGTTCTGACGCATGCGTTTCTCAGTTTAGGTTTGTTCCAGTTCGAAATTTGGCAATATTTTGGCTCGGATGTCGAGCTGGTGAGTATCTCTTCATTCTCAAACAACGTTGAGGTTCGCAGCTCAGATATATGTCGAGAACATTATCCTCATTCGCAGCCATGTTTTCTGATGTGTTTGTATTTACACGTGTATTGCCTCATAGGCCTATGCCGCCAGTATCCTGAAGCATGAGTCTCTCAGTTTGTTTTTTCCCAGTGAGAAATTTGGCAATATTTTGGCTCGGATGTCGAGCTGGTGAGTGTCTCTTCATTCTCGAACAACGCTGAGGCTCGCAGCTCAGATATATGTCGAGGAAATTGTCCTCATTCGCAGACATGTTTTCTTATGTATATGTATGTACACGTGTATTGCCTCATAGGCCTATTCCGCCCGTGTCCTGACGTATGAGTCTCACAGTTCGGTTTTTTTTCTAGTGAGAAATTTGGAAATATTTTGGCTCAGATGTCGAGCTGGCGAGTGTCTCTTCATTCTCGAACAAGGTTGAGGTTCGCAGCTCAGATATATGTCGAGAAAAATATCCTCATTCGCAGCCATGTTTTCTGATGTGTTTGTATGTACACGTGTATTGCCACATAGGCATATGCCGAGTGTCCTGACGCATGAGTTTCTCAGTTTAGGTTAGTTCCAGTGCGAAATTTGGCAATATTTTGGCTCGGATGTCGAGCTGGTGAGTGTCTCTTCATTCTTGAACAACGTTGAGGTTCGCAGCTCAGATATATGTCGAGAACATTATCCTCATTCGCAGCCATGTTTTCTGATGTGTATGTATGTACATGTGTATTGCCTCATAGGCCTATGCCGCCAGTATCCTGACGCATGAGTTTCTCAGTTTGTTATTTCCCAGTGAGAAATTTGGCAATATTCTGGCTCGGATGTCGAGCTGGTGAGTGTCTCTTCATTCTCGAACAACGTTGAGGCTCGCAGCTCAGATATATGTCGAGGAAATTGTCCTCATTCGCAGCCATGTTTTTTTATGTGTATGTATGTACACGTGTATTGCCTCATAGGCCTATTCCGCCCGTGTCCTGACGTATGAGTCTCACAGTTTGGTTTTTTTTCTAGTGAGAAATTTGGAAATATTTTGGCTCAGATGTCGAGCTGGCGAGTGTCTCTTCATTCTCGAACAACGTTGAGGTTCGCAGCTCAGATATATGTCGAGAAAAATATCCTCATTCGCAGCCATGTTTTCTGATGTGTTTGTATGTACACGTGTATTGCCACATAGGCATATGCCGCCAGTGTCCTGACGCATGAGTTTCTCAGTTTAGGTTTGTTCCAGTGCGAAATTTGGCAATATTTTGGCTCGGATGTCGAGCTGGTGAGTGTCTCTTTATTCTCAAACAACGTTGAGGTTCGCAGCTCAGATATATGTCGAGAACATTATCCTCATTCGCAGCCATGTTTTCTGATGTGTTTGTATTTACACGTGTATTGCCACATAGGCGTATGCCGCCAGTGTCCTGACGCATGAGTCTCTCAGTTTAGGTTTTTTTCCAGTGAGAAATTTGGCAATATTTTGGCTCGGATCTCGAGCTGGTGATTGTCTCTTCATTCTCGAACAACGTTGAGGTTCGCAGCTCAGATATAAGTTCATAAAATTAACCTCATTCGTAGCCATGTTTTCTTATGTTTATGCGTGTACACGTGTATTGCCACATAGGCATATGCCGCCAGTGTCCTGACGCATGAGTTTCTCAGTTTAGGTTTGTTCCAGTGCGAAATTTGGCAATATTTTGGCTCGGATTTCGAGCTGGTGAGTGTCTCTTCATTCTCGAACAACGTTGAGGTTCGCAGCTCAGATATATGTCGAGAACATTATCCTCATTCGCAGCCATGTTTTCTGATGTGTATGTATGTACATGTGTATTGCCTCATAGGCCTATGCCGCCAGTATCCTGACGCATGAGTTTCTCAGTTTGTTTTTTCCCAGTGAGAAATTTGGCAATATTCTGGCTCGGATGTCGAGCTGGTGAGTGTCTCTTCATTCTCGAACAACGTTGAGGCTCGCAGCTCAGATATATGTCGAGGAAATTGTCCTCATTCGCAGCCATGTTTTCTTATGTGTATGTATGTACACGTGTATTGCCTCATAGGCCTATTCCGCCCGTGTCCTGACGTATGAGTCTCACAGTTTGGTTTTTTTCTAGTGAGAAATTTGGAAATATTTTGGCTCAGATGTCGAGCTGGCGAGTGTCTCTTCATTCTCGAACAACGTTGAGGTTCGCAGCTCAGATATATGTCGAGAAAAATATCCTCATTCGCAGCCATGTTTTCTGATGTGTTTGTATGTACACGTGTATTGCCACATAGGCATATGCCGCCAGTGTTCTGACGCATGCGTTTCTCAGTTTAGGTTTGTTCCAGTTCGAAATTTGGCAATATTTTGGCTCGGATGTCGAGCTGGTGAGTATCTCTTCATTCTCAAACAACGTTGAGGTTCGCAGCTCAGATATATGTCGAGAACATTATCCTCATTCGCAGCCATGTTTTCTGATGTGTTTGTATTTACACGTGTATTGCCTCATAGGCCTATGCCGCCAGTATCCTGAAGCATGAGTCTCTCAGTTTGTTTTTTCCCAGTGAGAAATTTGGCAATATTTTGGCTCGGATGTCGAGCTGGTGAGTGTCTCTTCATTCTCGAACAACGCTGAGGCTCGCAGCTCAGATATATGTCGAGGAAATTGTCCTCATTCGCAGACATGTTTTCTTATGTATATGTATGTACACGTGTATTGCCTCATAGGCCTATTCCGCCCGTGTCCTGACGTATGAGTCTCACAGTTTGGTTTTTTTTCTAGTGAGAAATTTGGAAATATTTTGGCTCAGATGTCGAGCTGGCGAGTGTCTCTTCATTCTCGAACAAGGTTGAGGTTCGCAGCTCAGATATATGTCGAGAAAAATATCCTCATTCGCAGCCATGTTTTCTGATGTGTTTGTATGTACACGTGTATTGCCACATAGGCATATGCCGAGTGTCCTGACGCATGAGTTTCTCAGTTTAGGTTTGTTCCAGTGCGAAATTTGGCAATATTTTGGCTCGGATGTCGAGCTGGTGAGTGTCTCTTTATTCTCAAACAACGTTGAGGTTCGCAGCTCAGATATATGTCGAGAACATTAACCTCATTCGCAGCCATGTTTTCTGATGTGTTTGTATTTACACGTGTATTGCCACATAGGCGTATGCCGCCAGTGTCCTGACGCATGAGTCTCTCAGTTTAGGTTTTTTTCCAGTGAGAAATTTGGCAATATTTTGGCTCGGATCTCGAGCTGGTGAGTGTCTCTTCATTCTCGAACAACGTTGAGGTTCGCAGCTCAGATATAAGTTCATGAAATTATCCTCATTCGTAGCCATGTTTTCTTATGTTTATGCGTGTACACGTGTATTGCCACATAGGCATATGCCGCCAGTGTCCTGACGCATGAGTTTCTCAGTTTAGGTTTGTTCCAGTGCGAAATTTGGCAATATTTTGGCTCGGATGTCGAGCTGGTGAGTGTCTCTTCATTCTTGAACAACGTTGAGGTTCGCAGCTCAGATATATGTCGAGAACATTATCCTCATTCGCAGCCATGTTTTCTGATGTGTATGTATGTACATGTGTATTGCCTCATAGGCCTATGCCGCCAGTATCCTGACGCATGAGTTTCTCAGTTTGTTATTTCCCAGTGAGAAATTTGGCAATATTCTGGCTCGGATGTCGAGCTGGTGAGTGTCTCTTCATTCTCGAACAACGTTGAGGCTCGCAGCTCAGATATATGTCGAGGAAATTGTCCTCATTCGCAGCCATGTTTTTTTATGTGTATGTATGTACACGTGTATTGCCTCATAGGCCTATTCCGCCCGTGTCCTGACGTATGAGTCTCACAGTTTGGTTTTTTTTCTAGTGAGAAATTTGGAAATATTTTGGCTCAGATGTCGAGCTGGCGAGTGTCTCTTCATTCTCGAACAACGTTGAGGTTCGCAGCTCAGATATATGTCGAGAAAAATATCCTCATTCGCAGCCATGTTTTCTGATGTGTTTGTATGTACACGTGTATTGCCACATAGGCATATGCCGCCAGTGTCCTGACGCATGAGTTTCTCAGTTTAGGTTTGTTCCAGTGCGAAATTTGGCAATATTTTGGCTCGGATGTCGAGCTGGTGAGTGTCTCTTTATTCTCAAACAACGTTGAGGTTCGCAGCTCAGATATATGTCGAGAACATTATCCTCATTCGCAGCCATGTTTTCTGATGTGTTTGTATTTACACGTGTATTGCCACATAGGCGTATGCCGCCAGTGTCCTGACGCATGAGTCTCTCAGTTTAGGTTTTTTTCCAGTGAGAAATTTGGCAATATTTTGGCTCGGATCTCGAGCTGGTGATTGTCTCTTCATTCTCGAACAACGTTGAGGTTCGCAGCTCAGATATAAGTTCATAAAATTAACCTCATTCGTAGCCATGTTTTCTTATGTTTATGCGTGTACACGTGTATTGCCACATAGGCATATGCCGCCAGTGTCCTGACGCATGAGTTTCTCAGTTTAGGTTTTTTTCCAGTGAGAAATTTGGCAATATTTTGGCTCGGATCTCGAGCTGGTGAGTGTCTCTTCATTTTCGAACAACGTTGAGGTTCGCAGCTCAGATATAAGTTCATAAAATTATCCTCATTCGTAGCCATGTTTTCTTATGTTTATGCGTGTACACGTGTATTGCCACATAGGCATATGCCGCCAGTGTCCTGACGCATGAGTTTCTCAGTTTAGGTTTGTTCCAGTGCGAAATTTGGCAATATTTTGGCTCGGATGTCGAGCTGGTGAGTGTCTCTTCATTCTTGAACAACGTTGAGGTTCGCAGCTCAGATATATGTCGAGAACATTATCCTCATTCGCAGCCATGTTTTCTGATGTGTATGTATGTACATGTGTATTGCCTCATAGGCCTATGCCGCCAGTATCCTGACGCATGAGTTTCTCAGTTTGTTTTTTCCCAGTGAGAAATTTGGCAATATTCTGGCTCGGATGTCGAGCTGGTGAGTGTCTCTTCATTCTCGAACAACGTTGAGGCTCGCAGCTCAGATATATGTCGAGGAAATTGTCCTCATTCGCAGCCATGTTTTTTTATGTGTATGTATGTACACGTGTATTGCCTCATAGGCCTATTCCGCCCGTGTCCTGACGTATGAGTCTCACAGTTTGGTTTTTTTTCTAGTGAGAAATTTGGAAATATTTTGGCTCAGATGTCGAGCTGGCGAGTGTCTCTTCATTCTCGAACAACGTTGAGGTTCGCAGCTCAGATATATGTCGAGAAAAATATCCTCATTCGCAGCCATGTTTTCTGATGTGTTTGTATGTACACGTGTATTGCCACATAGGCATATGCCGCCAGTGTCCTGACGCATGAGTTTCTCAGTTTAGGTTTGTTCCAGTGCGAAATTTGGCAATATTTTGGCTCGGATGTCGAGCTGGTGAGTGTCTCTTTATTCTCAAACAACGTTGAGGTTCGCAGCTCAGATATATGTCGAGAACATTATCCTCATTCGCAGCCATGTTTTCTGATGTGTTTGTATTTACACGTGTATTGCCACATAGGCGTATGCCGCCAGTGTCCTGACGCATGAGTCTCTCAGTTTAGGTTTTTTTCCAGTGAGAAATTTGGCAATATTTTGGCTCGGATCTCGAGCTGGTGAGTGTCTCTTCATTCTCGAACAACGTTGAGGTTCGCAGCTCAGATATAAGTTCATAAAATTAACCTCATTCGTAGCCATGTTTTCTTATGTTTATGCGTGTACACGTGTATTGCCACATAGGCATATGCCGCCAGTGTCCTGACGCATGAGTTTCTCAGTTTAGGTTTGTTCCAGTGCGAAATTTGGCAATATTTTGGCTCGGATGTCGAGCTGGTGAGTGTCTCTTCATTCTCGAACAACGTTAAGGTTCGCAGCTCAGATATATGTCGAGAACATTATCCTCATTCGCAGCCATGTTTTCTGATGTGTATGTATGTACATGTGTATTGCCTCATAGGCCTATGCCGCCAGTATCCTGACGCATGAGTTTCTCAGTTTGTTTTTTCCCAGTGAGAAATTTGGCAATATTCTGGCTCGGATGTCGAGCTGGTGAGTGTCTCTTCATTCTCGAACAACGTTGAGGCTCGCAGCTCAGATATATGTCGAGGAAATTGTCCTCATTCGCAGCCATGTTTTCTTATGTGTATGTATGTACACGTGTATTGCCTCATAGGCCTATTCCGCCCGTGTCCTGACGTATGAGTCTCACAGTTTGGTTTTTTTCTAGTGAGAAATTTGGAAATATTTTGGCTCAGATGTCGAGCTGGCGAGTGTCTCTTCATTCTCGAACAACGTTGAGGTTCGCAGCTCAGATATATGTCGAGAAAAATATCCTCATTCGCAGCCATGTTTTCTGATGTGTTTGTATGTACACGTGTATTGCCACATAGGCATATGCCGCCAGTGTTCTGACGCATGAATTTCTCAGTTTAGGTTTGTTCCAGTTCGAAATTTGGCAATATTTTGGCTCGGATGTCGAGCTGGTGAGTATCTCTTTATTCTCAAACAACGTTGAGGTTCGCAGCTCAGATATATGTCGAGAACATTATCCTCATTCGCAGCCATGTTTTCTGATGTGTTTGTATTTACACGTGTATTGCCACATAGGCGTATGCCGCCAGTGTCCTGACGCATGAGTCTCTCAGTTTAGGTTTTTTTCCAGTGAGAAATTTGGCAATATTTTGGCTCGGATCTCGAGCTGGTGAGTGTCTCTTCATTCTCGAACAACGTTGAGGTTCGCAGCTCAGATATAAGTTCATAAAATTAACCTCATTCGTAGCCATGTTTTCTTATGTTTATGCGTGTACACGTGTATTGCCACATAGGCATATGCCGCCAGTGTCCTGACGCATGAGTTTCTCAGTTTAGGTTTGTTCCAGTGCGAAATTTGGCAATATTTTGGCTCGGATGTCGAGCTGGTGAGTGTCTCTTCATTCTCGAACAACGTTAAGGTTCGCAGCTCAGATATATGTCGAGAACATTATCCTCATTCGCAGCCATGTTTTCTGATGTGTATGTATGTACATGTGTATTGCCTCATAGGCCTATGCCGCCAGTATCCTGACGCATGAGTTTCTCAGTTTGTTTTTTCCCAGTGAGAAATTTGGCAATATTCTGGCTCGGATGTCGAGCTGGTGAGTGTCTCTTCATTCTCGAACAACGTTGAGGCTCGCAGCTCAGATATATGTCGAGGAAATTGTCCTCATTCGCAGCCATGTTTTCTTATGTGTATGTATGTACACGTGTATTGCCTCATAGGCCTATTCCGCCCGTGTCCTGACGTATGAGTCTCACAGTTTGGTTTTTTTCTAGTGAGAAATTTGGAAATATTTTGGCTCAGATGTCGAGCTGGCGAGTGTCTCTTCATTCTCGAACAACGTTGAGGTTCGCAGCTCAGATATATGTCGAGAAAAATATCCTCATTCGCAGCCATGTTTTCTGATGTGTTTGTATGTACACGTGTATTGCCACATAGGCATATGCCGCCAGTGTTCTGACGCATGAATTTCTCAGTTTAGGTTTGTTCCAGTTCGAAATTTGGCAATATTTTGGCTCGGATGTCGAGCTGGTGAGTATCTCTTCATTCTCAAACAATGTTGAGGTTCGCAGCTCAGATATATGTCGAGAACATTATCCTCATTCGCAGCCATGTTTTCTGATGTGTTTGTATTTACACGTGTATTGCCTCATAGGCCTATGCCGCCAGTATCCTGAAGCATGAGTCTCTCAGTTTGTTTTTTCCCAGTGAGAAATTTGGCAATATTTTGGCTCGGATGTCGAGCTGGTGAGTGTCTCTTCATTCTCGAACAACGCTGAGGCTCGCAGCTCAGATATATGTCGAGGAAATTGTCCTCATTCGCAGACATGTTTTCTTATGTGTATGTATGTACACGTGTATTGCCTCATAGGCCTATTCCGCCCGTGTCCTGACGTATGAGTCTCACAGTTTGGTTTTTTTTGTAGTGAGAAATTTGGAAATATTTTGGCTCAGATGTCAAGCTGGCGAGTGTCTCTTCATTCTCGAACAACGTTGAGGTTCGCAGCACAGATATATGTCGAGAAAAATATCCTCATTCGCAGCCATGTTTTCTGATGTGTTTGTATGTACACGTGTATTGCCACATAGGCATATGCCGCCAGTGTCCTGACGCATGAGTTTCTCAGTTTAGGTTTGTTCCAGTGCGAAATTTGGCAATATTTTGGCTCGGATGTCGAGCTGGTGAGTGTCTCTTTATTCTCAAACAACGTTGAGGTTCGCAGCTCAGATATATGTCGAGAACATTATCCTCATTCGCAGCCATGTTTTCTGATGTGTTTGTATTTACACGTGTATTGCCACATAGGCGTATGCCGCCAGTGTCCTGACGCATGAGTCTCTCAGTTTAGGTTTTTTTCCAGTGAGAAATTTGGCAATATTTTGGCTCGGATCTTGAGCTGGTGAGTGTCTCTTCATTCTCGAACAACGTTGAGGTTCGCAGCTCAGATATAAGTTCATAAAATTATCCTCATTCGTAGCCATGTTTTCTTATGTTTATGCGTGTACACGTGTATTGCCACATAGGCATATGCCGCCAGTGTCCTGACGCATGAGTTTCTCAGTTTAGGTTTGTTCCAGTGCGAAATTTGGCAATATTTTGGCTCGGATGTCGAGCTGGTGAGTGTCTCTTCATTCTCGAACAACGTTGAGGTTCGCAGCTCAGATATATGTCGAGAACATTATCCTCATTCGCAGCCATGTTTTCTGATGTGTATGTATGTACATGTGTATTGCCTCATAGGCCTATGCCGCCAGTATCCTGACGCATGAGTTTCTCAGTTTGTTTTTTCCCAGTGAGAAATTTGGAGATATTCTGGCTCGGATGTCGAGCTGGTGAGTGTCTCTTCATTCTCGAACAACGTTGAGGCTCGCAGCTCAGATATATGTCGAGGAAATTGTCCTCATTCGCAGCCATGTTTTCTTATGTGTATGTATGTACACGTGTATTGCCTCATAGGCCTATTCCGCCCGTGTCCTGACGTATGAGTCTCACAGTTTGGTTTTTTTCTAGTGAGAAATTTGGAAATATTTTGGCTCAGATGTCGAGCTGGCGAGTGTCTCTTCATTCTCGAACAACGTTGAGGTTCGCAGCTCAGATATATGTCGAGAAAAATATCCTCATTCGCAGCCATGTTTTCTGATGTGTTTGTATGTACACGTGTATTGCCACATAGGCATATGCCGCCAGTGTCCTGACGCATGAGTTTCTCAGTTTAGGTTTGTTCCAGTGCGAAATTTGGCAATATTTTGGCTCGGATGTCGAGCTGGTGAGTGTCTCTTTATTCTCAAACAACGTTGAGGTTCGCAGCTCAGATATATGTCGAGAACATTATCCTCATTCGCAGCCATGTTTTCTGATGTGTTTGTATTTACACGTGTATTGCCACATAGGCGTATGCCGCCAGTGTCCTGACGCATGAGTCTCTCAGTTTAGGTTTTTTTCCAGTGAGAAATTTGGCAATATTTTGGCTCGGATCTCGAGCTGGTGAGTGTCTCTTCATTCTCGAACAACGTTGAGGTTCGCAGCTCAGATATAAGTTCATAAAATTATCCTCATTCGTAGCCATGTTTTCTTATGTTTATGCGTGTACACGTGTATTGCCACATAGGCATATGCCGCAAGTGTCCTGACGCATGAGTTTCTCAGTTTAGGTTTGTTCCAGTGCGAAATTTGGCAATATTTTGGCTCGGATGTCGAGCTGGTGAGTGTCTCTTCATTCTCGAACAACGTTGAGGTTCGCAGCTCAGATATATGTCGAGAACATTATCCTCATTCGCAGCCATGTTTTCTGATGTGTATGTATGTACATGTGTATTGCCTCATAGGCCTATGCCGCCAGTATCCTGACGCATGAGTTTCTCAGTTTGTTTTTTCCCAGTGAGAAATTTGGCAATATTCTGGCTCGGATGTCGAGCTGGTGAGTGTCTCTTCATTCTCGAACAACGTTGAGGCTCGCAGCTCAGATATATGTCGAGGAAATTGTCCTCATTCGCAGCCATGTTTTCTTATGTGTATGTATGTACACGTGTATTGCCTCATAGGCCTATTCCGCCCGTGTCCTGACGTATGAGTCTCACAGTTTGGTTTTTTTCTAGTGAGAAATTTGGAAATATTTTGGCTCAGATGTCGAGCTGGCGAGTGTCTCTTCATTCTCGAACAACGTTGAGGTTCGCAGCTCAGATATATGTCGAGAACATTATCCTCATTCGCAGCCATGTTTTCTGATGTGTATGTATGTACATGTGTATTGCCTCATAGGCCTATGCCGCCAGTATCCTGACGCATGAGTTTCTCAGTTTGTTTTTTCCCAGTGAGAAATTTGGCAATATTCTGGCTCGGATGTCGAGCTGGTGAGTGTCTCTTCATTCTCGAACAACGTTGAGGCTCGCAGCTCAGATATATGTCGAGGAAATTGTCCTCATTCGCAGCCATGTTTTCTTATGTGTATGTATGTACACGTGTATTGCCTCATTGGCCTATTCCGCCCGTGTCCTGACGTATGAGTCTCACAGTTTGGTTTTTTTCTAGTGAGAAATTTGGAAATATTTTGGCTCAGATGTCTAGCTGGCGAGTGTCTCTTCATTCTCGAACAACGTTGAGGTTCGCAGCTCAGATATATGTCGAGAAAAATATCCTCATTCGCAGCCATGTTTTCTGATGTGTTTGTATTTACACGTGTATTGCCACATAGGCGTATGCCGCCAGTGTCCTGACGCATGAGTCTCTCAGTTTAGGTTTTTTTCCCGTGAGAAATTTGGCAATATTTTGGCTCGGATCTCGAGCTGGTGAGTGTCTCTTCATTCTCGAACAACGTTGAGGTTCGCAGCTCAGATATAAGTTCATAAAATTATCCTCATTCGTAGCCATGTTTTCTTATGTTTATGCGTGTACACGTGTATTGCCACATAGGCATATGCCGCCAGTGTCCTGACGCATGAGTTTCTCAGTTTAGGTTTGTTCCAGTGCGAAATTTGGCAATATTTTGGCTCGGATGTCGAGCTGGTGAGTGTCTCTTCATTCTCGAACAACGTTGAGGTTCGCAGCTCAGATATATGTCGAGAAAATTATCCTCATTCGCAGCCATGTTTTCTGATGTGTATGTATGTACATGTGTATTGCCTCATAGGCCTATGCCGCCAGTATCCTGACGCATGAGTTTCTCAGTTTGTTTTTTCCCAGTGAGAAATTTGGCAATATTCTGGCTCGGATGTCGAGCTGGTGAGTGTCTCTTCATTCTCGAACAACGTTGAGGCTCGCAGCTCAGATATATGTCGAGGAAATTGTCCTCATTCGCAGCCATGTTTTCTTATGTGTATGTATGTACACGTGTATTGCCTCATAGGCCTATTCCGCCCGTGTCCTGACGTATGAGTCTCACAGTTTGGTTTTTTTCTAGTGAGAAATTTGGAAATATTTTGGCTCAGATGTCGAGCTGGCGAGTGTCTCTTCATTCTCGAACAACGTTGAGGTTCGCAGCTCAGATATATGTCTAGAAAAATATCCTCATTCGCAGCCATGTTTTCTGATGTGTTTGTATGTACACGTGTATTGCCACATAGGCATATGCCGCCAGTGTCCTGACGCATGAGTTTCTCAGTTTAGGTTTGTTCCAGTGCGAAATTTGGCAATATTTTGGCTCGGATGTCGAGCTGGTGAGTGTCTCTTTATTCTCAAACAACGTTGAAGTTCGCAGCTCAGATATATGTCGAGAACATTATCCTCATTCGCAGCCATGTTTTCTGATGTGTTTGTATTTACACGTGTATTGCCACATAGGCGTATGCCGCCAGTGTCCTGACGCATGAGTCTCTCAGTTTAGGTTTTTTTCCAGTGAGAAATTTGGCAATATTTTGGCTCGGATCTCGAGATGGTGAGTGTCTCTTCATTCTCGAACAACGTTGAGGTTCGCAGCTCAGATATAAGTTCATAAAATTATCCTCATTCGTAGCCATGTTTTCTTATGTTTATGCGTGTACACGTGTATTGCCACATAGGCATATGCCTCCAGTGTCCTGACGCATGAGTTTCTCAGTTTAGGTTTGTTCCAGTGCGAAATTTGGCAATATTTTGGCTCGGATGTCGAGCTGGTGAGTGTCTCTTCATTCTCGAACAACGTTGAGGTTCGCAGCTCAGATATATGTCGAGAACATTATCCTCATTCGCAGCCATGTTTTCTGATGTGTATGTATGTACATGTGTATTGCCTCATAGGCCTATGCCGCCAGTATCCTGACGCATGAGTTTCTCAGTTTGTTTTTTCCCAGTGAGAAATTTGGCAATATTCTGGCTCGGATGTCGAGCTGGTGAGTGTCTCTTCATTCTCGAACAACGTCGAGGCTCGCAGCTCAGATATATGTCGAGGAAATTGTCCTCATTCGCAGCCATGTTTTCTTATGTGTATGTATGTACACGTGTATTGCCTCATAGGCCTATTCCGCCCGTGTCCTGACGTATGAGTCTCACAGTTTGGTTTTTTTCTAGTGAGAAATTTGGAAATATTTTGGCTCAGATGTCGAGCTGGCGAGTGTCTCTTCATTCTCGAACAACGTTGAGGTTCGCAGCTCAGATATATGTCGAGAAAAATATCCTCATTCGCAGCCATGTTTTCTGATGTGTTTGTATGTACACGTGTATTGCCACATAGGCATATGCCGCCAGTGTTCTGACGCATGAGTTTCTCAGTTTAGGTTTGTTCCAGTTCGAAATTTGGCAATATTTTGGCTCGGATGTCGAGCTGGTGAGTATCTCTTCATTCTCAAACAACGTTGAGGTTCGCAGCTCAGATATATGTCGAGAACATTATCCTCATTCGCAGCCATGTTTTCTGATGTGTTTGTATTTACACGTGTATTGCCTCATAGGCCTATGCCGCCAGTATCCTGAAGCATGAGTCTCTCAGTTTGATTTTTCCCAGTGAGAAATTTGGCAATATTTTGGCTCGGATGTCGAGCTGGTGAGTGTCTCTTCATTCTCGAACAACGCTGAGGCTCGCAGCGCAGATATATGTCGAGGAAATTGTCCTCATTCGCAGACATGTTTTCTTATGTGTATGTATGTACACGTGTATTGCCTCATAGGCCTATTCCGCCCGTGTCCTGACGTACGAGTCTCACAGTTTGGTTTTTTTTCTAGAGAGAAATTTGGAAATATTTTGGCTCAGATGTCGAGCTGGCGAGTGTCTCTTCATTCTCGAACAACGTTGAGGTTCGCAGCTCAGATATATGTCGAGAAAAATATCCTCATTCGCAGCCATGTTTTCTGATGTGTTTGTATGTACACGTGTATTGCCACATAGGCATATGCCGCCAGTGTCCTGACGCATGAGTTTCTCAGTTTAGGTTTGTTCCAGTGCGACATTTAGCAATAGTTTGGCTCGGATGTCGAGCTGGTGAGTGTCTCTTTATTCTCAAACAACGTTGAGGTTCGCAGCTCAGATATATGTCGAGAACATTATCCTCATTCGCAGCCATGTTTTCTGATGTGTTTGTATTTACACGTGTATTGCCACATAGGCGTATGCCGCCAGTGTCCTGACGCATGAGTCTCTCAGTTTAGGTTTTTTTCCAGTGAGAAATTTGGCAATATTTTGGCTCGGATCTCGAGCTGGTGAGTGTCTCTTCATTCTCGAACAACGTTGAGGTTCGCAGCTCAGATATAAGTTCATAAAATTATCCTCATTCGTAGCCATGTTTTCTTATGTTTATGCGTGTACACGTGTATTGCCACATAGGCATATGCCGCCAGTGTCCTGACGCATGAGTTTCTCAGTTTAGGTTTGTTCCAGTGCGAAATTTGGCAATATTTTGGCTCGGATGTCGAGCTGGTGAGTGTCTCTTCATTCTCGAACAACGTTGAGGTTCGCAGCTCAGATATATGTCGAGAACATTATCCTCATTCGCAGCCATGTTTTCTGATGTGTATGTATGTACATGTGTATTGCCTCATAGGCCTATGCCGCCAGTATCCTGACGCATGAGTTTCTCAGTTTGTTTTTTCCCAGTGAGAAATTTGGCAATATTCTGGCTCGAATGTCGAGCTGGTGAGTGTCTCTTCATTCTCGAACAACGCTGAGGCTCGCAGCTCAGATATATGTCGAGGAAATTGTCCTCATTCGCAGACATGTTTTCTTATGTGTATGTATGTACACGTGTATTGCCTCATAGGCCTATTCCGCCCGTGTCCTGACGTATGAGTCTCACAGTTTGGTTTTTTTTCTAGTGAGAAATTTGGAAATATTTTGGCTCAGATGTCGAGCTGGCGAGTGTCTCTTCATTCTCGAACAACGTTGAGGTTCGCAGCTCAGATATATGTCGAGAAAAATATCCTCATTCGCAGCCATGTTTTCTGATGTGTTTGTATGTAAACGTGTATTGCCACATAGGCATATGCCGCCAGTGTTCTGACGCATGAGTTTCTCAGTTTAGGTTTGTTCCAGTTCGAAATTTGGCAATATTTTGGCTCGGATGTCGAGCTGGTGAGTATCTCTTCATTCTCAAACAACGTTGAGGTTCGCAGCTCAGATATATGTCGAGAACATTATCCTCATTCGCAGCCATGTTTTCTGATGTGTTTGTATTTACACGTGTATTGCCTCATAGGCCTATGCCGCCAGTATCCTGAAGCATGAGTCTCTCAGTTTGTTTTTTCCCAGTGAGAAATTTGGCAATATTTTGGCTCGGATGTCGAGCTGGTGAGTGTCTCTTCATTCTCGAACAACGCTGAGGCTCGCAGCGCAGATATATGTCGAGGAAATTGTCCTCATTCGCAGACATGTTTTCTTATGTGTATGTATGTACACGTGTATTGCCTCATAGGCCTATTCCGCCCGTGTCCTGACGTATGAGTCTCACAGTTTGGTTTTTTTTCTAGAGAGAAATTTGGAAATATTTTGGCTCAGATGTCGAGCTGGCGAGTGTCTCTTCATTCTCGAACAACGTTGAGGTTCGCAGCTCAGATATATGTCGAGAAAAATATCCTCATTCGCAGCCATGTTTTCTGATGTGTTTGTATGTACACGTGTATTGCCACATAGGCATATGCCGCCAGTGTCCTGACGCATGAGTTTCTCAGTTTAGGTTTGTTCCAGTGCGAAATTTGGCAATATTTTGGCTCGGATGTCGAGCTGGTGAGTGTCTCTTTATTCTCAAACAACGTTGAGGTTCGCAGCTCAGATATATGTCGAGAACATTATCCTCATTCGCAGCCATGTTTTCTGATGTGTTTGTATTTACACGTGTATTGCCACATAGGCGTATGCCGCCAGTGTCCTGACGCATGAGTCTCTCAGTTTAGGTTTTTTTCCAGTGAGAAATTTGGCAATATTTTGGCTCGGATCTCGAGCTGGTGAGTGTCTCTTCATTCTCGAACAACGTTGAGGTTCGCAGCTCAGATATAAGTTCATAAAATTATCCTCATTCGTAGCCATGTTTTCTTATGTTTATGCGTGTACACGTGTATTGCCACATAGGCATATGCCGCCAGTGTCCTGACGCATGAGTTTCTCAGTTTAGGTTTGTTCCAGTGCGAAATTTGGCAATATTTTGGCTCGGATGTCGAGCTGGTGAGTGTCTCTTCATTCTCGAACAACGTTGAGGTTCGCAGCTCAGATATATGTCGAGAACATTATCCTCATTCGCAGCCATGTTTTCTGATGTGTATGTATGTACATGTGTATTGCCTCATAGGCCTATGCCGCCAGTATCCTGACGCATGAGTTTCTCAGTTTGTTTTTTCCCAGTGAGAAATTTGGCAATATTCTGGCTCGAATGTCGAGCTGGTGAGTGTCTCTTCATTCTCGAACAACGTTGAGGCTCGCAGCTCAGATATATGTCGAGGAAATTGTCCTCATTCGCAGCCATGTTTTCTTATGTGTATGTATGTACACGTGTATTGCCTCATAGGCCTATTCCGCCCGTGTCCTGACGTATGAGTCTCACAGTTTGGTTTTTTTCTAGTGAGAAATTTGGAAATATTTTGGCTCAGATGTCAAGCTGGCGAGTGTCTCTTCATTCTCGAACAACGTTGAGGTTCGCAGCTCAGATATATGTCGAGAAAAAATATCCTCATTCGCAGCCATGTTTTCTGATGTGTTTGTATGTACACGTGTATTGCCACATAGGCATATGCCGCCAGTGTTCTGACGCATGAGTTTCTCAGTTTAGGTTTGTTCCAGTTCGAAATTTGGCAATATTTTGGCTCGGATGTCGAGCTGGTGAGTATCTCTTCATTCTCAAACAACGTTGAGGTTCGCAGCTCAGATATATGTCGAGAACATTATCCTCATTCGCAGCCATGTTTTCTGATGTGTTTGTATTTACACGTGTATTGCCTCATAGGCCTATGCCGCCAGTATCCTGAAGCATGAGTCTCTCAGTTTGTTTTTTCCCAGTGAGAAATTTGGCAATATTTTGGCTCGGATGTCGAGCTGGTGAGTGTCTCTTCATTCTCGAACAACGCTGAGGCTCGCAGCTCAGATATATGTCGAGGAAATTGTCCTCATTCGCAGAAATGTTTTCTTATGTGTATGTATGTACACGTGTATTGCCTCATAGGCCTATTCCGCCCGTGTCCTGACGTATGAGTCTCACAGTTTGGTTTTTTTTCTAGTGAGAAATTTGGAAATATTTTGGCTCAGATGTCGAGCTGGCGAGTGTCTCTTCATTCTCGAACAACGTTGAGGTTCGCAGCTCAGATATATGTCGAGAAAAATATCCTCATTCGCAGCCATTTTTTCTGATGTGTTTGTATGTACACGTGTATTGCCACATAGGCATATGCCGCCAGTGTCCTGACGCATGAGTTTCTCAGTTTAGGTTTGTTCCAGTGCGAAATTTGGCAATATTTTGGCTCGGATGTCGAGCTGGTGAGTGTCTCTTTATTCTCAAACAACGTTGAGGTTCGCAGCTCAGATATATGTCGAGAACATTATCCTCATTCGCAGCCATGTTTTCTGATGTGTTTGTATTTACACGTGTATTGCCACATAGGCGTATGCCGCCAGTGTCCTGACGCATGAGTCTCTCAGTTTAGGTTTTTTTCCAGTGAGAAATTTGGCAATATTTTGGCTCGGATCTCGAGCTGGTGAGTGTCTCTTCATTCTCGAACAACGTTGAGGTTCGCAGCTCAGATATAAGTTCATAAAATTATCCTCATTCGTAGCCATGTTTTCTTATGTTTATGCGTGTACACGTGTATTGCCACATAGGCATATGCCGCCAGTGTCCTGACGCATGAGTTTCTCGGTTTAGGTTTGTTCCAGTGCGAAATTTGGCAATATTTTGGCTCGGATGTCGAGCTGGTGAGTGTCTCTTCATTCTCGAACAACGTTGAGGTTCGCAGCTCAGATATATGTCGAGAACATTATCCTCATTCGCAGCCATGTTTTCTGATGTGTATGTATGTACATGTGTATTGCCTCATAGGCCTATGCCGCCAGTATCCTGACGCATGAGTTTCTCAGTTTGTTTTTTCCCAGTGAGAAATTTGGCAATATTCTGGCTCGAATGTCGAGCTGGTGAGTGTCTCTTCATTCTCGAACAACGTTGAGGTTCGCAGCTCAGATATATGTCGAGAACATTATCCTCATTCGCAGCCATGTTTTCTGATGTGTATGTATGTACATGTGTATTGCCTCATAGGCCTATGCCGCCAGTATCCTGACGCATGAGTTTCTCAGTTTGTTTTTTCCCAGTGAGAAATTTGGCAATATTCTGGCTCGAATGTCGAGCTGGTGAGTGTCTCTTCATTCTCGAACAACGTTGAGGCTCGCAGCTCAGATATATGTCGAGGAAATTGTCCTCATTCGCAGCCATGTTTTCTTATGTGTATGTATGTACACGTGTATTGCCTCATAGGCCTATTCCGCCCGTGTCCTGACGTATGAGTCTCACAGTTTGGTTTTTTTTCTAGTGAGAAATTTGGAAATATTTTGGCTCAGATGTCGAGCTGGCGAGTGTCTCTTCATTCTCGAACAACGTTGAGGTTCGCAGCTCAGATATATGTCGAGAAAAATATCCTCATTCGCAGCCATGTTTTCTGATGTGTTTGTATGTACACGTGTATTGCCACATAGGCATATGCCGCCAGTGTCCTGACGCATGAGTTTCTCAGTTTAGGTTTGTTCCAGTGCGAAATTTGGCAATATTTTGGCTCGGATGTCGAGCTGGTGAGTGTCTCTTTATTCTCAAACAACGTTGAGGTTCGCAGCTCAGATATATGTCGAGAACATTATCCTCATTCGCAGCCATGTTTTCTGATGTGTATGTATGTACATGTGTATTGCCTCATAGGCCTATGCCGCCAGTATCCTGACGCATGAGTTTCTCAGTTTGTTTTTTCCCAGTGAGAAATTTGGCAATATTCTGGCTCGAATGTCGAGCTGGTGAGTGTCTCTTCATTCTCGAACAACGTTGAGGCTCGCAGCTCAGATATATGTCGAGGAAATTGTCCTCATTCGCAGCCATGTTTTCTTATGTGTATGTATGTACACGTGTATTGCCTCATAGGCCTATTCCGCCCGTGTCCTGACGTATGAGTCTCACAGTTTGGTTTTTGTCTAGTGAGAAATTTGGAAATATTTTGGCTCAGATGTCGAGCTGGCGAGTGTCTCTTCATTCTCGAACAACGTTGAGGTTCGCAGCTCAGATATATGTCGAGAAAAATATCCTCATTCGCAGCCATGTTTTCTGATGTGTTTGTATGTACACGTGTATTGCCACATAGGCATATGCCGCCAGTGTTCTGACGCATGAGTTTCTCAGTTTAGGTTTGTTCCAGTTCGAAATTTGGCAATATTTTGGCTCGGATGTCGAGCTGGTGAGTATCTCTTCATTCTCAAACAACGTTGAGGTTCGCAGCTCAGATATATGTCGAGAACATTATCCTCATTCGCAGCCATGTTTTCTGATGTGTTTGTATTTACACGTGTATTGCCTCATAGGCCTATGCCGCCAGTATCCTGAAGCATGAGTCTCTCAGTTTGTTTTTTCCCAGTGAGAAATTTGGCAATATTTTGGCTCGGATGTCGAGCTGGTGAGTGTCTCTTCATTCTCGAACAACGCTGAGGCTCGCAGCTCAGATATATGTCGAGGAAATTGTCCTCATTCGCAGACATGTTTTCTTATGTGTATGTATGTACACGTGTATTGCTTCATAGGCCTATTCCGCCCGTGTCCTGACGTATGAGTCTCACAGTTTGGTTTTTTTTCTAGTGAGAAATTTGGAAATATTTTGGCTCAGATGTCGAGCTGGCGAGTGTCTCTTCATTCTCGAACAACGTTGAGGTTCGCAGCTCAGATATATGTCGACAAAAATATCCTCATTCGCAGCCATGTTTTCTGATGTGTTTGTATGTACACGTGTATTGCCACATAGGCATATGCCGCCAGTGTCCTGACGCATGAGTTTCTCAGTTTAGGTTTGTTCCAGTGCGAAATTTGGCAATATTTTGGCTCGGATGTCGAGCTGGTGAGTGTCTCTTCATTCTCAAACAACGTTGAGGTTCGCAGCTCAGATATATGTCGAGAACATTATCCTCATTCGCAGCCATGTTTTCTGATGTGTTTGTATTTACACGTGTATTGCCACATAGGCATATGCCGCCAGTGTCCTGACGCATGAGTCTCTCAGTTTAGGTTTTTTTCCAGTGAGAAATTTGGCAATATTTTGGCTCGGATGTCGAGCTGGTGAGTGTCTCTTCATTCTCGAACAACGTTGAGGTTCGCAGCTCAAATATAAGTCGAGAATATTATCCTCATTCGCATCCATGTTTTCTTACGTGTATGTATGTACACGTGTATTACCGCATAGGCCTATGCCGCCAGTGTCCTGACTCATGGGTCTCAGAGTTTGGTTTTTTTTCAGTGAGAAAGTTGGCAATATTTTGGCTCAGATGTTGAGCTGGCGAGTGTCTCTTCATTCTCGAACTACGTTGAGGTTCGCAGCTCAGATATAAGTTCATAAAATTATCCTCATTCGTAGCCATGTTTTCTTATGTTTATGCGTGTACACGTGTATTGCCACATAGGCATATGCCGCCAGTGTCCTGACGCATGAGTTTCTCAGTTTGTTTTTTCCCAGTGAGAAATTTGGCAATATTCTGGCTCGGATGTCGAGCTGGTGAGTGTCTCTTCATTCTCGAACAACGTTGAGGCTCGCAGCTCAGATATATGTCGAGGAAATTGTCCTCATTCGCAGCCATGTTTTCTTATGTGTATGTATGTACACGTCTATTGCCTCATAGGCCTATTCCGCCCGTGTCCTGACGTATGAGTCTCACAGTTTGGTTTTTTTCTAGTGAGAAATTTGGAAATATTTTGGCTCAGATGTCGAGCTGGCGAGTGTCTCTTCATTCTCGAACAACGTTGAGGTTCGCAGCTCAGATATATGTCGAGAAAAATATCCTCATTCGCAGCCATGTTTTCTGATGTGTTTGTATGTACACGTGTATTGCCACATAGGCATATGCCGCCAGTGTTCTGACGCATGCGTTTCTCAGTTTAGGTTTGTTCCAGTTCGAAATTTGGCAATATTTTGGCTCGGATGTCGAGCTGGTGAGTGTCTCTTTATTCTCGAACAACGTTGAGGCTCGCAGCTCAGATATATGTCGAGGAAATTGTCCTCATTCGCAGCCATGTTTTCTTATGTGTATTTATGTACACGTGTATTGCCTCATAGGCCTATTCCGCCTGTGTCCTGACGTATGAGTCTCACAGTTTGGTTTTTTTCTAGTAAGAAATTTGGAAATATTTTGGCTCAGATGTCGAGCTGGCGAGTGTCTCTTCATTCTCGAACAACGTTGAGGTTCGCAGCTCAGATATATGTCGAGAATATTATCCTCATTCGCATCCATGTTTTCTTATGTGCATGTATGTACACGTGTATTACCGCATAGGCCTATGCCGCCAGTGTCCTGACTCATGGGTCTCAGAGTTTGGTTTTTTTCCAGTGAGAAATTTGGCAATATTTTGGCTCGGATGTCGAGCTGGTGAGTGTCTCTTCATTCTCGAACAACGTTGAGGTTCGCAGCTCAAATATAAGTCGAGAATATTATCCTCATTCGCATCCATGTTTTCTTACGTGTATGTATGTACACGTGTATTACCGCATAGGCCTATGCCGCCAGTGTCCTGACTCATGGGTCTCAGAGTTTGGTTTTTTTTCAGTGAGAAAGTTGGCAATATTTTGGCTCAGATGTTGAGCTGGCGAGTGTCTCTTCATTCTCGAACTACGTTGAGGTTCGCAGCTCAGATATAAGTTCATAAAATTATCCTCAATCGTAGCCATGTTTTCTTATGTTTATGCGTGTACACGTGTATTGCCACATAGGCATATGCCGCCAGTGTCCTGACGCATGAGTTTCTCAGTTTAGGTTTGTTCCAGTGCGAAATTTGGCAATATTTTGGCTCGGATGTCGAGCTGGTGAGTGTCTCTTCATTCTCGAACAACGTTGAGGTTTGCAGCTCAGATATATGTCGAGAACATTATCCTCATTCGCAGCCATGTTTTCTGATGTGTATGTATGTACACGTATATTGCCTCATAGGCCTATTCCGCCCGTGTCCTGACGTATGAGTCTCACAGTTTGGTTTTTTTCTAGTGAGAAATTTGGAAATATTTTGGCTCAGATGTCGAGCTGGCGAGTGTCTCTTCATTCTCGAACAACGTTGAGGTTCGCAGCTCAGATATATGTCGACAAAAATATCCTCATTCGCAGCCATGTTTTCTGATGTGTTTGTATGTACACGTGTATTGCCACATAGGCATATGCCGCCAGTGTCCTGACGCATGAGTTTCTCAGTTTAGGTTTGTTCCAGTGCGAAATTTGGCAATATTTTGGCTCGGATGTCGAGCTGGTGAGTGTCTCTTCATTCTCAAACAACGTTGAGGTTCGCAGCTCAGATATATGTCGAGAACATTATCCTCATTCGCAGCCATGTTTTCTGATGTGTTTGTATTTACACGTGTATTGCCACATAGGCATATGCCGCCAGTGTCCTGACGCATGAGTCTCTCAGTTTAGGTTTTTTTCCAGTGAGAAATTTGGCAATATTTTGGCTCGGATGTCGAGCTGGTGAGTGTCTCTTCATTCTCGAACAACGTTGAGGTTTACAGCTTAGATATATGTCGAGAACATTATCCTCATTCGCAGCCATGTTTTCTGATGTGTATGTATGTACACGTATATTGCCTCATAGGCCTATTCCGCCCGTGTCCTGACGTATGAGTCTCACAGTTTGGTTTTTTTCTAGTGAGAAATTTGGAAATATTTTGGCTCAGATGTCGAGCTGGCGAGTGTCTCTTCATTCTCGAACAACGTTGAGGTTCGCAGCTCAGATATATGTTGAGAAAAATATCCTCATTCGCAGCCATGTTTTCTGATGTGTTTGTATGTACACGTGTATTGCCTCATAGGCCTATGCCGCCAGTATCCTGACGCATGAGTTTCTCAGTTTGTTTTTTCCCAGTGAGAAATTTGGCAATATTCTGGCTCGGATGTCGAGCTGGTGAGTGTCTCTTCATTCTCGAACAACGTTGAGGCTCGCAGCTCAGATATATGTCGAGGAAATTGTCCTCATTCGCAGCCATGTTTTCTTATGTGTATGTATGTACACGTATATTGCCTCATAGGCCTATTCCGCCCGTGTCCTGACGTATGAGTCTCACAGTTTGGTTTTTTTCTAGTGAGAAATTTGGAAATATTTTGGCTCAGATGTCGAGCTGGCGAGTGTCTCTTCATTCTCGAACAACGTTGAGGTTCGCAGCTCAGATATATGTTGAGAAAAATATCCTCATTCGCAGCCATGTTTTCTGATGTGTTTGTATGTACACGTGTATTGCCACATAGGCATATGCCGCCAGTGTTCTGACGCATGAGTTTCTCAGTTTAGGTTTGTTCCAGTTCGAAATTTGGCAATATTTTGGCTCGGATGTCGAGCTGGTGAGTATCTCTTCATTCTCAAACAACGTTGAGGTTCGCAGCTCAGATATATGTCGAGAACATTATCCTCATTCGCAGCCATGTTTTCTGATGTGTTTGTATTTACACGTGTATTGCCTCATAGGCCTATGCCGCCAGTATCCTGACGCATGGGTCTCTCAGTTTGTTTTTTCCCAGTGAGAAATTTGGCAATATTTTGGCTCGGATGTCGAGCTGGTGAGTGTCTCTTCATTCTCAAACAACGCTGAGGCTCGCAGCTCAGATATATGTCGAGGAAATTGTCCTCATTCGCAGACATGTTTTCTTATGTGTATGTATGTACACGTGTATTGCCTCATAGGCCTATTCCGCCCGTGTCCTGACGTATGAGTCTCACAGTTTGGTTTTGTTTCTAGTGAGAAATTTGGAAATATTTTGGCTCAGATGTCGAGCTGGCGAGTGTCTCTTCATTCTCGAACAACGTTGAGGTTCGCAGCTCAGATATATGTCGAGAAAAATATCCTCATTCGCAGCCATGTTTTCTGATGTGTTTGTATGTACACGTGTATTGCCACATAGGCATATGCCGCCAGTGTCCTGACGCTTGAGTTTCTCAGTTTAGGTTTGTTCCAGTGCGAAATTTGGCAATATTTTGGCTCGGATGTCGAGCTGGTGAGTGTCTCTTTATTCTCAAACAACGTTGAGGTTCGCAGCTCAGATATATGTCGAGAACATTATCCTCATTCGCAGCCATGTTTTCTGATGTGTTTGTATTTACACGTGTATTGCCACATAGGCGTATGCCGCCAGTGTCCTGACGCATGAGTATCTCAGTTTAGGTTTTTTTCCAGTGAGAAATTTGGCAATATTTTGGCTCGGATCTCGAGCTGGTGAGTGTCTCTTCATTCTCGAACAACGTTGAGGTTCGCAGCTCAAATATAAGTCGAGAATATTATCCTCATTCGCATCCATGTTTTCTTATGTGTATGTATGTACACGTGTATTACCGCATAGGCCTATGCCGCCAGTGTCCTGACTCATGGGTCTTAGAGTTTGGTTTTTTTCAGTGAGAAAGTTGGCAATATTTTGGCTCAGATGTTAAGCTGGCGAGTGTCTCTTCATTCTCGAACTACGTTGAGGTTCGCAGCTCAGATATAAGTTCATAAAATTATCCTCATTCGCAGCCATGTTTTCTTATGTTTATGCGTGTACACGTGTATTGCCACATAGGCATATGCCGCCCGAGTCATGACGTATGAGTCTCAAAGTGTTGGTCTCTTCCGGTGATAATTTTGGCAATATGTTAGCTCAGATGTGGAGGTGTTGAATGTCTCTTCATTCTCCAACAACGTTGAGGTTCGCAGCTCAGATATATGTCGAGAAAAATATCCTCATTCGCAGCCATGTTTTCTGATGTGTTTGTATGTACACGTGTATTGCAACATAGGCATATGCCGCCAGTGTCCTGACGCATGATTCTCTCAGTTTAGGTTTGTTCCAGTGAGAAATTTGGCAATATTCTGGCTCGGATGTCGAGCTGGTGAGTGTCTCTTCATTCTCGAACAACGTTGAGGCTCGCAGCTCAGATATATGTCGAGGAAATTGTCCTCATTCGCAGCCATGTTTTCTTATGTGTATGTATGTACACGTCTATTGCCTCATAGGCCTATTCCGCCCGTGTCCTGACGTATGAGTCTCACAGTTTGGTTTTTTTCTAGTGAGAAATTTGGAAATATTTTGGCTCAGATGTCGAGCTGGCGAGTGTCTCTTCATTCTCGAACAACGTTGAGGTTCGCAGCTCAGATATATGTCGAGAAAAATATCCTCATTCGCAGCCATGTTTTCTGATGTGTTTGTATGTACACGTGTATTGCCACATAGGCATATGCCGCCAGTGTTCTGACGCATGCGTTTCTCAGTTTAGGTTTGTTCCAGTTCGAAATTTGGCAATATTTTGGCTCGGATGTCGAGCTGGTGAGTGTCTCTTTATTCTCGAACAACGTTGAGGCTCGCAGCTCAGATATATGTCGAGGAAATTGTCCTCATTCGCAGCCATGTTTTCTTATGTGTATTTATGTACACGTGTATTGCCTCATAGGCCTATTCCGCCTGTGTCCTGACGTATGAGTCTCACAGTTTGGTTTTTTTCTAGTAAGAAATTTGGAAATATTTTGGCTCAGATGTCGAGCTGGCGAGTGTCTCTTCATTCTCGAACAACGTTGAGGTTCGCAGCTCAGATATATGTCGAGAATATTATCCTCATTCGCATCCATGTTTTCTTATGTGCATGTATGTACACGTGTATTACCGCATAGGCCTATGCCGCCAGTGTCCTGACTCATGGGTCTCAGAGTTTGGTTTTTTTCCAGTGAGAAATTTGGCAATATTTTGGCTCGGATGTCGAGCTGGTGAGTGTCTCTTCATTCTCGAACAACGTTGAGGTTCGCAGCTCAAATATAAGTCGAGAATATTATCCTCATTCGCATCCATGTTTTCTTACGTGTATGTATGTACACGTGTATTACCGCATAGGCCTATGCCGCCAGTGTCCTGACTCATGGGTCTCAGAGTTTGGTTTTTTTTCAGTGAGAAAGTTGGCAATATTTTGGCTCAGATGTTGAGCTGGCGAGTGTCTCTTCATTCTCGAACTACGTTGAGGTTCGCAGCTCAGATATAAGTTCATAAAATTATCCTCAATCGTAGCCATGTTTTCTTATGTTTATGCGTGTACACGTGTATTGCCACATAGGCATATGCCGCCAGTGTCCTGACGCATGAGTTTCTCAGTTTAGGTTTGTTCCAGTGCGAAATTTGGCAATATTTTGGCTCGGATGTCGAGCTGGTGAGTGTCTCTTCATTCTCGAACAACGTTGAGGTTTGCAGCTCAGATATATGTCGAGAACATTATCCTCATTCGCAGCCATGTTTTCTGATGTGTATGTATGTACACGTATATTGCCTCATAGGCCTATTCCGCCCGTGTCCTGACGTATGAGTCTCACAGTTTGGTTTTTTTCTAGTGAGAAATTTGGAAATATTTTGGCTCAGATGTCGAGCTGGCGAGTGTCTCTTCATTCTCGAACAACGTTGAGGTTCGCAGCTCAGATATATGTCGACAAAAATATCCTCATTCGCAGCCATGTTTTCTGATGTGTTTGTATGTACACGTGTATTGCCACATAGGCATATGCCGCCAGTGTCCTGACGCATGAGTTTCTCAGTTTAGGTTTGTTCCAGTGCGAAATTTGGCAATATTTTGGCTCGGATGTCGAGCTGGTGAGTGTCTCTTCATTCTCAAACAACGTTGAGGTTCGCAGCTCAGATATATGTCGAGAACATTATCCTCATTCGCAGCCATGTTTTCTGATGTGTTTGTATTTACACGTGTATTGCCACATAGGCATATGCCGCCAGTGTCCTGACGCATGAGTCTCTCAGTTTAGGTTTTTTTCCAGTGAGAAATTTGGCAATATTTTGGCTCGGATGTCGAGCTGGTGAGTGTCTCTTCATTCTCGAACAACGTTGAGGTTTACAGCTTAGATATATGTCGAGAACATTATCCTCATTCGCAGCCATGTTTTCTGATGTGTATGTATGTACACGTATATTGCCTCATAGGCCTATTCCGCCCGTGTCCTGACGTATGAGTCTCACAGTTTGGTTTTTTTCTAGTGAGAAATTTGGAAATATTTTGGCTCAGATGTCGAGCTGGCGAGTGTCTCTTCATTCTCAAACAACGCTGAGGCTCGCAGCTCAGATATATGTCGAGGAAATTGTCCTCATTCGCAGACATGTTTTCTTATGTGTATGTATGTACACGTGTATTGCCTCATAGGCCTATTCCGCCCGTGTCCTGACGTATGAGTCTCACAGTTTGGTTTTGTTTCTAGTGAGAAATTTGGAAATATTTTGGCTCAGATGTCGAGCTGGCGAGTGTCTCTTCATTCTCGAACAACGTTGAGGTTCGCAGCTCAGATATATGTCGAGAAAAATATCCTCATTCGCAGCCATGTTTTCTGATGTGTTTGTATGTACACGTGTATTGCCACATAGGCATATGCCGCCAGTGTCCTGACGCTTGAGTTTCTCAGTTTAGGTTTGTTCCAGTGCGAAATTTGGCAATATTTTGGCTCGGATGTCGAGCTGGTGAGTGTCTCTTCATTCTCGAACTACGTTGAGGTTCGCAGCTCAGATATAAGTTCATAAAATTATCCTCATTCGCAGCCATGTTTTCTTATGTTTATGCGTGTACACGTGTATTGCCACATAGGCATATGCCGCCCGAGTCATGACGTATGAGTCTCAAAGTGTTGGTCTCTTCCGGTGATAATTTTGGCAATATGTTAGCTCAGATGTGGAGGTGTTGAATGTCTCTTCATTCTCCAACAACGTTGAGGTTCGCAGCTCAGATATATGTCGAGAAAAATATCCTCATTCGCAGCCATGTTTTCTGATGTGTTTGTATGTACACGTGTATTGCAACATAGGCATATGCCGCCAGTGTCCTGACGCATGATTCTCTCAGTTTAGGTTTGTTCCAGTGCGAAATTTGGCAATATTTTGGCTCGGATGTCGAGCTGGTGAGTCTCTCTTCATTCTCGAACAACGTTGAGGTTCGTAGCTCAGATCTATGTCGAGAACATTATCCTCATTCGCAGCCATGTTTTCTGATGTGTATGTATGTACATGTGTATTGCCTCATAGGCCTATGCCGCCAGTATCCTGACGCATGAGTCTCTCAGTTTGTTTTTTCCCAGTGAGAACTTTGGCAATATTTTGGCTCGGATGTCGAGCTGGTGAGTGTCTCTTCATTCTCGAACAACGTTGAGGCTCGCAGCTCAGATATATGTGGAGGAAATTGTCCTCATTTGCAGCCATGTTTTCTTATGTGTATGTATGTACACGTGTATTGCCTCATAGGCCTATTCCGCCCGTGTCCTGACGTATGAGTCTCACAGTTTGGTTTTTTTTCTAGTGAGAAATTTGGAAATATTTTGGCTCAGATGTCGAGCTGGCGAGTGTCTCTTCATTCTCGAACAACGTTGAGGTTCGCAGCTCAGATATATGTCGAGAAAAATATCCTCATTCGCAGCCATGTTTTCTGATGTGTTTGTATTTACACGTGTATTGCCACATAGGCATATGCCGCCAGTGTCCTGACGCATGAGTCTCTCAGTTTAGGTTTTTTCCAGTGAGAAATTTGGCAATATTTTGGCTCGGATGTCGAGCTGGTGAGTGTCTCTTCATTCTCGAACAACGTTGAGGCTCGCAGCTCAGATATATGTCGAGGAAATTGTCCTCATTCGCAGCCATGTTTTCTTATGTGTATGTATGTACACGTGTATTGCCTCATAGGCCTATTCCGCCCGTGTCCTGACGTATGAGTCTCACAGTTTGGTTTTTTTCTAGTGAGAAATTTGGAAATATTTTGGCTCAGATGTCGAGCTGGCGAGTGTCTCTTCATTCTCGAACAACGTTGAGGTTCGCAGCTCAGATATATGTCGACAAAAATATCCTCATTCGCAGCCATGTTTTCTGATGTGTTTGTATGTACACGTGTATTGCCACATAGGCATATGCCGCCAGTGTCCTGACGCATGAGTTTCTCAGTTTAGGTTTGTTCCAGTGCGAAATTTGGCAATATTTTGGCTCGGATGTCGAGCTGGTGAGTGTCTCTTCATTCTCAAACAACGTTGAGGTTCGCAGCTCAGATATATGTCGAGAACATTATCCTCATTCGCAGCCATGTTTTCTGATGTGATTGTATTTACACGTGTAATGCCACATAGGCATATGCCGCCAGTGTCCTGACGCATGAGTCTCTCAGTTTAGGTTTTTTTCCAGTGAGAAATTGGGCAATATTTTGGCTCGGATGTCGAGCTGGTGAGTGTCTCTTCATTCTCTAACAACGTTGAGGTTCGCAGCTCAAATATAAGTCGAGAATATTATCCTCATTCGCATCCATGTTTTCTTACGTGTATGTATGTACACGTGTATTACCGCATAGGCCTATGCCGCCAGTGTCCTGACTCATGGGTCTCAGAGTTTGGGTTTTTTTTAGTGAGAAAGTTGGCAATATTTTGGCTCAGATGTTGAGCTGGCGGGTGTCTCTTCATTCTCGAACTACGTTGAGGTTCGCAGCTCAGATATAAGTTCATAAAATTATCCTCATTCGCAACCATGTTTTCTTATGTTTATGCGTGTACACGTGTATTGCCACATAGGCATATGCCGCCAGTGTCCTGACGCATGAGTTTCTCAGTTTAGGTTTGTTCCAGTGCGAAATTTGGCAATATTTTTGCTCGGATGTCGAGCTGGTAAGTGTCTCTTCATTCTCGAACAACGTTGAGGTTCGCAGCTCAGATATATGTCGAGAACATTATTCTCATTCGCAGCCATGTTTTCTGATGTGTTTGTACGTAAACGTGTATTGCCACATAGGCATATGCCGCCAGTGTCCTGACGCATGAGTCTCTCAGTTTAGGTTTGTTCCAGTGAGAAATTTGGCAATATTTTGGCTCAGATGTCGAGCTGGTGAGTGTCTCTTCATTCTCGAACAACGTTGAGGTTCGCAGCTCAGATATATGTCGAGAACATTATCCTCATTCGCAGCCATGTTTTCTGATGTGTATGTATATAGGCATATGCCGCCAGTGTCCTGACGCATGACTCTCAAAGTTTTGGTCTCTTCCGGTGAGAATGTTGGCGATATGTTAGCTCAGATGTGGAGGTGGTGAGTGTCTCTTCATTCTCGAACAACGTTGAGGTTAGCAGCTCAGATATATGTCGAGAACATTATCCTCATTCGCTGCCATGTTTTCTGATGTGTTTGTACGTAAACGTGTATTGCCACATAGGCATATGCCGCCAGTGTCCTGACGCATGAGTCTCTCAGTTTAGGTTTGTTCCAGTGAGAAATTTGGCAATATTTTGGCTCAGATGTCGAGCTGGTGAGTGTCTCTTCATTCTCGAACAACGTTGAGGCTCGCAGCTCAGATATATGTCGAGAAAAATATCCTCATTCGCAGCCATGTCTTCTGATGTGTTTGTATGTACACGTGTATTGCCACATAGGCATATGCCGCCAGTGTCCTGACGCATGAGTTTCTCAGTTTAGGTTTGTTCCAGTGCAAAATTTGGCAATATTTTGGCTCGGATGTCGAGCTGGTGAGTGTCTCTTTATTCTCAAACAACGTTGAGGCTCGCAGCTCAGATATATGTCGAGAAAATTATCCTCATTCGCAGCCATGTTTTCTTATGTGAATGTATGTACCCGTGTATTGCCGCATAAGCCTATGCCACCAGTATCCTGACGCATGAGTCTCTCAGTTTTTTGTTTTTTTTCAGTGAGAAATTTGGCAATATTTTGCTCAGATGTCGGACTGGTGAGTGTCTCTTCATTCTCGAACAACGTTGAGGCTCGCAGCTCAAATATAAGTAGACAAAATTATCCTCATTCGCAGCCATGTTTTCTGATGAGTATGTATGTACACGTGTATTGCCTCATAGGCCTATGCCGCCAGTATCCTGACGCATGCGTCTCTCAGTTTGTTTTTTCCCAGTGAGAAATTTGGCAATATTTTGGCTCGGATGTTGAGCTGGTGAGTGTCTCTTCATTCTCCAACAACGTTGAGGCTCGCAGCTCAGATATATGTCGAGAAAATTGTCCTCATTCGCAGCCATGTTTTCTTATGTGTATGTATGTACACGTGTATAGGCCTATGCCGCCCGTGTCCTGACGTATGAGTCTCACAGTTTGGTTTTTTTCCAGTGAGAAATTTGGAAATATTTTGGCCCAGATGTCGAGCTGGCGAGTGTCTCTTCATTCTCGATCAACGTTGGGGTTCGCAGCTCAGATATAAGTTCATAAAATTATCCTCATTCGCAGCCATGTTTTCTTATGTTTATGCGTGTACACGTGTATTGCCTCATAGGCCTATGCCGCACGTGTCCTAACGTATGAGTCTCAAAGTTTTGGTCTCTTCCGGTGAGAATTTTGGCAATATGTTAGCTCAGATGTGGAGGTGTTGAATGTCTCTTCCTTCTCCAACTACGTTGAGGTTCGCAGCTCAGATATATGTCGAGAACATTATCCTCATTCGCAGCCATGTTTTCTGATGTGTTTGTACGTAAACGTGTATTGCCACATAGGCATATGCCGCCAGTGTCCTGACGCATGAGTCTCTCAGTTTAGGTTTGTTCCAGTGAGAAATTTGGCAATATTTTGGCTCAGATGTCGAGCTGGTGAGTGGTTCTTCATTCTCGAACAACGTTGAGGCTCGCAGCTCAGATATATGTCGCGAAAATTATCCTCATTCGCAGCCATGTTTTCTTATGTGTATGTATGTACACGTGTATTGCTGCATAGGCCTATGCCGCCAGTATCCTGACGCATGGGTCTCTAAGTTCGTTTGTTTTCCAGTGAGAAATTTGGCAATATTTTTGCTCAGATGTCGGGCTGGTGAGTGTCCCTTCATTCTTAAACAACGTTGAGGCTCGCAGCTCAGATATATGTCGAGGAAATTGTCCTCATTCGCAGCCATGTTTTCTTATGTGTATGTATGTACACGTGTATTGCCTCATAGGCCTATTCCTCCCGTGTCCTGACGTATGAGTCTTACAGTTTGGTTTTTTTCTAGTGAGAAATTTGGAAATATTTTGGCTCAGATGTCGAGCTGGCGAGTGTCTCTTCATTCTCGAACAACGTTGAGGTTCGCAGCTCAGATATATGTCGAGAAAAATATCCTCATTCGCAGCCATGTTTTCTGATGTGTTAGTATGTACACGTGTATTGCCTCATAGGCATATGCCGCCAGTGTCCTGACGCATGAGTTTCTCAGTTTAGGTTTGTTCCAGTGCGAAATTTGGCAATATTTTGGCTCGGATGTCGAGCTGGTGAGTGTCTCTTCATTCTCGAACAACGTTGAGGTTCGCAGCTCAGATATATGTCGAGAACATTATCCTCATTCGCAGCCATGTTTTCTGATGTGTTTGTACGTAAACGTGTATTGCCACATAGGCATATGCCGCCAGTGTCCTGACACATGAGTCTCTCAGTTTAGGTTTGTTCCAGTGAGAAATTTGGCAATATTTTGGCTCAGATGTCGAGCTGGTGAGTGTCTCTTCAGTCTCGAACAAAGTTGAGGTTCGCAGCTCAGATATATGTCGAGAACATTATCCTCATTCGCAGCCATGTTTTCTGATGTGTATTTATGTACACGTGTATTGCCACAAAGGCCTATGCCGCCAGTATCCTGACGCATGATTCTCTCATTTGTTTGTTTTTCCAGTGAACAATTTGGCAATATTTTGGCTCGGATGTCGAGCTGGTGAGTGTATCTTCATTCTCGAACAACGTTGAGGCTCGCAGCTCAGATATATGTCGAGAAAATTATCCTCATTCGCAGCCATGTTTTCTTATGTGAATGTATGTACCCGTGTATTGCCGCATAGGCCTATGCCACCAGTATCCTGACGCATGAGTCTCTCAGTTTTTTGGTTTTTTTCAGTGAGAAATTTGGCAATATTTTGCTCAGATGTCGGACTGGTGAGTGTCTCTTCATTCTCGAACAACGTTGAGGCTCGCAGCTCAAATATAAGTAGACAAAATTATCCTCATTCGCAGCCATGTTTTCTGATGAGTATGTATGTACACGTGTATTGCCTCATAGGCCTATGCCGCCAGTATCCTGCCGCATGCGTCTCTCAGTTTGTTTTTTCCCAGTGAGAAATTTGGCAATATTTTGGCTCGGATGTTGAGCTGGTGAGTGTCTCTTCATTCTCCAACAACGTTGAGGCTCGCAGCTCAGATATATGTCGAGAAAATTGTCCTCATTCGCAGCCATGTTTTCTTATGTGTATGTATGTACACGTGTATAGGCCTATGCCGCCAGTGTCCTGACGTATGAGTCTCACAGTTTGTTTTTTTTCCAGTGAGAAATTTGGAAATATTTTGTCCTAGATGTCGACCTGGCGAGTGTCTCTTCATTCTCGAACAACGTTGGGGTTCGCAGCTCAGATATAAGTTCATAAAATTATCCCCATTTGCAGCCATGTTTTCTTATGTTTATGCGTGTACACGTGTATTGCCTCATAGGCCTATGCCGCCCGTGTCCTGACGTATGAGTCTCAAAGTTTTGGTCTTTTCCGGTGAGAATTTTGGCAATATGTTAGCTCAGATGTGGAGGTGTTGAATGTCTCTTTATTCTCCAACAACGTTGAGGTTCGCAGCTCATATATATGTCGAGAACATTATCCTCATTCGCAGCCATGTTTTCTGATGTGTTTGTACGTAAACGTGTATTGCCACATAGGCATAAGCCGCCAGTGTCCTGACGCATGAGTGTCTCAGTTTAGGTTTGTTCCAGTGAGAAATTTGGCAATATTTTGGCTCAGATGTCGAGCTGGTGAGTGTCTCTTTATTCTCGAACAACGTTGAGGCTCGCAGCTCAGATATATGTCGAGAAAAATATCCTCATTCGCAGCCATGTTTTCTTATGTGTATGTATGTACACGTGTATTGCTGCATAGGCCTATTAGACCGTGGGCCGGACCCTGAATAAATGTTTAGAAAAGGAGTTTGTTTACAGGGGTCTTTGGGGCAACCTGATATGTGCTCCAAATCATAGTTTCAGATGTATATAGTAATAATTTGCAATGTTCATATTAATGCCTTTGTTCACTTTCTAAAACGAAATCCCCAAACATGTATGTATGCTTGTATAGGCTCAAATATGTGATCTGCTATATCATAATGAGGAATAAGCCTCACATTCGACTTTTTTGTTAACACCATGATAAAGCTCAAATTTGTTGGCTTAACAATGGTTCCTTTGATTCTAAATTTACTTAGTTTATTCCAAAGAAATGCTGCATACACTTTAACAATATCCCGCCAACTTTCAAAAAAAAAAAAAAAAAGATACCCATTTGCGCTGCCAGTTGTCATGAAAAACAATCTGTTTTTCCACTTTTAGGGGTATTTTTTCCTTACAACAATTTAGTGTGGAATTTATATACTTTGACTAACTGAAAAAGTAAACAAATAAAAACTAAATTGTATCGATTTCGATTTAATTTTTTTTTTTTGTAGTATTATTGGACGAATACAAAACTCAAAACAAGGTTTTGGGGGACATTCCTCAGTTTGACACAGCAGCCACATGTACACATACACTGTACATGTTTACTGGTGGTTTTTTTTGCTTAGTCTATAGGCAATGGCTCGTCCTGTGATAAGGTAAAAACATGACCGATTGTCCACACATGAATATCTCACTTTAAAATCGAATAAGAAACAATAGCTACATACTTGTATGATTTAGCTGATGTTTTAATAGAACACACTTTATTTTTCATTTTCCAAATACAACATGTACATATATTTCGACCAATTGCACAACTGCCGGGATATTAAATAATTTTTATTTATTTCATTTTCCGGGATATACAATTAATGTCACAGAACTACAGACAATGAACATAATAAATAATAAATAATTCTGATGGACCAGAGGGGAAATGAATTATTACAAATAATGTATTAATTGTGTCAATTGCACTGATATCTCTTCAAATACAACAATGGGAAAAATTTTAAAAAATATAGGAAATGCACAGCTCTTATCTTTCAAATTATCCCTTTTCACTATATATTTGAAGTTCGAAGGCTAAGTTGTTTGAATACATTAACAACTTGTTGTATCAATTTTAAGTTATTAAAATTACTTGGCCTTATCACAATATTAGCAGTTGTCTCTTGTAATTTGACCCTAGGTCAGGGTGAGAGAGAAACAAATAAAAAGGAAAAAAAAATAAAAAAATTGTGAAAATATCATGTTTTGAATGGTATACACGGTGAGAATTTAGACAATTATAAAATGCATCTTTTTCTTTTAATTGGGTGAACCTAGATTTACACTGTATACAGGGGGCTCACACTGGAGAAGCTTGCTTTTTGCGAGTCCCCTGCATCTCATGGTATTATCCATGCGAGTGACTCAAAAAAGAAAACTAATCTTAACCAGTAAAACTTTCTTCTGATATGACTTGGAATAGACAAACCATGTGCAGTAAAATCAGCCTGCTCAAAAGAACATGATTTAGCTGATAAACACACCAAAGGAATAGCATATAAAGCACTTGTTCGACCCTCACCAATGTAACACATCAGTGTGCTTGAAAAAGTTCAAAGATGTGCAGCCAGGTTCATTCTACTGGACTACAGTAGCCCATCAAGTGAGCTAGGCTGGGATCTCTTGGAAGAAAGATGCACCAGAGCTCGATTATACACCATCTACATGTAAACAGAGATTTACGATCTAATTCCAAGTACATTGTGGTATTTCCCACCTGCAAAATCATCTACCCAGTGACCAGTTAACCAGTTCGCGCCGGATGACGTATATAAACGCAAATATTTCCCCAAATTCAAAACGGATGACGCATAAACACACCAAGTTCAAGTTCGGAAATTTAAGTCAGCAGCGAGCAAGGCTGGAAATGCGTGGGTGTGCTTCCCGGCACTATCAGCCTGAACCCGCTTCGGATCGAGTTTCGTTAAAAATAATCCCGCCCGTGGGTTCGGCGATGTTAAAATAATCCCGTTAAAATAATTGAGCACTAGACGTACTACAAGACAAACCAATAGCGCTTTAAATCTTCAACACATCCGGTCGTTATACCCTTGGACAATTCCTGAATGGAACCTTCTACCCGACTCGACCAAAAAACAACCCGCACTGAATGCCTTCCAAATCTAAGACAAGATAAATACAAGATAACATAAATCAGTCAACTTGCAACTCATGCGCACTTGACAGCCCCACCATAGGCGATTGATTCAGATGAAAACCAGACAAGCCGACTGCCTTGTCTACCTCAATCTTGCTGTGAATTCAGTCGGTGTCATCACTTTCATCACCACTTGGTCTGGTCTCTACGTCATCACGTCTGTTTGTACATTTGGAGGATGTACATTGGCAAAGATCTGTACACGGCAACGTTGCTTTAGTGCAGGGACATCTGCGTGTATCACATGATGACTTCTTGCATTTACACTTGATGTAATTCATGACAGAATCTGGTGCTGGTGGCAAAGTCATCCACTGTATGACAAGGTCATTTCCAGAACACTGCCACCCATGGCCATCTGGATTAGGTGCACCGATTGTCTGCAATAGACATCGCCTAAACACAGCTGTCTGGTAATTTGCTCGACTGATGTGTAGAACCAAACTGTCATGATTTGGAGGCAGCGCACTGTCATTATGGCCAAGCCGAAAGCAGTTGTATCGAACATCGTTGATGTTGTTGCACTGTTTTTGGTCATACAACTCGCAAAAAAATCTTTCAATCTGCTCTGTCAACTGCTTTGTGACTGTCCAGTCTGCACCCAATTGGAGGAATGTGGTAACATGACTTTCACTGTTCAACAACACCTTGACAAACTTCTTCTTGCCTTTCCCCCACAATGCACTGACAGAGTCACAACCAGAAAGAGAGTGCAGTCCAATGAGAGCCTGTGCTGGTTTCTCCCCTAGTTTATCAACTATTTTGTTGACATGTACGATACGACTACTTTTCCCCGGCAAATGTTGAAACAGCTGGGTATGCAGACTTTTGACGCAACTTACTGCCAACACAAGGACATCTGTATCTGGGCTACGAATTACGACGTTCACAGCCTTACCAACATTAGACGCATGCTGTGCATGGAGAAAGACACGTGTATCTGCCTCTTCATGGTCACAGTGCAATTCAGGTACTTCACTGATAACCAACACGCTGTTAACAGTCTGAAGCTTGAAGCAATCCTGACCTTCAGTAGCATACAGTGTCACATTTTTCAGACGGTGTGGTTCAGACTTTTTCCACGAGTCTACCAGAAAAGATAACAGACCCTCTTTATTCTTCCCACATGCAAGGAACTTCTTGAACTGCCTTGGCATTTTTTGACCTGCCCTTGTTATTCGTATCTCGTCATAGGTGCCGGCACTTGTTCTTCTCATTCTTTCGGCATTCTTGATAGACACTTCTTCATACCTGTCAATTACAAAATCCACTCTGGTAGCACTGAACTGTGATGCAATAGAGACAACCTGGTGCAGAACACTAAACACAAACTCGCCAAATGTGGCAGGTAGTTTGCTCTGTACCTGAATCATAGCCATAGCATCAATGATGACAGCTGTCTCACCTTCAAATGGTAAGTTGACCACAGCATCAGGACATTTTTCTTCCAGCACATGTGCCATTACAGCTTTGTTGGTCTTTCTCATGGTTCCATCAAAGTTAGCCAATGCTGGTGGCACAGACCCAAGTGAATAAGTCATCACTTCATGCATGTCAAGATCTCTTACTTGTGCAATGGCGAGCATTCTTCCCAAGAGATTTCTGTTTTCTTTCAGGGAAAGGCTGTTCATCGTTCCCTTTGACTTTTGCTTCTTGCAAATATCTGAGAAGGTCTTGCATTTAACCATTGTCATCTTTTCAAATAAGTCCTTTGACCCTTCTGAAAGACGCTGCTGTTGAAACTGCACGTAGGCATCTTTTCCTTTGGCATAGGCATCCATGAGATCAGACTTTATATCATCTGTAGCTACATAGCCTGCTGTTAAGTGGACAAGCTGGTTGTCATCTTCCAAAGAAAATGGTGATCCCAAAGATGTTAGAGTTGTTACCACCTCTTGAACATCTGACTCATCCTTTACTTTTCTGGAGGCTGCGAGGTCTTTGTGAACTGACTCAGACTCCGTTTTTCCTGATTGGGAGAAACAGACATTTGTGATAGCAGCCCGTGAGGGATGGCTTAGAATCCATCGGCTGACAGCACCTCTGTTTTGAGTGAACCCCACCATACCACCTTTGGTCTTCGAGTCACGGTTGAACGTCTGTTCGATTATCTGGTCACAAGCTGTCATTGTAAAAGCGTAGTCACTTGACCGCTGTACAGCAAACTCTCCATCACAGAACTTCTCATGCACACTTGGATGGGTTTCTGGGAGTGCCAACATCTCTTGAAGATAGACAGGCAGGTAGCGAGAATAATTCACCCTCCCATAAGCAAAGTACCATGGAAGCATATCTCTGACAGCTGACAGATGCAACTCCCATGCTCCTTCTCGTGTTGCTCTAACAAAAAGGAGGAGAAGTTGTACCATTTCTAAGTAAGAACACCAGAAAGCATAGTTGATGTTTCTTGTGCAGCATTCCTTGATGTGTGCCCGATACTTTGACTGTAACATCTTCACGCTGCCACGGGGGGGTGGGGGGGGGGGGGGTGGTTGAGTAAAAAAGAAATCTCCCCTGCTCTGACAAAATACAATAAAACAATTACAGTAATATTTAAAAGATAACAATGTCAGTGGCAAATCTACAGGATCTAAAAAAAAAAATTAAAAACAATAAATTGAATGATTCAGGCCGGCATCTTATGGGTAGCACACCCATAGATGCCGGCTGCGAGTTGCTCGTGGCATGTTCATCAGTCATCCATTTTAAAATTCAGGACATTTTGCGTATACATGTCAACTGACACAAACTGGTTCAATAACTGAATTTTGATGAATCGGGCAGTATTTAAAAAAACAGGTTTTAAAAAAATATCAATTTCCAGTGATTGTCGGCCAGCCAGATGGTTACAATTTTTTTCTGGTATGTAGTTTGTTTTAAGAGAACCAACCTGTACAGTCTTGCACATCCACATTGCAAGGTCCATGCTGACAGTTGCTTCCTGAATGCTCCTGTCCACCTCAAAAGACACTTCAGTCCCTGCGTAATATTTAAATTTTTCACAATAATTAACTAATTACATAACCTGGGAATCTTTTTCTTTTTGAAATTTATGCAAATTTACCTAGTCAGTTTTCCTTGTGGTTTATTTGTGTAGTAAATGTAAATGTTAGTAAAAACAACATTACAATAACAGAAAATGCCCAAAAATTATTGAATTTGATTCTCCCTGTGCCTAGTACTGACTGCCTGTATTACACTGCACATCATTCAAACTTTAAAAACAAAAAAATTGCTTATCAATTTCATGCAATGTATTCATTGGGGATTAATTCCCAGAGTATTTACAAATATCATACTTAACATGTTAACCATGTCAGGTGCTACTTTTTTTTATTACTCTGGAGTGCAACATAAAGAATGATACAATTTAAAGATGTGATTGTTAAAATGTCTCGAGTAACAAAAAGGGACAAAGGTAATTAAATAAAACAAAAACAAAACTATTTGGCACTTCGGTTGTCTCAACCGTAAAATGAACATTGAAAATAACAATAACAATTAAAAAGTTCAAAATTCATGCAATGGTTAGTACTTACAACAACAGGAACAGATATCAACATCAACATCAGTGCCAAAAGGTCAAATTGAAACACTGGTAACCTGTTGGTGCTGGCCCATGACGTGGTTTGCCATGGTACTCCTTGATATCACTAGGTGGTGGTTCCAGTGTTCTTTTCTTGGACTTGGCAAAGGTCACTGCTCTGGTTGTGGTACATGCCAAGGTGGAACTGGTGCAGTCGGCCTGGGTCCTTTGCAGGATGATTCCATTTGTATTATGCGTGGTTCCTTTCCCTGAAAGTGACCAATGTTTAAACAATTCAGCAAAATCATATTTCTTTTGTATGTGATCCGCAGACATTGATATTTTCAGCATTACTTGTAGCAAGGCCCTTGGCCCCTATTTATTCCTTCGATATCCACAATCCTTATTTCCCCTTAAAAATTATTAAAGAGGTTTGGGGTTAAACATAAACATGTACATGTACATGTACATGTAGCAATTACCTACCAGTTAAAGTTTCTTCGCCGAAATCGTTGTTATCCCAAACGAGCGTTGTAAACACCCCTTGATGAAATCCTGGTGGGATTCCCTCTCCTGCAAGTTGCTGGACGGCCAATGCTGTATCGTGCTGCAATACTGCGGAATGTGAAGTGCAGTGACCAAAGCCATTCAGAAGTCGTATCATTGTTGAGGATCCTGTCAGATGCCGCACTGCCATTCCTAGGGCAATATGCTTTGGAGTATGTTTTCGTCCCTGTAAAATACAGGTAAAGGTACACACTGTACATGGATTTTCACTTCATACAAATGTTCAACAAACATGGTCTATAAATGTTGCAAACAAATTACCGACCTCAATGCTAGTCGATAATTTTTAATGAACTGGTTTCAATTATTTGCAACGACCATTTTCCACACTGTAACTGGACACAACCAAGAACAAATACAAATAACTTCCCAACTACAGTACCTACCTGGAATTGTTCTTAAACACACCATTTATTTTGTTTGACCTAATTGAAGTCCAGTTTTTTTTGGGGGTAGGCCTACTTTATGTTTCATTAAAATGTTAAAGACATATGGTTTTCTAAAATAGTAATTGGCTCATCCTTACCCTTGAGGTCAAATAGATCAGGTCTTGACCAATAGACAACAGCTTTCTCTGTGTATCTTCTGAGACTTGCACATAATCATCTGAGCAGAAGGTACAGGTGACTCCAGTACACCAGGCCAGAAAGTTGAATAACTGAATCGGTATCAGTTCTTTGCACCGTTCTGGTGTGAGGTCTTCTTCTCCTGGGGGCCATATGTCAACACTTTCTGCATCCTCAATAATGCCGTGCAACCTCATCGCAGCATGGTAAATGTCTCGTAGATCATTTCCACCAGCATTTCTCATTTTTGTTGTGGGTCCTGCTTGCTCCATTTGTTCCTCGTCATCAGTCTCACTTTCAGACTCTGCAATGCTCAAAATTTGACCAGGTGAAACAGAACACTGAGCAAGAACCAGTTCACACTCACGAATATGAGGACGGATAAACTGTAGTTTGTCACCATATTTATTCAACAGCCTGTTTTTTAAGGCACTGTTTCTGTAGTTGACGGGATTACAGTTCTCAGTTTTACTGATTGTTTTTACGAAGAGATTCTTCAGTGTTCTCATTCTCAGCACTTCACCGCCATTAATAATTCTCGTCTCAATTACATCGGTGCAGAAAACTTTGAATGATGGTGCATACATGACATCACTGTCCTCTTCGGCTTTCTTCTGGTACTTGTTTGACAAACAGCGAGTGTAGTTTCTGTAGCATGACCTGTGGTACCGTACTTCTATGCTGACTAAATCTTGATCTCTTAAATGGACCAGCAGCTTTTCATCTTGCTTCTGTTCTGCCGCTTGTTTCAGTGATCTTCCTTCTGTTTCACATGTTGTCAACTTCTCCAGTACTCGTTTACCCATGCCTTTGTTATACGTGCGCTTTACATCTCTACAAATCAAGCACATTCGCGGCAAAACATGCACGCTTCTGCGATCGACATGTGGCCCAGAAATACTGCTAAACTCTGATCTTAAATGTCGCTTGGTAGGTGGTTCGGACACTTCAACCACATCATCAATGTCTACGGCTACGACGGGGACATGGGCTGCTTTAGGCTTACCCTTTGCGATCCGTTTCTTCGCTTGAGCTATGCGACATTTGTCCGTGAACCGTTGATAACAATTACGGTGAAAGCCGGCCTTTTTCGCGGAATCCGGATCGAAATTTGCTGAAATTGTACGTTCCAGTCCATCCAGTGACTTCCATTTACTGACAGACTCCACCAATTTGGCCCAAGAGGTATCGGAGAAAGGTCGAATCACGTCGTTTTCAACCTCCACAACATGACAGACACAGGGCGTTTGGTCGTCCGCCATGATGATTGCGAGGATTCCAATGAGTATATAACAAACGTTCTGATTTGACAATACTTTCCCAAACAATTTTTCACAACCAATCAGATCACTTCTTACTTATCAACATATTTGTGACCCCGGAAATTTACAAGTTCCAAATGAGAAATTCTCGGGGGTTTTTTCAACGAGATTTCGGCTAAAACCACATAAAAAAATTTGAACATTACATTTTTGGGAAGCATTCGATGTTAGCTTTTGAATAGGGATGCAAAATAATAGTGCCAAAGACCCCTGTAAACAAGTTGACAAGAAAAGTGGTGACGGCCCACGGTCTATATGCCGCCAGTATCCTGACGCCTGGGCGTCTCTAAGTTTGTTTGTTTTCCAGTGAGAAATTTGGCAATATTTTTGCTCAGATGTCGGGCTGGTGAGTGTCCCTTCATTCTTAAACAACGTTGAGGCTCGCAGCTCAGATATATGTCGAGGAAATTGTCCTCATTCGCAGCCATGTTTTCTTATGTGTATGTATGTACACGTGTATTGCCTCATAGGCCTATTCCACCCGTGTCCTGACGTATGAGTCTTACAGTTTGGTTTTTTTCTAGTGAGAAATTTGAAAATATTTTGGCTCAGATGTCGAGCTGGCGAGTGTCTCTTCATTCTCGAACAACGTTGAGGTTCGCAGCTCAGATATATGTCGAGAAAAATATCCTCATTCGCAGCCATGTTTTCTGATGTGTTAGTATGTACACGTGTATTGCCTCATAGGCATATGCCGCCAGTGTCCTGACGCATGAGTTTCTCAGTTTAGGTTTGTTCCAGTGCGAAATTTGGCAATATTTTGGCTCGGATGTCGAGCTGGTGAGTGTCTCTTCATTCTCGAACAACGTTGAGGTTCGCAGCTCAGATATATGTCGAGAACATTATCCTCATTCGCAGCCATGTTTTCTGATGTGTTTGTACGTAAACGTGTATTGCCACATAGGCATATGCCGCCAGTGTCCTGACGCATGAGTCTCTCAGTTTAGGTTTGTTCCAGTGAGAAATTTGGCAATATTTTGGCTCAGATGTCGAGCTGGTGAGTGTCTCTTCATTCTCGAACAACGTTGAGGTTCGCAGCTCAGATATATGTCGAGAACATTATCCTCATTCGCAGCCATGTTTTCTGATGTGTATTTATGTACACGTGTATTGCCACAAAGGCCTATGCCGCCAGTATCCTGACGCATGAGTCTCTCATTTGTTTGTTTTTCCAGTGAACAATTTGGCAATATTTTGGCTCGGATGTCGAGCTGGTGAGTGTATCTTCATTCTCGAACAACGTTGAGGCTCGCAGCTCAGATATATGTCGAGAAAATTATCCTCATTCGCAGCCATGTTTTCTTATGTGAATGTATGTACCCGTGTATTGCCGCATAGGCCTATGCCACCAGTATCCTGACGCATAAGTCTCTCAGTTTTTTTGTTTTTTTCAGTGAGAAATTTGGCAATATTTTGCTCAGATGTCGGACTGGTGAGTGTCTCTTCATTCTCGAACAACGTTGAGGCTCGCAGCTCAAATATAAGTAGACAAAATTATCCTCATTCGCAGCCATGTTTTCTGATGAGTATGTATGTACACGTGTATTGCCTCATAGGCCTATGCCGCCAGTATCCTGACGCATGCGTCTCTCAGTTTGTTTTTTCCCAGTGAGAAATTTGGCAATATTTTGGCTCGGATGTTGAGCTGGTGAGTGTCTCTTCATTCTCCAACAACGTTGAGGCTCGCAGCTCAGATATATGTCGAGAACATTATCCTCATTCGCAGCCATGTTTTCTGATGTGTTTGTATTTACACGTGTATTGCCACATAGGCGTATGCCGCCAGTGTCCTGACGCATGAGTATCTCAGTTTAGGTTTTTTTCCAGTGAGAAATTTGGCAATATTTTGGCTCGGATCTCGAGCTGGTGAGTGTCTCTTCATTCTCGAACAACGTTGAGGTTCGCAGCTCAAATATAAGTCGAGAATATTATCCTCATTCGCATCCATGTTTTCTTATGTGTATGTATGTACACGTGTATTACCGCATAGGCCTATGCCGCCAGTGTCCTGACTCATGGGTCTTAGAGTTTGGTTTTTTTCAGTGAGAAAGTTGGCAATATTTTGGCTCAGATGTTAAGCTGGCGAGTGTCTCTTCATTCTCGAACTACGTTGAGGTTCGCAGCTCAGATATAAGTTCATAAAATTATCCTCATTCGCAGCCATGTTTTCTTATGTTTATGCGTGTACACGTGTATTGCCACATAGGCATATGCCGCCCGAGTCATGACGTATGAGTCTCAAAGTGTTGGTCTCTTCCGGTGATAATTTTGGCAATATGTTAGCTCAGATGTGGAGGTGTTGAATGTCTCTTCATTCTCCAACAACGTTGAGGTTCGCAGCTCAGATATATGTCGAGAAAAATATCCTCATTCGCAGCCATGTTTTCTGATGTGTTTGTATGTACACGTGTATTGCAACATAGGCATATGCCGCCAGTGTCCTGACGCATGATTCTCTCAGTTTAGGTTTGTTCCAGTGCGAAATTTGGCAATATTTTGGCTCGGATGTCGAGCTGGTGAGTCTCTCTTCATTCTCGAACAACGTTGAGGTTCGTAGCTCAGATCTATGTCGAGAACATTATCCTCATTCGCAGCCATGTTTTCTGATGTGTATGTATGTACATGTGTATTGCCTCATAGGCCTATGCCGCCAGTATCCTGACGCATGAGTCTCTCAGTTTGTTTTTTCCCAGTGAGAACTTTGGCAATATTTTGGCTCGGATGTCGAGCTGGTGAGTGTCTCTTCATTCTCGAACAACGTTGAGGCTCGCAGCTCAGATATATGTCGAGGAAATTGTCCTCATTTGCAGCCATGTTTTCTTATGTGTATGTATGTACACGTGTATTGCCTCATAGGCCTATTCCGCCCGTGTCCTGACGTATGAGTCTCACAGTTTGGTTTTTTTTCTAGTGAGAAATTTGGAAATATTTTGGCTCAGATGTCGAGCTGGCGAGTGTCTCTTCATTCTCGAACAACGTTGAGGTTCGCAGCTCAGATATATGTCGAGAAAAATATCCTCATTCGCAGCCATGTTTTCTGATGTGTTTGTATTTACACGTGTATTGCCACATAGGCATATGCCGCCAGTGTCCTGACGCATGAGTCTCTCAGTTTAGGTTTTTTCCAGTGAGAAATTTGGCAATATTTTGGCTCGGATGTCGAGCTGGTGAGTGTCTCTTCATTCTCGAACAACGTTGAGGCTCGCAGCTCAGATATATGTCGAGGAAATTGTCCTCATTCGCAGCCATGTTTTCTTATGTGTATGTATGTACACGTGTATTGCCTCGTAGGCCTATTCCGCCCGTGTCCTGACGTATGAGTCTCACAGTTTGGTTTTTTTCTAGTGAGAAATTTGGAAATATTTTGGCTCAGATGTCGAGCTGGCGAGTGTCTCTTCATTCTCGAACAACGTTGAGGTTCGCAGCTCAGATATATGTCGACAAAAATATCCTCATTCGCAGCCATGTTTTCTGATGTGTTTGTATGTACACGTGTATTGCCACATAGGCATATGCCGCCAGTGTCCTGACGCATGAGTTTCTCAGTTTAGGTTTGTTCCAGTGCGAAATTTGGCAATATTTTGGCTCGGATGTCGAGCTGGTGAGTGTCTCTTCATTCTCAAACAACGTTGAGGTTCGCAGCTCAGATATATGTCGAGAACATTATCCTCATTCGCAGCCATGTTTTCTGATGTGATTGTATTTACACGTGTAATGCCACATAGGCATATGCCGCCAGTGTCCTGACGCATGAGTCTCTCAGTTTAGGTTTTTTTCCAGTGAGAAATTGGGCAATATTTTGGCTCGGATGTCGAGCTGGTGAGTGTCTCTTCATTCTCTAACAACGTTGAGGTTCGCAGCTCAAATATAAGTCGAGAATATTATCCTCATTCGCATCCATGTTTTCTTACGTGTATGTATGTACACGTGTATTACCGCATAGGCCTATGCCGCCAGTGTCCTGACTCATGGGTCTCAGAGTTTGGGTTTTTTTTAGTGAGAAAGTTGGCAATATTTTGGCTCAGATGTTGAGCTGGCGGGTGTCTCTTCATTCTCGAACTACGTTGAGGTTCGCAGCTCAGATATAAGTTCATAAAATTATCCTCATTCGCAACCATGTTTTCTTATGTTTATGCGTGTACACGTGTATTGCCACATAGGCATATGCCGCCAGTGTCCTGACGCATGAGTTTCTCAGTTTAGGTTTGTTCTAGTGCGAAATTTGGCAATATTTTTGCTCGGATGTCGAGCTGGTAAGTGTCTCTTCATTCTCGAACAACGTTGAGGTTCGCAGCTCAGATATATGTCGAGAACATTATTCTCATTCGCAGCCATGTTTTCTGATGTGTTTGTACGTAAACGTGTATTGCCACATAGGCATATGCCGCCAGTGTCCTGACGCATGAGTCTCTCAGTTTAGGTTTGTTCCAGTGAGAAATTTGGCAATATTTTGGCTCAGATGTCGAGCTGGTGAGTGTCTCTTCATTCTCGAACAACGTTGAGGTTCGCAGCTCAGATATATGTCGAGAACATTATCCTCATTCGCAGCCATGTTTTCTGATGTGTATGTATATAGGCCTATGCCGCCAGTGTCCTGACGCATGACTCTCAAAGTTTTGGTCTCTTCCGGTGAGAATGTTGGCGATATGTTAGCTCAGATGTGGAGGTGGTGAGTGTCTCTTCATTCTCGAACAACGTTGAGGTTAGCAGCTCAGATATATGTCGAGAACATTATCCTCATTCGCTGCCATGTTTTCTGATGTGTTTGTACGTAAACGTGTATTGCCACATAGGCATATGCCGCCAGTGTCCTGACGCATGAGTCTCTCAGTTTAGGTTTGTTCCAGTGAGAAATTTGGCAATATTTTGGCTCAGATGTCGAGCTGGTGAGTGTCTCTTCATTCTCGAACAACGTTGAGGCTCGCAGCTCAGATATATGTCGAGAAAAATATCCTCATTCGCAGCCATGTTTTCTGATGTGTTTGTATGTACACGTGTATTGCCACATAGGCATATGCCGCCAGTGTCCTGACGCATGAGTTTCTCAGTTTAGGTTTGTTCCAGTGCAAAATTTGGCAATATTTTGGCTCGGATGTCGAGCTGGTGAGTGTCTCTTTATTCTCAAACAACGTTGAGGCTCGCAGCTCAGATATATGTCGAGAAAATTATCCTCATTCGCAGCCATGTTTTCTTATGTGAATGTATGTACCCGTGTATTGCCGCATAAGCCTATGCCACCAGTATCCTGACGCATGAGTCTCTCAGTTTTTTGTTTTTTTTCAGTGAGAAATTTGGCAATATTTTGCTCAGATGTCGGACTGGTGAGTGTCTCTTCATTCTCGAACAACGTTGAGGCTCGCAGCTCAAATATAAGTAGACAAAATTATCCTCATTCGCAGCCATGTTTTCTGATGAGTATGTATGTACACGTGTATTGCCTCATAGGCCTATGCCGCCAGTATCCTGACGCATGCGTCTCTCAGTTTGTTTTTTCCCAGTGAGAAATTTGGCAATATTTTGGCTCGGATGTTGAGCTGGTGAGTGTCTCTTCATTCTCCAACAACGTTGAGGCTCGCAGCTCAGATATATGTCGAGAAAATTGTCCTCATTCGCAGCCATGTTTTCTTATGTGTATGTATGTACACGTGTATAGGCCTCTGCCGCCCGTGTCCTGACGTATGAGTCTCACAGTTTGGTTTTTTTCCAGTGAGAAATTTGGAAATATTTTGGCCCAGATGTCGAGCTGGCGAGTGTCTCTTCATTCTCGATCAACGTTGGGGTTCGCAGCTCAGATATAAGTTCATAAAATTATCCTCATTCGCAGCCATGTTTTCTTATGTTTATGCGTGTACACGTGTATTGCCTCATAGGCCTATGCCGCACGTGTCCTGACGTATGAGTCTCAAAGTTTTGGTCTCTTCCGGTGAGAATTTTGGCAATATGTTAGCTCAGATGTGGAGGTGTTGAATGTCTCTTCCTTCTCCAACTACGTTGAGGTTCGCAGCTCAGATATATGTCGAGAACATTATCCTCATTCGCAGCCATGTTTTCTGATGTGTTTGTACGTAAACGTGTATTGCCACATAGGCATATGCCGCCAGTGTCCTGACGCATGAGTCTCTCAGTTTAGGTTTGTTCCAGTGAGAAATTTGGCAATATTTTGGCTCAGATGTCGAGCTGGTGAGTGGTTCTTCATTCTCGAACAACGTTGAGGCTCGCAGCTCAGATATATGTCGCGAAAATTATCCTCATTCGCAGCCATGTTTTCTTATGTGTATGTATGTACACGTGTATTGCTGCATAGGCCTATGCCGCCAGTATCCTGACGCATGGGTCTCTAAGTTTGTTTGTTTTCCAGTGAGAAATTTGGCAATATTGTTGCTCAGATGTCGGGCTGGTGAGTGTCCCTTCATTCTTAAACAACGTTGAGGCTCGCAGCTCAGATATATGTCGAGGAAATTGTCCTCATTCGCAGCCATGTTTTCTTATGTGTATGTATGTACACGTGTATTGCCTCATAGGCCTATTCCTCCCGTGTCCTGACGTATGAGTCTTACAGTTTGGTTTTTTTCTAGTGAGAAATTTGGAAATATTTTGGCTCAGATGTCGAGCTGGCGAGTGTCTCTTCATTCTCGAACAACGTTGAGGTTCGCAGCTCAGATATATGTCGAGAAAAATATCCTCATTCGCAGCCATGTTTTCTGATGTGTTAGTATGTACACGTGTATTGCCTCATAGGCATATGCCGCCAGTGTCCTGACGCATGAGTTTCTCAGTTTAGGTTTGTTCCAGTGCGAAATTTGGCAATATTTTGGCTCGGATGTCGAGCTGGTGAGTGTCTCTTCATTCTCGAACAACGTTGAGGTTCGCAGCTCAGATATATGTCGAGAACATTATCCTCATTCGCAGCCATGTTTTCTGATGTGTTTGTACGTAAACGTGTATTGCCACATAGGCATATGCCGCCAGTGTCCTGACACATGAGTCTCTCAGTTTAGGTTTGTTCCAGTGAGAAATTTGGCAATATTTTGGCTCAGATGTCGAGCTGGTGAGTGTCTCTTCAGTCTCGAACAAAGTTGAGGTTCGCAGCTCAGATATATGTCGAGAACATTATCCTCATTCGCAGCCATGTTTTCTGATGTGTATTTATGTACACGTGTATTGCCACAAAGGCCTATGCCGCCAGTATCCTGACGCATGATTCTCTCATTTGTTTGTTTTTCCAGTGAACAATTTGGCAATATTTTGGCTCGGATGTCGAGCTGGTGAGTGTATCTTCATTCTCGAACAACGTTGAGGCTCGCAGCTCAGATATATGTCGAGAAAATTATCCTCATTCGCAGCCATGTTTTCTTATGTGAATGTATGTACCCGTGTATTGCCGCATAGGCCTATGCCACCAGTATCCTGACGCATGAGTCTCTCAGTTTTTTGGTTTTTTTCAGTGAGAAATTTGGCAATATTTTGCTCAGATGTCGGACTGGTGAGTGTCTCTTCATTCTCGAACAACGTTGAGGCTCGCAGCTCAAATATAAGTAGACAAAATTATCCTCATTCGCAGCCATGTTTTCTGATGAGTATGTATGTACACGTGTATTGCCTCATAGGCCTATGCCGCCAGTATCCTGCCGCATGCGTCTCTCAGTTTGTTTTTTCCCAGTGAGAAATTTGGCAATATTTTGGCTCGGATGTTGAGCTGGTGAGTGTCTCTTCATTCTCCAGCAACGTTGAGGCTCGCAGCTCAGATATATGTCGAGAAAATTGTCCTCATTCGCAGCCATGTTTTCTTATGTGTATGTATGTACACGTGTATAGGCCTATGCCGCCAGTGTCCTGACGTATGAGTCTCACAGTTTGTTTTTTTTCCAGTGAGAAATTTGGAAATATTTTGTCCTAGATGTCGACCTGGCGAGTGTCTCTTCATTCTCGAACAACGTTGGGGTTCGCAGCTCAGATATAAGTTCATAAAATTATCCCCATTTGCAGCCATGTTTTCTTATGTTTATGCGTGTACACGGTGTATTGCCTAATAGGCCTATGCCGCCCGTGTCCTGACGTATGAGTCTCAAAGTTTTGGTCTTTTCCGGTGAGAATTTTGGCAATATGTTAGCTCAGATGTGGAGGTGTTGAATGTCTCTTTATTCTCCAACAACGTTGAGGTTCGCAGCTCATATATATGTCGAGAACATTATCCTCATTCGCAGCCATGTTTTCTGATGTGTTTGTACGTAAACGTGTATTGCCACATAGGCATAAGCCGCCAGTGTCCTGACGCATGAGTCTCTCAGTTTAGGTTTGTTCCAGTGAGAAATTTGGCAATATTTTGGCTCAGATGTCGAGCTGGTGAGTGTCTCTTTATTCTCGAACAACGTTGAGGCTCGCAGCTCAGATATATGTCGAGAAAAATATCCTCATTCGCAGCCATGTTTTCTTATGTGTATGTATGTACACGTGTATTGCTGCATAGGCCTATGCCGCCAGTATCCTGACGCCTGGGCGTCTCTAAGTTTGTTTGTTTTCCAGTGAGAAATTTGGCAATATTTTTGCTCAGATGTCGGGCTGGTGAGTGTCCCTTCATTCTTAAACAACGTTGAGGCTCGCAGCTCAGATATATGTCGAGGAAATTGTCCTCATTCGCAGCCATGTTTTCTTATGTGTATGTATGTACACGTGTATTGCCTCATAGGCCTATTCCACCCGTGTCCTGACGTATGAGTCTTACAGTTTGGTTTTTTTCTAGTGAGAAATTTGAAAATATTTTGGCTCAGATGTCGAGCTGGCGAGTGTCTCTTCATTCTCGAACAACGTTGAGGTTCGCAGCTCAGATATATGTCGAGAAAAATATCCTCATTCGCAGCCATGTTTTCTGATGTGTTAGTATGTACACGTGTATTGCCTCATAGGCATATGCCGCCAGTGTCCTGACGCATGAGTTTCTCAGTTTAGGTTTGTTCCAGTGCGAAATTTGGCAATATTTTGGCTCGGATGTCGAGCTGGTGAGTGTCTCTTCATTCTCGAACAACGTTGAGGTTCGCAGCTCAGATATATGTCGAGAACATTATCCTCATTCGCAGCCATGTTTTCTGATGTGTTTGTACGTAAACGTGTATTGCCACATAGGCATATGCCGCCAGTGTCCTGACGCATGAGTCTCTCAGTTTAGGTTTGTTCCAGTGAGAAATTTGGCAATATTTTGGCTCAGATGTCGAGCTGGTGAGTGTCTCTTCATTCTCGAACAACGTTGAGGTTCGCAGCTCAGATATATGTCGAGAACATTATCCTCATTCGCAGCCATGTTTTCTGATGTGTATTTATGTACACGTGTATTGCCACAAAGGCATATGCCGCCAGTATCCTGACGCATGAGTCTCTCATTTGTTTGTTTTACCAGTGAACAATTTGGCAATATTTTGGCTCGGATGTCGAGCTGGTGAGTGTATCTTCATTCTCGAACAACGTTGAGGCTCGCAGCTCAGATATATGTCGAGAAAATTATCCTCATTCGCAGCCATGTTTTCTTATGTGAATGTATGTACCCGTGTATTGCCGCATAGGCCTATGCCACCAGTATCCTGACGCATGAGTCTCTCATTTTTTTTGTTTTTTTCAGTGAGAAATTTGGCAATATTTTGCTCAGATGTCGGACTGGTGAGTGTCTCTTCATTCTCGAACAACGTTGAGGCTCGCAGCTCAAATATAAGTAGACAAAATTATCCCCATTCGCAGCCATGTTTTCTGATGAGTATGTATGTACACGTGTATTGCCTCATAGGCCTATGCCGCCAGTATCCTGACGCATGCGTCTCTCAGTTTGTTTTTTCCCAGTGAGAAATTTGGCAATATTTTGGCTCGGATGTTGAGCTGGTGAGTGTCTCTTCATTCTCCAACAACGTTGAGGCTCGCAGCTCAGATATATGTCGAGAAAATTGTCCTCATTCGCAGCCATGTTTTCTTATGTGTATGTATGTACACGTGTATAGGCCTATGCCGCCAGTGTCCTGACGTATGAGTCTCACAGTTTGTTTTTTTTCCAGTGAGAAATTTGGAAATATTTTGTCCCAGATGTCGACCTGGCGAGTGTCTCTTCATTCTCGAACAACGTTGGGATTCGCAGCTCAGATATAAGTTCATAAAATTATCCCCATTTGCAGCCATGTTTTCTTATGTTTATGCGTGTACACGTGTATTGCCTCATAGGCCTATGCCGCCCGTGTCCTGACGTATGAGTCTCAAAGTTTTGGTCTTTTCCGGTGAGAATTTTGGCAATATGTTAGCTCAGATGTGGAGGTGTTGAATGTCTCTTTATTCTCCAACAACGTTGAGGTTCGCAGCTCATATATATGTCGAGAACATTATCCTCATTCGCAGCCATGTTTTCTGATGTGTTTGTACGTAAACGTGTATTGCCACATAGGCATAAGCCGCCAGTGTCCTGACGCATGAGTCTCTCAGTTTAGGTTTGTTCCAGTGAGAAATTTTGGCAATATTTTGGCTCAGATGTCGAGCTGGTGAATGTCTCTTCATTCTCCAACAACGTTGAGGTTCGCAGCTCAGATATATGTCGCGAAAATTATCCTCATTCGCAGCCATGTTTTCTTATGTGTATGTATGTACACGTGTATTGCCGCATAGGCCTATGCCGCCAGTATCCTGACGCATGGGTCTCTAAGTTTGTTTGTTTTCCAGTGAGAAATTTGGCAATATTTTTGCTCAGATGTCGGGCTGGTGAGTGTCCCTTCATTCTTAAACAACGTTCAGGCTCGCAGCTCAGATATATGTCGAGAAAATTATCCTCATTCGCAGCCATGTTTTCTTATGTGAATGTATGTACCCGTGTATTGCCGCATATTCCTATGCCACCAGTATCCTGACGCATGAGTCTCTCAGTTTTTTGGTTTTTTTCAGTGAGAAATTTGGCAATATTTTGCCCAGATGTCGACCTGGCGAGTGTCTCTTCATTCTCGAACAACGTTGGGGTTCGCAGCTCAGATATAAGTTCATAAAATTATCCCCATTTGCAGCCATGTTTTCTTATGTGTATGTATGTACACGTGTATTGCCGCATAGGCCTATGCCGCCAGTGTCCTGACGCATGAGTTTCAAAGTTTTGGTCTCTTCCGGTGAGAATTTTGCCGATGTGTTAGCTCAGATGTTGAGGTGGTGAATGTCTCTTCATTCTCGAACAACGTTGAGGTTCGCAGCTCAGATATATGTTGACAACATTATCCTCATTCGCAGCCATGTTTTCTGATGTGTATTTATGTACACGTGTATTGCCACATAGGCCTATGCTGCCAGTATCCTGATGCATGAGTCTCTCAGTTTGTTTGTTTTCCAGTGAGAAATTTTGCAATATTTTGGCTCGGATGTCGAGCTGGTGAGTGTCTCTTCATTATCGAACAACGTTGAGGCTCGCAGCTCAGATATATGTCGAGAAAATTGTCCTCATTCGCAGCCATGTTTTCTTATGTGTATGGATGTACACGTGTATTGGCTCATAGGCCTATGCCGCCAGTGTCCTGACGCATGAGTCTCACAGTTTTGGTTTTTTTCAGTGAGAAATTTGGCAATATTTTGGCTCAGATGTCGAGCTTGCGAGTGTCTCTTCATTCTCGAACAACGTTGAGGTTCGCATCTCAGATATAAGTTCACAAAATTATCCTCATTCGCAGCCATGTTTTCTTATGTTTATGCGTGTACACGTGTATTGCCGCATAGGCTTATGTCGCCAGTGTCCAGAAGCATGAGTCTCACAGTTTTTTATTTTTCCAGTGAGAAATTTGGCAATATTTTGGCTCGGATGTCGAGCTGGTGAGTATCTCTTCATTCTCGAACAACGTTGAGGCTCGCAGCTCAGATATATGTCGAGGAAATTGTCCTCATTCGCAGCCATGTTTTCTTATGTGTATGTATGTACACGTGTATTGCCTCATAGGCCTATTCCGCCCGTGTCCTGACGTATGAGTCTCACAGTTTGGTTTTTTTCTAGTAAGAAATTAGGAATTTTTTTGGCTCAGATGTCGAGCTGGCGAGTGTCTCTTCATTCTCAAACAACGTTGAGGTTTGCAGCTCAGATATATGTCGAGAAAAATATCCTCATTCGCAGCCATGTTTTCTTATGTGTATGTATGTACACGTGTATTGCCGCATAGGCCTATGCCGCCAGTATCCTGACGCATGCGTCTCTCAGTTTAGGTTTGTTCCAGTGAGAAATTTGGCAATATTTTGGCTCAGATGTTGAGCTTGCGAGTGTCTCTTCATTCTCGAACAACGTTGAGGTTCGCATCTCAGATATAAGTTCACAAAATTATCCTCATTCGCAGCCATGTTTTCTTATGTTTATGCGTGTACACGTGTATTGCCGCATAGGCATATGCCGCCAGTATCCTGACGCATGCGTCTCTCAGTTTGTTTTTTCCCAGTGAGAAATTTGGCAATATTTTGGCTCGGATGTCGAGCTGGTGAGTGTCTCTTCATTCTCCAACAACGTTGAGGCTCGCAGCTCAGATATATGTCGAGAAAATTGTCCTCATTCGCAGCCATGTTTTCTTAAGTGTATGTATGTACACGTGTATAGGCCTATGCCGCCCGTGTCCTGACGTATGAGTCTCACAGTTTTTTTTTTTCCAGTGAGAAATTTGGAAATATTTTGGCCCAGATGTCGAGCTGGCCAGTGTCTCTTCATTCTCGAACAACGTTGGGGTTCGCAACTCAGATATAAGTTCATAAAATTATCTTCATTCGCAGCCATGTTTTCTTATGTTTATGCGTGTACACGTGTATTGCCTCATAGGCCTATGCCGCCCGTGTCCTGACGTATGAGTCTCAACGTTTTGGTCTCTTCCGGTGAGAATTTTGGCAATATGTTAGCTCAGATGTGGAGGTGTTGAATGTCTCTTCATTCTCCAACAACGTTGAGGTTCGCAGCTCAGATATATGTCGAGAACATTATCCTCATTCGCAGCCATGTTTTCTGATGTGTTTGTACGTAAACGTGTATTGCCACATAGGCATATGCCGCCAGTGTCCTGACGCATGAGTCTCTCAGTTTAGGTTTGTTCCAGTGAGAAATTTGGCAATATTTTGGCTCAGATGTTGAGCTTGCGAGTGTCTCTTCATTCTCGAACAACGTTGAGGTTCGCATCTCAGATATAAGTTCACAAAATTATCCTCATTCGCAGCCATGTTTTCTTATGTTTATGCGTGTACACGTGTATTGCCGCATAGGCTTATGTCGCCAGTGTCCAGAAGCATGAGTCTCACAGTTTGTTTGTTTTTCCAGTGAGAAATTTGGCAATATTTTGGCTCGGATGTCGAGCTGGTGAGTGTCTCTTCATTCTCGAACAACGTTGAGGCTCGCAGCTCAGATATATGTCGAGGAAATTGTCCTCATTCGCAGCCATGTTATCTTATGTGTATGTATGTACACGTGTATTGCCTCATAGGCCTTTTCCGCTCGTGTCCTGACGTATGAGTCTCACAGTTTGGTTTTTTTTCTAGTAAGAAATTAGGAATTTTTTTGGCTCAGATGTCGAGCTGGCGAGTGTCTCTTCATTCTCAAACAACGTTGAGGTTTGCAGCTCAGATATATGTCGAGAAAAATATCCTCATTCGCAGCCATGTTTTCTGATGTGTATTTATGTACACGTGTATTGTCACAAAGGCCTATGCCGCCAGTATCCTGACGCATGAGTCTCTCATTTGTTTGTTTTTCAGTGAGAAATTTAGAAATATTTTGGCCCAGATGTCGAGCTGGCCAGTGTCTCTTCATTCTCGAACAACGTTGAGGTTCGCAGCTCAGATATATGTCGAGAACATTATCCTCATTCGCAGCCATGTTTTCTGATGTGTTTGTATGTACACGTGTATTGTCACATAGGCATATGCCGCCAGTGTTCTGACGCATGAGTCTCTCAGTTTAGGTTAGTTCCATTGAGAAATTCGGCAATATTTTTGCTCAGATGTCGGGCTGGTGAGTGTCTCTTCATTCTCGAACAGCGTTGAGGCTCGCAGCTCAAATATAAGTCGAAAGAATTATCCTCATTCGCAGCCATGTTTTCTGATGTGTATGTATGTACATGTGTATCGCCACATAGGCATATGTCGCCAGTGTCCTGACGCATGAGTCTCAAAGTTTTGGTCTCTTCCGGTGAGAATTTTGGCGATGTGTTAGCTCAGATGTGGAGGTGGTGAATGTCTCTTCATTCTCGAACAACGTTGAGGTTCGCAGCTCAGATATATGTCGAGAACATTATCCTCATTCGCAGCCATGCTTTCTGATGTGTATGTATGTACACGTGTATTGCCTCATAGGCCTATGTCGCCAGTATCCTGACGCATGAGTCTCTCAGTTTGTTTTTTCCCAGTGAGAAATTTGGCAATATTTTGGCTCGGATGTCGAGCTGGTGAGTGTCTCTTCATTCTCGAACAACGTTGAGGTTAGCAGCTCAGATATATGTCGAGAACAATATCCTCATTCGCAGCCATGTTTTCTGATGTGTTTGTATGTACACGTGTATTGCCACATAGGCCTATTCCGCCAGTATCCTGACGCATGAATCTCTCAGTTTGTTTGTTTTTCCAGTTAGAAATTTGGCAATATTTTGGCTCGGATGTCGAGCTGGTGAGTGTCTCTTCATTCTCGAACAACGTTGAGGCTCGAAGCTCAGATATATGTCGAGAAAATTGTCCTCATTCGCAGCCATGTTTTCTTATGTGTATGGATGTACACGTGTATTGCCTCATAGGCCTATGCCGCCAGTGTCCTGACGCATGAGTCTCAAAGTTTTGATCTCTTCCGGTGATAATTTTGGCGATGTGTTAGCTCAGTTGTGGAGGTTGTGAATGTCTCTTTATTCTTGAACAACGTTGAGGTTCGCAGCTCAGATATATGTCGAGAACATTATTCTCATTCGCAGCCATGTTTTCTGATGTATATGTATGTACACGTGTATTGCCTCATAGGCCTATGTCGCCAGTATCCTGACGCATGAGTCTCTCAGTTTTTTTTTTCCCAGTGAGAAATTTGGCAATATTTTGGCTCGGATGTCGAGCTGGTGAGTGTCTCTTCATTCTCGAACAACGTTGATGTTCGCAGCTCAGATATATGTCGAGAACATTATCCTCATTCGCAGCCATGTTTTCTGATGTGTATGTATGTACACGTGTATTGCCACATAGTCATATGCCGCCAGTGTCCTGACGCTTGAGTCTCTCAGTTTAGATTTGTTCCAGTGCGAAATTTGGCAATATTTTGGCTCGGATGTCTAGCTGGTGAGTGTCTCTTCATTCTCGAACAACGTTGAGGTTCGCAGCTCAGATTTATGTCGAGAACATTATCCTCATTCGCAGCCATGTTTTCTGATGTGTATGTATGTACACGTGTATTGCCTCATCGGCCTATGTCGCCAGTATCCTGACGCATGAGTCTCTCAGTTTGTTTTTTCCCAGTGAGAAATTTGGCAATATTTTGGCTCGGATGTCAAGCTGGTGAGTGTCTCTTCATTCTCGAACAACGGTGAGGTTCGCAGCTCAGATAGATGTCGAAACATTATCCTCATTCGCAGCCATGTTTTCTGATGTGTATGTATGTAAATGTGTATCGCCACATAGGCATATGTCGCCAGTGTCCTGACGCATGAGTCTCAAAGTTTTGGTCTCTTCCGGTGAGAATTTTGGCGATATGTTAGCTCAGATGTGGAGGTGGTGAATGTCTCTTCATTCTCGAACAACGTTGAGGTTATCAGCTAAGATATATTTCGAGAAAATTATCCTCATTCGCAGCCATGTTTTCTGATGTGTATTTATGTACACGTGTATTGCCACAAAGGCCTATGCCGCCAGTATCCTGACGCATGAGTCTCTCATTTGTTTTGTTTTCCAGTGAGAAATTTGGCAATATTTTGGCTCCGATGTCGAGCTGGTGAGTGTATCTTCATTTTCGAACAACGTTGAGGCTCGCAGCTCAGATATATGTCGAGAAAATTATCCTCATTCGCAGCCATGTTTTCTTATGTGAATGTATGTACCCGTGTATTGCCGCATAGGCCTATGCCACCAGTATCCTGACGCATGAGTCTCTCAGTTTTTTGGTTTTTTTCAGTGAGAAATTTTGCAATATTTTGCTCAGATGTCGGACAACGTTGAGGTTCGCAGCTCAGATATATGTCGAGAACATTATCCTCATTCGCAGCCATGTTTTCTGATGTGTATGTATGTACACGTGTATTGCCTCATTGGCCTATGCCGCCAGTATCCTGACGCATGAGTCTCACAGTTTGGTTTTTTTCCATTGAGAAATGTTGAAATATTTTGGCTCAGATGTCGAGCTGGCGAGTGTCTCTTCATTCTCGAACAACGTTGAGGTTCGCAACTCAGATATATGTCGAGAACATTATCCTCATTTGCAGCCATGTTTTTTGATGTGTATGTATGTACACGTGTATTGCCACATAGGCCTATGCCGCCAGTATCCTGACGCATGAGTCTCTCAGTTTGTGTTTTTTTCCAGTGAGAAATTTGGCAATATTTTGGCTCAGATGTCGAGCTGGCGAGTGTCTCTTCATTCTCGAACAACGTTGAGGTTCACATCTCAGATATAAGTTCATAAAATTATCCTCATTCGCAGCCATGTTTTCTTATGTCTATGCGTGTACGCGTGTAGTGCCACATAGGCTTATGTCGCCAGTGTCCTGACGCATGAGTCTCTCAGTTTAGGTTTGTTCCAGTGAGAAATTTGGCAATATTTTGGCTCAGATGTCGAGCCGGTGAGTGTCTCTTTATTCTCGAACAACGTTGAGGCTCGCAGCTCAGATATATGTCGACAAAATTATCCTCATTCGCAGCCAGGTTTTCTTATGTGTATGTATGTACACGTGTATTGTCTCATATGCCTTTGCCGCCAGTGTCCTGACGCATGAGTCTCAAAGTTTTGGTCTCTTCCAGTGAGAATTTTGGCGATGTGTTAGCTCAGACGTGGAGGTGGTGAATGTTTCTTCATTCTCGAACAACGTTGAGGTTAGCAGCTCAGATATATGTCGAGAACATTATCTTCATTCGCAGCCATGTTTTCTGATGTGTATGTATGCGTCTGTTTATGGTGTAAATCGAGGACACATACCTGGCGACACGAAGGTGAATTGGGGTTAGGGTTAGAATCGAGGACGACCTCGATTGAGATTCGTGTACAAAACCAATGGGAGCCGTCGAAAAACGTTAGAGTACACACAAAATAAATTTTCGAGAGGAACAAAGGAAACTCCTCGATTTACACCATAAACAAACGCGTATGTACACGTGTATTGCCACATAGGCCTATGCCGCCATTATCCTGACGCATGAGTCTCTCAGTTTGTTTGTTTTTCCAGTGAGAAATTTGGCAATATTTTGGCTTGGATGTCGAGCTGGTGAGCGTCGTTTCATTCTGGAACAACGTTGAGGTTCGCAGCTCAAATATAAGTCGAGAATATTATCCTCATTCGCATCCATGTTTTCTTATGTGTATGTATGTACACGTGTATTACCGCATAGGCCTATGCCGCCAGTGTCCTGACTCATGGGTCTCAGAGTTTGTTTTTTTTCAAGTGCGAATTTTGGCAATATTTTGGCTCAGATGTTGAGCTGACGAGTGTCTCTTCATTCTCGAACTACGTTGAGGTTCGCAGCGCAGATATAAGTTCATAAAATTATCCTCATTCGCAGCCATGTTTTCTTATGTTTATGCGTGTATACGTGTATTGCTGCATAGGCTGATGCCGCCAGTGTCCTGAAGCATGGGTCTCACATTTTGTTTTTTTTACAGTGAGAAATTTGGCAATATTTTGGCTCGGATGGCGAGCTGGTGAGTGTCTCTTCATTCTCGAACAACGTTGAGGCTCGCAGCTCAGATATATGTCGAAAAATTATCCTCATTCGCAGCCATGTTTTCTTATGAGTATGTATGTACCCGTGTATTGCCGCATAGGCCTATGCCTCAAGTATCCTGACGCATGAGTCTCTCAGTTTGTTATTTTTTCCAGTGAGAAATTTGGCAATATTTTTGCTCAGATGTGGAGGTGGTGAATGTCTCTTCATTCTCCAATAACGTTGAGGTTCGCAGCTCAGATATATGTCGATACAAATATCCTCATTCGCAGCCATGTTTTCTGATGTGTTTGTATGTACACGTGTATTGCCACATAGGCATATGCCGCCAGTGTCCTGACGCATGAGTCTCTCAGTTTAGGTTTGTACCAGTGAGAAATTTGGCAATATTTTGGCTCGGATGTCTAGCTGGTGAGTGTCTCTTCATTCTCGAACAACGTTGAGGTTCGCAGCTCAGATATATGTCGAGAACATTATCCTCATTCGCAGCCATGTTTTCTGATGTGTATGTATGTACACGTGTATTGCCTCATAGGCCTATGCCGCCAGTGTCCTGACACATGAGTCCCACAGTTTTGGTCTCTTCCGGTGATAATTTTGGCGATGTGTTAGCTCAGATGTGGAGGTGGTGAATGTCTCTTCATTCTCGAACAACGTTGAGGTTCGCAGCTCAGATATATGTCGATAAAATGGTCCTCATTCGCAGCCATGTTTTCTTATGTGTATGGATGTACACATGTATTGCCTCATAGGCCTATGCCGCCAGTGTCCTGACGCATGAGTCTCACAGTTTTGGTCTCTTCCGGTGAAAATTTTGGCGATGTGTTAGCTCAGACGTGGAGGTGGTGAATGTCTCTTTATTCTCGAACAACGTTGAGGTTCGCAGCTCAGATATATGTCGAGAACATTATCCTCATTCGCAGCCATGTTTTCTGATGTGTTTGTACGTAAACGTGTATTGCCACATAGGCATATGCCGCCAGTGTCCTGACGCATGAGTCTCTCAGTTTAGGTTTGTTCCAGTGAGAAATTTGGCAATATTTTGGCTCAGATGTTGAGCTTGCGAGTGTCTCTTTATTCTCGAACAACGTTGAGGTTCGCATCTCAGATATAAGTTCACAAAATTATCCTCATTCGCAGCCATGTTTTCTTATGTTTATGCGTGTACACGTGTATTGCCGCATAGGCTTATGTCGCCAGTGTCCAGAAGCATGAGTCTCACAGTTTGTTTGTTTTTCCAGTGAAAAATTTGGCAATATTTTGGCTCGGATGTCGAGCTGGTGAGTGTCTCTTCATTCTCGAACAACGTTGAGGTTCGCAGCTCAGATATATGTCGAGAACATTATCCTCATTCGCAGCCATGTTTTCTGATGTGTTTGTATGTACACGTGTATTGTCACATAGGCCTATGCAGCCAGTGTTCTGACGCATGAGTCTCTCAGTTTAGGTTAGTTCCAGTGAGAAATTCGGCAATATTTTTGCTCAGATGTCGGGCTGGTGAGTGTCTCTTCATTCTCGAACAGCGTTGAGACTCGCAGCTCAAATATAAGTCGAAAGAATTATCCTCATTCGCAGCCATGTTTTCTGATGTGTATGTATGTACATGTGTATCGCCACATAGGCATATGTCGCCAGTGTCCTGACGCATGAGTCTCTCATTTGTTTTGTTTTCCAGTGAGAAATTTGGCAATATTCTGGCTCCGATGTCGAGCTGGTGAGTGTATCTTCATTTTCGAACAACGTTGAGGCTCGCAGCTCAGATATATGTCGAGAAAATTATCCTCATTCGCAGCCATGTTTTCTTATGTGAATGTATGTACCCGTGTATTGCCGCATAGGCCTATGCCACCAGTATCCTGACGCATGAGTCTCTCATTTTTTTGGTTTTTTTCAGTGAGAAATTTTGCAATATTTTGCTCAGATGTCGGACAACGTTGAGGTTCGCAGCTCAGATATATGTCGAGAACATTATCCTCATTCGCAGCCATGTTTTCTGATGTGTATGTATGTACACGTGTATTGCCTCATAGGCCTATGCCGCCAGTATCCTGACGCATAAGTCTCACAGTTTGTTTTTTTTCCATTGAGAAATGTTGAAATATTTTGGCTCAGATGTCGAGCTGGCGAGTGTCTCTTCATTCTCGAACAACGTTGAGGTTCGCAACTCAGATATATGTCGAGAACATTATCCTCATTTGCAGCCATGTTTTTTGATGTGTATGTATGTACACGTGTATTGCCACATAGGCCTATGCCGCCAGTATCCTGACGCATGAGTCTCTCAGTTTGTGTTTTTTTCCAGTGAGAAATTTGGCAATATTTTGGCTCAGATGTCGAGCTGGCGAGTGTCTCTTCATTCTCGAACAACGTTGAGGTTCACATCTCAGATATAAGTTCATAAAATTATCCTCATTCGCAACCATGTTTTCTTATGTCTATGCGTGTACGCGTGTAGTGCCACATAGGCTTATGTCGCCAGTGTCCTGACGCATGAGTCTCTCAGTTTAGGTTTGTTCCAGTGAGAAATTTGGCAATATTTTGGCTCAGATGTCGAGCCGGTGAGTGTCTCTTTATTCTCGAACAACGTTGAGGCTCGCAGCTCAGATATATGTCGACAAAATTATCCTCATTCGCAGCCAGGTTTTCTTATGTGTATGTATGTACACGTGTATTGTCTCATAGGCCTTTGCCGCCAGTGTCCTGACGCATGAGTCTCACAGTTTTGGTCTCTTCCGGTGAAAATTTTGGCGATGTGTTAGCTCAGACGTGGAGGTGGTGAATGTCTCTTTATTCTCGAACAACGTTGAGGTTCGCAGCTCAGATATATGTCGAGAACATTATCCTCATTCGCAGCCATGTTTTCTGATGTGTTTGTACGTAAACGTGTATTGCCACATAGGCATATGCCGCCAGTGTCCTGACGCATGAGTCTCTCAGTTTAGGTTTGTTCCAGTGAGAAATTTGGCAATATTTTGGCTCAGATGTTGAGCTTGCGAGTGTCTCTTTATTCTCGAACAACGTTGAGGTTCGCATCTCAGATATAAGTTCACAAAATTATCCTCATTCGCAGCCATGTTTTCTTATGTTTATGCGTGTACACGTGTATTGCCGCATAGGCTTATGTCGCCAGTGTCCAGAAGCATGAGTCTCACAGTTTGTTTGTTTTTCCAGTGAAAAATTTGGCAATATTTTGGCTCGGATGTCGAGCTGGTGAGTGTCTCTTCATTCTCGAACAACGTTGAGGTTCGCAGCTCAGATATATGTCGAGAACATTATCCTCATTCGCAGCCATGTTTTCTGATGTGTTTGTATGTACACGTGTATTGTCACATAGGCCTATGCCGCCAGTGTTCTGACGCATGAGTCTCTCAGTTTAGGTTAGTTCCAGTGAGAAATTCGGCAATATTTTTGCTCAGATGTCGGGCTGGTGAGTGTCTCTTCATTCTCGAACAGCGTTGAGACTCGCAGCTCAAATATAAGTCGAAAGAATTATCCTCATTCGCAGCCATGTTTTCTGATGTGTATGTATGTACATGTGTATCGCCACATAGGCATATGTCGCCAGTGTCCTGACGCATGAGTCTCTCATTTGTTTTGTTTTCCAGTGAGAAATTTGGCAATATTCTGGCTCCGATGTCGAGCTGGTGAGTGTATCTTCATTTTCGAACAACGTTGAGGCTCGCAGCTCAGATATATGTCGAGAAAATTATCCTCATTCGCAGCCATGTTTTCTTATGTGAATGTATGTACCCGTGTATTGCCGCATAGGCCTATGCCACCAGTATCCTGACGCATGAGTCTCTCATTTTTTTGGTTTTTTTCAGTGAGAAATTTTGCAATATTTTGCTCAGATGTCGGACAACGTTGAGGTTCGCAGCTCAGATATATGTCGAGAACATTATCCTCATTCGCAGCCATGTTTTCTGATGTGTATGTATGTACACGTGTATTGCCTCATAGGCCTATGCCGCCAGTATCCTGACGCATAAGTCTCACAGTTTGTTTTTTTTCCATTGAGAAATGTTGAAATATTTTGGCTCAGATGTCGAGCTGGCGAGTGTCTCTTCATTCTCGAACAACGTTGAGGTTCGCAACTCAGATATATGTCGAGAACATTATCCTCATTTGCAGCCATGTTTTTTGATGTGTATGTATGTACACGTGTATTGCCACATAGGCCTATGCCGCCAGTATCCTGACGCATGAGTCTCTCAGTTTGTGTTTTTTTCCAGTGAGAAATTTGGCAATATTTTGGCTCAGATGTCGAGCTGGCGAGTGTCTCTTCATTCTCGAACAACGTTGAGGTTCACATCTCAGATATAAGTTCATAAAATTATCCTCATTCGCAACCATGTTTTCTTATGTCTATGCGTGTACGCGTGTAGTGCCACATAGGCTTATGTCGCCAGTGTCCTGACGCATGAGTCTCTCAGTTTAGGTTTGTTCCAGTGAGAAATTTGGCAATATTTTGGCTCAGATGTCGAGCCGGTGAGTGTCTCTTTATTCTCGAACAACGTTGAGGCTCGCAGCTCAGATATATGTCGACAAAATTATCCTCATTCGCAGCCAGGTTTTCTTATGTGTATGTATGTACACGTGTATTGTCTCATAGGCCTTTGCCGCCAGTGTCCTGACGCATGAGTCTCAAAGTTTTGGTCTCTTCCAGTGAGAATTTTGGCGATGTGTTAGCTCAGACGTGGAGGTGGTGAATGTCTCTTCATTCTCGAACAACGTTGAGGTTAGCAGCTCAGATATATGTCGAGAACATTATCTTCATTCGCAGCCATGTTTTCTGATGTGTATGTATGTACACGTGTATTGCCACATAGGCCTATGCCGCCATTATCCTGACGCATGAGTCTCTCAGTTTGTTTGTTTTTCCAGTGAGAAATTTGGCAATATTTTGGCTCGGATGTCGAGCTGGTGAGCGTCGTTTCATTCTGGAACAACGTTGAGGTTCGCAGCTCAAATATAAGTCGCGAATATTATCCTCATTCGCATCCATGTTTTCTTATGTGTATGTATGTACACGTGTATTGCCGCATAGGCTTATGTCACCAGTGTCCAGAAGCATGAGTCTCACAGTTTGTTTGTTTTTCCAGTGAGAAATTTGGCAATATTTTGGCTCAGATGTCGAGCCGGTGAGTGTCTCTTTATTCTCGAACAACGTTGAGGCTCGCAGCTCAGATATATGTCGACAAAATTATCCTCATTCGCAGCCAGGTTTTCTTATGTGTATGTATGTACACGTGTATTGTCTCATAGGCCTATGCCGCCAGTGTCCTGACTCATGGGTCTCAGAGTTTGGTTTTTTTCAAGTGCGAATTTTGGCAATATTTTGGCTCAGATGTTGAGCTGACGAGTGTCTCTTCATTCTCGAACTACTTTGAGGTTCGCAGCGCAGATATAAGTTCATAAAATTATCCTCATTCGCAGCCATGTTTTCTTATGTTTATGCGTGTATACGTGTATTGCTGCATAGGCTGATGCCGCCAGTGTCCTGAAGCATGGGTCTCACATTTTGTTTTTTTTACAGTGAGAAATTTGGCAATATTTTGGCTCGGATGGCGAGCTGGTGAGTGTCTCTTCATTCTCGAACAACGTTGAGGCTCGCAGCTCAGATATATGTCGAAAAATTATCCTCATTCGCAGCCATGTTTTCTTATGAGTATGTATGTACCCGTGTATTTTGCCGCATAGGCCTATGCCTCAAGTATCCTGACGCATGAGTCTCTCAGTTTGTTATTTTTTTCCAGTGAGAAATTTGGCAATATTTTTGCTCAGATGTGGAGGTGGTGAATGTCTCTTCATTCTCCAATAACGTTGAGGTTCGCAGCTCAGATATATGTCGATACAAATATCCTCATTCGCAGCCATGTTTTGTGATGTGTTTGTATGTACACGTGTATTGCCACATAGGCATATGCCGCCAGTGTCCTGACGCATGAGTCTCTCAGTTTAGGTTTGTACCAGTGAGAAATTTGGCAATATTTTGGCTCGGATGTCAAGCTGGTGAGTGTCTCTTCATTCTCGAACAACGTTGAGGTTCGCAGCTCAGATATATGTCGAGAACATTATCCTCATTCGCAGCCATGTTTTCTGATGTATGTATGTACACGTGTATTGCCTCATAGGCCTATGCCGCCAGTGTCCTGACACATGAGTCCCACAGTTTTGGTCTCTTCCGGTGATAATTTTGGCGATGTGTTAGCTCAGATGTGGAGGTGGTGAATGTCTCTTCATTCTCGAACAACGTTGAGATTCGCAGCTCAGATATATGTCGATAAAATGGTCCTCATTCGCAGCCATGTTTTCTTATGTGTATGGATGTACACATGTATTGCCTCATAGGCCTATGCCGCCAGTGTCCTGACGCATGAGTCTCACAGTTTTGGTATCTTCCGGTGAAAATTTTGGCGATGTGTTAGCTCAGACGTGGAGGTGGTGAATGTCTCTTCATTCTCGAACAACGTTGAGGTTCGCAGCTCAGATATATGTCGAGAACATTATCCTCATTCGCAGCCATGTTTTCTGATGTGTTTGTACGTAAACGTGTATTGCCACATAGGCATATGCCGCCAGTGTCCTGACGCATGAGTCTCTCAGTTTAGGTTTGTTCCAGTGAGAGATTTGGCAATATTTTGGCTCAGATGTTGAGCTTGCGAGTGTCTCTTCATTCTCGAACAACGTTGAAGTTCGCATCTCAGATATAAGTTCACAAAATTATCCTCATTCGCAGCCATGTTTTCTTATGTTTATGCGTGTACACGTGTATTGCCGCATAGGCTTATGTCACCAGTGTCCAGAAGCATGAGTCTCACAGTTTGTTTGTTTTTCCAGTGAGAAATTTGGCAATATTTTGGCTCGGATGTCGAGCTGGTGAGTGTCTCTTCATTCTCGAACAACGTTGAGGCTCGCAGCTCAGATATATGTCGAGGAAATTGTCCTCATTCGCAGCCATGTTATCTTATGTGTATGTATGTACACGTGTATTGCCTCATAGGCCTATTCCGCTCGTGTCCTGACGTATGAGTCTCACAGTTTGGTTTTTTTCTAGTAAGAAATTAGGAATTTTTTTGGCTCAGATGTCGAGCTGGCGAGTGTCTCTTCATTCTCAAACAACGTTGAGGTTTGCAGCTCAGATATATGTCGAGAAAAATATCCTCATTCGCAGCCATGTTTTCTGATGTGTATTTATGTACACGTGTATTGCCACAAAGGCCTATGCCGCCAGTATCCTGACGCATGAGTCTCTCATTTGTTTTGTTTTCAGTGAGGAATTTGGCAATATTTTGGCTCGGATGTCAAGCTGGTGAGTGTCTCTTCATTCTCGAACAACGTTGAGGTTCGCAGCTCAGATATATGTCGAGAACATTATCCTCATTCGCAGCCATGTTTTCTGATGTGTTTGTATGTACACGTGTATTGTCACATAGGAATATGCCGCCAGTGTTCTGACGCATGAGTCTCTCAGTTTAGGTTAGTTCCAGTGAGAAATTCGGCAATATTGTTGCTCAGATGTCGGGCTGGTGAGTGTCTCTTCATTCTCGAACAGCGTTGAGGCTCGCAGCTCAAATATAAGTCGAAAGAATTATCCTCATTCGCAGCCATGTTTTCTGATGTGTATGTATGTACATGTGTATCGCCACATAGGCATATGTCGCCAGTGTCCTGACGCATGAGTCTCAAAGTTTTGGTCTCTTCCGGTGAGAATTTTGGCGATGTGTTAGCTCAGATGTGGAGGTGGTGAATGTCTCTTCATTCTCGAACAACGTTGAGGTTCGCAGCTCAGATATATGTCGAGAACATTATCCTCATTCGCAGCCATGCTTTCTGATGTGTATGTATGTACACGTGTATTGCCTCATAGGCCTATGTCGCCAGTATCCTGACGCATGAGTCTCTCAGTTTGTTTTTTCCCAGTGAGAAATTTGGCAATATTTTGGCTCGGATGTCGAGCTGGTGAGTGTCTCTTCATTCTCGAACAACGTTAAGGTTCGCAGCTCAGATATATGTCGAGAACAATATCCTCATTCGCAGCCATGTTTTCTGATGTGTTTGTATGTACACGTGTATTGCCACATAGGCCTATTCCGCCAGTATCCTGACGCATGAGTCTCTCAGTTTGTTTGTTTTTCCAGTTAGAAATTTGGCAATATTTTGGCTCGGATGTCGAGCTGGTGAGTGTCTCTTCATTCTCGAACAACGTTGAGGCTCGAAGCTCAGATATATGTCGAGAAAATTGTCCTCATTCGCAGCCATGTTTTCTTATGTGTATGGATGTACACGTGTATTGCCTCATAGGCCTATGCCGCCAGTGTCCTGACGCATGAGTCTCAAAGTTTTGATCTCTTCCGGTGATTATTTTGGCGATGTGTTAGCTCAGTTGTGGAGGTTGTGAATGTCTCTTTATTCTCGAACAACGTTGAGGTTCGCAGCTCAGATATATGTCGAGAACATTATTCTCATTCGCAGCCATGTTTTCTGATGTATATGTATGTACACGTGTATTGCCTCATAGGCCTATGTCGCCAGTATCCTGACGCATGAGTCTCTCAGTTTGTTTTTTCCCAGTGAGAATTTTGGCAATATTTTGGCTCGGATGTCGAGCTGGTGAGTGTCTCTTCATTCTCGAACAACGTTGAGGTTCGCAGCTCAGATATATGTCGAGAACATTATCCTCATTCGCAGCCATGTTTTCTGATGTGTATGTATGTACACGTGTATTGCCACATAGTCATATGCCGCCAGTGTCCTGACGCTTGAGTCTCTCAGTTTAGATTTGTTCCAGTGCGAAATTTGGCAATATTTTGGCTCGGATGTCTAGCTGGTGAGTGTCTCTTCATTCTCGAACAACGTTGAGGTTCGCAGCTCAGATTTATGTCGAGAACATTATCCTCATTCGCAGCCATGTTTTCTGATGTGTATGTATGTACACGTGTATTGCCTCATTGGCCTATGTCGCCAGTATCCTGACGCATGAGTCTCTCAGTTTGTTTTTTCCCAGTGAGAAATTTGGCAATATTTTGGCTCGGATGTCAAGCTGGTGAGTGTCTCTTCATTCTCGAACAACGTTGAGGTTCGCAGCTCAGATAGATGTCGAATCCTCATTCGTAGCCATGTTTTCTGATGTGTTTGTATGTACACGTGTATTGCCACATAGGCCTATTCCGCCAGTATCCTGACGCATGAGTCTCACAGTTTGGTTTTTTTTCCATTGAGAAATTTTGAAATATTTTGGCTCAGATGTCGAGCTGGCGAGTGTCTCTTCATTCTCGAACAACGTTGAGGTTCGCAACTCAGATATATGTCGAGAACATTATCCTCATTTGCAGCCATGTTTTTTGATGTGTATGTATGTACACGTGTATTGCCACATAGGCCTATGCCGCCAGTATCCTGACGCATGAGTCTCTCAGTTTGTTTGTTTTTCCAGTGAGAAATTTGGCAATATTTTGGCTGGGATGGCAAGCTGGTGAGTATATCTTCATTCTCGAACAACGTTGAGGCTCGCAGCTCAGATATATGTCGAAAAATTATCCTCATTCGCAGCAATGTTTTCTAATGAGTATGTATGTACCCGTGTATTGCCGCATAGGCCTATGCCGCCAGTATCCTGACGCATGAGTCTCTCAGTTTGTTATTTTTTCCAGTGATAAATTTGGCAATATTTTTGCTCAGATGTCGGGCTGGTGAGTGTCTCTTCATTCTCGAACAGCGTTGAGGCTCGCAGCTCAAATTTATGTCGAGAACATTATCCTCATTCGCAGCCATGTTTTCTGATGTGTATGTATGTACACGTGTATTGCCACATAGACCTATGCCGCCAGTATCCTGACGCATGAGTTTCAAAGTTTTGGTCTCTTCCGGTGAGAATTTAGGTGATGTGTTAGCTCAGATGTGGAGGTGGTGAATGTCTCTTCATTCTCGAACAACGTTGAGGTTCGCATCTCAGATATATGTCGAGAACATTATCCTCATTCGCAGCCATGTTTTCTGATGTGTATGTATGTACACGTGTATTGCCACATAGGCCGATGCCGCCAGTATCCTGACGCATGAGTCTCTCAGTTTGTTTGTTTTTCCAGTGAGAAATTTGGCGATGTGTTAGCTCAGATGTGGAGGTGGTGAATGTCTCTTCATTCTCGAACAACGTTGAGGTTCCGCATTACCGCATAGGCCTATGCCGCCAGTGTCCTGATGCATGGGTCTCACCGTTTTTGTTTTTTCCAGTGAGACATTTGGCATTATTGTGGCTCAGATGGTGAGCTGGCGAGTGTCTCTTCATTCTCGAACTACGTTGAGGTTCGCAGCTCAGATATAAGTTCATAAAATTATCCTCATTCGCAGCCATGTTTTCTTATGTGTATGGATGTACACGTGTATTGCCTCATAGGCCTATGCCGCCAGTGTCCTGACGCATGAGTTTCACAGTTTTGGTCTCTTCTGGTGAGAATTTTGGCGATGTGTTAGCTCAGATGTGGAGGTGGTGAATGTCTCTTCATTCTCCAATAACGTTGAGGTTCGCAGCTCAGATATATGTCGATACAAATATCCTCATTCGCAGCCATGTTTTCTGATGTGTTTGTATGTACACGTGTATTGCCACATAGGCATATGCCGCCAGTGTCCTGACGCATGAGTCTCTCAGTTTAGGTTTGTACCAGTGGGAAATTTGGCAATATTTTGGCTCGGATGTCTAGCTGGTGAGTGTCTCTTCATTCTCGAACAACGTTGAGGTTCGCAGCTCAGATATATGTCGAGAACATTATTCTCATTCGCAGCCATGTTTTCTGATGTGTATGTATGTACACGTGTATTGCCTCATAGGCCTATGCCGCCAGTATCCTGACGCATGAGTCTCACAGTTTGGTTTTTTTCCAGTGAAAAATTTTGAAATATTTTGGCTCAGATGTCGAGCTGGCGAGTGTCTCTTCATTCTCGAACAACGTTGAGGTTCGCAGCTCAGATATATGTCGAGAACATTATCCTCATTTGCAGCCATGTTTTCTGATGTGTATGATGTACACCTGTATTGCCACATATGCCTATGCCGCCAGTGTCCTGACGCATGAGTCCCAAAGTTTTGGTCTCTTCCGGTGATAATTTTGGCGATGTGTTAGCTCAGATGTGGAGGTGGTGAATGTCTCTTCATTCTCGAACAACGTTGAGGTTCGCAGCTCAGATATATGTCGATAAAATGGTCCTCATTCGCAGCAATGTTTTCCTATGTGTATGGATGTACACATGTATTGCCTCATAGGCCTATGCCGCCAGTGTCCTGACGCATGAGTCTCACAGTTTTGGTCTCTTCCGGTGAGAATTTTGGCGATGTGTTAGCTCAGACGTGGAGGTGGTGAATGTCTCTTCATTCTCGAACAACGTTGAGGTTCGCAGCTCAGATATATGTCGATAAAATGGTCCTCATTCGCAGCCATGTTTTCTTATGTGTATGGATGTACACATGTATTGCCTCATAGGCCTATGCCGCCAGTGTCCTGACGCATGAGTCTCACAGTTTTGGTCTCTTCCTGTGAGAATTGTTGGCGATATGTTAGCTCAGATGTGGAGGTGGTGAATGTCTCTTCATTCTCCAACAACGTTGAGGTTCGCAGCTCAGATATATGTAGAGAAAAATATCCTCATTCGCAGCCATGTTTTTTGATGTGTTTGTATGTACACGTGTATTGCCACATAGGCATATGCCGCCTGTTACAGACAGAATGTCATTTAGGAAAATGTAATTTGACACTTGTAGCTAGTCTATTTTATTTGCCTTATTTGCATAATTATTCATCAAAACAGTGTTTATTAATGATTGAGGGCGCTGTTTGGGGTGTGGTCAGCATTCTGGATATTCTTGACCACATGCCCATATGTTGTACATGTACAGTACACTCACTACACACCTACTTGTAGCTGCAGACACACCTATGTAGCTTGACATCACTTTGTACTTTGCCATTTATGTGACACCCTTTGGAAGCTCAGCAAATGTAAGTTTACTGACATTTATTTAGTTATTTTATAATGATTGTGCACAATTTAAGAAGATATTTGAGAGCATATTTTGTGATTAGTTGGCCTATTAATTTGTACCATCAGAGTCATTCCCTTTTGTCATTAGGCCTTTTTTGACATTGCAAGATGAAAATTGTTTGCTATTTATACTCGCCACTGATAAATGTATATACTTGTTCCCGATAGATTTATATCACATAACTCAAAATGTGTATTGTTCTTTTCTTGTTTATATCTATAGTTGAATCTTGCTCGCTTGCTTTCTTGCTTGCTTGCTTGCAACATGTAAACACTACAAATGCCACTTATGATGATTGTATGGAATTAAACATTGAGACAACAGAGCATGAGTTTCAAACTGAGCTTATTGGTATTTCTGTAGCCTTTGGAGGTTACACCGCCAGTGTCCTGACGCATGAGTCACTCAGTTTATGTTTGTTCCAGTCAGAAATGTGGCAATATTTTGGCTCGGATGTCGAGCTGGTGAGTGTCTCTTCATTCTCGAACAACGTTGAGGCTCGCAGCTCAGATATATGTCGACAAAATTATCCTCATTCGTAGCCATGTTTTCTTATGTGTATGTATGTACACGTGTATGGCCTCATAGGCCTATGTCGCCAGTGTCCTGACGCATGAGTCCCAAAGTTTTGGTCTCTTCCGGTGAGAATTTTGGCGATGTGTTAGCTCAGATGTGGAGGTGGTGAATGTCTCTTCATTCTCGAACAACGTTGAGGTTCGCAGCTCAGATATATGTTGAGAACATTATCCTCATTCACAGCCATGTTTTCTGATGTGTATGTATGTACACGTGTATAGCCACATAGGCCTATGCCGCCAGTATCCTGACGCATGAGTCTCTCAGTTTGTTTGTTTTTCCAGTGAAAAATGTGGCAATATTTTGGCTCGGATGTCGAGCTGGTGAGTGTCTCTTCATTCTCGAACAACGTTGAGGCTCGCAGCTCAGATATATGTCGAGAAAATTGTCCTCAATCGCAGCCATGTTTTCTTATGTGTATGGATGTACACGTGTATTGCCTCATAGGCCTATGCCGCCAGTGTCCTGACGCATGAGTTTCAAAGTTTTGGTCTCTTCTGGTGAGAATTTTGGCGATGTGTTAGCTCAGATGTGGAGGTGGTGAATGTCTCTTCATTCTCGAACAACGTTGAGGTTCGCAGCTCAGATATATGTCGATAAAATGGTCCTCATTTGCAGCCATGTTTTCTTATGTGTATGGATGTACACATGTATTGCCTCATAGGCCTATGCCGCCAGTGTCCTGACGCATGAGTCTCACAGTTTTGGTCTCTTCCGGTGAAAATTTTGGCGATGTGTTAGCTCAGACGTGGAGGTGGTGAATGTCTCTTCATTCTCGAACAACGTTGAGGTTCGCAGCTCAGATATATGTCGAGAACATTATCCTCATTCGCAGCCATGTTTTCTGATGTGTATGTATGTACACGTGTATTGCCACATAGGCCTATGCCGCCATTATCCTGACGCATGAGTCTCTCCGTTTGTTTGTTTTTCCAGTGAGAAATTTGGCAATATTTTGGCTCGGATGTCGAGCTGGTGAGTGTCTCTTCATTCTCGAACAACGTTGAGGCTCGCAGCTCTGATATATGTCGAGAAAATTGTCCTCATTCGCAGCCATATTTTCTTATGTGTCTGGATGTACACGTGTATTGCCTCGTAGGCCTATGCCGCCAGTGTCCTGACACATGAGTTTCAAAGTTTTGGTCTCTTCTGGTGAGAATTGTTGGCGATATGTTAGCTCAGATGTGGAGGTGGTGAATGTCTCTTCATTCTCCAACAACGTTGAGGTTCGCAGCTCAGATATATGTAGAGAAAAATATCCTCATTCGCAGCCATGTTTTTTGATGTGTTTGTATGTACACGTGTATTGCCACATAGGCATATGCCGCCTGTTACAGACAGAATGTCATTTAGGGAAATGTAATTTGACACTTGTAGCTAGTCTATTTTATTTGCCTTATTTGCATAATTATTCATCAAAACAGTGTTTATTAATGATTGAGGGCGCTGTTTGGGGTGTGGTCAGCATTCTGGATATTCTTGACCACATGCCCATATGTTGTACATGTACAGTACACTCACTACACACCTACTTGTAGCTGCAGACACACCTATGTAGCTTGACATCACTTTGTACTTTGCCATTCATGTGACACCCTTTGGAAGCTCAGCAAATGTAAGTTTACTGACATTTATTTAGTTATTCTATAATGATTGTGCACAATTTAAGAAGATATTTGAGAGCATATTTTGTGATTAGTTGGCCTATTAATTTGTACCATCAGAGTCATTCCCTTTTGTCATTAGGCCTTTTTTGACATTGCAAGATGAAAATTGTTTGCTATTTATACTCGCCACTGATAAATGTATATACTTGTTCCCGATAGATTTATATCACATAACTCAAAATGTGTATTTTTCTTTTCTTGTTTATATCTATAGTTGAATCTTGCTCGCTTGCTTGCTTGCTTGCTTGCTTGCAACATGTAAACACTACAAATGCCACCTATGATGATTGTATGGAATTAAACATTGAGACAACAGAGCATGAGTTTCAAACTGAGCTTATTGGTATTTCTGTAGCCTTTGGAGGTTACACCGCCAGTGTCCTGACGCATGAGTCACTCAGTTTATGTTTGTTCCAGTCATAAATGTGGCAATATTTTGGCTCGGATGTCGAGCTGGTGAGTGTATCTTCATTCTCGAACAACGTTGAGGCTCGCAGCTCAGATATATGTCGACAAAATTATCCTCATTCGTAGCCATGTTTTCTTATGTGTATGTATGTACACGTGTATGGCCTCATAGGCCTATGTCGCCAGTGTCCTGACGCATGAGTCCCAAAGTTTTGGTCTCTTCCGGTGAGAATTTTGGCGATGTGTTAGCTCAGATGTGGTGGTGAATGTCTCTTCATTCTCGAACAACGTTGAGGTTCGCAGCTCAGATATATGTTGAGAACATTATCCTCATTCGCAGCCATGTTTTCTGATGTGTATGTATGTACACGTGTATAGCCACATAGGCCTATGCCGCCAGTATCCTGACGCATGAGTCTCTCAGTTTGTTTGTTTTTCCAGTGAAAAATGTGGCAATATTTTGGCTCGGATGTCGAGCTGGTGAGTGTCTCTTCATTCTCGAACAACGTTGAGGCTCGCAGCTCAGATATATGTCGAGAAAATTGTCCTCAATCGCAGCCATGTTTTCTTATGTGTATGGATGTACACGTGTATTGCCTCATAGGCCTATGTCGCCAGTGTCCTGACGCATGAGTCCCAAAGTTTTGGTCTCTTCCGGTGAGAATTTTGGCGATGTGTTAGCTCAGATGTGGTGGTGAATGTCTCTTCATTCTCGAACAACGTTGAGGTTCGCAGCTCAGATATATGTTGAGAACATTATCCTCATTCGCAGCCATGTTTTCTGATGTGTATGTATGTACAAGTGTATTGCCACATAGGCCTATGCCGCCAGTATCCTGACGCATGAGTCTCTCATTTTGTTTGTTTTTCCAGTGAGAAATCTGGCAATATTTTTGCTCGGATGTCGAGCTGGTGAGTGTCTTTTCATTATCGAACAACGTTGAGGTTCGCAGCTCAGATATATGTCGCGAAAAATATCCTCATTCGCAGCCATGTTTTCTGATGTGTTTGTATGTACACGTGTAGTGCCACATAGGCATATACCGCCACTGTCCTGACGCATGAGTCTCTCAGTTTAGGTTTGTTCCAGTGAGAAATTTGGCAATATTTTGGCTCAGATGTCGAACTGGCGAGGTCTCTTCATTCTCGAACTACGTTGAGGTTCGCAGCTCAGATATAAGTTCATAAAATTATCCTCATTTGCAGCCATGTTTTTTATGTTTATGCGTGTACACGTGTATTGCCGCATAGGCCTATGCCGCCAGTGTCCTGCCGCATGAGTCTCAAAGTTTTGGTCTCTTCCGGTGAGAATTTTTGGCGATATGTTAGCTCAGATGTGGAGGTGGTGAATGTCTCTTCATTCTCCAACAACGTTGAGGTTCGCAGCTCAGATATATGTCGATAAAATGGTCCTCATTCGCAGCCATGTTTTCTTATGTGTATGGATGTACACATGTATTGCCTCATAGGCCTATCCCGCCAGTGTCCTGACGCATGAGTCTCTCAGTTTGTTTGTTTTTCCAGTGAAAAATTTGGCAATATTTTGGCTCGGATGTCGAAATGGTCTGTGTCTCTTAATTCTCGAACAACGTTAAGGCTCGCAGCTCAGATATATGTCGAGAAAATTGTCCACATTCGCAGCCATGTTTTCTTATGTGTATGGATGTACACATGTATTGCCTCATAGGCCTATGCCGCCAGTGTCCTGACGCATGAGTCTCAAAGTGTTGGTATCTTCCGGTGAGAATTTTGGCGATGTGTTAGCTCAGATGTGGAGGTGGTGAATGTCTTTTCATTCTCGAACAACGTTGAGGTTCGCAGCTCAGATATATGTTGAGAACGTTATCCTCATTCGCAGCCATGTTTTCTGATGTGTATGTATGTACACGTGTATTGCCACATAGGCCTATGCCGCCAGTATCCTGACGCATGAGTCCCAAAGTTTTGGTCTCTTCCGGTGATAATTTGGCGATGTGTTAGCTCAGATGTGGAGGTGGTGAATGTCTGTTCATTCTCGAACAACGTTGAGGTTCGCAGCTCAGATATATGTTGAGAACATTATCCTCATTCGCAGCCATGTTTTCTGATGTGTATGTATGTACAAGTGTATTGCCACATAGGCCTATGCCGCCAGTATCCTGACGCATGAGTCTCAAAGTTTTGGTCTCTTCCGGTGAGAATTTTGGCGATGTGTTAGCTCAGATGTGGAGGTGGTGAATGTCTGTTCATTCTCGAACAACGTTGAGGTTCGCAGCTCAGATATATGTTGAGAACATTATCCTCATTCGCAGCCATGTTTTCTGATGTGTATGTATGTACACGTGTATTGCCACATAGGCCTATGCCGCCAGTATCCTGACGCATGAGTCTCTCAGTTTGTTTGTTTTTCCCGTGAAAAAGTTGGCAATATTTTGGCTCGGATGTCGAGCTGGTGAGTGTCTCTTCATTCTCGAACAACGTTGAGGCTCGCAGCTCAGATATATGTCTAGAAAATTGTCCTCATTCGCAGCCATGTTTTCTTATGTGTATGGATGTACACGTGTATTGCCTCATAGGCCTATGCCGCCAGTGTCCTAACGCATGAGTCTCACAGTTTGGGTTTTTTTTTAGTGAGAAATTTGGCAATATTTTGGCTTGGATGTCGAGCTGGTGAGTGTCTCTTCATTCTCGAACAACGTTGAGGTTCGCAGCTCAGATATATGTCGAGAAAATTGTTATCATTCGCAGCCATGTTTTCTTATGTGTATGTATGTACACGTGTATTGCCTCATAGGCCTATGCCGCCAGTGTCCTAACGCATGAGTCTCACAGTTTGGGGTTTTTTTCAGTGAGACATTTGGCAATATTTTGGCTTGGATATCGAGCTGATGAGTGTCTCTTCATTCTCGAACAACGTTGAGGTTCGCAGCTCAGATATATGTCGAGAAAATTGTTATCATTCGCAGCCATGTTTTCTTATGTGTATGTATGTACACGTGTATTGCCTCATAGGCCTATGCCGCCCGTGTCCTGACGTATGAGTCTCACAGTTTGTTTTTTTTCCAGTGAGAAATTTGGAAATATTTTGTCTCAGATGTCGAGCAGGCGAGAGTCTCTTCATTCTCGAACAACGTTGAGGTTCGCAGCTCAGATATAAGTTCATAAAATTATCCTCATTCGCAGCCATCTTTTCTTATGTTTATGCGTGTACACGTGTATTGCCGCATAGGCCTATGCCGCCAGTGTCCTGACGCATGAGTCTCAAAGTTTTGGTCTCTTCCGGTGAGAATTTTGGCGATATATTAGCTCAGATGTGGAGGTGGTGAATGTCTCTTCATTCTCCAATAACGTTGAGGTTCGCAGCTCAGATATATGTCGAGAAAAATATCCTCATTCGCATCCATGTTTTCTTATGTGTATGTATGTACACGGGTATTACCGCATAGGCCTATGCCGCCAGTGTCCTGACTCATGGGTCTCAGAGTTTTGTTTTTTTTCAGTGAGAAACTTGGCAATATTTTGGCTCAGATGTTGAGCTGGCGAGTGTCTCTTCATTCTCGAACTACGTTGAGGTTCGCAGCTCAGATATAAGTTCATAAAATTATCCTCATTCGCAGCCATGTTTTCTTATGTTTATGCGTGTACACGTGTATTGCCGCATAGGCTGATGCCGCGAGTGTCCTGAAGCATGGGTATCATAGTTTTGTTTTTTTCCAGTGATAAATTTGGCAATATTTTGGCTCGGATGTCGAGCTGGTGAGTGTCTCTTCATTCTCGAACAACGTTGAGGTTCGCAGCTCAGATATAAGTTCATAAAATTATCCTCATTCGCAGCCATGTTTTCTGATGTGTATGTATGTACATGTGTATCGTCACATAGGCATATGCCCCCAGTGTCCTGACGCATGAGTCTCAAAGTTTTGGTCTCTTCCTGTGAGAATTTTGGCGATATGTTAGCTCAGATGTGGAGGTGGTAAATGTCTCTTCATTCTCGAACAACGTTGAGGTTAGCAGCTCAGATTATATGTCGAGAAAATTATCCTCATTCGCAGCCATGTTTTCTGATGTGTATTTACGTACACGTGTATTGCCACAAAGGCCTATGCCGCCAGTATCCTGACGCATGAGTCTCTCATCTGTTTGTTTTTTTCAGTGAGAAATTTGGCAATATTTTGCTCAGATGTCGGACTGGTGAGTGTCTCTTCATTCTCGAACAACGTTGAGGCTCGCAGCTCAAATATATGTCCACAAAATTGTCCTCATTCACAGCCATGTTTTCTTATGTGTATGTATGTACACGTGTATAGGCCTATGCCGCCCTTGTCCTGACGTATGAGTCTCACAGTTTGGTTTTTTTCCAGTGAGAAATTTGGAAATATTTTGGCCCAGATGTCGAGCTGGCGAGTGTCTCTTCATTCTCGAACAACGTTGGGCTTCGCAGCTCAGATATAAGTTCATAACATTATCCTCATTCGCAGCCATGTTTTCTTATGTTTATGCGTGTACACGTGTATTGCCGCATAGGCCTATGCCGCCAGTGTCCTGACGCATGAGTCTCAAAGTTGTGGTCTCTTCCGGTGAGAATTTTGGCGATGTGTTAGCTCAGATGTGGAGGTGGTGAATGTCTCTTCATTCTCGAACAACGTTGAGGTTCGCAGCTCAGATATATGTCGAGAACATTTTCCTCATTCGCAGCCATGTTTTCTGATGTGTATGTATGTACACGTGTATTGCCACATAGGCCTATGCCGCCAGTATACTGACGCATGAGTCTCTCAGTTTGTTTGTTTTTCCAGTGAGAAATTTTGCAATATTTTGGCTCGGATGTCGAGCTGGTGAGTGTCTCTTCATTCTCGAACAACGTTGAGGCTCGCAGCTCAGATATATGTCGAGAAAATGGTCCTCATTCGCAGCCATGTTTTCTTATGTGTATGGATGTACACGTGTATCGCCTCATAGGCCTATGCCGCCAGTGTCTTGAGGCATGAGTCTCACAGTTTTGGTTTTTTCCAGTGAGAAATTTGGAAATATTTTGGCTCAGATGTCGAGTAGGCGAGTGTCTCTTCATTCTCGAACAACGTTGAGGTTCGCAGCTCAGATATAAGTTCATAAAATTATCCTCATTCGCAGCCATGTTTTCTGATATGTTTGTATGTACACGTGTATTGCCTCCTAGGCCTATGCCGCCAGTATCCTGACGCATGCGTCTCTCAGTTTGTTTTTTCCCAGTGAGAAATTTGGCAATATTTTGGCTCGGATGTTGAGCTGGTGAGTGTCTCTTCATTCTCCAACAACGTTGAGGCTCGCAGCTCAGATATATGTCCACAAAATTGTCCTCATTCGCAGCCATGTTTTCTTATGTGTATGTATGTACATGTGTATTGCCACATAGGCCTATTCCGCCAGTGTCCTGACGCATGAGTCTCAAAGTTGTGGTCTCTTCCGGTGAGAATGTTGGCGATGTGTTAGCTCAGATGTGGAGGTGGTGAATGTCTCTTCATTCTCGAACAACGTTGAGGTTCGCAGCTCAGATATATGTCGAGAACAATATCCTCATTCGCAGCCATGTTTTCTGATGTGTATGTATGTACACGTGTATTGCCACATAGGCATATGCCGCCAGTATACTGACGCATGAGTCTCTCAGTTTTGGGTTTTTCCAGTGAGAAAAGTGGCAATATTTTGGCTCGGATGTCAAGCTGGTGAGTGTCTCTTCATTCTCGAACAACGTTGAGGCTCGCAGCTCAGATATAAGTTCATAAAATTATCCTCATTCGCAGCCATGTTTTCTGATGTGTTTGTATGTACACGTGTATTGCCACATATGCTTATGCCGCCAGTGTCCTGACGCATGAGTCTCTCAGTTTAGGCTTGTTCCAGTCAGAAATTTTGCAATATTGTGGCTCAGATGTCGAGCTGGTGAGTGTCTCTTCATTCTCGAACAACGTTGAGGTTCCCAGCTCGGATATATGTCGAGAACATTATCCTCATTCGCAGCCATGTTTTCTGATGTGTATGTATGTACACGTGTATTGCCACATAGGCATATGCCGCCAGTATATTGACGCATGAGTCTCTCAGTTTGTTTGTTTTTCCAGTGAGAAATTTGGCAATATTTTGGCTCGGATGTCGAGCTGGTGAGTGTCTCTTCATTCTCGTACTACGTTGAGGCTCGCAGCTCAAATATATGTCGAGAAAATGGTCCTCATTCGCAGCCATGTTTTCTTATGTGTATGTATGTACATGTGTATTGCCTCATAGGCCTATGCCGCCAGTGTCCTGACGCATGAGTCTCACAGTTTGGGTTTTTTCAAGTGAGAAATTTGGAAATATTTGGGTCAAATGTCGAGCAGGCGAGTGTCTCTTCATTCTCGAACAACGTTGAGGTTCGCAGCTCAGATATAAGTTCATAAAATTATACTCATTCGCAGCCATGTTTTCTGATGTGTTTGTATGTACACGTGTATTGCCACATAGGCATATGCCGCCAGTGTCCTGACGCATGAGTCTCTCAGTTTAGGTTTGTTCCAGTGAGAAATTTGGCAATATTTTGGCTCAGATGTCGAGCTGGTGAGTGTCTCTTCATTTTCGAACAACGTTGAGGTTCGCAGCTCAGATATATGTCGAGAACACTATCCTCATTCGCAGCCATGTTTTCTGATGTGTATGTATGTACACGTGTATTGCCACATAGGCATATGCCGCCAGTGTCCTGACGCATGAGTCTCTCAGTTTAGGTTTGTTTCAGTGAGAAATTTGGCAATATTTTGGCTCAGATGTCGAGCTGGTGAGTGTCTCTTCATTCTCGAACAACGTTGAGGTTTGCAGCTCAGATATATGTCGAGAACATTATCCTCATTCGCAGCCATGTTTTCTGATGTGTATGTATGTACACGTGTATTGCCACATAGGCCTATGCCGCCAGTATACTGACGCATGAGTCTCTCAGTTTGTTTGTTTTTCCAGTGAGAAATTTGGCAATATTTTGGCTCGGATGTCGAGCTGGTGAGTGTCTCTTCATTCTCGAACAACGTTGAGGCTTGCAGCTCAGATATATGTCGAGAAAATGGTCTTCATTCGCAGCCATGTTTTCTGATGTGTATGTATGTACACGTGTATTGCCGCATAGGCCTATGCCGCCAGTATCCTGACGCATGAGTCTCTCAGTTTGTTTTTTTTTCAGTGAGAAATTTGGCAATATTTTGGGTCGGATTCCGAGCTGGTGAGCGTCTCTTCATTCTCGAACAACGTTGAGAATCGCAGCTCAGATATATGTCGACAAAATTATCCTCATTCGTAGCCACGTTTTCTTATGTGTATGTATGTACACGTGTATTGCCTCATAGGCCTATGCCGCCAGTGTCCTGACGCATGATTCTCTCAGTTTGTTTGTTTTTCCTGTGATAAATTTGGCAATATTTTGGCTCGGATGTCGAGCTGGTGAGTGTCTCTTCATTCTCGAACTACGTTGAGGCTCGCAGCTCAAATATATGTCGAGAAAATGGTCCTCATTCGCAGCCATGTTTTCTTATGTGTATGTATGTACATGTGTATTGCCTCATAGGCCTATGCCGCCAGTGTCCTGACGCATGAGTCTCACAGTTTGGGTTTTTTCAAGTGATAAATTTGGAAATATTTTGGGTCAAAAGTCGAGCAGGCGAGTGTCTCTTCATTCTCGAACAACGTTGAGGATCGCAGCTCAGATATATGTCGACAAAATTATCCTCATTCGTAGCCATGTTTTATTATGTGTATGTATGTACATGTGTATTGTCTCATAGGCCTATGGCGCCAGTATGCTGACGCATGAGTCTCTCAGTTTAGGGTTGTTCCAGTGAGAAATGTGGCAATATTTTGGCTCGGATGTCGAGCTGGTGAGTGTCTCTTTATTCTCGAACAACGTTGAGGCTCGCAGCTCAGATATATGTCGACAAAATTATCCTCATTCGTAGTCATGTTTTCTTATGTGTATGTATGTACACGTGTATTGCCTCATAGGCCTATGCCGCCCGTGTCCTGACGTATGTGTCTCGCAGTTTGGGTTTTTTCCAGTGAGAAATTTGGAAATATTTTGGCTCAGATGTCGAGCAGGCGAGTGTCTCTTCATTCTCGAACAACGTTGAGGTTCGCAGCTCAGATATATGTCGATAAAATTATCCTCATTCGCAGCCATGTTTTCTGATGTGTTTGTATGTACACGTGTATTGCCACATAGGCATATGCCGCCGGTGTCCTGACGCATGAGTCTCTCAGTTTAGGTTTGTTCCAGTGAGAAATTTCGCAATATTTTGGCTCAGATGTCGAGCTGGTGAGTGTCTCTTCATTATCGAACAACGTTGAGGTTCGCAGCTCAGATATATGTCGAGAACATTATCCTCATTCGCAGCCATGTTTTCTGATGTGTATGTATGTACACGTGTATTGCCACATAGGCATATGCCGCCAGTGTCCTGACGCATGAGTCTCTCAGTTTAGGTTTGTTTCAGTGAGAAATTTGGCAATATTTTGGCTCAGATGTCGAGCTGGTGAGTGTCTCTTCATTCTCGAACAACGTTGAGGTTCGCAGCTCAGATATATGTCAAGAACATTATCCTCATTCGCAGCCATGTTTTCTGATGTGTATGTATGTACACGTGTATTGCCACATGGGCATATGCCGCCAGTGTCCTGACGCATGAGTCTCTCAGTTTGGGTTTTTTCCAGTGAGAAATTTGTCAATATTTTGGCTCTGATGTCGAGCTGGCGAGTGTCTCTTCAACCTCGAACTACGTTGAGGTTCGCAGCTCAGATATAAGTTCATAAAATGTTCCTCATTCGCAGCCATGTTTTCTTATGTGTATGTATGTACACGTGTATTACCGCATAGGCCTATGCCGCCAGTGTCCTGACTCATGGGTCTCAGAGTTTGGGTTTTTTCCAGTGAGAAATTTGGCAATATTTTGGCTCGGATGTCGAGCTGGTGAGTGTCTCTTCATTCTCGAACAACGTTGAGGCTTGCAGCTCAGATATATGTCGACAAAATTATCCTCATTCGTAGCCATGGTTTCTTATGTGTATGTATGTACACGTGTATTGCCTCATAGGCCTATGCTGCCAGTATACTGACGCATGAGCCCCTCAGTTTGTTTGTTTTTCCAGTGAGAAATCTGGCAATATTTTGGCTCGGATGTCGAGCTGGTGAGTGTCTCTTCATTCTCGAACAACGTTGAGGCTCGCAGCTCAGATATATGTCGAGAAAAATGTCCTCATTAGCAGCCATGTTTTGAGTCTCAAACTTTTGGTCTCTTCCAGTGAGAATTTTGGCGATGTGTTAGCTCAGATGTGGAGGTGGTGAATGTCTCCTCATTCTCCAACAACGTTGAGGTTCGCAGCTCAGATATAAGTTCATAAAAATATCCTCATTCGCAGCCATGTTTTCTGATGTGTTTGTATGTACACGTGTATTGCCACATAGGCATATTCCGCCAGTGTCCTGACGCATGAGTCTCTCAGTTTAGGTTTGTTCCAGTAAGAAATTTGGCAATATTTTGGCTCAGATGACGAGCTGGTGAGTGTCTCTTCATTCTCGAACAACGTTGAGGCTCGCAGCCCAGATATATGTCGAGAAAATTGTCCTCATTTGCAGCCATGATTTCTTATGTGTATGGATGTACCCGTGTATTGCCTCATAGGCCTATGCCGACAGTGTCCTGACGCATTAGTCTCACAGTTTTTGTTTTTTTCAGTGAACATTTTGAAATATTTTGGCTCAGATGTCGAGCTGGCGAGTGTCTCTTCATTCTCGAACAACGTTGAGGTTCGCAGCTCAGATATAAGTTCATCAAATTATCCTCATTCGCAGCCATGTTTTCTTATGTTTATGCGTGTACACGTGTATTGCCGCATAGGCCTATGCCGCCAGTGTCCTGACGCATGAGTCTCAAAGTTGTGGTCTCTTCCGGTGAGAATTTTTGGCGATATGTTAGCTCAGATGTGGAGGTGGTGAATGTTTCTTCATTCTCCAACAACGTTGAGGTTCGCAGCTCAGATATATGTCGAGAACATTATCCTCATTCGCAGCCATGTTTTCTGATGTGTATGTATGTACACGTTTATTGCCATAGGCCTATGCCGCCAGTATATTGACGCATGAGCCTCTCAGTTTGTTTGTTTTTTTCAGTGAGAAATCTGGCAATATTTTGGCTCGGATGTCGAGCTGGTGAGTGTCTCTTCATTCTCGAACAACGTTGAGGTTCGCAGCTCAGATATATGTCGAGAAAAATATCTTCATTCGCAGCCATGTTTTCTGATGTGTTTGTATGTACACGTGTATTGCCACATAGGCATATGCCGCTAGTGTCCTGACGCATGAGTCTCTCAGTTTAGGTTTGTTCCAGTGAGAAATTTGGCAATATTTTGGCTCAGATGTCGAGCTGGTGAGTGTCTCTTCATTCTCGAACAACGTTGAGCTTCGCAGATCAGATACATGTCGAGAACATTATCATGTCACCAGTGTCCAGAAGCATGAGTCTCACAGTTTTTTTTTTTTTTTCCAGTGAGAAATTTGGCAATATTTTGGCTCGGATTTCGAGCTTGTGAGTGTCTCTTCATTCTCCAACAACGTTGAGGTTCGCAGCTCAGATATATGTCGAGAACATTATCCTCATTCGCAGCCATGTTTTCTGATGTGTTTGTATGTACACGTGTAGTACCACATAGGCATATGCCGCCAGTGTCCTGACGCATGAGTCTCTCAGTTTAGGTTTGTTCCAGTGAGAAATTTGGCAATATTTTGGCTCAGATGTCGAGCTGGTGAGTGTCTCTTCATTCTCGAACAACGTTGAGCTTCGCAGATCAGATACATGTCGAGAACATTATCATGTCACCAGTGTCCAGAAGCATGAGTCTCACAGTTTGGTTTTTTTTCCAGTGAGAAATTTGGCAATATTTTGGCTCGGATGTCGAGCTTGTGAGTGTCTCTTCATTCTTGAACAACGTTGAGGCTCGCAGCTCAGATATATGTCGAGAAAAATATCCTCATTCGCAGCCATGTTTTCTGATGTGTTTGCATGTACACGTGTAGTGCCACATAGGCATATGCCGCCAGTGTCCTGACGCATGAGTCTCTCAGTTTAGGTTTGTTCCACTGAGAAATTTGGCAATATTTTGGCTCAGATGTCGAGCTGGTGAGTGTCTCTTCATTCTCGAACAACGTTGAGGTTCGCAGCTCAGATATAAGTTCATAAAATTATCCTCATTCGCAGCCATGTGTTCTTATGTGTATTGATGTACACGTGTATTGCCTCATAGGTCTATGCCGCCAGTGTCCTGACGCATGAGTCTCACAGTTTTGGTTTTTTCCAGTGAGAAATTTGGCAATATTTTGGCTCAGATGTCGAGCTGGCGAGTGTCTCTTCATTCTCGAACTACGTTGAGGTTCGCAGCTCAGATATATGTCGTGAAAATTGTCCTCATTCGCAGCCATGTTTTCTTATGTGTATGTATGTACACGTGTATTGCCTCATAGGCCTATGCCGCCAGTGTCCTGAAGCATGAGTCTCACAGTTTTGGTCTCTTCCTGTGAGAATTGTGGCGATATGTTAGCTCAGATGTTGAGCTGGTGAGTGTCGTTTCATTCTCGAACAACGTTGAGGTTCGCAGCTCAAATATAAGTCCAGAATATTATCCTCATTCGCATCCATGTTTTCTTACGTGTATGTATGTACACGTGTATTACCGCATAGGCCTATGCCGCCAGTGTCCTGACTCATGGGTCTCAGAGTTTGGGTTTTTTCCAGTGAGAAATTTGGCAATATTTTGGCTCGGATGTCGAGCTGGTGGGTGTCTCTTCATTCTCGAACAACGTTGAGGCTTGCAGCTCAGATATATGTCGACACAATTATCCTCATTCGTAGCCATGTTTTCTTATGTGTATGTATGTACACGTGTATTGCCTCATAGGCCTATGCTGCCAGTATACTGACGCATGAGCTCCTCAGTTTGTTTGTTTTTCCAGTGAGAAATCTGCCAATATTTTGGCTCGGATGTCGAGCTGGTGAGTGTCTCTTCATTCTCGAACAACGTTGAGGCTCGCAGATCAGATATATGTCGAGAAAAATGTCCTCATTAGCAGCCATGTTTTGAGTCTCAAACTTTTGGTCTCTTCCAGTGAGAATTTTGGCGATGTGTTAGCTCAGATGTGGAGGTGGTGAATGTCTCCTCATTCTCCAACAACGTTGAGGTTCGCAGCTCAGATATAAGTTCATAAAATTATCCTCATTCGCAGCCATGTTTTCTGATGTGTTTGTATGTACACGTGTATTGCCACATAGGCATATTCTGCCAGTGTCCTGACGCATGAGTCTCTCAGTTTAGGTTTGTTCCAGTGAGAAATTTGGCAATATTTTGGCTCAGATGACGAGCTGGTGAGTGTCTCTTCATTCTCGAACAACGTTGAGGCTCGCAGCCCAGATATATGTCGAGAAAATTGTCCTCATTTGCAGCCATGATTTCTTATGTGTATGGATCTACCCGTGTATTGCCTCATAGGCCTATGCCGACAGTGTCCTGACGCATTAGTCTCACAGTTTTGTTTTTTTCAGTGAAAATTTTGAAATATTTTGGCTCAGATGTCGAGCTGGCGAGTGTCTCTTCATTCTCGAACAACGTTGAGGTTCGCAGCTCAGATATAAGTTCATCAAATTATCCTCATTCGCAGCCATGTTTTCTTATGTTTATGCGTGTACACGTGTATTGCCGCATAGGCCTATGCCACCAGTGTCCTGACGCATGAGTCTCAAAGTTGTGGTCTCTTCCGGTGAGAATTTTTGGCGATATGTTAGCTCAGATGTGGAGGTGGTGAATGTTTCTTCATTCTCCAACAACGTTGAGGTTCGCAGCTCAGATATATGTCGAGAACATTATCCTCATTCGCAGCCATGTTTTCTGATGTGTATGTATGTACACGTTTATTGCCATAGGCCTATGCCGCCAGTATATCGACGCATGAGCCTCTCAGTTTGTTTGTTTTTTTCAGTGAGAAATCTGGCAATATTTTGGCTCGGATGTCGAGCTGGTGAGTGTCTCTTCATTCTCGAACAACGTTGAGGTTCGCAGCTCAGATATATGTCGAGAAAAATATCTTCATTCGCAGCCATGTTTTCTGATGTGTTTGTATGTACACGTGTATTGCCACATAGGCATATGCCGCTAGTGTCCTGACGCATGAGTCTCTCAGTTTAGGTTTGTTCCAGTGAGAAATTTGGCAATATTTTGGCTCAGATGTCGAGCTGGTGAGTGTCTCTTCATTCTCGAATAACGTTGAGGTTCGCAGCTCAGATATATGTCGAGAACATTATTCTCATTCGCAGCCATGTTTTCTGATGTGTATGTATGTACACGTGTATTGCCACATAGGCCTATGCCGCCAATATCCTGACGCATGAGTCTCTCAGTTTGGGTTTTTTCCAGTGAAAAATTTGGCAATATTTTGGCTCGGATGTCGAGCTGGTGAGTGTGTCTTCATTCTCGAACAACGTTGAGGTTCGCAGCTCAGATATATGTCGAGAACATTATCCTCATTCGCAGCCATGTTTTCTGATGTGTATGTATGTACACGTGTATTGCCTCATAGGCCTATGCCGCCAGTGTCCTGACGTATGAGTCTCTCAGTTTAGGTTTGTTCCAGTGAGAAATTTGGCAATATTTTGGCTCAAATGTCGAGCTGGTGAGTGTCTCTTCATTCTCGAACAACGTTGAGATTCGCAGCTCAGATATATGTCGAGAACATTATCCTCATTCGCAGCCATGTTTTCTTATGTGTATGTATGTACACGTGTATTGCCACATAGGCCTATGCCGCCAGTATCCTGACGCATGAGTCTCTCAGTTTGGTTTTTTTCCAGTGAGAAATTTGGCAATATTTTGGCTCGGATGTCGAGCTGGTGAATGTCTCTTCATTCTCGAACAACGTTGAGGCTCGCAGCTCAGATATATGTTGACAAAATTATCCTCATTCGTAGCCATGTTTTCTGATGTGTATGTATGTACACGTGTATTGCCTCATAGGCCTATGCCGCCCGTGTCCTGACGTATGAGTCTCACAGTTTGGGCTTTTTCCAGTGAGAAATTTTGAAATATTTTGGCTCAGATGTCGAGCTGGCGAGTGTCTCTTCTTTCTCGAACAACGTTGAGGTTCGCAGCTCAGATATAAGTTCATAAAATTATCCTCATTCGCAGCCATGTTTTCTTATATTTATGCGTGTACACGTGTATTGCCGCATAGGCCTATGCCGCCAGTGTCCTGACGCATGAGTCTCAAAGTTGTGGTCTCTTCCGGTGAGAATTTTTGGCGATATGTTAGCTCAGATGTGGAGGTGGTGAATGTTTCTTCATTCTCCAACAACGTTGAGGTTCGCAGCTCAGATATATGTCGAGAACATTATCCTCATTCGCAGCCATGTTTTCTGATGTGTATGTATGTACACGTTTATTGCCATATAGGCCTATGCCGCCAGTATACTGACGCATGAGCCTCTCAGTTTGTTTGTTTTTTCAGTGACAAATCTGGCAATATTTTGGCTCGGATGTCGAGCTGGTGAGTGTCTCTTCATTCTCGAACAACGTTGAGGTTCGCAGTTCAGATATATGTCGGGAAAAATATCCTCATTCGCAGCCATGTTTTCTGATGTGTTTGTATGTACACGTGTATTGCCACATAGGCATATCCCGCTAGTGTCCTGACGCATGAGTCTCTCAGTTTAGGTTTGTTCCAGTGAGAAATTTGGCAATATTTTGGCTTAGATGTCGAGCTGGTGAGTGTCTCTTCATTCTCGAATAACGTTGAGGTTCGCAGATCAGATATATGTCGAGAACATTATTCTCATTCGCAGCCATGTTTTCTGATGTGTATGTATGTACACGTGTATTGCCACATAGGCCTATGCCGCCAATATCCTGACGCATGAGTCTCTCAGTTTGGGTTTTTTCCAGTGAGAAATTTGGCAATATTTTGGCTCGGATGTCGAGCTGGTGAGTGTCTCTTCATTCTCGAACAACGTTGAGGTTCGCAGCTCAGATATATGTTGAGAACATTATCCTCATTCGCAGCCATGTTTTCTGATGTGTATGTATGTACACGTGTATTGCCACATAGGCCTATGCCGCCAGTATCCTGACGCATGAGTCTCTCAGTTTGGTTTTTTTCCAGTGAGAAATTTGGCAATATTTTGGCTCGGATGTCGAGCTGGTGAATGTCTCTTCATTCTCGAACAACGTTGAGGCTCGCAGCTCAGATATAAGTTCACAAAATTATCCTCATTCGTAGCCATGTTTTCTGATGTGTTTGTATGTACACGTGTATTGCCACATAGGCATATGCCGCCAGGGTCCTGACGCATGAGTCTCTCAGTTTGGGTTTTTTCTAGTGAGAAATTTGGCAATATGTTGGCTCTGATGTCGAGCTGGCGAGTGTCTCTTCATCCTCGAACTACGTTGAGGTTCGCAGCTCAAATATAAGTTTATAAAATTATCCTCATTCGCAGCCATGTTTTCTGATGTGTATGTATGTACACGTGTATTGCCGCTTAGGCCTATGCCGCCAGTGTCCTGACGTTAGCTCAGATGTGGAGGTGGTGAATGTTTCTTCATTCTCGAACTACGTTGAGGTTCGCAGCTCAGATATAAGTCGAGAAAAATATCTTCATTCGCAGCCATGTTTTCTGATGTGTTTGTATGTACAAGTGTATTGCCACATAGGCATATGCCGCCAGTGTCCTGACGCATGAGTATCTCAGTTTAGGTTTGTTCCAGTGAGAAATTTGGCAATATTTTGGCTCAGATGTCGGACTGGTGAGTGTCTCTTCATTCTCGAACAACGTTGAGGCTCGCAGCTCAAATATAAGTCGACAAAATTATCCTCATTCGCAGCCATGTTTTCTGATGTGCATGTATGTACACGTGTATTGCCACATAGGCATATGCCGCCAGTGTCCTGACGCATGAGTCTCTCAGTTTAAGTTTGTTCCAGTGAGAAATTTGGCAATATTTTGGCTCACATGTCGAGCTTGTGAGTGTCTCTTCATTCTCGAACAACGTTGAGGTTCGCAGCTCAGATATATGTCGAGAACATTATCCTCATTCGCAGCCATGTTTTCTGATGTGTATGTATGTACACGTGTATTGCCTCATAGGCCTATGCCGCCAGTATCCTGACGCATGAGTCTCACAGTTTGTTTTTTTTCCAGTGAGAAATTTGGAAATATTTTGGCTCAGATGTCCAGCTGGCGAGTGTCTCTTTATTCTCGAACAACGTTGAGGTTCGCAGCTCAGATATAAGTTCATAAAATTATCCTCTTTCGCAGCCATGTTTTCTTATGTTTATGCGTGTACACGTGTATTGCCGCATAGGCCTATGCCGCCAGTGTCCTGACGCATGAGTCTCAAAGTTTTGGTCTCTTCCGTTGAGAATTTGGGCGATATGTTAGCTCAGATGTGGAGGTGGTGAATGTCTCTTCATTCTCCAACAACGTTGAGGTTCGCAGCTCAAATATAAGTCGAGAATATTATCCTCATTCGCATCCATGTTTTCTTACGTGTATGTATGTACACGTGTATTACCGCATAGGCCTATGCCGCCAATATCCTGACGCATGAGTCTCTCAGTTTGGGTTTTTTCCAGTGAGAAATTTGGCAATATTTTGGCTCGGATGTCGAGCTGGTGAGTGTCTCTTCATTCTCGAACAACGTTGAGGTTCGCAGCTCAGATATATGTCGAGAACATTATCCTCATTCGCAGCCATGTTTTCTGATGTGTATGTATGTACACGTGTATTGCCTCATAGGCCTATGCCGCCAGTGTCCTGACGTATGAGTCTCTCAGTTTAGGTTTGTTCCAGTGAGAAATTTGGCAATATTTTGGCTCAAATTTCGAGCTGGTGAGTGTCTCTTCCTTCTCGAACAACGTTGAGATTCGCAGCTCAGATATATGTCGAAAAAAATATCCTCATTCGCAGCCATGTTTTCTGATGTGTTTGTATGTACACGTGTATTGCCACATAGGCATATGCCGCTAGTGTCCTGACGCATGAGTCTCTCAGTTTAGGTTTGTTCCATTGAGAAATTTGGCAATATTTTGGCTCAGATGTCGAGCTGGTGAGTGTCTCTTCATTCTCGAACAACGTTGAGGTTTGCAGCTCAGATATATGTCGAGAACATTATCCTCATTCGCAGCCATGTTTTCTGATGTGTATGTATGTACACATGTATTGCCACATAGGCCTATGCCGCCAGTATCCTGACGCATGAGTCTCTCAGTTTGGGTTTTTTCCAGTGAGAAATTGGGCAATATTTTGGTTCAGATGTCGAGCTGGTGAGTGTCTCTTCATTCTCGAACAACGTTGAGGTTCGCAGCTCAGATATATGTCGAGAACATTATCCTCATTCGCAGCCATGTTTTCTGATGTGTATGTATGTACACGTGTATTGCCACATAGGCATATGCCGCCAGTGTCCTGACGCATGAGTCTCTCAGTTTAGGTTTGTTCCAGTGAGAAATTTGGCAATATTTTGGCTCGGATGTTGAGCTGGTGAGTGTCTCTTCATTCTCGAACAACGTTGAGGCTCGCAGCTCAGATATATGTCGAGAAAAATGTCCTCATTCGCAGCCATGTTTTCTTATGTGTATGGATGTACACGTGTATTTCCTCAGAGGCCTATGCCGCCAGTGTCCTGACGCATGAGTCTCACAGTTTTGTTTTTTTCCAGTAAAAAATTGGGAAATATTTTGTCTCAGATGTTGAGCTGGCGAGTGTCTCTTCATTCTCGAACAACGTTGAGGTTCGCAGCTCAGATATAAGTTCATCAAATTATCCTCATTCGCAGCCATGTTTTCTTATGTTTATGCGTGTACATGTGTATTGCCGCATAGGCCTATGCCGCCAGTGTCTTGACGCATGAGTCTCAAAGTTGTGGTCTCTTCCGGTGAGAATTTTTGGCGATATGTTAGCTCAGATGTGGAGGTGGTGAATGTTTCTTTATTCTCCAACAACGTTGAGGTTCGCAGCTCAGATATATGTCGAGAACATTATCCTCATTCGCAGCCATGTTTTCTGATGTGTATGTATGTACACGTGTATTGCCACAAAGGCCTATGCCGCCAGTATACTGACGCATGAGCCTCTCAGTTTGTTTGTTTTTCCAGTGAGAAATCTGGCAATACTTTGGCTCGGATGTCGAGCTGGTGAGTGTCTCTTCATTCTCGAACAACGTTGAGGCTCGCAGCTCAGATATATGTCGAGAAAAGTGTCCTCATTAGCAGCCATATTTTGAGTCTCAAAGTTTTGGTCTCTTCCAGTGAGAATTTTGGCGATGTGTTAGCTCAGATGTGGAGGTGGTGAATGTCTCCTCATTCTCCAACAACGTTGAGGTTCGCAGCTCAGATATATGTCGAGAACATTATCCTCATTCGCAGCCATGTTTTCTGATGTGTATGTATGTACACGTGTATTGACACATAGGCCTATGCCGCCAGTATACTGACGCATGAGCCCCTCAGTTTGTTTGTTTTTCCAGTGAGAAATTTAGAAATATTTTGGCTCAGATGTCGAGCTGGCGAGTGTCTTTTCATTCTCGAACAACGTTGAGGTTCGCAGCTCAGATATAAGTTCATCAAATTATCCTCATTCGCAGCCATGTTTTCTGATGTGTTTGTATGTACACGTGTAGTACAACATAGGCATATGCCGCCAGTGTCCTGACGCATGAGTCTCTCAGTTTAGGTTTGTTCCAGTGAGAAATTTGGCAATATTTTGGCTCAGATGTCGAGCTGGTGAGTGTCTCTTCATTCTCGAACAACGTTGAGCTTCGCAGATCAGATACATGTCGAGAACATTATCATGTCACCAGTGTCCAGAAGCATGAGTCTCACAGTTTGGTTTTTTTTCCAGTGAGAAATTTTGCAATATTTTGGCTCGGATTTCGAGCTTGTGAGTGTCTCTTCATTCTCGAACAACGTTGAGGTTCGCAGCTCAGATATATGTCGAGAACATTATCCTCATTCGCAGCCATGTTTTCTGATGTGTATGTATGTACACGTGTATTGCCTCATAGGCCTATGCCGCCAGTGTCCTGACGTATGAGTCTCTCAGTTTAGGTTTGTTCCAGTGAGAAATTTGGCAATATTTTGGCTCAAATGTCGAGCTGGTGAGTGTCTCTTCATTCTCGAACAACGTTGAGATTCGCAGCTCAGATATATGTCGAAAAAAATATCCTCATTCACAGCCATGTTTTCTGATGTGTTTGTATGTACACGTGTATTGCCACATAGGCATATGCCGCTAGTGTCCTGACGCATGAGTCTCTCAGTTTAGGTTTGTTCCATTGAGAAATTTGGCAATATTTTGGCTCAGATGTCGAGCTGGTGAGTGTCTCTTCATTCTCGAACAACGTTGAGGTTTGCAGCTCAGATATATGTCGAGAACATTATCCTCATTCGCAGCCATGTTTTCTGATGTGTATGTATGTACACATGTATTGCCACATAGGCCTATGCCGCCAGTATCCTGACGCATGAGTCTCTCAGTTTGGGTTTTTTCCAGTGAGAAATTGGGCAATATTTTGGTTCAGATGTCGAGCTGGTGAGTGTCTCTTCATTCTCGAACAACGTTGAGGTTCGCAGCTCAGATATATGTCGAGAACATTATCCTAATTCGCAGCCATGTTTTCTGATGTGTATGTATGTACACGTGTATTGCCACATAGGCATATGCCGCCAGTGTCCTGACGCATGAGTCTCTCAGTTTAGGTTTGTTCCAGTGAGAAATTTGGCAATATTTTGGCTCGGATGTTGAGCTGGTGAGTGTCTCTTCATTCTCGAACAACGTTGAGGCTCGCAGCTCAGATATATGTCGAGAAAAATGTCCTCATTCGCAGCCATGTTTTCTTATGTGTATGGATGTACACGTGTATTTCCTCAGAGGCCTATGCCGCCAGTGTCCTGACGCATGAGTCTCACAGTTTTGTTTTTTTCCAGTAAAAAATTGGGAAATATTTTGTCTCAGATGTTGAGCTGGCGAGTGTCTCTTCATTCTCAAACAACGTTGAGGTTCGCAGCTCAGATATAAGTTCATCAAATTATCCTCATTCGCAGCCATGTTTTCTTATGTTTATGCGTGTACATGTGTATTGCCGCATAGGCCTATGCCGCCAGTGTCCTGACGCATGAGTCTCAAAGTTGTGGTCTCTTCCGGTGAGAATTTTTGGCGATATGTTAGCTCAGATGTGGAGGTGGTGAATGTTTCTTTATTCTCCAACAACGTTGAGGTTCGCAGCTCAGATATATGTCGAGAACATTATCCTCATTCGCAGCCATGTTTTCTGATGTGTATGTATGTACACGTGTATTGCCACAAAGGCCTATGCCGCCAGTATACTGACGCATGAGCCTCTCAGTTTGTTTGTTTTTCCAGTGAGAAATCTGGCAATATTTTGGCTCGGATGTCGAGCTGGTGAGTGTCTCTTCATTCTCGAACACCGTTGAGGTTCGCAGCTCAGATATATGTCGAGAAAAATATCCTCATTCGCAGCCATGTTTTCTGATGTGTTTGTATGTACACGTGTATTACCACATAGGCATATGCCGCTAGTGTCCTGACGTATGAGTCTCTCAGTTTAGGTTTGTTCCAGTGAGAAATTTGGCAATATTTTGGCTCAAATGTCGAGCTGGTGAGTGTCTCTTCATTCTCGAACAACGTTGAGATTCGCAGCTCAGATATATGTCGAAAAAAATATCCTCATTCGCAGCCATGTTTTCTGATGTGTTTGTATGTACACGTGTATTGCCACATAGGCATATGCCGCTAGTGTCCTGACGCATGAGTCTCTCAGTTTAGGTTTGTTCCATTGAGAAATTTGGCAATATTTTGGCTCAGATGTCGAGCTGGTGAGTGTCTCTTCATTCTCGAACAACGTTGAGGTTTGCAGCTCAGATATATGTCGAGAACATTATCCTCATTCGCAGCCATGTTTTCTGATGTGTATGTATGTACACATGTATTGCCACATAGGCCTATGCCGCCAGTATCCTGACGCATGAGTCTCTCAGTTTGGGTTTTTTCCAGTGAGAAATTGGGCAATATTTTGGTTCAGATGTCGAGCTGGTGAGTGTCTCTTCATTCTCGAACAACGTTGAGGTTCGCAGCTCAGATATATGTCGAGAACATTATCCTCATTCGCAGCCATGTTTTCTGATGTGTATGTATGTACACGTGTATTGCCACATAGGCATATGCCGCCAGTGTCCTGACGCATGAGTCTCTCAGTTTAGGTTTGTTCCAGTGAGAAATTTGGCAATATTTTGGCTCGGATGTTGAGCTGGTGAGTGTCTCTTCATTCTCGAACAACGTTGAGGCTCGCAGCTCAGATATATGTCGAGAAAAATGTCCTCATTCGCAGCCATGTTTTCTTATGTGTATGGATGTACACGTGTATTTCCTCAGAGGCCTATGCCGCCAGTGTCCTGACGCATGAGTCTCACAGTTTTGTTTTTTTCCAGTAAAAAATTGGGAAATATTTTGTCTCAGATGTTGAGCTGGCGAGTGTCTCTTCATTCTCAAACAACGTTGAGGTTCGCAGCTCAGATATAAGTTCATCAAATTATCCTCATTCGCAGCCATGTTTTCTTATGTTTATGCGTGTACATGTGTATTGCCGCATAGGCCTATGCCGCCAGTGTCCTGACGCATGAGTCTCAAAGTTGTGGTCTCTTCCGGTGAGAATTTTTGGCGATATGTTAGCTCAGATGTGGAGGTGGTGAATGTTTCTTTATTCTCCAACAACGTTGAGGTTCGCAGCTCAGATATATGTCGAGAACATTATCCTCATTCGCAGCCATGTTTTCTGATGTGTATGTATGTACACGTGTATTGCCACAAAGGCCTATGCCGCCAGTATACTGACGCATGAGCCTCTCAGTTTGTTTGTTTTTCCAGTGAGAAATCTGGCAATATTTTGGCTCGGATGTCGAGCTGGTGAGTGTCTCTTCATTCTCGAACACCGTTGAGGTTCGCAGCTCAGATATATGTCGAGAAAAATATCCTCATTCGCAGCCATGTTTTCTGATGTGTTTGTATGTACACGTGTATTGCCACATAGGCATATGCCGCTAGTGTCCTGACGCATGAGTCTCTCAGTATAGGTTTGTTCCATTGAGAAATTTTGCAATATTTTGGCTCAGATGTCGAGCTGGTGAGTGTCTCTTCATTCTCGAACAACGTTGAGGTTTGCAGCTCAGATATATGTCGAGAACATTATCCTCATTCGCAGCCATGTTTTCTGATGTGTATGTATGTACACGTGTATTGCCACTGCCACATAGGCCTATGCCGCCAGTATCCTGACGCATGAGTCTCTCAGTTTGGGTTTTTTCCAGTGAGAAATTTGTCAATATTTTGGCTCAGATGTCGAGCTGGTGAGTGTCTCTTCATTCTCGAACAACGTTGAGCTTCCCAGCTCAGATACATGTCGAGAAGATTATCATGTCACCAGTGTCCAGAAGCATGAGTCTCACAGTTTGGTGTTTTTTTCAGTGAGAAATTTGGAAATATTTTGGCTCGGATGTCGAACTTGTGAGTGTCTCTTCATTCTTGAACAGCGTTGAGGCTCGCAGCTCAGATATATGTCGAGAAAAATATCCTCATTCGCAGCCATGTTTTCTGATGTGTTTGCATGTACACGTGTAGTGCCACATAGGCATATGCCGCCAGTGTCCTGACGCATGAGTCTCTCAGTTTAGGTTTGTTCCAGTGTGAAATTTGGCAATATTTTGGCTCAAATGTCGAGCTGGTGAGTGTCTCTTCATTCTCGAACAACGTTGAGGTTCGCAGCTCAGATATATGTCGAGAACATTATCCTCATTCGCAGCCATGTTTTCTGATGTGTATTAATTTCCCCAGTTGTATCCCCAGGCCTATGCCGCCAGTATCCTGACTCATGAGTCTCTCAGTTTGGATCTTTTCCAGTGAGAAATTTGGTAATATTTTGGCTCGGATGTCGAGCTGGTGAGTGTCTCTTCATTCTCGAACAACGTTGAGGTTCGCAGCTCAGATATAAGTTCATAAAATTATCCTCATTCGCAGCCATGTTTTCTTATGTTTATGCGTGTACACGTGTATTGCCGTATAGGCCTATGCCGCCAGTGTCCTGACGCATGTGTCTCAAAGTTTTGGTCTCTTCCGGTGAAAATTTTGGCGATATGTTAGCTCAGATGTGGAGGTGGTGAATGTCTCTTTATTCTCCAACAACGTTGAGGTTCGCAGCTCAGATATATGTCGAGAAAAATATCCTCATTCGAAGGCATGTTTTCTGATGTGTTTGTATGTACACGTGTATTGCCACATAGGCATATGCCGCTAGTGTCCTGACGCATGAGTCTCTCAGTATAGGTTTGTTCCATTGAGAAATTTGGCAATATTTTGGCTCAGATGTCGAGCTGGTGAGTGTCTCTTCATTCTCGAACAACGTTGAGGTTTGCAGCTCAGATATATGTCGAGAACATTATCCTCATTCGCAGCCATGTTTTCTGATGTGTATGTATGTACACGTGTATTGCCACTGCCACATAGGCCTATGCCGCCAGTATCCTGACGCATGAGTCTCTCAGTTTGGGTTTTTTCCAGTGAGAAATTTGTCAATATTTTGGCTCAGATGTCGAGCTGGTGAGTGTCTCTCCATTCTCGAACAACGTTGAGCTTCGCAGCTCAGATACATGTCGAGAAGATTATCATGTCACCAGTGTCCAGAAGCATGAGTCTCACAGTTTGGTGTTTTTTTCAGTGAGAAATTTGGCAATATTTTGGCTCGGATGTCGAACTTGTGAGTGTCTCTTCATTCTTGAACAACGTTGAGGCTCGCAGCTCAGATATATGTCGAGAAAAATATCCTCATTCGCAGCCATGTTTTCTGATGTGTTTGCATGTACACGTGTAGTGCCACATAGGCATATGCCGCCAGTGTCCTGACGCATGAGTCTCTCAGTTTAGGTTTGTTCCAGTGAGAAATTTGGCAATATTTTGGCTCAAATGTCGAGCTGGTGAGTGTCTCTTCATTCTCGAACAACGTTGAGGTTCGCAGCTCAGATATATGTCAAGAACATTATCCTCATTCGCAGCCATGTTTTCTGATGTGTATTAATTTCCCCAGTTGTATCCCCAGGCCTATGCCGCCAGTATCCTGACTCATGAGTCTCTCAGTTTGGATCTTTTCCAGTGAGAAATTTGGTAATATTTTGGCTCGGATGTCGAGCTGGTGAGTGTCTCTTCATTCTCGAACAACGTTGAGGTTCGCAGCTCAGATATAAGTTCATAAAATTATCCTCATTCGCAGCCATGTTTTCTTATGTTTATGCGTGTACACGTGTATTGCCGCATAGGCCTATGCCGCCAGTGTCCTGACGCATGTGTCTCAAAGGTTTGGTCTCTTCCGGTGAGAATTTTGGCGATATGTTAGCTCAGATGTGGAGGTGGTGAATGTCTCTTTATTCTCCAACAACGTTGAGGTTCGCAGCTCAGATATATGTCGAAAAAAATATCCTCATTCGAAGGCATGTTTTCTGATGTGTTTGTATGTACACGTGTATTGCCCATAGGCATATGCCGCCAGTGTCCTGACGCATGAGTCTCTCAGTTTAGGTTTTTTCCATCGAGAAATGTGGCCATATTTTGGCTCAGATGTCGAGCTGGTGAGTGTCTCCTCATTCTCGAACAACGTTGAGGTTCGCAGCTCAGATATATGTCAAGAAAAATATCCTCATTCGCAGCCATGTTTTCTGATGTGTTTGTATGTACACGTGTAGTGCCACATAGGCATATGCCGCCAGTGTCCTGACGCATGAGTCTCTCAGTTTGTTTGTTTTTTCAGTGAGAAATTTGGCAATATTTTGGCTCGGATGTCGAGCTGGTGAGTTTATCTTCATTCTCGAACAACGTTGAGGCTCGCAGCTCAAATATAAGTCTACAAAATTATCCTCATTCGCAGCCATGTTTTCTGATGTGTATGTATGTACACGTGTATTGCCACATAGGCATATTCCGCCAGTGTCCTGACGCATGAGTTTCTCCGTTTAGGTTTGTTCCAGTGAGAAATTTGGCAATATTTTGGCTCACATGTCGAGCTTGTGAGTGTCTCTTCATTCTCGAACAACGTTGAGGTTCGCAGCTCAGATATATGTCGAGAAAAATATCCTCATTCGCAGCCATGTTTTCTTATGTGTATGTATGTACACATGTATTGACAGATAGGCATATGCCGCCAGTGTCCTGACGCACGAGTCTCTCAGTTTAGGTTTGTTCCGGTGAGAATTTTGGCGATATGTTAGCTTAGATGTGGAGGTGGTGAATGTCTCTTCATTCTCCAACAACGTTGAGGTTCGCAGCTCAAATATATGTCGAGAACATTATCCTCATTCGCAGCCATGTTTTCTGATGTGTATGTATGTACACGTGTATTGCCTCATAGGCCTATGCCGCCAGTATCCTGACGCATGAGTCTCACAGTTTGGTTTTTTTCCAGTGAGAAATTTGGAAATATTTTGGCTCAGATGTCGAGCTGGCGAGTGTCTCTTCATTCTCGAACAACGTTGAGATTTGCAGCTCAGATTTAAGTTCATAACATTATCCTCATTCGCAGCCATGTTTTCTTATGTTTATGCGTGTACAAGTGTATTGCCGCATAGGCCTATGCCGCCAGTGTCCTGACGCATGAGTCTCAAAGTTTTGGTCTCTTCCGGTGAGAATTTTGGCGATATGTTAGCTTAGATGTGGAGGTGGTGAATGTCTCTTCATTCTCCAACAACGTTGAGGTTCGCAGCTCAGATATATGTCGAGAAAAATATCCTCATTCGCAGCCATGTTTTCTTATGTGTATGTATGTACACATGTATTGACAGATAGGCATATGCCGCCAGTGTCCTGACGCACGAGTCTCTCAGTTTAGGTTTGTTCCAGTGCGAAATTTGGCAATATTTTTGCTCAGATGTCGGACTGGTGAGAGTCTCTTCATTTTCGAACAACGTTGAGGCTCGCAGCTCAGATATATGTCGAGAACATTATCCTCATTCGCAGCCATGTTTTCTGATGTGTATGTATGTACACGTGTATTGCCACATAGGCCTATGCCGCCAGTATCCTGACGCATCAGTCTCTCAGTTTGGTTTTTTTCCAGTGAGAAATTTGGCAATATTTTGGCTCGGATGTCGAGCTGGTGAGTGTATCTTCATTCTCGAACAACGTTGAGGCTCGCAGATCAGATATATGTCGAGAAAATTATCCTCACTTGCCGCCATGTTTTCTTATGTGAATGTATGTACCCGTGTATTGCCGCATAGGCCTATGCCGCCAGTATCCTGACGCATGAGTCTCTCAGTTTTTTGTTTTTTTTCAATGAGAAATTTGGCAATATTTTTGCTCAGATGTCGGACTGGTGAGTGTCTCTTCATTCTTGAACAACGTTGAGGCTCGCAGCTCAGATATATGTCGAGAACATTATCCTCATTCGCAGCCATGTTTTCTGATGTGTATGTATGTACACGTGTATTGCCACATAGGCCTATGCCGCCAGTATCCTGACGCATCAGTCTCTCAGTTTGGTTTTTTTCCAGTGAGAAATTTGGCAATATTTTGGCTCGGATGTTGAGCTGTTGAGTGTCTCTATAATCTCGAACAACGTTGAGGCTCGCAGCTCAGATATATGTCGAGAAAATATCCTCATTCGCAGCCATGTTTTCTGATGTGTTTGTATGTACACGTGTAGTGCCACATAGGCATATGCCGCCATTGTCCTGACGCATGAGTCTCTCAGTTTAGGTTTGTTCCAGTGAGAAATTTGGCAATATTTTGGTTCAGATGTCGAGCTGATGAGTGTCTCTTCATTCTCGAACAACGTTGAGGTTCGCAGCTCAGATACATGTCTAGAACATTATCATGTCACCAGTGTCCAGAAGCATGAGTCTCACAGTTTGGTTTTTTTTCCAGTGAGAAATTTGGCAATATTTTGGCTCGGATGTCGAGCTTGTGAGTGTCTCTTCATTCTCGAACAACGTTAAGGCTCGCAGCTCAGATATATGTCGAAAGAATTATCCTCATTCGCAGCCATTTTTTCTGATGTGTATGTATGTACATGTGTATCGCCACATAGGCATATGCCGCCAGTGTCCTGACGCATGAGTCTCAAAGTTGTGGTCTCTTCCGGTGAGAATTTTGGCGATATGTTAGCTCAGATGTGGAGGTGGTGAATGTCTCTTCATTCTCGAACAACGTTGAGGTTCGCAGCTCAGATATATGTCGAGAAAAATATCCTCATTCGCAGGCATGTTTTCTGATGTGTTTGTATGTACACGTGTATTGCCACATAGGCATATGCCGCCAGTGCCCTGACGCATGAGTCTCTCAGTTTAGGTTTGTTCCAGTGAGAAATTTGGCAATATTTTGGCTCAGATGTCGAGCTGGTGAGTGTCTCCTCATTCTCGAACAACGTTGAGGTTTGCAGCTCAGATATATGTCGAGAACATTATCCTCATTCGCAGCCATGTTTTCTGATGTGTATGTATGTACACGTGTATTGCCACATAGGCCTATGCCGCCAGTATCCTGACGCACGAGTCTCTCAGTTTGGTTTTTTTCCAGTGAGAAATTTGGCAATATTTTGGCTCGGATGTTGAGCTGTTGAGTGTCTCTATAATCTCGAACAACGTTGAGGCTCGCAGCTCAGATATATGTCGAGAAAAATATCCTCATTCGCAGCCATGTTTTCTGATGTGTTTGTATGTACACGTGTAGTGCCACATAGGCATATGCCGCCAGTGTCCTGACGCATGAGTCTATCAGTTTAGGTTTGTTCCAGTGAGAAATTTGGCAATATTTTGGTTCAGATGTCGAGCTGATGAGTGTCTCTTCATTCTCGAACAACGTTGAGGTTCGCAGCTCAGATACATGTCTAGAACATTATCATGTCACCAGTGTCCAGAAGCATGAGTCTCACAGTTTGGTTTTTTTTCCAGTGAGAAATTTGGCAATATTTTGGCTCGGATGTCGAGCTTGTGAGTGTCTCTTCATTCTCGAACAACGTTAAGGCTCGCAGCTCAGATATATGTCGAAAGAATTATCCTCATTCGCAGCCATTTTTTCTGATGTGTATGTATGTACATGTGTATCGCCACATAGGCATATGCCGCCAGTGTCCTGACGCATGAGTCTCAAAGTTGTGGTCTCTTCCGGTGAGAATTGTGGCGATATGTTAGCTCAGATGTGGAGGTGGTGAATGTCTCTTCATTCTCGAACAACGTTGAGGTTCGCAGCTCAGATATATGTCGAGAAAAATATCCTCATTCGCAGGCATGTTTTCTGATGTGTTTGTATGTACACGTGTATTGCCACATAGGCATATGCCGCCAGTGCCCTGACGCATGAGTCTCTCAGTTTAGGTTTGTTCCAGTGAGAAATTTGGCAATATTTTGGCTCAGATGTCGAGCTGGTGAGTGTCTCCTCATTCTCGAACAACGTTGAGGTTCGCAGCTCAGATATATGTCGAGAACATTATCCTCATTCGCAGCCATGTTTTCTGATGTGTATGTATGTACACGTGTATTGCCACATAGGCCTATGCCGCCAGTATCCTGAAGCACGAGTCTCTCAGTTTGGTTTTTTTCCAGTGAGAAATTTGGCAATATTTTGGCTCGGATGTTGAGCTGTTGAGTGTCTCTATAATCTCGAACAACGTTGAGGCTCGCAGCTCAGATATATGTCGAGAAAAATATCCTCATTCGCAGCCATGTTTTCTGATGTGTTTGTATGTACACGTGTAGTGCCACATAGGCATATGCCGCCAGTGTCCTGACGCATGAGTCTCTCAGTTTAGGTTTGTTCCAGTGAGAAATTTGGCAATATTTTGGTTCAGATGTCGAGCTGATGAGTGTCTCTTCATTCTCGAACAACGTTGAGGTTCGCAGCTCAGATACATGTCTAGAACATTATCATGTCACCAGTGTCCAGAAGCATGAGTCTCACAGTGTGTTTTTTTTTCCAGTGGGAAATTTGGCAATATTTTGGCTCGGATGTCGAGCTTGTGAGTGTCTCTTCATTCTCGAACAACGTTAAGGCTCGCAGCTCAGATATATGTCGAAAGAATTATCCTCATTCGCAGCCATTTTTTCTGATGTGTATGTATGTACATGTGTATCGCCACATAGGCATATGCCGCCAGTGTCCTGACGCATGAGTCTCAAAGTTGTGGTCTCTTCCGGTGAGAATTTTGGCGATATGTTAGCTCAGATGTGGAGGTGGTGAATGTCTCTTCATTCTCGAACAACGTTGAGGTTCGCAGCTCAGATATATGTCGAGAAAAATATCCTCATTCGCAGGCATGTTTTCTGATGTGTTTGTATGTACACGTGTATTGCCACATAGGCATATGCCGCCAGTGTCCTGACGCATGAGTCTCAAAGTTGTGGTTTGCTCCAGTGAGAAATTTGGCAATATTTTGGCTCAGATGTCGAGCTGGTGAGTGTCTCTTCATTCTCGGACAACGTTGAGGTTCGCAGCTCAGATATATGTCAAGAACATTATCCTCATTCGCAGCCATGTTTCCTGATGTGTATGTATGTACACGTGTATTGCCGCATAGGCCTATGCCGCCAGTGTCCTGACGCATGAGTCTCAAAGTTTTGGTCTCTTCCGGTTAAATTTTTGGCGATATGTTAGCTCAGATGTGGAGGTGGTGAATGTCTCTTCATTGTCGAACAACGTTGACGTTCGCAGCTCAGATATATGTCGAGAAAAATATCCTCATTCGCAGCCTTGTTTTCTGATGTGTTTGTATGTACACGTGTATTGCCACATAGGCATATGCCGCCAGTGTCCTGACGCATGAGTCTCTCAGTTTAGGTTTGTTCCAGTGAGAAATTTGGCAATATTTTGGCTCATATGTCGAGCTGGTGGGTGTCTCTTCATTCTCGAACAACGTTGAGGTTCGCAGCTCAGATATATGTCGAAAACATTATCCTCATTCGCAGCCATGTTTTCTGATGTGTATGTATGTACACGTGTGTTGCCACATAGGCATATGCCGCCAGTGTCCTGACGCATGAGTCTCTCAGTTTGGTTTTTTTCCAGTGAGAAATTTGGCAATATTTTGGCTCGGATGTCGAGCTGGTGAGTGTCTCTTCATTCTCGAACAACGTTGAGGATCGCAGCTCAGATATATGTTGACAAAATTATTCTCATTCGTAGCCATGTTTTCTTATGTGTATGTATATACACGTGTATTGCCTCATAGGCCTATGCCGCCAGTGTCCTGACGCATGAGTCTCAAAGTTTTGGTCTCTTCCGGTGAGAATGTTGGCGATGTGTTAGCTCAGATGTGGAGGTGGTGAATGTCTTTTCATTTTCGAACAACGTTGAGGTTCGCAGCTCAGATATATGTTGAGAACATTATCCTCATTCGCAGCCATGTTTTCTTATGTGTATGTATGTACACGTGTATTGCCACATAGGCCTATGCCGCCAGTATCCTGACGCATGAGTCTCTCAGTTTGTTTGTTTTTCCAGTGAAAAATTTGGCAATATTTTGGCTCGGATGTCGAGCTGGTGAGTGTCCCTTCATTCTCGAACAACGTTGAGGCTCGCAGCTCAGATATATGTCATGACAATTGTCCTCATTCGCAGCCATGTTTTTTTTTATGTGTATGTATGTACACGTGTATTGCCTCATAGGCCTATGCCGCCCGTGTCCTGACGTATGAGTCACACAGTTTGGGTTTTTTCCAGTGAGAAATTTGGAAATATTTTGGCTCAGATGTCGAGCAGGCGAGTGTCTCTTCATTCTCGGACAACGTTGAGGTTCGCAGTACAGATATAAGTTCATAAAATTATCCTCATTCGCAGCCATGTTTTCTGATGTGTTTGTATGTACACGTGTATTGCCACATAGGCATATGCCGCCAGTGTCCTGACGCATGAGTCTTTCAGTTTAGGTTTGTTCCAGTGAGAAATTTGGCAATATTTTGGCTCAGATGTCGAGCTGGTGGGTGTCTCTTCATTCTCGAACAACGTTGAGGTTCGCAGCTCAGATATATGTCGAAAACATTATCCTCATTCGCAGCCATGTTTTCTGATGTGTATGTATGTACACGTGTGTTGCCACATAGGCATATGCCGCCAGTGTCCTGACGCATGAGTCTCTCAGTTTGGTTTTTTTCCAGTGAGAAATTTGGCAATATTTTGGCTCGGATGTCGAGCTGGTGAGTGTCTCTTCATTCTCGAACAACGTTGAGGATCGCAGCTCAGATATATGTTGACAAAATTATTCTCATTCGTAGCCATGTTTTCTTATGTGTATGTATATACACGTGTATTGCCTCATAGGCCTATGCCGCCAGTGTCCTGACGCATGAGTCTCTCAGTTTAGGTTTGTTCCAGTGAGAAATTTGGCAATATTTTGGCTCATATGTCGAGCTGGTGGGTGTCTCTTCATTCTCGAACAACGTTGAGGTTCGCAGCTCAGATATATGTCAAGAACATTATCCTCATTCGCAGCCATGTTTTCTGATGTGTATGTATGTACACGTGTATTGCCGCATAGGCCTATGCGGCCAGTGTCCTGACGCATGAGTCTCAAAGTTTTGGTCTCTTCCGGTTAAAATTTGTGGCGATATGTTAGCTCAGATGTGGAGGTGGTGAATGTCTCTTCATTGTCGAACAACGTTGACGTTCGCAGCTCAGATATATGTCGAGAAAAATATCCTCATTCGCAGCCTTGTTTTCTGATGTGTTTGTATGTACACGTGTATTGCCACATAGGCATATGCCGCCAGTGTCCTGACGCATGAGTCTCTCAGTTTAGGTTTGTTCCAGTGAGAAATTTGGCAATATTTTGGCTCATATGTCGAGCTGGTGGGTGTCTCTTCATTCTAGAACAACGTTGAGGTTCGCAGCTCAGATATATGTCGAAAACATTATCCTCATTCGCAGCCATGTTTTCTGATGTGTATGTATGTACACGTGTGTTGCCACATAGGCATATGCCGCCAGTGTCCTGACGCATGAGTCTCTCAGTTTAGTTTTTTTCCAGTGAAAAATTTGGCAATATTTTGGCTCGGATGTCGAGCTGGTGAGTGTCTCTTTATTCTCGAACAACGTTGAGGATAGCAGCTCAGATATATGTTGACAAAATTATTCTCATTCGTAGCCATGTTTTCTTATGTGTATGTATATACACGTGTATTGCCTCATAGGCCTATGCCGCCAGTGTCCTGACGCATGACTCTCAAAGTTGTGGTCTCTTCCGGTGAGAATTTTGGCGATGTGTTAGCTCAGATGTGGAGGTGGTGAATGTCTTTTCATTTTCGAACAACGTTGAGGTTCGCAGCTCAGATACATGTTGAGAACATTATCCTCATTCGCAGCCATGTTTTCTTATGTGTATGTATGTACACGTGTATTGCCACATAGGCCTATGCCGCCAGTATCCTGACGCATGAGTCTCTCAGTTTGTTTGTTTTTCCAGTGAAAAATTTGGCAATATTTTGGCTCAGATGTTGAGCTGGTGAGTGTCCCTTCATTCTCGAACAACGTTGAGGTTCGCAGCTCAGATATATGTCATGACAATTGTCCTCATTCGCAGCCATGTTTTCTTATGTGTATGTATGTACACGTGTATTGCCTCATAGGCCTATGCCGCCCGTGTCCTGACGTATGAGTCTCACAGTTTGGGTTTTTTCCAGTGAGAAATTTGGAAATATTTTGGCTCAGATGTCGAGCAGGCGAGTGTCTCTTCATTCTCGAACAACGTTGAGGTTCGCAGTTCAGATATAAGTTCATAAAATTATCCTCATTCGCAGCCATGTTTTCTGATGTGTATGTATGTACACGTGTGTTGCCACATAGGCATATGCCGCCAGTGTCCTGACGCATGAGTCTCTCAGTTTAGTTTGTTTCCAGTGAGAAATTTGGCAATATTTTGGCTCGGATGTCGAGCTGGTGAGTGTCTCTTTATTCGCGAACAACGTTGAGGATAGCAGCTCAGATATATGTTGACAAAATTATTCTCATTCGTAGCCATGTTTTCTTATGTGTATGTATATACACGTGTATTGCCACATAGGCATATGCCGCCAGTGTCCTGACGCATGAGTCTCTCAGTTTAGGTTTGTTCCAGTGAGAAATTTGGCAATATTTTGGCTCAGATGTCGAGCTGGTGAGTGTCTCCTCATTCTCGAACAACGTTGAGGTTCGCAGCTCAGATATATGTCGAGAACATTATCCTCATTCGCAGCCATGTTTTCTGATGTGTATGTATGTACACGTGTATTGCCACATAGGCCTATGCCGCCAGTATCCTGAAGCACGAGTCTCTCAGTTTGGTTTTTTTCCAGTGAGAAATTTGGCAATATTTTGGCTCGGATGTTGAGCTGTTGAGTGTCTCTATAATCTCGAACAACGTTGAGGCTCGCAGCTCAGATATATGTCGAGAAAAATATCCTCATTCGCAGCCATGTTTTCTGATGTGTTTGTATGTACACGTGTAGTGCCACATAGGCATATGCCGCCAGTGTCCTGACGCATGAGTCTCTCAGTTTAGGTTTGTTCCAGTGAGAAATTTGGCAATATTTTGGTTCAGATGTCGAGCTGATGAGTGTATCTTCATTCTCGAACAACGTTGAGGTTCGCAGCTCAGATACATGTCTAGAACATTATCATGTCACCAGTGTCCAGAAGCATGAGTCTCACAGTGTGTTTTTTTTTCCAGTGAGAAATTTGGCAATATTTTGGCTCGGATGTCGAGCTTGTGAGTGTCTCTTCATTCTCGAACAACGTTAAGGCTCGCAGCTCAGATATATGTCGAAAGAATTATCCTCATTCGCAGCCATTTTTTCTGATGTGTATGTATGTACATGTGTATCGCCACATAGGCATATGCCGCCAGTGTCCTGACGCATGAGTCTCAAAGTTGTGGTCTCTTCCGGTGAGAATTTTGGCGATATGTTAGCTCAGATGTGGAGGTGGTGAATGTCTCTTCATTCTCGAACAACGTTGAGGTTCGCAGCTCAGATATATGTCGAGAAAAATATCCTCATTCGCAGGCATGTTTTCTGATGTGTTTGTATGTACACGTGTATTGCCACATAGGCATATGCCGCCAGTGTCCTGACGCATGAGTCTCAAAGTTGTGGTTTGCTCCAGTGAGAAATTTGGCAATATTTTGGCTCAGATGTCGAGCTGGTGAGTGTCTCTTCATTCTCGGACAACGTTGAGGTTCGCAGCTCAGATATATGTCAAGAACATTATCCTCATTCGCAGCCATGTTTCCTGATGTGTATGTATGTACACGTGTATTGCCGCATAGGCCTATGCCGCCAGTGTCCTGACGCATGAGTCTCAAAGTTTTGGTCTCTTCCGGTTAAATTTTTGGCGATATGTTAGCTCAGATGTGGAGGTGGTGAATGTCTCTTCATTGTCGAACAACGTTGACGTTCGCAGCTCAGATATATGTCGAGAAAAATATCCTCATTCGCAGCCTTGTTTTCTGATGTGTTTGTATGTACACGTGTATTGCCACATAGGCATATGCCGCCAGTGTCCTGACGCATGAGTCTCTCAGTTTAGGTTTGTTCCAGTGAGAAATTTGGCAATATTTTGGCTCATATGTCGAGCTGGTGGGTGTCTCTTCATTCTCGAACAACGTTGAGGTTCGCAGCTCAGATATATGTCGAAAACATTATCCTCATTCGCAGCCATGTTTTCTGATGTGTATGTATGTACACGTGTGTTGCCACATAGGCATATGCCGCCAGTGTCCTGACGCATGAGTCTCTCAGTTTGGTTTTTTTCCAGTGAGAAATTTGGCAATATTTTGGCTCGGATGTCGAGCTGGTGAGTGTCTCTTCATTCTCGAACAACGTTGAGGATCGCAGCTCAGATATATGTTGACAAAATTATTCTCATTCGTAGCCATGTTTTCTTATGTGTATGTATATACACGTGTATTGCCTCATAGGCCTATGCCGCCAGTGTCCTGACGCATGAGTCTCAAAGTTTTGGTCTCTTCCGGTGAGAATGTTGGCGATGTGTTAGCTCAGATGTGGAGGTGGTGAATGTCTTTTCATTTTCGAACAACGTTGAGGTTCGCAGCTCAGATATATGTTGAGAACATTATCCTCATTCGCAGCCATGTTTTCTTATGTGTATGTATGTACACGTGTATTGCCACATAGGCCTATGCCGCCAGTATCCTGACGCATGAGTCTCTCAGTTTGTTTGTTTTTCCAGTGACAAATTTGGCAATATTTTGGCTCGGATGTCGAGCTGGTGAGTGTCCCTTCATTCTCGAACAACGTTGAGGCTCGCAGCTCAGATATATGTCATGACAATTGTCCTCATTCGCAGCCATGTTTTTTTTTATGTGTATGTATGTACACGTGTATTGCCTCATAGGCCTATGCCGCCCGTGTCCTGACGTATGAGTCACACAGTTTGGGTTTTTTCCAGTGAGAAATTTGGAAATATTTTGGCTCAGATGTCGAGCAGGCGAGTGTCTCTTCATTCTCGGACAACGTTGAGGTTCGCAGTACAGATATAAGTTCATAAAATTATCCTCATTCGCAGCCATGTTTTCTGATGTGTTTGTATGTACACGTGTATTGCCACATAGGCATATGCCGCCAGTGTCCTGACGCATGAGTCTTTCAGTTTAGGTTTGTTCCAGTGAGAAATTTGGCAATATTTTGGCTCAGATGTCGAGCTGGTGGGTGTCTCTTCATTCTCGAACAACGTTGAGGTTCGCAGCTCAGATATATGTCGAAAACATTATCCTCATTCGCAGCCATGTTTTCTGATGTGTATGTATGTACACGTGTGTTGCCACATAGGCATATGCCGCCAGTGTCCTGACGCATGAGTCTCTCAGTTTGGTTTTTTTCCAGTGAGAAATTTGGCAATATTTTGGCTCGGATGTCGAGCTGGTGAGTGTCTCTTCATTCTCGAACAACGTTGAGGATCGCAGCTCAGATATATGTTGACAAAATTATTCTCATTCGTAGCCATGTTTTCTTATGTGTATGTATATACACGTGTATTGCCTCATAGGCCTATGCCGCCAGTGTCCTGACGCATGAGTCTCTCAGTTTAGGTTTGTTCCAGTGAGAAATTTGGCAATATTTTGGCTCATATGTCGAGCTGGTGGGTGTCTCTTCATTCTCGAACAACGTTGAGGTTCGCAGCTCAGATATATGTCAAGAACATTATCCTCATTCGCAGCCATGTTTTCTGATGTGTATGTATGTACACGTGTATTGCCGCATAGGCCTATGCGGCCAGTGTCCTGACGCATGAGTCTCAAAGTTTTGGTCTCTTCCGGTTAAAATTTGTGGCGATATGTTAGCTCAGATGTGGAGGTGGTGAATGTCTCTTCATTGTCGAACAACGTTGACGTTCGCAGCTCAGATATATGTCGAGAAAAATATCCTCATTCGCAGCCTTGTTTTCTGATGTGTTTGTATGTACACGTGTATTGCCACATAGGCATATGCCGCCAGTGTCCTGACGCATGAGTCTCTCAGTTTAGGTTTGTTCCAGTGAGAAATTTGGCAATATTTTGGCTCATATGTCGAGCTGGTGGGTGTCTCTTCATTCTAGAACAACGTTGAGGTTCGCAGCTCAGATATATGTCGAAAACATTATCCTCATTCGCAGCCATGTTTTCTGATGTGTATGTATGTACACGTGTGTTGCCACATAGGCATATGCCGCCAGTGTCCTGACGCATGAGTCTCTCAGTTTAGTTTTTTTCCAGTGAAAAATTTGGCAATATTTTGGCTCGGATGTCGAGCTGGTGAGTGTCTCTTTATTCTCGAACAACGTTGAGGATAGCAGCTCAGATATATGTTGACAAAATTATTCTCATTCGTAGCCATGTTTTCTTATGTGTATGTATATACACGTGTATTGCCTCATAGGCCTATGCCGCCAGTGTCCTGACGCATGACTCTCAAAGTTGTGGTCTCTTCCGGTGAGAATTTTGGCGATGTGTTAGCTCAGATGTGGAGGTGGTGAATGTCTTTTCATTTTCGAACAACGTTGAGGTTCGCAGCTCAGATACATGTTGAGAACATTATCCTCATTCGCAGCCATGTTTTCTTATGTGTATGTATGTACACGTGTATTGCCACATAGGCCTATGCCGCCAGTATCCTGACGCATGAGTCTCTCAGTTTGTTTGTTTTTCCAGTGAAAAATTTGGCAATATTTTGGCTCAGATGTTGAGCTGGTGAGTGTCCCTTCATTCTCGAACAACGTTGAGGTTCGCAGCTCAGATATATGTCATGACAATTGTCCTCATTCGCAGCCATGTTTTCTTATGTGTATGTATGTACACGTGTATTGCCTCATAGGCCTATGCCGCCCGTGTCCTGACGTATGAGTCTCACAGTTTGGGTTTTTTCCAGTGAGAAATTTGGAAATATTTTGGCTCAGATGTCGAGCAGGCGAGTGTCTCTTCATTCTCGAACAACGTTGAGGTTCGCAGTTCAGATATAAGTTCATAAAATTATCCTCATTCGCAGCCATGTTTTCTGATGTGTATGTATGTACACGTGTGTTGCCACATAGGCATATGCCGCCAGTGTCCTGACGCATGAGTCTCTCAGTTTAGTTTGTTTCCAGTGAGAAATTTGGCAATATTTTGGCTCGGATGTCGAGCTGGTGAGTGTCTCTTTATTCGCGAACAACGTTGAGGATAGCAGCTCAGATATATGTTGACAAAATTATTCTCATTCGTAGCCATGTTTTCTTATGTGTATGTATATACACGTGTATTGCCACATAGGCATATGCCGCCAGTGTCCTGACGCATGAGTCTCTCAGTTTAGGTTTGTTCCAGTGAGAAATTTGGCAATATTTTGGCTCAGATGTCGAGCTGGTGGGTGTCTCTTCATTCTCGAACAACGTTGAGGTTCGCAGCTCAGATATATGTCGAAAACATTATCCTCATTCGCAGCCATGTTTTCTGATGTGCATGTATGTACACGTGTGTTGCCACATAGGCATATGCCGCCAGTGTCCTGACGCATGAGTCTCTCAGTTTGGATTTTTTCCAGTGAGAAATTTGGCAATATTTTGGCTCGGATGTCGAGCTGGTGAGTGTCTCTTCATTCTCGAACAACGTTGAGGATCGCAGCTCAGATGTATGTTGACAAAATTATTCTCATTCGTAGCCATGTTTTTTTATGTGTATGTATATACACGTGTATTGCCTCATAGGCCTATGCCGCCAGTGTCCTGACGCATGAGTCTCAAAGTTTTGGTCTCTTCCGGTGAGAATTTTGGCGATGTGTTAGCTCAGATGTGGAGGTGGTGAATGTCTTTTCATTTTCGAACAACGTTGAGGTTCGCAGCTCAGATATATGTTGAGAACATTATCCTCATTCGCAGCCATGTTTTCTTATGTGTATGTATGTACACGTGTATTGCCACATAGGCCTATGCCACCAGTATCCTGACGCATGAGTCTCTCAGTTTGTTTGTTTTTCCAGTGAAAAATTTGGCAATATTTTGGCTCGGATGTCGAGCTGGTGAGTGTCTCTTCATTCTCGAACAACGTTGAGGCTCGCAGCTCAGATATATGTCATGACAATTGTCCTCATTCGCAGCCATGTTTTTTTGTATGTGTATGTATGTACACGTGTATTGCCTCATAGGCCTATGCCGCCCGTGTCCTGACGTATGAGTCACACAGTTTGGGTTTTTTCCAGTGAGAAATTTGGAAATATTTTGGCTCAGATGTCGAGCAGGCGAGTGTCTCTTCATTCTCGGACAACGTTGAGGTTCGCAGTTCAGATATAAGTTCATAAAATTATCCTCATTCGCAGCCATGTTTTCTGATGTGTTTGTATGTACACGTGTATTGCCACATAGGCATATGCCGCCCGTGTCCTGACGCATGAGTCTTTCAGTTTAGGTTTGTTCCAGTGAGAAATTTGGCAATATTTTGTCTCAGATGTCGAGCTGGTGGGTGTCTCTTCATTCTCGAACAACGTTGAGGTTCGCAGCTCAGATATATGTCGAAAACATTATCCTCATTCGCAGCCATGTTTTCTGATGTGTATGTATGTACACGTGTGTTGCCACATAGGCATATGCCGCCAGTGTCCTGACGCATGAGTCTCTCAGTTTGGTTTTTTTCCAGTGAGAAATTTGGCAATATTTTGGCTCGGATGTCGAGCTGGTGAGTGTCTCTTCATTCTCGAACAACGTTGAGGATCGCAGCTCAGATATATGTTGACAAAATTATTCTCATTCGTAGCCATGTTTTCTTATGTGTATGTATATACACGTGTATTGCCTCATAGGCCTATGCCGCCAGTGTCCTGACGCATGAGTCTCAAAGTTTTGGTCTCTTCCGGTGAGAATTTTGGCGATGTGTTAGCTCAGATGTGGAGGTGGTGAATGTCTTTTCATTTTCGAACAACGTTGAGGTTTGCAGCTCAGATATATGTTGAGAACATTATCCTCATTCGCAGCCATGTTTTCTTATGTGTATGTATGTACACGTGTATTGCCACATAGGCCTATGCCGCCAGTATCCTGACGCATGAGTCTCTCAGTTTGTTTGTTTTTCCAGTGAAAAATTTGGCAATATTTTGGCTCGGATGTCGAGCTGGTGAGTGTCTCTTCATTCTCGAACAACGTTGAGGCTCGCAGCTCAGATATATGTCATGACAATTGTCCTCATTCGCAGCCATGTTTTTTTTTATGTGTATGTATGTACACGTGTATTGCCTCATAGGCATATGCCGCCCGTGTCCTGACGTATGAGTCTCACAGTTTGGGTTTTTTCCAGTGAGAAATTTGGAAATATTTTGGCTCGGATGTTGAGCTGTTGAGTGTCTCTATAATCTCGAACAACGTTGAGGCTCACAGATCAGATATATGTCGAGAAAAATATCCTCATTCGCAGCCATGTTTTCTGATGTGTTTGTATGTACACGTGTAGTGCCACATAGGCATATGCCGCCAGTGTCCTGACGCATGAGTCTCTCAGTTTAGGTTTGTTCCAGTGAGAAATTTGGCAATATTTTGGTTCAGATGTCGAGCTGATGAGTGTCTCTTCATTCTCGAACAACGTTGAGGTTCGCAGCTCAGATACATGTCTAGAACATTATCATGTCACCAGTGTCCAGAAGCATGAGTCTCACAGTTTGGTTTTTTTTCCAGTGAGAAATTTGGCAATATTTTGGCTCGTATGTCGAGCTTGTGAGTGTCTCTTCATTCTCGAACAACGTTAAGGCTCGCAGCTCAGATATATGTCGAAAGAATTATCCTCATTCGCAGCCATTTTTTCTGATGTGTATGTATGTACATGTGTATCGCCACATAGGCATATGCCGCCAGTGTCCTGACGCATGAGTCTCAAAGTTGTGGTCTCTTCCGGTGATAATTTTGGCGATATGTTAGCTCAGATGTGGAGGTGGTGAATGTCTCTTCATTCTCGAACAACGTTGAGGTTCGCAGCTCAGATATATGTCGAGAAAAATATCCTCATTCGCAGGCATGTTTTCTGATGTGTTTGTATGTACACGTGTATTGCCACATAGGCATATGCCGCCAGTGTCCTGACGCATGAGTCTCAAAGTTGTGGTTTGCTCCAGTGAGAAATTTGGCAATATTTTGGCTCAGATGTCGAGCTGGTGAGTGTCTCTTCATTCTCGGACAACGTTGAGGTTCGCAGCTCAGATATATGTCAAGAACATTATCCTCATTCGCAGCCATGTTTTCTGATGTGTATGTATGTACACGTGTATTGCCGCATAGGCCTATGCCGCCAGTGTCCTGACGCATGAGTCTCAAAGTTTTGGTCTCTTCCGGTTAACATTTTTGGCGATATGTTAGCTCAGATGTGGAGGTGGTGAATGTCTCTTCATTGTGGAACAACGTTGACGTTCGCAGCTCAGATATATGTCGAGAAAAATATCCTCATTCGCAGCCTGGTTTTCTGATGTGTTTGTATGTACACGTGTATTGCCACATAGGCATATGCCGCCAGTGTCCTGACGCATGAGTCTCTCAGTTTAGGTTTGTTCCAGTGAGAAATTTGGCAATATTTTGGCTCATATGTCGAGCTGGTGGGTGTCTCTTCATTCTCGAACAACGTTGAGGTTCGCAGCTCAGATATATGTCAAAAACATTATCCTCATTCGCAGCCATGTTTTCTGATGTGTATGTATGTACACGTGTGTTGCCACATAGGCATATGCCGCCAGTGTCCTGACGCATGAGTCTCTCAGTTTAGTTTTTTTCCAGTGAGAAATTTGGCAATATTTTGGCTCGGATGTCGAGCTGGTGAGTGTCTCTTTATTCTCGAACAACGTTGAGGATAGCAGCTCAGATATATGTTGACAAAATTATTCTCATTCGTAGCCATGTTTTCTTATGTGTATGTATATACACGTGTATTGCCTCATATGCCTATGCCGCCAGTGTCCTGACGCATGAGTCTCAAAGTTGTGGTCTCTTCCGGTGAGAATTTTGGCGATGTGTTAGCTCAGATGTGGAGGTGGTGAATGTCTTTTCATTTTCGAACAACGTTGAGGTTCGCAGCTCAGATACATGTTGAGAACATTATCCTCATTCGCAGCCATGTTTTCTTATGTGTATGTATGTACACGTGTATTGCCACATAGGCCTATGCCGCCAGTATCCTGACGCATGAGTCTCTCAGTTTGTTTGTTTTTCCAGTGAAAAATTTGGCAATATTTTGGCTCAGATGTCGAGCTGGTGAGTGTCCCTTCATTCTCGAACAACGTTGAGGTTCGCAGCTCAGATATATGTCATGACAATTGTCCTCATTCGCAGCCATGTTTTCTTATGTGTATGTATGTACACGTGTATTGCCTCATAGGCCTATGCCGCCCGTGTCCTGACGTATGAATCTCACAGTTTGGGTTTTTTCCAGTGAGAAATTTGGAAATATTTTGGCTCAGATGTCGAGCAGGCGAGTGTCTCTTCATTCTCGAACAACGTTGAGGTTCGCAGTTCAGATATAAGTTCATAAAATTATCCTCATTCGCAGCCATGTTTTCTGATGTGTATGTATGTACAGGTGTGTTGCCACATAGGCATATGCCGCCAGTGTCCTGACGCATGAGTCTCTCAGTTTGTTTTTTTTCCAGTGAGAAATTTGGCAATATTTTGGCTCGGATGTCGAGCTGGTGAGTGTCTCTTCATTCTCGAACAACGTTGAGGATCGCAGCTCAGATATATGTTGACAAAATTATTCTCATTCGTAGCCATGTTTTCTGATGTGTATGTATGTACAGGTGTGTTGCCACATAGGCATATGCCGCCAGTGTCCTGACGCATGAGTCTCTCAGTTTGGTTTTTTTCCAGTGAGAAATTTGGCAATATTTTGGCTCGGATGTCGAGCTGGTGAGTGTCTCTTCATTTTCGAACAACGTTGAGGTTCGCAGCTCAGATACATGTTGAGAACATTATCCTCATTCGCAGCCATGTTTTCTTATGTGTATGTATGTACACGTGTATTGCCACATAGGCCTATGCCGCCAGTATCCTGACGCATGAGTCTCTCAGTTTGTTTGTTTTTCCAGTGAAAAATTTGGCAATATTTTGGCTCAGATGTCGAGCTGGTGAGTGTCCCTTCATTCTCGAACAACGTTGAGGTTCGCAGCTCAGATATATGTCATGACAATTGTCCTCATTCGCAGCCATGTTTTCTTATGTGTATGTATGTACACGTGTATTGCCTCATAGGCCTATGCCGCCCGTGTCCTGACGTATGAGTCTCACAGTTTGGTTTTTTTCCAGTGAGAAATTTGGCAATATTTTGGCTCGGATGTCGAGCTGGTGAGTGTCTCTTCATTCTCGAACAACGTTGAGGATCGCAGCTCAGATATAAGTTCATAAAATTATCCTCATTCGCAGCCATGTTTTCTGATGTGTATGTATGTACACGTGTGTTGCCACATAGGCATATGCCGCCAGTGTCCTGACGCATGAGTCTCTCAGTTTGGTTTTTTTCCAGTGAGAAATTTGGCAATATTTTGGCTCGGATGTCGAGCTGGTGAGTGTCTCTTCATTCTCGAACAACGTTGAGGATCGCAGCTCAGATATATGTTGACAAAATTATTCTCATTCGTAGCCATGTTTTCTTTTTGTGTTTGTATGTACACGTGTATTGCCACATAGGCATATGCCGCCAGTGTCCTGACGCATGAGTCTCTCAGTTTAGGTTTGTTCCAGTGAGAAATTTGGCAATATTTTGGCTCAGATGTCGAGCTGGTGGGTGTCTCTTCATTCTCGAACAACGTTGAGGTTCGCAGCTCAGATATATGTCGAAAACATTATCCTCATTCGCAGCCATGTTTTCTGATGTGTATGTATGTACACGTGTGTTGCCACATAGGCATATGCCGCCATAGTCCTGACGCATGAGTCTCTCAGTTTGGTTTTTTTCCAGTGAGAAATTTTGCAATATTTTGGCTCGGATGTCGAGCTGGTGAGTGTCTCTTCATTCTCGAACAACGTTGAGGATCGCAGCTCAGATATATGTTGACTAAATTATTCTCTTTCGTAGCCATGTTTTCTTATGTGTATGTATATACACGTGTATTGCCTCATAGGCCTATGCCTCCAGTGTCCTGACGCATGAGTCTCAAAGTTTTGGTCTCTTCCGGTGAGAATTTTGGCGATGTGTTAGCTCAGATGTGGAGGTGGTGAATGTCTTTTCATTTTCGAACAACGTTGAGGTTCGCAGCTCAGATATATGTTGAGAACATTATCCTCATTCGCAGCCATGTTTTCTTATGTGTATGTATGTACACGTGTATTGCCACATAGGCCTGTGCCGCCAGTATCCTGACGCATGAGTCTCTCAGTTTGTTTGTTTTTCCATTGAAAAATTTGGCAATATTTTGGCTCGGATGTCGAGCTGGTGAGTGTCTCTTCATTCTCGAACAACGTTGAGGCTCGCAGCTCAGATATATGTCATGACAATTGTCCTCATTCGCAGCCATGTTTTTTTTTATGTGTATGTATGTACACGTGTATTGCCTCATAGGCCTATGCCGCCCGTGTCCTGACGTATGAGTCTCACAGTTTGGGTTTTTTCCAGTGAGAAATTTGGAAATATTTTGGCTCAGATGTCGAGCAGGCGAGTGTCTCTTCATTCTCGGACAACGTTGAGGTTCGCAGTTCAGATATAAGTTCATAAAATTATCCTCATTCGCAGCCATGTTTTCTGATGTGTTTGTATGTACACGTGTATTGCCACCTAGGCATATGCCGCCAGTGTCCTGACGCATGAGTCTCTCAGTTTAGGTTTGTTCCAGTGAGAAATTTGGCAATATTTTGGCTCAGATGTCGAGCTGGTGGGTGTCTCATCATTCTCGAACAACGTTGAGGTTCGCAGCTCAGATATATGTCGAAAACATTATCCTCATTCGCAGCCATGTTTTCTGATGTGTTTGTATGTACACGTGTATTGCCACATAGGCATATGCCGCCAGTGTCCTGACGCATGAGTCTCAAAGTTGTGGTTTGCTCCAGTGAGAAATTTGGCAATATTTTGGCTCAGATGTCGAGCTGGTGAGTGTCTCTTCATTCTCGGACAACGTTGAGGTTCGCAGCTCAGATATATGTCAAGAACATTATCCTCATTCGCAGCCATGTTTTCTGATGTGTATGTATGTACACGTGTATTGCCGCATAGGCCTATGCCGCCAGTGTCCTGACGCATGAGTCTCAAAGTTTTGGTCTCTTCCGGTTAAAATTGTTGGCGATATGTTAGCTCAGATGTGGAGGTGGTGAATGTCTCTTCATTGTCGAACAACGTTGACGTTCGCAGCTCAGATATATGTCGAGAAAAATATCCTCATTCGCAGCCTTGTTTTCTGATGTGTTTGTATGTACACGTGTATTGCCACATAGGCATATGCCGCCAGTGTCCTGACGCATGAGTATCTCAGTTTGTTTTTTTTTCAGTGAGAAATTTGGCAATATTTTGGCTCGGATGTCGAGCTGGTGAGTGTCTCTTTATTCTCGAACAACGTTGAGGATAGCAGCTCAGATATATGTTGACAAAATTATTCTCATTCGTAGCCATGTTTTCTTATGTGTATGTATATACACGTGTATTGCCTCATAGGCCTATGCCGCCAGTGTCCTGACGCATGAGTCTCAAAGTTTTGGTCTCTTCCGGTGAGAATTTTGGAGATGTGTTAGCTCAGATGTGGAGGTGGTGAATGTCTTTTCATTTTCGAACAACGTTGAGGTTCGCAGCTCAGATACATGTTGAGAACATTATCCTCATTCGCAGCCATGTTTTCTTATGTGTATGTATGTACACGTGTATTGCCACATAGGCCTATGCCGCCAGTATCCTGACGCATGAGTCTCTCAGTTTGTTTGTTTTTCCAGTGAAAAATTTGGCAATATTTTGGCTCGGATGTCGAGCTGGTGAGTGTCCCTTCATTCTCGAACAACGTTGAGGTTCGCAGCTCAGATATATGTCATGACAATTGTCCTCATTCGCAGCCATGTTTTCTTATGTGTATGTATGTACACGTGTATTGCCTCATAGGCCTATGCCGCCCGTGTCCTGACGTATGAGTCTCACAGTTTGGGTTTTTTCCAGTGAGAAATTTGGAAATATTTTGGCTCAGATGTCGAGCAGGCGAGTGTCTCTTCATTCTCGAACAACGTTGAGGTTCGCAGTTCAGATATAAGTTCATACAATTATCCTCATTCGCAGCCATGTTTTCTGATGTGTTTGTATGTACACGTGTATTGCCACATAGGCATATGCCGCCAGTGTCCTGACGCATGAGTCTCTCAGTTTAGGTTTGTTCCAGTGAGAAATTTGGCAATATTTTGGCTCAGATGTCGAGCTGGTGGGTGTCTCTTCATTCCCGAACAACGTCGAGGTTCGCAGCTCAGATATATGTCGAAAACATTATCCTCATTCGCAGCCATGTTTTCTGATGTGTATGTATGTACACGTGTGTTGCCACATAGGCATATGCCGCCAGTGTCCTGACGCATGAGTCTCTCAGTTTGGTTTTTTTCCAGTGAGAAATTTGGCAATATTTTGGCTCGGATGTCGAGCTGGTGAGTGTCTCTTTATTCTCGAACAACGTTGAGGATAGCAGCTCAGATATATGTTGACAAAATTATTCTCATTCGTAGCCATGTTTTCTTATGTGTATGTATATACACGTGTATTGCCTCATAGGCCCATGCCGCCAGTGTCCTGACGCATGAGTCTCAAAGTTTTGGTCTCTTCCGGTGAGAATTTTGGCGATGTGTTAGCTCAGATGTGGAGGTGGTGAATGTCTTTTCATTTTCGAACAACGTTGAGGTTCGCAGCTCAGATATATGTTGAGAACATTATCCTCATTCGCAGCCATGTTTTCTTATGTGTATGTATGTACACGTGTATTGCCACATAGGCCTATGCCGCCAGTATCCTGACGCATGAGTCTCTCAGTTTGTTTGTTTTTCCAGTGAAAAATTTGGCAATATTTTGGCTCGGATGTCGAGCTGGTGAGTGTCTCTTCATTCTCGAACAACGTTGAGGCTCGCAGCTCAGATATATGTCATGACAATTGTCCTCATTCGCAGCCATTTTTTCTTATGTGTATGTATGTACACGTGTATTGCCTCATAGGCCTATGCCGGCCGTGTCCTGACGTATGAGTCTCACAGTTTGGGTTTTTTCCAGTGAGAAATTTGGAAATATTCTGGCTCAGATGTCGAGCAGGCGAGTGTCTCTTCATTCTCGAACAACGTTGAGGTTCGCAGTTCAGATATAAGTTCATAAAATTATCCTCATTCGCAGCCCTGTTTTCTTATGTGTATGGATGTACACGTGTATTGCCTCATAGGCCTATACCCCCAGTGTCCTGACGCATGAGTCTCACAGTTTGGTTTTTTTTCAGTGAGAAATTTGGCAATATTTTGGCTCGGATGTCGAGCTGGTGAGTGTCTCTTCATTCTCGAACAACGTTGAGGATCGCAGCTCAGATATATGTTGACAAAATTATTCTCATTCGTAGCCATGTTTTCTTATGTGTATGTATGTACACGTGTATTGCCTCATAGGCCTATGCCGCCAGTGTCCTGACGCATGAGTCTCGAAGTTTTGGTCTCTTCCGGTGAGAATTTTGGCGATGTATTAGCTCAGATGTGGAGGTGGTGAATGTCTTTTCATTGTCGAACAACGTTGAGGTTCGCAGCTCAGATATATGTTGAGAACATTATCCTCATTCGCAGCCATGTTTTCTGATGTGTATGTATGTACACGTGTATTGCCACATAGGCCTATTCCGCCAGTATCCTGACGCATGAGTCTCTCAGTTTGTTTGTTTTTCCAGTGAAAAATTTGGCAATATTTTGGCTCGGATGTCGAGCTGGTGAGTGTCTCTTCATTCTCGAACAACGTTGAGGCTCGCAGCTCAGATATATGTCGAGAAAAATGTCCTCATTCGCAGCCATGTTTTCTTATGTGTATGGATGTACACGTGTATTGCCTCAGAGGCCTATGCCGTCAGTGTCCTGACGCATGAGTTTCACAGTTTTGTTTTTTTCCAGTGAGAAATTTGGAAATATTTTGGCTCAGATGTCGAGCTGGCGAGTGTCTCTTCATTCTCGAACAACGTTGAGGTTCGCAGCTCAGATACATGTCGAGAACATTATCATGTCACCAGTGTCCAGAAGCATGAGTCTCACAGTTTTTTTTTTTTTTCCAGTGAGAAATTTGGCAATATTTTGGCTCGGATGTCGAGCTTGTGAGTGTCTCTTCATTCTCGAACAACGTTGAGGTTCGCAGCTCAGATATATGTCGAGAACATTATCCTCATTCGCAGCCATGTTTTCTGATGTGTATGAATGTATACGTGTATTGCCACATAGGCCTATGTTGCCAGTATCCTGACGCATGAGTCTATCAGTTTGGGTTTTTTCCAGTGAGAAATTTGGCAATATTTTGGCTCGGATATCGAGCTGGTGAGTGTCTCTATATTCTTGAACAACGTTGAGGCTCGCAGCTCAGATATATGTCGAGAAAAATATCCTCATTCGCAGCCATGTTTTCTGATGTGTTTGTATGTACACGTGTAGTGCCACATAGGCATATGCCGCCAGTGTCCTGACGCATGAGTCTCTCAGTTTAGGTTTGTTCCAGTGAGAAATTTGGCAATATTTTGGCTCAAATGTCGAGCTGGTGAGTGTCTCTTCATTCTCGAACAACGTTGAGGTTCGTAGCTCAGATACATGTCGAGAACATTATCATGTCACCAGTGTCCAGAAGCATGAGTCTCACAGTTTGGTTTTGTTTCCAGTGAGAAATTTGGCAATATTTTGGCTCGGATGTCGAGCTTGTGAGTGTCTCTTCATTCTCGAACAACGTTGAGGCTCGCAGCTCAGATATATGTCGAGAAAAATATCCTCATTCGCAGCCATGTTTTCTGATGTGTTTGTATGTACACGTGTATTGCCACATAGGCATATTCCGCCAGTGTCCTGACGCATGAGTCTCTCAGTTTAGGTTTGTTCCAGTGAAAAATTTGGCAATATTTTGGCTCAGATGTCGAGCTGGTGAGTGTCTCTTCATTCTCAAACAACGTTGAGGCTCGCAACCCAGATATATGTCGAGACAATTGTCCTCATTCGCAGCCATTTTTTCTTATGTGTATGGATGTACCCGTGTATTGCCTCATAGGCCTATGCCGACAGTGTCCTGACGCAAGAGTCTCACATTTTTTTTTTTTCAGTGAAAATGTTGAAATATTTTGGCTCAGATGTCGAGCTGGTGAGTGTCTCTTCATTCTTGAACAACGTTGAGGTTCGCAGCTCAGATATAAGTTCATCAAATTATCCTCAATCGCAGCCATGTTTTCTTATGTTTATGCGTGTACACGTGTATTGCCGCATAGGCCTATGCCGCCAGTGTCCTGACGCATGAGTCTCAAAGTTGTGGTCTCTTCCGGTGAGAATTTTTGGCGATATGTTAGCTCAGATGTGGAGGTGGTGAATGTTTCTTCATTCTCCAACAACGTTGAGGTTCGCAGCTCAGATATATGTCGAGAACATTATCCTCATTCGCAGCCATGTTTTCTGATGTGTATGTATGTACACGTGTATTGCCACATAGGCCTATGCAGCCAGTATACTGACGCATGAGCCTCTCAGTTTGTTTGTTTTTCCAGTGAGAAATCTGGCAATATTTTGGCTCGGATGTCGAGCTGGTGAGTGTCTCTTCATTCTCGAACAACGTTGAGGCTCGCAGCTCAGATATATGTCGAAAAAAATGTCCTCATTCGCAGCTATGTTTTCTTATGTGTATGGATGTACACGTGTATTGCCACATAGGCCTATGCCGCCAGTATCCTGACGCATGAGTCTCACATTTTTGTTTTTTTACAGTGAGAAATTTGGAAATATTTTTGCTCATATGTCGAGCTGGCGAGTGTCTCTTCATTTTCGAACAACGTTGAGGTTCGCAGCTCAGATATAAGTTCATCAAATTATCCTCATTCGCAGCCATGTTTTCTAATGTTTATGCATGTACACGTGTATTGCCGCATAGGCCTATGCCGCCAGTGTCCTGACGCATGAGTCTCAAAGTTGTGGTCTCTTCCGGTGAGAATTTTTGGCGATATGTTAGCTCAGATGTGGAGGTGGTGAATGTTTCTTCATTCTCCAACAACGTTGAGGTTCGCAGCTCAGATATATGTCGAGAAAAATATCCTCATTCGCAGCCATATTTTCTGATGTGTTTGTATGTACACGTGTATTGCCACATAGGCATATGCCGCTAGTGTCCTGACGCATGAGTCTCTCAGTTAATGTTTGTTCCATTAAGAAATTTTGCAATATTTTGGCTCAGATGTCGAGCTAGTGAGTGTCTCTTCATTCTCGAACAACGTTGAGATTTGCAGCTCAGATTTATGTCGAGAACATTATCCTCATTCGCAGCCATGTTTTCTGATGTGTATGTATGTACACGTGTATTGCCACATAGGCCTATGCCGCCAGTATCCTGACGCATGAGTCTCTCAGTTTGGTTTTTTTCCAGTGAGAAATTTGGCAATATTTTGGCTCAGATGTCGAGCTGGTGAGTGTCTCTTCATTCTCGAACAACGTTGAGGTTCGCAGCTCAGATATATGTCGAGAACATTATCCTCATTCGCAGCCATGTTTTCTGATGTGTATGTATGTACACGTGTATTGCCACATAGGCCTATGCCGCCAGTATCCTGACGCATGAGTCTCTCAGTTTGGGTTTTTTCCAGTGAGAAATTTGGCAATATTTTGGCTCCGATGTCGAGCTGGTGAGTGTCTCTATATTCTCGAACAACGTTGAGGCTCGCAGTTCAGATATATGTCGAGAAAAATATCCTCATTCGCAGGCATGTTTTCTGATGTTTATGCATGTACACGTGTATTGCCGCATAGGCCTATGCCGCCAGTGTCCTGACGCATGTGTCTCGAAGTTTTGGTCTCTTCCGTTGAGAATTTTGGCGATATGTTAGCTCAGATGTGGAGGTGGTGAATGTCTCTTCATTCTCCAACAACGTTGAGGTTCGCAGCTCAGATATATGTCGAGAAAAATATCCTCATTCGCAGGCATGTTTTCTGATGTGTTTGTATGTACACGTGTATTGCCACATAGGCATATGCCGCCAGTGTCCTGACGCATGAGTCTCTCAGTTTAGGTTTGTTCCAGTGAGAAATTTGGCAATATTTTGGCTCAGATGTCGAGCTGGTGAGTGTTTCTTCATTCTCGAACAACGTTGAGGTTCGCAGCTCAGATATAAGTTCATAAAATTATCCTCATTCGCAGCCATGTTTTATTATGTGTATTAATTTCCCCAGTTGTATCCCCAGGCCTATGCCGCCAGTATCCTGACGCATGTGTTTCTCAGTTTGGTTTTTTTCCAGTGAGAAATTTGGTAATATTTTGGCTCGGATGTCGAGCTGGTGAGTGTCTCGTCATTCTCGAACAACGTTGAGGTTCGCAGCTCAGATATAAGTTCATAAAATTATCCTCATTCGCAGCCATGTTTTATTATGTTTATGCGTGTACACGTGTATTGCCGCATAGGCCTATGCCGCCAGTGTCCTGACGCATGAGTCTCAAAGTTTTGGTCTCTTCCGGTGAGAATTTTGGCGATGTGTTAGCTCAGATGTGGAGGTGGTGAATGTCTCTTCATTCTCGAACAACGTTGAGGTTCGCAGCTCAGATATATGTTGAGAACATTATCCTCATTCGCAGCCATGTTTTTTTATGTTTATGCGTGTACACGTGTATTGCCGCATAGGCCTATGCCGCCAGTGTTCTGACGCATGTGTCTCAAAGTTTTGGTCTCTTCCGGTGAGAATTTTGGCGATATGTTAGCTCAGATGTGGAGGTGGTGAATGTCTCTTCATTCTCGAACAACGTTGAGGCTCGCAGCTCAGATATATGTCGAGAAAAATATCCTCATTCGCAGCCATGTTTTCTGATGTGTTTGCATGTACACGTGTAGTGCCACATAGGCATATGCCGCCAGTGTCCTGACGCATGAGTCTCTCAGTTTAGGTTTGTTCCAGTGAGAAATTTGGCAATATTTTGGCTCGGATGTCGAGCTGGTGAGTGTTTCTTCATTCTCGAACAACGTTGAGGTTCGCAGCTCAGATATAAGTTCATAAAATTATCCTCATTCGCAGCCATGTTTTATTATGTGTATTAATTTCCCCAGTTGTATCCCCAGGCCTATGCCGCCAGTATCCTGACGCATGTGTTTCTCAGTTTGGTTTTTTTCCAGTGAGAAATTTGGTAATATTTTGGCTCGGATGTCGAGCTGGTGAGTGTCTCGTCATTCTCGAACAACGTTGAGGTTCGCAGCTCAGATATATGTCGAGAACATTATCCTCATTCGCAGCCATGTTTTCTGATGTGTATGTATGTACACGTGTATTGCCACATAGGCCTATGCCGCCAGTATCCTGACGCATGAGTCTCTCAGTTTGGGTTTTTTCCAGTGAGAAATTTGGCAATATTTTGGCTCCGATGTCGAGCTGGTGAGTGTCTCTATATTCTCGAACAACGTTGAGGCTCGCAGTTCAGATATATGTCGAGAAAAATATCCTCATTCGCAGGCATGTTTTCTGATGTTTATGCATGTACACGTGTATTGCCGCATAGGCCTATGCCGCCAGTGTCCTGACGCATGTGTCTCGAAGTTTTGGTCTCTTCCGTTGAGAATTTTGGCGATATGTTAGCTCAGATGTGGAGGTGGTGAATGTCTCTTCATTCTCCAACAACGTTGAGGTTCGCAGCTCAGATATATGTCGAGAAAAATATCCTCATTCGCAGGCATGTTTTCTGATGTGTTTGTATGTACACGTGTATTGCCACATAGGCATATGCCGCCAGTGTCCTGACGCATGAGTCTCTCAGTTTAGGTTTGTTCCAGTGAGAAATTTGGCAATATTTTGGCTCAGATGTCGAGCTGGTGAGTGTTTCTTCATTCTCGAACAACGTTGAGGTTCGCAGCTCAGATATAAGTTCATAAAATTATCCTCATTCGCAGCCATGTTTTATTATGTGTATTAATTTCCCCAGTTGTATCCCCAGGCCTATGCCGCCAGTATCCTGACGCATGTGTTTCTCAGTTTGGTTTTTTTCCAGTGAGAAATTTGGTAATATTTTGGCTCGGATGTCGAGCTGGTGAGTGTCTCGTCATTCTCGAACAACGTTGAGGTTCGCAGCTCAGATATAAGTTCATAAAATTATCCTCATTCGCAGCCATGTTTTATTATGTTTATGCGTGTACACGTGTATTGCCGCATAGGCCTATGCCGCCAGTGTCCTGACGCATGAGTCTCAAAGTTTTGGTCTCTTCCGGTGAGAATTTTGGCGATGTGTTAGCTCAGATGTGGAGGTGGTGAATGTCTCTTCATTCTCGAACAACGTTGAGGTTCGCAGCTCAGATATATGTTGAGAACATTATCCTCATTCGCAGCCATGTTTTTTTATGTTTATGCGTGTACACGTGTATTGCCGCATAGGCCTATGCCGCCAGTGTTCTGACGCATGTGTCTCAAAGTTTTGGTCTCTTCCGGTGAGAATTTTGGCGATATGTTAGCTCAGATGTGGAGGTGGTGAATGTCTCTTCATTCTCGAACAACGTTGAGGCTCGCAGCTCAGATATATGTCGAGAAAAATATCCTCATTCGCAGCCATGTTTTCTGATGTGTTTGCATGTACACGTGTAGTGCCACATAGGCATATGCCGCCAGTGTCCTGACGCATGAGTCTCTCAGTTTAGGTTTGTTCCAGTGAGAAATTTGGCAATATTTTGGCTCGGATGTCGAGCTGGTGAGTGTTTCTTCATTCTCGAACAACGTTGAGGTTCGCAGCTCAGATATAAGTTCATAAAATTATCCTCATTCGCAGCCATGTTTTATTATGTGTATTAATTTCCCCAGTTGTATCCCCAGGCCTATGCCGCCAGTATCCTGACGCATGTGTTTCTCAGTTTGGTTTTTTTCCAGTGAGAAATTTGGTAATATTTTGGCTCGGATGTCGAGCTGGTGAGTGTCTCGTCATTCTCGAACAACGTTGAGGTTCGCAGCTCAGATATAAGTTCATAAAATTATCCTCATTCGCAGCCATGTTTTATTATGTTTATGCGTGTACACGTGTATTGCCGCATAGGCCTATGCCGCCAGTGTCCTGACGCATGAGTCTCAAAGTTTTGGTCTCTTCCGGTGAGAATTTTGGCGATGTGTTAGCTCAGATGTGGAGGTGGTGAATGTCTCTTCATTCTCGAACAACGTTGAGGTTCGCAGCTCAGATATATGTTGAGAACATTATCCTCATTCGCAGCCATGTTTTTTATGTTTATGCGTGTACACGTGTATTGCCGCATAGGCCTATGCCGCCAGTGTTCTGACGCATGTGTCTCAAAGTTTTGGTCTCTTCCGGTGAGAATTTTGGCGATATGTTAGCTCAGATGTGGAGGTGGTGAATGTCTCTTCATTCTCGAACAACGTTGAGGCTCGCAGCTCAGATATATGTCGAGAAAAATATCCTCATTCGCAGCCATGTTTTCTGATGTGTTTGCATGTACACGTGTAGTGCCACATAGGCATATGCCGCCAGTGTCCTGACGCATGAGTCTCTCAGTTTAGGTTTGTTCCAGTGAGAAATTTGGCAATATTTTGGCTCAGATGTCGAGCTGGTGAGTGTCTCTTCATTCTCGAACAACGTTGAGGTTCGCAGCTCAGATATAAGTCGAGAACATTATCCTCATTCGCAGCCATGTTTTCTGATGTGTATGTATGTACACGTGTATTGCCACATAGGCCTATACCGCCAGTATCCTGACGCATGAGTCTCTTAGTTTGGTTTTTTTCCAGTGAGAAATTTGGCAATATTTTGGCTCGGATGTCGAGCTGGTGAGTGTCTCTATAATCTCGAACAACGTTGAGGCTCGCAGTTCAGATATATGTCGAGAAAAATATCCTCATTCGCAGCCATGTTTTCTGATGTGTTTGTATGTACACGTGTAGTGCCACATAGGCTTATGCCGCAAGTGTCCTGACGCATGAGTTTCTCAGTTAAGGTTTGTTCCCGTGAGAAATTTGGCAATATTTTGGCTCAGATGTCGAGCTGATGAGTGTCTCTTCATTCTCGAACAACGTTGAGGTTCGCAGCTCAGATATAAGTTCATAAAATTATCCTCATTCGCAGCCATGTTTTTTTTATGTTTATGCGTGTACACGTGTATTGCCGCATAGGCCTATGCCGCCAGTGTTCTGACGCATGTGTCTCAAAGTTTTGGTCTCTTCCGGTGAGAATTTTGGCGATATGTTAGCTCAGATGTGGAGGTGGTGAATGTCTCTTCATTCTCGAACAACGTTGAGGCTCGCAGCTCAGATATATGTCGAGAAAAAAATCCTCATTCGCAGCCATGTTTTTTGATGTGTTTGCATGTACACGTGTAGTGCCACATAGGCATATACCGCCAGTGTCCTGACGCATGAGTCTCTCAGTTTAGGTTTGTTCCAGTGAGAAATTTGGCAATATTTTGGCTCAGATGTCGAGCTGGTGAGTGTCTCTTCATTCTCGAACAACGTTGAGGTTCGCAGCTCAGATATATGTCGAGAACATTATCCTCATTCGCAGCCATGTTTTCTGATGTGTATGTATGTACACGTGTATTGCCACATAGGCCTATGCCGCCAGTATCCTGACGCATGAGTCTCTCAGTTTGGGTTTTTTTCCAGTGAGAAATTTGGCAATATTTTGGCTCGGATGTCGAGCTGGTGAGTGTCTCTATATTCTCGAACAACGTTGAGGCTCGCAGCTCAGATATATGTCGAGAAAAATATCCTCATTCGCAGCCATGTTTTCTGATGTGTTTGTATGTACACGTGTAGTGCCACATAGGCATATGCCGCCAGTGTCCTGACGCATGAGTCTCTCAGTTTAGGTTTGTTCCAGTGAAAAATTTGGCAATATTTTGGCTCAGATGTCGAGCTGGTGAGTGTCTCTTCATTCTCGAACAACGTTGAGCTTCGCAGCTCAGATACATGTCGAGAACATTATCATGTCACCAGTGTCCAGAAGCATGAGTCTCACAGTTTGGGTTTTTTTCCAGTGAGAAATTTGGCAATATTTGTGCTCGGATGTCGAGCTGGTGAGTGTCTCTTCATTCTCGAACAACGTTGAGCTTCGCAGCTCAGATACATGTCGAGAACATTATCATGTCACCAGTGTCCAGAAGCATGAGTCTCTCAGTTTAGGTTTGTTCCAGTGAGAAATTTGGCAATATTTTGGCTCAAATGCCGAGCTGGTGAGTTTCTCTTCATTCTCGAACAACGTTGAGGTTCGCAGCTCAGATATATGTCGAGAACTTTATCCTCATTCGCAGCCATGTTTTCTGATGTGTATTAATTTCCCCAGTTGTATCCCCAGGCCTATGCCGCCAGTATCCTGACGCATGAGTTTCTCAGTTTGGTTTTTTTCCAGTGAGAAATTTGGTAATATTTTGGCTCGGATGTCGAGCTGGTGAGTTTCTCTTCATTCTCGAACAACGTTGAGGTTCGCAGCTCAGATATATGTCGAGAAAAATATCCTCATTCGCAGCCATGTTTTCTGATGTGTATTAATTTCCCCAGTTGTATCCCCAGGCCTATGCCGCCAGTATCCTGACGCATGAGTTTCTCAGTTTGGTTTTTTTCCACTGAGAAATTTGGTAATATTTTGGCTCGGATGTCGAGCTGGTGAGTGTCTCGTCATTCTCGAACAACGTTGAGGTTCGCAGCTCAGATATAAGTTCATAAAATTATCCTCATTCGCAGCCATGTTTTATTATGTTTATGCGTGTACACGTGTATTGCCGCATAGGCCTATGCCGCCAGTGTCCTGACTCATGAGTCTCAAAGTTTTGGTCTCTTCCGGTGAGAATTTTGGTGATGTGTTAGCTCAGATGTGGAGGTGGTGAATGTCTCTTCATTCTCGAACAACGTTGAGGTTCGCAGCTCAGATATATGTTGAGAACATTATCCTCATTCGCAGCCATGTTTTTTATGTTTATGCGTGTACACGTGTATTGCCGCATAGGCCTATGCCGCCAGTGTTCTGACGCATGTGTCTCAAAGTTTTGGTCTCTTCCGTTGAGAATTTTGGCGATATGTTAGCTCAGATGTGGAGGTGGTGAATGTCTCTTCATTCTCGAACAACGTTGAGGCTTGCAGCTCAGATATATGTCGAGAAAAATATCCTCATTCGCAGCCATGTTTTCTGATGTGTTTGCATGTACACGTGTAGTGCCACATAGGCATATGCCGCCAGTGTCCTGACGCATGAGTCTCTCAGTTTAGGTTTGTTCCAGTGAGAAATTTGGCAATATTTTGGCTCAGATGTCGAGCTGGTGAGTGTCTCTTCATTCTCGAACAACGTTGAGCTTCGCAGCTCAGATACATGTCGAGAACATTATCATGTCACCAGTGTCCAGAAGCATGAGTCTCACAGTTTGGGTTTTTTTCCAGTGAGAAATTTGGCAATATTTGTGCTCGGATGTCGAGCTGGTGAGTGTCTCTTCATTCTCGAACAACGTTGAGCTTCGCAGCTCAGATACATGTCGAGAACATTATCATGTCACCAGTGTCCAGAAGCATGAGTCTCTCAGTTTAGGTTTGTTCCAGTGAGAAATTTGGCAATATTTTGGCTCAAATGCCGAGCTGGTGAGTGTCTCTTCATTCTCGAACAACGTTGAGGTTCGCAGCTCAGATATATGTCGAGAACTTTATCCTCATTCGCAGCCATGTTTTCTGATGTGTATTAATTTCCCCAGTTGTATCCCCAGGCCTATGCCGCCAGTATCCTGACGCATGAGTTTCTCAGTTTGGTTTTTTTCCAGTGAGAAATTTGGTAATATTTTGGCTCGGATGTCGAGCTGGTGAGTTTCTCTTCATTCTCGAACAACGTTGAGGTTCGCAGCTCAGATATATGTCGAGAAAAATATCCTCATTCGCAGCCATGTTTTCTGATGTGTATTAATTTCCCCAGTTGTATCCCCAGGCCTATGCCGCCAGTATCCTGACGCATGAGTTTCTCAGTTTGGTTTTTTTCCAGTGAGAAATTTGGTAATATTTTGGCTCGGATGTCGAGCTGGTGAGTGTCTCGTCATTCTCGAACAACGTTGAGGTTCGCAGCTCAGATATAAGTTCATAAAATTATCCTCATTCGCAGCCATGTTTTATTATGTTTATGCGTGTACACGTGTATTGCCGCATAGGCCTATGCCGCCAGTGTCCTGACGCATGAGTCTCAAAGTTTTGGTCTCTTCCGGTGAGAATTTTGGCGATGTGTTAGCTCAGATGTGGAGGTGGTGAATGTCTCTTCATTCTCGAACAACGTTGAGGTTCGCAGCTCAGATATATGTTGAGAACATTATCCTCATTCGCAGCCATGTTTTTTTATGTTTATGCGTGTACACGTGTATTGCCGCATAGGCCTATGCCGCCAGTGTTCTGACGCATGTGTCTCAAAGTTTTGGTCTCTTCCGGTGAGAATTTTGGCGATATGTTAGCTCAGATGTGGAGGTGGTGAATGTCTCTTCATTCTCGAACAACGTTGAGGCTCGCAGCTCAGATATATGTCGAGAAAAATATCCTCATTCGCAGCCATGTTTTCTGATGTGTTTGCATGTACACGTGTAGTGTCACATAGGCATATGCCGCCAGTGTCCTGACGCATGAGTCTCTCAGTTTAGGTTTGTTCCAGTGAGAAATTTGACAATATTTTGGCTCAGATGTCGAGCTGGTGAGTGTCTCTTCATTCTCGAACAACGTTGAGGTTCGCAGCTCAGATATATGTCGAGAAAAATATCCTCATTCGCAGCCATGTTTTCTGATGTGTTTGTATGTACACGTGTATTGCCACATAGGCATATGCCGCTAGTGTCCTGACGCATGAGTCTCTCAGTTAATGTTTGTTCCATTAAGAAATTTGGCAATATTTTGGCTCAGATGTCGAGCTGGTGAGTGTCTCTTCATTCTCGAACAACGTTGAGATTTGCAGGTCAGATATATGTCGAGAACATTATCCTCATTCGCAGCCATGTTTTCTGATGTGTATGTATGTACACGTGTATTGCCACATAGGCCTATGCCGCCAGTATCCTGACGCATGAGTCTCTCAGTTTGGGTTTTTTCCAGTGAGAAATTTGGCAATATTTTGGCTCGGATGTCGAGCTGGTGAGTGTCTCTATATTCTCGAACAACGTTGAGGCTCGCAGCTCAGATATATGTCGAGAAAAATATCCTCATTCGCAGGCATGTTTTCTGATGTGTTTGTATGTACACGTGTATTGCCACATAGGCATATGCCGCCAGTGTCCTGACGCATGAGTCTCTCAGTTTAGGTTTGTTCCAGTGAGAAATTTGGCAATATTTTGGCTCAGATGTCGAGCTGGTGAGTGTCTCTTCATTCTCGAACAACGTTGGGGTTCGCAGCTCAGATATATGTCGAGAACATTATCCTCATTCGCAGCCATGTTTTCTGATGTGTATGTATGTACACGTGTATTGCCACATAGGCCTATGCCGCCAGTATCCTGATGCATGAGTCTCTCAGTTTGGGTTTTTTCCAGTGAGAAATTTGGCAATATTTTGGCTCAGATGTCGAGCTGATGAGTGTCTCTTCATTCTTGAACAACGTTGAGGTTCGCAGCTCAGATATAAGTTCATAAAATTATCCTCATTCGCAGCCATGTTGTTTTATGTTTATGCTTGTACACGTGTATTGCCGCATAGGCCTATGCCGCCAGTGTTCTGACGCATGTGTCTCAAAGTTTTGGTCTCTTCCGGTGAGAATTTTGGCGATATGTTAGCTCAAATGTGGAGGTGGTGAATGTCTCTTCATTCTCAAACAACGTTAAGGCTCGCAGCTCAGATATATGTCGAGAAAAATATCCTCATTCGCAGCCATGTTTTCTGATGTGTTGGCATGTACACGTGTAGTGCCACATAGGCATATGCCGCCAGTGTCCTGACGCATGAGTCTCTCAGTTTAGGTTTGTTCCAGTGAGAAATTTGGCAATATTTTGGCTCAGATGTCGAGCTGGTGAGTGTCTCTTCATTCTCGAACAACGTTGAGGTTCGCAGCTCAGATATATGTCGAGAACATTATCCTCATTCGCAGCCATGTTTTCTGATGTGTATGTATGTACACGTGTATTGCCACATAGGCCTATGCCGCCAGTATCCTGACGCATGTGTCTCTTAGTTTGGGTTTTTTCCAGTGAGAAATTTGGCAATATTTTGGCTCGGATGTCGAGCTGGTGAGTGTCTCTATAATCTCGAACAACGTTGAGGCTCGCAGCTCAGATATATGTCGAGAAAAATATCCTCATTCGCAGCCATGTTTTCTGATGTGTTTGTATGTACACGTGTAGTGCCACATAGGCTTATGCCGCCAGTGTCCTGACGCATGAGTTTCTCAGTTTAGGTTTGTTCCAGTGAGAAATTTGGCAATATTTTGGCTCAGATGTCGAGCTGATGAGTGTCTCTTCATTCTCGAACAACGTTGAGGTTCGCAGCTCAGATATAAGTTCATAAAATTATCCTCATTCGCAGCCATGTTTTTTATGTTTATGCGTGTACACGTGTATTGCCGCATAGGCCTATGCCGCCAGTGTTCTGACGCATGTGTCTCAAAGTTTTGGTCTCTTCCGGTGAGAATTTTGGCGATATGTTAGCTCAGATGTGGAGGTGGTGAATGTCTCTTCATTCTCGAACAACGTTGAGGCTCGCAGCTCAGATATATGTCGAGAAAAATATCCTCATTCGCAGCCATGTTTTCTGATGTGTTTGCATGTACACGTGTAGTGCCACATAGGCATATGCCGCCAGTGTCCTGACGCATGAGTCTCTCAGTTTAGGTTTGTTCCAGTGAGAAATTTGGCAATATTTTGGCTCAGATGTTGAGCTGGTGAGTGTCTCTTCATTCTCGAACAACGTTGAGGTTCGCAGCTCAGATATATGTCGAGAACATTATCCTCATTCGCAGCCATGTTTTCTGATGTGTATGTATGTACACGTGTATTGCCACATAGGCCTATGCCGCCAGTATCCTGACGCATGAGTCTCTTAGTTTGGGTTTTTTCCAGTGAGAAATTTGGCAATATTTTGGCTCGGATGTCGAGCTGGTGAGTGTCTCTATAATCTCGAACAACGTTGAGGCTCGCAGCTCAGATATATGTCGAGAAAAATATCCTCATTCGCAGCCATGTTTTCTGATGTGTTTGTATGTACACGTGTAGTGCCACATAGGCTTATGCCGCCAGTGTCCTGACGCATGAGTTTCTCAGTTTAGGTTTGTTCCAGTGAGAAATTTGGCAATATTTTGGCTCAGATGTCGAGCTGATGAGTGTCTCTTTATTCTCGAACAACGTTGAGGTTCGCAGCTCAGATATAAGTTCATAAAATTATCCTCATTCGCAGCCATGTTTTTTATGTTTATGCGTATACACGTGTATTGCCGCATAGGCCTATGCCGCCAGTGTTCTGACGCATGTGTCTCAAAGTTTTGGTCTCTTCCGGTGAGAATTTTGGCGATATGTTAGCTCAGATGTGGAGGTGGTGAATGTCTCTTCATTCTCGAACAACGTTGAAGCTCGCAGCTCAGATATATGTCGAGAAAAATATCCTCATTCGCAGCCATGTTTTCTGATGTGTTTGCATGTACACGTGTAGTGCCACATAGGCATATGCCGCCAGTGTCCTGACGCATGAGTCTCTCAGTTTAGGTTTGTTCCAGTGAGAAATTTGGCAATATTTTGGCTCGGATGTCGAGCTGGTGAGTGTCTCTATAATCTCGAACAACGTTGAGGCTCGCAGCTCAGATATATGTCGAGAAAAATATCCTCATTCGCAGCCATGTTTTCTGATGTGTATGTATGTACACGTGTATTGCCACAAAGGCCTATGCCGCCAGTATCCTGACGCATGAGTCTCTCAGTTTGGGTTTTTTCCAGTGAGAAATTTGGCAATATTTTGGCTCGGATGTCGAGCTGGTGAGTGTCTCTATAATCTCGAACAACGTTGAGGCTCGCAGCTCAGATATATGTCGAGAAAAATATCCTCATTCGCAGCCATGTTTTCTGATGTGTTTGTATGTACACGTGTAGTGCCACATAGGCTTATGCCGCCAGTGTCCTGACGCATGAGTTTCTCAGTTTAGGTTTGTTCCAGTGAGAAATTTGGCAATGTTTTGGCTCAGATGTCGAGCTGATGAGTGTCTCTTCATTCTCGAACAACGTTGAGGTTCGCAGCTCAGATATAAGTTCATAAAATTATCCTCATTCGCAGCCACGTTTTTTATGTTTATGCGTGTACACGTGTATTGCCGCATAGGCCTATGCCGCCAGTGTTCTGACGCATGTGTCTCAAAGTTTTGGTCTCTTCCGGTGAGAATTTTGGCGATATGTTAGCTCAAATGTGGAGGTGGTGAATGTCTCTTCATTCTCGAACAACGTTGAGGCTCGCAGCTCAGATATATGTCGAGAAAAATATCCTCATTCGCAGCCATGTTTTCTGATGTGTTGGCATGTACACGTGTAGTGCCACATAGGCATATGCCGCCAGTGTCCTGACGCATGAGTCTCTCAGTTTAGGTTTGTTCTAGTGAGAAATTTGGCAATATTTTGGCTCAGATGTCGAGCTGGTGAGTGTCTCTTCATTCTCGAACAACGTTGAGGTTCGCAGCTCAGATATATGTCGAGAACATTATCCTCATTCGCAGCCATGTTTTCTGATGTGTATGTATGTACACGTGTATTGCCACATAGGCCTATGCCGCCAGTATCCTGACGCATGAGTCTCTTAGTTTGGGTTTTTTCCAGTTAGAAATTTGGCAATATTTTGGCTCGGATGTCGAGCTGGTGAGTGTCTCTATAATCTCGAACAACGTTGAGGCTCGCAGCTCAGATATATGTCGAGAAAAATATCCTCATTCGCAGCCATGTTTTCTGATGTGTTTGTATGTACACGTGTAGTGCCACATAGGCTTATGCCGCCAGTGTCCTGACGCATGAGTTTCTCAGTTTAGGTTTGTTCCAGTGAGAAATTTGGCAATATTTTGGCTCAGATGTCGAGCTGATGAGTGTCTCTTCATTCTCGAACAACGTTGAGGTTCGCAGCTCAGATATAAGTTCATAAAATTATCCTCATTCGCAGCCATGTTTTTTATGTTTATGCGTGTACACGTGTATTGCCGCATAGGCCTATGCCGCCAGTGTTCTGACGCATGTGTCTCAAAGTTTTCGTCTCTTCCGGTGAGAATTTTGGCGATATGTTAGCTCAGATGTGGAGGTGGTGAATGTCTCTTCATTCTCGAACAACGTTGAGGCTCGCAGCTCAGATATATGTCGAGAAAAATATCCTCATTCGCAGCCATGTTTTCTGATGTGTTTGCATGTACACGTGTAGTGCCACATGGGCATATGCCGCCAGTGTCCTGACGCATGAGTCTCTCAGTTTAGGTTTGTTCCAGTGAGAAATTTGGCAATATTTTGGCTCAGATGTTGAGCTGGTGAGTGTCTCTTCATTCTCGAACAACGTTGAGGTTCGCAGCTCAGATATATGTCGAGATCATTATCCTCATTCGCAGCCATGTTTTCTGATGTGTATGTATGTACACGTGTATTGCCACATAGGCCTATGCCGCCAGTATCCTGACGCATGAGTCTCTTAGTTTGGGTTTTTTCCAGTGAGAAATTTGGCAATATTTTGGCTCGGATGTCGAGCTGGTGAGTGTCTCTATAATCTCGAACAACGTTGAGGCTCGCAGCTCAGATATATGTCGAGAAAAATATCCTCATTCGCAGCCATGTTTTCTGATGTGTTTGTATGTACACGTGTAGTGCCACATAGGCTTATGCCGCCAGTGTCCTGACGCATGAGTTTCTCAGTTTAGGTTTGTTCCAGTGAGAAATTTGGCAATATTTTGGCTCAGATGTCGAGCTGATGAGTGTCTCTTCATTCTCGAACAACGTTGAGGTTCGCAGCTCAGATATAAGTTCATAAAATTATCCTCATTCGCAGCCATGTTTTTTTATGTTTATGCGTGTACACGTGTATTGCCGCATAGGCCTATGCCGCCAGTGTTCTGACGCATGTGTCTCAAAGTTTTGGTCTCTTCCGGTGAGAATTTTGGCGATATGTTAGCTCAGATGTGGAGGTGGTGAATGTCTCTTCATTCTCGAACAACGTTGAAGCTCGCAGCTCAGATATATGTCGAGAAAAATATCCTCATTCGCAGCCATGTTTTCTGATGTGTTTGCATGTACACGTGTAGTGCCACATAGGCATATGCCGCCAGTGTCCTGACGCATGAGTCTCTCAGTTTAGGTTTGTTCCAGTGAGAAATTTGGCAATATTTTGTCTCAGATGTTGAGCTGGTGAGTGTCTCTTCATTCTCGAACAACGTTGAGGTTTGCAGCTCAGATATATGTCGAGAACATTATCCTCATTCGCAGCCATGTTTTCTGATGTGTATGTATGTACACGTGTATTGCCACATAGGCCTATGCCGCCAGTATCCTGACGCATGAGTCTCTCAGTTTGGGTTTTTTCCAGTGAGAAATTTGGCAATATTTTGGCTCGGATGTCGAGCTGGTGAGTTTCTCTATAATCTCGAACAACGTTGATGCTCTCAGCTCAGATATATGTCGAGAACAATATCCTCATTCGCAGCCATGTTTTCTGATGTGTTTGTATGTACACGTGTAGTGCCACATAGGCATATGCCGCCAGTGTCCTGACGCATGAGTCTCTCAGTTTAGGTTTGTTCCAGTGAGAAATTTGGCAATATTTTGGCTCAGATGTCGAACTGGTGAGTGTCTCTTCATTCTCGAACAACGTTGAGGTTCGCAGCTCAGATATATGTCGAGAACATTATCCTCATTCGCAGCCATGTTTTCTGATGTGTATGTATGTACACGTGTATTGCCACATAGGCCTATGCCGCCAGTGTCCTGACGCATGAGTCTCTCAGTTTGGTTTGTTTCCAGTGAGAAATTTGGCAATATTTTGGCTCGGATGTCGAGCTGGTGAGTGTCTCTATATTCTCGAACAACGTTGAGGCTCGCAGCTCAGATATTTGTCGAGAAAAATATCCTCATTCGCAGCCATGTTTTCTGATGTGTTTGTATGTACACGTGTAGTGCCACATAGGCATATGCCGCCAGTGTCCTGACGCATGAGTCTCTCAGTTTAGGTTTGTTCCAGTGAAAAATTTGGCAATATTTTGGCTCAGATGTCGAGCTGGTGAGTGTCTCTTCATTCTCGAACAACGTTGAGCTTCGCAGCTCAGATACATGTCGAGAACATTATCATGTCACCAGTGTCCAGAAGCATGAGTCTCACAGTTTGGGTTTTTTTCCAGTGAGAAATTTGGCAATATTTGGGCTCGGATGTCGAGCTGGTCAGTGTCTCTTCATTTTCGAACAACGTTGAGCTTTCGCAGCTCAGATACATGTCGAGAACATTATCATGTCACCAGTGTCCAGAAGCATGAGTCTCTCAGTTTAGGTTTGTTCCAGTGAGAAATTTGGCAATATTTTGGCTCAAATGTCGAGCTGGTGAGTGTCTCTTCATTCTCGAACAACGTTGAGGTTCGCAGCTCAGATATATGTCGAGAACTTTATCCTCATTCGCAGCCATGTTTTCTGATGTGTATTAATTTCCCCAGTTGTATCCCCAGGCCTATGCCGCCAGTATCCTGACGCATGAGTCTCTCAGTTTGGGTTTTTTCCAGTGAGAAATTTGGTAATATTTTGGCTCGGATGTTGAGCTGGTGAGTGTCTCTTCATTCTCGAACAACGTTGAGGTTCGCAGCTCAGATATAAGTTCATAAAATTATCCTCATTCGCAGCCATGTTTTCTTATGTTTATGCGTGTACACGTGTATTACCGCATAGGCCTATGCCGCCAGTGTCCTGACGCATGTGTTTCAAAGTTTTGGTCTCTTCCGGTGAGAATTTTGGAGATATGTAAGCTCAGATGTGGAGGTGGTGAATGTCTCTTCATTCTCCAACAACGTTGAGGTTCGCAGCTCAGATATATGTCGAGAAAAATATCTTCATTCGAAGGCATGTTTTCTGATGTGTATGTATGTACACGTGTATTGCCACATAGGCCTATGCCGCCAGTATCCTGACGCATGAGTCTCTCAGTTTGGGTTTTTTTCAGTGAGAAATTTGGCAATATTTTGGCTCGGATGTCGAGCTGGTGAGTGTCTCTATAATCTCGAACAACGTTGAGGCTCGCAGCTCAGATATATGTCGAGAAAAATATCCTCATTCGCAGCCATGTTTTCTGATGTGTTTGTATGTACACATGTAGTGCCACATAGGCATATGCCGCCAGTGTCCTGACGCATGAGTCTCTCAGTTTAGGTTTGTTCCAGTGAGAAATTTGGCAATATTTTGGCTCAGATGTTGAGCTGATGAGTGTCTCTTCATTCTCGAACAACGTTGAGGTTCGCAGCTCAGATATAAGTTCATAAAATTATCCTCATTCGCAGCCATGTTTTCTGATGTGTATGTATGTACACGTGTATTGCCACATAGGCCTATGCCGCCAGTGTCCTGACGCATGAGTCTCTCAGTTTGGGTTTTTTTCCAGTGAGAAATTTGGCAATATTTTGGCTCAGATGTCGAGCTGGTGAGTGTCTCCTCATTCTCGAACAACGTTGAGGTTCGCAGCTCAGATATATGTCGAGAACATTATCCTCATTCGCAGCCATGTTTTCTGATGTGTATGTATGTACACGTGTATTGCCACATAGGCCTATGCCACCAGTATACTGACGCATGAGTCTCTCAGTTTGGGTTTTTTCCAGTGAGAAATTTGGCAATATTTTGGCTCGGATGTCGAGCTGGTGAGTGTCGAGCTGGTGAGTGTCTCTATAATCTCGAACAACGTTGAGGCTCGCAGCTCAGATACATGTCGAGAACAATATCCTCATTCGCAGCCATGTTTTCTGATGTGTTTTTATGTACACGTGAAGTGCCACATAGGCATATGCCGCCAGTGTCCTGACGCATGAGTATCTCAGTTTAGGTTTGTTCCAGTGAGAAATTTGGCAATATTTTGGCTCGGATGTCGAGCTGGTGAGTGTCTCTATAATCTCGAACAACGTTGAGGCTCGCAGCTCAGATATATGTCGAGAACATTATCCTCATTCGCAGCCATGTTTTCTGATGTGTATGTACGTACACGTGTATTGCCACATAGGCCTATGCCGCCAGTGTCCTGACGCATGAGTCTCTCAGTTTGGGTTTTTTTCCAGTGAGAAATTTGGCAATATTTTGGCTCGGATGTCGAGCTGGTGAGTGTTTCTATATTCTCGAACAACGTTGAGGCTCGCAGCTCAGATATATGTCGAGAAAAATATCCTCATTCGCAGCCATGTTTTCTGATGTGTTTGTATGTACACGTGTAGTGCCACATAGGCATATGCCGCCAGAGTCCTGACGCATGAGTCTCTCAGTTTAGGTTTGTTCCAGTGAAAAATTTGGCAATATTTTGGCTCAGATGTCGAGCTGGTGAGTGTCTCTTCATTCTCGAACAACGTTGAGCTTCGCAGCTCAGATACATGTCGAGAACATTATCATGTCACCAGTGTCCAGAAGCATGAGTCTCTCAGTTTAGGTTTGTTCCAGTGAGAAATTTGGCAATATTTTGGCTCAAATGTCGAGCTGGTGAGTGTCTCTTCATTCTCGAACAACGTTGAGGTTCGCAGCTCAGATATATGTCGAGAACTTTATCCTCATTCGCAGCCATGTTTTCTGATGTGTATTAATTTCCCCATTTGTATCCCCAGGCCTATGCCGCCAGTATCCTGACGCATGAGTCTCTCAGTTTGGATTTTTTCCAGTGAGAAATTTGGTAATATTTTGGCTCGGATGTCGAGCTGGTGAGTGTCTCTTCATTCTCGAACAACGTTGAGGTTCGCAGCTCAGATATAAGTTCATAAAATTATCCTCATTCGCAGCCATGTTTTCTTATGTTTATGCGTGTACACGTGTATTACCGCATAGGCCTATGCCGCCAGTGTCCTGACGCATGTGTCTCAAAGTTTTGGTCTCTTCCGGTGAGAATTTTGGCGATATGTTAGCTCAGATGTGGAGGTGGTGAATGTCTCTTCATTCTCCAACAACGTTGAGGTTCGCAGCTCAGATATATGTCGAGAAAAATATCTTCATTCGCAGGCATGTTTTCTGATGTGTATGTATGTACACGTGTATTGCCACATAGGCCTATGCCGCCAGAATCCTGACGCATGAGTCTCTCAGTTTGGTTTTTTTTCAGTGAGAAATTTTGCAATATTTTGGCTCGGATGTCGAGCTGGTGAGTGTCTCTATAATCTCGAACAACGTTGAGGCTCGCAGCTCAGATATATGTCGAGAAAAATATCCTCATTCGCAGCCATGTTTTCTGATGTGTTTGTATGTACACATGTAGTGCCACATAGGCATATGCCGCCAGTGTCCTGACGCATGAGTCTCTCAGTTTAGGTTTGTTCCAGTGAGAAATTTGGCAATATTTTGGCTCAGATGTCGAGCTGATGAGTGTCTCTTCATTCTCGAACAACGTTGAGGTTCGCAGCTCAGATATAAGTTCATAAAATTATCCTCATTCGCAGCCATGTTTTCTGATGTGTATGTATTTAAACGTGTATTGCCACATAGGCATATGCCGCCAGTGTCCTGACGCATGAGTCTCTCAGTTTGGTTTTTTTTCCAGTGATAAATTTGGCAATATTTTGGCTCAGATGTCGAGCTGGTGAGTGTCTCCTCATTCTCGAACAACGTTGAGGTTCGCAGCTCAGATATATGTCGAGAACATTATCCTCATTCGCAGCCATGTTTTCTGATGTGTATGTATGTACACGTGTATTGCCACATAGGCCTATGCCGCCAGTATCCTGACGCATGAGTCTCTCAGTTTGGGTTTTTTCCAGTGAGAAATTTTGCAATATTTTGGCTCGGATGTCGAGCTGGTGAGTGTCTCTATAATCTCGAACAACGTTGAGGCTCGCAGCTCAGATATATGTCGAGAAAAATATCCTCATTCGCAGCCATGTTTTCTGATGTGTTTGTATGTACACATGTAGTGCCACATAGGCATATGCCGCCAGTGTCCTGACGCATGAGTCTCTCAGTTTAGGTTTGTTCCAGTGAGAAATTTGGCAATATTTTGGCTCAGATGTCGAGCTGATGAGTTTCTCTTCATTCTCGAACAACGTTGAGGTTCGCAGCTCAGATATAAGTTCATAAAATTATCCTCATTCGCAGCCATGTTTTCTGATGTGTATGTATGTAAACGTGTATTGCCACATAGGCATATGCCGCCAGTGTCCTGACGCATGAGTCTCTCAGTTTGGTTTTTTTTCCAGTGATAAATTTGGCAATATTTTGGCTCAGATGTCGAGCTGGTGAGTGTCTCCTCATTCTCGAACAACGTTGAGGTTCGCAGCTCAGATATATGTCGAGAACATTATCCTCATTCGCAGCCATGTTTTCTGATGTGTATGTATGTACACGTGTATTGCCACATAGGCCTATGCCGCCAGTATCCTGACGCATGAGTCTCTCAGTTTGGGTTTTTTCCAGTGAGAAATTTGGCAATATTTTGGCTCGGATGTCGAGCTGGTGAGTGTCTCTATAATCTCGAACAACGTTGAGGCTCGCAGCTAAGATATATGTCGAGAACAATATCCTCATTCGCAGCCATGTTTTCTGATGTGTTTGTATGTACACGTGAAGTGCCACATAGGCATATGCCGCCAGTGTCCTGACGCATGAGTCTCTCAGTTTAGGTTTGTTCCAGTGAGAAATTTGGCAATATTTTGGCTCAGATGTCGAACTGGTGAGTGTCTCTTCATTCTCGAACAACGTTGAGGTTCGCAGCTCAGATATATGTCGAGAACATTATCCTCATTCACAGCCATGTTTTCTGATGTGTATGTATGTACACGTGTATTGCCACATAGGCCTATGCCGCCAGTGTCCTGACGCATGAGTCTCTCAGTTTGGGTTTTTTCCAGTGAGAAATTTGGCAATATTTTGGCTCGGATGTCGAGCTGGTGAGTGTCTCTATATTCTCGAACAACGTTGAGGCTCGCAGCTTAGATATATGTCGAGAAAAATATCCTCATTCGCAGCCATGTTTTCTGATGTGTTTGTATGTACACGTGTAGTGCCACATAGGCATATGCCGCCAGTGTCCTGACGCATGAGTCTCTCAGTTTAGGTTTGTTCCAGTGAAAAATTTGGCAATATTTTGTCTCAGATGTCGAGCTGGTGAGTGTCTCTTCATTCTCGAACAACGTTGAGCTTCGCAGCTCAGATACATGTCAAGAACATTATCATGTCACCAGTGTCCAGAAGCATGAGTCTCACAGTTTGGGTTTTTTTCCAGTGAGAAATTTGGCAATATTTGGGCTCGGATGTCGAGCTGGTGAGTGTCTCTTCATTTTCGAACAACGTTGAGCTTCGCAGCTCAGATACATGTCGAGAACATTATCATGTCACCAGTGTCCAGAAGCATGAGTCTCTCAGTTTAGGTTTGTTCCAGTGAGAAATTTGGCAATATTTTGGCTCAAATGTCGAGCTGGTGAGTGTCTCTTCATTCTCGAACATGTTGAGGTTCGCAGCTCAGATATATGTCGAGAACTTTATCCTCATTCGCAGCCATGTTTTCTGATGTGTATTAATTTTCGCAGTTGTATCCCCAGGCCTATGCCGCCAGTATCCTGACGCATGAGTCTCTCAGTTTGGGTTTTTTCCAGTGAGAAATTTGGTAATATTTTGGCTCGGATGTCGAGCTGGTGAGTGTCTCTTCATTCTCGAACAACGTTGAGGCTCGCAGCTCAGATATATGTCGACAAAATTATCCTCATTCGTAGCCATGTTTTCTTATGTGTGTGTATGTACACGTGTATTGCCTCATAGGCCTATGCCGCCCGTGTCCTGACGTATGAGTCTCACAGTTTGGGTTTGTTCCAGTGAGACATTTGGAAATATTTTGGCTCAAATGTCGAGCAGGCGAGTCTCTCTTCATTCTCGAACAACGTTGAGGTTCGCAGCTCAGATATAGGTTCATAAAATTATCCTCATTCGCAGCCATGTTTTCCGATGTGTTTGTATGTACACGTGTATTGCCACATAGGCATATGCCGCCAGTGTCCTGACGCATGAGTCTCTCAGTTTAGGTTTGTTCCATTGAGAAATTTGGCAATATTTTGGCTCAGATGTCGAGCTGGTGAGTGTCTCTTCATTCTCGAACAACGTTGAGGTTCGCAGCTCAGATATATGTCGAGAACATTATCCTCATTCGCAGCCATGTTTTCTGATGTGTATGTATGTACACGTGTATTGCCACATAGGCATATGCCGCCAGTATACTGACGCATGAGTCTCTCAGTTTGTTTGTTTTTCCAGTGAGAAATTTGGCAATATTTTGGCTCAGATGTCGAGCTGGTGAGTGTCTCTTCATTCTCGAACAACGTTGAGGCTCGCAGCTCAGATATATGTCGAGAAAAATATCCTCATTCGCAGCCATGTTTTCTGATGTGTTTGTATGTACACGTGTAGTGCCACATAGGCATATGCCGCCAGTGTCCTGACGCATGAGTCTCTCAGTTTAGGTTTGTTCCAGTGAGAAATTTGGCAATATTTTGGTTCAGATGTCGAGCTGATGAGTGTCTCTTCATTCTCGAACAACGTTGAGGTTCGCAGCTCAGATACATGTCGATAACATTATCATGTCACCAGTGTCCAGAAGCATGAGTCTCACAGTTTGGTTTTTTTTCCAGTGAGACATTTGGCAATATTTTGGCTCGGATGTCGAGCTTGTGAGTGTCTCTTCATTCTCGAACAACGTTAAGGCTCGCAGCTCAGATATATGTCGAAAGAATTATCCTCATTCGCAGCCATTTTTTTCTGATGTGTATGTATGTACATGTGTATCGCCACATAGGCATATGCCGCCAGTGTCCTGACGCATGAGTCTCTCAGTTAGTTTGTTTTTCCAGTGAGAAATTTGGCAATATTTCGGCTCGGATGTCAAGCTGGTGAGTGTCTCTTCATTCTCGAACAACGTTGAGGCTCGCAGCTCAGATATATGTCGAGAACATTATCCTCATTCGCAGCCATGTTTTCTGATGTATATGTATGTACACGTGTATTGCCACATAGGCATATGCCGCCAGTATACTGACGCATGAGTCTCTCAGTTTGTTTGTTTTTCCAGTGAGAAATTTGGCAATATTTTGGCTCAGATGTCGAGCTGGTGAGTGTCTCTTCATTCTCGAACAACGTTGAGGCTCGCAGCTCAGATATATGTCGAGAAAAATATCCTCATTCGCAGCCATGTTTTCTGATGTGTTTGTATGTACACGTGTAGTGCCACATAGGCATATGCCGCCAGTGTCCTGACGCATGAGTCTCTCAGTTTAGGTTTGTTCCAGTGAGAAATTTGGCAATATTTTGGTTCAGATGTCGAGCTGATGAGTGTCTCTTCATTCTCGAACAACGTTGAGGTTCGCAGCTCAGATACATGTCGATAACATTATCATGTCACCAGTGTCCAGAAGCATGAGTCTCACAGTTTGGTTTTTTTTCCAGTGAGACATTTGGCAATATTTTGGCTCGGATGTCGAGCTTGTGAGTGTCTCTTCATTCTCGAACAACGTTAAGGCTCGCAGCTCAGATATATGTCGAAAGAATTATCCTCATTCGCAGCCATTTTTTTCTGATGTGTATGTATGTACATGTGTATCGCCACATAGGCATATGCCGCCAGTGTCCTGACGCATGAGTCTCTCAGTTAGTTTGTTTTTCCAGTGAGAAATTTGGCAATATTTCGGCTCGGATGTCGAGCTGGTGAGTGTCTCTTCATTCTCGAACAACGTTGAGGCTCGCAGCTCAGATATATGTCGAGAACATTATCCTCATTCGCAGCCATGTTTTCTGATGTGTATGTATGTACACGTGTATTGCAACATAGGCCCATGGCGCCAATGTCCTGACGCATGAGTCTCTCAGTTTAGGTTTGTTCCATTGAGAAATTTGGCAATATTTTGGCTCAGATGTCGAGCTGGTGAGTGTCTCTTCATTCTCGAACAACGTTGAGGTTCGCAGCTCAGATATATGTCGAGAACATTATCCTCATTGGCAGCCATGTTTTCTGATGTGTATGTATGTATACGTGTATTGCCACATAGGCCTATGCCGCCAGTATCCTGACGCATGAGTCTCTCAGTTTGGTTTTTTTCCAGTGAGAAATTTGGCAATATTTTGTCTCGGATGTCGAGCTGGTGAGTGTCTCTTCATTCTCGAATAACGTTGAGGATCGCAGCTCAGATATATGTCGACAAAATTATCCTCATTCGTAGCCATGTTTTCTTATGTGTATGTATGTACCTGTGTATTGCCTCATAGGCCTATGCCGCCAGTGTCCTGACGCATGAGTCTCCAATTTTTGGTCTCTTCCGGTGAGAATTTTGGCGATGTGTTCGCTCAGATGTGGAGGTGGTGAATGTCTCTTCATTCTCGAACAACGTTGAGGTTCGCAGCTCAGATATATGTCGAGAACATTATCCTCATTCGCAGCCATGTTTTCTGATGTGTATGTATGTACACGTGTATTGCCACATAGGCATATGCCGCCAGTATCCTGACGCATGAGTCCTTCAGTTTGTTTGTTTTTCCAGTGAGAAATTTGGCAATATTTTGGCTCGGATGTCGAGCTCGTGAGTGTCTCTTCCTTCTCGAACAACGTTGAGGTTCGCAGCTCAGATATATGTCGAGAACATTATCCTCATTCGCAGCCATGTTTTCTGATGTATATGTATGTACACGTGTATTGCCACATAGGCCTATGCCGCCAGTATCCAGACGCATGAGTCTCTCAGTTTGTTTGTTTCTCCAGTGAGAAATTTGGCAATATTTTGGCTCGGATGTCGAGCTGGTGAATGTCTCTTCATTCTCCAACAACGTTGAGGTTCGCAGCTCAGATATAAGTCGAAAAAAATATCCTCATTCGCAGCCATGTGTTCTGATATGTCTGTATGTACACGTGTATTACCACATAGGCCTATGCCGCCAGTGTCCTGACGCATTAGTCTCAAAGTTTTGGTCTCTTCCGGTAAGAATTTTTGGCGACGTGTTAGCTCAGATGTGGAGGTGGTGAATGTCTCTTTATTATCGAACAACGTTGAGGTTCGCAGCTCAGATATATGTTGAGAACATTATCCTCATTCACAGCCATGTTTTCTGATGTGTATGTATTATATGTACACGTGTATTCCCACATAGGCCTATGCCGCCAGTATCCTGACGCATGAGTCCTTCAGTTTGTTTGTTTTTCCAGTGAGAAATTTGGCAATATTTTGGCTCGGATGTCGAGCTGGTGAGTGTCTCTTCCTTCTCGAACAACGTTGAGGTTCGCAGCTCAGATATATGTCGAGAACATTATCCTCATTCGCAGCCATGTTTTCTGATGTATATGTATGTACACGTGTATTGCCACATAGGCCTATGCCGCCAGTATCCAGACGCATGAGTCTCTCTTAGTTTGTTTGTTTCTCCAGTGAGAAATTTGGCATTATTTTGGCTCGGATGTCGAGCTGGTGAATGTCTCTTCATTCTCCAACAACGTTGAGGTTCGCAGCTCAGATATAAGTCGAACAAAATATCCTCATTCGCAGCCATGTGTTCTGATATGTCTGTATGTACACGTGTATGGTCACATAGGCCTATGCCGCCAGTGTCCTGACGCATTAGTCTCAAAGTTTTGGTCTCTTCCGGTAAGAATTTTTGGCGACGTGTTAGCTCAGATGTGGAGGTGGAGAATGTCTCTTTATTATCGAACAACGTTGAGGTTCGCAGCTCAGATATATGTTGAGAACATTATCCTCATTCACAGCCATGTTTTCTGATGTGTATGTATGTACACGTGTCTTGCCTCATAGGCCTATGCCGCCAGTGCCCTGACGCATTATTCTCAAAGTTTTGGTCTCTTCAGGTGATAATTTTGGCGATGTGTTAGCTCAGATGTGGAGGTGGTGAATGTCTCTTCATTCTCGAACAACGTTGAGGTTCGCAGCTCAGATATATGTTGAGAACATTATCCTCATTCACAGCCATGTTTTCTGATGTGTATGTATTATATGTACACGTGTATTCCCACATAGGCCTATGCCGCCAGTATCCTGACGCATGAGTCCTTCAGTTTGTTTGTTTTTCCAGTGAGAAATTTGGCAATATTTTGGCTCGGATGTCGAGCTGGTGAGTGTCTCTTCCTTCTCGAACAACGTTGAGGTTCGCAGCTCAGATATATGTCGAGAACATTATCCTCATTCGCAGCCATGTTTTCTGATGTATATGTATGTACACGTGTATTGCCACATAGGCCTATGCCGCCAGTATCCAGACGCATGAGTCTCTCTTAGTTTGTTTGTTTCTCCAGTGAGAAATTTGGCATTATTTTGGCTCGGATGTCGAGCTGGTGAATGTCTCTTCATTCTCCAACAACGTTGAGGTTCGCAGCTCAGATATAAGTCGAACAAAATATCCTCATTCGCAGCCATGTGTTCTGATATGTCTGTATGTACACGTGTATGGACACATAGGCCTATGCCGCCAGTGTCCTGACGCATTAGTCTCAAAGTTTTGGTCTCTTCCGGTAAGAATTTTTGGCGACGTGTTAGCTCAGATGTGGAGGTGGAGAATGTCTCTTTATTATCGAACAACGTTGAGGTTCGCAGCTCAGATATATGTTGAGAACATTATCCTCATTCACAGCCATGTTTTCTGATGTGTATGTATGTACACGTGTCTTGCCTCATAGGCCTATGCCGCCAGTGCCCTGACGCATTATTCTCAAAGTTTTGGTCTCTTCAGGTGATAATTTTGGCGATGTGTTAGCTCAGATGTGGAGGTGGTGAATGTCTCTTCATTCTCGAACAACGTTGAGGTTCGCAGCTCAGATATATGTTGAGAACATTATCCTCATTCACAGCCATGTTTTCTGATGTGTATGTATTATATGTACACGTGTATTCCCACATAGGCCTATGCCGCCAGTATCCTGACGCATGAGTCCTTCAGTTTGTTTGTTTTTCCAGTGAGAAATTTGGCAATATTTTGGCTCGGATGTCGAGCTCGTGAGTGTCTCTTCCTTCTCGAACAACGTTGAGGTTCGCAGCTCAGATATATGTCGAGAACATTATCCTCATTCGCAGCCATGTTTTCTGATGTATATGTATGTACACGTGTATTGCCACATAGGCCTATGCCGCCAGTATCCAGACGCATGAGTCTCTCAGTTTGTTTGTTGCTCCAGTGAGAAATTTGGCAATATTTTGGCTCGGATGTCGAGCTGGTGAATGTCTCTTCATTCTCCAACAACGTTGAGGTTCGCAGCTCAGATATAAGTCGAAAAAAATATCCTTATTCGCAGCCATGTGTTCTGATATGTCTGTATGTACACGTGTATTGCCACATAGGCCTATGCCGCCAGTGTCCTGACGCATTAGTCTCAAAGTTTTGGTCTCTTCCGGTAAGAATTTTTGGCGCCGTGTTAGCTCAGATGTGGAGGTGGTGAATGTCTCTTTATTATCGAACAACGTTGAGGTTCGCAGCTCAGATATATGTTGAGAACATTAGCCTCATTCACAGCCATGTTTTCTGATGTGTATGTATTATATGTACACGTGTATTCCCACATAGGCCTATGCCGCCAGTATCCTGACGCATGAGTCCTTCAGTTTGTTTGTTTTTCCAGTGAGAAATTTGGCAATATTTTGGCTCGGATGTCGAGCTGGTGAGTGTTTCTTCCTTCTCGAACAACGTTGAGGTTCGCAGCTCAGATATATGTCGAGAACATTATCCTCATTCGCAGCCATGTTTTCTGATGTATATGTATGTACACGTGTATTGCCACATAGGCCTATGCCGCCAGTATCCAGACGCATGAGTCTCTCAGTTTGTTTGTTTCTCCAGTGAGAAATTTGGCAATATTTTGGCTCGGATGTCGAGCTGGTGAATGTCTCTTCATTCTCCAACAACGTTGAGGTTCGCAGCTCAGATATAAGTCGAAAAAAATATCCTCATTCGCAGCCATGTGTTCTGATATGTCTGTATGTACACGTGTATTGCCACATAGGCCTATGCCGCCAGTGTCCTGACGCATTAGTCTCAAAGTTTTGGTCTCTTCCGGTAAGAATTTTTGGCGACGTGTTAGCTCAGATGTGGAGGTGGTGAATGTCTCTTTATTATCGAACAACGTTGAGGTTCGCAGCTCAGATATATGTTGAGAACATTATCCTCATTCACAGCCATGTTTTCTGATGTGTATGTATGTACAAGTGTCTTGCCTCATAGGCCTATGCCGCCAGTGCCCTGACGCATTATTCTCAAAGTTTTGGTCTCTTCAGGTGATAATTTTGGCGATGTGTTAGCTCAGATGTGGAGGTGGTGAATGTCTCTTCATTCTCGAACAACGTTGAGGTTCGCAGCTCAGATATATGTTGAGAACATTATCCTCATTCGCAGCCATGTTTTCTTATGTGTATGGATGTACACGTGTATTGCCTCATAGGCCTATGCCGCCAGTGTCCTGACGAATGAGTCTCACAGTTTGGGTTTTTTCCAGTGAGAAATATGGAAATATTTTGGCTCTGATGTCGAGCTGGCGAGTGTCTCTTCATTCTCGAACAACGTTGATGTTTGCAGCTCAGATATATGTTGAGAACATTATCCTCATTCGCAGCCATGTTTTCTGATGTGTATGTATGTTCACGTGTATTGCCACATAGGCCTATGCCGCCAGTATCCAGACGCATGAGTCTCTCAGTTTGTTTGTTTCTCCAGTGAGAAATTTGGCAATATTTTGGCTCGGATGTCGAGCTGGTGAATGTCTCTTCATTCTCCAACAACGTTGAGGTTCGCAGCTCAGATATAAGTCGAAAAAATTATCCTCATTCGCAGCCATGTGTTCTGATATGTCTGTATGTACACGTGTATTGCCACATAGGCCTATGCCGCCAGTGTCCTGACGCATTAGTCTCAAAGTTTTGGTCTCTTCCGGTAAGAATTTTTGGCGACGTGTTAGCTCAGATGTGGAGGTGGTGAATGTCTCTTTATTATCGAACAACGTTGATGTTCGCAGCTCAGATATATGTTGAGAACATTATCCTCATTCACAGCCATGTTTTCTGATGTGTATGTATGTACACGTGTCTTGCCTCATAGGCCTATGCCGCCAGTGCCCTGACGCATTATTCTCAAAGTTTTGGTCTCTTCAGGTGATAATTTTGGCGATGTGTTAGCTCAGATGTGGAGGTGGTGAATGTCTCTTCATTCTCGAACAACGTTGAGGTTCGCAGCTCAGATATATGTTGAGAACATTATCCTCATTCACAGCCATGTTTTCTGATGTGTATGTATTATATGTACACGTGTATACCCACATAGGCCTATGCCGCCAGTATCCTGACGCATGAGTCCTTCAGTTTGTTTGTTTTTCCAGTGAGAAATTTGGCAATATTTTGGCTCGGATGTCGAGCTGGTGAGTGTCTCTTCATTCTCGAACAACGTTGAGGTTCGCAGCTCAGATATATGTCGCGAACATTATCCTCAATCGCAGCCATGTTTTCTTATGTGTATGTATGTACACGTGTATTGCCACATAGGCATATGCCGCCAGTGTCCTGACGCGTGAGTCTCTTAGTTTGTTTTTTTTCCAGTGAGAAATTTTGCAATATTTTGGCTCAGATGTCGAGCTGGTGAGTGTCTCTTCATTCTCGAACAACGTTGAGGTTCGCAGCTCAGATATAGGTCGAGAACATTATCCTCATTCGCAGCCATGTTTTCTGATGAGTATGTATGTACACGTGTATTGCCTCATAGGCCTATGCCGCCAGTGTCCTGACGCATGAGTCTCAAAGTTTTGGTCTCTTCCGGTGAGAATTTTGGCGATGTGTTAGCTCAGATGTGGAGGTGGTGAATGTCTCTTCATTCTCGAACAACGTTGAGGTTGGCAGCTCAGATATATGTTGAGAACATTATCCTCATTCGCAGCCATGTTTTCTGATGTGTATGTATGTACACGTGTATTGCCACATAGGCCTATGCCACCAGTATCCTGACGCATGAGTCTCTCAGTTTGTTTGTTTTTCCAGTGAGAAATTTGGCAATATTTTGGCTCGGATGTCGAGCTGGTGAGTGTCTCTTCATTCTCGAACAACGTTGAGGCTCGCAGCTCAAATATATGTCGAGAAAATTGTCCTCATTCGCAGCCATGTTTTCTTATGTGTATGAATGTACACGTGTATTGCCTCATGGGCCTATGCCGCCAGTGTCTTGACGAATGAGTCTCATATTTTATTTGTTTTTCCAGTGAGAAATTTGGCAATATTTTGGCTCGGATGTCGAGCTGGTGAGTGTCTCTTCATTCTCGAACAATGTTGAGACTCGGAGCTCAGATATATGTCGACAAAGTTATCCTCATTCGTAGCCATGTTTTCGTATGTGTATGTATGTACACGTGTATTGCCTCATAGGCCTATGCCGCCAGTGTCCTGACGCATGAGTCTCAAAGTTTTGGTCTCTTCCGGTGAGAATTTTGGCGATGTGTTAGCTCAGATGTGGAGGTGGTGAATGTCTTTTCATTCTCGAACAACGTTGAGGTTCGCAGCTCAGATATATGTTGAGAACATTATCCTCATTCGCAGCCATGTTTTCTGATGTGTATGTATGTACACGTGTATTGCCACATAGGCCTATGCCGCCAGTATCCTGACGCAGGAGTCTCTCAGTTTGGATTTTTTCCAGTGAGAAATTTGGCAATATTTTGGCTCGGATGTCGAGCTGGTGAGTGTCTCTTCATTCTCGAACAACGTTGAGGCTCGCAGCTCAGATATATGTCGACAAAGTTATCCTCATTCGTAGCCATGTTTTCTTATGTGTATGTATGTACACGTGTATTGCCTCATAGGCCTATGCCGCCATTGTCCTGACGCATGAGTCTCAAAGTTTTGGTCTCTTCTGGTGAGAATTTGGGCGATGTGTTAGCTCAGATGTGGAGGTGGTGAATGTCTCTTCATTCTCGAACAACGTTGAGGCTCGCAGCTCAGATATATGTCGAGAAAAATATCCTCATTCGCAGCCATGTTTTCTAATGTGTTTGTATGTACACGTGTATTGCCACATAGGCCTATGCCGCCAGTATCCTGACGCATGAGTCTCTCAGTTTGTTTGTTTTTCCAGTGAGAAATTTGGCAATATTTTGTCTCGGATGTCGAGCTGGTGAGTGTCTCTTCATTCTCGAACAACGTTGAGGCTCGCAGCTCAGATATATGTCGAGAACAATATCCTCATTCGCAGCAATGTTTTCTGATGTGTTTGTATGTACACGTGTAGTGCCAAATAGGCATATGCCGCCAGAGTCCTGACGCATGAGTCTCTCAGTTTGGTTTTTTTCCAGTGAGAAATTTCGCAATATTTTGGCTCAGATGTCGAGCTGGTGAGTGTCTCTTCATTCTCCAACAACGTTGAGGTTCGCAGCTCAGATATAAGTCGAGAAAATTATCCTCATTCGCAGCCATGTGTTCTGATATGTATGTATGTACACGTGTATTGACTCATAGGCCTTTGCCGCCAGTGTCCTGACGCATGAGTCTCAAAGTTTTGGTCTCTTCCGGTGAGAATTTTGGCGATGTGTTAGCTCAGATGTGGAGGTGGTGAATGTCTCTTCATTCTCGAACAACGTTGAGGTTCGCAGCTCAGATATATGTTGAGAACATTATCCTCATTCGCAGCCATGTTTTTGATGTGTATGTATGTACACGTGTATTGCCACATAGGCCTATGCCGCCAGTATTCTGACGCATGAGTCTCTCAGTTTGGTTTTTTTCCAGTGAGAAATTTGGTAATATTTTGGCTCGGATGTCGAGCTGGTAAGTGTCTCTTCATTCTCGAACAACGTTGAGGTTCGCAACTCAGATATAAGTCGAGAAAATTATCCTCATTCGCAGCCATGTGTTCTGATATGTATGTATGTACACGTGTATTGCCTCATAGGCCTATGCCGCCAGTATCCTGACGCATGAGTCTCAAAGTTTTGGTATCTTCCGGTGAGAATGTTGGCGATGTGTTAGCTCAGATGTGGAGGTGGTGAATATCTCTTCATTCTCGAACAACGTTGAGGTTGGCAGCTCAGATATATGTTGAGAACATTATCCTCATTCGCAGCCATGTTTTCTGATGTGTATGTATGTACACGTGTATTGCCACATAGGCCTATGCCACCAGTATCCTGACTCATGAATCTCTCAGTTTGTTTGTTTTTCCAGTGAGAAATTTGGCAATATTTTGGCTCGGATGTCGAGCTGGTAAGTGTCTCTTCATTCTCGAACAACGTTGAGGCTCGCAGCTCAGATATATGTCGAGAAAATTGTCCTCATTCGCAGCCATGTTTTCTTATGTGTATGGATGTACACGTGTATTGCCTCATAGGCCTATGCCGTAAGTGTCCTGACGCATGAGTCTCACAGTTTGGGTTTTTTTCAGTGAGAAATTTGGCAATATTTTGGCTCAGATGTCGAGCTGGCGAGTGTCTCTTCATTCTCGAACAACGTTGAGGTTCGCATCTCAGATATAAGTTCATAAAATTATCCTCATTCGCAGCCATGTTTTCTTATGTTTATTCGTGTACACGTGTATTGCCGCATAGGCTTATGTCGCCAGTGTTCGCAGCCATGTTTTCTAATGTGTTTGTATGTACACGTGTATTGCCACATAGGCCTATGCCGCCAGTATCCTGACGCATGAGTCTCTCAGTTTGTTTGTTTTTCCAGTGAGAAATTTGGCAATATTTTGTCTCGGATGTCGAGCTGGTGAGTGTCTCTTCATTCTCGAACAACGTTGAGGCTCGCAGCTCAGATATATGTCGAGAACAATATCCTCATTCGCAGCAATGTTTTCTGATGTGTTTGTATGTACACGTGTAGTGCCAAATAGGCATATGCCGCCAGAGTCCTGACGCATGAGTCTCTCAGTTTGGTTTTTTTCCAGTGAGAAATTTCGCAATATTTTGGCTCAGATGTCGAGCTGGTGAGTGTCTCTTCATTCTCCAACAACGTTGAGGTTCGCAGCTCAGATATAAGTCGAGAAAATTATCCTCATTCGCAGCCATGTGTTCTGATATGTATGTATGTACACGTGTATTGACTCATAGGCCTTTGCCGCCAGTGTCCTGACGCATGAGTCTCAAAGTTTTGGTCTCTTCCGGTGAGAATTTTGGCGATGTGTTAGCTCAGATGTGGAGGTGGTGAATGTCTCTTCATTCTCGAACAACGTTGAGGTTCGCAGCTCAGATATATGTTGAGAACATTATCCTCATTCGCAGCCATGTTTTTGATGTGTATGTATGTACACGTGTATTGCCACATAGGCCTATGCCGCCAGTATTCTGACGCATGAGTCTCTCAGTTTGGTTTTTTTCCAGTGAGAAATTTGGTAATATTTTGGCTCGGATGTCGAGCTGGTAAGAGTCTCTTCATTCTCGAACAACGTTGAGGTTCGCAACTCAGATATAAGTCGAGAAAATTATCCTCATTCGCAGCCATGTGTTCTGATATGTATGTATGTACACGTGTATTGCCTCATAGGCCTATGCCGCCAGTGTCCTGACGCATGAGTCTCAAAGTTTTGGTATCTTCCGGTGAGAATGTTGGCGATGTGTTAGCTCAGATGTGGAGGTGGTGAATATCTCTTCATTCTCGAACAACGTTGAGGTTGGCAGCTCAGATATATGTTGAGAACATTATCCTCATTCGCAGCCATGTTTTCTGATGTGTATGTATGTACACGTGTATTGCCACATAGGCCTATGCCACCAGTATCCTGACTCATGAATCTCTCAGTTTGTTTGTTTTTCCAGTGAGAAATTTGGCAATATTTTGGCTCGGATGTCGAGCTGGTGAGTGTCTCTTCATTCTCGAACAACGTTGAGGCTCGCAGCTCAGATATATGTCGAGAAAATTGTCCTCATTCGCAGCCATGTTTTCTTATGTGTATGGATGTACACGTGTATTGCCTCATAGGCCTATGCCGCAAGTGTCCTGACGCATGAGTCTCACAGTTCGGGTTTTTTTCAGTGAGAAATTTGGCAATATTTTGGCTCAGATGTCGAGCTGGCGAGTGTCTCTTCATTCTCGAACAACGTTGAGGTTCGCATCTCAGATATAAGTTCATAAAATTATCCTCATTCGCAGCCATGTTTTCTTATGTTTATTCGTGTACACGTGTATTGCCGCATAGGCTTATGTCGCCAGTGTCCAGAAGCATGAGTCTCACAGTTTGGTTTTTTTTCCAGTGATAAATTTGGCAATATTTTGGATCGGATGTCGAGCTGGTGAGTGTCTCTTCATTCTCAAACAACGTTGAGGCTCGCAGCTCAGATATATGTCGAGAAAAATATCCTCATTCGCAGCCATGTTTTATTATGTGTAGGTATGTACACGTGTATTGCCTCATAGGCCTATGCCGCCAGTGTCCTGACGCATGAGTCTCAAAGTTTTGGTGTCTTCCGGTGCGAATTTTGGCGATGTGTTAACTCAGATGTGGAGGTGGTGAATGTCTTTTCATTCTCGAACAACGTTGAGGTTCGCAGCTCAGATATATGTTGAGAACATTATCCTCATTCGCAGCCATGTTTTCTGATGTGTATGTATGTACACGTGTATTGCCACATAGGCCTATGCCGCCAGTATCCTGACGCATGAGTCTCTCAGTTTGTTCGTTTTTCCAGTGCAAAATTTGGCAATATTTTGGCTCGGATGTCGAGCTGGTGAGTGTCTCTTAATTCTCGAACAACGTTGAGTCTCGCAGCTCAGATATATGTCGAGAAAATTGTCCTCATTCGCAGCCATGTTTTCTTATGTGTATGGATGTACACGTGTATTGCCTCATAGGCCTATGCCGCTAGTGTCCTAACGCATGAGTCTCACAGTTTGGGGTTTTTTTCAGTGAGAAATTTGGCAATATTTTGGCTCGGATGTCGAGCTGGTGAGTATCTCTTAATTCTCGAACAACGTTGAGGCTCGCAGCTCAGATATATGTCGAGAAAATTGTCCTCATTCGCAGCCATGTTTTCTTATGTGTATGGATGTACACGTGTATTGCTTCATAGGCCTATGCCGCCAGTGTCCTAACGCATGAGTCAAACAGTTTGGGGTTTTTTTCAGTGAGAAAATTTGCAATATTTTGGCGGGGATGTCGAGCTGGTGAGTGTCTCTTAATTATCTAACAACGTTGAGGCTCGCAGCTCAGATATATGTCGAGAAAATTGTCCTCATTCGCAGCCATGTTTTATTATGTGTAGGTATGTACACGTGTATTGCCTCATAGGCCTATGCCGCCAGTGTCCTGACGCATGAGTCTCAAAGTGTTAGTGTCTTCCGGTGAGAATTTTGGCGATGTGTTAACTTAGATGTGGAGGTGGTGAATGTCTTTTCATTCTCGAACAACGTTGAGGTTCGCAGCTCAGATATATGTTGAGAACATTATCCTCATTCGCAGCCATGTTTTCTTATGTGTATGGATGTACACGTGTATTGCCTCATAGGCCTATGCCGCCAGTGTCCTAACGCATGAGTCTCACAGTTTGGGGTTTTTTTCAGTGAGAAATTTGGCAATATTTTGGCTCGGATGTCGAGCTGGTGAGTATCTCTTAATTCTCGAACAACGTTGAGGCTCGCAGCTCAGATATATGTCAAGAAAATTGTCCTCATTCGCAGCCATGTTTTATTATGTGTATGGATGTACACGTGTATTGCCTCATAGGCCTATGCCGCCAGTGTCCTGACGCATGAGTCTCAAAGTTTTGGTCTCTTTTGGTGAGAATTTTGGCGATGTGTTAGCTCAGATGTGGAGGTGGTGAATGTCTTTTCATTCTCGAACAACGTTGAGGTTCGCAGATCAGATATATGTTGAGAACATTATCCTCATTCGCAGCCATGTTTTCTGATGTGTATGTATGTACACGTGTATTGCCACATAGGCCTATGCCGCCAGTATCCTGACGCATGAGTCTCTCAGTTTGTTTGTTTTTCCAGGGAAACATTTGGCAATATTTTGGCTCGGATGTCGAGCTGGTGAGTGTCTCTTAATTCTCGAACAACGTTGAGGCTCGCAGCTCAGATATATGTCGAGAAAATTGTCCTCATTCGCAGCCATGTTTTCTTAGTGTATGGATGTACACGTGTATTGCTTCATAGGCCTATGCCGCCAGTGTCCTAACGCATGAGTCAAACAGTTTGGGTTTTTTTCCAGTGAGAAATTTGGCAATATTTTGGCGGGGATGTCGAGCTGGTGAGTGTCTCTTAATTCTCGAACAACGTTGAGGTTCGCAGCTCAGATATATGTCGAGAAAATTGTTCTCATTCGCAGCCATGTTTTATTATGTGTATGTATGTACACGTGTATTGCCTCATAGGCCTATGCCGCCAGTGTCCTGACGCATGAGTCTCAAAGTTTTGGTGTCTTCCGGTGAGAATTTTTGCGATGTGTTAACTCAGATGTGGAGGTGGTGAATGTCTTTTCATTCTCGAACAACGTTGAGGTTCGCAGCTCAGATATATGTTGAGAACATTATCCTCATTCGCAGCCATGTTTTCTTATGTGTATGTATGTACAAGTGTATTGTCTCGTAGGCCGATGCCGCCAGTATCCTGACGCATGAGTCTCTCAGTTTGTTTGTTTTTCCAGTGAAAAATTTGGCAATATTTTGACTCGGATGTCGAGCTGGTGAGTGTCTCTTAATTTTCGAACAACGTTGAGGCTCGCAGCTTAGATATATGTCGAAAAAATTGTCCTCATTCGCAGCCATGTTTTCTTATGTGTATGGATCTACACGTGTATTTTTTTCAGTGAGAAATTTGGCAATATTTTGGCTCGGATGTCGAGCTGGTGAGTATCTCTTAATTCTCGAACAACGTTGAGGCTCGCAGCTCAGATATATGTCTCTTAATTCTCGAACAACGTTGAGGCTCGCAGCTCAGATATATGTCGAGAAAATTGTCCTCATTCGCAGCCATGTTTTCTTATGTGTATGGATCTACACGTGTATTGCCTCATAGGCCTATGCCGCCAGTGTCCTAACGCATGAGTCTCACAGTTTGGGGTTCTTTTCAGGTAGAAATTGTTTCAATATTTTGGAAGGATGTCGAGCTGGTGAGTGTCTCTTTATTCTCGAACAACGTTGAGGCTCGCAGCTCAGATATATGTCGGGAAAATTGTCCTCATTCGCAGCCATGTTTTCTTATGTGTATGGATGTACACGTGTATTGCTTCATAGGCCTATGCCGCCAGTGTCCTAACGCATGAGTCAAACAGTTTGGGGTTTTTTTCAGTGAGAAATTTGGCAATATTTTGGCGGGGATGTCGAGCTGGTGAGTGTCTCTTAATTCTCTAACAACGTTGAGGCTCGCAGCTCAGATATATGTCGAGAAAATTGTCCTCATTCGCAGCCATGTTTTATTATGTGTAGGTATGTACACGTGTATTGCCTCATAGGCCTATGCCGCCAGTGTCCTGACGCATGAGTCTCAAAGTTTTGTTGTCTTCCGGTGAGAATTTTGGCGATGTGTTAACTCAGATGTGGAGGTGGTGAATGTCTTTTCATTCTCGAACAACGTTGAGGTTCGCAGCTCAGATATATGTTGAGAACATTATCCTCATTCGCAGCCATGTTTTCTGATGTGTATGTATGTACACGTGTATTGCCTCGTAGGCCGATGCCGCCAGTATCCTGACGCATGAGTCTCTCAATTTGTTTGTTTTTCCAGTGAAAAATTTGGCAATATTTTGGCTCGGATGTCGAGCTGGTGAGTGTCTCTTAATTCTCGAACAACGTTGAGGCTCGCAGCTCAGATATATATCGAGAAAATTGTCCTCATTCGCAGCCATGTTTTCTTATGTGTATGGATGTACACGTGTATTGCTTCATAGGCCTATGCCGCCAGTGTCCTAACGCATGAGTCAAACAGTTTGGGGTTTTTTTCAGTGAGAAATTTGGCAATATTTTGGCGGGGATGTCGAGCTGGTGAGTGTCTCTTAATTCTCTAACAACGTTGAGGCTCGCAGCTCAGATATATGTCGAGAAAATTGTCCTCATTCGCAGCCATGTTTTATTATGTGTAGGTATGTACACGTGTATTGCCTCATAGGCCTATGCCGCCAGTGTCCTGACGCATGAGTCTCAAAGTTTTGTTGTCTTCCGGTGAGAATTTTGGCGATGTGTTAACTCAGATGTGGAGGTGGTGAATGTCTTTTCATTCTCGAACAACGTTGAGGTTCGCAGCTCAGATATATGTTGAGAACATTATCCTCATTCGCAGCCATGTTTTCTGATGTGTATGTATGTACACGTGTATTGCCACATAGGCCTATGCCGCCAGTATCCTGACGCATGAGTCTCTCAGTTTGTTCGTTTTTCCAGTGCAAAATTTGGCAATATTTTGGCTCGGATGTCGAGCTGGTGAGTGTCTCTTAATTCTCGAACAACGTTGAGTCTCGCAGCTCAGATATATGTCGAGAAAATTGTCCTCATTCGCAGCCATGTTTTCTTATGTGTATGGATGTACACGTGTATTGCTTCATAGGCCTATGCCGCCAGTGTCCTAACGCATGAGTCAAACAGTTTGGGTTTTTTTTCAGTGAGAAATTTGGCAATATTTTGGCGGGGATGTCGAGCTGGTGAGTGTCTCTTAATTATCTAACAACGTTGAGGCTCGCAGCTCAGATATATGTCGAGAATATTGTCCTCATTCGCAGCCATGTTTTATTATGTGTAGGTATGTACACGTGTATTGCCTCATAGGCCTATGCCGCCAGTGTCCTGAAGCATGAGTCTCAAAGTTTTGGTGTCTTCCGGTGAGAATTTTGGCGATGTGTTAACTCAGAGGTGGAGGTGGTGAATGTCTTTTCATTTTCGAACAACGTTGAGGTTCGCAGATCAGATATATGTTGAGAACATTATCCTCATTCGCAGCCATGTTTTCTGATGTGTATGTATGTACACGTGTATTGCCACATAGGCCTATGCCGCCAGTATCCTGACGCATGAGTCTCACAGTTTGGGGTTCTTTTCAGGTAGAAATTGTTTCAATATTTTGGAAGGATGTCGAGCTGGTGAGTGTCTCTTTATTCTCGAACAACGTTGAGGCTCGCAGCTCAGATATATGTCGGGAAAATTGTCCCCATTCGCAGCCATGTTTTCTTATGTGTATGGATGTACACGTGTATTGCCTCATAGGCCTATGCCGCCAGTGTCCTATCGCATGAGTCTCACAGTTTGGGGTTTTTTTCAGTGAGAAATTTGGCAATATTTTGGCTCGGATGTCGAGCTGTTGAGTATCTCTTAATTCTCGAACAACGTTGAGGCTCGCAGCTCAGATATATGTCGAGAAAATTGTCCTCATTCGCAGACATGTTTTCTTATGTGTATGGATGTACACGTGTATTGCCTCATAGGCCTATGCCGCCAGTGTCCTGACGCATGAGTCTCAAAGTTTTGGTGTCTTTTGGTGAGAATTTTGGCGATGTGTTAACTCAGATGTGGAGGTGGTGAATGTCTTTTCATTCTCGAACAACGTTGAGGTTCGCAGCTCAGATATATGTTGAGAACATTATCCTCATTCGCAGCCATGTTTTCTGATGTGTATGTATGTACAAGTGTATTGTCTCGTAGGCCGATGCCGCCAGTATCCTGACGCATGAGTCTCTCAGTTTGTTTGTTTTTCCAGTGAAAAATTTGGCAATATTTTGACTCGGATGTCGAGCTGGTGAGTGTCTCTTAATTTTCGAACAACGTTGAGGCTCGCAGCTTAGATATATGTCGAAAAAATTGTCCTCATTCGCAGCCATGTTTTCTTATGTGTATGGATCTACACGTGTATTTTTTTCAGTGAGAAATTTGGCAATATTTTGGCTCGGATGTCGAGCTGGTGAGTATCTCTTAATTCTCGAACAACGTTGAGGCTCGCAGCTCAGATATATGTCTCTTAATTCTCGAACAACGTTGAGGCTCGCAGCTCAGATATATGTCGAGAAAATTGTCCTCATTCGCAGCCATGTTTTCTTATGTGTATGGATCTACACGTGTATTGCCTCATAGGCCTATGCCGCCAGTGTCCTAACGCATGAGTCTCACAGTTTGGGGTTCTTTTCATGTAGAAATTGTTTCAATATTTTGGAAGGATGTCGAGCTGGTGAGTGTCTCTTTATTCTCGAACAACGTTGAGGCTCGCAGCTCAGATATATGTCGGGAAAATTGTCCCCATTCGCAGCCATGTTTTCTTATGTGTATGGATGTACACGTGTATTGCCTCATAGGCCTATGCCGCCAGTGTCCTATCGCATGAGTCTCACAGTTTGGGGTTTTTTTCAGTGAGAAATTTGGCAATATTTTGGCTCGGATGTCGAGCTGGTGAGTATCTCTTAATTCTCGAACAACGTTGAGGCTCGCAGCTCAGATATATGTCGAGAAAATTGTCCTCATTCGCAGACATGTTTTCTTATGTGTATGGATGTACACGTGTATTGCCTCATAGGCCTATGCCGCCAGTGTCCTGACGCATGAGTCTCAAAGTTTTGGTCTCTTTTGGTGAGAATTTTGGCGATGTGTTAGCTCAGATGTGGAGGTGGTGAATGTCTTTTCATTCTCGAACAACGTTGAGGTTCGCAGATCAGATATATGTTGAGAACATTATCCTCATTCGCAGCCATGTTTTCTAATGTGTATGTATGTACACGTGTATTGCCACATAGGCCTATGCCGCCAGTATCCTGACGCATGAGTCTCTCAGTTTGTTTGTTTTTCCAGTGAAAAATTTGGCAATATTTTAGCTCGGATGTCGAGCTGGTGAGTGTCTCTTAATTCTCGAACAACGTTGAGGCTCGCAGCTCAGATATATGTCGAGAAAATTGTCCTCATTCGCAGCCATGTTTTTTTAGTGTATGGATGTACACGTGTATTGCTTCATAGGCCTATGCCGCCAGTGTCCTAACTCATGAGTCAAACAGTTTGGGTTTTTGTTCAGTGAGAAATTTGGCAATATTTTGGCGGGATGTCGAGCTGGTGAGTGTCTCTTAATTCTCGAACAACGTTGAGGCTCGCAGCTCAGATATATGTCGAGAAAATTGTTCTCATTCGCAGCCATGCTTTATTATGTGTATGTATGTACATGTGTATTGCCTCATAGGCCTATGCCGCCAGTGTCCTGACGCATGAGTCTCAAAGTTTTGGTGTCTTCCGGTGAGAATTTTGGCGATGTGTTAACTCAGATGTGGAGGTGGTGAATGTCTTTTCATTCTCGAACAACGTTGAGGTTCGCAGCTCAGATATATGTTGAGAACATTATCCTCATTCGCAGCCATGTTTTCTGATGTGTATGTATGTACACGTGTATTGCCTCGTAGGCCGATGCCGCCAGTATCCTGACGCATGAGTCTCTCAGTTTGTTTGTTTTTCCAGTGAAAAATTTGGCAATATTTTGACTCGGATGTCGAGCTGGTGAGTGTCTCTTAATTCTCGAACAACGTTGAGGCTCGCAGCTTAGATATATGTCGAAAAAATTGTCCTCATTCGCAGCCATGTTTTCTTATGTGTATGGATCTACACGTGTATTTTTTTCAGTGAGAAATTTGGCAATATTTTGGCTCGGATGTCGAGCTGGTGAGTATCTCTTAATTCTCGAACAACGTTGAGGCTCGCAGCTCAGATATATGTCTCTTAATTCTCGAACAACGTTGAGGCTCGCAGCTCAGATATATGTCGAGAAAATTGTCCTCATTCGCAGCCATGTTTTCTTATGTGTATGGATGTACACGTGTATTGCCTCATAGGCCTATGCCGCCAGTGTCCTAACGCATGAGTCTCACAGTTTGGGTTTTTTTTCAGTGAGAAATTTGGCAATATTTTGGCTCGGATGTCGAGCTGGTGAGTATCTCTTAATTCTCGAACAACGTTGAGGCTCGCAGCTCAGATATATGTCGAGAAAATTGTCCTCATTCGCAGCCATGTTTTCTTATGTGTATGGATGATGTACACGTGTATTGCCTCATAGGCCTATGCCGCCAGTGTCCTGACGCATGAGTCTCAAAGTTTTGGTCTCTTTTGGTGAGAATTTTGGCGATGTGTTAGCTCAGATGTGGAGGTGGTGAATGTCTTTTCATTCTCAAACAACGTTGAGGTTCGCAGATCAGATATATGTTGAGAACATTATCCTCATTCGCAGCCATGTTTTCTGATATGTATGTATGTACACGTGTATTGCCACATAGGCCTATGCCGCCAGTATCCTGACGCATGAGTCTCTCAGTTTGTTTGTTTTTCCAGTGAAAAATTTGGCAATATTTTGGCTCGGATGTCGAGCTGGTGAGTGTCTCTTAATTCTCGAACAACGTTGAGGCTCGCAGCTCAGATATATGTCGATAAAATTGTTCTCATTCGCAGCCATGTTTTATTATGTGTATGTATGTACACGTGTATTGCCTCATAGGCCTATGCCGCCAGTGTCCTGACGCATGAGTCTCAAAGTTTTGGTGTCTTCCGGTGAGAATTTTGGCGATGTGTTAACTCAGATGTGGAGGTGGTGAATGTCTTTTCATTCTCGAACAACGTTGAGGTTCGCAGCTCAGATATATGTTGAGAACATTATCCTCATTCGCAGCCATGTTTTCTGATGTGTATGTATGTACACGTGTATTGCCTCGTAGGCCGATGCCGCCAGTATCCTGACGCATGAGTCTCTCAGTTTGTTTTTTTTTCCATTAAAAAATTTGGCAATATTTTGGCTCGGATGTCGAGCTGGTGAGTGTCTCTTAATTCTCGAACAACGTTGAGGCTCGCAGCTTAGATATATGTCGAGAAAATTGTCCTCATTCGCAGCCATGTTTTCTTATGTGTATGGATCTACACGTGTATTGCCTCATAGGCCTATGCCGCCAGTGTCCTAACGCATGAGTCTCACAGTTTGGGGTTCTTTTCAGGTAGAAATTTTTTCAATATTTTCGAAGGATGTCGAGCTGGTGAGTGTCTCTTTATTCTCGAACAACGTTGAGGCTCGCAGCTCAGATATATGTCGAGAAAATTGTCCTCAATTGCAGCCATGTTTTATTATGCGTATGTACACGTGTATTGCCTCATAGGCCTATGCCGCCCGTGTCCTGATGTATGAGTCTCACAGTTTGTTTTTTTTCCAGTGAGAAATTTTGAAATATTTTGACTCAGATGTCGAGCAGATGTTTTCTGATGTGTATGTATGTACACGTGTTTTGCCACATAGGCCTATGCCGCCAGTATCCTGACGCATGAGTCTCCCAGTTTGTTTGTTTTTCCAGTGCAAAATTTGGCAATATTTTGGCTCGGATGTCGAGCTGGTGAGTGTCTCTTAATTCTCGAACAACGTTGAGGCTCGCAGCTCAGATATATGTCTAAAAAATTGTCCTCATTCGCAGCCATGTTTTCTTATGTGTATGGATGTACACGTGTATTGCCTCATAGGCCTATGCCGCCAGTGTCCTAACGCATGAGTCTCACAGTTTGGGGTTTTTTTCAGTGAGAAATTTGGCAATATTTTGGCTCGGATGTCGAGCTGGTGAGTATCTCTTAATTCTCGAACAACGTTGAGGCTCGCAGCTCAGATATATGTCGAGAAAATTGTCCTCATTCGCAGCCATGTTTTATTATGTGTAGGTATGTACACGTGTATTGCCTCATAGGCCTATGTCGCCAGTGTCCTGACGCATGAGTCTCAAAGTTTTGGTGTCTTCCGGTGAGAATTTTTGCGATGTGCTAACTCAGATGTGGAGGTGGTGAATGTCTTTTCATTCTCGAACAACGTTGAGGTTCGCAGCTCAGATATATGTTGAGAACATTATCCTCATTCGCAGCCATGTTTTTTGATGTGTATGTATGTACACGTGTATTGCCACATAGGCATATGACGCCAGTGTCCTGACGCATGAGTCTCAAAGTTTTGGTGTCTTCCGGTGAGAATTTTTGCGATGTGCTAACTCAGATGTGGAGGTGGTGAATGTCTTTTCATTCTCGAACAACGTTGAGGTTCGCAGCTCAGATATATGTTGAGAACATTATCCTCATTCGCAGCCATGTTTTTTGATGTGTATGTATGTACACGTGTATTGCCTCATAGGCCTATGCCGCCAGTGTCCTGACGCATGAGTCTCAAAGTTTTGGTTTCTTTTGGTGAGAATTTTGGCGATGTGTTAGCTCAGATGTGGAGGTGGGGAATGTCTTTTCATTCTCGAACAACGTTGAGGTTCGCAGATCAGATATATGTTGAGAACATTATCCTCATTTGCAGCCATGTTTTCTGATGTGTATGTATGTACACGTGTATTGCCACATAGGCCTATGCCGCCAGTATCCTGACGCATGAGTCTCTCAGTTTGTTTGTTTTTCCATTGAAAAATTTGGCAATATTTTGGCTCGGATGTCGAGCTGGTGAGTGTCTCTTAATTCTCGAACAACGTTGAGGCTCGCAGCTCAGATATATGTCGAGAAAATTGTCCTCATTCGCAGCCATGTTTTCTTAGTGTATGGATGTACACGTGTATTGCTTCATAGGCCTATGCCGCCAGTGTCCTAACGCATGAGTCAAACAGTTTGGGTTTTTTTCAGTGAGAAATGTGGCAATATTTTGGCGGGATGTCGAGCTGGTGAGTGTCTCTTAATTCTCGAACAACGTTGAGGCTCGCAGCTCAGATATATGTCGAGAAAATTGTTCTCATTCGCAGCCATGTTTTATTATGTGTATGTATGTACACGTGTATTGCCTCATAGGCCTATGCCGCCAGTGTCCTGACGCATGAGTCTCAACGTTTTGGTGTCTTCCGGTGAGAATTTTGGCGATGTGTGAACTCAGATGTGGAGGTGGTGAATGTTTTTTTATTCTCGAACAACGTTGAGGTTCGCAGCTCAGATATATGTTGAGAACATTATCCTCATTCGCAGCCATGTTTTCTGATGTGTATGTATGTACACGTGTATTGCCTCGTAGGCCGATGCCGCCAGTATCCTGACGCATGAGTCTTTCAGTTTGTTTGTTTTTCCAGTGAAAAATTTGGCAATATTTTGACTCGGATGTCGAGCTGGTGAGTGTCTCTTAATTCTCGATCAACGTTGAGGCTCGCAGCTTAGATATATGTCGAGAAAATTGTCCTCATTCGCAGCCATGTTTTCTTATGTGTATGGATCTACACGTGTATTTTTTTCAGTGAGAAATTTGGCAATATTTTGGCTCGGATGTCGAGCTGGTGAGTATCTCTTAATTATCGAACAACGTTGAGGCTCGCAGCTCAGATATATGTCTCTTAATTCTCGAACAACGTTGAGGCTCGCAGCTCAGATATATGTCGAGAAAATTGTCCTCATTCGCAGCCATGTTTTCTTATGTGTATGGATGTACACGTGTATTGCCTCATAGGCCTATGCCGCCAGTGTCCTATCGCATGAGTCTCACAGTTTGGGGGTTTTTTCAGTGAGAAATTTGGCAATATTTTGGCTCGGATGTCGAGCTGGTGAGTATCTCTTAATTCTCGAACAACGTTGAGGCTCGCAGCTCAGATATATGTCTCTTAATTCTCGAACAACGTTGAGGCTCGCAGCTCAGATATATGTCGAGAAAATTGTCCTCATTCGCAGCCATGTTTTCTTATGTGTATGGATCTACAAGTGTATTGCCTCATAGGCCTATGCCGCCAGTGTCCTAACGCATGAGTCTCACAGTTTGGGGTTCTTTTCAGGTAGAATTTTTTTCAATATTTTGGAAGGATGTCGAGCTGGTGAGTGTCTCTTTATTCTCGAACAACGTTGAGGCTCGCAGCTCAGATATATGTCGAGAAAATTGTCCTCATTTGCAGCCATGTTTTATTATGCGTATGTACACGTGTATTGCCTCAAAGGCCTATGCCGCCCGTGTCCTGATGTATGAGTCTCACAGTTTGGTTTTTTTCCAGTGAGAAATTTGGAAATATTTTGACTCAGATGTCGAGCAGATGTTTTCTGATGTGTATGTATGTACACGTGTTTTGCCACATAGGCCTATGCCGCCAGTATCCTGACGATTGAGTCTCTCAGTTTGTTTGTTTTTCCAGTGCAAAATTTGGCAATATTTTGGCGGGGATGTCGAGCTGGTGAGTGTCTCGTAATTATCTAACAACGTTGAGGCTCGCAGCTCAGATATATGTCGAGAAAATTGTCCTCATTCGCAGCCATGTTTTATTATGTGTAGGTATGTACACGTGTATTGCCTCATAGGCCTATGCCGCCAGTGTCCTGATGCATGAGTCTCAAAGTTTTGGTGTCTTCCGGTGAGAATTTTGGCGATGTGTTAACTCAGATGTGGAGGTGGTGAATGTCTTTTCATTTTCGAACAACGTTGAGGTTCGCAGCTCAGATATATGTTGAGAACATTATCCTCATTCGCAGCCATGTTTTCTGATGTGTATGTATGTACACGTGTATTGCCACATAGGCCTATGCCGCAAGTATCTTGACGCATGAGTCTCTCAGTTTGTTCGTTTTTCCAGTGCAAAATTTGGCAATATTTTGGCTCGGATGTCGAGCTGGTGAGTGTCTCTTAATTCTCGAACAACGTTGAGGCTCGCAGCTCAGATATATGTCGGGAAAATTGTCCTCATTCGCAGCCATGTTTTCTTATGTGTATGGATGTACACGTGTATTGCCTCATAGGCCTATGCCGCCAGTGTCCTAACGCATGAGTCTCACAGTTTGGGGTTTTTTTCAGTGAGAAATTTGGCAATATTTTGGCTCGGATGTCGAGCTGGTGAGTATCTCTTAATTCTCGAACAACGTTGAGGCTCGCAGCTCAGATATATGTCGAGAAAATTGTCCTCATTCGCAGCCATGTTTTCTTATGTGTATGAATGATGTACACGTGTATTGCCTCATAGGCCTATGCCGCCAGTGTCCTGACGCATGAGTCTCAAAGTTTTGGTCTCTTTTGGTGAGAATTTTGGCGATGTGTTAGCTCAGATGTGGAGGTGGTGAATGTCTTTTCATTCTCAAACAACGTTGAGGTTCGCAGATCAGATATATGTTGAGAACATTATCCTCATTCGCAGCCATGTTTTCTGATGTGTATGTATGTACACGTGTATTGCCACATAGGCCTATGCCGCCAGTATCCTGACGCATGAGTCTCTCAGTTTGTTTGTTTTTCCAGTGAAAAATTTGGCAATATTTTGGCTCGGATGTCGAGCTGGTGAGTGTCTCTTAATTCTCGAACAACGTTGAGGCTCGCAGCTCAGATATATGTCGATAAAATTGTTCTCATTCGCAGCCATGTTTTATTATGTGTATGTATGTACACGTGTATTGCCTCATAGGCCTATGCCGCCAGTGTCCTGACGCATGAGTCTCAAAGTTTTGGTGTCTTCCGGTGAGAATTTTGGCGATGTGTTAACTCAGATGTGGAGGTGGTGAATGTCTTTTCATTCTCGAACAACGTTGAGGTTCGCAGCTCAGATATATGTTGAGAACATTATCCTCATTCGCAGCCATGTTTTCTGATGTGTATGTATGTACACGTGTATTGCCTCGTAGGCCGATGCCGCCAGTATCCTGACGCATGAGTCTCTCAGTTTGTTTTTTTTTCCATTAAAAAATTTGGCAATATTTTGGCTCGGATGTCGAGCTGGTGAGTGTCTCTTAATTCTCGAACAACGTTGAGGCTCGCAGCTTAGATATATTTCGAGAAAATTGTCCTCATTCGCAGCCATGTTTTCTTATGTGTATGGATCTACACGTGTATTGCCTCATAGGCCTATGCCGCCAGTGTCCTAACGCATGAGTCTCACAGTTTGGGGTTCTTTTCAGGTAGAAATTTTTTCAATATTTTGGAAGGATGTCGAGCTGGTGAGTGTCTCTTTATTCTCGAACAACGTTGAGGCTCGCAGCTCAGATATATGTCGAGAAAATTGTCCTCAATAAACCTTTACGACATTCTCAAAGCATCATGGGAAATAATTGAAATGCCCGGATGTGGATGACAAACAAAACTTTGTCGTGTGCGTAATCGAACGGCGGATCACGTAAGTTGGCAAGTTTTTCACGTTTTTCTTTAATATTTTAAAGAGTTTAGTCGTGATGTTTTCAGAGTTTTTCACTCTTAATACAAGAAGTATAATGAGTGGCTGATTTGGTATAAATATAGGTGAATCCAGGGAAATCATTGGGGATCCACTCGGCCAGTGCTGCCAACGAATAGTTGTCGTGTGTGTACATACATATTCGTACCATGACCGGTCGGTCCTATATACGCTGTTTGTATCCAAAGTAGTCCTTGCTCTGTTTTCTTATGCAAAACAACGGTGACATTTTCAAGTTTTTCTTTAATTGGGGGCCTACTGTACTAGTACTACACTTGGCCGTTATTTTTTTAGATACAGGTTTAAGAAAGAATGGGGATTTTGTAATAATATTATTTTTTTAAATGGAAGACTAGCTATAGTACTGTACCTGTACTACTGCAACTAACTAAAACTAGGCCTAATGATTTTTACAGTAAGCTATACACCCCACAGGTCTACATGATTGAAGGGGTTTGTCCCGATGTTTCTGGCAGTGGCTGCTGAATGCGCCGCAGCACCTTATAAACCCTTAAGTTATAATTGGTGCTACGGTACGTCTCATCATTTATAAACTTCAAAAACCTGTCTTGAAAAAAATAAGCCTTTTGAGATGCCCGTAGGCGTAGTGAAAGCGCTATAGAAAAAATTAGTTATTATTATTTTGATCTTGAAGATGAATAAGTGCAAGGAAAAAATAGTGACTGGATGTTGTTGTTGTTTTTTTTACTTTCCAGGTTGTTCATTACTTCATTTGAAGAACACCTTTGACATTAGCTACCTGCAGTTTTTTAGAGCTCTGGAGAGTTTGAGGTAAACTGTTTGTCTTTATTAACATCATTAGTGCACTGGTTTTCTTTTCCTGCCTTTAACCGCTGTGGACCCTATTTCAAATCCCACCTCAAACTGGAACCTTGCTTGACTTTTCAGTCCCTACATGTACCTGATTCCATGGGTTTTCCCCACAGTTTGGGGTTTTCCTCCCACATCTAAAACTGAAATGAAGATAATGTTGTTTGATTTTTTAGGGAGAAGTTAATTCCAACGGTCACAAACCTCCTAAAGGAGCTTCAAGTGAGTAAGGAGCTTAAAAACAATACATGTAGTTGTCTCTGCACGCCGAGGTTTCTCTTCATTTGCCAACAGGTAAGAACTACCCCTGTGGGAGAAAGCTGTTTATTTGCTAGGTGCAAAACAAAACCTTTGTTTTCTCTTTCTGTTTTCAATCCTCGAAAATCCTCAAAAACTGCAATGAGGATTTTGGAGAATTGAGGAGCGTTAGGGTTAATGTTTTTTGTGAAATGAAATTAAAAGTGTTGTTTTTTTTTCTCTTTTTTTTTCTCACCAAAAACATCAGCCGTTGTCAGAATTTACATGGATAAAAACAGAAATGGAATGCATGTTTAAATGAAAAAGATGGGGATCAAGAATTAGAAAAGTGATTATAATGATTTTGTAAACGTTATGTGTTACTAAATAATTTAGGTTGGATTTGTTTTTGTAATGTTCTTCAACAGTTACACTTGCCCTATGAACAGAGACTTCAAAAGCTTGGGCTTACTACATGTACTTTCGAAACAAGAAGCTCCTTGTTCCTTCACCCCCACCTGATGTCCGGGTAAATCCATGTATTATTAGAAACACTGATTAGGCAAATCCAGGTAAAAATGGAAGAGTTTTTACATTGGACTCTTGGTGAGCTAAAATTTTACCTACAACAACGTGGGCAACCTATATCAGGGAATAAGTTGGCTCTGTCAGCCCGAGCTCTGGTTGCTTGTGAACAGAATATACCAATCAGTGTTTCTAATAATACATTGGCAAAACAGCTGCAAGCTGATTACAAAGAAATGCTTAATACATATAAAATACAAGATCCCAATGAAATTGACTCTTGGGAAGATGACATCATGAAATGGCCTGCAGTTAACACTGGGAACATTTTCCAATACATTTTGGATAACAAAGCATTTGACACAAAGTACATTGGACAGTACAAGGCACAAAAGGCTTATTCTTATTTTAAATGTGGGTTTGTGGGAAAGGTAGAATGTCATGATGCTAACTCTGATGACACACAAAAGCAAAGAATCTTAATAAAAGCTAAAGTGCTTCCTTCCCAAAGAGTCAATGATCCTCATAGAAAGGTGTGGGTGCTTATCAATAAATCAGGTGAAATAGTGTGTGCGTACTGCAGCTGCACAGCAGGCTTGTGTAGGTGTTGCAACCATGTAATAGCAGTACTGTATAAAGTTGAGCATGCTGTGTCTCATGGCATGACACAAAGTTCTTGCACAAGTCTTCCTTGTCAATGGAACAAACCATCAGACAAAGAAATTGCTCCAATGACAATAAAGGAAATTAGCTTTGAAAAACATTCGAAAATGAATCCCAATCCAAGCAAATCACTAAAGAGGGGTCTGTATGATCCAAGACCTGTCAGTAAAAGAACTGTCACTGATGAAGCTAAACAGAATCTGTTAAAACAGCTGAAAAAAGTTTGTCCTGGGGCTGGTGTCCATCAAACTTTCAGGCCACTTCCAGAAGATGATTTACCTCCTCCACTTGAGATTATCGCATCAAATGTCAAAGAAGCAAATCCTAATGCAACCAATGAAGAATTGCTTTCCGGTTTTCTTGATGCGGTCTCTTTCAATGACAACCAACTGGGTGAAATTGAAAAGGCAACCAGAAGTCAGTCACAATCATTTCAGTGGAAATCTCAAAGACGAGGGAGAATCACTTCATCAAGATTTCATGACGTTTATACCAAAGTTAATTCTCTGAATGCATCTAAAGGACAAATCAGGCCCAAGACCACACCTCTTCTAGCTAATCTGCTTAATCCGCCAAGCCTTGACCACATTGATGCTGTTAAATATGGCAAAAAGCATGAATCTGATGCAAGACAAGCATTTGCAAGTTTAGAAGTGTCAAAACATATTAATGGAAAACTTTGTATGAGTGGTGTAGTTGTCTCAAAAGGGCACCCATATCTGGGTGCATCTCCAGATAATGTTCTCACTTGTGAGTGCTGTGGTAAAGTGGCAATAGAGTACAAATGCCCCTATCGGTTGAAAACAAGGAAGGTGTCAGTACAGGAGGGCCACAAATTCCTTGACTTCCTTGTCAATAATGAGGGTAAATTACAGGTCAACCAAAAACACAAGTATTACACACAGGTTATCGGTCAGATGGCACTTCTTGGTTGTAAAAAAGCTTACTTTGTTGTGTGGAGTGAGGTTGGGCCTCTTTTTGTTGACACTGTTCACTTCAATAGGGAGTACTGGGAACGTGTGCTGAGAAATTTGGTACTATTCTATAGACTGCACTTTGCACCTCTATTACTTGGTATTTCACAAATCTACACCAATCCAAGCTGCGACAAGCCACGTCTTAAGGAAAGCTAGTTTTAATTTTAACTAAGTGAAACAGTTAAAGTAATGTACACAGTGTGGCATAACTAGACATTTTCATGGATTGGGGGGGGGGGGGGGCAAGGGTTATGAGCTCCACTTTTTTTTAGAGAAAGTGGTAACTTGAACTTTGTTATAATTATTATGTGATCTCCTATCATATGCAATTATTGCTGTAAAATTTCTAGTCTGGAAGAAATTATATCTGATAAATAAATAACATCATATTTTACTTTATTTATGCAATTATATTAATACATTTTCGATCAAAGGGGCAACTTGAACTTCTCAATATTGTTAGCATATTCTTTTTTTTTAACATTATATACCATATATGTCAACCAACAGGGTAAAAATTTAAATGTGTCAACACACTTAAAGGTAGTATACACCATTGGTCATTGCTTGAATTATAATGAATGAGTAGATTTTTTTTTTTTTTTGGGGGGGGGGGTGGATTTATAGTAAATATCGTTTAACTGAGCTGTCCAAAGTTTTAGAATCATGGATGCCGAGAAAAGCACGAAAAACAGCGGGTTTTTTCAACCGGCGTCGAGCAGTTATTCTTATTTTGATCGCAAATTTTTCATTATAAAATTCAATTTTTCGGAATAATTACAGGATATCTAGCGCAATCATTTTGCTGGATGCCCAGAATCAACATTTACTTTCAGACGAGTATGATATTTCTTACTAATTCGGTAGTAAATATTTTCGATATCTGCAAATGGTGTATACTACCTTTAAAACACTGTTTTGCTGATACTGCGATAATGCAATCAGATACTGCATTAATTTATGCTGTGAAGGAAAGCTACCGTGACCTTCTTTTAATTTGAAATAAATAGGGTCTGCAATTCTTTTGTTTTCTGATACTTTAAAATTAAGATTGTTTTGAACGTTACAAAATTGTTTACGGAAAATTTGATGAACAACAGTTTTGAACAACATCATTGCAACAACTTAATGCTATTTCCTTTTTAGGCCTTAGAATAGGGTAACCAGTTCTGTCAAGTCAAATAAAGGGTAAGATTGTTTACGGAAGATGTAATCATTCTATCACAACAGTACAGATAGTTTAGCCTGGCTGTTCAGCAATACCTCGCACACATAAACGAAAGTCGTAGAATTTGTAATAAGCTATGGGAGATTAATCTAGGTCCCTGCTGCAAAAAAATATGAAAAGTGGTTTCCACTTCAACATTTAAGGCTCTCAAAGTGCCATTAAGCCAATTCGCATATGTTTAAAAAACAAACAGTGCCATCTTGTAACAATGTACCCCCTTCTCATTTTGTATGCAATTGTTGCAGTCTGGAAGAATTTATATAACAAAATTGTGGTGTTTTGTGTGCACATGTACATACTTGTCATATTTTAATTTATTTATACAAAGACAGTTGATTAATGTATTAAATATATATATATATAAATTTATATAATAATATATTTATTAATTTATATTTTAGGATGGCCAAAAAAAGGACCATCTTCATGAGCCACACATTCATTGTTGGCCTATCTTTTTGTGAGTCGTTGACAATCGTTTCCATGAAGAAAGAATAAATACAAGATTGCTTTAAACAACATACACCTCTGTAATGCCTTATCTTTGTTATGCATGTGTGTAGTAAAAGAAAAATACTGAGTATTCTTGGAATCCATTGTGGTTGTTAACATCCTGGTAGCACAATGGAAAAACAATATTTTGAAACCTTTTATATCTACTATAAAAATGGATCATCCAAATTTGTGAGGATGGCTACAACTGTCAAAATGTCGTCAATGCTCTGCATAAGTGTGATAGGAACTTCAAACTTAATAAGTCTAAATTTCTTAATCCGTGCTATTGCTTTCTCAACAAATATGCGTAAATTTGCTATTCTAGATGTCTTGTTAACAGCTACCCTTGTCATTTGTAGATTAGAATGACTCGAAGGAGGAATAAACAAAGAACATTGGTAAAAGCCCAAAAGTTCTTCAATTTTGAAACCACGATCTGCCATAACAGAATCCCCTGGCTGAAGCATGTTTAAGAATCCTGAATTTTGTGTCAGATAAAGATCAGTAGCACGACCACCAAAGCACTGGGACAAAAAGCTGATGGAACCATTTGGTGTTATAGCAATAAGAAACTTTGCAGTGCAGTGATGCTTATAATTACTCCAGCACTGGGCCTGGGACCTGAGGGAATGAGGCGTCTCGATGAAAATTTCAGAGCAATCTATGATGCATCTGCATTTTGGAGCAAATGTACGAAAAGCATCTGGCAAATTCCTCTGAACTGTTCTTCTGTCTGGCCAGTGTATGAGCCATGCAAGTTCCTTTGCCATCAGAGTTATCCAGGAATTGAACACAGAAGTCACTTGACTGGCTGACACATCAAATTGAAATGCTAAATGCTCGGTGAGTAATCCAAGACGGAGGCGCATCAAAGTCATAAGCATCTCTTGCTCAAGTGTTAACTTCCTTTTGGGCCCAGGTTTCCCTAAATGCTCATGCTTTGAAAACTCGGGTTCATAAGTGTCATCATATCGGCTGTCTCCATACCAGTACTGCATATGCACTGCTTTATCTTGCAAAAACTTAAAAAGTTCATGAAAAACATTTGAGTTTTTAAGCCCTGTAAACAACCTGACATCACTGTCTCTTGTAATTTGTTCAAAGGTTGCACTTAATCTAAAGCTTAAGTGTGGCACATGGGCACGGGCCGGTTCAGGATCAATAGGTGGTTCTACTGGTTTGACACCAAGAGCTAGTGGTTCATGATCAATAGGCGGTTCCACTGGTTCGACACCAAGAGCTTTGAGATTAGGTGGCTGAGCTTTGAGATTAGGTGGCTGAGCTTTGAGATTAGGTGGCTCAGCATCGAGCGGTTTAGGCTGGCTTGATGTGTGGTGCATTTGTTTTTGCTTCTGTTGCAGGTTTCGTTTCCGTTTACGTGGGCTTTTCACACTGCTCTCACTTGAAACTAAATAAAGTGATGGATTAGGTTCCTCAACTGTTGGTTTCCCATCTCTGAAATGGTTAGAGCATACCCTCATAAAATCTGAAGCTTTGAAAAACTTCCGGCCTTTGCTGATTTTGTTCTCCCATAATTTTCTTTTTTGTTCATTTTTGGGAATTCTGTGAAATTTGAGAGTCTCCACATGGCCTCGTCTAACTTTCTTGCCTGGATAGCGAGAGTCGTTGTTGCAACCGCCAACACAACATCTGTAAGGCATTATTATGGAAGATGAAACAGCTGCAAAATAAAACAAACAAATAAAATAATAAGTAAGAAATCAGAAAACATTGGGTTTTGAGGATTAGGAAATTAAAGGATCACATATCATGCAGACACTAGTCAGGCAATCCTGTAGACCTGTGGGGTGTATACAGTATAGCTTACTGTAAAAATCATTAGGCCTAGTTTTAGTTAGTTCATGGAGAATTTCTCCATGGCCGTTAGTTGCAGTAGTACAAGTACAGTACTACAGGCACAGCTAGTCTTCCATTTAAAAAAATAATATTATTACAAAATCCCCATTCTTTCTTAAACCTGTATCTAAAAAAATAACGGCCAAGTGTAGTACTAGTACAGTAGGCCCCCAATTAAAGAAAAACTTGAAAATGTCACCGTTGTTTTGCATAAGAAAACAGAGCAAGGACTACTTTGGATACAAACAGCGTATAAGACCGGTCATGGTACGAATATGTATGTACACACACGACAACTATTCGTTGGCAGCACTGGCCGAGTGGATCCCCAATGATTTCTCTGGATTCACCTATATTTATACCAAATCAGCCACTCATTATACTTCTTGTATTAAGAGTGAAAAACTCTGAAAACATCACGACTAAACTCTTTAAAATATTAAAGAAAAACGTGAAAAACTTGCCAACTTACGTGATCCGCCGTTCGATTACGCACACGACAAAGTTTTGTTTGTCATCCACATCCGGGCATTTCAATTATTTCCCATGATGCTTTGAGAATGTCGTAAAGGTTTATTGCAGCCATGTTTTATTATGCGTATGTACACGTGTATTGCCTCATAGGCCTATGCCGCCCGTGTCCTGATGTATGAGTCTCACAGTTTGTTTTTTTTCCAGTGAGAAATTTGGAAATATTTTGACTCAGATGTCGAGCAGATGTTTTCTGATGTGTATGTATGTACACGTGTTTTGCCACATAGGCCTATGCCGCCAGTATCCTGACGCATGAGTCTCCCAGTTTGTTTGTTTTTCCAGTGCAAAATTTGGCAATATTTTGGCTCGGATGTCGAGCTGGTGAGTGTCTCTTAATTCTCGAACAACGTTGAGGCTCGCAGCTCAGATATATGTCTAAAAAATTGTCCTCATTCGCAGCCATGTTTTCTTATGTGTATGGATGTACACGTGTATTGCCTCATAGGCCTATGCCGCCAGTGTCCTAACGCATGAGTCTCACAGTTTGGGTTTTTTTTCAGTGAGAAATTTGGCAATATTTTGGCTCGGATGTCGAGCTGGTGAGTATCTCTTAATTCTCGAACAACGTTGAGGCTCGCAGCTCAGATATATGTCGAGAAAATTGTCCTCATTCGCAGCCATGTTTTATTATGTGTAGGTATGTACACGTGTATTGCCACATAGGCCTATGCCGCAAGTATCTTGACGCATGAGTCTCTCAGTTTGTTCGTTTTTCCAGTGCAAAATTTGGCAATATTTTGGCTCGGATGTCGAGCTGGTGAGTGTCTCTTAATTCTCGAACAACGTTGAGGCTCGCAGCTCAGATATATGTCGGGAAAATTGTCCTCATTCGCAGCCATGTTTTCTTATGTGTATGGATGTACACGTGTATTGCCTCATAGGCCTATGCCGCCAGTGTCCTAACGCATGAGTCTCACAGTTTGGGGTTTTTTTCAGTGAGAAATTTGGCAATATTTTGGCTCGGATGTCGAGCTGGTGAGTATCTCTTAATTCTCGAACAACGTTGAGGCTCGCAGCTCAGATATATGTCGAGAAAATTGTCCTCATTCGCAGCCATGTTTTCTTATGTGTATGAATGATGTACACGTGTATTGCCTCATAGGCCTATGCCGCCAGTGTCCTGACGCATGAGTCTCAAAGTTTTGGTCTCTTTTGGTGAGAATTTTGGCGATGTGTTAGCTCAGATGTGGAGGTGGTGAATGTCTTTTCATTCTCAAACAACGTTGAGGTTCGCAGATCAGATATATGTTGAGAACATTATCCTCATTCGCAGCCATGTTTTCTGATGTGTATGTATGTACACGTGTATTGCCACATAGGCCTATGCCGCCAGTATCCTGACGCATGAGTCTCTCAGTTTGTTTGTTTTTCCAGTGAAAAATTTGGCAATATTTTGGCTCGGATGTCGAGCTGGTGAGTGTCTCTTAATTCTCGAACAACGTTGAGGCTCGCAGCTCAGATATATGTCGATAAAATTGTTCTCATTCGCAGCCATGTTTTATTATGTGTATGTATGTACACGTGTATTGCCTCATAGGCCTATGCCGCCAGTGTCCTGACGCATGAGTCTCAAAGTTTTGGTGTCTTCCGGTGAGAATTTTGGCGATGTGTTAACTCAGATGTGGAGGTGGTGAATGTCTTTTCATTCTCGAACAACGTTGAGGTTCGCAGCTCAGATATATGTTGAGAACATTATCCTCATTCGCAGCCATGTTTTCTGATGTGTATGTATGTACACGTGTATTGCCTCGTAGGCCGATGCCGCCAGTATCCTGACGCATGAGTCTCTCAGTTTGTTTTTTTTTCCATTAAAAAATTTGGCAATATTTTGGCTCGGATGTCGAGCTGGTGAGTGTCTCTTAATTCTCGAACAACGTTGAGGCTCGCAGCTTAGATATATGTCGAGAAAATTGTCCTCATTCGCAGCCATGTTTTCTTATGTGTATGGATCTACACGTGTATTGCCTCATAGGCCTATGCCGCCAGTGTCCTAACGCATGAGTCTCACAGTTTGGGGTTCTTTTCAGGTAGAAATTTTTTCAATATTTTGGAAGGATGTCGAGCTGGTGAGTGTCTCTTTATTCTCGAACAACGTTGAGGCTCGCAGCTCAGATATATGTCGAGAAAATTGTCCTCAATTGCAGCCATGTTTTATTATGCGTATGTACACGTGTATTGCCTCATAGGCCTATGCCGCCCGTGTCCTGATGTATGAGTCTCACAGTTTGTTTTTTTTCCAGTGAGAAATTTGGAAATATTTTGACTCAGATGTCGAGCAGATGTTTTCTGATGTGTATGTATGTACACGTGTTTTGCCACATAGGCCTATGCCGCCAGTATCCTGACGCATGAGTCTCCCAGTTTGTTTGTTTTTCCAGTGCAAAATTTGGCAATATTTTGGCTCGGATGTCGAGCTGGTGAGTGTCTCTTAATTCTCGAACAACGTTGAGGCTCGCAGCTCAGATATATGTCTAAAAAATTGTCCTCATTCGCAGCCATGTTTTCTTATGTGTATGGATGTACACGTGTATTTCCTCATAGGCCTATGCCGCCAGTGTCCTAACGCATGAGTCTCACAGTTTGGGTTTTTTTTCAGTGAGAAATTTGGCAATATTTTGGCTCGGATGTCGAGCTGGTGAGTATCTCTTAATTCTCGAACAACGTTGAGGCTCGCAGCTCAGATATATGTCGAGAAAATTGTCCTCATTCGCAGCCATGTTTTATTATGTGTAGGTATGTACACGTGTATTGCCTCATAGGCCTATGTCGCCAGTGTCCTGACGCATGAGTCTCAAAGTTTTGGTGTCTTCCGGTGAGAATTTTTGCGATGTGCTAACTCAGATGTGGAGGTGGTGAATGTCTTTTCATTCTCGAACAACGTTGAGGTTCGCAGCTCAGATATATGTTGAGAACATTATCCTCATTCGCGGCCATGTTTTTTGATGTGTATGTATGTACACGTGTATTGCCACATAGGCATATGACGCCAGTATCCTGACGCATGAGTCTCTCAGTTTGTTCGTTTTTCCAGTGCAAAATTTGGCAATATTTTGGCTCGGATGTCGAGCTGGTGAGTGTCTCTTAATTCTCAAACAACGTTGAGTCTCGCAGCTCAGATATATGTCGAGAAAATTGTCCTCATTCGCATCCATGTTTTCTTATGTGTATGGATGTACACGTGTATTGCTTCATAGGCCTATGCCGCCAGTGTTCTAACGCATGAGTCAAACAGTTTGGGTTTTTTTTCAGTGAGAAATTTGGCAATATTTTGGCAGGGATGTGGAGCTGGTGAGTGTCTCTTAATTATCTAACAACGTTGAGGCTCGCAGCTCAGATATATGTCGAGAAAATTGTCCTCATTCGCAGCCATGTTTTATTATGTGTATGTATGTACACGTGTATTGCCCCATAGGCCTATGCCGCCAGTGTCCTGACGCATGAGTCTCAAAGTTTTGGTGTCTTCCGGTGAGAATTTTGGCGATGTGTTAGCTCAGATGTGGAGGTGGTGAATGTCTTTTCATTCTCGAACAACGTTGAGGTTCGCAGATCAGATATATGTTGAGAACATTATCCTCATTCGCAGCCATGTTTTCTGATGTGTATGTATGTACACGTGTATTGCCACATAGGCCTATGCCGCCAGTATTCTGACGCATGAGTCTCTCAGTTTGTTTGTTTTTCCAGTGAAAAATTTGGCAATATTTTGGCTCGGATGTCGAGCTGGTGAGTGTCTCTTAATTCTCGAACAACGTTGAGGCTCGCAGCTTAGATATATGTCGAGAAAATTGTCCTCATTCGCAGCCATGTTTTCTTATGTGTATGGATCTACACGTGTATTTTTTTCAGTGAGAAATTTGGCAATATTTTGGCTCGGATGTCGAGCTGGTGAGTATCTCTTAATTCTCGAACAACGTTGAGGCTCGCAGCTCAGATATATGTCTCTTAATTCTCGAACAACCTTGAGGCTCGCAGCTCAGATATATGTCGAGAAAATTGTCCTCATTCGCAGCCATGTTTTCTTATGTGTATGGATCTACACGTGTATTGCCTCATAGGCCTATGCCGCCAGTGTCCTAACGCATGAGTCATACAGTTTGGGGTTCTTTTCAGGTAGAATTTTTTTCAATATTTTGGAAGGATGTCGAGCTGGTGAGTGTCGCTTTATTCTCGAACAACGTTGAGGCTCGCAGCTCAAATATATGTCGAGAAAATTGTCCTCATTTGCAGCCATGTTTTATTATGCGTATGTACACGTGTATTGCCTCATAGGCCTATGCCGCCCGTGTCCTGATGTATGAGTCTCACAGTTTGGTTTTTTCCAGTGAGAAATTTGGCAATATTTTGACTCAGATGTCGAGCAGATGTTTTCTGATGTGTATGTATGTACACGTGTATTGCCACATAGGCCTATGCCGCCAGTATCCTGACGCATGAGTCTCTCAGTTTGTTTGTTTTTCCAGTGCAAAATTTGGCAATATTTTGGCTCGGATGTCGAGCTGGTGAGTGTCTCTTAATTCTCGAACAACGTTGAGGCTCGCAGCTCAGATATATGTCGAGAAAATTGTCCTCATTCGCAGCCATGTTTTCTTAGTGTATGGATGTACACGTGTATTGCTTCATAGGCCTATGCCGCCAGTGTCCTAACGCATGAGTCAAACAGTTTGGGGTTTTTTTCAGTGAGAAATTTGGCAATATTTTGGCGGGGATGTCGAGCTGGTGAGTGTCTCTTAATTATCTAACAACGTTGAGGCTCGCAGCTCAGATATATGTCGAGAAAATTGTCCTCATTCGCAGCCATGTTTTATTATGTGTATGTATGTACACGTGTATTGCCCCATAGGCATATGCCGCCAGTGTCCTGACGCATGAGTCTCAAAGTTTTGGTGTCTTCCGGTGAGAATTTTGGCGATGTGTTAGCTCAGATGTGGAGGTGGTGAATGTCTTTTCATTCTCGAACAACGTTGAGGTTCGCAGATCAGATATATGTTGAGAACATTATCCTCATTCGCAGCCATGTTTTCTGATGTGTATGTATGTACACGTGTATTGCCACATAGGCCTATGCCGCCAGTATTCTGACGCATGAGTCTCTCAGTTTGTTTGTTTTTCCAGTGAAAAATTTGGCAATATTTTGGCTCGGATGTCGAGCTGGTGAGTGTCTCTTAATTCTCGAACAACGTTGAGGCTCGCAGCTTAGATATATGTCGAGAAAATTGTCCTCATTCGCAGCCATGTTTTCTTATGTGTATGGATCTACACGTGTATTTTTTTCAGTGAGAAATTTGGCAATATTTTGGCTCGGATGTCGAGCTGGTGAGTATCTCTTAATTCTCGAACAACGTTGAGGCTCGCAGCTCAGATATATGTCTCTTAATTCTCGAACAACGTTGAGGCTCGCAGCTCAGATATATGTCGAGAAAATTGTCCTCATTCGCAGCCATGTTTTCTTATGTGTATGGATCTACACGTGTATTGCCTCATAGGCCTATGCCGCCAGTGTCCTAACGCATGAGTCATACAGTTTGGGGTTCTTTTCAGGTAGAATTTGTTTCAATATTTTGGAAGGATGTCGAGCTGGTGAGTGTCGCTTTATTCTCGAACAACGTTGAGGCTCGCAGCTCAAATATATGTCGAGAAAATTGTCCTCATTTGCAGCCATGTTTTATTATGCGTATGTACACGTGTATTGCCTCATAGGCCTATGCCGCCCGTGTCCTGATGTATGAGTCTCACAGTTTGGTTTTTTTCCAGTGAGAAATTTGGCAATATTTTGACTCAGATGTCGAGCAGATGTTTTCTGATGTGTATGTATGTACACGTGTATTGCCACATAGGCCTATGCCGCCAGTATCCTGACGCATGAGTCTCTCAGTTTGTTTGTTTTTCCAGTGCAAAATTTGGCAATATTTTGGCTCGGATGTCGAGCTGGTGAGTGTCTCTTAATTCTCGAACAACGTTGAGGCTCGCAGCTCAGATATATGTCGAGAAAATTGTCCTCATTCGCAGCCATGTTTTCTTAGTGTATGGATGTACACGTGTATTGCTTCATAGGCCTATGCCGCCAGTGTCCTAACGCATGAGTCAAACAGTTTGGGTTTTTTTTCAGTGAGAAATTTGGCAATATTTTGGCGGGGATGTCGAGCTGGTGAGTGTCTCTTAATTCTCGAACAACGTTGAGGCTCGCAGCTCAGATATATGTCGAGAAAATTGTTCTCATTCGCAGCCATGTTTTATTATGTGTATGTATGTACACGTGTATTGCCTTATAGGCCTATGCCGCCAGTGTCCTGACGCATGAGTCTCAAAGTTTTGGTGTCTTCCGGTGAGAATTTTGGCGATGTGTTAACTCAGATGTGGAGGTGGTGAATGTCTTTTCATTCTCGAACAACGTTGAGGTTCGCAGCTCAGATATATGTTGAGAACATTATCCTCATTCGCAGCCATGTTTTCTGATGTGTATGTATGTACACGTGTATTGCCACATAGGCCTATGCCGCCAGTATCCTGACGCATGAGTCTCTCCGTTTGTTTGTTTTTCCAGTGAAAAAATTGGCAATATTTTGGCTCGGATGACGAGCTGGTGAGTGTCTCTTAACTCTCGTACAACGTTGAGGTTCGCAGCTCAGATATATGTCGAGAACATTATCCTCATTCGCAGCCATGTTTTCGGATGTGTATGTATGTACACGTGTATTGCCGCATAGGCTTATGTCGCCAGTGTCCTGAAGCATGAGTCTCACAGTTTTTTTTTTTTCCAGTGAGAAATTTGGAAATATTTTGGCTCGGATGTCGAGCTGGTGAGTGTCTCTTCATTCTCGAACAACGTTGAGGTTCGCAGCTCAGATATAAGTTCATAACATTATCATCATTCGCAGCCATGTTTTCTTATGTTTATGCGTGTACACGTGTATTGCCGCATAGGCCTATGCCGCCAGTGTCCTGACGCATGAGTCTCAAAGTTTTGGTGTCTTCCGGTGAGAATTTTGGCGATGTGTTAACTCAGATGTGGAGGTGGTGAATGTCTTTTCATTCTCGAACAACGTTGAGGTTCGCAGCTCAGATAAATTTCGAGAAAAACATCCTCATTCGCAGCCATGTTTTCTGATGTGTTTGTAGGTACATGTGTATTGCCACATAGGCATATGCCGCCAGTGTCCTGACGCATGAGTCTCTCAGTTTAGGTTTGTACCAGTGAGAAATTTGGCAATATTGTGGCTCAGATGTCGAGCTGGTGAGTGTCTCTTCATTCTCGAACAACGTTGAGGTTCGCAGCTCACATATATGTCGAGAACATTATTCTCATTCGCAGCCATGTTTTCTGATGTGTATGTATGTACACGTGTATTGCCACATAGGCCTATGGCGCCAGTATCTTGACGCATGAGTCTCTCAGTTTGGATTTTTCCAGTGAGAAATTTGGCAATATTTTGGCTCGGATGTCGAGCTGGTGAGTGTCTCTTCATTCTCGAACAACGTTGAGGCTCGAAGCTCAGATATATGTCGACAAAATTATTCTTATTCGCAGCCATGTTGTCTTATGTGTATGGATGTACACGTGTATTGCCACATAGGCCTATGCCGCCAGTGTCCTGACGCATGAGTCTCAAAGTTTTGGTGTCTTCCGGTGAGAATTTTGGCGATGTGTTAACTCAGATGTGGAGGTGGTGAATGTCCTTTCATTCTCGAACAACGTTGAGGTTCGCAGCTCAGATATATGTTGAGAAAATTATCCTCATTCGCAGCCATGTTTTCTGATGTGTATGTAAGTACACGTGTATTGCTACATAGGCCTATGCCGCCAGTATCCTGACGCATGAGTCTCTCAGTTTGTTTGTTTTTCCAGTGAAAAATTTGGCAATATTTTGGCTCGGATGTCGAGCTGGTGAGTGTCTCTTCATCCGCGAACAACGTTGAGGCTCGCAGCTCAGATATATGTCGACAAAATTGTCCTCATTCGTAGCCATGTTTTCTTATGTGTATGCATGTACACGTGTATTGCCTCATAGGTCTATGCCGGCAGTGTCCTGACGCATGAGTCTCAAAGTTTTGGTCTCTTCCGGTGAGAATTTTGGCGATGTGTTAGCTCAGATGTTTAGGTGGTGAATGTCTTTTCATTCTCGAACAACGTTGAGGCTCGCAGCTCAGATATATGTCGATAAAATTGTCCTCATTCGCAGCCATTTTTTCTTATGTGTATGGATGTACACGTGTATTGCCTCAGAGGCATATGCCGCCAGTGTCCTGACGCATGAGTCTCACAGTTTTGGTTTTTTCCAGTGAGAACTTTTGAAATATTTTGGCTCAGATGTCGAGCTTGCGAGTGTCTCTTCATTCTCGAACAACGTTGAGGTTCGCAGCTCAGATATAAGTTCATAAAATTATCCTCATTCGCAGCCATGTTTTCTTATGTTTATGTGTGTACACGTGTATTGCCGCATAGGCCTATGCCGCCAGTGTCCTGACGCATGAGTCTCAAAGTGTTGGTCTCTTCCGGTGAGAATTTTGGCGATATGTTAGCTCAGATGTGGAGGTGGTGAATGTCTCTTCATTCCCCAACAACGTTGAGGTTCGCAGCTCAGATATATGTCGAGAAAAATATCCTCATTCGCAGCCATGTTTTCTGATGTGTTTGTATGTACACGTGTATTGCCACATAGGCCTATGCCGCCAGTATCCTGACACATGAGTCTCTCAGTTTGGGTTTTTTCCAGTGAGACATTTTGCAATATTTTGGCTTGGATGTCGAGCTGGTGAGTGTCTCTTCATTCTCGAACAACGTTGAGGCTCGCAGCTCAGATATATGTCGACAAAATTATCCTCATTCGTAGCCATGTTTTCTGATGTGTATGTATGTACACGTGTATTGCCTCATAGGCCTATGCCGGCAGTGTCCTGACGCATGAGTCTCAAAGTTTTGGTCTCTTCCGGTGAGAATTTTGGCGATGTGTTAGCTCAGATGTGGAGGTGGTGAGTGTCTCTTCATTCTCGAACAACGTTGAGGTTCGCAGCTCACATATATGTCTAGAACATTATCCTCATTCGCGGCCATGTTTTCTGATGTGTATGTATGTACACGTGTATTGCCACATAGGCCTATGGCGCCAGTATCCTGACGCATGAGTCTCTCAGTTTGGGTTTTTCCATTGAGAAATTTAACAATATTTTGGCTCGGATGTCGAGCTGGTGAGTGTCTCTTCATTCTCGAACAACGTTGAGGCTCGAAGCTCAGATATATGTCGACAACATTATCCTCATTCGCAGCCATGTTGTCTTATGTGTATGGATGTACACGTGTATTGCCTCATAGGCCTATGCCGCCAGTGTCCTGACGCATGAGTCTCAAAGTTTTGGTGTCTTCCGGTGAGAATTTTGGCGATGTGTTAACTCAGATGTGGAGGTGGTGAATGTCTTTTCATTCTCGAACAACGTTGAGGTTCGCAGCTCAGATAAATTTCGAGAAAAACATCCTCATTCGCAGCCATGTTTTCTGATGTGTTTGTAGGTACATGTGTATTGCCACATAGGCATATGCCGCCAGTGTCCTGACGCATGAGTCTCTCAGTTTAGGTTTGTACCAGTGAGAAATTTGGCAATATTGTGGCTCAGATGTCGAGCTGGTGAGTGTCTCTTCATTCTCGAACAACGTTGAGGTTCGCAGCTCACATATATGTCGAGAACATTATTCTCATTCGCAGCCATGTTTTCTGATGTGTATGTATGTACACGTGTATTGCCACATAGGCCTATGGCGCCAGTATCCTGACGCATGAGTCTCTCAGTTTGGATTTTTCCAGTGAGAAATTTGGCAATATTTTGGCTCGGATGTCGAGCTGGTGAGTGTCTCTTCATTCTCGAACAACGTTGAGGCTCGAAGCTCAGATATATGTCGACAAAATTATTCTTATTCGCAGCCATGTTGTCTTATGTGTATGGATGTACACGTGTATTGCCACATAGGCCTATGCCGCCAGTGTCCTGACGCATGAGTCTCAAAGTTTTGGTGTCTTCCGGTGAGAATTTTGGCGATGTGTTAACTCAGATGTGGAGGTGGTGAATGTCTTTTCATTCTCGAACAACGTTGAGGTTCGCAGCTCAGATATATGTTGAGAAAATTATCCTCATTCGCAGCCATGTTTTCTGATGTGTATGTAAGTACACGTGTATTGCCACATAGGCCTATGCCGCCAGTATCCTGACGCATGAGTCTCTCAGTTTGTTTGTTTTTCCAGTGAAAAATTTGGCAATATTTTGGCTCGGATGTCGAGCTGGTGAGTGTCTCTTCATCCGCGAACAACGTTGAGGCTCGCAGCTCAGATATATGTCGACAAAATTGTCCTCATTCGTAGCCATGTTTTCTTATGTGTATGCATGTACACGTGTATTGCCTCATAGGTCTATGCCGGCAGTGTCCTGACGCATGAGTCTCAAAGTTTTGGTCTCTTCCGGTGAGAATTTTGGCGATGTGTTAGCTCAGATGTTTAGGTGGTGAATGTCTTTTCATTCTCGAACAACGTTGAGGCTCGCAGCTCAGATATATGTCGATAAAATTGTCCTCATTCGCAGCCATTTTTTCTTATGTGTATGGATGTACACGTGTATTGCCTCAGAGGCATATGCCGCCAGTGTCCTGACGCATGAGTCTCACAGTTTTGGTTTTTTCCAGTGAGAACTTTTGAAATATTTTGGCTCAGATGTCGAGCTGGCGAGTGTCTCTTCATTCTCGAACAACGTTGAGGTTCGCAGCTCAGATATAAGTTCATAAAATTATCCTCATTCGCAGCCATGTTTTCTTATGTTTATGTGTGTACACGTGTATTGCCGCATAGGCCTATGCCGCCAGTGTCCTGACGCATGAGTCTCAAAGTGTTGGTCTCTTCCGGTGAGAATTTTGGCGATATGTTAGCTCAGATGTGGAGGTGGTGAATGTCTCTTCATTCCCCAACAACGTTGAGGTTCGCAGCTCAGATATATGTCGAGAAAAATATCCTCATTCGCAGCCATGTTTTCTGATGTGTTTGTATGTACACGTGTATTGCCACATAGGCCTATGCCGCCAGTATCCTGACACATGAGTCTCTCAGTTTGGGTTTTTTCCAGTGAGACATTTTGCAATATTTTGGCTTGGATGTCGAGCTGGTGAGTGTCTATTCATTCTCGAACAACGTTGAGGCTCGCAGCTCAGATATATGTCGACAAAATTATCCTCATTCGTAGCCATGTTTTCTGATGTGTATGTATGTACACGTGTATTGCCTCATAGGCCTATGCCGGCAGTGTCCTGACGCATGAGTCTCAAAGTTTTGGTCTCTTCCGGTGAGAATTTTGGCGATGTGTTAGCTCAGATGTGGAGGTGGTGAATGTCTCTTCATTCTCGAATAACGTTGAGGTTCGCAGCTCAGATATATTTCGAGAACATTATCCTCATTTGCCGCCATGTTTTTTTATGTGTTTGTATGTACACGTGTATTGCCACATAGGCATATGCCGCCAGTGTCCTGACGCAGGAGTCTCTCAGTTTAGGTTTGTTCCAGTGAGAAATTTGTCAATATTTTGACTCAGATGTCGAGCTGGTGAGTGTCTCTTCATTCTCGAACAACGTTGAGGTTCGCAGCTCAGATTTATGTCGAGAACATTATCCTCATTCGCAGCCATGTTTTCTGAAGTATATGTATGTACACGTGTATTGCCACATAGGCCTATGCCGCCAGTATACTGACGCATGAGTCTCTCAGTTTGTTTGTTTTTCTAGTGAGAAATTTGGCAATAATTTGGCTCGGATGTCGAGGTGGTGAGTGTCTCTTCATTCTCGAACAACGTTGAGGTTCGCAGCTCAGATATAAGTTCATAAAATTATCCTCATTCGCAGCCATGTTTTCTGATGTGTATGTATGTACACGTGTATTGCCACATAGGCCTATGCCGCCATTATCCTGACGCATGAGTCTCTCAGTTTGTTTTTTTTTCCAGTGAGAAATTTGGCAATATTTTGGCTCGGATGTCGAGCTGGTGTGTGTCTCTTCATTCTCGAACAACGTTGAGGCTCGCATCTCAGATATAAGTTCATAAAATTATCCTCATTCGAAAACATGTTTTCTTATGTTTATGCGTGTACAGGTGTATTGCCGCATAGGCTTATGTCGCCAGTGTCCTGAAGCATGAGTCTCACAGTTTGGTTTTTTTCCAGTGAGAAATGTTGAAATATTGTGGCTCGGATGTCGAGCTTGTGAGTGTCTCTTCATTCTCGAACAACGTTGAGGTTCGCAGCTCAGATATAAGTTCATAACATTATCCTCATTCGCAGCCATGTTTTCTTATGTTTATGCGTGTACACGTGTATTGCCGCATAGGCCTATGCCGCCAGTGTCCAGACGCATGAGTCGCACAGTTTGGTTTTTTTTCAGTGAGAAATTTGGCAAAATTTTGGCTCGGATATCGAGCTGGTGAGTGTCACTTCATTCTCGAACAACGTTGAGGCTCGCAGCTCAGATATATGTCGAGAAAAATATCCTCATTCGCAGCCATGTTTTCTGATGTGTTTGTAGGTTCACGTGTATTGTCACATAGGCATATGCCGCCAGTGTCCTGACGCATGAGGCTCTCAGTTTAGGTTTGTTACAGTGAGAAACTGGGCAATATTATGGCTCAGATGTCGAGCAACGTTGAGGTTCGCAGGTCAGATATATGTCGAGAACATTATCCTATTTCGCAGCCATGTTTTCTGATGTGTATGTATGTACACGTGTATTGCCACATAGGCCGATGGAGCCATTATCCTGACGCATGAGTCTTTCAGTTTGGGTTGTTTCCAGTGATAAATTTGGAAATATTTTGGCTCGGATGTCGAGCTGGTGAGTGTCTCTTCATTCTCAAACAACGTTGAGGCTCTCAGCTCAGATATATGTCGACAAAATTATCCTCTTTCGTAGCCATGTTTTCTTATGTTTATGTATGTACACGTGTATTGCCGCATAGGCCTATGCCGCCAGTGTCCTGACGCATGAGTCTCAAAGTTTTGGTCTCTTCCGGTGAGAATTTTGGCGATATGTTAGCTCAGATGTGGAGGTGGTGAATGTCTCTTCATTCTCCAACGACGTTGAGGTTCGCAGCTCAGATATATGTCGAGAAAAATATCCTCATTCGCAGCCATGTTTTCTAATGTGTTTGTAAGTACACGTGTATTGCCACATAGGCATATGCAGCCAGTGTCCTGACGCATGAGTCTCACAGTTTTGTTTTTTTCCAGTGAGAACTTTTGAAATATTTTGGCTCAGATGTCGAGCTGGCGAGTGTCTCTTCATTCTCGAACAACGTTGAGTTTCGCAGCTCAGATATAAGTTCATAAAATTATCCTCATTCGCAGCCATGTTTTCTTATGTTTATGCGTGTACACGTGTATTGCCGCATAGGCCTATGCCGCCAGTGTCCTGACGCATGAGTCTCAAAGTTTTTGTCTCTTCCGGTGAGAATTTTGGCAATATGTTAGCTCAGATGTGGAGGTGGTGAATGTCTCTTCATTCCCCAACAACGTTGAGGTTCGCAGCTCAGATATATGTCGAGAAAAATATCCTCATTCGCAGCCATGTTTTCTGATGTGTTTGTATGTACACGTGTATTGCCACCTAGGCCTATGCCGCCAGTATCCTGACACATGAGTCTCTCAGTTTGGTTTTTTTCCAGTGAGACATTTTGCAATATTTTGGCTTGGATGTCGAGCTGGTGAGTGTCTCTTCATTCTCGAACAACGTTGAGGCTCGAAGCTCAGATATATGTCGACAAAATTATCCTCATTTGCAGCCATGTTTTCTAATGTGTTTGTATGTACACGTGTATTGCAACATAGGCATATGCCGCCAGTGTCCTGACGCAGGAGTCTCTCAGTTTAGGTTTGTTCCAGTGAGAAATTTGGCAATATTTTGGCTCAGATGTCGAGCTGGTGAATGTCTCTTCATTCTCCAACAACGTTGAGGTTCGCAGCTCAGATATATGTCGAGAAAAATATCCTCATTCGCAGCCATGTTTTCTGATGTGTTTGTATGTTCACGTGTATTGCCTCATAGGCCTATGCCGGCAGTGTCCTGACGCATGAGTCTCAAAGTGTTGGTCTCTTCCGGTGAGAATTTTGGCGATGTGTTAGCTCAGATGTGGAGGTGGTGAATGTCTCTTCATTCTCGAACAAAGTTGAGGTTCACAGCTCAGATATATGTCGATAACATTATCCTCATTCGCAGCCATGTTTTCTGATGTGTATGTATGTACACGTGTATTGCCAGATAGGCCTATGCCGCCAGTATACTGACGCATGAGCCCCTCAGTTTGTTTGTTTTTCCAGTGAGAAATCTGGCAATATTTTAGCTCGGATGTCGAGCTGGTGAGAGTCTCTTCATTCTCGAACAACGTTGAGGTTCGCAGCTCAGATATAAGTTCATACAATTATCCTCATTCGCAGCCATGTTTTCTTATGTTGATGCGTGTACACGTGTATTGCCTCAGAGGCCTATGCCGCCAGTGTCCTGACGCATGAGTCTCACAGTTGTGTTTTTTTCCAGTGAGAAATTTGGAAATATTTTGGCTCAGATGTCGAGCTGGCAAGTGTCTCTTCATTTTCGAACAACGTTGAGGTTCGCAGCTCAGATATAAGTTCATACAATTATCCTCATTCGCAGCCATGTTTTCTTATGTTTATGCGCGTACACGTGTATTGCCGCATAGGCCTATGCCGCCAGTGTCCTGACGCATGAGTCTCAAAGTTTTGGTATCTTCCGGTGAGAATTTTGGCGATATGTTAGCTCAGATGTGGAGGTGGTGAATGTCTCTTCATTCTCCAACAACGTTGAGGTTCGCAGCTCAGATATATGTCGAGAAAAATATCCTCATTCGCAGCCATGTTTTCTGATGTGTTTGTATGTACACGTGAATTGCCACATAGGCATATGCCGGAGGTGTCCTGACGCATGAGTCTATCAGTTTAGGTTTGTTCCCGAGAGAAATTTGGCAATATTTTGGCTCAGATGTCGAGCTGGTGAGTGTCTCTTCATTCTCGAACAACGTTGAGGTTCGCAGCTCAGATATATGTCGAGAACATTATCATCATTCGCAGCCATGTTTTCTGATGTGTATGTATGTAAACGTGTAATGCCACATAGGCCTATGCCGCCAGTATCCTGACGCATGAGTCTCTCAGTTTCTTTTTTTTCCAGTGAGAAATTTTGCAATATTTTGGCTCGGATGTCGAGCTGGTGAGTGTCTCTTCATTTTCGAACAACGTTGAGGCACGCATCTCAGATATATGTCGACAACATTATCCTCATTCGTAGCCATGTTTTCTTTTGTGTATGTATGTACACGTGTATTGCCTCATAGGCCTATGCCGGCAGTGTCCTGACGCATGAGTCTCAAAGTTTTGGTGTCTTCCGGTAGGAATGTTGGCGATGTGTTAGCTCAGATGTGGAGGTGGTGAATGTCTCTTCATTCTCGAACAACGTTGAGGTTCGCAGCTCATATATATGTCGAGAACATTATCCTCATTCGCAGCCATGTTTTCTGATGTGTATGTATGTACACGTGTAATGCCACATAGGCCTATGCCGCCAGTATCCTGACGCATGAGTCTCTCAGTTTCTTTTTTTTCCAGTGAGAAATTTGGCAATATTTTGGCTCGGATGTCGAGCTGGTGAGTGTCTCTTCATTCTCGAACAACGTTGAGGCACGCATCTCAGATATATGTCGACAACATTATCCTCATTCGTAGCCATGTTTTCTTTTGTGTATGTATGAACACGTGTATTGCCTCATAGGCCTATGCCGGCAGTGTCCTGACGCATGAGTCTCAAAGTTTTGGTGTCTTCCGGTGAGAATGTTGGCGATGTGTTAGCTCAGATGTGGAGGTGGTGAATGTCTCTTCATTCTCGAACAACGTTGAGGTTCGCAGCTCATATATATGTCGAGAACATTATCCTCATTCGCAGCCATGTTTTCTGATGTGTATGTATGTACACGTGTATTGCCAGATAGGCCTATGCCGCCAGTATACTGACGCATGAGCCTCTCAGTTTGTTTGTTTTTCCAGTGAGAAATCTGGCAATATTTTGGCTCGGATGTCGAGCTGGTGAGTGTCTCTTCATTCTCGAACAACGTTGAGGCTCGCAGCTCAGATGTATGTCGAGAAAATTGTCCTCATTCGCAGCCATGTTTTCTTATGTGTATGGATGTACACGTGTATTGCCTCAGAGGCCTGTGCCGCCAGTGTCCTGACGCATGAGTCTCACAGTTGTGTTTTTTTCCAGTGAGAAATTTGGAAATATTTTGGCTCAGATATCGAGCTGGCGAGTGTCTCTTCATTCTCGAACAACGTTGAGGTTCGCAGCTCAGATATAAGTTCATAAAATTATCCTCATTCGCAGCCATGTTTTCTTATGTTTATGCGTGTACACGTGTATTGCCGCATAGGCCTATGTCGCCAGTGTCCTGACGCATGAGTCTCAAAATTTTGGTCTCTTCCGGTGAGAATTTTGGCGATATGTTAGCTCAGATGTGGAGGTGGTGAATGTCTCTTCATTCTCCAACAACGTTGAGGTTCGCAGCTCAGATATATGTCGATAAAAATATCCTCATTCGCAGACATGTTTTCTGATGTGTTTGTATGTACACGTATATTGCCACAAAGGCATATGCCGCCAGTGTCCTGACGCATGAGTCTCTCAGTTTAGGTTTGTTCCAGTGAGAAATTTGGCAATATTTTGGCTCAGATGTCGAGCTGGTGAGTGTCTCTTCATTCTCGAACAACGTTGAGGTTCGCAGATCAGATATATGTCGAGAACGTTATCCTCATTCGCAGCCATGTTTTCTGATGTGTAAGTATGTACCTGTGTAATGCCACATAGGCCTATGCCGCCAGTATCCTGACGCATGAGTCTCTCAGTTTGGTTTTTTTCCAGTGAGAAATTTTGCAATATTTTGGCTCGGATGTCGAGCAGGTGAGTGTCTCTTCATTCTCGAACAACGTTGAGGCTCGCAGCTCAAATATATGTCGACAAAATTATCCTCGTTCGTAGCCATGTTTTCTTATGTGTATGTATGTACACGTGTATTGCCTCATAGGCCTATGCCGGCAGTGTCCTGACGCATGAGTCTCAAAGTGTTGGTCTCTTCCGGTGAGAATTTTGACGATGTGTTAGCTCAGATGTGGAGGTGGTGAATGTCTCTTCATTCTCGAACAACGTTGAGGTTCGCAGCTCAGATATATGTCGAGAACATTATCCTCATTCGCAGCCATGTTTTCTGATGTGTATGTATGTACACGTGTATTGCCACATAGGCCTATGCCGCCAGTATACTGACGCATGAGCCTCTCAGTTTGTTTGTTTTTCCAGTGAGAAATCTGGCAATATTTTAGCTCGGATGTCGAGCTGGTGAGTGTCTCTTCATTCTCGAACAACGTTGAGGTTCGCAGCTCAGATATAAGTTCATACAATTATCCTCATTCGCAGCCATGTTTTCTTATGTTGATGCGTGTACACGTGTATTGCCTCAGAGGCCTATGCCGCCAGTGTCCTGACGCATGAGTCTCACAGTTGTGTTTTTTTCCAGTGAGAAATTTGGAAATATTTTGGCTCAGATGTCGAGCTGGCAAGTGTCTCTTCATTCTCGAACAACGTTGAGGTTCGCAGCTCAGATATAAGTTCATACAATTATCCTCATTCGCAGCCATGTTTTCTTATGTTTATGCGTGTACACGTGTATTGCCACATAGGCCTATGCCGCCAGTGTCCTGACGCATGAGTCTCAAAGTTTTGGTATCTTCCGGTGAGAATTTTGGCGATATGTTAGCTCAGATGTGGAGGTGGTGAATGTCTCTTCATTCTCCAACAACGTTGAGGTTCGCAGCTCAGATATATGTCGAGAAAAATATCCTCATTCGCAGCCATGTTTTCTGATGTGTTTGTATGTACACGTGTATTGCCACATAGGCATATGCCGGAGGTGTCCTGACGCATGAGTCTATCAGTTTAGGTTTGTTCCCGAGAGAAATTTGGCAATATTTTGGCTCAGATGTCGAGCTGGTGAGTGTCTCTTCATTCTCGAACAACGTTGAGGTTCGCAGCTCAGATATATGTCGAGAACATTATCATCATTCGCAGCCATGTTTTCTGATGTGTATGTATGTACACGTGTAATGCCACATAGGCCTATGCCGCCAGTATCCTGACGCATGAGTCTCTCAGTTTCTTTTTTTTCCAGTGAGAAATTTTGCAATATTTTGGCTCGGATGTCGAGCTGGTGAGTGTCTCTTCATTCTCGAACAACGTTGAGGCACGCAGCTCAGATATATGTCGACAACATTATCCTCATTCGTAGCCATGTTTTCTTTGTGTATGTATGTACACGTGTATTGCCTCATAGGCCTATGCCGGCAGTGTCCTGACGCATGAGTCTCAAAGTTTTGGTGTCTTCCGGTGAGAATGTTGGCGATGTGTTAGCTCAGATGTGGAGGTGGTGAATGTCTCTTCATTCTCGAACAACGTTGAGGTTCGCAGCTCATATATATGTCGATAACATTATCCTCATTCGCAGCCATGTTTTCTGATGTGTATGTATGTACACGTGTATTGCCAGATAGGCCTATGCCGCCAGTATACTGACGCATGAGCCTCTCAGTTTGTTTGTTTTTCCAGTGAGAAATTTTGCAATATTTTGGCTCGGATGTCGAGCTGGTGAGTGTCTCTTCATTCTCGAACAACGTTGAGGCACGCATCTCAGATATATGTCGACAACATTATCCTCATTCGTAGCCATGTTTTCTTTTGTGTATGTATGTACACGTGTATTGCATCATAGGCCTATGCCGGCAGTGTCCTGACGCATGAGTCTCACAGTTGTGGTTTTTTCCAGTGAGAAATTTGGAAATATTTTGGCTCAGATGTCGAGCTGGCAAGTGTCTCTTCATTCTCGAACAACGTTGAGGTTCGCAGCTCAGATATAAGTTCATACAATTATCCTCATTCGCAGCCATGTTTTCTTATGTTTATGCGTGTACACGTGTATTGCCGCATAGGCCTATGCCGCCAGTGTCCTGACGCATGAGTCTCAAAGTTTTGGTATCTTCCGGTGAGAATTTTGGCGATATGTTAGCTCAGATGTGGAGGTGGTGAATGTCTCTTCATTCTCCAACAACGTTGAGGTTCGCAGCTCAGATATATGTCGAGAAAAATATCCTCATTCGCAGCCATGTTTTCTGATGTGTTTGTATGTACACGTGTATTGCCACATAGGCATATGCCGGAGGTGTCCTGACGCATGAGTCTATCAGTTTAGGTTTGTTCCCGAGAGAAATTTGGCAATATTTTGGCTCAGATGTCGAGCTGGTGAGTGTCTCTTCATTCTCGAACAACGTTGAGGTTCGCAGCTCGGATATATGTCGAGAACATTATCATCATTCGCAGCCATGTTTTCTGATGTGTATGTATGTACACGTGTAATGCCACATAGGCCTATGCCGCCAGTATCCTGACGCATGAGTCTCTCAGTTTCTTTTTTTTCCAGTGAGAAATTTTGCAATATTTTGGCTCGGATGTCGAGCTGGTGAGTGTCTCTTCATTCTCGAACAACGTTGAGGCACGCAGCTCAGATATATGTCGACAACATTATCCTCATTCGTAGCCATGTTTTCTTTTGTGTATGTATGTACACGTGTATTGCCTCATAGGCCTATGCCGGCAGTGTCCTGACGCATGAGTCTCAAAGTTTTGGTGTCTTCCGGTGAGAATGTTGGCGATGTGTTAGCTCAGATGTGGAGGTGGTGAATGTCTCTTCATTCTCGAACAACGTTGAGGTTCGCAGCTCATATATATGTCGATAACATTATCCTCATTCGCAGCCATGTTTTCTGATGTGTATGTATGTACACGTGTATTGCCAGATAGGCCTATGCCGCCAGTATACTGACGCATGAGCCTCTCAGTTTGTTTGTTTTTCCAGTGAGAAATCTGGCAATATTTTGGCTCGGATGTCGAGCTGGTGAGTGTCTCTTCATTCTCGAACAACGTTGAGGCTCGCAGCTCAGATGTATGTCGAGAAAATTGTCCTCATTCGCAGCCATGTTTTCTTATGTGTATGGATGTACACGTGTATTGCCTCAGAGGCCTGTGCCGCCAGTGTCCTGACGCATGAGTCTCACAGTTGTGTTTTTTTCCAGTGAGAAATTTGGAAATATTTTGGCTCAGATATCGAGCTGGCGAGTGTCTCTTCATTCTCGAACAACGTTGAGGTTCGCAGCTCAGATATAAGTTCATAAAATTATCCTCATTCGCAGCCATGTTTTCTTATGTTTATGCGTGTACACGTGTATTGCCGCATAGGCCTATGTCGCCAGTGTCCTGACGCATGAGTCTCAAAGTTTTGGTCTCTTCCGGTGAGAATTTTGGCGATATGTTAGCTCAGATGTGGAGGTGGTGAATGTCTCTTCATTCTCCAACAACGTTGAGGTTCGCAGCTCAGATATATGTCGATAAAAATATCCTCATTCGCAGACATGTTTTCTGATGTGTTTGTATGTACACGTATATTGCCACAAAGGCATATGCCGCCAGTGTCCTGACGCATGAGTCTCTCAGTTTAGGTTTGTTCCAGTGAGAAAGTTGGCAATATTTTGGCTCAGATGTCGAGCTGGTGAGTGTCTCTTCATTCTCGAACAACGTTGAGGTTCGCAGATCAGATATATGTCGAGAACGTTATCCTCATTCGCAGCCATGTTTTCTGATGTGTAAGTATGTACACGTGTAATGCCACATAGGCCTCTGCCGCCAGTATCCTGACGCATGAGTCTGTCAGTTTGGTTTTTTTCCAGTGAGAAATTTTGCAATATTTTGGCTCGGATGTCGAGCAGGTGAGTGTCTCTTCATTCTCGAACAACGTTGAGGCTCGCAGCTCAAATATATGTCGACAAAATTATCCTCGTTCGTAGCCATGTTTTCTTATGTGTATGTATGTACAGGTGTATTGCCTCATAGGCCTATGCCGGCAGTGTCCTGACGCATGAGTCTCAAAGTTTTGGTCTCTTCCGGTGAGAATTTTGGCGATATGTTAGCTCAGATGTGGAGGTGGTGAATGTCTCTTCATTCTCCAACAACGTTGAGGTTCGCAGCTCAGATATATGTCGATAAAAATATCCTCATTCGCAGACATGTTTTCTGATGTGTTTGTATGTACACGTATATTGCCACAAAGGCATATGCCGCCAGTGTCCTGACGCATGAGTCTCTCAGTTTAGGTTTGTTCCAGTGAGAAATTTGGCAATATTTTGGCTCAGATGTCGAGCTGGTGAGTGTCTCTTCATTCTCGAACAACGTTGAGGTTCGCAGATCAGATATATGTCGAGAACGTTATCCTCATTCGCAGCCATGTTTTCTTATGTGTATGTATGTACACGTGTATTGCCTCATAGGCCTATGCCGGCAGTGTCCTGACGCATGAGTCTCAAAGTTTTGGTCTCTTCCGGTGAGAATTTTGGCGATGTGTTAGCTCAGATGTGGAGGTGGTGAATGTCTCTTTATTCTCGAACAACGTTGAGGTTCGCAGCTCAGATATATGTCGAGAACATTATCCTCATTCGCAGCCATGTTTTTTGATGTGTATGTATGTACACGTGTATTGCCACATAGGCCTATGCCGCCAGTATCCTGACGCATGAGTCTCTCAGTTTGTTTGTTTTTCCAGTGAAAAATTTGGCAATATTTTGGCTCGGATGTCGAGCTGGTGAGTGTCTCTTAATTCTCGAACAACGTTGAGGCTCGCAGCTCAGATATATGTCGAGAAAATTGTCCTCATTCGCAGCCATGTTTTCTTAGTGTATGGATGTACACGTGTATTGCTTCATAGGCCTATGCCGCCAGTGTCCTAACGAATGAGTCTCACAGTTTGGGGTTCTTTTCAGGTAGAAATTGTTTCAATATTTTGGAAGGATGTCGAGCTGGTGAGTGTCTCTTTATTCTCGAACAACGTTGAGGCTCGCAGCTCAGATATATGTTGGGAAAATTGTCCCCATTCGCAGCCATGTTTTCTTATGTGTATGGATGTACACGTGTATTGCCTCATAGGCCTATGCCGCCAGTGTCCTATCGCATGAGTCTCACAGTTTGGGGTTTTTTTCAGTGAGAAATTTGGCAATATTTTGGCTCGGATGTCGAGCTGGTGAGTATCTCTTAATTCTCGAACAACGTTGAGGCTCGCAGCTCAGATATATGTCGAGAAAATTGTCCTCATTCGCAGACATGTTTTCTTATGTGTATGGATGTACACGTGTATTGCCTCATAGGCCTATGCCGCCAGTGTCCTGACGCATGAGTCTCAAAGTTTTGGTCTCTTTTGGTGAGAATTTTGGCGATGTGTTAGCTCAGATGTGGAGGTGGTGAATGTCTTTTCATTCTCGAACAACGTTGAGGTTCGCAGATCAGATATATGTTGAGAACATTATCCTCATTCGCAGCCATGTTTTCTGATGTGTATGTATGTACACGTGTATTGCCACATAGGCCTATGCCGCCAGTATCCTGACGCATGAGTCTCTCAGTTTGTTTGTTTTTCCATTGAAAAATTTGGCAATATTTTGGCTCGGATGTCGAGCTGGTGAGTGTCTCTTAATTCTCGAACAACGTTGAGGCTCGCAGCTCAGATATATGTCGAGAAAATTGTCCTCATTCGCAGCCATGTTTTCTTAGTGTATGGATGTACACGTGTATTGCTTCATAGGCCTATGCCGCCAGTGTCCTAACGCATGAGTCAAACAGTTTGGGGTTTTTTTCAGTGAGAAATGTGGCAATATTTTGGCGGGATGTCGAGCTGGTGAGTGTCTCTTAATTCTCGAACAACGTTGAGGCTCGCAGCTCAGATATATGTCGAGAAAATTGTTCTCATTCGCAGCCATGTTTTATTATGTGTATGTATGTACACGTGTATTGCCTCATAGGCCTATGCCGCCAGTGTCCTGACGCATGAGTCTCAACGTTTTGGTGTCTTCCGGTGAGAATTTCGGCGATGTGTGAACTCAGATGTGGAGGTGGTGAATGTTTTTTTATTCTCGAACAACGTTGAGGTTCGCAGCTCAGATATATGTTGAGAACATTATCCTCATTCGCAGCCATGTTTTCTGATGTGTATGTATGTACACGTGTATTGCCTCGTAGGCCGATGCCGCCAGTATCCTGACGCATGAGTCTCTCAGTTTGTTTGTTTTTCCAGTGAAAAATTTGGCAATATTTTGACTCGGATGTCGAGCTGGTGAGTGTCTCTTAATTCTCGATCAACGTTGAGGCTCGCAGCTTAGATATATGTCGAGAAAATTGTCCTCATTCGCAGCCATGTTTTCTTATGTGTATGGATCTACACGTGTATTTTTTTCAGTGAGAAATTTGGCAATATTTTGGCTCGGATGTCGAGCTGGTGAGTATCTCTTAATTATCGAACAACGTTGAGGCTCGCAGCTCAGATATATGTCTCTTAATTCTCGAACAACGTTGAGGCTCGCAGCTCAGATATATGTCGAGAAAATTGTCCTCATTCGCAGCCATGTTTTCTTATGTGTATGGATGTACACGTGTATTGCCTTATAGGCCTATGCCGCCAGTGTCCTATCGCATGAGTCTCACAGTGTGGGGTTTTTTTCAGTGAGAAATTTGGCAATATTTTGGCTCGGATGTCGAGCTGGTGAGTATCTCTTAATTCTCGAACAACGTTGAGGCTCGCAGCTCAGATATATGTATCTTAATTCTCGAACAACGTTGAGGCTCGCAGCTCAGATATATGTCGAGAAAATTGTCCTCATTCGCAGCCATGTTTTCTTATGTGTATGGATCTACAAGTGTATTGCCTCATAGGCCTATGCCGCCAGTGTCCTAACGCATGAGTCTCACAGTTTGGGGTTCTTTTCTGGTAGTTTTTTTTTCAATATTTTGGAAGGATGTCGAGCTGGTGAGTGTCTCTTTATTCTCGAACAACGTTGAGGCTCGCAGCTCAGATATATGTCGAGAAAATTGTCCTCATTTGCAGCCATGTTTTATTATGCGTATGTACACGTGTATTGCCTCATAGGCCTATGCCGCCCGTGTCCTGATGTATGAGTCTCACAGTTTGGTTTTTTTCCAGTGAGAAATTTGGAAATATTTTGACTCAGATGTCGAGCAGATGTTTTCTGATGTGTATGTATGTACACGTGTTTTGCCACATAGGCCTATGCCGCCAGTATCCTGACGCATGAGTCTCTCAGTTTGTTTGTTTTTCCAGTGCAAAATTTGGCAATATTTTGGCGGGGATGTCGAGCTGGTGAGTGTCTCGTAATTATCTAACAACGTTGAGGCTCGCAGCTCAGATATATGTCGAGAAAATTGTCCTCATTCGCAGCCATGTTTTATTATGTGTAGGTATGTACACGTGTAATGCCTCATAGGCCTATGCCGCCAGTGTCCTGATGCATGAGTCTCAAAGTTTTGGTGTCTTCCGGTGAGAATTTTGGCGATGTGTTAACTCAGATGTGGAGGTGGTGAATGTCTTTTCATTTTCGAACAACGTTGAGGTTCGCAGCTCAGATATATGTTGAGAACATTATCCTCATTCGCAGCCATGTTTTCTGATGTGTATGTATGTACACGTGTATTGCCACATAGGCCTATGCCGCAAGTATCTTGACGCATGAGTCTCTCAGTTTGTTCGTTTTTCCAGTGCAAAATTTGGCAATATTTTGGCTCGGATGTCGAGCTGGTGAGTGTCTCTTAATTCTCGAACAACGTTGAGGCTCGCAGCTCAGATATATGTCGGGAAAATTGTCCTCATTCGCAGCCATGTTTTCTTATGTGTATGGATGTACACGTGTATTGCCTCATAGGCCTATGCCGCCAGTGTCCTAACGCATGAGTCTCACAGTTTGGGTTTTTTTTCAGTGAGAAATTTGGCAATATTTTGGCTCGGATGTCGAGCTGGTGAGTATCTCTTAATTCTCGAACAACGTTGAGGCTCGCAGCTCAGATATATGTCGAGAAAATTGTCCTCATTCGCAGCCATGTTTTCTTATGTGTATGGATGATGTACACGTGTATTGCCTCATAGGCCTATGCCGCCAGTGTCCTGACGCATGAGTCTCAAAGTTTTGGTCTCTTTTGGTGAGAATTTTGGCGATGTGTTAGCTCAGATGTGGAGGTGGTGAATGTCTTTTCATTCTCAAACAACGTTGAGGTTCGCAGATCAGATATATGTTGAGAACATTATCCTCATTCGCAGCCATGTTTTCTGATGTGTATGTATGTACACGTGTATTGCCACATAGGCCTATGCCGCCAGTATCCTGACGCATGAGTCTCTCAGTTTGTTTGTTTTTCCAGTGAAAAATTTGGCAATATTTTGGCTCGGATGTCGAGCTGGTGAGTGTCTCTTAATTCTCGAACAACGTTGAGGCTCGCAGCTCAGATATATGTCGATAAAATTGTTCTCATTCGCAGCCATGTTTTATTATGTGTATGTATGTACACGTGTATTGCCTCATAGGCCTATGCCGACAGTGTCCTGACGCATGAGTCTCAAAGTTTTGGTGTCTTCCGGTGAGAATTTTGGCGATGTGTTAACTCAGATGTGGAGGTGGTGAATGTCTTTTCATTCTCGAACAACGTTGAGGTTCGCAGCTCAGATATATGTTGAGAACATTATCCTCATTCGCAGCCATGTTTTCTGATGTGTATGTATGTACACGTGTATTGCCTCGTAGGCCGATGCCGCCAGTATCCTGACGCATGAGTCTCTCAGTTTGTTTTTTTTCCATTAAAAAATTTGGCAATATTTTGGCTCGGATGTCGAGCTGGTGAGTGTCTCTTAATTCTCGAACAACGTTGAGGCTCGCAGCTCAGATATATGTCGAGAAAATTGTCCTCATTCGCAGCCATGTTTTCTTATGTGTATGGATCTACACGTGTATTGCCTCATAGGCCTATGCCGCCAGTGTCCTAACGCATGAGTCTCACAGTTTGGGGTTCTTTTCAGGTAGAAATTTTTTCAATATTTTGGAAGGATGTCGAGCTGGTGAGTGTCTCTTTATTCTCGAACAACGTTGAGGCTCGCAGCTCAGATATATGTCGAGAAAATTGTCCTCAATTGCAGCCATGTTTTATTATGCGTATGTACACGTGTATTGCCTCATAGGCCTATGCCGCCCGTGTCCTGATGTATGAGTCTCACAGTTTGATTTTTTTCCAGTGAGAAATTTGGAAATATTTTGACTCAGATGTCGAGCAGATGTTTTCTGATGTGTATGTATGTACACGTGTTTTGCCACATAGGCCTATGCCGCCGGTATCCTGACGCATGAGTCTCCCAGTTTGTTTGTTTTTCCAGTGCAAAATTTGGCAATATTTTGGCTCGGATGTCGAGCTGGTGAGTGTCTCTTAATTCTCGAACAACGTTGAGGCTCGCAGCTCAGATATATGTCTAAAAAATTGTCCTCATTCGCAGCCATGTTTTCTTATGTGTATGGATGTACACGTGTATTGCCTCATAGGCCTATGCCGCCAGTGTCCTAACGCATGAGTCTCACAGTTTGGGGTTTTTTTCAGTGAGAAATTTGGCAATATTTTGGCTCGGATGTCGAGCTGGTGAGTATCTCTTAATTCTCGAACAACGTTGAGGCTCGCAGCTCAGATATATGTCGAGAAAATTGTCCTCATTCGCAGCCATGTTTTCTTATGTGTATGGATGTACACGTGTATTGCCTTATAGGCCTATGCCGCCAGTGTCCTATCGCATGAGTCTCACAGTTTGGGGTTTTTTTCAGTGAGAAATTTGGCAATATTTTGGCTCGGATGTCGAGCTGGTGAGTATCTCTTAATTCTCGAACAACGTTGAGGCTCGCAGCTCAGATATATGTCTCTTAATTCTCGAACAACGTTGAGGCTCGCAGCTCAGATATATGTCGAGAAAATTGTCCTCATTCGCAGCCATGTTTTCTTATGTGTATGGATCTACAAGTGTATTGCCTCATTGGCCTATGCCGCCAGTGTCCTAACGCATGAGTCTCACAGTTTGGGGTTCTTTTCAGGTAGAATTTTTTTCAATATTTTGGAAGGATGTCGAGCTGGTGAGTGTCTCTTTATTCTCGAACAACGTTGAGGCTCGCAGCTCAGATATATGTCGAGAAAATTGTCCTCATTTGCAGCCATGTTTTATTATGCGTATGTACACGTGTATTGCCTCATAGGCCTATGCCGCCCGTGTCCTGATGTATGAGTCTCACAGTTTGGTTTTTTTCCAGTGAGAAATTTGGAAATATTTTGACTCAGATGTCGAGCAGATGTTTTCTGATGTGTATGTATGTACACGTGTTTTGCCACATAGGCCTATGCCGCCAGTATCCTGACGCATGAGTCTCTCAGTTTGTTTGTTTTTCCAGTGCAAAATTTGGCAATATTTTGGCGGGGATGTCGAGCTGGTGAGTGTCTCGTAATTATCTAACAACGTTGAGGCTCGCAGCTCAGATATATGTCGAGAAAATTGTCCTCATTCGCAGCCATGTTTTATTATGTGTAGGTATGTACACGTGTATTGCCTCATAGGCCTATGCCGCCAGTGTCCTGATGCATGAGTCTCAAAGTTTTGGTGTCTTCCGGTGAGAATTTTGGCGATGTGTTAACTCAGATGTGGAGGTGGTGAATGTCTTTTCATTTTCGAACAACGTTGAGGTTCGCAGCTCAGATATATGTTGAGAACATTATCCTCATTCGCAGCCATGTTTTCTGATGTGTATGTATGTACACGTGTATTGCCACATAGGCCTATGCCGCAAGTATCTTGACGCATGAGTCTCTCAGTTTGTTCGTTTTTCCAGTGCAAAATTTGGCAATATTTTGGCTCGGATGTCGAGCTGGTGAGTGTCTCTTAATTCTCGAACAACGTTGAGGCTCGCAGCTCAGATATATGTCGGGAAAATTGTCCTCATTCGCAGCCATGTTTTTTTATGTGTATGGATGTACACGTGTATTGCCTCATAGGCCTATGCCGCCAGTGTCCTAACGCATGAGTCTCACAGTTTGGGTTTTTTTTCAGTGAGAAATTTGGCAATATTTTGGCTCGGATGTCGAGCTGGTGAGTATCTCTTAATTCTCGAACAACGTTGAGGCTCGCAGCTCAGATATATGTCGAGAAAATTGTCCTCATTCGCAGCCATGTTTTCTTATGTGTATGGATGATGTACACGTGTATTGCCTCATAGGCCTATGCCGCCAGTGTCCTGACGCATGAGTCTCAAAGTTTTGGTCTCTTTTGGTGAGAATTTTGGCGATGTGTTAGCTCAGATGTGGAGGTGGTGAATGTCTTTTCATTCTCAAACAACGTTGAGGTTCGCAGATCAGATATATGTTGAGAACATTATCCTCATTCGCAGCCATGTTTTCTGATGTGTATGTATGTACACGTGTATTGCCACATAGGCCTATGCCGCCAGTATCCTGACGCATGAGTCTCTCAGTTTGTTTGTTTTTCCAGTGAAAAATTTGGCAATATTTTGGCTCGGATGTCGAGCTGGTGAGTGTCTCTTAATTCTCGAACAACGTTGAGGCTCGCAGCTCAGATATATGTCGATAAAATTGTTCTCATTCGCAGCCATGTTTTATTATGTGTATGTATGTACACGTGTATTGCCTCATAGGCCTATGCCGACAGTGTCCTGACGCATGAGTCTCAAAGTTTTGGTGTCTTCCGGTGAGAATTTTGGCGATGTGTTAACTCAGATGTGGAGGTGGTGAATGTCTTTTCATTCTCGAACAACGTTGAGGCTCGCAGCTCAGATATATGTCGAGAAAATTGTCCTCAATTGCAGCCATGTTTTATTATGCGTATGTACACGTGTATTGCCTCATAGGCCTATGCCGCCCGTGTCCTGATGTATGAGTCTCACAGTTTGATTTTTTTCCAGTGAGAAATTTGGAAATATTTTGACTCAGATGTCGAGCAGATGTTTTCTGATGTGTATGTATGTACACGTGTTTTGCCACATAGGCCTATGCCGCCAGTATCCTGACGCATGAGTCTCCCAGTTTGTTTGTTTTTCCAGTGCAAAATTTGGCAATATTTTGGCTCGGATGTCGAGCTGGTGAGTGTCTCTTAATTCTCGAACAACGTTGAGGCTCGCAGCTCAGATATATGTCTAAAAAATTGTCCTCATTCGCAGCCATGTTTTCTTATGTGTATCGATGTACACGTGTATTGCCTCATAGGCCTATGCCGCCAGTGTCCTAACGCATGAGTCTCACAGTTTGGGGTTTTTTTCAGTGAGAAATTTGGCAATATTTTGGCTCGGATGTCGAGCTGGTGAGTATCTCTTAATTCTCGAACAACGTTGAGGCTCGCAGCTCAGATATATGTCGAGAAAATTGTCCTCATTCGCAGCCATGTTTTATTATGTGTAGGTATGTACACGTGTATTGCCTCATAGGCCTATGTCGCCAGTGTCCTGACGCATGAGTCTCAAAGTTTTGGTGTCTTCCGGTGAGAATTTTTGCGATGTGCTAACTCAGATGTGGAGGTGGTGAATGTCTTTTCATTCTCGAACAACGTTGAGGTTCGCAGCTCAGATATATGTTGAGAACATTATCCTCATTCGCAGCCATGTTTTTTGATGTGTATGTATGTACACGTGTATTGCCACATAGGCATATGACGCCAGTATCCTGACGCATGAGTCTCTCAGTTTGTTCGTTTTTCCAGTGCAAAATTTGGCAATATTTTGGCTCGGATGTCGAGCTGGTGAGTGTCTCTTAATTCTCAAACAACGTTGAGTCTCGCAGCTCAGATATATGTCGAGAAAATTGTCCTCATTCGCAGCCATGTTTTCTTATGTGTATGGATGTACACGTGTATTGCTTCATAGGCCTATGCCGCCAGTGTTCTAACGCATGAGTCAAACAGTTTGGGTTTTTTTTCAGTGAGAAATTTGGCAATATTTTGGCGGGGATGTGGAGCTGGTGAGTGTCTCTTAATTATCTAACAACGTTGAGGCTCGCAGCTCAGATATATGTCGAGAAAATTGTCCTCATTCGCAGCCATGTTTTATTATGTGTATGTATGTACACGTGTATTGCCCCATAGGCCTATGTCGCCAGTGTCCTGACGCATGAGTCTCAAAGTTTTGGTGTCTTCCGGTGAGAATTTTGGCGATGTGTTAGCTCAGATGTGGAGGTGGTGAATGTCTTTTCATTCTCGAACAACGTTGAGGTTCGCAGATCAGATATATGTTGAGAACATTACCCTCATTCGCAGCCATGTTTTCTGATGTGTATGTATGTACACGTGTATTGCCACATAGGCCTATGCCGCCAGTATTCTGACGCATGAGTCTCTCAGTTTGTTTGTTTTTCCAGTGAAAAATTTGGCAATATTTTGGCTCGGATGTCGAGCTGGTGAGTGTCTCTTAATTCTCGAACAACGTTGAGGCTCGCAGCTTAGATATATGTCCAGAAAATTGTCCTCATTCGCAGCCATGTTTTCTTATGTGTATGGATCTACACGTGTATTTTTTTCAGTGAGAAATTTGGCAATATTTTGGCTCGGATGTCGAGCTGGTGAGTATCTCTTAATTCTCGAACAACGTTGAGGCTCGCAGCTCAGATATATGTCTCTTAATTCTCGAACAACGTTGAGGCTCGCAGCTCAGATATATGTCGAGAAAATTGTCCTCATTCGCAGCCATGTTTTCTTATGTGTATGGATCTACACGTGTATTGCCTCATAGGCCTATGCCGCCAGTGTCCTAACGCATGAGTCATACAGTTTGGGGTTCTTTTCAGGTAGAATTTTTTTCAATATTTTGGAAGGATGTCGAGCTGGTGAGTGTCGCTTTATTCTCGAACAACGTTGAGGCTCGCAGCTCAAATATATGTCGAGAAAATTGTCCTCATTTGCAGCCATGTTTTATTATGCGTATGTACACGTGTATTGCCTCATAGGCCTATGCCGCCCGTGTCCTGATGTATGAGTCTCACAGTTTGGTTTTTTTCCAGTGAGAAATTTGGCAATATTTTGACTCAGATGTCGAGCAGATGTTTTCTGATGTGTATGTATGTACACGTGTATTGCCACGTAGGCCTATGCCGCCAGTATCCTGACGCATGAGTCTCTCAGTTTGTTTGTTTTTCCAGTGCAAAATTTGGCAATATTTTGGCTCGGATGTCGAGCTGGTGAGTGTCTCTTAATTCTCGAACAACGTTGAGGCTCGCAGCTCAGATATATGTCGAGAAAATTGTCCTCATTCGCAGCCATGTTTTCTTAGTGTATGGATGTACACGTGTATTGCTTCATAGGCCTATGCCGCCAGTGTCCTAACGCATGAGTCAAACAGTTTGGGGTTTTTTTCAGTGAGAAATTTGGCAATATTTTGGCGGGGATGTCGAGCTGGTGAGTGTCTCTTAATTATCTAACAACGTTGAGGCTCGCAGCTCAGATATATGTCGAGAAAATTGTCCTCATTCGCAGCCATGTTTTATTATGTGTATGTATGTACACGTGTATTGCCCCATAGGCCTATGCCGCCAGTGTCCTGACGCATGAGTCTCAAAGTTTTGGTGTCTTCCGGTGAGAATTTTGGCGATGTGTTAGCTCAGATGTGGAGGTGGTGAATGTCTTTTCATTCTCGAACAACGTTGAGGTTCGCAGATCAGATATATGTTGAGAACATTATCCTCATTCGCAGCCATGTTTTCTGATGTGTATGTATGTACACGTGTATTGCCAAATAGGCCTATGCCGCCAGTATTCTGACGCATGAGTCTCTCAGTTTGTTTGTTTTTCCAGTGAAAAATTTGGCAATATTTTGGCTCGGATGTCGAGCTGGTGAGTGTCTCTTAATTCTCGAACAACGTTGAGGCTCGCAGCTTAGATATATGTCGAGAAAATTGTCCTCATTCGCAGCCATGTTTTCTTATGTGTATGGATCTACACGTGTATTTTTTTCAGTGAGAAATTTGGCAATATTTTGGCTCGGATGTCGAGCTGGTGAGTATCTCTTAATTCTCGAACAACGTTGAGGCTCGCAGCTCAGATATATGTCTCTTAATTCTCGAACAACGTTGAGGCTCGCAGCTCAAATATATGTCGAGAAAATTGTCCTCATTTGCAGCCATGTTTTATTATGCGTATGTACACGTGTATTGCCTCATAGGCCTATGCCGCCCGTGTCCTGATGTATGAGTCTCACAGTTTGGTTTTTTTCCAGTGAGAAATTTGGCAATATTTTGACTCGGATGTCGAGCAGATGTTTTCTGATGTGTATGTATGTACACGTGTATTGCCACATAGGCCTATGCCGCCAGTATCCTGACGCATGAGTCTCTCAGTTTGTTTGTTTTTCCAGTGCAAAATTTGGCAATATTTTGGCTCGGATGTCGAGCTGGTGAGTGTCTCTTAATTCTCGAACAACGTTGAGGCTCGCAGCTCAGATATATGTCGAGAAAATTGTCCTCATTCGCAGCCATGTTTTCTTAGTGTATGGATGTACACGTGTATTGCTTCATAGGCCTATGCCGCCAGTGTCCTAACGCATGAGTCAAACAGTTTGGGTTTTTTTTCAGTGAGAAATTTGGCAATATTTTGGCGGGGATGTCGAGCTGGTGAGTGTCTCTTAATTCTCGAACAACGTTGAGGCTCGCAGCTCAGATATATGTCGAGAAAATTGTTCTCATTCGCAGCCATGTTTTATTATGTGTATGTATGTACACGTGTATTGCCTTATAGGCCTATGCCGCCAGTGTCCTGACGCATGAGTCTCAAAGTTTTGGTGTCTTCCGGTGAGAATTTTGGCGATGTGTTAACTCAGATGTGGAGGTGGTGAATGTCTTTTCATTCTCGAACAACGTTGAGGTTCGCAGCTCAGATATATGTTGAGAACATTATCCTCATTCGCAGCCATGTTTTCTGATGTGTATGTATGTACACGTGTATTGCCACATAGGCCTATGCCGCCAGTATCCTGACGCATGAGTCTCTCCGTTTGTTTGTTTTTCCAGTGAAAAAATTGGCAATATTTTGGCTCGGATGACGAGCTGGTGAGTGTCTCTTAACTCTCGTACAACGTTGAGGTTCGCAGCTCAGATATATGTCGAGAACATTATCCTCATTCGCAGCCATGTTTTCGGATGTGTATGTATGTACACGTGTATTGCCACATAGGCCTATGCCGCCAGTGTCCTGACGCATGAGTCTCACAGTTTGGGTTTTTTTCAGTGAGAAATTTTGCAATATTTTGGCTCGGATGTCGAGCTGGTGTGTGTCTCTTCATTCTCGAACAACGTTGAGGTTCGCATCTCAGATATACGTTTATAAAATTATCCTCATTCGCAGCCATGTTTTCTTATGTTTATGCGTGTACACGTGTATTGCCGCATAGGCTTATGTCGCCAGAGTCCTGACGCATGAGTCTCTCAGTTTGGTTTTTTTCCAGTGAGAAATTTGGAAATATTTTGGATCGGATGTCGAGCTTGTGAGTGTCTCTTCATTCTCGAACAACGTTGAGGTTCGCAGCTCACATATATGTCGAGAACATTATCCTCTTTTTCAGCCATGTTTTCTGATGTGTATGTATGTACACGTGTATTGCCACATAGGCCTATGGCGCCAGTATCCTGACGCACGAGTCTCTCAGTTTGGGTTTTTCCAGTGAGAAATTTGGTAATATTTTGGCTCGGATGTCGAGCTGGTGAGTGTCTCTTCATTCTCGAACAACGTTGAGGCTCGCATCTCAGATATATGTCGAGACAATTGTTCTCATTCGCAGCCATGTTTTATTATGTGTATGTATGTACACGTGTATTGCCTCATAGGCCTATGGCGCCAGTGTCCTGACGCATGAGTCTCAAAGTTTTGGTCTCTTCCGGTGAGAATTTTGTCGATGTGTTAGCTCAGATGTGGAGGTGGTGAATGTCTTTTTGGTCTCGAACAACGTTGAGGTTTGCAGCTCAGATATATGTCGACAAAAATATCCTCATCCGTATCCATGTTTTCTTATGTGTATGTATGTACACGTGTATTGCCTCATAGGCCTATGCCGCCAGTGTCCTGACGCATGAGTCTCAAAGTTTTGGTCTCTTCCGGTGAGAATTTTGGCGATGTGTTACCTCAGATGTGGAGATGATCTTTTTATTTTCGTACAACGTTGAGGTTCGCAGCTCAGATATATGTTGAGAACATTATCTTCATTCGCAGCCATGTTTTCTGATGTGTATGTATGTACACGTGTATTGCCACATAGGCCTATGCCGCCAGTATCCTGACGCATGAGTCTCTCAGTTTGTTTGTTTTTCCAGTGAAAAATTTGGCAATATTTTGGCTCGGATGTCGAGCTGGTGAGTGTCTCTTTACTCTCGTACAACGTTGAGGTTCGCAGCTCAGATATATGTCGAGAACATTATCCTCATTCGCAGCCATGTTTTCGGATGTGTATGTATGTACACGTGTATTGCCACATAGGCCTATGCCGCCAGTGTCCTGACGCATGAGTCTCTCAGTTTGGGTTTTTCCAGTGAGAAATTTAACAATATTTTGGCTCGGATGTCGAGCTGGTGAGTGTCTCTTCATTCTCGAACAACGTTGAGGCTCGAAGCTCAGATATATGTCGACAACATTATCCTCATTCGCAGCCATGTTGTCTTATGTGTATGGATGTACACGTGTATTGCCTCATAGGCCTATGCCGCCAGTGTCCTGACGCATGAGTCTCAAAGTGTTGGTGTCTTCCGGTGAGAATTTTGGCGATGTGTTAATTCAGATGTGGAGGTGGTGAATGTCTTTTCATTCTCGAACAACGTTGAGGTTCGCAGCTCAGATAAATTTCGAGAAAAACATCCTCATTCGCAGCCATGTTTTCTGATGTGTTTGTAGGTACATGTGTATTGCCACATAGGCATATGCCGCCAGTGTCCTGACGCATGAGTCTCTCAGTTTAGGTTTGTACCAGTGAGAAATTTAACAATATTTTGGCTCGGATGTCGAGCTGGTGAGTGTCTCTTCATTCTCGAACAACGTTGAGGCTCGAAGCTCAGATATATGTCGACAACATTATCCTCATTCGCAGCCATGTTGTCTTATGTGTATGGATGTACACGTGTATTGCCTCATAGGCCTATGCCGCCAGTGTCCTGACGCATGAGTCTCAAAGTTTTGGTGTCTTCCGGTGAGAATTTTGGCGATGTGTTAATTCAGATGTGGAGGTGGTGAATGTCTTTTCATTCTCGAACAACGTTGAGGTTCGCAGCTCAGATAAATTTCGAGAAAAACATCCTCATTCGCAGCCATGTTTTCTGATGTGTTTGTAGGTACATGTGTATTGCCACATAGGCATATGCCGCCAGTGTCCTGACGCATGAGTCTCTCAGTTTAGGTTTGTACCAGTGAGAAATTTGGCAATATTTTGGCTCGGATGTCGAGCTGGTGAGTGTCTCTTTACTCTCGTACAACGTTGAGGTTCGCAGCTCAGATATATGTCGAGAACATTATCCTCATTCGCAGCCATGTTTTCGGATGTGTATGTATGTACACGTGTATTGCCACATAGGCCTATGCCGCCAGTGTCCTGACGCATGAGTCTCACAGTTTGGTTTTTTTTCAGTGAGAAATTTGGCAATATTTTGGCTCGGATGTCGAGCTGGTGTGTGTCTCTTCATTTTCGAACAACGTTGAGGTTCGCATCTCAGATATAAGTTCATAAAATTATCCTCATTCGCAGCCATGTTTTCTTATGTTTATGCGTGTACACGTGTATTGCCGCATAGGCTTATGTCGCCAGTGTCCTGAAGCATGAGTCTCACAGTTTGTTTTTTTTCCAGTGAGAAATTTGGAAATATTTTGGCTCGGATGTCGAGCTGGTGAGTGTCTCTTCATTCTCGAACAACGTTGAGGTTCGCAGCTCAGATATAAGTTCATAACATTATCATCATTCGCAGCCATGTTTTCTTATGTTTATGCGTGTACACGTGTATTGCCGCATAGGCCTATGCCGCCAGTGTCCTGACGCATGAGTCTCAAAGTTTTGGTCTCTTCCGGTGAGAATTTTGGCGATGTGTTAGCTAAGATGTGGAGGTGGTGAATGTCTTTTTATTCTCGAACAACGTTGAGGTTCGCAGCTCAGATATATGTCGAGAAAAACATCCTCATTCGCAGCCATGTTTTCTGATGTGTTTGTAGGTACACGTGTATTGCCACATAGGCATATGCCGCCAGTGTCCTGACGCATGAGTCTCTCAGTTTAGGTTTGTAACAGTGAGAAACTTGGCAATATTTTGGCTCAGATGACGGGCTGGTGAGTGTCTCTTCATTCTCGAACAACGTTGAGGTTCGCAGCTCACATATATGTCTAGAACATTATCCTCATTCGCAGCCATGTTTTCTGATGTGTATGTATGTACACGTGTATTGCCACATAGGCCTATGGCGCCAGTATCCTGACGCATGAGTCTCTCAGTTTGGGTTTTTCCAGTGAGAAATTTAACAATATTTTGGCTCGGATGTCGAGCTGGTGAGTGTCTCTTCATTCTCGAACAACGTTGAGGCTCGAAGCTCAGATATATGTCGACAAAATTATTCTTATTCGCAGCCATGTTGTCTTATGTGTATGGATGTACACGTGTATTGCCACATAGGCCTATGCCGCCAGTGTCCTGACGCATGAGTCTCAAAGTTTTGGTGTCTTCCGGTGAGAATTTTGGCGATGTGTTAACTCAGATGTGGAGGTGGTGAATGTCTTTTCATTCTCGAACAACGTTGAGGTTCGCAGCTCAGATATATGTTGAGAAAATTATCCTCATTCGCAGCCATGTTTTCTGATGTGTATGTAAGTACACGTGTATTGCCACATAGGCCTATGCCGCCAGTATCCTGACGCATGAGTCTCTCAGTTTGTTTGTTTTTCCAGTGAAAAATTTGGCAATATTTTGGCTCGGATGTCGAGCTGGTGAGTGTCTCTTCATTCGCGAACAACGTTGAGGCTCGCAGCTCAGATATATGTCGACAAAATTGTCCTCATTCGTAGCCATGTTTTCTTATGTGTATGCATGTACACGTGTATTGCCTCATAGGTCTATGCCGGCAGTGTCCTGACGCATGAGTCTCAAAGTTTTGGTCTCTTCCGGTGAGAATTTTGGCGATGTGTTAGCTCAGATGTTTAGGTGGTGAATGTCTTTTCATTCTCGAACAACGTTGAGGCTCGCAGCTCAGATATATGTCGATAAAATTGTCCTCATTCGCAGCCATTTTTTCTTATGTGTATGGATGTACACGTGTATTGCCTCAGAGGCATATGCCGCCAGTGTCCTGACGCATGAGTCTCACAGTTTTGGTTTTTTCCAGTGAGAACTTTTGAAATATTTTGGCTCAGATGTCGAGCTGGCGAGTGTCTCTTCATTCTCGAACAACGTTGAGGTTCGCAGCTCAGATATAAGTTCATAAAATTATCCTCATTCGCAGCCATGTTTTCTTATGTTTATGTGTGTACACGTGTATTGCCGCATAGGCCTATGCCGCCAGTGTCCTGACGCATGAGTCTCAAAGTGTTGGTCTCTTCCGGTGAGAATTTTGGCAATATGTTAGCTCAGATGTGGAGGTGGTGAATGTCTCTTCATTCCCCAACAACGTTGAGGTTCGCAGCTCAGATATATGTCGAGAAAAATATCCTCATTCGCAGCCATGTTTTCTGATGTGTTTGTATGTACACGTGTATTGCCACATAGGCCTATGCCGCCAGTATCCTGACACATGAGTCTCTCAGTTTGGGTTTTTTCCAGTGAGACATTTTGCAATATTTTGGCTTGGATGTCGAGCTGGTGAGTGTCTCTTCATTTTCGAACAACGTTGAGGCTCGCAGCTCAGATATATGTCGACAAAATTATCCTCATTCGTAGCCATGTTTTCTGATGTGTATGTATGTACACGTGTATTGCCTCATAGGCCTATGCCGGCAGTGTCCTGACGCATGAGTCTCAAAGTTTTGGTCTCTTCCGGTGAGAATTTTGGCGATGTGTTAGCTCAGATGTGGAGGTGGTGAATGTCTCTTCATTCTCGAATAACGTTGAGGTTCGCAGCTCAGATATATTTCGAGAACATTATCCTCATTTGCCGCCATGTTTTTTTATGTGTTTGTATGTACACGTGTATTGCCACATAGGCATATGCCGCCAGTGTCCTGACGCAGGAGTCTCTCAGTTTAGGTTTGTTCCAGTGAGAAATTTGTCAATATTTTGACTCAGATGTCGAGCTGGTGAGTGTCTCTTCATTCTCGAACAACGTTGAGGTTCGCAGCTCAGATTTATGTCGAGAACATTATCCTCATTCGCAGCCATGTTTTCTGAAGTATATGTATGTACACGTGTATTGCCACATAGGCCTATGCCGCCAGTATACTGACGCATGAGTCTCTCAGTTTGTTTGTTTTTCTAGTGAGAAATTTGGCAATAATTTGGCTCGGATGTCGAGCTGGTGAGTGTCTCTTCATTCTCGAACAACGTTGAGGCTCGCAGCTCAGATTTGTGTCGAGAAAATGGTCCTCATTCGCAGCCATGTTTTCGTATGTGTATGGATGTCCACGTGTATTGCCTCATAGGCCTATGCCGCCAGTGTTCTGACGCATGAGTCTCACAGTTTTGTTTTTTTCCAGTGAGAAATTTGGAAATATTTTGGCTCAGATGTCGAGCTGGTGAGTGTCTCTTCATTCTCGAACAACGTTGAGGTTCGCAGCTCAGATATAAGTTCATAAAATTATCCTCATTCGCAGCCATGTTTTCTGATGTGTATGTATGTACACGGGTATTGCCACATAGGCCTATGCCGCCATTATCCTGACGCATGAGTCTCTCAGTTTGGGTTTTTTTCCAGTGAGAAATTTGGCAATATTTTGGCTCGGATGTCGAGCTGGTGTGTGTCTCTTCATTCTCGAACAACGTTGAGGCTCGCATCTCAGATATAAGTTCATAAAATTATCCTCATTCGAAACCATGTTTTCTTATGTTTATGCGTGTACAGGTGTATTGCCGCATAGGCTTATGTCGCCAGTGTCCTGAAGCATGAGTCTCACAGTTTGGTTTTTTTCCAGTGAGAAATTTTGAAATATTGTGGCTCGGATGTCGAGCTTGTGAGTGTCTCTTCATTCTCGAACAACGTTGAGGTTCGCAGCTCAGATATAAGTTCATAACATTATCCTCATTCGCAGCCATGTTTTCTTATGTTTATGCGTGTACACGTGTATTGCCACATAGGCCTATGCCGCCAGTGTCCAGACGCATGAGTCGCACAGTTTGGTTTTTTTTCAGTGAGAAATTTGGCAAAATTTTGGCTCGGATATCGAGCTGGTGAGTGTCACTTCATTCTCGAACAACGTTGAGGCTCGCAGCTCAGATATATGTCGAGAAAAATATCCTCATTCGCAGCCATGTTTTCTGATGTGTTTGTAGGTTCACGTGTATTGTCACATAGGCATATGCCGCCAGTGTCCTGACGCATGAGGCTCTCAGTTTAGGTTTGTTACAGTGATAAATTGGGCAATATTATGGCTCAGATGTCGAGCAACGTTGAGGTTCGCAGGTCAGATATATGTCGAGAACATTATCCTATTTCGCAGCCATGTTTTCTGATGTGTATGTATGTACACGTGTATTGCCACATAGGCCGATGGCGCCATTATCCTGACGCATGAGTCTTTCAGTTTGGGTTGTTTCCAGTGATAAATTTGGAAATATTTTGGCTCGGATGTCGAGCTGGTGAGTGTCTCTTCATTCTCAAACAACGTTGAGGCTCTCAGCTCAGATATATGTCGACAAAATTATCCTCTTTCGTAGCCATGTTTTCTTATGTTTATGTATGTACACGTGTATTGCCGCATAGGCCTATGCCGCCAGTGTCCTGACGCATGAGTCTCAAAGTTTTGGTCTCTTCCGGTGAGAATTTTGGCGATATGTTAGCTCAGATGTGGAGGTGGTGAATGTCTCTTCATTCTCCAACGACGTTGAGGTTCGCAGCTCAGATATATGTCGAGAAAAATATCCTCATTCGCAGCCATGTTTTCTAATGTGTTTGTAAGTACACGTGTATTGCCACATAGGCATATGCAGCCAGTGTCTTGACGCATGAGTCTCACAGTTTTGTTTTTTTCCAGTGAGAACTTTTGAAATATTTTGGCTCAGATGTCGAGCTGGCGAGTGTCTCTTCATTCTCGAACAACGTTGAGTTTCGCAGCTCAGATATAAGTTCATAAAATTATCCTCATTCGCAGCCATGTTTTCTTATGTTTATGCGTGTACACGTGTATTGCCGCATAGGCCTATGCCGCCAGTGTCCTGACGCATGAGTCTCAAAGTTTTTGTCTCTTCCGGTGAGAATTTTGGCAATATGTTAGCTCAGATGTGGAGGTGGTGAATGTCTCTTCATTCCCCAACAACGTTGAGGTTCGCAGCTCAGATATATGTCGAGAAAAATATCCTCATTCGCAGCCATGTTTTCTGATGTGTTTGTATGTACACGTGTATTGCCACCTAGGCCTATGCCGCCAGTATCCTGACACATGAGTCTCTCAGTTTGGTTTTTTTCCAGTGAGACATTTTGCAATATTTTGGCTTGGATGTCGAGCTGGTGAGTGTCTCTTCATTCTCGAACAACGTTGAGGTTCGCAGCTCAGATATATTTCGAGAAAATTATCCTCATTTGCAGCCATGTTTTCTAATGTGTTTGTATGTACACGTGTATTGCCACATAGGCATATGCCGCCAGTGTCCTGACGCAGGAGTCTCTCAGTTTAGGTTTGTTCCAGTGAGAAATTTGGCAATATTTTGGCTCAGATGTCGAGCTGGTGAATGTCTCTTCATTCTCCAACAACGTTGAGGTTCGCAGCTCAGATATATGTCGAGAAAAATATCCTCATTCGCAGCCATGTTTTCTGATGTGTTTGTATGTACACGTGTATTGCCACATAGGCATATGCCGCCAGTGTCCTGACGCATGAGTCTCTCAGTTTAGGTTTGTTCCAGTGAAAAATTTGGCAATATTTTGTCTCAGATGTCGAGCTGGTGAGTGTCTCTTCATTCTCGAACAACGTTGAGCTTTGCAGCTCAGATATATGTCGAGAACATTATCCTCATTCGCAGCCATGTTTTCTGATGTGTATGTATGTACACGTGTAATGCCACATAGGCCTATGCCGCCAGTGTCCTGATGCATGAGTCTCTCAGTTTGTTTTTTTTCCAGTGAGAAATTTTGCAATATTTTGGCTCGGATGTCGAACAGGTGAGTGTCTCTTCATTCTCGAACAACGTTGAGGCTCGCAGCTCAGATATATGTCGACATAATTATCCTCGTTCGTAGCCATGTTTTCTTATGTGTATGTATGTTCACGTGTATTGCCTCATAGGCCTATGCCGGCAGTGTCCTGACGCATGAGTCTCAAAGTTTTGGTGTCTTCCGGTGAGAATTTTGGCGATGTGTTAGCTCAGATGTGGAGGTGGTGAATGTCTCTTCATTCTCGAACAACGTTGAAGTTCGCAGCTCATATATATGTCGAGAACATTATCCTCATTCGCAGCCATGTTTTCTGATGTGTATGTATGTACACGTGTATTGCCACATAGGCCTATGCCGCCAGTATACTGACGCATGAGCCTCTCAGTTTGTTTGTTTTTCCAGTGAGAAATCTGGCAATATTTTGGCTCGGATGTCGAGCTGGTGAATGTCTCTTCATTCTCCAACAACGTTGAGGTTCGCAGCTCAGATATATGTCGAGAAAAATATCCTCATTCGCAGCCATGTTTTCTGATGTGTCTGTATGTACACGTGTATTGCCACATAGGCATATGCCGGAGGTGTCCTGACGCATGAGTCTATCAGTTTAGGTTTGTTCCCGAGAGAAATTTGGCAATATTTTGGCTCAGATGTCGAGCTGGTGAGTGTCTCTTCATTCTCGAACAACGTTGAGGTTCGCAGCTCAGATATATGTCGAGAACATTATCCTCATTCGCAGCCATGTTTTCTGATGTGTATGTATGTACACGTGTAATGCCACATAGGCCTATGCCGCCAGTATCCTGACGCATGAGTCTCTCAGTTTGGGTTTTTTCCAGTGAGAAATTTTGCAATATTTTGGCTCGGATGTCGAGCTGGTGAGTGTCTCTTTTTTCTCGAACAACGTTGAGGTTCGCAGCTCAGATATATGTCGAGAACATTATCATCATTCGCAGCCATGTTTTCTGATGTGTATGTATGTACACGTGTAATGCCACATAGGCCTATGCCGCCAGTATCCTGACGCATGAGTCTCTCAGTTTCTTTTTTTTCCAGTGAGAAATTTTGCAATATTTTGGCTCGGATGTCGAGCTGGTGAGTGTCTCTTCATTCTCGAACAACGTTGAGGCACGCAGCTCAGATATATGTCGACAACATTATCCTCATTCGCAGCCATGTTTTCTTATGTTGATGCGTGTACACTTGTATTGCCGCATATGCCTATGCCGGCAGTGTCCTGACGCATGAGTCTCAAAGTTTTGGTCTCTTCCGGTGAGAATGTTGGCGATGTGTTAGCTCAGATGTGGAGGTGGTGAATGTCTTTTCATTCTCGAACAACGTTGAGGTTCGCAGCTGAGATATATGTCGAGAACATTATCCTCATTCGCAGCCATGTTTTCTGATGTGTATGTATGTACACGTGTATTGTCACATAGGCCTATGCCGCCAGTATCTTGACGCATGAGTCTCTCAGTTTCGTTTTTTTCCAGTGAGAAATTTTGCAATATTTTGGCTTGGATGTCGAGCTGGTGAGTGTCTCTTCATTCTCGAACAACGTTGAGGCTCGCAGCTCAGATATATGTCGACAACATTATCCTCATTCGTAGCCATGTTTTCTTATGTGTATGTATGTACACGTGTATTGCCTCATAGGCCTATGCCGGCAGTGTCCTGACGCATGAGTCTCAAAGTTTTGGTGTCTTCCGATGAGAAATTTGGCGATGTGTTAGCTCAGATGTGGAGGTGGTGAATGTCTCTTCATTCTCGAAAAACGTTGAGGTTCGCAGCTCATATATATGTCGAGAACATTATCCTCATTCGCAGCCATGTTTTCTGATGTGTATGTATGTACACGTGTATTGCCACATAGGCCTATGCCGCCAGTATACTGACGCATGAGCCTCTCAGTTTGTTTGTTTTTCCAGTGAGAAATTTGGAAATATTTTGGCTCAGATGTCGAGCTGGCGAGTGTCTCTTCATTCTCGAACAACGTTGAGGTTCGCAGCTCAGATATAAGTTCATACAATTATCCTCATTCGCAGCCATGTTTTCTTATGTTTATGCGTGTACACGTGTATTGCCGCATAGGCCTATGCCGCCAGTGTCCTGACGCATGAGTCTCAAAGTTTTGGTATCTTCCGGTGAGAATTTTGGCGATATGTTAGCTCAGATGTGGAGGTGGTGAATGTCTCTTCATTCTCCAACAACGTTGAGGTTCGCAGCTCAGATATATGTCGAGAAAAATATCCTCATTCGCAGCCATGTTTTTTGATGTGTTTGTATGTACACGTGTATTGCCACATAGGCATATGCCGGCAGTGTCCTGACGCATGAGTCTCTCAGTTTAGGTTTGTTCCCGTGAGAAATTTGGCAATATTTTGGCTCAGATGTCGAGCTGGTGAGTGTCTCTTTATTCTCGAACAACGTTGAGGTTCGCAGCTCATATATATGTCGAGAACATTATCCTCATTCGCAGCCATGTTTTCTGATGTGTATGTATGTACACGTGTATTGCCAGATAGGCCTATGCCGCCAGTATACTGACGCATGAGCCTCTCAGTTTGTTTGTTTTTCCAGTGAGAAATCTGGCAATATTTTGGTTCGGATGTCGAGCTGGTGAGTGTCTCTTCATTCTCGAACAACGTTGAGGCTCGCAGCTCAGATGTATGTCGAGAAAATTGTCCTCATTCGCAGCCATGTTTTCTTATGTGTATGGATGTACACGTGTATTGCCTCAGAGGCCTGTGCCGCCAGTGTCCTGACGCATGAGTCTCACAGTTGTGGTTTTTTCCAGTGAGAAATTTGGAAATATTTTGGCTCAGATATTGAGCTGGCGAGTGTCTCTTCATTCTCGAACAACGTTGAGGTTCGCAGCTCAGATATAAGTTCATAAAATTATCCTCATTCGCAGCCATGTTTTCTTATGTTTATGCGTGTACACGTGTATTGCCGCATAGGCCTATGTCGCCAGTGTCCTGACGCATGAGTCTCAAAGTTGTAGTCTCTTCCGGTGAGAATTTTGGCGATATGTTAGCTCAGATGTGGAGGTGGTGAATGTCTCTTCATTCTCCAACAACGTTGAGGTTCGCAGCTCAGATATATGTCGAGAAAAATATCCTCATTCGCAGACATGTTTTCTGATGTGTTTGTATGTACACGTGTATTGCCACATAGGCATATGCCGCCAGTGTCCTGACGCATGAGTCTCTCAGTTTAGGTTTGTTCCCGTGAGAAATTTGGCAATATTTTGGCTCAGATGTCGAGCTGGTGAGTGTCTCTTTATTCTCGAACAACGTTGAGGTTCGCAGCTCAGATATATGTCGAGAACATTATCATCATTCGCAGCCATGTTTTCTGATGTGTATGTATGTACACGTGTAATGCCACATAGGCCTATGCCGCCAGTATCCTGACGCATGAGTCTCTCAGTTTCGTTTGTTTCCAGTGAGAAATTTTGCAATATTTTGGCTCGGATGTCGAGCTGGTGAGTGTCTCTTCATTCTCGAACAACGTTGAGGCTCGCAGCTCAGATATATGTCGACAACATTATCCTCATTCGTAGCCATGTTTTCTTATGTGTATGTATGTACACGTGTATTGCCTCATAGGCCTATGCCGGCAGTGTCCTGACGCATGAGTCTCAAAGTTTTGGTGTCTTCCGGTGAGAATTTTGGCGATGTGTTAGCTCAGATGTGGAGGTGGTGAATGTCTCTTCATTCTCGAACAACGTTGAGGTTCGCAGCTCTTATATATGTCGAGAACATTATCCTCATTCGCAGCCATGTTTTCTGATGTGTATGTATGTACACGTGTATTGCCAGATAGGCCTATGCCGCCAGTATACTGACGCATGAGCCTCTCAGTTTGTTTGTTTTTCCAGTGAGAAATCTGGCAATATTTTGGCTCGGATGTCGAGCTGGTGAGTGTCTCTTAATTCTCGAACAACGTTGAGGCTCGCAGCTCAGATATAAGTTCATAAAAGTATCCTCATTCGCAGCCATGTTTTCTTATGTTGATGCGTGTACACTTGTATTGCCGCATAGGCCTATGCCGCCAGTGTCCTGACGCATGAGTCTCAAAGTTTTGGTCTCTTCCGGTGAGAAGGTTGGCGATGTGTTAGCTCAGATGTGGAGGTGGTGAATGTCTTTTCATTCTCGAACAACGTTGAGGTTCGCAGCTGAGATATATGTCGAGAACATTATCCTCATTCCCAGCCATGTTTTCTGATGTGTATGTATGTACACGTGTATTGCCACATAGGCCTATGCCGCCAGTATCTTGACGCATGAGTCTCTCAGTTTCGTTTTTTTCCAGTGAGAAATTTTGCAATATTTTGGCTCGGATGTCGAGCTGGTGAGTGTCTCTTCATTCTCGAACAACGTTGAGGCTCGCAGCTCAGATATATGTCGACAACATTATCCTCATTCGTAGCCATGTTTTCTTCTGTGTATGTATGTACACGTGTATTGCCTCATAGGCCTATGCCGGCAGTGTCCTGACGCATGAGTCTCAAAGTTTTGGTGTCTTCCGGTGAGAATTTTGGCGATGTGTTAGCTCAGATGTGGAGGTGGTGAATGTCTCTTCATTCTCGAAAAAACGTTGAGGTTCGCAGCTCATATATATGTCGAGAACATTATCCTCATTCGCAGCCATGTTTTCTGATGTGTATGTATGTACACGTGTATTGCCACATAGGCTTATGCCGCCAGTATACTGACGCATGAGCCTCTCAGTTTGTTTGTTTTTCCAGTGAGAAATCTGGCAATATTTTGGCTCGGATGTCGAGCTGGTGAATGTCTCTTCATTCTCCAACAACGTTGAGGTTCGCAGCTCAGATATAAGTTCATAAAATTATCCTCATTCGCAGCCATGTTTTCTTATGTTGATGCGTGTACACGTGTATTGCCTCAGAGGCCTATGCCGCCAGTGTCCTGACGCATGAGTCCCACAGTTGTGTTTTTTTCCAGTGAGAAATTTGGAAATATTTTGGCTCAGATGTCGAGCTGGCGAGTGTCTCTTCATTCTCGAACAACGTTGAGGTTCGCAGCTCAGATATAAGTTCATACAATTATCCTCATTCGCAGCCATGTTTTCTTATGTTTATGCGTGTACACGTGTATTGCCGCATAGGCCTATGTCGCCAGTGTCCTGACGCATGAGTCTCAAAGTTTTAGTCTCTTCCGGTGAGAATTTTGGCGATATGTTAGCTCAGATGTGGAGGTGGTGAATGTCTCTTCATTCTCCAACAACGTTGAGGTTCGCAGCTCAGATATATGTCGAGAAAAATATCCTCATTCGCAGACATGTTTTCTGATGTGTTTGTATGTACACGTGTATTGCCACATAGGCATATGCCGCCAGTGTCCTGACGCATGAGTCTCTCAGTTTAGGTTTGTTCCAGTGAGAAATTTGGCAATATTTTGGCTCAGATGTCGAGCTGGTGAGTTTCTCTTTATTCTCGAACAACGTTGAGGTTCGCAGCTCAGATATATGTCGAGAACATTATCATCATTCGCAGCCATGTTTTCTGATGTGTATGTATGTACACGTGTAATGCCACATAGGCCTATGCCGCCAGTATCCTGACGCATGAGTCACTCAGTTTCGTTTGTTTCCAGTGAGAAATGTTGCAATATTTTGGCTCGGATGTCGAGCTGGTGAGTGTCTCTTCATTCTCGAACAACGTTGAGGCTCGCAGCTCAGATATATGTCGACAACATTATCCTCATTCGTAGCCATGTTTTCTTATGTGTATGTATGTACACGTGTATTGCCTCATAGGCCTATGCCGGCAGTGTCCTGACGCATGAGTCTCAAAGTTTTGGTGTCTTCCGGTGAGAATTTTGGCGATGTGTTAGCTCAGATGTGGAGGTGGTGAATGTCTCTTCATTCTCGAACAACGTTGAGGTTCGCAGCTTATATATATGTCGAGAACATTATCCTCATTCGCAGCCATGTTTTCTGATGTGTATGTATGTACACGTGTATTGTCAGATAGGCCTATGCCGCCAGTATACTGACGCATGAGCCTCTCAGTTTGTTTGTTTTTCCAGTGAGAAATCTGGCAATATTTTGGCTCGGATGTCGAGCTGGTGAGTGTCTCTTCATTCTCGAACAACGTTGAGGCTCGCAGCTCAGATGTATGTCGAGAAAATTGTCCTCATTCGCAGCCATGTTTTCTTATGTGTATGGATGTACACGTGTATTGCCTCAGAGGCCTGTGCCGCCATTGTCCTGACGCATGAGTCTCACAGTTGTGTTTTTTTCCAGTGAGAAATTTGGAAATATTTTGGCTCAGATATCGAGCTGGCGAGTGTCTCTTCATTCTCGAACAACGTTAAGGTTCGCAGCTCAGATATAAGTTCATAAAATTATCCTCATTCGCAGCCATGTTTTCTTATGTTTATGCGTGTACACGTGTATTGCCGCATAGGCCTATGTCGCCAGTGTCCTGACGCATGAGTCTCAAAGTTTTAGTCTCTTCCGGTGAGAATTTTGGCGATATGTTAGCTCAGATGTGGAGGTGGTGAATGTCTCTTCATTCTCCAACAACGTTGAGGTTCGCAGCTCAGATATATGTCGAGAAAAATATCCTGATTCGCAGACATGTTTTCTGATGTGTTTGTATGTACACGTGTATTGCCACATAGGCATATGCCGCCAGTGTCCTGACGCATGAGTCTCTCAGTTTAGGTTTGTTCCAGTGAGAAATTTGGCAATATGTTGGCTCAGATGTCGAGCTGGTGAGTGTCTCTTCATTCTCGAACAACGTTGAGGTTCGCAGATCAGATATATGTCGAGAACGTTATCCTCATTCGCAGCCATGTTTTCTGATGTGTAAGTATGTAATGCCACATAGGCCTATGCCGCCAGTATCCTGACGCATGAGTCTCTCAGTTTGGTTTTTTTTCAGTGAGAAATTTTGCAATATTTTGGCTCGGATGTCGAGCAGGTGAGTGTCTCTTCATTCTCGAACAACGTTGAGGCTCGCAGCTCAAATATATGTCGACAAAATTATCCTCGTTCGTAGCCATGTTTTCTTATGTGTATGTATGTACACGTGTATTGCCTCATAGGCCTATGCCGGCAGTGTCCTGACGCATGAGTCTCAAAGTTTTGGTCTCTTCCGGTGAGAATTTTGGCGATGTGTTAGCTCAGATGTGGAGGTGGTGAATGTCTCTTTATTCTCGAACAACGTTGAGGTTCGCAGCTCAGATATATGTCGAGAACATTATCCTCATTCGCAGCCATGTTTTCTGATGTGTATGTATGTACACGTGTATTGCCACATAGGCCTATGCCGCCAGTATACTGACGCATGAGCCTCTCACTTTGTTTGTTTTTCCAGTGAGAAATCTGGCAATATTGTGGCTCGGATGTCGAGCTGGTGAGTGTCTCTTCATTATCGAACAACGTTGAGGTTCGCAGGTCAGATATAAGTTCATACAATTATCCTCAGTCGCAGCCATGTTTTCTTATGTTTATGCGTGTACACGTGTATTGCCGCATAGGCCTATGCCGCCAGTGTCCTGACGCATGAGTCTCAAAGTTTTGGTATCTTCCGGTGAGAATTTTGGCGATATGTTAGCTCAGATGTGAAGGTGGTGAATGTCTCTTCATTCTCCAACAACGTTGAGGTTCGCAGCTCAGATATATGTCGAGAAAAATATCCTCATTCGCAGCCATGTTTTCTGATGTGTTTGTATGTACACGTGTATTGCCACATAGGCATATGCCGGAGGTGTCCTGACGCATGAGTCTATCAGTTTAGGTTTGTTCCCGAGAGAAATTTGGCAATATTTTGGCTCAGATGTCGAGCTGGTGAGTGTCTCTTCATTCTCGAACAACGTTGAGGTTCGCAGCTGAGATATATGTCGAGAACATTATCCTCATTCGCAGCCATGTTTTCTGATGTGTATGTATGTACACGTGTAATGCCACATAGGCCTATGCCGCCAGTATCCTGACGCATGAGTCTCTCAGTTTGGGTTTTTTCCAGTGAGAAATTTTGAAATATTTTGGCTCGGATGTCGAGCTGGTGAATGTCTCTTCATTCTCCAACAACGTTGAGGTTCGCAGCTCAGATATATGTCGAGAAAAATATCCTCGTTCGTAGCCATGTTTTCTGATGTGTTTGTATGTACACGTGTATTGCCACATAGGCATATGCCGGAGGTGTCCTGACGCATGAGTCTATCAGTTTAGGTTTGTTCCCGAGAGAAATTTGGCAATATTTTGCCTCAGATGTCGAGCTGGTGAGTGTCTCTTCATTCTCGAACAACGTTGAGGTTCAAAGCTGAGATATATGTCGAGAACATTATCCTCATTCGCAGCCATGTTTTCTGATGTGTATGTATGTACACGTGTAATGCCACATAGGCCTATGCCGCCAGTATCCTGACGCATGAGTCTCTCAGTTTGGGTTTTTTCCAGTGAGAAATTTTGAAATATTTTGGCTCGGATGTCGAGCTGGTGAGTGTCTCTTCATTCTCAAACAACGTTAAGGCTCGCAGCTCAGATATATGTCGACAAAATTATCCTCGTTCGTAGCCATGTTTTCTTATGTGTATGTATGTACACGTGTATTGCCTCATAGGCCTATGCCGGCAGTGTCCTGACGCATGAGTCTCAAAGTGTTGGTCTCTTCCGGTAAGAATTTTGGAGATGTGTTAGCTCAGATGTGGAGGTGGTGAATGTCTCTTCATTATCGAACAACGTTGAGGTTCACAGCTCAGATATATGTCGAGAACAATATCCTCATTCGCAGCCATGTTTTCTGATGTGTATGTATGTACACGTGTATTGCCACATAGGCCTATGCCGCCAGTATACTGACGCATGAGCCTCTCAGTTTGTTTGTTTTTCCAGTGAGAAATCTGGCATTATTTTGGCTTGGATGTCGAGCTGGTGAATGTTTCTTCATTCTCTAACAACGTTGAGGTTCGCAGCTCAGATATAAGTTCATAAAAGTATCCTCATTCGCAGCCATGTTTTCTTATGTTGATGCGTGTACACTTGTATTGCCGCATAGGCCTATGCCGCCAGTGTCCTGAGGCATGAGTCTCAAAGTTTTGGTCTCTTCCGGTGAGAATGTTGGCGATGTGTTAGCTCAGATGTGGAGGTGGTGAATGTCTCTTCATTCTCGAACAACGTTGAGGTTCGCAGCTCATATATATGTCGAGAACATTATCCTCATTCGCAGCCATGTTTTCTGATGTGTATGTATGTACACGTGTATTGCCACATAGGCCTATGCCGCCAGTATACTGACGCATGAACCTCTCAGTTTGTTTGTTTTTCCAGTGAGAAATCTGGCAATATTTTGTCTCGGATGTCGAGCTGGTGAATGTCTCTTCATTCTCCAACAACGTTGAGGTTCGCAGCTCAGATATAAGTTCATAAAATTATCCTCATTCGCAGCCATGTTTTCTTATGTTGATGCGTGTACACGTGTATTGCCTCAGAGGCCTATGCCGCCAGTGTCCTGACGCATGAGTCTCAAAGTTGTGGTCTCTTCCGGTGAGAATGTTGGCGATGTGTTAGCTCAGATGTGGAGGTGGTGAATGTCTTTTCATTCTCGAACAACGTTGAGGTTCGCAGCTCAGATATATGTCGACAAAAATATTCTCATTCGTAGCCATGTTTTCTTATGTGTATGTATGTACACGTGTATTGCCTCATAGGCCTATGTCGCCAGTGTCCTGACGCATGAGTCTCAAAGTTGTGGTCTCTTCCGGTGAGAATGTTGGCGATGTGTTAGCTCAGATGTGGAGGTGGTGAATGTCTTTTCATTCTCGAACAACGTTGAGGTTTGCAGCTCAGATATATGTCGAGAACATTATCCTCATTCGCAGCCATGTTTTCTGATGTGTATGTATGTACACGTGTATTGCCACATAGGCCTATGCCGCCAGTATACTGACGCATGAGCCTCTCAGTTTGGTTTGTTTTCAGTGAGAAATCTGGCAATATTTTGGCTTGGATGTCGAGCTGGTGAGTGTCTCTTCATTCTCGAACAACGTTGAGGCTCGCAGCTCAGATATATGTCGAGAAAATTGTCCTCATTCGCAGCCATGTTTTCTTATGTGTATGGATGTACACGTGTATTGCCTCAGAGGCCTATGCCGCCAGTGTCCTGACGCATGAGTCTCACAGTTGTAGTTTTTTCCAGTGAGAAATTTGGAAATATTTTGGCTCAGATGTCGAGCTGGAGAGTGTCTCTTCATTCTCGAACAACGTTGAGGTTCGCATATCAGATATAAGTTCATAAAATTATCCTCATTCGCAGCCATGTTTTATTATGTTTATGCGTGTACACGTGTATTGCCGCATAGGCCTATGCCGCCAGTGTCCTGACGCATGAGTCTCACAGTTTTGGTATCTTTCGGTGAGAATTTTGGCGATGTGTTAGCTCAGATGTGGAGGTGGTGAATGTCTTTTTGGTCTCGAACAACGTTGAGGTTCGCAGCTCAGATATATGTCGAAAAAAATATTCTCATTCGTAGCCATGTTTTATTATGTGTATGTATGTACACGTGTATTGCCTCATAGGCCTATGCCGCCAGTGTCCTGACGCATGAGTCTCAAAGTTTTGGTCTCTTCCGGTGAGAATTTTGGCGATTTGTTAGCTCAGATGTGGAGGTGGTGAATGTCTCTTCATTCTCCAACAACGTTGAGGTTCGCAGCTCAGATATATGTCGAGAAAAATATCCTCATTCGCAGCCATGTTTTCTGATGTGTTTGTATGTACACGTGTATTGCCACATAGGCATATGCCGGCAGTGTCCTGACGCATCAGTCTCTCAGTTTAGGTTTGTTCCCGTGATAAATTTGGCAATATTTTGGCTCAGATGTCGAGCTGGTGAGTGTCTCTTCATTCTCGGACAACGTTGAGGTTCGCAGCTCAGATATATGTCGAGAACATTATCCTCATTCGCAGCCATGTTTTCAAGAGGTGTATGTATGTACACGTGTAATGCCACATAGGCCTATGCCGCCAGTATCCTGACGCATGACTCTCTCAGTTTTTTTTTTTTCCAGTGAGAAATTTTTGCAATATTTTGGCTCGGATGTCGAGCTGGTGAGTGTCTCTTCATTCTCGAACAACGTTGAGGCTCGCAGCTCAGATATATGTCGACAAAATTATCCTCGTTCGTAGCCATGTTTTATTATGTGTATGTATGTACACGTGTATTGCCTCATAGGCCTATGTCGCCAGTGTCCTGACGCATGAGTCTGAAAGTTGTGGTCTCTTCCGGTGAGAATGTTGGCGATGTGTTAGCTCAGATGTGGAGGTGGTGAATGTCTTTTCATTCTCGAACAACGTTGAGGTTTGCAGCTCAGATATATGTCGAGAACATTATTCTCATTCGCAGCCATGTTTTCTGATGTGTATGTATGTACACGTGTATTGCCACATAGGCCTATGCCGCCAGTATACTGACGCATGAGCCTCTCAGTTTGGGTTCTTTTCAGTGAGAAATCTGGCAATATTTTGGCTTGGATGTCGAGCTGGTGAGTGTCTCTTCATTCTCGAACAACGTTGAGGCTCGCAGCTCAGATATATGTCGAGAAAATTGTCCTCATTCGCAGCCATGTTTTCTTTTGTGTATGGATGTACACGTGTATTGCATCAGAGGCCTATGCCGCCAGTGTCCTGACGCATGAGTCTCACAGTTGTAGTTTTTTCCAGTGAGAAATTTGGAAATATTTTGGCTCAGATGTCGAGCTGGAGAGTGTCTCTTCATTCTCGAACAACGTTGAGGTTCGCAGATCAGATATAAGTTCATAAAATTATCCTCATTCGCAGCCATGTTTTATTATGTTTATGCGTGTACACGTGTATTGCCGCATAGGCCTATGCCGCCAGTGTCCTGACGCATGAGTCTCACAGTTTTGGTCTCTTTCGGTGAGAATTTTGGCGATGTGTTAGCTCAGATGTGGAGGTGGTGAATGTCTTTTCATTCTCGAACAACGTTGAGGTTCGCAGCTCAGATATATGTCGACAAAAATATTCTCATTCGTAGCCATGTTTTCTTATGTGTATGTATGTACACGTGTATTGCCTCATAGGCCTATGTCGCCAGTGTCCTGACGCATGAGTCTCAAAGTTGTGGTCTCTTCCGGTGAGAATGTTGGCGATGTGTTAGCTCAGATGTGGAGGTGGTGAATGTCTTTTCATTCTCGAACAACGTTGAGGTTTGCAGCTCAGATATATGTCGAGAACATTATCCTCATTCGCAGCCATGTTTTCTGATGTGTATGTATGTACACGTGTATTGCCACATAGGCCTATGCCGCCAGTATACTGACGCATGAGCCTCTCAGTTTGGTTTGTTTTCAGTGAGAAATCTGGCAATATTTTGGCTTGGATGTCGAGCTGGTGAGTGTCTCTTCATTCTCGAACAACGTTGAGGCTCGCAGCTCAGATATATGTCGAGAAAATTGTCCTCATTCGCAGCCATGTTTTCTTATGTGTATGGATGTACACGTGTATTGCCTCAGAGGCCTATGCCGCCAGTGTCCTGACGCATGAGTCTCACAGTTGTAGTTTTTTCCAGTGAGAAATTTGGAAATATTTTGGCTCAGATGTCGAGCTGGAGAGTGTCTCTTCATTCTCGAACAACGTTGAGGTTCGCATATCAGATATAAGTTCATAAAATTATCCTCATTCGCAGCCATGTTTTATTATGTTTATGCGTGTACACGTGTATTGCCGCATAGGCCTATGCCGCCAGTGTCCTGACGCATGAGTCTCACAGTTTTGGTATCTTTCGGTGAGAATTTTGGCGATGTGTTAGCTCAGATGTGGAGGTGGTGAATGTCTTTTTGGTCTCGAACAACGTTGAGGTTCGCAGCTCAGATATATGTCGAAAAAAATATTCTCATTCGTAGCCATGTTTTATTATGTGTATGTATGTACACGTGTATTGCCTCATAGGCCTATGCCGCCAGTGTCCTGACGCATGAGTCTCAAAGTTTTGGTCTCTTCCGGTGAGAATTTTGGCGATTTGTTAGCTCAGATGTGGAGGTGGTGAATGTCTCTTCATTCTCCAACAACGTTGAGGTTCGCAGCTCAGATATATGTCGAGAAAAATATCCTCATTCGCAGCCATGTTTTCTGATGTGTTTGTATGTACACGTGTATTGCCACATAGGCATATGCCGGCAGTGTCCTGACGCATCAGTCTCTCAGTTTAGGTTTGTTCCCGTGATAAATTTTGCAATATTTTGGCTCAGATGTCGAGCTGGTGAGTGTCTCTTCATTCTCGGACAACGTTGAGGTTCGCAGCTCAGATATATGTCGAGAACATTATCCTCATTCGCAGCCATGTTTTCAAGAGGTGTATGTATGTACACGTGTAATGCCACATAGGCCTATGCCGCCAGTATCCTGACGCATGACTCTCTCAGTTTTTTTTTTTTCCAGTGAGAAATTTTTGCAATATTTTGGCTCGGATGTCGAGCTGGTGAGTGTCTCTTCATTCTCGAACAACGTTGAGGCTCGCAGCTCAGATATATGTCGACAAAATTATCCTCGTTCGTAGCCATGTTTTATTATGTGTATGTATGTACACGTGTATTGCCTCATAGGCCTATGTCGCCAGTGTCCTGACGCATGAGTCTGAAAGTTGTGGTCTCTTCCGGTGAGAATGTTGGCGATGTGTTAGCTCAGATGTGGAGGTGGTGAATGTCTTTTCATTCTCGAACAACGTTGAGGTTTGCAGCTCAGATATATGTCGAGAACATTATTCTCATTCGCAGCCATGTTTTCTGATGTGTATGTATGTACACGTGTATTGCCACATAGGCCTATGCCGCCAGTATACTGACGCATGAGCCTCTCAGTTTGGGTTCTTTTCAGTGAGAAATCTGGCAATATTTTGGCTTGGATGTCGAGCTGGTGAGTGTCTCTTCATTCTCGAACAACGTTGAGGCTCGCAGCTCAGATATATGTCGAGAAAATTGTCCTCATTCGCAGCCATGTTTTCTTTTGTGTATGGATGTACACGTGTATTGCATCAGAGGCCTATGCCGCCAGTGTCCTGACGCATGAGTCTCACAGTTGTAGTTTTTTCCAGTGAGAAATTTGGAAATATTTTGGCTCAGATGTCGAGCTGGAGAGTGTCTCTTCATTCTCGAACAACGTTGAGGTTCGCAGATCAGATATAAGTTCATAAAATTATCCTCATTCGCAGCCATGTTTTATTATGTTTATGCGTGTACACGTGTATTGCCGCATAGGCCTATGCCGCCAGTGTCCTGACGCATGAGTCTCACAGTTTTGGTCTCTTTCGGTGAGAATTTTGGCGATGTGTTAGCTCAGATGTGGAGGTGGTGAATGTCTTTTTGGTCTCGAACAACGTTGAGGTTCGCAGCTCAGATATATGTCGACAAAAATATTCTCATTCGTAGCCATGTTTTATTATGTGTATGTATGTACACGTGTATTGCCTCATAGGCCTATGCCGCCAGTGTCCTGACGCATGAGTCTCAAAGTTTTGGTCTCTTCCGGTGAGAATTTTGGCGATTTGTTAGCTCAGATGTGGAGGTGGTGAATGTCTCTTCATTCTCCAACAACGTTGAGGTTCGCAGCTCAGATATATGTCGAGAAAAATATCCTCATTCGCAGCCATGTTTTCTGATGTGTTTGTATGTACACGTGTATTGCCACATAGGCATATGCCGGCAGTGTCCTGACGCATCAGTCTCTCAGTTTAGGTTTGTTCCCGTGATAAATTTGGCAATATTTTGGCTCAGATGTCGAGCTGGTGAGTGTCTCTTCATTCTCGGACAACGTTGAGGTTCGCAGCTCAGATATATGTCGAGAACATTATCCTCATTCGCAGCCATGTTTTCAAGAGGTGTATGTATGTACACGTGTAATGCCACATAGGCCTATGCCGCCAGTATCCTGACGCATGACTCTCTCAGTTTTTTTTTTTTCCAGTGAGAAATTTTGCAATATTTTGGCTCGGATGTCGAGCTGGTGAGTGTCTCTTCATTCTCGAACAACGTTGAGGCTCGCAGCTCAGATATATGTCGACAAAATTATCCTCGTTCGTAGCCATGTTTTATTATGTGTATGTATGTACACGTGTATTGCCTCATAGGCCTATGTCGCCAGTGTCCTGACGCATGAGTCTGAAAGTTGTGGTCTCTTCCGGTGAGAATGTTGGCGATGTGTTAGCTCAGATGTGGAGGTGGTGAATGTCTTTTCATTCTCGAACAACGTTGAGGTTTGCAGCTCAGATATATGTCGAGAACATTATTCTCATTCGCAGCCATGTTTTCTGATGTGTATGTATGTACACGTGTATTGCCACATAGGCCTATGCCGCCAGTATACTGACGCATGAGCCTCTCAGTTTGGGTTTTTTTCAGTGAGAAATCTGGCAATATTTTGGCTTGGATGTCGAGCTGGTGAGTGTCTCTTCATTCTCGAACAACGTTGAGGCTCGCAGCTCAGATATATGTCGAGAAAATTGTCCTCATTCGCAGCCATGTTTTCTTTTGTGTATGGATGTACACGTGTATTGCCTCAGAGGCCTATGCCGCCAGTGTCCTGACGCATGAGTCTCACAGTTGTAGTTTTTTCCAGTGAGAAATTTGGAAATATTTTGGCTCAGATGTCGAGCTGGCGAGTGTCTCTTCATTCTCGAACAACGTTCAGGTTCGCAGCTCAGATATAAGTTCATACAATTATCCTCATTCGCAGCCATGTTTTCTTATGTTTATGCGTGTACACGTGTATTGCCGCAAAGGCCTATGCCGCCAGTGTCCTGACGCATGAGTCTCAAAGTTTTGGTATCTTCCGGTGAGAATTTTGGCGAGATGTTAGCTCAGATGTGGAGGTGGTGAATGTCTCTTCATTCTCCAACAACGTTGAGGTTCGCAGCTCAGATATATGTCGAGAAAAATATCCTCATTCGCAGCCATGTTTTCTGATGTGTTTGTATGTACACGTGTATTGCCACATAGGCATATGCCGGCAGTGTCCTGACGCATGAGTCTCTCAGTTTAGGTTTGTTCCCGTGAGAAATTTGGCAATATTTTGGCTCAGATGTCGAGCTGGTGAGTGTCTCTTCATTCTCGAACAACGTTGAGGTTCGCAGCTCAGATATATGTCGGGAACATTATCCTCATTGGCAGCCATGTTTTCTGATGTGTATGTATGTACACGTGTAATGCCACATAGGCCTATGCCGCCAGTATACTGACGCATGAGTCTCAAAGTGTTGGTCTCTTCCGGTGAGAATTTTGGCGATGTGTTAGCTCATATGTGGAGGTGGTGAATGTCTCTTCATTATCGAACAACGTTGAAGTTCGCAGCTCAGATATATGTGGAGAACATTATCCTCATTCGCAGCCATGTTTTCTGATGTGTATGTATGTACACGTGTATTGCCACATAGGCCTATGCCGCCAGTATCCTGACGCATGAGTCTCTCAGTTTGGTTTTTTTTCAGTGAGAAATTTGGTAATATTTTGGCTCGGATGTCGAGCTGGTGAGTGTCTCTTCATTCTCGAACAACGTTGAGGTTCGCAGCTCAGATATAAGTTCATAAAATTATCCTCATTCGCAGCCATGTTTTCTTATGTTTATGCGTGTACACGTGTATTGTCGCATAGGCCTATGCCGCCAGTGTCCTGACGCATGAGTCTTAAAGTTTTGGTATCTTCCGGTGAGAATTTTGGCCATATGTTAGCTCAGATGTGGAGGTGGTGAATGTCTCTTCATTCTCGAACAACGTTGAGGTTCGCAGCTCATATATATGTCGAGAACATTATCCTCATTCGCAGGCATGTTTTCTGATGTGTATGTATGTACACGTGTATTGCCACATAGGCCTATGCCGCCAGTATACTGACGCATTAGCCTCTCAGTTTGTTTGTTTTTCCAGTGAGAAATCTAGCAATATTTTGGCTCTGATGTCGAGCTGGTGAGTGTCTCTTCATTCTCGAACAACGTTGAGGCTCGCAGCTCAGATATATGTCGAGAAAATTGTCCTCATTCGCAGCCATGTTTTCTTATGTGTATGGATGTACACGTGTATTGCCTCAGAGGCCTATGCCGCCAGTGTCCTGACGCATGAGTCTCAAAGTTTTGGTATCTTCCGGTGAGAATTTTGGCGATATGTTAGCTCAGATGTGGAGGTGGTGAATGTATCTTCATTCTCCAACAACGTTGAGGTTCGCAGCTCAGATATATGTCGAGAAAAATATCCTCATTCGCAGCCATGTTTTCTGATGTGTTTGTATGTACACGTGTATTGCCACATAGGCATATGCCGGCAGTGTCCTGACGCATGAGTCTCTCAGTTTAGGTTTGTTCCCGTGAGAAATTTGGCAATATTTTGGCTCAGATGTCGAGCTGGTGAGTGTCTCTTCATTCTCGAACAACGTTGAGGTTCGCAGCTCAGATATATGTCGGGAACATTATCCTCATTGGCAGCCATGTTTTCTGATGTGTATGTATGTACACGTGTAATGCCACATAGGCCTATGCCGCCAGTATACTGACGCATGAGTCTCAAAGTGTTGGTCTCTTCCGGTGAGAATTTTGGCGATGTGTTAGCTCATATGTGGAGGTGGTGAATGTCTCTTCATTATCGAACAACGTTGAAGTTCGCAGCTCAGATATATGTGGAGAACATTATCCTCATTCGCAGCCATGTTTTCTGATGTGTATGTATGTACACGTGTATTGCCACATAGGCCTATGCCGCCAGTATCCTGACGCATGAGTCTCTCAGTTTGGTTTTTTTTCAGTGAGAAATTTGGTAATATTTTGGCTCGGATGTCGAGCTGGTGAGTGTCTCTTCATTCTCGAACAACGTTGAGGTTCGCAGCTCAGATATAAGTTCATAAAATTATCCTCATTCGCAGCCATGTTTTCTTATGTTTATGCGTGTACACGTGTATTGTCGCATAGGCCTATGCCGCCAGTGTCCTGACGCATGAGTCTTAAAGTTTTGGTATCTTCCGGTGAGAATTTTGGCCATATGTTAGCTCAGATGTGGAGGTGGTGAATGTCTCTTCATTCTCGAACAACGTTGAGGTTCGCAGCTCATATATATGTCGAGAACATTATCCTCATTCGCAGCCATGTTTTCTGATGTGTATGTATGTACACGTGTATTGCCACATAGGCCTATGCCGCCAGTATACTGACGCATTAGCCTCTCAGTTTGTTTGTTTTTCCAGTGAGAAATCTAGCAATATTTTGGCTCTGATGTCGAGCTGGTGAGTGTCTCTTCATTCTCGAACAACGTTGAGGCTCGCAGCTCAGATATATGTCGAGAAAATTGTCCTCATTCGCAGCCATGTTTTCTTATGTGTATGGATGTACACGTGTATTGCCTCAGAGGCCTATGTCGCCAGTGTCCTGACGCATGAGTCTCACAGTTGTAGGTTTTTCCAGTGAGAAATTTGGAAATATTTTGGCTCAGATATCGAGCTGGCGAGTGTCTCTTCATTCTCGAACAACGTTGAGGTTCGCAGCTCAGATATAACTTCATACAATTATCCTCATTCGCAGCCATGTTTTCTTATGTTTATGCGTGTACACGTGTATTGCCGCGTAGGCCTATGTCGCCAGTGTCCTGACGCATGAGTCTCAATGTTTTGGTCTCTTCCGGTGATAATTTTGGCGATATGTTAGCTCAGATGTGGAGGTGGTGAATGTCTCTTCATTCTCCAACAACGTTGAGGTTCGCAGCTCAGATATATGTCGAGAAAAATATCCTCATTCGCAGCCATGTTTTCTGATGTGTTTGTATGTACACGTGTATTGCCGCATAGGCATATGCCGGCAGTGTCCTGACGCATGAGTCTCTCAGTTTAGGTTTGTTCCAGTGAGAAATTTGGCAATATTTTGGCTCAGATGTCGAGCTGGTGATTGTCTCTTCATTCTCGAACAACGTTGAGGTTCGCAGCTCAGATATATGTCGAGAACATTATCCTCATTCGCAGCCATGTTTTTGTATGTGTATGTATGTACACGTGTATTGCCACATAGGCCTATGCCGCCAGTATACTGACGCATGAGCCTCTCAGTTTGGTTTTTTTTCAGTGAGAAATATGGCAATATTTTGGCTTGTATGTCGAGCTGGTGAGTGTCTCTTTATTCTCGAACAACGTTGAGGCTCGCAGCTCAGATATATGTCGAGAAAATTGTCCTCATTCGCAGCCATGTTTTCTTATGTGTATGGATGTACATGTGTATTGCCTCAGAGGCCTATGCCGCCAGTGTCCTGACGCATGAGTCTCACAGTTTGTTTTTTTTCCAGTGAGAAATTTGGTAATATTTTGGCTCGGATGTCGAGCTGGTGAGTGTCTCTTCATTCTCGAACAACGTTGAGGTTCGCAGCTCAGATATAAGTTCATAAAATTATCCTCATTCGCAGCCATGTTTTCTTATGTTTATGCGTGTACACGTGTATTGCCGCATAGGCCTATGCCCCCAGTGTCCTGACGCATGAGTCTCAAAGTTTTGGTATCTTCCGGTGAGAATTTTGGCGATATGTTAGCTCAGATGTGGAGGTGGTGAATGTCTCTTCATTCTCGAACAACGTTGAGGTTCGCAGCTCATATATATGTCGAGAACATTATCCTCATTCGCAGCCATGTTTTCTGATGTGTATGTATGTACACGTGTATTGCCACATAGGCCTATGCCGCCAGTATACTGACGCATTAGCCTCTCAGTTTGTTTGTTTTTCCAGTGAGAAATCTAGCAATATTTTGGCTCGGATGTCGAGCTGGTGAATGTCTCTTCATTCTCGAACAACGTTGAGGTTCGCAGCTCATATATATGTCGAGAACATTATCCTCATTCGCAGCCATGTTTTCTGATGTGTATGGATGTACACGTGTATTGCCACATAGGCATATGCCGCCAGTGTCCTGACGCATGAGTCTCTCAGTTTAGGTTTGTTCCCGTGAGAAATTTGGCAATATTTTGGCTCAGATGTCGAGCTGGTGAGTGTCTCTTCATTCTCGAACAACGTTGAGGTTCGCAGCTCAGATATATGTCGAGAACATTATCCTCATTCGCAGCCATGTTTTCTGATGTGTATGTATGTACACGTGTAATGCCACATAGGCCTATGCCGCCAGTCTCCTGACGCATGAGTCTCTCAGTTTGGTTTTTTTCCAGTGAGAAATTGTGCAATATTTTGGCTCGGATGTCGAGCAGGTGAGTGTCTCTTCATTCTCGAACAACGTTGAGGCTCGCAGCTCAGATATATGTCGACAAAATGTGACCTGTTCCAACGAAACCCGGACAAAGTCGCACAATGTGTTTTGTCACAATGTACTCCTGAATTCATTTTGGGATGGATTTTACCATTTTGAGGTTTTAGGTTTTCCTAAGTCACTCACTATTAATCTACAATCTCCTCAAATTTGAACAAAATCCGTCTACCAGAAGTGTGGTTTTTTGGTCAATTTTGTGAAACATTTGTGTATGGAAATAATACGCTTTTCTGAACTTCAAAGCTGTTTATCTCATAATTAGGTTGTCGGGGTTTTATCACTAAATCCAGACCCCAGGGAAAATAGGGTGGTGGTACATATGTAAATGATACATCATTTTAAAGCTGAGAACCTAGAGAATAAAAAAAAAGCAAAATCTGAAAAACTAAAAAGTCGACTTTGTCCGGGTTTCGTTGGAACAGGTCACAAATTATCCTCGTTTGTAGCCATGTTTTCTTATGTGTATGTATGTACACGTGTATTGCCTCATAGGCCTATGCCGGCAGTGTCCTGACGCATGAGTCTCAAAGTGTTGGTCTCTTCCGGTGAGAATTTTGGCGATGTGTTAACTCAGATGTGGAGGTGGTGAATGTCTCTTCATTCTCGAACAACGTTGAGGTTCGCAGCTCAGATATATGTCGAGAACATTATCCTCATTCGCAGCCATGTTTTCTGATGTGTATGTATGTACACGTGTATTGCCACATAGACCTATGCCGCCAGTATACTGACGCATGAGCCTATCAGTTTGTTTGTTTTTCCAGTGAGAAATCTCGCAATATTTTGGCTTGGATGTCGAGCTGGTGAGTGTCTCTTCATTCTCGAACAACGTTGAGGTTCGCAGCTCAGATATAAGTTCATAACATTATCCTCATTCGCAGCCATGTTTTCTTATGTTGATGCGTGTACACGTGTATTGCCGCATAGGCCTATGCCGCCAGTGTCCTGACGCATGAGTCTCAAAGTTTTGGTCTCTTCCGGTGAGAATGTTGGCGATGTGTTAGCTCAGATGTGGAGGTGGTGAATGTCTTTTTATTCTCGAACAACGTTGAGGTTCGCAGCTCAGATATATGTCGAGAACATTATCCTCATTCGCAGCCATGTTTTTTGATGTGTATGTATGTACACGTGTATTGCCACATAGGCCTATGCCGCCAGTATACTGACGCATGAGCCTCTCAGTTTGGTTTTTTTCAGTGAGAAATATGGCAATATTTTGGCTTGTATGTCGAGCTGGTGAGTGTCTCTTTATTCTCGAACAACGTTGAGGCTCGCAGCTCAGATATATGTCGAGAAAATTGTCCTCATTCGCAGCCATGTTTTCTTATGTGTATGGATGTACACGTGTATTGCCTCAGAGGCCTATGCCGCCAGTGTCCTGACGCATGAGTCTCACAGTTTGGTTTTTTTCCAGTGAGAAATTTGGTAATATTTTGGCTCGGATGTCGAGCTGGTGAGTGTCTCTTCATTCTCGAACAACGTTGAGGTTCGCAGCTCAGATATAAGTTCATAAAATTATCCTCATTCGCAGCCGTGTTTTCTTATGTTTATGCGTGTACACGTGTATTGCCGCATAGGCCTATGCCCCCAGTGTCCTGACGCATGAGTCTGAAAGTTTTGGTATCTTCCGGTGAGAATTTTGGCGATATGTTAGCTCAGATGTTGAGGTGGTGAATGTCTCTTCATTCTCGAACAACGTTGAGGTTCGCAGCTCATATATATGTCGAGACCCTTATCCTCATTCGCAGCCATGTTTTCTGATGTGTATGTATGTACACGTGTATTGCCACATAGGCCTATGCCGCCAGTATACTGACGCATTAGCCTCTCAGTTTGTTTGTTTTTCCAGTGAGAAATCTAGCAATATGTTGGCTCGGATGTCGAGCTGGTGAGTGTCTCTTCATTCTCGAACAACGTTGAGGCTCGCAGCTCAGATATATGTCGAGAAAATTGTCCTCATTCGCAGCCATGTTTTCTTATGTGTATGGATGTACACGTGTATTGCCTCAGAGGCCTATGCCGCCAGTGTCCTGACGCATGAGTCTCACAGTTGTGGGTTTTCCAGTGAGAAATTTGGAAATATTTTGGCTCAGATATCGAGCTGGCGAGTGTCTCTTCATTCTCGAACAACGTTGAGGTTCGCAGCTCAGATATAACTTCATACAATTATCCTCATTCCCAGCCATGTTTTCTTATGTTTATGCGTGTACACGTCTATTGCCGCATAGGCCTATGTCGCCAGTGTCCTGACGCATGAGTCTCAATGTTTTGGTCTCTTCCGGTGAGAATTTTGGCGATATGTTAGCTCAGATGTGGAGGTGGTGAATGTCTCTTCATTCTCCAACAACGTTGAGGTTCGCAGCTCAGATATATGTCGAGAAAAATATCCTCATTCGCAGCCATGTTTTCTGATGTGTTTGTATGTACCCGTGTATTGCCACATAGGCATATGCCGCCAGTGTCCTGACGCATGAGTCTCTCAGTTTAGGTTTGTTCCAGTGAGAAATTTGGCAATATTTTGGCTCAGATGTCGAGCTGGTGATTGTCTCTTCATTCTCGAACAACGTTGAGGTTCGCAGCTCATATATATGTCGAGAACATTATCCTCATTCGCAGCCATGTTTTCTGATGTGTATGTATGTACACGTGTATTGCCACATAGGCATATGCCGCCAGTGTCCTGACGCATGAGTCTCTCAGTTTAGGTTTGTTCCCGTGAGAAATTTGGCAATATTTTGGCTCAGATGTCGAGCTGGTGAGTGTCTCTTCATTCTCGAACAACGTTGAGGTTCGCAGCTCAGATATATGTCGAGAACATTATCCTCATTCGCAGCCATGTTTTCTGATGTGTATGTATGTACACGTGTAATGCCACGTAGGCCTATGCCGCCAGTATCCTGACGCATGAGTCTCTCAGTTTGGTTTTTTTCCAGTGAAAAATTGTGCAATATTTTGGCTCGGATGTCGAGCAGGTGAGTGTCTCTTCATTCTCGAACAACGTTGAGGCTCGCAGCTCAGATATATGTCGACAAAATTATCCTCGTTCGTAGCCATGTTTTCTTATGTGTATGTATGTACACGTGTATTGCCTCATAGGCCTATGCCGGCAGTGTCCTGACGCATGAGTCTCAAAGTGTTGGTCTCTTCCGGTGAGAATTTTGGCATTGTGTTAGCTCAGATGTGGAGAAGGTGAATGTCTCTTCATTCTCGAACAACGTTGAGGTTCGCAGCTCAGATATATGTCGAGAACATTATCCTCGTTCGCAGCCATGTTTTCTGAAGTGTATGTATGTACACGTGTATTGCCACATAGGCCTATGCCGCCAGTATACTGACGCATGAGCCTATCAGTTTGTTTGTTTTTCCAGTGAGAAATCTGGCAATATTTTGGCTCGGATGTCGAGCTGGTGAGTGTCTCTTCATTCTCGAACAACGTTGAGGTTCGCAGCTCAGATATAAGTTCATAAAATTATCCTCATTCACAGCCATGTTTTCTTATGTTGATGCGTGTACACGTGTATTGCCGCATAAGCCTATGCCGCCAGTGTCCTGACGCATGAGTCTCAAAGTTTTGGTCTCTTCCGGTGAGAATGTTGGCGATGTGTTAGCTCAGATGTGGAGGTGGTGAATGTCTTTTTATTCTCGAACAACGTTGAGGTTCGCAGCTCAGATATATGTCGAGAACATTATCCTCATTCGCAGCCATGTTTTTTGATGTGTATGTATGTACACGTGTATTGCCACATAGGCCTATGCCGCCAGTATACTGACGCATGAGCCTCTCAGTTTGGTTTTTTTTCAGTGAGAAATATGGCAATATTTTGGCTTGTATGTCGAGCTGGTGAGTGTCTCTTTATTCTCGAACAACGTTGAGGCTCGCAGCTCAGATATATGTCGAGAAAATTGTCCTCATTCGCAGCCATGTTTTCTTATGTGTATGGATGTACACGTGTATTGCCTCAGAGGCCTATGCCGCCAGTGTCCTGACGCATGAGTTTCACAGTTTGGTTTTTTTCCAGTGAGAAATTTGGTAATATTTTGGCTCGGATGTCGAGCTGGTGAGTGTCTCTTCATTCTCGAACAACGTTGAGGTTCGCAGCTCAGATATAAGTTCATAAAATTATCCTCATTCGCAGCCATGTTTTCTTATGTTTATGCGTGTACACGTGTATTGCCGCATAGGCCTATGCCGCCAGTGTCCTGACGCATGAGTCTCAAAGTTTTGGTATCTTCCGGTGAGAATGTTGGCGATATGTTAGCTCAGATGTGGAGGTGGTGAATGTCTCTTCATTCTCGAACAACGTTGAGGTTCGCAGCTCATATATATGTCGAGAACATTATCCTCATTCGCAGCCATGTTTTCTGATGTGTATGTATGTACACGTATATTGACACATAGGCCTATGCCGCCAGTATACTGACGCATTAGCCTCTCAGTTTGTTTGTTTTTCCAGTGAGAAATCTAGCAATATTTTGGCTCGGATGTCGAGCTGGTGAGTGTCTCTTCATTCTCGAACAACGTTGAGGTTCGCAGCTCAGATATATGTCGAGAACATTATCCTCATTCGCAGCCATGTTTTCTGATGTGTATGTATGTACACGTGTATTGCCACATAGGCCTATGCCGCCAGTATACTGACGCATGAGTCTCTCAGTTTGTTTGTTTTTCCAGTGAGGAATTTGGCAATATTTTGCCTCGGATGTCGAGCTGGTGAGTGTCTCTTCATTCTCGAACAACGTTGAGGCTCGCAGCTCAGATATATGTCGAGAAAATTGTCCTCATTCGCAGCCATGTTTTCTTATGTGTATGGATGTACACGTGTATTGCCTCAGAGGCCTATGCCGCCAGTGTCCTGACGCATGAGTCTCACAGTTGTGGGTTTTTCCAGTGAGAAATTTGGAAATATTTTGGCTCAGATATCGAGCTGGCGAGTGTCTCTTCATTCTCCAACAACGTTAAGGTTCGCAGCTCAGATATAAGTTCATAAAATTATCCCCATTCGCAGCCATGTTTTCTTATGTTTATGCGTGTATACGTGTATTGCCTCATAGGCCTATGCCGCCAGTGTCCTGACGCATGAGTCTCAACGTTTTGGTCTCTTCCGTTGAGAATTTGGGCGATATGTTAGCTCAGATGTGGAGGTGGTGAATGTCTCTTCATTCTCCAACAACGTTGAGGTTCGCAGCTCATATATATGTCGAGAACATTATCCTCATTCGCAGCCATGTTTTCTGATGTGTATGTATGTACACGTATATTGACACATAGGCCTATGCCGCCAGTATACTGACGCATTAGCCTCTCAGTTTGTTTGTTTTTCCAGTGAGAAATCTAGCAATATTTTGGCTCGGATGTCGAGCTGGTGAGTGTCTCTTCATTCTCGAACAACGTTGAGGTTCGCAGCTCAGATATATGTCGAGAACATTATCCTCATTCGCAGCCATGTTTTCTGATGTGTATGTATGTACACGTGTATTGCCACATAGGCCTATGCCGCCAGTATACTGACGCATGAGTCTCTCAGTTTGTTTGTTTTTCCAGTGAGGAATTTGGCAATATTTTGCCTCGGATGTCGAGCTGGTGAGTGTCTCTTCATTCTCGAACAACGTTGAGGCTCGCAGCTCAGATATATGTCGAGAAAATTGTCCTCATTCGCAGCCATGTTTTCTTATGTGTATGGATGTACACGTGTATTGCCTCAGAGGCCTATGCCGCCAGTGTCCTGACGCATGAGTCTCACAGTTGTGGGTTTTTCCAGTGAGAAATTTGGAAATATTTTGGCTCAGATATCGAGCTGGCGAGTGTCTCTTCATTCTCCAACAACGTTAAGGTTCGCAGCTCAGATATAAGTTCATAAAATTATCCCCATTCGCAGCCATGTTTTCTTATGTTTATGCGTGTATACGTGTATTGCCTCATAGGCCTATGCCGCCAGTGTCCTGACGCATGAGTCTCAAAGTTTTGGTCTCTTCCGTTGAGAATTTGGGCGATATGTTAGCTCAGATGTGGAGGTGGTGAATGTCTCTTCATTCTCCAACAACGTTGAGGTTCGCAGCTCAGATATATGTCGAAAAAAATATCCTCATTCGCAGCCATGTTTTCTGATGTGTATGTATGTACACGTGTATTGCCACATAGGCATATGCCGCCAGTGTCCTGACGCATGAGTCTTTCAGTTTAGGTTTGTTTCAGTCAGAAATTTGGCAATATTTTGGCTCAGATGTCGAGCTGGCGAGTGTCTCTTCATTCTCGAACAACGTTGAGGTTCGCAGCTCAGATATATGTCGAGAACATTATCCTCATTCGCAGCCATGTTTTCTGATGTGTATGTATGTACACGTGTATTGCCACATAGGCCTATGCCGCCAGTATACTGACGCATGAGTCTCTCAGTTTGTTTGTTTTTCCAGTGAGAAATTTGGCAATATTTTGCCTCGGATGTCGAGCTGGTGAGTGTCTCTTCATTCTCGAACAACGTTGAGGCTCGCAGCTCAGATATATGTCGAGAAAATGGTCCTCATTCGCAGCCATGTTTTCTGATGTGTTTGTATGTACACGTGTATTGCCACATAGGCATATGCCGCCAGGGTCCTGACGCATGAGTCGCTCAGTTTAGGTTTGTTCCCGTGAGAAATTTGGCAATATTTCGGCTCAGATGTCGAGCTGGTGAGTGTCTCTTCATTCTCGAACAACGTTGAGGTTGGCAGCTCAGATATATGTCGAGGACATTATCCTCATTCGCAGCCATGTTTTCTGATGTGTATGTATGTACACGTGTATTGCCACATAGGCATATGCCGCCAGTGTCCTGACGCATGAGTCTCTTAGTTTAGGTTTGTTCCAGTGAGAAATTTGGCAATATTTTGGCTCAGATGTCGAGCTGGTGAGTGTCTCTTCATTCTCGAACAACGTTGAGGTTCGCAGCTCAGATATATGTCGAGAACATTATCCTCATTCGCAGCCATGTTTTTTGATGTGTATGTATGTACACGTGTATTGCCACATAGGCCTATGCCGCCAGTATACTGACGCATGAGCCTCTCAGTTTGGTTTTTTTTCAGTGAGAAATATGGCAATATTTTGGCTTGTATGTCGAGCTGGTGAGTGTCTCTTTATTCTCGAACAACGTTGAGGCTCGCAGCTCAGATATATGTCGAGAAAATTGTCCTCATTCGCAGCCATGTTTTCTTATGTGTATGGATGTACACGTGTATTGCCTCAGAGGCCTATGCCGCCAGTGTCCTGACGCATGAGTTTCACAGTTTGGTTTTTTTCCAGTGAGAAATTTGGTAATATTTTGGCTCGGATGTCGAGCTGGTGAGTGTCTCTTCATTCTCGAACAACGTTGAGGTTCGCAGCTCAGATATAAGTTCATAAAATTATCCTCATTCGCAGCCATGTTTTCTTATGTTTATGCGTGTACACGTGTATTGCCGCATAGGCCTATGCCGCCAGTGTCCTGACGCATGAGTCTCAAAGTTTTGGTATCTTCCGGTGAGAATGTTGGCGATATGTTAGCTCAGATGTGGAGGTGGTGAATGTCTCTTCATTCTCGAACAACGTTGAGGTTCGCAGCTCATATATATGTCGAGAACATTATCCTCATTCGCAGCCATGTTTTCTGATGTGTATGTATGTACACGTATATTGACACATAGGCCTATGCCGCCAGTATACTGACGCATTAGCCTCTCAGTTTGTTTGTTTTTCCAGTGAGAAATCTAGCAATATTTTGGCTCGGATGTCGAGCTGGTGAGTGTCTCTTCATTCTCGAACAACGTTGAGGTTCGCAGCTCAGATATATGTCGAGAACATTATCCTCATTCGCAGCCATGTTTTCTGATGTGTATGTATGTACACGTGTATTGCCACATAGGCCTATGCCGCCAGTATACTGACGCATGAGTCTCTCAGTTTGTTTGTTTTTCCAGTGAGGAATTTGGCAATATTTTGCCTCGGATGTCGAGCTGGTGAGTGTCTCTTCATTCTCGAACAACGTTGAGGCTCGCAGCTCAGATATATGTCGAGAAAATTGTCCTCATTCGCAGCCATGTTTTCTTATGTGTATGGATGTACACGTGTATTGCCTCAGAGGCCTATGCCGCCAGTGTCCTGACGCATGAGTCTCACAGTTGTGGGTTTTTCCAGTGAGAAATTTGGAAATATTTTGGCTCAGATATCGAGCTGGCGAGTGTCTCTTCATTCTCCAACAACGTTAAGGTTCGCAGCTCAGATATAAGTTCATAAAATTATCCCCATTCGCAGCCATGTTTTCTTATGTTTATGCGTGTATACGTGTATTGCCTCATAGGCCTATGCCGCCAGTGTCCTGACGCATGAGTCTCAACGTTTTGGTCTCTTCCGTTGAGAATTTGGGCGATATGTTAGCTCAGATGTGGAGGTGGTGAATGTCTCTTCATTCTCCAACAACGTTGAGGTTCGCAGCTCATATATATGTCGAGAACATTATCCTCATTCGCAGCCATGTTTTCTGATGTGTATGTATGTACACGTATATTGACACATAGGCCTATGCCGCCAGTATACTGACGCATTAGCCTCTCAGTTTGTTTGTTTTTCCAGTGAGAAATCTAGCAATATTTTGGCTCGGATGTCGAGCTGGTGAGTGTCTCTTCATTCTCGAACAACGTTGAGGTTCGCAGCTCAGATATATGTCGAGAACATTATCCTCATTCGCAGCCATGTTTTCTGATGTGTATGTATGTACACGTGTATTGCCACATAGGCCTATGCCGCCAGTATACTGACGCATGAGTCTCTCAGTTTGTTTGTTTTTCCAGTGAGGAATTTGGCAATATTTTGCCTCGGATGTCGAGCTGGTGAGTGTCTCTTCATTCTCGAACAACGTTGAGGCTCGCAGCTCAGATATATGTCGAGAAAATTGTCCTCATTCGCAGCCATGTTTTCTTATGTGTATGGATGTACACGTGTATTGCCTCAGAGGCCTATGCCGCCAGTGTCCTGACGCATGAGTCTCACAGTTGTGGGTTTTTCCAGTGATAAATTTGGAAATATTTTGGCTCAGATATCGAGCTGGCGAGTGTCTCTTCATTCTCCAACAACGTTAAGGTTCGCAGCTCAGATATAAGTTCATAAAATTATCCCCATTCGCAGCCATGTTTTCTTATGTTTATGCGTGTATACGTGTATTGCCTCATAGGCCTATGCCGCCAGTGTCCTGACGCATGAGTCTCAAAGTTTTGGTCTCTTCCGTTGAGAATTTGGGCGATATGTTAGCTCAGATGTGGAGGTGGTGAATGTCTCTTCATTCTCCAACAACGTTGAGGTTCGCAGCTCAGATATATGTCGAAAAAAATATCCTCATTCGCAGCCATGTTTTCTGATGTGTATGTATGTACACGTGTATTGCCACATAGGCATATGCCGCCAGTGTCCTGACGCATGAGTCTTTCAGTTTAGGTTTGTTTCAGTCAGAAATTTGGCAATATTTTGGCTCAGATGTCGAGCTGGCGAGTGTCTCTTCATTCTCGAACAACGTTGAGGTTCGCAGCTCAGATATATGTCGAGAACATTATCCTCATTCGCAGCCATGTTTTCTGATGTGTATGTATGTACACGTGTATTGCCACATAGGCCTATGCCGCCAGTATACTGACGCATGAGTCTCTCAGTTTGTTTGTTTTTCCAGTGAGAAATTTGGCAATATTTTGCCTCGGATGTCGAGCTGGTGAGTGTCTCTTCATTCTCGAACAACGTTGAGGCTCGCAGCTCAGATATATGTCGAGAAAATGGTCCTCATTCGCAGCCATGTTTTCTGATGTGTTTGTATGTACACGTGTATTGCCACATAGGCATATGCCGCCAGGGTCCTGACGCATGAGTCGCTCAGTTTAGGTTTGTTCCCGTGAGAAATTTGGCAATATTTCGGCTCAGATGTCGAGCTGGTGAGTGTCTCTTCATTCTCGAACAACGTTGAGGTTGGCAGCTCAGATATATGTTGAGGACATTATCCTCATTCGCAGCCATGTTTTCTGATGTGTATGTATGTACACGTGTATTGCCACATAGGCATATGCCGCCAGTGTCCTGACGCATGAGTCTCTTAGTTTAGGTTTGTTCCAGTGAGAAATTTGGCAATATTTTGGCTCAGATGTCGAGCTGGTGAGTGTCTCTTCATTCTCGAACAACGTTGGGGTTCGCAGCTCAGATATATGTCGAGAACATTATCCTCATTCGCAGCCATGTTTTCTGATGTGTATGTATGTACACGTGTATTGGCACATAGGCCTATGCCGCCAGTATCCTGACGCATGAGTCTCTCAGTTTAGGGTTTCTCCAGTGAGAAATTTGGCAATATTTTGGGTCGGATGTCGAGCTGGTGAGCGTCTCTTCATTCTCGAACAACGTTGAGAATCGCAGCTCAGATATATGTCGACAAAATTATCCTCATTCGTAGCCACGTTTTCTTATGTGTATGTATGTACACGTGTATTGCCTCATAGGCCTATGCCGCCAGTGTCCTGACGCATGAGTCTCAAAGTTTTGGTCTCTTCCGGGGAGAATTTTGGCGATGTGTTAGCTCAGATGTGGAGGTGGTGAATGTCTCTTCATTCTCGAACAACGTTGAGCTTCGCAGCTCAGATATATGTCGAGAACATTATCCTCATTCGCAGCCATGTTTTCTGATGTGTATGTATGTACACGTGTATTGCCACATAGGCCTATGCCGCCAGTATACTGACGCATGAGTCTCTCAGTTTGTTTGTTTTTCCAGTGAGAAATTTGGCAATATTTTGGCTCGGATGTCGAGCTGGTGAGTGTCTCTTCATTCTCGAACTACGTTGAGGCTCGCAGCTCAAATATATGTCGAGAAAATGGTCCTCATTCGCAGCCATGTTTTCTTATGTGTATGGATGTACACGTGTATTGCCTCATAGGCCTATGCCGCCAGTGTCCTGACGCATGAGTCTCACAGTTATGTTTTTTCCAGTGAGAAATTTGGAAATATTTTGGCTCAGATGTCGAGCTGGCGAGTGTCTCTTCATTCTCGAACTACGTTGAGGATCGCAGCTCAGATATATGTTGAGAACATTATCCTCATTCGCAGCCATGTTTTCTGATGTGTATGTATGTACACGTGTATTGCCTCATAGGCCTATGCCACCAGTGTCCTGACGCATGAGTCTCACAGTTTGGGTTTTTTTCAGTGAGAAATTTGGCAATATTTTGGCTCGGATGTCGAGCTGCTGAGTGTCTCTTCATTCTCAAACAACGTTGAGGCTCGCAGTTCAGATAAATGTCGAGAAAAATATCCTCATTCGCAGCCATGTTTTCTGATGTGTTTGTATGTACACGTGTATTGCCTCATAGGCCTATGCCGCCCGTGTCCTGACGTATGAGTCTCACAGTTTGGGTTTTTTCCAGTGGAAATTTGGAAATATTTTGGCTCAGATGTCGAGCAGGCGAAGGTCTCTTCATTCTCGAACAACGTTGAGGTTTGCAGCTCAGATATAAGTTCATAACATTATCCTCATTCGCAGCCATGTTTTTGTATGTTTATGCGTGTACACGTGTATTGCCGCATAGGCCTATGCCGCCAAGGTTCTGACGCATGAGTCTCAAAGTTTTGGTCTGTTCCGGTGACATTTTGGCGATATGTTAGCTCAGATGTGGAGGTGGTGAATGTCTCTTCATTCTCGAACTACGTTGAGGTTCGCATCTCAGATATAAGTTCATAAAATTATCCTCATTCGCAGCCATGTTTTCGTATGTGTTTGTATGTACACGTGTATTGCCACATAGGCATATGCCGCCAGTGTCCTGACGCATGAGTCACTCAGTTTAGGTTTGTTCCAGTGAGGAATTTGGCAATATTTTGGCTCAGATTTCGAGCAGGCGAGTGTCTCTTCATTCTCGAACAACGTTGAGGTTCGCAGCTCAGATATATGTCGTGAAAATTTTCCTCATTCGCAGCCATGTTTTCTTATGTTTATGTATGTACACGTGTATTGCCAGATAGGCCTATGCCGCCAGTATCCTGACGCATGAGTCTCTCAGTTGGTTTTTTTTCCAGTGAGAAATTTGGCAATATTTTGGCTCGGATGTCGAGCTGGTGAGTGTCTCTTCATTCTCGAACAGCGTTGAGGTTCGCAGCTCAGATATATGTTGAGAACATTATCCTCATTCGCAGCCATGTTTTCTTATGTTTATGTATGTACACGTGTATTGCCAGATAGGCCTATGCCGCCAGTATCCTGACGCATGAGTCTCTCAGTTGGGTTTTTTCCAGTGAGAAATTTGGCAATATTTTGGCTCGGATGTCGAGCTGGTGAGTGTCTCTTCATTCTCAAACAACGTTGAGGCTCGCAGTTCAGATAAATGTCGAGAAAAATATCCTCATTCGCAGCCATGTTTTCTGATGTGTTTGTATGTACACGTGTATTGCCTCATAGGCCTATGCCGCCCGTGTCCTGACGTATGAGTCTCACAGTTTGGGTTTTTTCCAGTGGGAAATTTGGAAATATTTTGGCTCAGATGTCGAGCAGGCGAAGGTCTCTTCATTCTCGAACAACGTTGAGGTTTGCAGCTCAGATATAAGTTCATAACATTATCCTCATTCGCAGCCATGTTTTTGTATGTTTATGCGTGTACACGTGTATTGCCGCATAGGCCTATGCCGCCAAGGTTCTGACGCATGAGTCTCAAAGTTTTGGTCTGTTCCGGTGACATTTTGGCGATATGTTAGCTCAGATGTGGAGGTGGTGAATGTCTCTTCATTCTCGAACTACGTTGAGGTTCGCAGCTCAGATATAAGTTCATACAATTATCCTCATTCGCAGCCATGTTTTCTTATGTGTTTGTATGTACACGTGTATTGCCACATAGGCATATGCCGCCAGTGTCCTGACGCATGAGTCTCTCAGTTTAGGTTTGTTCCAGTGAGGAATTTGGCAATATTTTGGCTCAGATTTCGAGCAGGCGAGTGTCTCTTCATTCTCGAACAACGTTGAGGTTCGCAGCTCAGATATATGTCGTGAAAATTTTCCTCATTCGCAGCCATGTTTTCTTATGTTTATGTATGTACACGTGTATTGCCAGATAGGCCTATGCCGCCAGTATCCTGACGCATGAGTCTCTCAGTTGGGTTTTTTCCAGTGAGAAATTTGGCAATATTTTGGCTCGGATGTCGAGCTGGTGAGTGTCTCTTCATTCTCGAACAGCGTTGAGGTTCGCAGCTCACATATATGTCGAGAACATTATCCTCATTCGCAGCCATGTTTTCTGATGTGTATGTATGTACACGTGTATTGCCACATAGGCCTATGCCGCCTGTCACAGTTGAGGGCGATATTTTACGCCAAGTGTATGTTTGCTATAGTTTTTTCAACTACATGTTAATAAGTCTGACCTAATTACCTTATATGTACATATTATGCAAAGCAGGGTGGGGTCTTGTATTGTTCACGCCCGTGTGCACTGTGGGTAGTAACTTTGTAAGGTGTTAATTAGTATTTGAATACTGGCTCACTGGGGTGTACACAGTACATGTACATCGGGTGTTGTAAATTGAGGGGCGTTTTTGGTGGAGAGGCAGACAGGCCTGAAGTGCAATAGCACGTATACATGACCGAGCGATAGCTCCTGTACTTAGTGTAATTTTGCTAAGTTCTGTTGGTGGATCTGAATAATCCCGAGTTGGCGATAGCCCGATTTTCAGCGGTAGCTGAGAAAATATTAGTTAGCTGCATTGTCAGTGTATTTGCACCCCTTGACCGCGTTTTCAAGTAGTAGGAGCCAGTATATACTGTAAGTTTTGTTTAATTGGTTTTCTTATTCATTTAATTATATTACTTCATTTTAGTGATCAATGAATGTCATTTTTGATGTATTGCAAATCTGATTCTAAGACACGCCCCTTTGGGTGGATTGACATTGATTTCGTAATCTTTTGATTGGAAATCCTAGGATGGGTTTGTATTATTGTATTTAACATTTTCAGGGCTCCTTACTGTGGAGTTTTACAAACCACGTTCAGTCCTGATGATGTTCACTCCTAACTGATTTACATTTTGCACGTTTTGGTGGAGACCACTTCATTGCCTCGCCGCATAGCTAGGCATACGGCCATGGACATCTGCCCCTCGTAGCTGGTACCACAGCCATCACGCCGCGCCGGGGTATAACAGTGCCAGGATATGAACCGCTAGTCGGAGGCTCACCGAAAGTGAACTGTTCAATAAGTTGTGTACGATAACCCATTATTATAATACCCGAGGGTATTAATCAATGTAAAGTTTGTGTACACTACGTTTATAATCATTTTAGAGCTTGTGGAACACATGTATTTCTTTTTGTATTTTGTTCGACTTTGGTTGAATTGGATTAGATAGCCTGGTAATCCAATTGGCTATACATCTTACTCGTACCTCTTTATTTTGTTATAGTGTAGATATTGTAAATAAATATTGGTATAATTATTGTATACTTTGCTTACTTTGATTTATGTCCGAGAGTCAAAAATGATGAGACCGGGTGCACATTGCATGTGAGAGGGTAGGGGGGACCCGGGTTTATGACACCGCCAGTATACTGACGCATGAGTCTCTCAGTTTGTTTGTTTTTCCAGTGAGAAATTTGGCAATATTTTGGCTCGGATGTTGAGCTGGTGAGTGTCTCTTCATTCTCGAACAACGTTGAGGCTCACAGCTCAGATATATGTCGAGAAAATGGTCCTTATTCGCAGCCATGTTTTCTTATGTGTATGGATGTACACGTGTATTGCCTCCTAGGCCTATGCCGCCAGTGTCCTGACGCATGAGTCTCACAGTTTTGTTTTTTTCCAGTGAGAAATTTGGAAATATTTTGGCTCAGATGTCGAGCTGGCGAGTGTCTCTTCATTCTCGAACTACGTTGAGGTTCGCAGCTCAGATATAAGTTCATAAAATTATCCCCATTCGCAGCCATGTTTTCTGATGTGTTTGTATGTACACGTGTATTGCCACATAGGCATATGCCGCCAGTGTCCTGACGCATGAGTCTCTCAGTTTAGGTTTGTTCCAGTGAGTAATTTGGCAATATTTTGGCTCAGATGTCGAGCTGGTGAGTGTCCCTTCATTCTCGAACAACGTTGAGGTTCGCAGCTCAGATATATGTCGTGAAAATTGTCCTCATTCGCAGCCATGTTTTCTTATGTTTATGTATGTACACGTGTATTGCCAGATAGGCCTATGCCGCCAGTATCCTGACGCATGAGTCTCTCAGTTGGTTTTTTTCCAGTGAGAAATTTGGCAATATTTTGGCTCGGATGTCGAGCTGGTGAGTGTCTCTTCATTCTCGAACAGCGTTGAGGTTCGCAGCTCAGATATATGTCGAGAACATTATCCTCATTCGCAGCATGTTTTCTGATGTGTATGTATGTACACGTGTATTGCCTCATAGGCCTATGCCGCCAGTGTCCTGCCGCATAAGTCTCTCAGTTTTTGTTTTTTTGAGTGAGAAATTTGGCAATATTTTGGCTTGGATGTCGAGCTGGTAGGTGTCTCTTCATTCTCGAACAACGTTGAGGCTCGCAGCTCAGATATATGTCGAGAAAATTATCCTCATTCGCAGCCATGTTTTCTGATGTGTATGTATGTACATGTGTATCGCCACATAGGCATATGCCGCCAGTGTCCTGACGCATGAGTCTCAAAGTTTTGGTCTCTTCCGGTGAGAATTTTGGCGATATGTTAGCTCAAATGTGGAGGTGGTGAATGTATCTTCATTCTCAAACAACGTTGAGGTTCGCAGCCCCGATATAAGTTAATAAAATTATCCTCATTCGCAGCCATGTTTTCTGATGTGTTTGTATGTACACGTGTATTGCCACAAAGGCATATGCCGCCAGTGTCCTGACGCATGAGTCTCTCAGTTTAGGTTTGTTCCAGTGAACAATTTGGCAATATTTTGGCTCAGATGTCGAGCTGGTGAGTGTCCCTTCATTCTCAAACAACGTTGAGGTTCGCAGCTCAGATATATGTCGTGAAAATTGTCCTCATTCGCAGCCATGTTTTCTTATGTGTATGTATGGATGTACACGTGTAATGCCTCATAGGTCTATGCCGCCAGTGTCCTGATGACGCATGAGTCTCACAGTTTTGTTTTTTTCCAGTGAGAAATTTGGCAATATTTTGGCTCAGATGTCGAGCTGGTGAGTGTCTCTTCATTCTCGAACAACGTTAAGGTTCGCAGCTCAGATATATGTCGAGAACATTATCCTCATTCGCAGCCATGTTTTCTGATGTGTATGTATGTACCCGTGTATTGCCGCATAGGCCTATGCCGCCAGTATCCTGACGCATGAGTCTCTCAGTTTGTTATTTTTTCCAGTGAGAAATTTGGCAATATTTTTGATCAGATGTCGGGCTGGTGAGTGTCTCTTCATTCTCGAAGAACGTTGAGGCTCGCAGCTCAAATATAAGTCGACAAAAATATCCTCATTCGCAGCCATGTTTTCTTATGTGTATGTATGGATGTACACGTGTATTGCCTCATAGGCCTATGCCACCAGTGTCCTGACGCATGGGTCTCACAATTTGGTTTTTTTCCTGTGAGAAATTTGGCAATATTTTGGCTCAGATGTCGAGCTGGCGAGTGTCTCTTCATTCTCGAACAACGTTGAGGTTCGCATCTCAGATATATGTCGAGAAACTTGTCCTCATTCGCAGCCATGTTTTCTTATGTGTATGTATGTACACGTGTATTGCCTCATAGGCCTATGCCGCCAGTGTCCTGAATCATGAGTCTCACAGTTTTGTTCTCTTCCTGTGAGAATTGTGGCGATATGTTAGCTCAGATGTCGAGCTGGTGAGTGTCTTTTCATTCTCGAACAACGTTGAGGTTCGCAGCTCAAATATAAGTCGAGAAAATTATCCTTATTCGCATCCATGTTTTCTTATGTGTATGTATGTACACGTGTATTACCGCATAGGCCTATGCCGCCATTGTCCTGACGCATGAGTCTCAAAGGTTTTGTCTCTTCCGATGAGAATTTTGGCGATATGTTAGCTCAGATGTGGAGGTGGTGCATGTGTCTTCATTCTCGAATAACGTTGATGTTAGCAGCTCAGATATATGTCGAGAAAATTATCCCCATTCGCAGCCATGTTTTCTGATGTGTATTTATGTACCCGTGTATTGCCACATAGGCCTATGCCGCCAGTATCCTGACGCATGAGTCTCTCAGTTTGGTTTTTTCCAGTGAGAAATTTGGCAATATTTTGGCTCGGATGTCGAGCTGGTGAGTGTCTCTTTATTCTCGAACAAAGTTGAGGCTCGCAGCTCAGATATATGTCGAGAAAATTGTCCTCATTCGCAGCCATGTTTTCTGATGTGTTTGTATGTACACGTGTATTGCCACATAGGCATATGCCGCCAGTGTCCTGACGCATGAGTCTCTCAGTTTAGGTTTGTTCCAGTGAGAAATTTGGCAATATTTTGGCTCAGATGTCGAGCTGGTGAGTGTCTCTTCATTCTCGAACATTGTTGAGGTTCGCAGCTCAGATATATGTTGACAAAATTTTTCTCATTCGTAGCCATGTTTTCTGATGTGTTTGTATGTACACGTGTATTGCCACATAGGCATATGCCGCCAGTGTCCTGACGCATGAGTCTCACAGTTTAGGTTTGTTCCAGTGAGAAATTTGGCAATATTTTGGCTCGGATGTCGAGCTGATGAGTGTCTCTTCATTCTCGAACAGCGTTGAGGTTCGCAGCTCAGATATATGTCGAGAACATTATCCTCATTCGCAGCCATGTTTTCTGATGTGTATGTATGTACACGTGTATTGCCTCATAGGCCTATGCCGACAGTGTCCTGCCGCATAAGTCTCTCAGTTTTTTTTTTTTCAGTGAGAAATTTGGCAATATTTTGGCTCGGATGTCGAGCTGGTGAGTGTCTCTTCATTCTCGAACAACGTTGAGGCTCGCAGCTCAGATATATGTCGAGAAAATTATCCTCATTTGCAGCCATGTTTTCTGATGTGTATGTATGTACATGTGTATCGCCACATAGGCATATGCCGCCAGTGTCCTGACGCATGAGTCTCAAAGTTTTGGTCTCTTCCGGTGAGAATTTTGACGATATGTTAGCTCAAATGTGGAGGTGGTGAATGTATCTTCATTCTCAAACAACGTTGAGGTTCGCAGCTCCGATATAAGTTCATAAAATTATCCTCATTCGCAGCCATGTTTTCTGATGTGTTTGTATGTACACGTGTATTGCCTCATAGGCCTATGCCGCCAGTGTCCTGACGCATGAGTCTCAAAGTTTTGGTCTCTTCCGGTGAGAATTTTGACGATGTGTTAGCTCAGATGTGGAGGTGGTGAATGTCTCTTCATTCTCGAACAACGTTGAGGTTCGCAGCTCAGATATATGTTGAGAACATTATCCTCATTCGCAGCCATGTTTTCTGATGTGTATGTATGTACACGTGTATTGGCACATAGGCCTATGCCGCCAGTATCCTGACGCATGATTCTCTCAGTTTGTTTGTTTTTCCAATGACAAAATTGGCAATATTTTGGCCCGGATGGCGAGCTGGTGAGTGTCTCTTCATTCTCGAACAACGTTGAGGCTCGCAGCTCAGATATATGTCGAGAAAATTATCCTCATTCGCAGCCATGTTTTCTGATGTGTATGTATGTACACGTGTATTGCCTCATAGGCCTATGCCGCCAGTGTCCTGCCGCATAAGTCTCTCAGTTTGTTATTTTTTCAGTGAGAAATTTGGCAATATTTTGGCTCGGATGTCGAGCTGGTGAGTGTCTCTTCATTCTCGAACAACGTTGAGGCTCGCAGCTCAGATATATGTCGAGAAAATTATCCTCATTCGCAGCCATGTTTTCTGATGTGTATGTATGTACATGTGTATCGCCACATAGGCATATGCCGCCAGTGTCCTGACGCATGAGTCTCAAAGTTTTGGTCTCTTCCGGTGAGAATTTTGGCGATATGTTAGCTCAAATGTGGAGGTGGTGAATGTATCTTCATTCTCAAACAACGTTGAGGTTCGCAGTTCCGATATAAGTTCATAAAATTATCCTCATTCGCAGCCATGTTTTCTGATGTGTATGTATGTACATGTGTATCGCCACATAGGCATATGCCGCCAGTGTCCTGACGCATGAGTCTCAAAGTTTTGGTCTCTTCCGGTGAGAATTTTGGCGATATGTTAGCTCAAATGTGGAGGTGGTGAATGTCTCTTCATTCTCGAACAACGTTGAGGTTCGCAGCTCAGATATATGTTGAGAACATTATCCTCATTCGCAGCCATGTTTTCTGATGTGTATGTATGTACACGTGTATTGGCACATAGGCCTATGCCGCCAGTATCCTGACGCATGATTCTCTCAGTTTGTTTGTTTTTCCAATGACAAAATTGGCAATATTTTGGCTCGGATGGCGAGCTGGTGAGTGTCTCTTCATTCTCGAACAACGTTGAGGCTCGCAGCTCAGATATATGTCGAGAAAAATATTCTCATTTGCAGCCATGTTTTCTGATGTGTTTGTATGTACACGTGTAGTGCCACAAAGGCATATGCCGCCAGTGTCCTGACGCATGAGTCTCTCAGTTTAGGTTTGTTCCAGTGAGAAATTTGGCAATATTTTGGCTCAGATGTCGAGCTGTTGAGTGTCTCTTCATTCTCAAACAACGTTGAGGTTCGCAGCTCAGATATATGTCGAGAACATTATCTTCATTCGCAGCCATGTTTTCTGATGTGTATGTATGTACAAGTGTATTGCCACTTAGGCCTATGCCGCCAGTATCCTGACGCATGAGTCTCTCAGTTTGGTTTTTTTCCAGTGAGAAATTTGGCAATATTTTGGCTCGGATGTCGAGCTGGTGAGTGTCTCTTTATTCTCGAACAACGTTGAGGCTCGCAGCTCAGATATATGTTGACAAAATTATTCTCATTCGTAGCCATGTTTTCTGATGTGTATGTATGTACACGTGTATTGCCTCATAGGCCTATGCCGCCAGTGTCCTGACGCATGAGTCTCTCAGTTTGGTTTTTTCCAGTGAGAAATTTGGCAATATTTTGGCTCGGATGTCGAGCTGGTGAGTGTCTCTTTATTCTCGAACAACGTTGAGGCTCGCAGCTCAGATATATGTCGAGAAAATTGTCCTCATTCGCAGCCATGTTTTCTGATGTGTTTGTATGTACACGTGTATTGCCACATAGGCATATGCCGCCAGTGTCCTGACGCATGAGTATCTCAGTTTAGGTTTGTTCCAGTGAGAAATTTGGCAATATTTTGGCTCAGATGTCGAGCTGGTGAGTGTCTCTTCATTCTCGAACATTGTTGAGGTTCGCAGCTCAGATATATGTTGACAAAATTGTTCTCATTCGTAGCCATGTTTTCTGATGTGGTTGTATGTACACGTGTATTGCCACATAGGCATATGTCGCCAGTGTCCTGACGCATGAGTCTCACAGTTTAGGTTTGTTCCAGTGAGAAATTTGGCAATATTTTGGCTCGGATGTCGAGCTGGTGAGTGTCTCTTCATTCTCGAACAGCGTTGAGGTTCGCAGCTCAGATATATGTCGAGAACATTATCCTCATTCGCAGCCATGTTTTCTGATGTGTATGTATGTACACGTGTATTGCCTCATAGGCCTATGCCGCCAGTGTCCTGCCGCATAAGTCTCTCAGTTTTTGTTTTTTTCAGTGAGAAATTTGGCAATATTTTGGCTCGGATGTCGAGCTGGTGAGTGTCTCTTCATTCTCGAACAACGTTGAGGCTCGCAGCTCAGATATATGTCGAGAAAATTATCCTCATTTCCAGCCATGTTTTCTGATGTGTATGTATGTACATGTGTATCGCCACATAGGCATATGCCGCCAGTGTCCTGACGCATGAGTCTCAAAGTTTTGGTCTCTTCCGGTGATAATTTTGGCGATATGTTAGCTCAAATGTGGAGGTGGTGAATGTATCTTCATTCTCAAACAACGTTGAGGTTCGCAGCTCCGATATAAGTTCATAAAATTATCCTCATTCGCAGCCATGTTTTCTGATGTGTTTGTATGTACACGTGTATTGCCTCATAGGCCTATGCCGCCAGTGTCCTGACGCATGAGTCTCAAAGTTTTGGTCTCTTCCGGTGAGAATTTTGACGATGTGTTAGCTCAGATGTGGAGGTGGTGAATGTCTCTTCATTCTCGAACAACGTTGAGGTTCGCAGCTCAGATATATGTTGAGAACATTATCCTCATTCGCAGCCATGTTTTCTGATGTGTATGTATGTACACGTGTATTGGCACATAGGCCTATGCCGCCAGTATCCTGACGCATGATTCTCTCAGTTTGTTTGTTTTTCCAATGACAAAATTGGCAATATTTTGGCTCGGATGGCGAGCTGGTGAGTGTCTCTTCATTCTCGAACAACGTTGAGGCTCGCAGCTCAGATATATGTCGAGAAAATTATCCTCATTCGCAGCCATGTTTTCTGATGTGTATGTATGTACACGTGTATTGCCTCATAGGCCTATGCCGCCAGTGTCCTGCCGCATAAGTCTCTCAGTTTGTTATTTTTTCAGTGAGAAATTTGGCAATATTTTGGCTCGGATGGCGAGCTGGTGAGTGTCTCTTCATTCTCGAACAAAGTTGAGGCTCGCAGCTCAGATATATGTCGAGAAAATTATCCTCATTCGCAGCCATGTTTTCTGATGTGTATGTATGTACATGTGTATCGCCACATAGGCATATGCCGCCAGTGTCCTGACGCATGAGTCTCAAAGTTTTGGTCTCTTCCGGTGAGAATTTTGGCGATATGTTACCTCAAATGTGGAGGTGGTGAATGTATCTTCATATTCAAACAACGTTGAGGTTCGCAGTTCCGATATAAGTTCATAAAATTATCCTCATTCGCAGCCATGTTTTCTGATGTGTTTGTATGTACACGTGTATTGCCTCATAGGCCTATGCCGCCAGTGTCCTGACGCATGAGTCTCAAAGTTTTGGTCTCTTCCGGTGAGAATGTTGACGATGTGTTAGCTCAGATGTGGAGGTGGTGAATGTCGCTTCATTCTCGAACAACGTTGAGGTTCGCAGCTCAGATATAAGTTCATAAAATTATCCTCATTCGCAGCCATGTTTTCTTATGTTTATGCGTGTACACGTGTATTGCCGCATAGGCCTATGTCGCCAGTGTCCTGACGCATGAGTCTCTCAGTTTGTTTTTTTTGCAGTGAGAAATTTGGTAATATTTTGGCTCGGATGTCGAGCTGGTGAGTGTCTCTTCATTCTCGAACAACGTTGAGGTTCGCAGCTCAGATATATGTCGAGAACATTATCCTCATTCGCAGCCATGTTTTCTGATGTGTATGTATGTACACGTGTATTGGCACATAGGCCTATGCCGCCAGTATCCTGACGCATGAGTCTCTCAGTTTAGGTTTGTTCCAGTGAGAAATTTGGCAATATTTTGGCTCAGATGTCGAGCTGGTGAGTGTCTCTTCATTCTCGAACAACGTTGAGGTTCGCAGCTCAGATATATGTCGAGAACATTATCCTCATTCGCAGCCATGTTTTCTGATGTGTATGTATGTACACGTGTATTGGCACATAGGCCTATGCCGCCAGTGTCCTGACGCATGAGTCTCTCAGTTTAGGTTTGTTCCCGTGAGAAATTTGGCAATATTTTGGCTCAGATGTCGAGCTGGTGAGTGTCTCTTCATTCTCGAACAACGTTGAGGTTCGCAGCTCAGATATATGTCGAGAACATTATCCTCATTCGCAGCCATGTTTTCTGATGTGTATGTATGTACACGTGTATTGGCACATAGGCCTATGCCGCCAGTATCCTGACGCATGATTCTCTCAGTTTGTTTGTTTTTCCAATGACAAAATTGGCAATATTTTGGCTCGGATGGCGAGCTGGTGAGTGTCTCTTCATTCTCGAACAACGTTGAGGCTCGCAGCTCAGATATATGTCGAGAAAATTATCCTCATTCGCAGCCATGTTTTCTGATGTGTATGTATGTACACGTGTATTGCCTCATAGGCCTATGCCGCCAGTGTCCTGCCGCATAAGTCTCTCAGTTTGTTATTTTTTCAGTGAGAAATTTGGAAATATATTGAGCTGGCGAGTGTCTCTTCATTCTCGAACAACGTTGAGGTTCGCAGCTCAGATATATGTTGAGAACATTATCCTCATTCGCAGCCATGTTTTCTGATGTGTATGTATCCTCAGTTTGGTTTGTTTGCAGTGAGAAATTTGGTAATATTTTGGCTCAGATATTGAGCTGGTGAGTGTCTCTTCATTCTCGAACAACGTTGAGGTTCGCAGCTCAGATATAAGTTCATAAAATTATCCTCATTCGCAGCCATGTTTTCTTATGTTTATGCGTGTACACGTGTATTGTCGCATAAGCCTATGCCGCCAGTGTCCTGACGCATGAGTCTTAAAGTTTTGGTATCTTCCGGTGAGAATTTTGGCGATATGTTAGCTCAGATGTGGAGGTGGTGAATGTCTCTTCATTCTCGAACAACGTTGAGGTTCGCAGCTCATATATATGTCGAGAACATTATCCTCATTCGCAGCCATGTTTTCTGATGTGTATGTATGTACACGTGTATTGCCACATAGGCCTATGCCGCCAGTATACTGACGCATTAGCCTCTCAGTTTGTTTGTTTTTCCAGTGAGAAATCTAGCAATATTTTGGCTCTGATGTCGAGCTGGTGAGTGTCTCTTCATTCTCGAACAACGTTGAGGCTCGCAGCTCAGATATATGTCGAGAAAATTGTCCTCATTCGCAGCCATGTTTTCTTATGTGTATGGATGTACACGTGTATTGCCTCAGAGGCCTATGTCGCCAGTGTCCTGACGCATGAGTCTCACAGTTGTAGGTTTTTCCAGTGAGAAATTTGGAAATATTTTGGCTCAGATATCGAGCTGGCGAGTGTCTCTTCATTCTCGAACAACGTTGAGGTTCGCAGCTCAGATATAACTTCATACAATTATCCTCATTCGCAGCCATGTTTTCTTATGTTTATGCGTGTACACGTGTATTGCCGCATAGGCCTATGTCGCCAGTGTCCTGACGCATGAGTCTCAATGTTTTGGTCTCTTCCGGTGAGAATTTTGGCGATATGTTAGCTCAGATGTGGAGGTGGTGAATGTCTCTTCATTCTCCAACAACGTTGAGGTTCGCAGCTCAGATATATGTCGAGAAAAATATCCTCATTCGCAGCCATGTTTTCTGATGTGTTTGTATGTACACGTGTATTGCCGCATAGGCATATGCCGCCAGTGTCCTGACGCATGAGTCTCTCAGTTTAGGTTTGTTCCAGTGAGAAATTTGGCAATATTTTGGCTCAGATGTCGAGCTGGTGATTGTCTCTTCATTCTCGAACAACGTTGAGGTTCGCAGCTCAGATATATGTCGAGAACATTATCCTCATTCGCAGCCATGTTTTTGTATGTGTATGTATGTACACGTGTATTGCCACATAGGCCTATGCCGCCAGTATACTGACGCATGAGCCTCTCAGTTTGGTTTTTTTTCAGTGAGAAATATGGCAATATTTTGGCTTGTATGTCGAGCTGGTGAGTGTCTCTTTATTCTCGAACAACGTTGAGGCTCGCAGCTCAGATATATGTCGAGAAAATTGTCCTCATTCGCAGCCATGTTTTCTTATGTGTATGGATGTACACGTGTATTGCCTCAGAGGCCTATGCCGCCAGTGTCCTGACGCATGAGTCTCACAGTTTGTTTTTTTTCCAGTGAGAAATTTGGTAATATTTTGGCTCGGATGTCGAGCTGGTGAGTGTCTCTTCATTCTCGAACAACGTTGAGGTTCGCAGCTCAGATATAAGTTCATAAAATTATCCTCATTCGCAGCCATGTTTTCTTATGTTTATGCGTGTACACGTGTATTGCCGCATAGGCCTATGCCCCCAGTGTCCTGACGCATGAGTCTCAAAGTTTTGGTATCTTCCGGTGAGAATGTTGGCGATATGTTAGCTCAGATGTGGAGGTGGTGAATGTCTCTTCATTCTCGAACAACGTTGAGGTTCGCAGCTCATATATATGTCGAGAACATTATCCTCATTCGCAGCCATGTTTTCTGATGTGTATGTATGTACACGTGTATTGCCACATAGGCCTATGCCGCCAGTATACTGACGCATTAGCCTCTCAGTTTGTTTGTTTTTCCAGTGAGAAATCTAGCAATATTTTGGCTCGGATGTCGAGCTGGTGAATGTCTCTTCATTCTCGAACAACGTTGAGGTTCGCAGCTCATATATATGTCGAGAACATTATCCTCATTCGCAGCCATGTTTTCTGATGTGTATGGATGTACACGTGTATTGCCACATAGGCATATGCCGCCAGTGTCCTGACGCATGAGTCTCTCAGTTTAGGTTTGTTCCCGTGAGAAATTTGGCAATATTTTGGCTCAGATGTCGAGCTGGTGAGTGTCTCTTCATTCTCGAACAACGTTGAGGTTCGCAGCTCAGATATATGTCGAGAACATTATCCTCATTCGCAGCCATGTTTTCTGATGTGTATGTATGTACACGTGTAATGCCACATAGGCCTATGCCGCCAGTCTCCTGACGCATGAGTCTCTCAGTTTGGTTTTTTTCCAGTGAGAAATTGTGCAATATTTTGGCTCGGATGTCGAGCAGGTGAGTGTCTCTTCATTCTCGAACAACGTTGAGGCTCGCAGCTCAGATATATGTCGACAAAATGTGACCTGTTCCAACGAAACCCGGACAAAGTCGCACAATGTGTTTTGTCACAATGTACTCCTGAATTCATTTTGGGATGGATTTTACCATTTTGAGGTTTTAGGTTTTCCTAAGTCACTCACTATTAATCTACAATCTCCTCAAATTTGAACAAAATCCGTCTACCAGAAGTGTGGTTTTTGGGTCAATTTTGTGAAACATTTGTGTATGGAAATAATACGCTTTTCTGAACTTCAAAGCTGTTTATCTCATAATTAGGTTGTCGGGGTTTTATCACTAAATCCAGACCCCAGGGAAAATAGGGTGGTGGTACATATGTAAATGATACATCATTTTAAAGCTGAGAACCTAGAGAATTAAAAAAAAGCAAAATCTGAAAAACTAAAAAGTCGACTTTGTCCGGGTTTCGTTGGAACAGGTCACAAATTATCCTCGTTTGTAGCCATGTTTTCTTATGTGTATGTATGTACACGTGTATTGCCTCATAGGCCTATGCCGCCAGTATCCTGACGCATGAGTCTCAAAGTGTTGGTCTCTTCCGGTGAGAATTTTGGCGATGTGTTAACTCAGATGTGGAGGTGGTGAATGTCTCTTCATTCTCGAACAACGTTGAGGTTCGCAGCTCAGATATATGTCGAGAACATTATCCTCATTCGCAGCCATGTTTTCTGATGTGTATGTATGTACACGTGTATTGCCACATAGACCTATGCCGCCAGTATACTGACGCATGAGCCTATCAGTTTGTTTGTTTTTCCAGTGAGAAATCTCGCAATATTGTGGCTCGGATGTCGAGCTGGTGAGTGTCTCTTCATTCTCGAACAACGTTGAGGTTCGCAGCTCAGATATAAGTTCATAACATTATCCTCATTCGCAGCCATGTTTTCTTATGTTGATGCGTGTACACGTGTATTGCCGCATATGCCTATGCCGCCAGTGTCCTGACGCATGAGTCTCAAAGTTTTGGTCTCTTCCGGTGAGAATGTTGGCGATGTGTTAGCTCAGATGTGGAGGTGGTGAATGTCTTTTTATTCTCGAACAACGTTGAGGTTCGCAGCTCAGATATATGTCGAGAACATTATCCTCATTCGCAGCCATGTTTTTTGATGTGTATGTATGTACACGTGTATTGCCACATAGGCCTATGCCGCCAGTATACTGACGCATGAACCTCTCAGTTTGGTTTTTTTTCAGTGAGAAATATGGCAATATTTTGGCTTGTATGTCGAGCTGGTGAGTGTCTCTTTATTCTCGAACAACGTTGAGGCTCGCAGCTCAGATATATGTCGAGACAATTATCCTCATTCGCAGCCATGTTTTCTGATGTGTATGTATGTACATGTGTATCGCCACATAGGCATATGCCGCCAGTGTTCTGACGCATGAGTCTCAAAGTTTTGGTCTCTTCCGGTGAGAATTTTGGCGATATGTTAGCTCAAATGTGGAGGTGGTGAATGTATCTTCATTCTCAAACAACGTTGAGGTTCGCAGTTCCGATATAAGTTCATAAAATTATCCTCATTCGCAGCCATGTTTTCTGATGTGTTTGTATGTACACGTGTATTGCCTCATAGTTCTATGCCGCCAGTGTCCTGACGCATGAGTCTCAAAGTTTTGGTCTCTTCCGGTGAGAATTTTGACGATGTGTTAGCTCAGATGTGGAGGTGGTGAATGTCTCTTCATTCTCGAACAACGTTGAGGTTCGCAGCTCAGATATATGTTGAGAACATTATCCTCATTCGCAGCCATGTTTTCTGATGTGTATGTATGTACACGTGTATTGGCACATAGGCCTATGCCGCCAGTATCCTGACGCATGATTCTCTCAGTTTGTTTGTTTTTCCAATGACAAAATTGGCAATATTTTGGCTCGGATGGCGAGCTGGTGAGTGTCTCTTCATTCTCGAACAACGTTGAGGCTCGCAGCTCAGATATATGTCGAGAAAAATATTCTCATTTGCAGCCATGTTTTCTGATGTGTTTGTATGTACACGTGTAGTGCCACATAGGCATATGCCGCCAGTGTCCTGACGCATGAGTCTCTCAGTTTAGGTTTGTTCCAGTGAGAAATTTGGCAATATTTTGGCTCAGATGTCGAGCTGTTGAGTGTCTCTTCATTCTCAAACAACGTTGAGGTTCTCAGCTCAGATATATGTCGAGAACATTATCTTCATTCGCAGCCATGTTTTCTGATGTGTATGTATGTACAAGTGTATTGCCACTTAGGCCTATGCCGCCAGTATCCTGACGCATGAGTCTCTCAGTTTGGTTTTTTTCCAGTGAGAAATTTGGCAATATTTTGGCTCGGATGTCGAGCTGGTGAGTGTCTCTTTATTCTCGAACAACGTTGAGGCTCGCAGCTCAGATATATGTTGACAAAATTATTCTCATTCGTAGCCATGTTTTCTGATGTGTATGTATGTACACGTGTATTGCCTCATAGGCCTATGCCGCCAGTGTCCTGACGCATGAGTCTCTCAGTTTGGTTTTTTCCAGTGAGAAATTTGGCAATATTTTGGCTCGGATGTCGAGCTGGTGAGTGTCTCTTTATTCTCGAACAACGTTGAGGCTCGCAGCTCAGATATATGTCGAGAAAATTGTCCTCATTCGCAGCCATGTTTTCTGATGTGTTTGTATGTACACGTGTATTGCCACATAGGCATATGCCGCCAGTGTCCTGACGCATGAGTCTCTCAGTTTAGGTTTGTTCCAGTGAGAAATTTGGCAATATTTTGGCTCAGATGTCGAGCTGGTGAGTGTCTCTTCATTCTCGAACATTGTTGAGGTTCGCAGCTCAGATATATGTTGACAAAATTGTTCTCATTCGTAGCCATGTTTTCTGATGTGGTTGTATGTACACGTGTATTGCCACATAGGCATATGTCGCCAGTGTCCTGACGCATGAGTCTCACAGTTTAGGTTTGTTCCAGTGAGAAATTTGGCAATATTTTGGCTCGGATGTCGAGCTGGTGAGTGTCTCTTCATTCTCGAACAGCGTTGAGGTTCGCAGCTCAGATATATGTCGAGAACATTATCCTCATTCGCAGCCATGTTTTCTGATGTGTATGTATGTACACGTGTATTGCCTCATAGGCCTATACCGCCAGTGTCCTGACGCATAAGTCTCTCAGTTTGTTTTTTTTTCAGTGAGAAATTCGGCAATATTTTGGCTCGGATGTCGAGCTGGTGAGTGTCTCTTCATTCTCGAACAACGTTGAGGCTCGCAGCTCAGATATATGTCGAGAAAATTATCCTCATTTGCAGCCATGTTTTCTGATGTGTATGTATGTACATGTGTATCGCCACATAGGCATATGCCGCCAGTGTCCTGACGCATGAGTCTCAAAGTTTTGGTCTCTTCCGGTGAGAATTTTGGCGATATGTTAGCTCAAATGTGGAGGTGGTGAATGTATCTTCATTCTCAAACAACGTTGAGGTTTGCAGCTCCGATATAAGTTCATAAAATTATCCTCATTCGCAGCCATGTTTTCTGATGTGTTTGTATGTACACGTGTATTGCCTCATAGGCCTATGCCGCCAGTGTCCTGACGCATGAGTCTCAAAGTTTTGGTCTCTTCCGGTGAGAATTTTGACGATGTGTTAGCTCAGATGTGGAGGTGGTGAATGTCTCTTCATTCTCGAACAACGTTGAGGTTCGCAGCTCAGATATATGTTGAGAACATTATCCTCATTCGCAGCCATGTTTTCTGATGTGTATGTATGTACACGTGTATTGCCTCATAGGCCTATGCCGCCAGTGTCCTGCCGCATAAGTCTCTCAGTTTGTTATTTTTTCAGTGAGACATTTGGCAATATTTTGGCTCGGATGTCGAGCTGGTGAGTGTCTCTTCATTCTCGAACAACGTTGAGGCTCGCAGCTCAGATATATGTCGAGAAAATTATCCTCATTCGCAGCCATGTTTTCTGATGTGTATGTATGTACATGTGTATCGCCACATAGGCATATGCCGCCAGTGTCCTGACGCATGAGTCTCAAAGTTTTGGTCTCTTCCGGTGAGAATTTTGGCGATATGTTACCTCAAATGTGGAGGTGGTGAATGTATCTTCATATTCAAACAACGTTGAGGTTCGCAGTTCCGATATAAGTTCATAAAATTATCCTCATTCGCAGCCATGTTTTCTGATGTGTTTGTATGTACACGTGTATTGCCTCATAGGCCTATGCCGCCAGTGTCCTGACGCATGAGTCTCAAAGTTTTGGTCTCTTCCGGTGAGAATGTTGACGATGTGTTAGCTCAGATGTGGAGGTGGTTAATGTCTCTTCATTCTCGAACAACGTTGAGGTTCGCAGCTCAGATATATGTTGAGAACATTATCCTCATTCGCAGCCATGTTTTCCGATGTGTATGTATGTACACGTGTATTGGCACATAGGCCTATGCCGCCAGTATCCTGACGCATGATTCTCTCAGTTTGTTTGTTTTTCCAATGACAAAATTGGAAATATTTTGGCTCGGATGGCGAGCTGGTGAGTGTCTCTTCATTCTCGAACAACGTTGAGGCTCGCAGCTCAGATATATGTCGAGAAAAATATTCTCATTTGCAGCCATGTTTTCTGATGTGTTTGTATGTACACGTGTAGTGCCACATAGGCATATGCCGCCAGTGTCCTGACGCATGAGTCTCTCAGTTTAGGTTTGTTCCAGTGAGAAATTTGGCAATATTTTGGCTCAGATGTCGAGCTGTTGAGTGTCTCTTCATTCTCAAACAACGTTGAGGTTCGCAGCTCAGATATATGTCGAGAACATTATCCTCATTCGCAGCCATGTTTTCTGATGTGTATGTATGTACAAGTGTATTGCCACTTAGGCCTATGCCGCCAGTATCCTGACGCATGAGTCTCTCAGTTTGGTTTTTTTCCAGTGAGAAATTTGGCAATATTTTGGCTCGGATGTCGAGCTGGTGAGTGTCTCTTTATTCTCGAACAACGTTGAGGTTCGCAGCTCAGATATATGTTGAGAACATTATCCTCATTCGCAGCCATGTTCTCTGATGTGTATGTATGTACACGTGTATTGCCACATAGGCCTATGCCGCCAGTATCCTGACGCATGAGTCTCTCAGTTTGGTTTTTTTCCAGTGAGAAATTTGGCAATATTTTGGCTCGGATGTCGAGCTGGTGAGTGTCTCTTTATTCTCGAACAACGTTGAGGCTCGCAGCTCAGATATATGTCGAGAAAAATATTCTCATTCGCAGCCATGTTTTCTGATGTGTTTGTATGTACACGTGTAGTGCCACATAGGCATATGCCGCCAGTGTCCTGACGCATGAGTCTCTCAGTTTAGGTTTGTTCCAGTGAGAAATTTGGCAATATTTTGGCTCAGATGTCGAGCTGTTGAGTGTCTCTTCATTCTCAAACAACGTTGAGGTTCGCAGCTCAGATATATGTCGAGAACATTATCCTCATTCGCAGCCATGTTTTCTGATGTGTATGTATGTACAAGTGTATTGCCACATAGGCCTATGCCGCCAGTATCCTGACGCATGAGTCTCTCAGTTTGGTTTTTTCCAGTGAGAAATTTGGCAATATTTTGGCTCGGATGTCGAGCTGGTGAGTGTCTCTTTATTCTCGAACAACGTTGAGGCTCGCAGCTCAGATATATGTCGAGAAAATTGTCCTCATTCGCAGCCATGTTTTCTGATGTGTTTGTATGTACACGTGTATTGCCACATAGGCATATGCCGCCAGTGTCCTGACGCATGAGTCTCTCAGTTTAGGTTTGTTCCAGTGAGAAATTTGGCAATATTTTGGCTCAGATGTCGAGCTGGTGAGTGTCTCTTCATTCTCGAACATTGTTGAGGTTCGCAGCTCAGATATATGTTGACAAAATTTTTCTCATTCGTAGCCATGTTTTCTGATGTGTTTGTATGTACACGTGTATTGCCACATAGGCATATGCCGCCAGTGTCCTGACGCATGAGTCTCACAGTTTAGGTTTGTTCCAGTGAGAAATTTGGCAATATTTTGGCTCGGATGTCGAGCTGGTGAGTGTCTCTTCATTCTCGAACAGCGTTGAGGTTCGCAGCTCAGATATATGTCGGGAACATTATCCTCATTCGCAGCCATGTTTTCTGATGTGTATGTATGTACACGTGTATTGCCTCATAGGCCTATGCCGCCAGTGTCCTGCCGCATAAGTCTCTCAGTTTGTTTTTTTTTCAGTGAGAAATTTGGCAATATTTTGGCTCGGATGTCGAGCTGGTGAGTGTCTCTTCATTCTCGAACAACGTTGAGGCTCGCAGCTCAGATATATGTCGAGAAAATTATCCTCATTTGCAGCCATGTTTTCTGATGTGTATGTATGTACATGTGTATCGCCACATAGGCATATGCCGCCAGTGTCCTGACGCATGAGTCTCAACGTTTTGGTCTCTTCCGGTGAGAATTTTGGCGATATGTTAGCTCAAATGTGGAGGTGGTGAATGTATCTTCATTCTCAAACAACGTTGAGGTTCGCAGCTCCGATATAAGTTCATAAAATTATCCTCATTCGCAGCAATGTTTTCTGATGTGTTTGTATGTACACGTGTATTGCCTCATAGGCCTATGCCGCCAGTGTCCTGACGCATGAGTCTCATGTTTTGGTCTCTTCCGGTGAGAATGTTGACGATGTGTTAGCTCAGATGTGGAGGTGGTGAATGTCTCTTCATTCTCGAACAACGTTGAGGTTCGCAGCTCAGATATATGTTGAGAACATTATCCTCATTCGCAGCCATGTTTTCTGATGTGTATGTATGTACACGTGTATTGGCACATAGGCCTATGCCGCCAGTATCCTGACGCATGATTCTCTCAGTTTGTTTGTTTTTCCAATGACAAAATTGGCAATATTTTGGCTCGGATGGCGAGCTGGTGAGTGTCTCTTCATTCTCGAACAACGTTGAGGCTCGCAGCTCAGATATATGTCGAGAAAATTATCCTCATTCGCAGCCATGTTTTCTGATGTGTATGTATGTACACGTGTATTGCCTCATAGGCCTATGCCGCCAGTGTCCTGCCGCATAAGTCTCTCAGTTTGTTATTTTTTCAGTGAGAAATTTGGCAATATTTTGGCTGGGATGTCGAGCTGGTGAGTGTCTCTTCATTCTCGAACAACGTTGAGGCTCGCAGCTCAGATATATGTCGAGAAAATTATCCTCATTCGCAGCCATGTTTTCTGATGTGTATGTATGTACATGTGTATCGCCACATAGGCATATGCCGCCAGTGTCCTGACGCATGAGTCTCAAAATTTTGGTCTCTTCCGGTGAGAATTTTGGCGATATGTTAGCTCAAATGTGGAGGTGGTGAATGTATCTTCATTCTCAAACAACGTTGAGGTTCGCAGTTCCGATATAAGTTCATAAAATTATCCTCATTCGCAGCCATGTTTTCTGATGTGTTTGTATGTACACGTGTATTGCCTCATAGGCCTATGCCGCCAGTATCCTGACGCATGAGTCTCTCAGTTTGGTTTTTTTCCAGTGAGAAATTTTGCAATATTTTAGCTCGGATGTCGAGCTGGTGAGTGTCTCTTTATTCTCGAACAACGTTGAGGCTCGCAGCTCAGATATATGTTGACAAAATTATTCTCATTCGTAGCCATGTTTTCTGATGTGTATGTATGTACACGTGTATTGCCTCATAGGCCTATGCCGCCAGTGTCCTGACGCATGAGTCTCAAAGTTTTGGTCTCTTCCGGTGAGAATTTTGACGATGTGTTAGCTCAGATGTGGAGGTGGTGACTGCTCTTCATTCTCGAACAACGTTGAGGTTCGCAGCTCAGATATATGTTGAGAACATTATCCTCATTCACAGCCATGTTTTCTGATGTGTATGTATGTACACGTGTATTGGCACATAGGCCTATGCCGCCAGTATCCTGACGCATGATTCTCTCAGTTTGTTTGTTTTTCCAATGACAAAATTGGCAATATTTTGGCTCGGATGGCGAGCTGGTGAGTGTCTCTTTATTCTCGAACAACGTTGAGGCTCGCAGCTCAGATATATGTCGAGAAAAATATTCTCATTTGCAGCCATGTTTTCTGATGTGTTTGTATGTACACGTGTAGTGCCACATAGGCATATGCCGCCAGTGTCCTGACGCATGAGTCTCTCAGTTTAGGTTTGTTCCAGTGAGAAATTTGGCAATATTTTGGCTCAGATGTCGAGCTGTTGAGTGTCTCTTCATTCTCAAACAACGTTGAGGTTCGCAGCTCAGATATATGTCGAGCACATTATCCTCATTCGCAGCCATGTTTTCTGATGTGTATGTATGTACAAGTGTATTGCCACTTAGGCCTATGCCGCCAGTATCCTGACGCATGAGTCTCTCAGTTTGGTTTTTTTCCAGTGAGAAATTTGGCAATATTTTGGCTCGGATGTCGAGCTGGTGAGTGTCTCTTTATTCTCGAACAACGTTGAGGCTCGCAGCTCAGATATATGTCGAGAAAATTATCCTCATTCGCAGCCATGTTTTCTGATGTGTATGTATGTACACGTGTATTGCCACATAGGCCTATGCCGCCAGTATCCTGACGCATGAGTCTCTCAGTTTGGTTTTTTTCCAGTGAGAAATTTGGCAATATTTTGGCTCGGATGTCGAGCTGGTGAGTGTCTCTTTATTCTCGAACAACGTTGAGGCTCGCAGCTCAGATATATGTTGACAAAATTATTCTCATTCGTAGCCATGTTTTCTGATGTGTATGTATGTACACGTGTATTGCCTCATAGGCCTATGCCGCCAGTGTCCTGACGCATGAGTCTCAAAGTTTTGGTCTCTTCCGGTGAGAATTTTGACGATGTGTTAGCTCAGATGTGGAGGTGGTGACTGCTCTTTATTCTCGAACAACGTTGAGGTTCGCAGCTCAGATATATGTTGAGAACATTATCCTCATTCGCAGCCATGTTTTCTGATGTGTATGTATGTACACGTGTATTGGCACATAGGCCTATGCCGCCAGTATCCTGACGCATGATTATCTCAGTTTGTTTGTTTTTCCAATGACAAAATTAGCAATATTTTGGCTCGGATGGCGAGCTGGTGAGTGTCTCTTCATTCTCGAACAACGTTGAGGCTCGCAGCTCAGATATATGTCGAGAAAAATATTCTCATTCGCAGCCATGTTTTCTGATGTGTTTGTATGTACACGTGTAGTGCCACATAGGCATATGCCGCCAGTGTCCTGACGCATGAGTCTCTCAGTTTAGGTTTGTTCCAGTGAGAAATTTGGCAATATTTTGGCTCAGATGTCGAGCTGTTGAGTGTCTCTTCATTCTCAAACAACGTTGAGGTTCGCAGCTCAGATATATGTAGAGAACATTATCCTCATTCGCAGCCATGTTTTCTGATGTGTATGTATGTACACGTGTATTGCCTCATAGGCCTATGCCGCCAGTGTCCTGACGCATGAGTCTCAAAGTTTTGGTCTCTTCCGGTGAGAATTTTGACGATGTGTTAGCTCAGATGTGGAGGTGGTGACTGCTCTTTATTCTCGAACAACGTTGAGGTTCGCAGCTCAGATATATGTTGAGAACATTATCCTCATTCGCAGCCATGTTTTCTGATGTGTATGTATGTACACGTGTATTGGCACATAGGCCTATGCCGCCAGTATCCTGACGCATGATTATCTCAGTTTGTTTGTTTTTCCAATGACAAAATTAGCAATATTTTGGCTCGGATGGCGAGCTGGTGAGTGTCTCTTCATTCTCGAACAACGTTGAGGCTCGCAGCTCAGATATATGTCGAGAAAAATATTCTCATTCGCAGCCATGTTTTCTGATGTGTTTGTATGTACACGTGTAGTGCCACATAGGCATATGCCGCCAGTGTCCTGACGCATGAGTCTCTCAGTTTAGGTTTGTTCCAGTGAGAAATTTGGCAATATTTTGGCTCAGATGTCGAGCTGTTGAGTGTCTCTTCATTCTCAAACAACGTTGAGGTTCGCAGCTCAGATATATGTAGAGAACATTATCCTCATTCGCAGCCATGTTTTCTGATGTGTATGTATGTACAAGTGTATTGCCACATAGGCCTATGCCGCCAGTATCCTGACGCATGAGTCTCTCAGTTTGGTTTTTTCCAGTGAGAACTTTGGCAATATTTTGGCTCGGATGTCGAGCTGGTGAGTGTCTGTTTATTCTCGAACAACGTTGAGGCTCGCAGCTCAGATATATGTCGAGAAAATTGTCCTCATTCGCAGCCATGTTTTCTGATGTGTTTGTATGTACACGTGTATTGCCACATAGGCATATGCCGCCAGTGTCCTGACGCATGAGTCTCTCAGTTTAGGTTTGTTCCAGTGAGAAATTTGGCAATATTTTGGCTCAGATGTCGAGCTGGTGAGTGTCTCTTCATTCTCGAACATTGTTGAGGTTCGCAGCTCAGATATATGTTGACAAAATTTTTCTCATTCGTAGCCATGTTTTCTGATGTGTTTGTATGTACACGTGTATTGCCACATAGGCATATGCCGCCAGTGTCCTGACGCATGAGTCTCACAGTTTAGGTTTGTTCCAGTGAGAAATTTGGCAATATTTTGGCTCGGATGTCGAGCTGGTGAGTGTCTCTTCATTCTCGAACAGCGTTGAGGTTCGCAGCTCAGATATATGTCGGAAACATTATCCTCATTTGCAGCCATGTTTTCTGATGTGTATGTATGTACACGTGTATTGCCTCATAGGCCTATGCCGCCAGTGTCCTGCCGCATAAGACTCTCAGTTTTTGTTTTTTTCAGTGAGAAATTTGGCAATATTTTGTCTCGGATGTCGAGCTGGTGAGTGTCTCTTCATTCTCGAACAACGTTGAGGCTCGCAGCTCAGATATATGTCGAGAAAATTATCCTCATTGGCAGCCATGTTTTCTGATGTGTATGTATGTACATGTGTATCGCCACATAGGCATATGCCGCCAGTGTCCTGACGCATGAGTCTCAAAGTTTTGGTCTCTTCCGGTGAGAATTCTGGCGATATGTTAGCTCAAATGTGGAGGTGGTGAATGTATCTTCATTCTCAAACAACGTTGAGGTTCGCAGCTCCGATATAAGTTCATAAAATTATCCTAATTCGCAGCCATGTTTTCTGATGTGTTTGTATGTACACGTGTATTGCCTCATAGGCCTATGCCGCCAGTGTCCTGACGCATGAGTCTCAAGTTTTGGTCTCTTCCGGTGAGAATTTTGACGATGTGTTAGCTCAGATGTGGAGGTGGTGAATGTCTCTTCATTCTCGAACAACGTTGAGGTTCGCAGCTCAGATATATGTTGAGAACATTATCCTCATTCGCAGCCATGTTTTCTGATGTGTATGTATGTACACGTGTATTGGCACATAGGCCTATGCCGCCAGTATCCTGACGCATGATTCTCTCAGTTTGTTTGTTTTTCCAATGACAAAATTGACAATATTTTGGCTCGGATGTCGAGCTGGTGAGTGTCTCTTCATTCTCGAACAACGTTGAGGCTCGCAGCTCAGATATATGTCGAGAACATTATCCTCATTCGCAGCCATGTTTTCTGATGTGTATGTATGTACAAGTGTATTGCCACTTAGGCCTATGCCGCCAGTATCCTGACGCATGAGTCTCTCAGTTTGGTTTTTTTCCAGTGAGAAATTTGGCAATATTTTGGCTCGGATGTCGAGCTGGTGAGTGTCTCTTTATTCTCGAACAACGTTGAGGCTCGCAGCTCAGATATATGTCGAGAAAATTATCCTCATTCGCAGCCATGTTTTCTGATGTGTATGTATGTACAAGTGTATTGCCACATAGGCCTATGCCGCCAGTATCCTGACGCATGAGTCTCTCAGTTTGGTTTTTTTCCAGTGAGAAATTTGGCAATATTTTGGCTCGGATGGCGAGCTGGTGAGTGTCTCTTCATTCTCGAACAACGTTGAGGCTCGCAGCTCAGATATATGTCGAGAAAATTATCCTCATTTGCAGCCATGTTTTCTGATGTGTATGTATGTACATGTGTATCGCCACATAGGCATATGCCGCCAGTGTCCTGACGCATGAGTCTCAAAGTTTTGGTCTCTTCCGGTGAGAATTTTGGCGATATGTTATCTCAAATGTGGAGGTGGTGAATGTATCTTCATTCTCAAACAACGTTGAGGTTCGCAGCTCCGATATAAGTTCATAAAATTATCCTAATTCGCAGCCATGTTTTCTGATGTGTTTGTATGTACACGTGTATTGCCTCATAGGCCTATGCCGCCAGTGTCCTGACGCATGAGTCTCAAGTTTTGGTCTCTTCCGGTGAGAATTTTGACGATGTGTTAGCTCAGATGTGGAGGTGGTGAATGTCTCTTCATTCTCGAACAACGTTGAGGTTCGCAGCTCAGATATATGTTGAGAACATTATCCTCATTCGCAGCCATGTTTTCTGATGTGTATGTATGTACACGTGTATTGGCACATAGGCCTATGACGCCAGTATCCTGACGCATGATTCTCTCAGTTTGTTTGTTTTTCCAATGACAAAATTGGCAATATTTTGGCTCGGATGGCGAGCTGGTGAGTGTCTCTTCATTCTCGAACAACGTTGAGGCTCGCAGCTCAGATATATGTCGAGAAAATTATCCTCATTCGCAGCCATGTTTTCTGATGTGTATGTATGTACACGTGTATTGCCTCATAGGCCTATGCCGCCAGTGTCCCGCCGCAAAAGTATCTCAGTTTGTTATTTTTTCAATGAGAAATTTGGCAATATTTTGGCTCAGATGTCGAGCTGGTGAGTGTCTCTTCATTCTCGAACAACGTTGAGGCTCGCAGCTCAGATATATGTCGAGAAAATTATCCTCATTCGCAGCCATGTTTTCTGATGTGTATGTATGTACATGTGTATCGCCACATAGGCATATGCCGCCAGTGTCCTGACGCATGAGTCTCAAAGTTTTGGTCTCTTCCGGTGAGAATTTTGGCGATATGTTAGCTCAAATGTGGAGGTGGTGAATGTATCTTCATTCTCAAACAACGTTGAGGTTCGCAGTTCCGATATAAGTTCATAAAATTATCCTCATTCGCAGCCATGTTTTCTGATGTGTTTGTATGTACACGTGTATTGCCTCATAGGCCTATGCCGCCAGTGTCCTGACGCATGAGTCTCAAAGTTTTGGTCTCTTCCGGTGAGAATTTTGACGATGTGTTAGCTCAGATGTGGAGGTGGTGAATGTCTCTTCATTCTCGAACAACGTTGAGGTTCGCAGCTCAGATATATGTTGAGAACATTATCCTCATTCGCAGCCATGTTTTCTGATGTGTATGTATGTACACGTGTATTGGCACATAGGCCTATGCCGCCAGTATCCTGACGCATGATTCTCTCAGTTTGTTTGTTTTTCCAATGACAAAATTGGCAATATTTTGGCTCGGATGTCGAGCTGGTGAGTGTCTCTTCATTCTCGAACAACGTTGAGGCTCGCAGCTCAGATATATGTCGAGAAAAATATTCTCATTTGCAGCCATGTTTTCTGATGTGTTTGTATGTACACGTGTAGTGCCACATAGGCATATGCCGCCAGTGTCCTGACGCATGAGTCTCTCAGTTTAGGTTTGTTCCAGTGAGAAATTTGGCAATATTTTGGCTCAGATGTCGAGCTGTTGAGTGTCTCTTCATTCTCAAACAACGTTGAGGTTCGCAGCTCAGATATATGTCGAGAACATTATCCTCATTCGCAGCCATGTTTTCTGATGTGTATGTATGTACAAGTGTATTGCCACTTAGGCCTATGCCGCCAGTATCCTGACGCATGAGTCTCTCAGTTTGGTTTTTTTCCAGTGAGAAATTTGGCAATATTTTGGCTCGGATGTCAAGCTGGTGAGTGTCTCTTTATTCTCGAACAACGTTGAGGCTCGCAGCTCAGATATATGTCGAGAAAATTATCCTCATTCGCAGCCATGTTTTCTGATGTGTATGTATGTACACGTGTATTGCCACATAGGCCTATGCCGCCAGTATCCTGACGCATGAGTCTCTCAGTTTGGTTTTTTTCCAGTGAGAAATTTGGCAATATTTTGGCTCAGATGTCGAGCTGGTGAGTGTCTCTTCATTCTCGAACATTGTTGAGGTTCGCAGCTCAGATATATGTTGACAAAATTATTCTCATTCGTAGCCATGTTTTCTGATGTGTATGTATTTACACGTGTATTGCCTCATAGGCCTATGCCGCCAGTGTCCTGACGCATGAGTCTCAAAGTTTTGGTCTCTTCCGGTGAGAATTTTGGCGATATGTTAGCTCAAATGTGGAGGTGGTGAATGTATCTTCATTCTCAAACAACGTTGAGGTTCGCAGTTCCGATATAAGTTCATAAAATTATCCTCATTCGCAGCCATGTTTTCTGATGTGTTTGTATGTACACGTGTATTGCCTCATAGGCCTATGCCGCCAGTGTCCTGACGCATGAGTCTCAAAGTTTTGGTCTCTTCCGGTGAGAATTTTGACGATGTGTTAGCTCAGATGTGGAGGTGGTGAATGTCTCTTCATTCTCGAACAACGTTGAGGTTCGCAGCTCAGATATATGTTGAGAACATTATCCTCATTCGCAGCCATGTTTTCTGATGTGTATGTATGTACACGTGTATTGGCACATAGGCCTATGCCGCCAGTATCCTGACGCATGATTCTCTCAGTTTGTTTGTTTTTCCAATGACAAAATTGGCAATATTTTGGCTCGGATGTCGAGCTGGTGAGTGTCTCTTCATTCTCGAACAACGTTGAGGCTCGCAGCTCAGATATATGTCGAGAAAAATATTCTCATTTGCAGCCATGTTTTCTGATGTGTTTGTATGTACACGTGTAGTGCCACATAGGCATATGCCGCCAGTGTCCTGACGCATGAGTCTCTCAGTTTAGGTTTGTTCCAGTGAGAAATTTGGCAATATTTTGGCTCAGATGTCGAGCTGTTGAGTGTCTCTTCATTCTCAAACAACGTTGAGGTTCGCAGCTCAGATATATGTCGAGAACATTATCCTCATTCGCAGCCATGTTTTCTGATGTGTATGTATGTACAAGTGTATTGCCACTTAGGCCTATGCCGCCAGTATCCTGACGCATGAGTCTCTCAGTTTGGTTTTTTTCCAGTGAGAAATTTGGCAATATTTTGGCTCAGATGTCGAGCTGGTGAGTGTCTCTTCATTCTCGAACATTGTTGAGGTTCGCAGCTCAGATATATGTTGACAAAATTATTCTCATTCGTAGCCATGTTTTCTGATGTGTATGTATGTACACGTGTATTGCCTCATAGGCCTATGCCGCCAGTGTCCTGACGCATGAGTCTCAAAGTTTTGGTCTCTTCCGGTGAGAATTTTGACGATGTGTTAGCTCAGATGTGGAGGTGGTGAATGTCTCTTCATTCTCGAACAACGTTGAGGTTCGCAGCTCAGATATATGTTGAGAACATTATCCTCATTCGCAGCCATGTTTTCTGATGTGTATGTATGTACACGTGTATTGGCACATAGGCCTATACGCATGCCGCCAGTATACTGACGCATGATTATCTCAGTTTGTTTGTTTTTCCAATGACAAAATTGGCAATATTTTGGCTCGGATGGCGAGCTGGTGAGTGTCTCTTCATTCTCGAACAACGTTGAGGCTCGCAGCTCAGATATATGTCGAGAACAATATTCTCATTCGCAGCCATGTTTTCTGATGTGTTTGTATGTACACGTGTAGTGCCACATAGGCATATGCCGCCAGTGTCCTGACGCATGAGTCCCTCAGTTTAGGTTTGTTCCAGTGAGAAATTTGGCAATATTTTGGCTCAGATGTCGAGCTGTTGAGTGTCTCTTCATTCTCAAACAACGTTGAGGTTCGCAGCTCAGATATATGTCGAGAACATTATCCTCATTCGCAGCCATGTTTTCTGATGTGTATGTATGTACAAGTATATTGCCACATAGGCCTATGCCGCCAGTATCCTGACGCATGAGTCTCTCAGTTTGGTTTTTTTCCAGTGAGAATTTTGACGATGTGTTAGCTCAGATGTGGAGGTGGTGAGTGTCCCTTCATTCTCAAACAACGTTGAGGCTCGCAGCTCAGATATAAGTCGAGAAAATTATCCTCATTCGCAGCCATGTTTTCTTATGTTTATGTATGTACAAATGTATTGCCACTTAGGCATATGCCGCCAGTGTCCTGACACGTGAGTCTCTCAGTTTGTTTTTTTCCACTGAAAAAATGGCAATATTTCGGCTCAAATGTCGAGCTGGTGAGTGTCGCTTTATTCTCCAACAACGTTGAGGCTCGCAGCTCAGATATATGTCGAGAAAATTATCCTCATTCGCAGCCATGTTTTCTTATGTGTATGTATGTACACGTGTATTGTCTCATAGGCCTATGCCGCCAGTGTCTTGACGCATGAGTCTCAAAGTTTTGGTCTCTTCCGGTGAGAATTTTGGCGATGGGTTAGCTCAGATGTGGAGGTGGTGAATGTCTCTTCATTCTCGAACAACGTTGAGGTTCGCAGCTCAGATATATGTCGAGAACATTATCCTCATTCGCAGCCATGTTTTCTGATGTGTATGTATGTACACGTGTATTGCCACATAGGCCTATGCCGCTAGTATCCTGACGCATGAGTCTCTCAGTTTGTTTGTTTTTCCAGTGAGATATTTGGCAATATTTTGGCTCGGATGTCGAGCTGGTGAGTGTCTCTTCATTCTCGAACAACGTTGAGGCTCGCAGCTCAGATATATGTCGAGAAAATTATCCTCATTCGCAGCCATGTTTTCTTATGTGTATGTATGTACACGTGTATTGTCACATAGGCATATGCCGCCAGTGTCCTGACGCATGAGTCTCTCAGTTTAGGTTTGTTTCAGTGAGAAATTTGGCAATATTTTGGCTCAGATGTCGAGCTGGTGAATGTATCTTCATTCTCAAACAACGTTGAGGTTCGCAGCTCCGATATAAGTTCATAAAATTATCCTAATTCGCAGCCATGTTTTCTGATGTGTTTGTATGTACACGTGTATTGCCTCATAGGCCTATGCCGCCAGTGTCCTGACGCATTAGTCTCAAGTTTTGGTCTCTTCCGGTGAGAATTTTGACGATGTGTTAGCTCAGATGTGGAGGTGGTGAATGTCTCTTCATTCTCGAACAACGTTGAGGTTCGCAGCTCAGATATATGTTGAGAACATTATCCTCATTCGCAGCCATGTTTTCTGATGTGTATGTATGTACACGTGTATTGGCACATAGGCCTATGACGCCAGTATCCTGACGCATGATTCTCTCAGTTTGTTTGTTTTTCCAATGACAAAATTGGCAATATTTTGGCTCGGATGGCGAGCTGGTGAGTGTCTCTTCATTCTCGAACAACGTTGAGGCTCGCAGCTCAGATATATGTCGAGAAAATTATCCTCATTCGCAGCCATGTTTTCTGATGTGTATGTATGTACACGTGTATTGCCTCATAGGCCTATGCCGCCAGTGTCCCGCCGCAAAAGTATCTCAGTTTGTTATTTTTTCAATGAGAAATTTGGCAATATTTTTGCTCGGATGTCGAGCTGGTGAGTGTCTCTTCATTCTCGAACAACGTTGAGGCTCGCAGCTCAGATATATGTCGAGAAAATTATCCTCATTCGCAGCCATGTTTTCTGATGTGTATGTATGTACATGTGTATCGCCACATAGGCATATGCCGCCAGTGTCCTGACGCATGAGTCTCAAAGTTTTGGTCTCTTCCGGTGAGAATTTTGGCGATATGTTAGCTCAAATGTGGAGGTGGTGAATGTATCTTCATTCTCAAACAACGTTGAGGTTCGCAGTTCCGATATAAGTTCATAAAATTATCCTCATTCGCAGCCATGTTTTCTGATGTGTTTGTATGTACACGTGTATTGCCTCATAGGCCTATGCCGCCAGTGTCCTGACGCATGAGTCTCAAAGTTTTGGTCTCTTCCGGTGAGAATTTTGACGATGTGTTAGCTCAGATGTGGAGGTGGTGAATGTCTCTTCATTCTCGAACAACGTTGAGGTTCGCAGCTCAGATATATGTTGAGAACATTATCCTCATTCGCAGCCATGTTTTCTGATGTGTATGTATGTACACGTGTATTGGCACATAGGCCTATGCCGCCAGTATCCTGACGCATGATTCTCTCAGTTTGTTTGTTTTTCCAATGACAAAATTGGCAATATTTTGGCTCGGATGTCGAGCTGGTGAGTGTCTCTTCATTCTCGAACAACGTTGAGGCTCGCAGCTCAGATATATGTCGAGAACAATATTCTCATTCGCAGCCATGTTTTCTGATGTGTTTGTATGTACACGTGTAGTGCCACATAGGCATATGCCGCCAGTGTCCTGACGCATGAGTCCCTCAGTTTAGGTTTGTTCCAGTGAGAAATTTGGCAATATTTTGGCTCAGATGTCGAGCTGTTGAGTGTCTCTTCATTCTCAAACAACGTTGAGGTTCGCAGCTCAGATATATGTCGAGAACATTATCCTCATTCGCAGCCATGTTTTCTGATGTGTATGTATGTACAAGTATATTGCCACATAGGCCTATGCCGCCAGTATCCTGACGCATGAGTCTCTCAGTTTGGTTTTTTTCCAGTGAGAATTTTGACGATGTGTTAGCTCAGATGTGGAGGTGGTGAGTGTCCCTTCATTCTCAAACAACGTTGAGGCTCGCAGCTCAGATATAAGTCGAGAAAATTATCCTCATTCGCAGCCATGTTTTCTTATGTTTATGTATGTACAAATGTATTGCCACTTAGGCATATGCCGCCAGTGTCCTGACACGTGAGTCTCTCAGTTTGTTTTTTTCCACTGAAAAAATGGCAATATTTCGGCTCAAATGTCGAGCTGGTGAGTGTCGCTTTATTCTCCAACAACGTTGAGGCTCGCAGCTCAGATATATGTCGAGAAAATTATCCTCATTCGCAGCCATGTTTTCTTATGTGTATGTATGTACACGTGTATTGTCTCATAGGCCTATGCCGCCAGTGTCTTGACGCATGAGTCTCAAAGTTTTGGTCTCTTCCGGTGAGAATTTTGGCGATGGGTTAGCTCAGATGTGGAGGTGGTGAATGTCTCTTCATTCTCGAACAACGTTGAGGTTCGCAGCTCAGATATATGTCGAGAACATTATCCTCATTCGCAGCCATGTTTTCTGATGTGTATGTATGTACACGTGTATTGCCACATAGGCCTATGCCGCTAGTATCCTGACGCATGAGTCTCTCAGTTTGTTTGTTTTTCCAGTGAGATATTTGGCAATATTTTGGCTCGGATGTCGAGCTGGTGAGTGTCTCTTCATTCTCGAACAACGTTGAGGCTCGCAGCTCAGATATATGTCGAGAAAATTATCCTCATTCGCAGCCATGTTTTCTTATGTGTATGTATGTACACGTGTATTGTCACATAGGCATATGCCGCCAGTGTCCTGACGCATGAGTCTCTCAGTTTAGGTTTGTTTCAGTGAGAAATTTGGCAATATTTTGGCTCAGATGTCGAGCTGGTGAATGTATCTTCATTCTCAAACAACGTTGAGGTTCGCAGCTCCGATATAAGTTCATAAAATTATCCTAATTCGCAGCCATGTTTTCTGATGTGTTTGTATGTACACGTGTATTGCCTCATAGGCCTATGCCGCCAGTGTCCTGACGCATGAGTCTCAAGTTTTGGTCTCTTCCGGTGAGAATTTTGACGATGTGTTAGCTCAGATGTGGAGGTGGTGAATGTCTCTTCATTCTCGAACAACGTTGAGGTTCGCAGCTCAGATATATGTTGAGAACATTATCCTCATTCGCAGCCATGTTTTCTGATGTGTATGTATGTACACGTGTATTGGCACATAGGCCTATGACGCCAGTATCCTGACGCATGATTCTCTCAGTTTGTTTGTTTTTCCAATGACAAAATTGGCAATATTTTGGCTCGGATGGCGAGCTGGTGAGTGTCTCTTCATTCTCGAACAACGTTGAGGCTCGCAGCTCAGATATATGTCGAGAAAATTATCCTCATTCGCAGCCATGTTTTCTGATGTGTATGTATGTACACGTGTATTGCCTCATAGGCCTATGCCGCCAGTGTCCCGCCGCAAAAGTATCTCAGTTTGTTATTTTTTCAATGAGAAATTTGGCAATATTTTTGCTCGGATGTCGAGCTGGTGAGTGTCTCTTCATTCTCGAACAACGTTGAGGCTCGCAGCTCAGATATATGTCGAGAAAATTATCCTCATTCGCAGCCATGTTTTCTGATGTGTATGTATGTACATGTGTATCGCCACATAGGCATATGCCGCCAGTGTCCTGACGCATGAGTCTCAAAGTTTTGGTCTCTTCCGGTGAGAATTTTGGCGATATGTTAGCTCAAATGTGGAGGTGGTGAATGTATCTTCATTCTCAAACAACGTTGAGGTTTGCAGTTCCGATATAAGTTCATAAAATTATCCTCATTCGCAGCCATGTTTTCTGATGTGTTTGTATGTACACGTGTATTGCCTCATAGGCCTATGCCGCCAGTGTCCTGACGCATGAGTCTCAAAGTTTTGGTCTCTTCCGGTGAGAATTTTGACGATGTGTTAGCTCAGATGTGGAGGTGGTGAATGTCTCTTCATTCTCGAACAACGTTGAGGTTCGCAGCTCAGATATATGTTGAGAACATTATCCTCATTCGCAGCCATGTTTTCTGATGTCTATGTATGTACACGTGTATTGGCACATAGGCCTATGCCGCCAGTATCCTGACGCATGATTCTCTCAGTTTGTTTGTTTTTCCAATGACAAAATTGGCAATATTTTGGCTCGGATGTCGAGCTGGTGAGTGTCTCTTCATTCTCGAACAACGTTGAGGCTCGCAGCTCAGATATATGTCGAGAAAAATATTCTCATTTGCAGCCATGTTTTCTGATGTGTTTGTATGTACACGTGTAGTGCCACATAGGCATATGCCGCCAGTGTCCTGACGCATGAGTCTCTCAGTTTAGGTTTGTTCCAGTGAGAAATTTGGCAATATTTTGGCTCAGATGTCGAGCTGTTGAGTGTCTCTTCATTCTCAAACAACGTTGAGGTTCGCAGCTCAGATATATGTCGAGAACATTATCCTCATTCGCAGCCATGTTTTCTGATGTGTATGTATGTACAAGTGTATTGCCACTTAGGCCTATGCCGCCAGTATCCTGACGCATGAGTCTCTCAGTTTGGTTTTTTTCCAGTGAGAAATTTGGCAATATTTTGGCTCGGATGTCAAGCTGGTGAGTGTCTCTTTATTCTCGAACAACGTTGAGGCTCGCAGCTCAGATATATGTCGAGAAAATTATCCTCATTCGCAGCCATGTTTTCTGATGTGTATGTATGTACACGTGTATTGCCACATAGGCCTATGCCGCCAGTATCCTGACGCATGAGTCTCTCAGTTTGGTTTTTTTCCAGTGAGAAATTTGGCAATATTTTGGCTCAGATGTCGAGCTGGTGAGTGTCTCTTCATTCTCGAACATTGTTGAGGTTCGCAGCTCAGATATATGTTGACAAAATTATTCTCATTCGTAGCCATGTTTTCTGATGTGTATGTATGTACACGTGTATTGCCTCATAGGCCTATGCCGCCAGTGTCCTGACGCATGAGTCTCAAAGTTTTGGTCTCTTCCGGTGAGAATTTTGACGATGTGTTAGCTCAGATGTGGAGGTGGTGAATGTCTCTTCATTCTCGAACAACGTTGAGGTTCGCAGCTCAGATATATGTTGAGAACATTATCCTCATTCGCAGCCATGTTTTCTGATGTGTATGTATGTACACGTGTATTGGCACATAGGCCTATACGCATGCCGCCAGTATACTGACGCATGATTATCTCAGTTTGTTTGTTTTTCCAATGACAAAATTGGCAATATTTTGGCTCGGATGGCGAGCTGGTGAGTGTCTCTTCATTCTCGAACAACGTTGAGGCTCGCAGCTCAGATATATGTCGAGAACAATATTCTCATTCGCAGCCATGTTTTCTGATGTGTTTGTATGTACACGTGTAGTGCCACATAGGCATATGCCGCCAGTGTCCTGACGCATGAGTCCCTCAGTTTAGGTTTGTTCCAGTGAGAAATTTGGCAATATTTTGGCTCAGATGTCGAGCTGTTGAGTGTCTCTTCATTCTCAAACAACGTTGAGGTTCGCAGCTCAGATATATGTCGAGAACATTATCCTCATTCGCAGCCATGTTTTCTGATGTGTATGTATGTACAAGTATATTGCCACATAGGCCTATGCCGCCAGTATCCTGACGCATGAGTCTCTCAGTTTGGTTTTTTTCCAGTGAGAATTTTGACGATGTGTTAGCTCAGATGTGGAGGTGGTGAGTGTCCCTTCATTCTCAAACAACGTTGAGGCTCGCAGCTCAGATATAAGTCGAGAAAATTATCCTCATTCGCAGCCATGTTTTCTTATGTTTATGTATGTACAAATGTATTGCCACTTAGGCATATGCCGCCAGTGTCCTGACACGTGAGTCTCTCAGTTTGTTTTTTTCCACTGAAAAAATGGCAATATTTCGGCTCAAATGTCGAGCTGGTGAGTGTCGCTTTATTCTCCAACAACGTTGAGGCTCGCAGCTCAGATATATGTCGAGAAAATTATCCTCATTCGCAGCCATGTTTTCTTATGTGTATGTATGTACACGTGTATTGTCTCATAGGCCTATGCCGCCAGTGTCTTGACGCATGAGTCTCAAAGTTTTGGTCTCTTCCGGTGAGAATTTTGGCGATGGGTTAGCTCAGATGTGGAGGTGGTGAATGTCTCTTCATTCTCGAACAACGTTGAGGTTCGCAGCTCAGATATATGTCGAGAACATTATCCTCATTCGCAGCCATGTTTTCTGATGTGTATGTATGTACAAGTGTATTGCCACTTAGGCCTATGTCGCCAGTATCCTGACGCATGAGTCTCTCAGTTTGGTTTTTTTCCAGTGAGAAATTTGGCAATATTTTGGCTCGGATGTCAAGCTGGTGAGTGTCTCTTTATTCTCGAACAACGTTGAGGCTCGCAGCTCAGATATATGTCGAGAAAATTATCCTCATTCGCAGCCATGTTTTCTGATGTGTATGTATGTACACGTGTATTGCCACATAGGCCTATGCCGCCAGTATCCTGACGCATGAGTCTCTCAGTTTGTTTTTTTTCCAGTGAGAAATTTGGCAATATTTTGGCTCAGATGTCGAGCTGGTGAGTGTCTCTTCATTCTCGAACATTGTTGAGGTTCGCAGCTCAGATATATGTTGACAAAATTATTCTCATTCGTAGCCATGTTTTCTGATGTGTATGTATTTACACGTGTATTGCCTCATAGGCCTATGCCGCCAGTGTCCTGACGCATGAGTCTCAAAGTTTTGGTCTCTTCCGGTGAGAATTTTGGCGATATGTTAGCTCAAATGTGGAGGTGGTGAATGTATCTTCATTCTCAAACAACGTTGAGGTTCGCAGTTCCGATATAAGTTCATAAAATTATCCTCATTCGCAGCCATGTTTTCTGATGTGTTTGTATGTACACGTGTATTGCCTCATAGGCCTATGCCGCCAGTGTCCTGACGCATGAGTCTCAAAGTTTTGGTCTCTTCCGGTGAGAATTTTGACGATGTGTTAGCTCAGATGTGGAGGTGGTGAATGTCTCTTCATTCTCGAACAACGTTGAGGTTCGCAGCTCAGATATATGTTGAGAACATTATCCTCATTCGCAGCCATGTTTTCTGATGTGTATGTATGTACACGTGTATTGGCACATAGGCCTATGCCGCCAGTATCCTGACGCATGATTCTCTCAGTTTGTTTGTTTTTCCAATGACAAAATTGGCAATATTTTGGCTCGGATGTCGAGCTGGTGAGTGTCTCTTCATTCTCGAACAACGTTGAGGCTCGCAGCTCAGATATATGTCGAGAAAAATATTCTCATTTGCAGCCATGTTTTCTGATGTGTTTGTATGTACACGTGTAGTGCCACATAGGCATATGCCGCCAGTGTCCTGACGCATGAGTCTCTCAGTTTAGGTTTGTTCCAGTGAGAAATTTGGCAATATTTTGGCTCAGATGTCGAGCTGTTGAGTGTCTCTTCATTCTCAAACAACGTTGAGGTTCGCAGCTCAGATATATGTCGAGAACATTATCCTCATTCGCAGCCATGTTTTCTGATGTGTATGTATGTACAAGTGTATTGCCACTTAGGCCTATGCCGCCAGTATCCTGACGCATGAGTCTCTCAGTTTGGTTTTTTTCCAGTGAGAAATTTGGCAATATTTTGGCTCGGATGTCAAGCTGGTGAGTGTCTCTTTATTCTCGAACAACGTTGAGGCTCGCAGCTCAGATATATGTCGAGAAAATTATCCTCATTCGCAGCCATGTTTTCTGATGTGTATGTATGTACACGTGTATTGCCACATAGGCCTATGCCGCCAGTATCCTGACGCATGAGTCTCTCAGTTTGGTTTTTTTCCAGTGAGAAATTTGGCAATATTTTGGCTCAGATGTCGAGCTGGTGAGTGTCTCTTCATTCTCGAACATTGTTGAGGTTCGCAGCTCAGATATATGTTGACAAAATTATTCTCATTCGTAGCCATGTTTTCTGATGTGTATGTATGTACACGTGTATTGCCTCATAGGCCTATGCCGCCAGTGTCCTGACGCATGAGTCTCAAAGTTTTGGTCTCTTCCGGTGAGAATTTTGACGATGTGTTAGCTCAGATGTGGAGGTGGTGAATGTCTCTTCATTCTCGAACAACGTTGAGGTTCGCAGCTCAGATATATGTTGAGAACATTATCCTCATTCGCAGCCATGTTTTCTGATGTGTATGTATGTACACGTGTATTGGCACATAGGCCTATACGCATGCCGCCAGTATACTGACGCATGATTATCTCAGTTTGTTTGTTTTTCCAATGACAAAATTGGCAATATTTTGGCTCGGATGGCGAGTTGGTGAGTGTCTCTTCATTCTCGAACAACGTTGAGGCTCGCAGCTCAGATATATGTCGAGAACAATATTCTCATTCGCAGCCATGTTTTCTGATGTGTTTGTATGTACACGTGTAGTGCCACATAGGCATATGCCGCCAGTGTCCTGACGCATGAGTCCCTCAGTTTAGGTTTGTTCCAGTGAGAAATTTGGCAATATTTTGGCTCAGATGTCGAGCTGTTGAGTGTCTCTTCATTCTCAAACAACGTTGAGGTTCGCAGCTCAGATATATGTCGAGAACATTATCCTCATTCGCAGCCATGTTTTCTGATGTGTATGTATGTACAAGTATATTGCCACATAGGCCTATGCCGCCAGTATCCTGACGCATGAGTCTCTCAGTTTGGTTTTTTTCCAGTGAGAATTTTGACGATGTGTTAGCTCAGATGTGGAGGTGGTGAGTGTCCCTTCATTCTCAAACAACGTTGAGGCTCGCAGCTCAGATATAAGTCGAGAAAATTATCCTCATTCGCAGCCATGTTTTCTTATGTTTATGTATGTACAAATGTATTGCCACTTAGGCATATGCCGCCAGTGTCCTGACACGTGAGTCTCTCAGTTTGTTTTTTTCCACTGAAAAAATGGCAATATTTCGGCTCAAATGTCGAGCTGGTGAGTGTCGCTTTATTCTCCAACAACGTTGAGGCTCGCAGCTCAGATATATGTCGAGAAAATTATCCTCATTCGCAGCCATGTTTTCTTATGTGTATGTATGTACACGTGTATTGTCTCATAGGCCTATGCCGCCAGTGTCTTGACGCATGAGTCTCAAAGTTTTGGTCTCTTCCGGTGAGAATTTTGGCGATGGGTTAGCTCAGATGTGGAGGTGGTGAATGTCTCTTCATTCTCGAACAACGTTGAGGTTCGCAGCTCAGATATATGTCGAGAACATTATCCTCATTCGCAGCCATGTTTTCTGATGTGTATGTATGTACACGTGTATTGCCACATAGGCCTATGCCGCTAGTATCCTGACGCATGAGTCTCTCAGTTTGTTTGTTTTTCCAGTGAGATATTTGGCAATATTTTGGCTCGGATGTCGAGCTGGTGAGTGTCTCTTCATTCTCGAACAACGTTGAGGCTCGCAGCTCAGATATATGTCGAGAAAATTATCCTCATTCGCAGCCATGTTTTCTTATGTGTATGTATGTACACGTGTATTGTCACATAGGCATATGCCGCCAGTGTCCTGACGCATGAGTCTCTCAGTTTAGGTTTGTTTCAGTGAGAAATTTGGCAATATTTTGGCTCAGATGTCGAGCTGGTGAATGTATCTTTATTCTCAAACAACGTTGAGGTTCGCAGCTCCGATATAAGTTCATAAAATTATCCTAATTCGCAGCCATGTTTTCTGATGTGTTTGTATGTACACGTGTATTGCCTCATAGGCCTATGCCGCCAGTGTCCTGACGCATGAGTCTCAAGTTTTGGTCTCTTCCGGTGAGAATTTTGACGATGTGTTAGCTCAGATGTGGAGGTGGTGAATGTCTCTTCATTCTCGAACAACGTTGAGGTTCGCAGCTCAGATATATGTTGAGAACATTATCCTCATTCGCAGCCATGTTTTCTGATGTGTATGTATGTACACGTGTATTGGCACATAGGCCTATGACGCCAGTATCCTGACGCATGATTCTCTCAGTTTGTTTGTTTTTCCAATGACAAAATTGGCAATATTTTGGCTCGGATGGCGAGCTGGTGAGTGTCTCTTCATTCTCGAACAACGTTGAGGCTCGCAGCTCAGATATATGTCGAGAAAATTATCCTCATTCGCAGCCATGTTTTCTGATGTGTATGTATGTACACGTGTATTGCCTCATAGGCCTATGCCGCCAGTGTCCCGCCGCAAAAGTATCTCAGTTTGTTATTTTTTCAATGAGAAATTTGGCAATATTTTTGCTCGGATGTCGAGCTGGTGAGTGTCTCTTCATTCTCGAACAACGTTGAGGCTCGCAGCTCAGATATATGTCGAGAAAATTATCCTCATTCGCAGCCATGTTTTCTGATGTGTATGTATGTACATGTGTATCGCCACATAGGCATATGCCGCCAGTGTCCTGACGCATGAGTCTCAAAGTTTTGGTCTCTTCCGGTGAGAATTTTGGCGATATGTTAGCTCAAATGTGGAGGTGGTGAATGTATCTTCATTCTCAAACAACGTTGAGGTTCGCAGTTCCGATATAAGTTCATAAAATTATCCTCATTCGCAGCCATGTTTTCTGATGTGTTTGTATGTACACGTGTATTGCCTCATAGGCCTATGCCGCCAGTGTCCTGACGCATGAGTCTCAAAGTTTTGGTCTCTTCCGGTGAGAATTTTGACGATGTGTTAGCTCAGATGTGGAGGTGGTGAATGTCTCTTCATTCTCGAACAACGTTGAGGTTCGCAGCTCAGATATATGTTGAGAACATTATCCTCATTCGCAGCCATGTTTTCTGATGTGTATGTATGTACACGTGTATTGGCACATAGGCCTATGCCGCCAGTATCCTGACGCATGATTCTCTCAGTTTGTTTGTTTTTCCAATGACAAAATTGGCAATATTTTGGCTCGGATGTCGAGCTGGTGAGTGTCTCTTCATTCTCGAACAACGTTGAGGCTCGCAGCTCAGATATATGTCGAGAAAAATATTCTCATTTGCAGCCATGTTTTCTGATGTGTTTGTATGTACACGTGTAGTGCCACATAGGCATATGCCGCCAGTGTCCTGACGCATGAGTCTCTCAGTTTAGGTTTGTTCCAGTGAGAAATTTGGCAATATTTTGGCTCAGATGTCGAGCTGTTGAGTGTCTCTTCATTCTCAAACAACGTTGAGGTTCGCAGCTCAGATATATGTCGAGAACATTATCCTCATTCGCAGCCATGTTTTCTGATGTGTATGTATGTACAAGTGTATTGCCACTTAGGCCTATGCCGCCAGTATCCTGACGCATGAGTCTCTCAGTTTGGTTTTTTTCCAGTGAGAAATTTGGCAATATTTTGGCTCGGATGTCAAGCTGGTGAGTGTCTCTTTATTCTCGAACAACGTTGAGGCTCGCAGCTCAGATATATGTCGAGAAAATTATCCTCATTCGCAGCCATGTTTTCTGATGTGTATGTATGTACACGTGTATTGCCACATAGGCCTATGCCGCCAGTATCCTGACGCATGAGTCTCTCAGTTTGGTTTTTTTCCAGTGAGAAATTTGGCAATATTTTGGCTCAGATGTCGAGCTGGTGAGTGTCTCTTCATTCTCGAACATTGTTGAGGTTCGCAGCTCAGATATATGTTGACAAAATTATTCTCATTCGTAGCCATGATTTCTGATGTGTATGTATGTACACGTGTATTGCCTCATAGGCCTATGCCGCCAGTGTCCTGACGCATGAGTCTCAAAGTTTTGGTCTCTTCCGGTGAGAATTTTGACGATGTGTTAGCTCAGATGTGGAGGTGGTGAATGTCTCTTCATTCTCGAACAACGTTGAGGTTCGCAGCTCAGATATATGTTGAGAACATTATCCTCATTCGCAGCCATGTTTTCTGATGTGTATGTATGTACACGTGTATTGGCACATAGGCCTATACGCATGCCGCCAGTATACTGACGCATGATTATCTCAGTTTGTTTGTTTTTCCAATGACAAAATTGGCAATATTTTGGCTCGGATGGCGAGCTGGTGAGTGTCTCTTCATTCTCGAACAACGTTGAGGCTCGCAGCTCAGATATATGTCGAGAACAATATTCTCATTCGCAGCCATGTTTTCTGATGTGTTTGTATGTACACGTGTAGTGCCACATAGGCATATGCCGCCAGTGTCCTGACGCATGAGTCCCTCAGTTTAGGTTTGTTCCAGTGAGAAATTTGGCAATATTTTGGCTCAGATGTCGAGCTGTTGAGTGTCTCTTCATTCTCAAACAACGTTGAGGTTCGCAGCTCAGATATATGTCGAGAACATTATCCTCATTCGCAGCCATGTTTTCTGATGTGTATGTATGTACAAGTATATTGCCACATAGGCCTATGCCGCCAGTATCCTGACGCATGAGTCTCTCAGTTTGGTTTTTTTCCAGTGAGAATTTTGACGATGTGTTAGCTCAGATGTGGAGGTGGTGAGTGTCCCTTCATTCTCAAACAACGTTGAGGCTCGCAGCTCAGATATAAGTCGAGAAAATTATCCTCATTCGCAGCCATGTTTTCTTATGTTTATGTATGTACAAATGTATTGCCACTTAGGCATATGCCGCCAGTGTCCTGACACGTGAGTCTCTCAGTTTGTTTTTTTCCACTGAAAAAATGGCAATATTTCGGCTCAAATGTCGAGCTGGTGAGTGTCGCTTTATTCTCCAACAACGTTGAGGCTCGCAGCTCAGATATATGTCGAGAAAATTATCCTCATTCGCAGCCATGTTTTCTTATGTGTATGTATGTACACGTGTATTGTCTCATAGGCCTATGCCGCCAGTGTCTTGACGCATGAGTCTCAAAGTTTTGGTCTCTTCCGGTGAGAATTTTGGCGATGGGTTAGCTCAGATGTGGAGGTGGTGAATGTCTCTTCATTCTCGAACAACGTTGAGGTTCGCAGCTCAGATATATGTCGAGAACATTATCCTCATTCGCAGCCATGTTTTCTGATGTGTATGTATGTACACGTGTATTGCCACATAGGCCTATGCCGCTAGTATCCTGACGCATGAGTCTCTCAGTTTGTTTGTTTTTCCAGTGAGAAATTTGGCAATATTTTGGCTCGGATGTCGAGCTGGTGAGTGTCTTTTCATTCTCGAACAACGTTGAGGCTCGCAGCTCAGATATATGTCGAGAAAATTGTCCTCATTCGCAGCCATGTTTTCTTATGTGTATGTATGTACACGTGTATTGTCACATAGGCATATGCCGCCAGTGTCCTGACGCATGAGTCTCTCAGTTTAGGTTTGTTTCAGTGAGAAATTTGGCAATATTTTGGCTCAGATGTCGAGCTGGTGAGTGTCTCTTCATTCTCGAACATTGTTGAGGTTCGCAGCTCAGATATATGTTGACAAAATTATTCTCATTCGTAGCCATGTTTTCTGATGTGTATGTATGTACACGTGTATTGCCTCATAGGCCTATGCCGCCAGTGTCCTGACGCATGAGTCTCAAAGTGTTGGTCTCTTCCGGTGAGAATTTTGACGATGTGTTAGCTCAGATGTGGAGGTGGTGAATGTCTCTTCATTCTCGAACAACGTTGAGGTTCGCAGCTCAGATATATGCTGAGAACATTATCCTCATTCGCAGCCATGTTTTCTGATGTGTATGTATGTACACGTGTATTGGCACATAGGCCTATGCCGCCAGTATCCTGACGCATGATTCTCTCAGTTTGTTTGTTTTTCCAATGAAAAATTTGGCAATATTTTGGCTCGGATGGCGAGCTGGTGAGTGTCTCTTCATTCTCGAACAACGTTGAGGCTCGCAGCTCAGATACATGTCGAGAACATTATCCTCAGTCGCAGCCATGTTTTCTGATGTGTATGTATGTAAACGTGTATTGCCACATAGGCCCATGCCGCCAGTATCCTGACGCAAGAGTCTCTCAGTTTGGTTTTTTTCCAGTGAGAAATTTGGCAATATTTTGGCTCGGATGTCGAGCTAGTGAGTCTCTCTCTTCATTCTCGAACAACGTTGAGAATCGCAGCTCAGATATATGTCGAGAAAATTATCCTCATTCGCAGCCATGTTTTCTGATATGTATGTATGTACACGTGTATTGCCACATACACATATGCCGCCAGTATCCTGACGCATGAGTCTCTAAGTTTGTTTGTTTTCCTGTGAGAAATTTGGCAATATTTTGGCTCGGATGTCGAGCTGGTGAGTGTCTCTTCATTCTCGAACAACGTTGAGGCTCGCAGCTCAGATATATGTCGAGAAAATTGTCCTCATTCGCAGCCATGTTTTCTTATGTGTATGTATGTACACGTGTATTGTCACATAGGCATATGCCGCCAGTGTCCTGACGCATGAGTCTCTCAGTTTAGGTTTGTTTCAGTGAGAAATTTGGCAATGTTTTGGCTCAGATGTCGAGCTGGTGAGTGTCTCTTCATTCTCGAACAACGTTGAGGTTTGCAGCTCAGATACATGTCGAGAACATTATCCTCAGTCGCAGCCATGTTTTCTGATGTGTATGTATGTAAACGTGTATTGCCACATAGGCCCATGCCGCCAGTATCCTGACGCATGAGTCTCTCAGTTTGGTTTTTTTCCAGTGAGAAATTTGGCAATATTTTGGCTCGGATGTCGAGCTAGTGAGTCTCTCTTCATTCTCGAACAACGTTGAGAATCGCAGCTCAGATATATGTCGAGAAAATTATCCTCATTCGCAGCCATGTTTTCTGATATGTATGTATGTACACGTGTATTGCCACATACACATATGCCGCCAGTGTCCTGACGCATGAGTCTCTCAGTTGTTGGTGTTTTGTCAAGTGAGAAATTTGGCAATATTTTGGCTCGGATGTCGAGCTGGTGAGTGTCTCTTCATTCTCGAACAACGTTGAGGCTCGCAGCTCAGATATATGTCGAGAAAATTATCCTCATTCGCAGCCATGTTTTCTTATGTGTATGGATGTACACGTGTATTGCCGCAGGGGCCTATGCCGCCAGTGTCCTGACACGTGAGTCTCTCAGTTTGGTTTTTTTCCAGTGAAAAAATGGCAATATTTTGGCTCAGATGTCGAGCTGGTGAGTGTCTCTTCATTCTCGAACAACGTGGAGGTTCGCAGCTCAGATATATGTCGAGAACATTATCCTCATTCGCAGCCATGTTTTCTGATGTGTATGTATGTACACGTGTATTGCCACATAGGCCTATGCCGCTAGTATCCTGACGCATAAGTCTCTCAGTTTGTTTGTTTTTCCAGTGAGAAATTTGGCAATATTTTGGCTCGGATGTCGAGCTAGTGAGTCTCTCTTCATTCTCGAACAACGTTGAGAATCGCAGCTCAGATATATGTCGAGAAAATTATCCTCATTCGCAGCCATGTTTTCTGATATGTATGTATGTACACGTGTATTGCCACATACACATATGCCGCCAGTGTCCTGACACATGAGTCTCTCAGTTGTTGGTGTTTTGTCAAGTGAGAAATTTGGCAATATTTTGGCTCGGATGTCGAGCTGGTGAGTGTCTCTTCATTCTCGAACAACGTTGAGGCTCGCAGCTCAGATATATGTCGAGAAAATTATCCTCATTCGCAGCCATGTTTTCGTATGTGTATGTATGTACACGTGTATTGCCGCATAGGCCTATGCCGCCAGTATCCTGACGCATGAGTCTCTAAGTTTGTTTGTTTTATAGTGAGAAATTTGGCAATATTTTTGCTCAGATGTCGGGCTGGTGAGTGTCCCTTCATTCTCAAACAACGTTGAGGCTCGCAGCTCAGATATAAGTCGAGAAAATTATCCTCATTCGCAGCCATGTTTTCTTATGTTTATGTATGTACAAATGTATTGCCACTTAGGCATATGCCGCCAGTGTCCTGACACGTGAGTCTCTCAGTTTGTTTTTTTCCACTGAAAAAATGGCAATATTTCGGCTCGGATGTCGAGCTGGTGAGTGTCGCTTTATTCTCCAACAACGTTGAGGCTCGCAGCTCAGATATATGTCGAGAAAATTATCCTCATTCGCAGCCATGTTTTCTTATGTGTATGTATGTACACTTGTATTGTCTCATAGGCCTATGCCGCCAGTGTCTTGACGCATGAGTCTCAAAGTTTTGGTCTCTTCCGGTGAGAATTTTGGCGATGGGTTAGCTCAGATGTGGAGGTGGTGAATGTCTCTTCATTCTCGAACAACGTTGAGGTTCGCAGCTCAGATATATGTCGAGAACATTATCCTCATTCGCAGCCATGTTTTCTGATGTGTATGTATGTACACGTGTATTGCCACATAGGCCTATGACGCTAGTATCCTGACGCATGAGTCTCTCAGTTTGTTTGTTTTTCCAGTGAGAAATTTGGCAATATTTTGGCTCGGATGTCGAGCTGGTGAGTGTCTCTTCATTCTCGAACAACGTTGAGGCTCGCAGCTCAGATATATGTCGAGAAAATTGTCCTCATTCGCAGCCATGTTTTCTTATGTGTATGTATGTACACGTGTATTGTCACATAGGCATATGCCGCCAGTGTCCTGACGCATGAGTCTCTCAGTTTAGGTTTGTTTCAGTGAGAAATTTGGCAATATTTTGGCTCAGATGTCGAGCTGGTGAGTGTCTCTTCATTCTCGAACATTGTTGAGGTTCGCAGCTCAGATATATGTTGACAAAATTATTCTCATTCGTAGCCATGTTTTCTGATGTGTATGTATGTACACGTGTATTGCCTCATAGGCCTATGCCGCCAGTGTCCTGACGCATGAGTCTCAAAGTTTTGGTCTCTTCCGGTGAGAATTTTGACGATGTGTTAGCTCAGATGTGGAGGTGGTGAATGTCTCTTCATTCTCGAACAACGTTGAGGTTCGCAGCTCAGATATATGCTGAGAACATTATCCTCATTCGCAGCCATGTTTTCTGATGTGTATGTATGTACACGTGTATTGGCACATAGGCCTATGCCGCCAGTATCCTGACGCATGATTCTCTCAGTTTGTTTGTTTTTCCAATGAAAAATTTGGCAATATTTTGGCTCCGATGGCGAGCTGGTGAGTGTCTCTTCATTCTCGAACAACGTTGAGGCTCGCAGCTCAGATACATGTCGAGAACATTATCCTCAGTCGCAGCCATGTTTTCTGATGTGTATGTATGTAAACGTGTATTGCCACATAGGCCCATGCCGCCAGTATCCTGACGCAAGAGTCTCTCAGTTTGGTTTTTTTCCAGTGAGAAATTTGGCAATATTTTGGCTCGGATGTCGAGCTAGTGAGTCTCTCTCTTCATTCTCGAACAACGTTGAGAATCGCAGCTCAGATATATGTCGAGAAAATTATCCTCATTCGCAGCCATGTTTTCTGATATGTATGTATGTACACGTGTATTGCCACATACACATATGCCGCCAGTATCCTGACGCATGAGTCTCTAAGTTTGTTTGTTTTCCAGTGAGAAATTTGGCAATATTTTGGCTCGGATGTCGAGCTGGTGAGTGTCTCTTCATTCTCGAACAACGTTGAGGCTCGCAGCTCAGATATATGTCGAGAAAATTGTCCTCATTCGCAGCCATGTTTTCTTATGTGTATGTATGTACACGTGTATTGTCACATAGGCATATGCCGCCAGTGTCCTGACGCATGAGTCTCTCAGTTTAGGTTTCTTCCGGTGAGAATTTTGACGATGTGTTAGCTCAGATGTGGAGGTGGTGAATGTCTCTTCATTCTCGAACAACGTTGAGGTTCGCAGCTCAGATATATGCTGAGAACATTATCCTCATTCGCAGCCATGTTTTCTGATGTGTATGTATGTACACGTGTATTGGCACATAGGCCTATGCCGCCAGTATCCTGACGCATGATTCTCTCAGTTTGTTTGTTTTTCCAATGAAAAATTGGGCAATATTTTGGCTCCGATGGCGAGCTGGTGAGTGTCTCTTCATTCTCGAACAACGTTGAGGCTCGCAGCTCAGATACATGTCGAGAACATTATCCTCAGTCGCAGCCATGTTTTCTGATGTGTATGTATGTAAACGTGTATTGCCACATAGGCCCATGCCGCCAGTATCCTGACGCAAGAGTCTCTCAGTTTGGTTTTTTTCCAGTGAGAAATTTGGCAATATTTTGGCTCGGATGTCGAGCTAGTGAGTCTCTCTCTTCATTCTCGAACAACGTTGAGAATCGCAGCTCAGATATATGTCGAGAAAATTATCCTCATTCGCAGCCATGTTTTCTGATATGTATGTATGTACACGTGTATTGCCACATACACATATGCCGCCAGTATCCTGACGCATGAGTCTCTAAGTTTGTTTGTTTTCCAGTGAGAAATTTGGCAATATTTTGGCTCGGATGTCGAGCTGGTGAGTGTCTCTTCATTCTCGAACAACGTTGAGGCTCGCAGCTCAGATATATGTCGAGAAAATTGTCCTCATTCGCAGCCATGTTTTCTTATGTGTATGTATGTACACGTGTATTGTCACATAGGCATATGCCGCCAGTGTCCTGACGCATGAGTCTCTCAGTTTAGGTTTCTTCCGGTGAGAATTTTGACGATGTGTTAGCTCAGATGTGGAGGTGGTGAATGTCTCTTCATTCTCGAACAACGTTGAGGTTCGCAGCTCAGATATATGCTGAGAACATTATCCTCATTCGCAGCCATGTTTTCTGATGTGTATGTATGTACACGTGTATTGGCACATAGGCCTATGCCGCCAGTATCCTGACGCATTCTTCTCTCAGTTTGTTTGTTTTTCCAATGAAAAATTTGGCAATATTTTGGCTCGGATGGCGAGCTGGTGAGTGTCTCTTCATTCTCGAACAACGTTGAGGCTCGCAGCTCAGATACATGTCGAGAACATTATCCTCAGTCGCAGCCATGTTTTCTGATGTGTATGTATGTAAACGTGTATTGCCACATAGGCCCATGCCGCCAGTATCCTGACGCAAGAGTCTCTCAGTTTGGTTTTTTTCCAGTGAGAAATTTGGCAATATTTTGACTCGGATGTCGAGCTAGTGAGTCTCTCTATTCATTCTCGAACAACGTTGAGAATCGCAGCTCAGATATATGTCGAGAAAATTATCCTCATTCGCAGCCATGTTTTCTGATATGTATGTATGTACACGTGTATTGCCACATACACATATGCCGCCAGTATCCTGACGCATGAGTCTCTAAGTTTGTTTGTTTTCCAGTGAGAAATTTGGCAATATTTTTGCTCGGATGTCGAGCTGGTGAGTGTCTCTTCATTTTCGAACAACGTGGAGGTTCGCAGCTCAGATATATGTCGAGAACATTATCCTCATTCGCAGCCATGTTTTCTTATGTGTATGGATGTACACGTGTATTGCCGCAGGGGCCTATGCCGCCAGTGTCCTGACACGTGAGTCTCTCAGTTTGGTTTTTTTCCAGTGAAAAAATGGCAATATTTTGGCTCAGATGTCGAGCTGGTGAGTGTCTCTTCATTCTCGAACAACGTGGAGGTTCGCAGCTCAGATATATGTCGAGAACATTATCCTCATTCGCAGCCATGTTTTCTGATGTGTATGTATGTACACGTGTATTGCCACATAGGCCTATGCCGCTAGTATCCTGACGCATAAGTCTCTCAGTTTGTTTGTTTTTCCAGTGAGAAATTTGGCAATATTTTGGCTCGGATGTCGAGCTAGTGAGTCTCTCTTCATTCTCGAACAACGTTGAGAATCGCAGCTCAGATATATGTCGAGAAAATTATCCTCATTCGCAGCCATGTTTTCTGATATGTATGTATGTACACGTGTATTGCCACATACACATATGCCGCCAGTGTCCTGACACATGAGTCTCTCAGTTGTTGGTGTTTTGTCAAGTGAGAAATTTGGCAATATTTTGGCTCGGATGTCGAGCTGGTGAGTGTCTCTTCATTCTCGAACAACGTTGAGGCTCGCAGCTCAGATATATGTCGAGAAAATTATCCTCATTCGCAGCCATGTTTTCGTATGTGTATGTATGTACACGTGTATTGCCGCATAGGCCTATGCCGCCAGTATCCTGACGCATGAGTCTCTAAGTTTGTTTGTTTTATAGTGAGAAATTTGGCAATATTTTTGCTCAGATGTCGGGCTGGTGAGTGTCCCTTCATTCTCAAACAACGTTGAGGCTCGCAGCTCAGATATAAGTCGAGAAAATTATCCTCATTCGCAGCCATGTTTTCTTATGTTTATGTATGTACAAATGTATTGCCACTTAGGCATATGCCGCCAGTGTCCTGACACGTGAGTCTCTCAGTTTGTTTTTTTCCACTGAAAAAATGGCAATATTTCGGCTCGGATGTCGAGCTGGTGAGTGTCGCTTTATTCTCCAACAACGTTGAGGCTCGCAGCTCAGATATATGTCGAGAAAATTATCCTCATTCGCAGCCATGTTTTCTTATGTGTATGTATGTACACTTGTATTGTCTCATAGGCCTATGCCGCCAGTGTCTTGACGCATGAGTCTCAAAGTTTTGGTCTCTTCCGGTGAGAATTTTGGCGATGGGTTAGCTCAGATGTGGAGGTGGTGAATGTCTCTTCATTCTCGAACAACGTTGAGGTTCGCAGCTCAGATATATGTCGAGAACATTATCCTCATTCGCAGCCATGTTTTCTGATGTGTATGTATGTACACGTGTATTGCCACATAGGCCTATGACGCTAGTATCCTGACGCATGAGTCTCTCAGTTTGTTTGTTTTTCCAGTGAGAAATTTGGCAATATTTTGGCTCGGATGTCGAGCTGGTGAGTGTCTCTTCATTCTCGAACAACGTTGAGGCTCGCAGCTCAGATATATGTCGAGAAAATTGTCCTCATTCGCAGCCATGTTTTCTTATGTGTATGTATGTACACGTGTATTGTCACATAGGCATATGCCGCCAGTGTCCTGACGCATGAGTCTCTCAGTTTAGGTTTGTTTCAGTGAGAAATTTGGCAATATTTTGGCTCAGATGTCGAGCTGGTGAGTGTCTCTTCATTCTCGAACATTGTTGAGGTTCGCAGCTCAGATATATGTTGACAAAATTATTCTCATTCGTAGCCATGTTTTCTGATGTGTATGTATGTACACGTGTATTGCCTCATAGGCCTATGCCGCCAGTGTCCTGACGCATGAGTCTCAAAGTTTTGGTCTCTTCCGGTGAGAATTTTGACGATGTGTTAGCTCAGATGTGGAGGTGGTGAATGTCTCTTCATTCTCGAACAACGTTGAGGTTCGCAGCTCAGATATATGCTGAGAACATTATCCTCATTCGCAGCCATGTTTTCTGATGTGTATGTATGTACACGTGTATTGGCACATAGGCCTATGCCGCCAGTATCCTGACGCATGATTCTCTCAGTTTGTTTGTTTTTCCAATGAAAAATTTGGCAATATTTTGGCTCCGATGGCGAGCTGGTGAGTGTCTCTTCATTCTCGAACAACGTTGAGGCTCGCAGCTCAGATACATGTCGAGAACATTATCCTCAGTCGCAGCCATGTTTTCTGATGTGTATGTATGTAAACGTGTATTGCCACATAGGCCCATGCCGCCAGTATCCTGACGCAAGAGTCTCTCAGTTTGGTTTTTTTCCAGTGAGAAATTTGGCAATATTTTGGCTCGGATGTCGAGCTAGTGAGTCTCTCTCTTCATTCTCGAACAACGTTGAGAATCGCAGCTCAGATATATGTCGAGAAAATTATCCTCATTCGCAGCCATGTTTTCTGATATGTATGTATGTACACGTGTATTGCCACATACACATATGCCGCCAGTATCCTGACGCATGAGTCTCTAAGTTTGTTTGTTTTCCAGTGAGAAATTTGGCAATATTTTGGCTCGGATGTCGAGCTGGTGAGTGTCTCTTCATTCTCGAACAACGTTGAGGCTCGCAGCTCAGATATATGTCGAGAAAATTGTCCTCATTCGCAGCCATGTTTTCTTATGTGTATGTATGTACACGTGTATTGTCACATAGGCATATGCCGCCAGTGTCCTGACGCATGAGTCTCTCAGTTTAGGTTTCTTCCGGTGAGAATTTTGACGATGTGTTAGCTCAGATGTGGAGGTGGTGAATGTCTCTTCATTCTCGAACAACGTTGAGGTTCGCAGCTCAGATATATGCTGAGAACATTATCCTCATTCGCAGCCATGTTTTCTGATGTGTATGTATGTACACGTGTATTGGCACATAGGCCTATGCCGCCAGTATCCTGACGCATGATTCTCTCAGTTTGTTTGTTTTTCCAATGAAAAATTGGGCAATATTTTGGCTCCGATGGCGAGCTGGTGAGTGTCTCTTCATTCTCGAACAACGTTGAGGCTCGCAGCTCAGATACATGTCGAGAACATTATCCTCAGTCGCAGCCATGTTTTCTGATGTGTATGTATGTAAACGTGTATTGCCACATAGGCCCATGCCGCCAGTATCCTGACGCAAGAGTCTCTCAGTTTGGTTTTTTTCCAGTGAGAAATTTGGCAATATTTTGGCTCGGATGTCGAGCTAGTGAGTCTCTCTCTTCATTCTCGAACAACGTTGAGAATCGCAGCTCAGATATATGTCGAGAAAATTATCCTCATTCGCAGCCATGTTTTCTGATATGTATGTATGTACACGTGTATTGCCACATACACATATGCCGCCAGTATCCTGACGCATGAGTCTCTAAGTTTGTTTGTTTTCCAGTGAGAAATTTGGCAATATTTTGGCTCGGATGTCGAGCTGGTGAGTGTCTCTTCATTCTCGAACAACGTTGAGGCTCGCAGCTCAGATATATGTCGAGAAAATTGTCCTCATTCGCAGCCATGTTTTCTTATGTGTATGTATGTACACGTGTATTGTCACATAGGCATATGCCGCCAGTGTCCTGACGCATGAGTCTCTCAGTTTAGGTTTCTTCCGGTGAGAATTTTGACGATGTGTTAGCTCAGATGTGGAGGTGGTGAATGTCTCTTCATTCTCGAACAACGTTGAGGTTCGCAGCTCAGATATATGCTGAGAACATTATCCTCATTCGCAGCCATGTTTTCTGATGTGTATGTATGTACACGTGTATTGGCACATAGGCCTATGCCGCCAGTATCCTGACGCATTCTTCTCTCAGTTTGTTTGTTTTTCCAATGAAAAATTTGGCAATATTTTGGCTCGGATGGCGAGCTGGTGAGTGTCTCTTCATTCTCGAACAACGTTGAGGCTCGCAGCTCAGATACATGTCGAGAACATTATCCTCAGTCGCAGCCATGTTTTCTGATGTGTATGTATGTAAACGTGTATTGCCACATAGGCCCATGCCGCCAGTATCCTGACGCAAGAGTCTCTCAGTTTGGTTTTTTTCCAGTGAGAAATTTGGCAATATTTTGACTCGGATGTCGAGCTAGTGAGTCTCTCTATTCATTCTCGAACAACGTTGAGAATCGCAGCTCAGATATATGTCGAGAAAATTATCCTCATTCGCAGCCATGTTTTCTGATATGTATGTATGTACACGTGTATTGCCACATACACATATGCCGCCAGTATCCTGACGCATGAGTCTCTAAGTTTGTTTGTTTTCCAGTGAGAAATTTGGCAATATTTTTGCTCGGATGTCGAGCTGGTGAGTGTCTCTTCATTTTCGAACAACGTGGAGGTTCGCAGCTCAGATATATGTCGAGAACATTATCCTCATTCGCAGCCATGTTTTCTGATGTGTATGTATGTACACGTGTATTGCCACATAGGCCTATGCCGCTAGTATCCTGACGCATGAGTCTCTCAGTTTGTTTGTTTTTCCAGTGAGAAATTTGGCAATATTTTGGCTCGGATGTCGAGCTGGTGAGTGTCTCTTCATTCTTGAACAACGTTGAGGCTCGCAGCTCAGATATATGTCGAGAAAATTGTCCTCATTCGCAGCCATGTTTTCTTATGTGTATGTATGTACACGTGTATTGTCACATAGGCATATGCCGCCAGTGTCCTGACGCATGAGTCTCTCAGTTTAGGTTTGTTTCAGTGAGAAATTTGGCAATGTTTTGGCTCAGATGTCGAGCTGGTGAGTGTCTCTTCATTCTCGAACAACGTTGAGGTTTGCAGCTCAGATACATGTCGAGAACATTATCCTCATTCGCAGCCATGTTTTCTGATGTGTATGTATGTAAACGTGTATTGCCACATAGGCCCATGCCGCCAGTATCCTGACGCATGAGTCTCTCAGTTTGGTTTTTTTCCAGTGAGAAATTTGGCAATATTTTGGCTCGGATGTCGAGCTAGTGAGTCTCTCTTCATTCTCGAACAACGTTGAGAATCGCAGCTCAGATATATGTCGAGAAAATTATCCTCATTCGCAGCCATGTTTTCTGATATGTATGTATGTACACGTGTATTGCCACATACACACATGCCGCCAGTGTCCTGACACATGAGTCTCTCAGTTGTTGGTGTTTTGTCAAGTGAGAAATTTGGCAATATTTTGGCTCGGATGTCGAGCTGGTGAGTGTCTCTTCATTCTCGAACAACGTTGAGGCTCGCAGCTCAGATATATGTCGAGAAAATTATCCTCATTCGCAGCCATGTTTTCGTATGTGTATGTATGTACACGTGTATTGCCGCATAGGCCTATGCCGCCAGTATCCTGACGCATGAGTCTCTAAGTTTGTTTGTTTTCCAGTGAGAAATTTGGCAATATTTTGGCTCGGATGTTGAGCTGGTGAGTGTCTCTTCATTTTCGAACAACGTGGAGGTTCGCAGCTCAGATATATGTCGAGAACATTATCCTCATTCGCAGCCATGTTTTCTGATGTGTATGTATGTACACGTGTATTGCCACATAGGCCTATGCCGCTAGTATCCTGACGCATAAGTCTCTCAGTTTGTTTGTTTTTCCAGTGAGAAATTTGGCAATATTTTGGCTCGGATGTCGAGCTATTGAGTCTCTCTTCATTCTCGAACAACGTTGAGAATCGCAGCTCAGATATATGTCGAGAAAATTATCCTCATTCGCAGCCATGTTTTCTGATATGTATGTATGTACACGTGTATTGCCACATACACATATGCCGCCAGTGTCCTGACACATGAGTCTCTCAGTTGTTGGTGTTTTGTCAAGTGAGAAATTTGGCAATATTTTGGCTCGGATGTCGAGCTGGTGAGTGTCTCTTCATTCTCGAACAACGTTGAGGCTCGCAGCTCAGATATATGTCGAGAAAATTATCCTCATTCGCAGCCATGTTTTCGTATGTGTATGTATGTACACGTGTATTGCCGCATAGGCCTATGCCGCCAGTATCCTGACGCATGAGTCTCTAAGTTTGTTTGTTTTCCAGTGAGAAATTTGGCAATATTTTTGCTCAGATGTCGGGCTGGTGAGTGTCCCTTCATTCTCAAACAACGTTGAGGCTCGCAGCTCAGATATAAGTCGAGAAAATTATCCTCATTCGCAGCCATGTTTTCTTATGTTTATGTATGTACAAATGTATTGCCACTTAGGCATATGCCGCCAGTGTCCTGACACGTGAGTCTCTCAGTTTGTTTTTTTCCACTGAAAAAATGGCAATATTTCGGCTCGGATGTCGAGCTGGTGAGTGTCGCTTTATTCTCCAACAACGTTGAGGCTCGCAGCTCAGATATATGTCGAGAAAATTATCCTCATTCGCAGCCATGTTTTCTTATGTGTATGTATGTACACGTGTATTGTCTCATAGGCCTATGCCGCCAGTGTCTTGACGCATGAGTCTCAAAGTTTTGGTCTCTTCCGGTGAGAATTTTGGCGATGGGTTAGCTCAGATGTGGAGGTGGTGAATGTCTCTTCATTCTCGAACAACGTTGAGGTTCGCAGCTCAGATATATGTCGAGAACATTATCCTCATTCGCAGCCATGTTTTCTGATGTGTATGTATGTACACGTGTATTGCCACATAGGCCTATGCCGCTAGTATCCTGACGCATGAGTCTCTCAGTTTGTTTGTTTTTCCAGTGAGAAATTTGGCAATATTTTGGCTCGGATGTCGAGCTGGTGAGTGTCTCTTCATTCTCGAACAACGTTGAGGCTCGCAGCTCAGATATATGTCGAGAAAATTGTCCTCATTCGCAGCCATGTTTTCTTATGTGTATGTATGTACACGTGTATTGTCACATAGGCATATGCCGCCAGTGTCCTGACGCATGAGTCTCTCAGTTTAGGTTTGTTTCAGTGAGAAATTTGGCAATATTTTGGCTCAGATGTCGAGCTGGTGAGTGTCTCTTCATTCTCGAACATTGTTGAGGTTCGCAGCTCAGATATATGTTGACAAAATTATTCTCATTCGTAGCCATGTTTTCTGATGTGTATGTATGTACACGTGTATTGCCTCATAGGCCTATGCCGCCAGTGTCCTGACGCATGAGTCTCAAAGTTTTGGTCTCTTCCGGTGAGAATTTTGACGATGTGTTAGCTCAGATGTGGAGGTGGTGAATGTCTCTTCATTCTCGAACAACGTTGAGGTTCGCAGCTCAGATATATGCTGAGAACATTATCCTCATTCGCAGCCATGTTTTCTGATGTGTATGTATGTACACGTGTATTGGCACATAGGCCTATGCCGCCAGTATCCTGACGCATGATTCTCTCAGTTTGTTTGTTTTTCCAATGAAAAATTTGGCAATATTTTGGCTCGGATGGCGAGCTGGTGAGTGTCTCTTCATTCTCGAACAACGTTGAGGCTCGCAGCTCAGATACATGTCGAGAACATTATCCTCAGTCGCAGCCATGTTTTCTGATGTGTATGTATGTAAACGTGTATTGCCACATAGGCCCATGCCGCCAGTATCCTGACGCAAGAGTCTCTCAGTTTGGTTTTTTTCCAGTGAGAAATTTGGCAATATTTTGGCTCGGATGTCGAGCTAGTGAGTCTCTCTCTTCATTCTCGAACAACGTTGAGAATCGCAGCTCAGATATATGTCGAGAAAATTATCCTCATTCGCAGCCATGTTTTCTGATATGTATGTATGTACACGTGTATTGCCACATACACATATGCCGCCAGTATCCTGACGCATGAGTCTCTAAGTTTGTTTGTTTTCCAGTGAGAAATTTGGCAATATTTTGGCTCGGATGTCGAGCTGGTGAGTGTCTCTTCATTCTCGAACAACGTTGAGGCTCGCAGCTCAGATATATGTCGAGAAAATTGTCCTCATTCGCAGCCATGTTTTCTTATGTGTATGTATGTACACGTGTATTGTCACATAGGCATATGCCGCCAGTGTCCTGACGCATGAGTCTCTCAGTTTAGGTTTCTTCCGGTGAGAATTTTGACGATGTGTTAGCTCAGATGTGGAGGTGGTGAATGTCTCTTCATTCTCGAACAACGTTGAGGTTCGCAGCTCAGATATATGCTGAGAACATTATCCTCATTCGCAGCCATGTTTTCTGATGTGTATGTATGTACACGTGTATTGGCACATAGGCCTATGCCGCCAGTATCCTGACGCATGATTCTCTCAGTTTGTTTGTTTTTCCAATGAAAAATTTGGCAATATTTTGGCTCGGATGGCGAGCTGGTGAGTGTCTCTTCATTCTCGAACAACGTTGAGGCTCGCAGCTCAGATACATGTCGAGAACATTATCCTCAGTCGCAGCCATGTTTTCTGATGTGTATGTATGTAAACGTGTATTGCCACATAGGCCCATGCCGCCAGTATCCTGACGCAAGAGTCTCTCAGTTTGGTTTTTTTCCAGTGAGAAATTTGGCAATATTTTGACTCGGATGTCGAGCTAGTGAGTCTCTCTATTCATTCTCGAACAACGTTGAGAATCGCAGCTCAGATATATGTCGAGAAAATTATCCTCATTCGCAGCCATGTTTTCTTATGTGTATGTATGTACACGTGTATTGTCACATAGGCATATGCCGCCAGTATCCTGACGCATGATTCTCTAAGTTTGTTTGTTTTCCAGTGAGAAATTTGGCAATATTTTTGCTCGGATGTCGAGCTGGTGAGTGTCTCTTCATTTTCGAACAACGTGGAGGTTCGCAGCTCAGATATATGTCGAGAACATTATCCTCATTCGCAGCCATGTTTTCTGATGTGTATGTATGTACACGTGTATTGCCACATAGGCCTATGCCGCTAGTATCCTGACGCATGAGTCACTCAGTTTGTTTGTTTTTCCAGTGAGAAATTTGGCAATATTTTGGCTCGGATGTCGAGCTGGTGAGTGTCTCTTCATTCTCGAACAACGTTGAGGCTCGCAGCTCAGATATATGTCGAGAAAATTGTCCTCATTCGCAGCCATGTTTTCTTATGTGTATGTATGTACACGTGTATTGTCACATAGGCATATGCCGCCAGTGTCCTGACGCATGAGTCTCTCAGTTTAGGTTTGTTTCAGTGAGAAATTTGGCAATGTTTTGGCTCAGATGTCGAGCTGGTGAGTGTCTCTTCATTCTCGAACAACGTTGAGGTTTGCAGCTCAGATACATGTCGAGAACATTATCCTCATTCGCAGCCATGTTTTCTGATGTGTATGTATGTAAACGTGTATTGCCACATAGGCCCATGCCGCCAGTATCCTGACGCATGAGTCTCTCAGTTTGGTTTTTTTCCAGTGAGAAATTTGGCAATATTTTGGCTCGGATGTCGAGCTAGTGAGTCTCTCTTCATTCTCGAACAACGTTGAGAATCGCAGCTCAGATATATGTCGAGAAAATTATCCTCATTCGCAGCCATGTTTTCTGATATGTATGTATGTACACGTGTATTGCCACATACACATATGCCGCCAGTGTCCTGACACATGAGTCTCTCAGTTGTTGGTGTTTTGTCAAGTGAGAAATTTGGCAATATTTTGGCTCGGATGTCGAGCTGGTGAGTGTCTCTTCATTCTCGAACAACGTTGAGGCTCGCAGCTCAGATATATGTCGAGAAAATTATCCTCATTCGCAGCCATGTTTTCGTATGTGTATGTATGTACACGTGTATTGCCGCATAGGCCTATGCCGCCAGTATCCTGACGCATGAGTCTCTAAGTTTGTTTGTTTTCCAGTGAGAAATTTGGCAATATTTTGGCTCGGATGTCGAGCTGGTGAGTGTCTCTTCATTTTCGAACAACGTGGAGGTTCGCAGCTCAGATATATGTCGAGAACATTATCCTCATTCGCAGCCATGTTTTCTGATGTGTATGTATGTACACGTGTATTGCCACATAGGCCTATGCCGCTAGTATCCTGACGCATAAGTCTCTCAGTTTGTTTGTTTTTCCAGTGAGAAATTTGGCAATATTTTGGCTCGGATGTCGAGCTAGTGAGTCTCTCTTCATTCTCGAACAACGTTGAGAATCGCAGCTCAGATATATGTCGAGAAAATTATCCTCATTCGCAGCCATGTTTTCTGATATGTATGTATGTACACGTGTATTGCCACATACACATATGCCGCCAGTGTCCTGACACATGAGTCTCTCAGTTGTTGGTGTTTTGTCAAGTGAGAAATTTGGCAATATTTTGGCTCGGATGTCGAGCTGGTGAGTGTCTCTTCATTCTCGAACAACGTTGAGGCTCGCAGCTCAGATATATGTCGAGAAAATTATCCTCATTCGCAGCCATGTTTTCGTATGTGTATGTATGTACACGTGTATTGCCGCATAGGCCTATGCCGCCAGTATCCTGACGCATGAGTCTCTAAGTTTGTTTGTTTTCCAGTGAGAAATTTGGCAATATTTTTGCTCAGATGTCGGGCTGGTGAGTGTCCCTTCATTCTCAAACAACGTTGAGGCTCGCAGCTCAGATATAAGTCGAGAAAATTATCCTCATTCGCAGCCATGTTTTCTTATGTTTATGTATGTACAAATGTATTGCCACTTAGGCATATGCCGCCAGTGTCCTGACACGTGAGTCTCTCAGTTTGTTTTTTTCCACTGAAAAAATGGCAATATTTCGGCTCGGATGTCGAGCTGGTGAGTGTCGCTTTATTCTCCAACAACGTTGAGGCTCGCAGCTCAGATATATGTCGAGAAAATTATCCTCATTCGCAGCCATGTTTTCTTATGTGTATGTATGTACACGTGTATTGTCTCATAGGCCTATGCCGCCAGTGTCTTGACGCATGAGTCTCAAAGTTTTGGTCTCTTCCGGTGAGAATTTTGGCGATGGGTTAGCTCAGATGTGGAGGTGGTGAATGTCTCTTTATTCTCGAACAACGTTGAGGTTCGCAGCTCAGATATATGTCGAGAACATTATCCTCATTCGCAGCCATGTTTTCTGATGTGTATGTATGTACACGTGTATTGCCACATAGGCCTATGCCGCTAGTATCCTGACGCATGAGTCTCTCAGTTTGTTTGTTTTTCCAGTGAGAAATTTGGCAATATTTTGGCTCGGATGTCGAGCTGGTGAGTGTCTCTTCATTCTCGAACAACGTTGAGGCTCGCAGCTCAGATATATGTCGAGAAAATTGTCCTCATTCGCAGCCATGTTTTCTTATGTGTATGTATGTACACGTGTATTGTCACATAGGCATATGCCGCCAGTGTCCTGACGCATGAGTCTCTCAGTTTAGGTTTGTTTCAGTGAGAAATTTGGCAATATTTTGGCTCAGATGTCGAGCTGGTGAGTGTCTCTTCATTCTCGAACATTGTTGAGGTTCGCAGCTCAGATATATGTTGACAAAATTATTCTCATTCGTAGCCATGTTTTCTGATGTGTATGTATGTACACGTGTATTGCCTCATAGGCCTATGCCGCCAGTGTCCTGACGCATGAGTCTCAAAGTTTTGGTCTCTTCCGGTGAGAATTTTGACGATGTGTTAGCTCAGATGTGGAGGTGGTGAATGTCTCTTCATTCTCGAACAACGTTGAGGTTCGCAGCTCAGATATATGCTGAGAACATTATCCTCATTCGCAGCCATGTTTTCTGATGTGTATGTATGTACACGTGTATTGGCACATAGGCCTATGCCGCCAGTATCCTGACGCATGATTCTCTCAGTTTGTTTGTTTTTCCAATGAAAAATTTGGCAATATTTTGGCTCGGATGGCGAGCTGGTGAGTGTCTCTTCATTCTCGAACAACGTTGAGGCTCGCAGCTCAGATACATGTCGAGAACATTATCCTCAGTCGCAGCCATGTTTTCTGATGTGTATGTATGTAAACGTGTATTGCCACATAGGCCCATGCCGCCAGTATCCTGACGCAAGAGTCTCTCAGTTTGGTTTTTTTCCAGTGAGAAATTTGGCAATATTTTGGCTCGGATGTCGAGCTAGTGAGTCTCTCTCTTCATTCTCGAACAACGTTGAGAATCGCAGCTCAGATATATGTCGAGAAAATTATCCTCATTCGCAGCCATGTTTTCTGATATGTATGTATGTACACGTGTATTGCCACATACACATATGCCGCCAGTATCCTGACACGTGAGTCTCTCAGTTTGTTTTTTTCCACTGAAAAAATGGCAATATTTCGGCTCGGATGTCGAGCTGGTGAGTGTCGCTTTATTCTCCAACAACGTTGAGGCTCGCAGCTCAGATATATGTCGAGAAAATTATCCTCATTCGCAGCCATGTTTTCTTATGTGTATGTATGTACACGTGTATTGTCTCATAGGCCTATGCCGCCAGTGTCTTGACGCATGAGTCTCAAAGTTTTGGTCTCTTCCGGTGAGAATTTTGGCGATGGGTTAGCTCAGATGTGGAGGTGGTGAATGTCTCTTCATTCTCGAACAACGTTCAGGTTCGCAGCTCAGATATATGTCGAGAACATTATCCTCATTCGCAGCCATGTTTTCTGATGTGTATGTATGTACACGTGTATTGCCACATAGGCCTATGCCGCTAGTATCCTGACGCATGAGTCTCTCAGTTTGTTTGTTTTTCCAGTGAGAAATTTGGCAATATTTTGGCTCGGATGTCGAGCTGGTGAGTGTCTCTTCATTCTCGAACAACGTTGAGGCTCGCAGCTCAGATATATGTCGAGAAAATTGTCCTCATTCGCAGCCATGTTTTCTTATGTGTATGTATGTACACGTGTATTGTCACATAGGCATATGCCGCCAGTGTCCTGACGCATGAGTCTCTCAGTTTAGGTTTGTTTCAGTGAGAAATTTGGCAATATTTTGGCTCAGATGTCGAGCTGGTGAGTGTCTCTTCATTCTCGAACATTGTTGAGGTTCGCAGCTCAGATATATGTTGACAAAATTATTCTCATTCGTAGCCATGTTTTCTGATGTGTATGTATGTACACGTGTATTGCCTCATAGGCCTATGCCGCCAGTGTCCTGACGCATGAGTCTCAAAGTTTTGGTCTCTTCCGGTGAGAATTTTGACGATGTGTTAGCTCAGATGTGGAGGTGGTGAATGTCTCTTCATTCTCGAACAACGTTGAGGTTCGCAGCTCAGATATATGCTGAGAACATTATCCTCATTCGCAGCCATGTTTTCTGATGTGTATGTATGTACACGTGTATTGGCACATAGGCCTATGCCGCCAGTATCCTGACGCATGATTCTCTCAGTTTGTTTGTTTTTCCAATGAAAAATTTGGCAATATTTTGGCTCGGATGGCGAGCTGGTGAGTGTCTCTTCATTCTCGAACAACGTTGAGGCTCGCAGCTCAGATACATGTCGAGAACATTATCCTCAGTCGCAGCCATGTTTTCTGATGTGTATGTATGTAAACGTGTATTGCCACATAGGCCCATGCCGCCAGTATCCTGACGCAAGAGTCTCTCAGTTTGGTTTTTTTCCAGTGAGAAATTTGGCAATATTTTGGCTCGGATGTCGAGCTAGTGAGTCTCTCTCTTCATTCTCGAACAACGTTGAGAATCGCAGCTCAGATATATGTCGAGAAAATTATCCTCATTCGCAGCCATGTTTTCTGATATGTATGTATGTACACGTGTATTGCCACATACACATATGCCGCCAGTATCCTGACGCATGAGTCTCTAAGTTTGTTTGTTTTCCAGTGAGAAATTTGGCAATATTTTGGCTCGGATGTCGAGCTGGTGAGTGTCTCTTCATTCTCGAACAACGTTGAGGCTCGCAGCTCAGATATATGTCGAGAAAATTGTCCTCATTCGCAGCCATGTTTTCTTATGTGTATGTATGTACACGTGTATTGTCACATAGGCATATGCCGCCAGTGTCCTGACGCATGAGTCTCTCAGTTTAGGTTTGTTTCAGTGAGAAATTTGGCAATGTTTTGGCTCAGATGTCGAGCTGGTGAGTGTCTCTTCATTCTCGAACAACGTTGAGGTTTGCAGCTCAGATACATGTCGAGAACATTATCCTCAGTCGCAGCCATGTTTTCTGATGTGTATGTATGTAAACGTGTATTGCCACATAGGCCCATGCCGCCAGTATCGAGACGCATGAGTCTCTCAGTTTGGTTTTTTTCCAGTGAGAAATTTGGCAATATTTTGGCTCGGATGTCGAGCTAGTGAGTCTCTCTTCATTCTCGAACAACGTTGAGAATCGCAGCTCAGATATATGTCGAGAAAATTATCCTCATTCGCAGCCATGTTTTCTGATATGTATGTATGTACACGTGTATTGCCACATACACATATGCCGCCAGTGTCCTGACGCATGAGTCTCTCAGTTGTTGGTGTTTTGTCAAGTGAGAAATTTGGCAATATTTTGGCTCGGATGTCGAGCTGGTGAGTGTCTCTTCATTCTCGAACAACGTTGAGGCTCGCAGCTCAGATATATGTCGAGAAAATTATCCTCATTCGCAGCCATGTTTTCGTATGTGTATGTATGTACACGTGTATTGCCGCAGGGGCCTATGCCGCCAGTGTCCTGACACGTGAGTCTCTCAGTTTGTTTGTTTTCCAGTGAAAAAATGGCAATATTTTGGCTCAGATGTCGAGCTGGTGAGTGTCTCTTCATTCTCGAACAACGTGGAGGTTCGCAGCTCAGATATATGTCGAGAACATTATCCTCATTCGCAGCCATGTTTTCTGATGTGTATGTATGTACACGTGTATTGCCACATAGGCCTATGCCGCTAGTATCCTGACGCATAAGTCTCTCAGTTTGTTTGTTTTTCCAGTGAGAAATTTGGCAATATTTTGGCTCGGATGTCGAGCTAGTGAGTCTCTCTTCATTCTCGAACAACGTTGAGAATCGCAGCTCAGATATATGTCGAGAAAATTATCCTCATTCGCAGCCATGTTTTCTGATATGTATGTATGTACACGTGTATTGCCACATACACATATGCCGCCAGTGTCCTGACACATGAGTCTCTCAGTTGTTGGTGTTTTGTCAAGTGAGAAATTTGGCAATATTTTGGCTCGGATGTCGAGCTGGTGAGTGTCTCTTCATTCTCGAACAACGTTGAGGCTCGCAGCTCAGATATATGTCGAGAAAATTATCCTCATTCGCAGCCATGTTTTCGTATGTGTATGTATGTACACGTGTATTGCCGCATAGGCCTATGCCGCCAGTATCCTGACGCATGAGTCTCTAAGTTTGTTTGTTTTCCAGTGAGAAATTTGGCAATATTTTTGCTCAGATGTCGGGCTGGTGAGTGTCCCTTCATTCTCAAACAACGTTGAGGCTCGCAGCTCAGATATAAGTCGAGAAAATTATCCTCATTCGCAGCCATGTTTTCTTATGTTTATGTATGTACAAATGTATTGCCACTTAGGCATATGCCGCCAGTGTCCTGACACGTGAGTCTCTCAGTTTGTTTTTTTCCACTGAAAAAATGGCAATATTTCGGCTCGGATGTCGAGCTGGTGAGTGTCGCTTTATTCTCCAACAACGTTGAGGCTCGCAGCTCAGATATATGTCGAGAAAATTATCCTCATTCGCAGCCATGTTTTCTTATGTGTATGTATGTACACGTGTATTGTCTCATAGGCCTATGCCGCCAGTGTCTTGACGCATGAGTCTCAAAGTTTTGGTCTCTTCCGGTGAGAATTTTGGCGATGGGTTAGCTCAGATGTGGAGGTGGTGAATGTCTCTTCATTCTCGAACAACGTTGAGGTTCGCAGCTCAGATATATGCTGAGAACATTATCCTCATTCGCAGCCATGTTTTCTGATGTGTATGTATGTACACGTGTATTGGCACATAGGCCTATGCCGCCAGTATCCTGACGCATGATTCTCTCAGTTTGTTTGTTTTTCCAATGAAAAATTTGGCAATATTTTGGCTCGGATGGCGAGCTGGTGAGTGTCTCTTCATTCTCGAACAACGTTGAGGCTCGCAGCTCAGATACATGTCGAGAACATTATCCTCAGTCGCAGCCATGTTTTCTGATGTGTATGTATGTAAACGTGTATTGCCACATAGGCCCATGCCGCCAGTATCCTGACGCAAGAGTCTCTCAGTTTGGTTTTTTTCCAGTGAGAAATTTGGCAATATTTTGGCTCGGATGTCGAGCTAGTGAGTCTCTCTCTTCATTCTCGAACAACGTTGAGAATCGCAGCTCAGATATATGTCGAGAAAATTATCCTCATTCGCAGCCATGTTTTCTGATATGTATGTATGTACACGTGTATTGCCACATACACATATGCCGCCAGTATCCTGACGCATGAGTCTCTAAGTTTGTTTGTTTTCCAGTGAGAAATTTGGCAATATTTTGGCTCGGATGTCGAGCTGGTGAGTGTCTCTTCATTCTCGAACAACGTTGAGGCTCGCAGCTCAGATATATGTCGAGAAAATTGTCCTCATTCGCAGCCATGTTTTCTTATGTGTATGTATGTACACGTGTATTGTCACATAGGCATATGCCGCCAGTGTCCTGACGCATGAGTCTCTCAGTTTAGGTTTGTTTCAGTGAGAAATTTGGCAATGTTTTGGCTCAGATGTCGAGCTGGTGAGTGTCTCTTCATTCTCGAACAACGTTGAGGTTTGCAGCTCAGATACATGTTGAGAACATTATCCTCAGTCGCAGCCATGTTTTCTGATGTGTATGTATGTAAACGTGTATTGCCACATAGGCCCATGCCGCCAGTATCCTGACGCATGAGTCTCTCAGTTTGGTTTTTTTCCAGTGAGAAATTTGGCAATATTTTGGCTCGGATGTCGAGCTAGTGAGTCTCTCTTCATTCTCGAACAACGTTGAGAATCGCAGCTCAGATATATGTCGAGAAAATTATCCTCATTCGCAGCCATGTTTTCTGATATGTATGTATGTACACGTGTATTGCCACATACACATATGCCGCCAGTGTCCTGACGCATGAGTCTCTCAGTTGTTGGTGTTTTGTCAAGTGAGAAATTTGGCAATATTTTGGCTCGGATGTCGAGCTGGTGAGTGTCTCTTCATTCTCGAACAACGTTGAGGCTCGCAGCTCAGATATATGTCGAGAAAATTATCCTCATTCGCAGCCATGTTTTCGTATGTGTATGTATGTACACGTGTATTGCCGCAGGGGCCTATGCCGCCAGTGTCCTGACACGTGAGTCTCTCAGTTTGTTTGTTTTCCAGTGAAAAAATGGCAATATTTTGGCTCAGATGTCGAGCTGGTGAGTGTCTCTTCATTCTCGAACAACGTGGAGGTTCGCAGCTCAGATATATGTCGAGAACATTATCCTCATTCGCAGCCATGTTTTCTGATGTGTATGTATGTACACGTGTATTGGCACATAGGCATATGCCGCCAGTGTCCTGACACGTGAGTCTCTCAGTTTGTTTTTTTTCACTGAAAAAATGGCAATATTTCGGCTCGGATGTCGAGCTGGTGAGTGTCGCTTTATTCTCCAACAACGTTGAGGCTCGCAGCTCAGATATATGTCGAGAAAATTATCCTCATTCGCAGCCATGTTTTCTTATGTGTATGTATGTACACGTGTATTGTCTCATAGGCCTATGCCGCCAGTGTCTTGACGCATGAGTCTCAAAGTTTTGGTCTCTTCCGGTGAGAATTTTGGCGATGGGTTAGCTCAGATGTGGAGGTGGTGAATGTCTCTTCATTCTCGAACAACGTTGAGGTTCGCAGCTCAAATATATGTCGAGAACATTATCCTCATTCGCAGCCATGTTTTCTGATGTGTATGTATGTACACGTGTATTGCCACATAGGCCTATGCCGCTAGTATCCTGACGCATGAGTCTCTCAGTTTGTTTGTTTTTCCAGTGAGAAATTTGGCAATATTTTGGCTCGGATGTCGAGCTGGTGAGTGTCTCTTCATTCTCGAACAACGTTGAGGCTCGCAGCTCAGATATATGTCGAGAAAATTGTCCTCATTCGCAGCCATGTTTTCTTATGTGTATGTATGTACACGTGTATTGTCACATAGGCATATGCCGCCAGTGTCCTGACGCATGAGTCTCTCAGTTTAGGTTTGTTTCAGTGAGAAATTTGGCAATATTTTGGCTCAGATGTCGAGCTGGTGAGTGTCTCTTCATTCTCGAACATTGTTGAGGTTCGCAGCTCAGATATATGTTGACAAAATTATTCTCATTCGTAGCCATGTTTTCTGATGTGTATGTATGTACACGTGTATTGCCTCATAGGCCTATGCCGCCAGTGTCCTGACGCATGAGTCTCAAAGTTTTGGTCTCTTCCGGTGAAAATTTTGACGATGTGTTAGCTCAGATGTGGAGGTGGTGAATGTCTCTTCATTCTCGAACAACGTTGAGGTTCGCAGCTCAGATATATGCTGAGAACATTATCCTCATTCGCAGCCATGTTTTCTGATGTGTATGTATGTACACGTGTATTGGCACATAGGCCTATGCCGCCAGTATCCTGACGCAAGAGTCTCTCAGTTTGGTTTTTTTCCAGTGAGAAATTTGGCAATATTTTGGCTCGGATGTCGAGCTAGTGAGTCTCTCTCTTCATTCTCGAACAACGTTGAGAATCGCAGCTCAGATATATGTCGAGAAAATTATCCTCATTCGCAGCCATGTTTTCTGATATGTATGTATGTACACGTGTATTGCCACATACACATATGCCGCCAGTATCCTGACGCATGAGTCTCTAAGTTTGTTTGTTTTTCCAATGAAAGATTTGGCAATATTTTGGCTCGGATGGCGAGCTGGTGAGTGTCTCTTCATTCTCGAACAACGTTGAGGCTCGCAGCTCAGATACATGTCGAGAACATTATCCTCAGTCGCAGCCATGTTTTCTGATGTGTATGTATGTAAACGTGTATTGCCACATAGGCCCATGCCGCCAGTATCCTGACGCAAGAGTCTCTCAGTTTGGTTTTTTTCCAGTGAGAAATTTGGCAATATTTTGGCTCGGATGTCGAGCTAGTGAGTCTCTCTCTTCATTCTCGAACAACGTTGAGAATCGCAGCTCAGATATATGTCGAGAAAATTATCCTCATTCGCAGCCATGTTTTCTGATATGTATGTATGTACACGTGTATTGCCACATACACATATGCCGCCAGTATCCTGACGCATGAGTCTCTAAGTTTGTTTGTTTTCCAGTGAGAAATTTGGCAATATTTTGGCTCGGATGTCGAGCTGGTGAGTGTCTCTTCATTCTCGAACAACGTTGAGGCTCGCAGCTCAGATATATGTCGAGAAAATTGTCCTCATTCGCAGCCATGTTTTCTTATGTGTATGTATGTACACGTGTATTGTCACATAGGCATATGCCGCCAGTGTCCTGACGCATGAGTCTCTCAGTTTAGGTTTGTTTCAGTGAGAAATTTGGCAATGTTTTGGCTCAGATGTCGAGCTGGTGAGTGTCTCTTCATTCTCGAACAACGTTGAGGTTTGCAGCTCAGATACATGTCGAGAACATTATCCTCAGTCGCAGCCATGTTTTCTGATGTGTATGTATGTAAACGTGTATTGCCACATAGGCCCATGCCGCCAGTATCCTGACGCATGAGTCTCTCAGTTTGGTTTTTTTCCAGTGAGAAATTTGGCAATATTTTGGCTCGGATGTCGAGCTAGTGAGTCTCTCTTCATTCTCGAACAACGTTGAGAATCGCAGCTCAGATATATGTCGAGAAAATTATCCTCATTCGCAGCCATGTTTTCTGATATGTATGTATGTACACGTGTATTGCCACATACACATATGCCGCCAGTGTCCTGACGCATGAGTCTCTCAGTTGTTGGTGTTTTGTCAAGTGAGAAATTTGGCAATATTTTGGCTCGGATGTCGAGCTGGTGAGTGTCTCTTCATTCTTGAACAACGTTGAGGCTCGCAGCTCAGATATATGTCGGGAAAATTATCCTCATTCGCAGCCATGTTTTCGTATGTGTATGTATGTACACGTGTATTGCCGCAGGGGCCTATGCCGCCAGTGTCCTGACACGTGAGTCTCTCAGTTTGTTTTTTTCCAGTGAAAAAATGGCAATATTTCGGCTCGGATGTCGAGCTGGTGAGTGTCGCTTTATTCTCCAACAACGTTGAGGCTCGCAGCTCAGATATATGTCGAGAAAATTATCCTCATTCGCAGCCATGTTTTCTTATGTGTATGTATGTACACGTGTATTGTCTCATAGGCCTATGCCGCCAGTGTCTTGACGCATGAGTCTCAAAGTTTTGGTCTCTTCCGGTGAGAATTTTGGCGATGGGTTAGCTCAGATGTGGAGGTGGTGAACGTCTCTTCATTCTCGAACAACGTTGAGGTTCGCAGCTCAGATATATGTCGAGAACATTATCCTCATTCGCAGCCATGTTTTCTGATGTGTATGTATGTACACGTGTATTGCCACATAGGCCTATGCCGCTAGTATCCTGACGCATGAGTCTCTCAGTTTGTTTGTTTTTCCAGTGAGAAATTTGGCAATATTTTGGCTCGGATGTCGAGCTGGTGAGTGTCTCTTCATTCTCGAACAACGTTGAGGCTCGCAGCTCAGATATATGTCGAGAAAATTGTCCTCATTCGCAGCCATGTTTTCTTATGTGTATGTATGTACACGTGTATTGTCACATAGGCATATGCCGCCAGTGTCCTGACGCATGAGTCTCTCAGTTTAGGTTTGTTTCAGTGAGAAATTTGGCAATATTTTGGCTCAGATGTCGAGCTGGTGAGTGTCTCTTCATTCTCAAACAACGTTGAGGTTTGCAGCTCAGATACATGTCGAGAACATTATCCTCAGTCGCAGCCATATTTTCTGATGTGTATGTATGTACACGTGTATTGCCACATAGGCCCATGCCGCCAGTATCCTGACGCATGAGTCTCTCAGTTTGGTTTTTTTCCAGTGAGAAATTTGGCAATATTTTGGCTCGAATGTCGAGCTGGTGAGTCTCTCTTCATTCTCGAACAACGTTGAGAATCGCAACTCAGATATATGTCGAGAAAATTATCCTCATTCGCAGCCATGTTTTCTGATATGTATGTATGTACACGTGTATTGCCACATAAACATATGCCGCCAGTGTCCTGACACATGAGTCTCTCAGTTTTTGGTGTTTTTTCAAGTGAGAAATTTGGCAATATTTTGGCTCGGATGTCGAGCTGGTGAGTGTCTCTTCATTCTCGAACAACGTTGAGGCTCGCAGCTCAGATATATGTCCAGAAATTTATCCTCATTCGCAGCCATGTTTTCGTATGTGTATGTATGTACACGTGTATTGCCGCATAGGCCTATGCCGCCAGTATCCTGACGCATGAGTCTCTAAGTTTGTTTGTTTTCCAGTGAGAAATTTGGCAATATTTTTGCTCAGATGTCGGGCTGGTGAGTGTCCCTTCATTCTCAAACAACGTTGAGGCTCGCAGCTCAGATATAAGTCGAGAAAATTATCCTCATTCGCAGCCATGTTTTCTTATGTGTATGTATGTACACTTGTATTGTCTCATAGGCCTATGCCGCCAGTGTCTTGACGCATGAGTCTCAAAGTCTTGGTCTCTTCCGGTGAGAATTTTGGCGATGGGTTAGCTCAGATGTGGAGGTGGTGAATGTCTCTTCATTCTCGAACAACGTTGAGGTTCGCAGCTCAGATATATGTCGAGAACATTATCCTCATTCGCAGCCATGTTTTCTGATGTGTATGTATGTACACGTGTATTGCCACATAGGCCTATGCCGCTAGTATCCTGACGCATGAGTCTCTCAGTTTAGGTTTGTTTCAGTGAGAAATTTGGCAATATTTTGGCTCAGATGTCGAGCTGGTGAGTGTCTCTTTATTCTCAAACAACGTTGAGGTTTGCAGCTCAGATACATGTCGAGAACATTATCCTCATTCGCAGCCATGTTTTCTGATGTGTATGTATGTACACGTGTATTGCCACATAGGCCCATGCCGCCAGTATCCTGACGCATGAGTTTCTCAGTTTGGTTTTTTTCCAGTGAGAAATTTGGCAATATTTCGGCTCGGATGTCGAGCTGGTGAGTGTCGCTTTATTCTCCAACAACGTTGAGGCTCGCAGCTCAGATATATGTCGAGAAAATTATCCTCATTCGCAGCCATGTTTTCTTATGTGTATGTATGTACACGTGTATTGTCTCATAGGCCTATGCCGCCAGTGTCTTGACGCATGAGTCTCAAAGTTTTGGTCTCTTCCGGTGAGAATTTTGGCGATGGGTTAGCTCAGATGTGGAGGTGGTGAATGTCTCTTCATTCTCGAACAACGTTGAGGTTCGCAGCTCAGATATATGTCGAGAACATTATCCTCATTCGCAGCCATGTTTTCTGATGTGTATGTATGTACACGTGTATTGCCACATAGGCCTATGCCGCTAGTATCCTGACGCATGAGTCTCTCAGTTTGTTTGTTTTTCCAGTGAGAAATTTGGCAATATTTTGGCTCGGATGTCGAGCTGGTGAGTGTCTCTTCATTCTCGAACAACGTTGAGGCTCGCAGCTCAGATATATGTCGAGAAAATTGTCCTCATTCGCAGCCATGTTTTCTTATGTGTATGTATGTACACGTGTATTGTCACATAGGCATATGCCGCCAGTGTCCTGACGCATGAGTCTCTCAGTTTAGGTTTGTTTCAGTGAGAAATTTGGCAATATTTTGGCTCAGATGTCGAGCTGGTGAGTGTCTCTTCATTCTCAAACAACGTTGAGGTTTGCAGCTCAGATACATGTCGAGAACATTATCCTCAGTCGCAGCCATATTTTCTGATGTGTATGTATGTACACGTGTATTGCCACATAGGCCCATGCCGCCAGTATCCTGACGCATGAGTCTCTCAGTTTGGTTTTTTTCCAGTGAGAAATTTGGCAATATTTTGGCTCGAATGTCGAGCTGGTGAGTCTCTCTTCATTCTCGAACAACGTTGAGAATCGCAACTCAGATATATGTCGAGAAAATTATCCTCATTCGCAGCCATGTTTTCTGATATGTATGTATGTACACGTGTATTGCCACATAAACATATGCCGCCAGTGTCCTGACACATGAGTCTCTCAGTTTTTGGTGTTTTTTCAAGTGAGAAATTTGGCAATATTTTGGCTCGGATGTCGAGCTGGTGAGTATCTCTTCATTCTCGAACAACGTTGAGGCTCGCAGCTCAGATATATGTCGAGAAAATTATCCTCATTCGCAGCCATGTTTTCGTATGTGTATGTATGTACACGTGTATTGCCGCATAGGCCTATGCCGCCAGTATCCTGACGCATGAGTCTCTAAGTTTGTTTGTTTTCCAGTGAGAAATTTGGCAATATTTTTGCTCAGATGTCGGGCTTGTGAGTGTCCCTTCATTCTCAAACAACGTTGAGGCTCGCAGCTCAGATATAAGTCGAGAAAATTATCCTCATTCGCAGCCATGTTTTCTTATGTTTATGTATGTACAAATGTATTGCCACTTAGGCATATGCCGCCAGTGTCCTGACACGTGAGTCTCTCAGTTTGTTTTTGTCCAGTGAAAAAATGGCAATATTTCGGCTCGGATGTCGAGCTGGTGAGTGTCGCTTTATTCTCCAACAACGTTGAGGCTCACAGCTCAGATATATGTCGAGAAAATTATCCTCATTCGCAGCCATGTTTTCTTATGTGTATGTATGTACACTTGTATTGTCTCATAGGCCTATGCCGCCAGTGTCTTGACGCATGAGTCTCAAAGTCTTGGTTTCTTCCGGTGAGAATTTTGGCGATGGGTTAGCTCAGATGTGGAGGTGGTGAATGTCTCTTCATTCTCGAACAACGTTAAGGTTCGCAGCTCAGATATATGTCGAGAACATTATCCTCATTCGCAGCCATGTTTTCTGATGTGTATGTATGTACACGTGTATTGCCACATAGGCCTATGCCGCTAGTATCCTGACGCATGAGTCTCTCAGTTTAGGTTTGTTTCAGTGAGAAATTTGGCAATATTTTGGCTCAGATGTCGAGCTGGTGAGTGTCTCTTTATTCTCAAACAACGTTGAGGTTTGCAGCTCAGATACATGTCGAGAACATTATCCTCATTCGCAGCCATGTTTTCTGATGTGTATGTATGTACACGTGTATTGCCACATAGGCCCATGCCGCCAGTATCCTGACGCATGAGTTTCTCAGTTTGGTTTTTTTCCAGTGAGAAATTTGGCAATATTTTGGCTCGAATGTCGAGCTGGTGAGTCTCTCTTCATTCTCGAACAACGTTGAGAATCGCAACTCAGATATATGTCGAGAAAATTATCCTCATTCGCAGCCATGTTTTCTGATATGTATGTATGTACACGTGTATTGCCACATAAACATATGCCGCCAGTGTCCTGACACATGAGTCTCTCAGTTTTTGGTGTTTTTTCAAGTGAGAAATTTGGCAATATTTTGGCTCGGATGTCGAGCTGGTGAGTGTCTCTTCATTCTCGAACAACGTTGAGGCTCGCAGCTCAGATATATGTCGAGAAAATTATCCTCATTCGCAGCCATGTTTTCGTATGTGTATGTATGTACACGTGTATTGCCGCATAGGCCTATGCCACCAGTATCCTGACGCATCAGTCTCTAAGTTTGTTTGTTTTCCAGTGAGAAATTTGGCAATATTTTTGCTCAGATGTCGGGCTGGTGAGTGTCCCTTCATTCTCAAACAACGTTGAGGCTCGCAGCTCAGATATAAGTCGAGAAAATTATCCTCATTCGCAGCAATGTTTTCTTATGTTTATGTATGTGCAAATGTATTGCCACTTAGGCATATGCCGCCAGTGTCCTGACACGTGAGTCTCTCAGTTTGTTTTTTTCCAGTGAAAAAATGGCAATATTTCGGCTCGGATGTCGAGCTGGTGAGTGTCTCTTCATTCTCGAACAACGTTGAGGCTCGCAGCTCAGATATATGTCGAGAAAATTATCCTCATTCGCAGCCATGTTTTCTGATGTGTATGTATGTACATGTGTATCGCCACATAGGCATATGCCGCCAGTGTCCTGACGCATGAGTCTCAAAGTTTTGGTCTCTTCCGGTGAGAATTTTGGCGATATGTTAGCTCAAATGTGGAGGTGGTGAATGTATCTTCATTTTCAAACAACGTTGAGGTTCGCAGCTCAGATATATGTCGAGAAAATGATCCTCATTCGCAGCCATGTTTTCGTATGTGTATGTATGTACACGTGTATTGCCGCATAGGCCTATGCCGCCAGTATCCTGACGCATGAGTCTCTAAGTTTGTTTGTTTTCCAGTGAGAAATTTGGCAATATTTTTGCTCAGATGTCGGGCTGGTGAGTGTCCCTTCATTCTCCAACAACGTTGAGGCTCGCAGCTCAGATATAAGTCGAGAAAATTATCCTCATTCGCAGCCATGTTTTCTTATGTTTATGTATGTACAAATGTATTGCCACTTAGGCATATGCCGCCAGTGTCCTGACACGTGAGTCTCTCAGTTTGTTTTTTTCCAGTGAAAAAATGGCAATATTTCGGCTCGGATGTCGAGCTGGTGAGTGTCGCTTTATTCTCCAACAACGTTGAGGCTCGCAGCTCAGATATATGTCGAGAAAATTATCCTCATTCGCAGCCATGTTTTATTATGTGTATGTATGTACACGTGTATTGTCTCATAGGCCTATGCCGCCAGTGTCTTGACGCATGAGTCTCAAAGTTTTGGTCTCTTCCGGTGAGAATTTTGGCGATGGGTTAGCTCAGATGTGGAGGTGGTGAATGTCTCTTCATTCTCGAACAACGTTGAGGTTCGCAGCTCAGATATATGTCGAGAACATTATCCTCATTCGCAGCCATGTTTTCTGATGTGTATGTATGTACACGTGTATTGCCACATAGGCCTATGCCGCTAGTATCCTGACGCATGAGTCTCTCAGTTTGTTTGTTTTTCCAGTGAGAAATTTGGCAATATTTTGGCTCGGATGTCGAGCTGGTGAGTGTCTCTTTATTCTCAAACAACGTTGAGGTTTGCAGCTCAGATACATGTCGAGAACATTATCCTCATTCGCAGCCATGTTTTCTTATGTTTATGTATGTACAAATGTATTGCCACTTAGGCATATGCCGCCAGTGTCCTGACACGTGAGTCTCTCAGTTTGTTTTTGTCCAGTGAAAAAATGGCAATATTTCGGCTCGGATGTCGAGCTGGTGAGTGTCGCTTTATTCTCCAACAACGTTGAGGCTCACAGCTCAGATATATGTCGAGAAAATTATCCTCATTCGCAGCCATGTTTTCTTATGTGTATGTATGTACACTTGTATTGTCTCATAGGCCTATGCCGCCAGTGTCTTGACGCATGAGTCTCAAAGTCTTGGTCTCTTCCGGTGAGAATTTTGGCGATGGGTTAGCTCAGATGTGGAGGTGGTGAATGTCTCTTCATTCTCGAACAACGTTAAGGTTCGCAGCTCAGATATATGTCGAGAACATTATCCTCATTCGCAGCCATGTTTTCTGATGTGTATGTATGTACACGTGTATTGCCACATAGGCCTATGCCGCTAGTATCCTGACGCATGAGTCTCTCAGTTTAGGTTTGTTTCAGTGAGAAATTTGGCAATATTTTGGCTCAGATGTCGAGCTGGTGAGTGTCTCTTTATTCTCAAACAACGTTGAGGTTTGCAGCTCAGATACATGTCGAGAACATTATCCTCATTCGCAGCCATGTTTTCTGATGTGTATGTATGTACACGTGTATTGCCACATAGGCCCATGCCGCCAGTATCCTGACGCATGAGTCTCTCAGTTTGGTTTTTTTCCAGTGAGAAATTTGGCAATATTTTGGCTCGAATGTCGAGCTGGTGAGTCTCTCTTCATTCTCGAACAACGTTGAGAATCGCAACTCAGATATATGTCGAGAAAATTATCCTCATTCGCAGCCATGTTTTCTGATATGTATGTATGTACACGTGTATTGCCACATAAACATATGCCGCCAGTGTCCTGACACATGAGTCTCTCAGTTTTTGGTGTTTTTTCAAGTGAGAAATTTGGCAATATTTTGGCTCGGATGTCGAGCTGGTGAGTGTCTCTTCATTCTCGAACAACGTTGAGGCTCGCAGCTCAGATATATGTCGAGAACATTATCCTCATTCGCAGCCATGTTTTCGTATGTGTATGTATGTACACGTGTATTGCCGCATAGGCCTATGCCGCCAGTATCCTGACGCATCAGTCTCTAAGTTTGTTTGTTTTCCAGTGAGAAATTTGGCAATATTTTTGCTCAGATGTCGGGCTGGTGAGTGTCCCTTCATTCTCAAACAACGTTGAGGCTCGCAGCTCAGATATAAGTCGAGAAAATTATCCTCATTGGCAGCCATGTTTTCTTATGTTTATGTATGTGCAAATGTATTGCCACTTAGGCATATGCCGCCAGTGTCCTGACACGTGAGTCTCTCAGTTTGTTTTTTTCCAGTGAAAAAATGGCAATATTTCGGCTCGGATGTCGAGCTGGTGAGTGTCTCTTCATTCTCAAACAACGTTGAGGCTCGCAGCTCAGATATATGTCGAGAAAATTATCCTCATTCGCAGCCATGTTTTCTGATGTGTATGTATGTACATGTGTATCGCCACATAGGCATATGCCGCCAGTGTCCTGACGCATGAGTCTCAAAGTTTTGGTCTCTTCCGGTGAGAATTTTGGCGATATGTTAGCTCAAATGTGGAGGTGGTGAATGTATCTTCATTTTCAAACAACGTTGAGGTTCGCAGCTCAGATATATGTCGAGAAAATTATCCTCATTCGCAGCCATGTTTTCGTATGTGTATGTATGTACACGTGTATTGCCGCATAGGCCTATGCCGCCAGTATCCTGACGCATGAGTCTCTAAGTTTGTTTGTTTTCCAGTGAGAAATTTGGCAATATTTTTGCTCAGATGTCGGGCTGGTGAGTGTCCCTTCATTCTCAAACAACGTTGAGAATCGCAACTCAGATATATGTCGAGAAAATTATCCTCATTCGCAGCCATGTTTTCTGATATGTATGTATGTACACGTGTATTGCCACATAAACATATGCCGCCAGTGTCCTGACACATGAGTCTCTCAGTTTTTGGTGTTTTTTCAAGTGAGAAATTTGGCAATATTTTGGCTCGGATGTCGAGCTGGTGAGTATCTCTTCATTCTCGAACAACGTTGAGGCTCGCAGCTCAGATATATGTCGAGAAAATTATCCTCATTCGCAGCCATGTTTTCGTATGTGTATGTATGTACACGTGTATTGCCGCATAGGCCTATGCCGCCAGTATCCTGACGCATGAGTCTCTAAGTTTGTTTGTTTTCCAGTGAGAAATTTGGCAATATTTTTGCTCAGATGTCGGGCTTGTGAGTGTCCCTTCATTCTCAAACAACGTTGAGGCTCGCAGCTCAGATATAAGTCGAGAAAATTATCCTCATTCGCAGCCATGTTTTCTTATGTTTATGTATGTACAAATGTATTGCCACTTAGGCATATGCCGCCAGTGTCCTGACACGTGAGTCTCTCAGTTTGTTTTTGTCCAGTGAAAAAATGGCAATATTTCGGCTCGGATGTCGAGCTGGTGAGTGTCGCTTTATTCTCCAACAACGTTGAGGCTCACAGCTCAGATATATGTCGAGAAAATTATCCTCATTCGCAGCCATGTTTTCTTATGTGTATGTATGTACACTTGTATTGTCTCATAGGCCTATGCCGCCAGTGTCTTGACGCATGAGTCTCAAAGTCTTGGTTTCTTCCGGTGAGAATTTTGGCGATGGGTTAGCTCAGATGTGGAGGTGGTGAATGTCTCTTCATTCTCGAACAACGTTAAGGTTCGCAGCTCAGATATATGTCGAGAACATTATCCTCATTCGCAGCCATGTTTTCTGATGTGTATGTATGTACACGTGTATTGCCACATAGGCCTATGCCGCTAGTATCCTGACGCATGAGTCTCTCAGTTTAGGTTTGTTTCAGTGAGAAATTTGGCAATATTTTGGCTCAGATGTCGAGCTGGTGAGTGTCTCTTTATTCTCAAACAACGTTGAGGTTTGCAGCTCAGATACATGTCGAGAACATTATCCTCATTCGCAGCCATGTTTTCTGATGTGTATGTATGTACACGTGTATTGCCACATAGGCCCATGCCGCCAGTATCCTGACGCATGAGTTTCTCAGTTTGGTTTTTTTCCAGTGAGAAATTTGGCAATATTTTGGCTCGAATGTCGAGCTGGTGAGTCTCTCTTCATTCTCGAACAACGTTGAGAATCGCAACTCAGATATATGTCGAGAAAATTATCCTCATTCGCAGCCATGTTTTCTGATATGTATGTATGTACACGTGTATTGCCACATAAACATATGCCGCCAGTGTCCTGACACATGAGTCTCTCAGTTTTTGGTGTTTTTTCAAGTGAGAAATTTGGCAATATTTTGGCTCGGATGTCGAGCTGGTGAGTGTCTCTTCATTCTCGAACAACGTTGAGGCTCGCAGCTCAGATATATGTCGAGAAAATTATCCTCATTCGCAGCCATGTTTTCGTATGTGTATGTATGTACACGTGTATTGCCGCATAGGCCTATGCCACCAGTATCCTGACGCATCAGTCTCTAAGTTTGTTTGTTTTCCAGTGAGAAATTTGGCAATATTTTTGCTCAGATGTCGGGCTGGTGAGTGTCCCTTCATTCTCAAACAACGTTGAGGCTCGCAGCTCAGATATAAGTCGAGAAAATTATCCTCATTCGCAGCAATGTTTTCTTATGTTTATGTATGTGCAAATGTATTGCCACTTAGGCATATGCCGCCAGTGTCCTGACACGTGAGTCTCTCAGTTTGTTTTTTTCCAGTGAAAAAATGGCAATATTTCGGCTCGGATGTCGAGCTGGTGAGTGTCTCTTCATTCTCGAACAACGTTGAGGCTCGCAGCTCAGATATATGTCGAGAAAATTATCCTCATTCGCAGCCATGTTTTCTGATGTGTATGTATGTACATGTGTATCGCCACATAGGCATATGCCGCCAGTGTCCTGACGCATGAGTCTCAAAGTTTTGGTCTCTTCCGGTGAGAATTTTGGCGATATGTTAGCTCAAATGTGGAGGTGGTGAATGTATCTTCATTTTCAAACAACGTTGAGGTTCGCAGCTCAGATATATGTCGAGAAAATGATCCTCATTCGCAGCCATGTTTTCGTATGTGTATGTATGTACACGTGTATTGCCGCATAGGCCTATGCCGCCAGTATCCTGACGCATGAGTCTCTAAGTTTGTTTGTTTTCCAGTGAGAAATTTGGCAATATTTTTGCTCAGATGTCGGGCTGGTGAGTGTCCCTTCATTCTCCAACAACGTTGAGGCTCGCAGCTCAGATATAAGTCGAGAAAATTATCCTCATTCGCAGCCATGTTTTCTTATGTTTATGTATGTACAAATGTATTGCCACTTAGGCATATGCCGCCAGTGTCCTGACACGTGAGTCTCTCAGTTTGTTTTTTTCCAGTGAAAAAATGGCAATATTTCGGCTCGGATGTCGAGCTGGTGAGTGTCGCTTTATTCTCCAACAACGTTGAGGCTCGCAGCTCAGATATATGTCGAGAAAATTATCCTCATTCGCAGCCATGTTTTATTATGTGTATGTATGTACACGTGTATTGTCTCATAGGCCTATGCCGCCAGTGTCTTGACGCATGAGTCTCAAAGTTTTGGTCTCTTCCGGTGAGAATTTTGGCGATGGGTTAGCTCAGATGTGGAGGTGGTGAATGTCTCTTCATTCTCGAACAACGTTGAGGTTCGCAGCTCAGATATATGTCGAGAACATTATCCTCATTCGCAGCCATGTTTTCTGATGTGTATGTATGTACACGTGTATTGCCACATAGGCCTATGCCGCTAGTATCCTGACGCATGAGTCTCTCAGTTTGTTTGTTTTTCCAGTGAGAAATTTGGCAATATTTTGGCTCGGATGTCGAGCTGGTGAGTGTCTCTTTATTCTCAAACAACGTTGAGGTTTGCAGCTCAGATACATGTCGAGAACATTATCCTCATTCGCAGCCATGTTTTCTTATGTTTATGTATGTACAAATGTATTGCCACTTAGGCATATGCCGCCAGTGTCCTGACACGTGAGTCTCTCAGTTTGTTTTTGTCCAGTGAAAAAATGGCAATATTTCGGCTCGGATGTCGAGCTGGTGAGTGTCGCTTTATTCTCCAACAACGTTGAGGCTCACAGCTCAGATATATGTCGAGAAAATTATCCTCATTCGCAGCCATGTTTTCTTATGTGTATGTATGTACACTTGTATTGTCTCATAGGCCTATGCCGCCAGTGTCTTGACGCATGAGTCTCAAAGTCTTGGTCTCTTCCGGTGAGAATTTTGGCGATGGGTTAGCTCAGATGTGGAGGTGGTGAATGTCTCTTCATTCTCGAACAACGTTAAGGTTCGCAGCTCAGATATATGTCGAGAACATTATCCTCATTCGCAGCCATGTTTTCTGATGTGTATGTATGTACACGTGTATTGCCACATAGGCCTATGCCGCTAGTATCCTGACGCATGAGTCTCTCAGTTTAGGTTTGTTTCAGTGAGAAATTTGGCAATATTTTGGCTCAGATGTCGAGCTGGTGAGTGTCTCTTTATTCTCAAACAACGTTGAGGTTTGCAGCTCAGATACATGTCGAGAACATTATCCTCATTCGCAGCCATGTTTTCTGATGTGTATGTATGTACACGTGTATTGCCACATAGGCCCATGCCGCCAGTATCCTGACGCATGAGTCTCTCAGTTTGGTTTTTTTCCAGTGAGAAATTTGGCAATATTTTGGCTCGAATGTCGAGCTGGTGAGTCTCTCTTCATTCTCGAACAACGTTGAGAATCGCAACTCAGATATATGTCGAGAAAATTATCCTCATTCGCAGCCATGTTTTCTGATATGTATGTATGTACACGTGTATTGCCACATAAACATATGCCGCCAGTGTCCTGACACATGAGTCTCTCAGTTTTTGGTGTTTTTTCAAGTGAGAAATTTGGCAATATTTTGGCTCGGATGTCGAGCTGGTGAGTGTCTCTTCATTCTCGAACAACGTTGAGGCTCGCAGCTCAGATATATGTCGAGAACATTATCCTCATTCGCAGCCATGTTTTCGTATGTGTATGTATGTACACGTGTATTGCCGCATAGGCCTATGCCGCCAGTATCCTGACGCATCAGTCTCTAAGTTTGTTTGTTTTCCAGTGAGAAATTTGGCAATATTTTTGCTCAGATGTCGGGCTGGTGAGTGTCCCTTCATTCTCAAACAACGTTGAGGCTCGCAGCTCAGATATAAGTCGAGAAAATTATCCTCATTCGCAGCCATGTTTTCTTATGTTTATGTATGTGCAAATGTATTGCCACTTAGGCATATGCCGCCAGTGTCCTGACACGTGAGTCTCTCAGTTTGTTTTTTTCCAGTGAAAAAATGGCAATATTTCGGCTCGGATGTCGAGCTGGTGAGTGTCTCTTCATTCTCAAACAACGTTGAGGCTCGCAGCTCAGATATATGTCGAGAAAATTATCCTCATTCGCAGCCATGTTTTCTGATGTGTATGTATGTACATGTGTATCGCCACATAGGCATATGCCGCCAGTGTCCTGACGCATGAGTCTCAAAGTTTTGGTCTCTTCCGGTGAGAATTTTGGCGATATGTTAGCTCAAATGTGGAGGTGGTGAATGTATCTTCATTTTCAAACAACGTTGAGGTTCGCAGCTCAGATATATGTCGAGAAAATTATCCTCATTCGCAGCCATGTTTTCGTATGTGTATGTATGTACACGTGTATTGCCGCATAGGCCTATGCCGCCAGTATCCTGACGCATGAGTCTCTAAGTTTGTTTGTTTTCCAGTGAGAAATTTGGCAATATTTTTGCTCAGATGTCGGGCTGGTGAGTGTCCCTTCATTCTCAAACAACGTTGAGGCTCGCAGCTCAGATATAAGTCGAGAAAATTATCCTCATTCGCAGCCATGTTTTCTTATGTTTATGTATGTACAAATGTATTGCCACTTAGGCATATGCCGCCAGTGTCCTGACACGTGAGTCTCTCAGTTTGTTTTTTTCCAGTGAAAAAATGGCAATATTTCGGCTCGGATGTCGAGCTGGTGAGTGTCGCTTTATTCTCCAACAACGTTGAGGCTCGCAGCTCAGATATATGTCGAGAAAATTATCCTCATTCGCAGCCATGTTTTCTTATGTGTATGTATGTACACGTGTATTGTCTTATAGGCCTATGCCGCCAGTGTCTTGACGCATAAGTCTCAAAGTTTTGGTCTCTTCCGGTGAGAATTTTGGCGATGGGTTAGCTCAGATGTGGAGGTGGTGAATGTCTCTTCATTCTCGAACAACGTTGAGGTTCACAGCTCAGATATATGTCGAGAACATTATCCTCATTCGCAGCCATGTTTTCTGATGTGTATGTATGTACACGTGTATTGCCACATAGGCCTATGCCGCTAGTATCCTGACGCATGAGTCTCTCAGTTTGTTTGTTATTCCAGTGAGAAATTTGGCAATATTTTGGCTCGGATGTCGAGCTGGTGAGTGTCTCTTCATTCTCGAACAACGTTGAGGCTCGCAGCTCAGATATATGTCGAGAAAATTGTCCTCATTCGCAGCCATGTTTTCTTATGTGTATGTATGTACACGTGTATTGTCACATAGGCATATGCCGCCAGTGTCCTGACGCATGAGTCTCTCAGTTTAGGTTTGTTTCAGTGAGAAATTTGGCAATATTTTGGCTCAGATGTCGAGCTGGTGAGTGTCTCTTCATTCTCAAACAACGTTGAGGTTTGCAGCTCAGATACATGTCGAGAACATTATCCTCAGTCGCAGCCATGTTTTCTGATGTGTATGTATGTACACGTGTATTGCCACATAGGCCCATGCCGCCAGTATCCTGACGCATGAGTCTCTCAGTTTGGTTTTTTTCCAGTGAGAAATTTGGCAATATTTTGGCTCGAATGTCGAGCTGGTGAGTCTCTCTTCATTCTCGAACAACGTTGAGAATCGCAACTCAGATATATGTCGAGAAAATTATCCTCATTCGCAGCCATGTTTTCTGATATGTATGTATGTACACGTGTATTGCCACATAAACATATGCCGCCAGTGTCCTGACACATGAGTCTCTCAGTTTTTGGTGTTTTTTCAAGTGAGAAATTTGGCAATATTTTGGCTCGGATGTCGAGCTGGTGAGTGTCTTTTCATTCTCGAACAACGTTGAGGCTCGCAGCTCAGATATATGTCGAGAAAATTATCCTCATTCGCAGCCATGTTTTCGTATGTGTATGTATGTACACGTGTATTGCCGCATAGTCCTATGCCGCCAGTATCCTGACGCATGAGTCTCTAAGTTTGTTTGTTTTCCAGTGAGAAATTTGGCAATATTTTTGCTCAGATGTCGGGCTGGTGAGTGTCCCTTCATTCTCAAACAACGTTGAGGATCGCAGCTCAGATATAAGTCGAGAAAATTATCCTCATTCGCAGCCATGTTTTCTTATGTTTATGTATGTACAAATGTATTGCCACTTAGGCATATGCCGCCAGTGTCCTGACACGTGAGTCTCTCAGTTTGTTTTTTTCCAGTGAAAAAATGGCAATATTTCGGCTCGGATGTCGAGCTGGTGAGTGTCTCTTCATTCTCGAACAACGTTGAGGCTCGCAGCTCAGATATATGTCGAGAAAATTATCCTCATTCGCAGCCATGTTTTCTGATGTGTATGTATGTACATGTGTATCGCCACATAGGCATATGCCGCCAGTGTCCTGAAGCATGAGTCTCAAAGTTTTGGTCTCTTCCGGTGAGAATGTTGGCGATATGTTAGCTCAAATGTGGAGGTGGTGAATGTATCTTCATTTTCAAACAACGTTGAGGTTCGCAGCTCCGATATAAGTTCATAAAATTATCCTCATTCGCAGCCATGTTTTCTGATGTGTTTGTATGTACACGTGTATTGCCACATAGGCATATGCCGCCAGTGTCCTGACGCATGAGTCTCTCAGTTAAGGTTTGTTCCAGTGAGAAATTTGGCAATATTATGGCTCAGATGTCGAGCTGGTGAGTGTCTCTTCATTCTCGAACAACGTTGAGGTTCGCAGCTCAGATATATGTCGAGAACATTATCCTCATTCGCAGCCATGTTTTCTGATGTGTATGTATGTACACGTGTATTGCCACATAGGCCTATGCCGCCAGTATCATGACGCATGAGTCTCTCAGTTTGGGTTTTTTTCCAGTGAGAAATTTGGCAATATTTTGGCTCGGATGTCGAGCTGGTGTGTGTCTCTTCATTCTCGAACAACGTTGAGGCTCGCAGCTCAGATATATGTCGACAAAATTATCCTCATTCGTAGCCATGTTTTCTTATGTGTATGTATGTACACGTGTATTGCCACATAGGTCTATGCCGCCAGTATCCTGACGCATGAGTCTCTCAGTTTGTTTGTTTTTCCAGTGAGAAATTTGGCAATATTTTGGCTCGGATGTCGAGCTGGTGAGTGTCTCTTCATTTTCGAACAACGTGGAGGTTCGCAGCTCAGATATATGTCGAGAACATTATCCTCATTCGCAGCCATGTTTTCTGATGTGTATGTATGTACACGTGTATTGCCACATAGGCCTATGCCGCTAGTATCCTGACGCATGAGTCTCTCAGTTTGTTTGTTTTTCCAGTGAGAAATTTGGCAATATTTTGGCTCGGATTTCGAGCTGGTGAGTGTCACTTCATTCTCGAACAACGTTGAGGCTCGCAGCTCAGATATATGTCGAGAAAATTGTCCTCATTCGCAGCCATGTTTTCTTATGTGTATGTATGTACACGTGTATTGTCACATAGGCATATGCCGCCAGTGTCCTGACGCATGAGTCTCTCAGTTTAGGTTTGTTTCAGTGAGAAATTTGGCAATGTTTTGGCTCAGATGTCGAGCTGGTGAGTGTCTCTTCATTCTCGAACAACTTTGAGGTTTGCAGCTCAGATACATGTCGAGAACATTATCCTCAGTCGCAGCCATGTTTTCTGATGTGTATGTATGTAAACGTGTATTGCCACATAGGCCCATGCCGCCAGTATCCTGACGCATGAGTCTCTCAGTTTGGTTTTTTCCAGTGAGAAATTTGGCAATATTTTGGCTCGGATGTCGAGCTAGTGATTCTCTCTTCATTCTCGAACAACGTTGAGAATCGCAGCTCAGATATATGTCGAAAAAATTATCCTCATTCGCAGCCATGTTTTCTGATATGTATGTATGTACAAGTGTATTGCCACATAAACATATGCCGCCAGTGTCCTGACACATGAGTCTCTCAGTTTTTTGTGTTTTTTCAAGTGAGAAATTTGGCAATATTTTGGCTCGGATGTCGAGCAGGTGAGTGTCTCTTCATTCTCGAACAACGTTGAGGCTCGCAGCTCAGATATATGTCGAGAAAATTATCCTCATTCGCAGCCATGTTTTCGTATGTGTATGTATGTACACGTGTATTGCCGCATAGGCCTATGCCGCCAGTATCCTGACGCATGAGTCTCTCAGTTTGTTTGTTTTCCAGTGAGAAATTTGGCAATATTTTTGCTCAGATGTCGGGCTGGTGAGTGTCCCTTCATTCTCAAACAACGTTGAGGCTCGCAGCTCAGATATAAGTCGAGAAAATTATCCTCATTTGCAGCCATGTTTTCTTATGTTTATGTATGTACAAATGTATTGCCACTTAGGCATATGCCGCCAGTGTTCTGACACGTGAGTCTCTCAGTTTCTTTTTTTCCAGTCAAAAAATGGCAATATTTCGGCTCGGATGTCGAGCTGGTGAGTGTCGCTTTATTCTCCAACAACGTTGAGGCTCGCAGCTCAGATATATGTCGAGAAAATTATCCTCATTCGCAGCCATGTTTTCTTATGTGTATGCATGTACACGTGTATTGCCGCATAGGCCTATGCCGCCAGTATCCTGACGCATGAGTCTCTCAGTTTGTTTGTTTTTCCAGTGAGAAATTTGGCAATATTTTGGCTCGGATGTCGAGCTGGTGAGTGTCTCTTCATTTTCGAACAACGTTGAGGTTCGCAGCTCATATATATGTCGAGAACATTATCCTCATTCCCAGCCATGTTTTCTGATGTGTATGTATGTACACGTGTATTGCCACATAGGCCTATGCCGCCAGTATCCTGACGCATGAGTCTCTCAGTTTGGGTTTTTTTCCAGTGAGAAATTTGGCAATATTTTGGCTCGGATGTCGAGCTGGTGTGTGTCTCTTCATTCTCGAACAACGTTGAGGCTCGCAGCTCAGATATATGTCGACAAAATTATCCTCATTCGTAGCCATGTTTTCTTATGTGTATGTATGTACACGTGTATTGTCTCATAGGCCTATGCCGCCAGTGTCTTGACGCATGAGTCTCAAAGTTTTGGTCTCTTCCGGTGAGAATTTTGGCGATGTGTTATCTCAGATGTGGAGGTGGTGAATGTCTCTTCATTCTCGAACAACGTTGAGGTTCGCAGCTCAGATATATGTCGAAAATATTTTCCTTATTCGCAGCCATGTTTTCTGATGTGTATGTATGTACACGTGTATTGCCACATAGACCTATGCCGCCAGTATCCTGACGCATGAGTCTCTCAGTTTGTTTGTTTTTCCAGTGAGAAATTTGGCAATATTTTGGCTCGGATGTCGAGCTGGTGAGTGTCTCTTCATTATCGAACAACGTTGAGGCTCGCAGCTCAGATATATGTCGAGAAAATTGTCCTCATTCGCAGCCATGTTTTCTTATGTGTATGTATGTACACGTGTATTGCAACATAGGCATATGCCGCCAGTGTCCTGACGCATGAGTCTCTCAGTTTAGGTTTGTTTCAGTGAGAAATTTGGCAATAATTTGGCTCAGATGTCGAGCTGGTGAGTGTCTCTTCATTCTCGAACAACGTTGAGGTTCGCAGCTCAGATACATGTCGAGAACATTATCCTCAGTCGCAGCCATGTTTTGTGATGTGTATGTATGTACACGTGTATTGCCACATAGGCCCATGCCACCAGTATCCTGACGCATGAGTCTCTCAGTTTGGTTTTTTTCCACTGAGAAATTTGGAAATATTTTGTCTCAGATGTCGAGCTGGCGAGTGTTTCTTCATTCTCGAACAACGTTGAGGTTCGCAGCTCCGATATAAGTGCATAACATTATCCTCATTCGCAGCCATGTTTTCTTATGTTTATGCGTGTACACGTGTATTGCCGCATAGGCCTATGCCGCCAGTGTCCTGACGCATGAGTCTCAAAGTTTTGGTCTCTTCCGTTGAGAATTTGGGCGATATGTTAGCTCAGATGTGGAGGTGGTGAATGTCTCTTCATTCTCCAACAACGTTGAGGTTCGCAGCTCAGATATATGTCGAGAAAAATATCCTCATTCGCAGCCATGTTTTCTGATGTGTATGTATGTACACGTGTATTGCCACATAGGCATATGCCGCCAGTGTCCTGACGCATGAGTCTCAAAGTGTTGGTCTCTTCCGTTGAGAATTTGGGCGATATGTTAGCTCAGATGTGGAGGTGGTGAATGTCTCTTCATTCTCCAACAACGTTGAGGTTCGCAGCTCAGATATATGTCGAGAGAAATATCCTCATTCGCAGCCATGTTTTCTGATGTGTATGTATGTACACGTGTATTGCCACATAGGCATATGCCGCCAGTGTCCTGACGCATGAGTCTCTCAGTTTAGGTTTGTTTCAGTGAGAAATGTGGCAATAATTTGGCTCAGATGTCGAGCTGGTGAGTGTCTCTTCATTCTCGAACAACGTTGAGGTTCGCAGCTCAGATACATGTCGAGAACATTATCCTCATTCGCAGCCATGTTTTGTGATGTGTATGTATGTACACGTGTATTGCCACATAGGCCTATGCCACCAGTGTCCTGACGCATGAGTCTCAAAGTTTTCGTCTCTTCCGGTGAGAATTTTGGCGATGTGTTAGCTCAGATGTGGAGGTGGTGAATGTCTCTTCATTCTCCAACAACGTTGAGGTTCGCAGCTCAGATATATGTCGAGAACATTATCCTCATTCGCAGCCATGTTTTGTGATGTGTATGTATGTACACGTGTATTGCCACATAGACCTATGCCGCCAGTATCCTGACGCATGAGTCTCTCAGTTTGTTTGTTTTTCCAGTGAGAAATTTGGCAATATTTTGGCTCGGATGTCGAGCTGGTGAGTGTCTCTTCATTATCGAACAACGTTGAGGCTCGCAGCTCAGATATATGTCGAGAAAATTGTCCTCATTCGCAGCCATGTTTTCTTATGTGTATGTATGTACACGTGTATTGCAACATAGGCATATGCCGCCAGTGTCCTGACGCATGAGTCTCTCAGTTTAGGTTTGTTTCAGTGAGAAATTTGGCAATAATTTGGCTCAGATGTCGAGCTGGTGAGTGTCTCTTCATTCTCGAACAACGTTGAGGTTCGCAGCTCAGATACATGTCGAGAACATTATCCTCAGTCGCAGCCATGTTTTGTGATGTGTATGTATGTACACGTGTATTGCCACATAGGCCCATGCCGCCATTATCCTGACGCATGAGTCTCTCAGTTTGGTTTTTTTCCACTGAGAAATTTGGAAATATTTTGTCTCAGATGTCGAGCTGGCGAGTGTTTCTTCATTCTCGAACAACGTTGAGGTTCGCAGCTCCGATATAAGTGCATAACATTATCCTCATTCGCAGCCATGTTTTCTTATGTTTATGCGTGTACACGTGTATTGCCGCATAGGCCTATGCCGCCAGTGTCCTGACGCATGAGTCTCAAAGTTTTGGTCTCTTCCGTTGAGAATTTGGGCGATATGTTAGCTCAGATGTGGAGGTGGTGAATGTCTCTTCATTCTCCAACAACGTTGAGGTTCGCAGCTCAGATATATGTCGAGAAAAATATCCTCATTCGCAGCCATGTTTTCTGATGTGTATGTATGTACACGTGTATTGCCACATAGGCATATGCCGCCAGTGTCCTGACGCATGAGTCTCAAAGTGTTGGTCTCTTCCGTTGAGAATTTGGGCGATATGTTAGCTCAGATGTGGAGGTGGTGAATGTCTCTTCATTCTCCAACAACGTTGAGGTTCGCAGCTCAGATATATGTCGAGAGAAATATCCTCATTCGCAGCCATGTTTTCTGATGTGTATGTATGTACACGTGTATTGCCACATAGGCATATGCCGCCAGTGTCCTGACGCATGAGTCTCTCAGTTTAGGTTTGTTTCAGTGAGAAATGTGGCAATAATTTGGCTCAGATGTCGAGCTGGTGAGTGTCTCTTCATTCTCGAACAACGTTGAGGTTCGCAGCTCAGATACATGTCGAGAACATTATCCTCATTCGCAGCCATGTTTTGTGATGTGTATGTATGTACACGTGTATTGCCACATAGGCCTATGCCGCCAGTGTCCTGACGCATGAGTCTCAAAGTTTTCGTCTCTTCCGGTGAGAATTTTGGCGATGTGTTAGCTCAGATGTGGAGGTGGTGAATGTCTCTTCATTCTCCAACAACGTTGAGGTTCGCAGCTCAGATATATGTCGAGAACATTATCCTCATTCGCAGCCATGTTTTGTGATGTGTATGTATGTACACGTGTATTGCCACATAGGCCTATGCCGCCAGTATACTGACGCATGAGTCTCTCAGTTTGTTTGTTTTTCCAGTGAGAATTTTGGCGATGTGTTACCTCAGATGTGGAGGTGGTGAAAGTCTTTTCATTCTCGAACAACGTTGAGGTTCGCAGCTCAGATATATGTCGAGAACATTATCCTCATTCGCAGCCATGTTTTCTGATGTGTTTGTATGTACACGTGTATTGCCACATAGGCATATGCCGCCAGTGTCCTGACGCATGAGTCTCTCAGTTTAGGTTTGTTCCAGTGAGAAATTCGGCAATATTTTGGCTCAGATGTCGAGCTGGTGAGTGTCTCTTCATTCTCGAACAACGTTGAGGCTCGCAGCTCAGATATATGTCGACAAAATTATCCTCATTCGTAGCCATGTTTTCTTATGTGTATGTATGTACACGTGTATTGCCACATAGGCATATGCCGCCAGGGTCCTGACGCATGAGTCTCTCAGTTTAGGTTGGTTCCCGTGAGAAATTTGGCAATATTTTGGCTCAGATGTCGAGCTGGTGAGTGTCTCTTCATTCTCGAACAACGTTGAGGTTGGCAGCTCAGATATATGTCGAGAACATTATCCTCATTCGCAGCCATGTTTTCTGATGTGTATGTATGTACACGTGTATTGCCACATATGCATATGCCGCCAGTGTCCTGACGCATGAGTCTCTCAGTTTAGGTTTGTTCCAGTGAGAAATTTGGCAATATTTTGGCTCGGATGTCGAGCTGGTGAGTGTCTCTTCATTCTCGAACAACGTTGAGAATCGCAGCTCAGATATATGTCGACAAAATTATCCTCATTCGTAGCCATGTTTTCTTATGTGTATGTATGTACATGTGTATTGCCTCATAGGCCTATGCCGCCAGTGTCCTGACGCATGAGTCTCAAAGTTTTCGTCTCTTCCGGTGAGAATTTTGGCGATGTGTTAGCTCAGATGTGGAGGTGGTGAATGTCTCTTTATTCTCGAACAACGTTGAGGTTCGCAGCTCAGATATATGTCGAGAACATTATCCTCATTCGCAGCAATGTTTTCTGATGTGTATGTATGTACACGTGTATTGCCACATAGGCCTATGCCGCCAGTATACTGACGCATGAGTCTCTCAGTTTGTTTGTTTTTCCAGTGAGAATTTTGGCGATGTGTTACCTCAGATGTGGAGGTGGTGAAAGTTTTTTCATTCTCGAACAACGTTGAGGTTCGCAGCTCAGATATATGTCGAGAACATTATCCTCATTCGCAGCCATGTTTTCTGATGTGTTTGTATGTACACGTGTATTGCCACATAGGCATATGCCGCCAGTGTCCTGACGCATGAGTCTCTCAGTTTAGGTTTGTTCCAGTGAGAAATTCGGCAATATTTTGGCTCAGATGTCGAGCTGGTGAGCGTCTCTTCATTCTCGAACAACGTTGAGGTTCGCAGCTCAGATATATGTCGAGAACATTATCCTCATTCGTAGCCATGTTTTCTTATGTGTATGTATGTACACGTGTATTGCCACATAGGCATATGCCGCCAGGGTCCTGACGCATGAGTCTCTCAGTTTAGGTTGGTTCCCGTGAGAAATTTGGCAATATTTTGGCTCAGATGTCGAGCTGGTGAGTGTCTCTTCATTCTCGAACAACGTTGAGGTTGGCAGCTCAGATATATGTCGAGAACATTATCCTCATTTGCAGCCATGTTTTCTGATGTGTATGTATGTACACGTGTATTGCCACATATGCATATGCCGCCAGTGTCCTGACGCATGAGTCTCTCAGTTTAGGTTTGTTCCAGTGAGAAATTTGGCAATATTTTGGCTCGGATGTCGAGCTGGTGAGTGTCTCTTCATTCTCGAACAACGTTGAGAATCGCAGCTCAGATATATGTCGACAAAATTATCCTCATTCGTAGCCATGTTTTCTTATGTGTATGTATGTACATGTGTATTGCCTCATAGGCCTATGCCGCCAGTGTCCTGACGCATGAGTCTCAAAGTTTTCGTCTCTTCCGGTGAGAATTTTGGCGATGTGTTAGCTCAGATGTGGAGGTGGTGAAAGTCTTTTCATTCTCGAACAACGTTGAGGTTCGCAGCTCAGATATATGTCGAGAACATTATCCTCATTCGCAGCCATGTTTTCTGATGTGTTTGTATGTACACGTGTATTGCCACATAGGTATATGCCAACAGTGTCCTGACGCATGAGTCTCTCAGTTTAGGTTTGTTCCAGTGAGAAATTCGGCAATATTTTGGCTCAGATGTCGAGCTGGTGAGTGTCTCTTCATTCTCGAACAACGTTGAGGCTCGCAGCTCAGATATATGTCGACAAAATTATCCTCATTCGTAGCCATGTTTTCTTATGTGTATGTATGTACACGTGTATTGCCACATAGGCATATGCCGCCAGGGTCCTGACGCATGAGTCTCTCAGTTTAGGTTGGTTCCCGTGAGAAATTTGGTAATATTTTGGCTCAGATGTCGAGCTGGTGAGTGTCTCTTCATTCTCGAACAACGTTGAGGTTGGCAGCTCAGATATATGTCGAGAACATTATCCTCATTCGCAGCCATGTTTTCTGATGTGTATGTATGTACACGTGTATTGCCACATATGCATATGCCGCCAGTGTCCTGACGCATGAGTCTCTCAGTTTAGGTTTGTTCCAGTGAAAAATTTGGCAATATTTTGGCTCGGATGTCGAGCTGGTGAGTGTCTCTTCATTCTCAAACAACGTTGAGAATCGCAGCTCAGATATATGTCGACAAAATTATCCTCATTCGTAGCCATGTTTTCTTATGTGTATGTATGTACATGTGTATTGCCTCATAGGCCTATGCCGCCAGTGTCCTGACGCATGAGTCTCAAAGTTTTCGTCTCTTCCGGTGAGAATTTTGGCGATGTGTTAGCTCAGATGTGGAGGTGGTGAATGTCTCTTTATTCTCGAACAACGTTGAGGTTCGCAGCTCAGATATATGTCGAGAACATTATCCTCATTCGCAGCAATGTTTTCTGATGTGTATGTATGTACACGTGTATTGCCACATAGGCCTATGCCGCCAGTATACTGACGCATGAGTCTCTCAGTTTGTTTGTTTTTCCAGTGAGAATTTTGGCGATGTGTTAGCTCAGATGTGGAGGTGGTGAAAGTCTTTTCATTCTCGAACAACGTTGAGGTTCGCAGCTCAGATATATGTCAAGAACATTATCCTCATTCGCAGCCATGTTTTCTGATGTGTTTGTATGTACACGTGTATTGCCACATAGGTATATGCCGCCAGTGTCCTGACGCATGAGTCTCTCAGTTTAGGTTTGTTCCAGTGAGAAATTCGGCAATATTTTGGCTCAGATGTCGAGCTGGTGAGTGTCTCTTCATTCTCGAACAACGTTGAGGCTCGCAGCTCAGATATATGTCAACAAAATTATCCTCATTCGTAGCCATGTTTTCTTATGTGTATGTATGTACACGTGTATTGCCACATAGGCATATGCCGCCAGGGTCCTGACGCATGAGTCTCTCAGTTTAGGTTGGTTCCCGTGAGAAATTTGGCAATATTTTGGCTCAGATGTCGAGCTGGTGAGTGTCTCTTCATTCTCGAACAACGTTGATGTTGGCAGCTCGGATAAATGTCGAGAACATTATCCTCATTCGCAGCCATGTTTTCTGATGTGTATGTATGTACACGTGTATTGCCACATAGGCATATGCCGCCAGTGTCCTGACGCATGAGTCTCTCAGTTTAGGTTTGTTCCAGTGAGAAATTTGGCAATATTTTGGCTCAGATGTCGAGCTGGTGAGTTTCTCTTTATTCTCGAACAACGTCGAGGTTCGCAGCTCAGATATATGTCGAGAACATTATCCTCATTCGCATCCATGTTTTCTGATGTGTTTGTATGTACACGTGTATTGCCACATAGGTATATGCCGCCAGTGTCCTGACGCATGAGTCTCTCAGTTTAGGTTTGTTCCAGTGAGAAATTCGGCAATATTTTGGCTCAGATGTCGAGCTGGTGAGTGTCTCTTCATTGTCGAACAACGTTGATGCTCGCAGCTCAGATATATGTCGACAAAATTATCCTCATTCGTAGCCATGTTTTCTTATGTGTATGTATGTACACGTGTATTGCCACATAGGCATATGCCGCCAGGGTCCTGACGCATGAGTCTCTCAGTTTAGGTTGGTTCCCGTGAGAAATTTGGCAATATTTTGGCTCAGATGTCGAGCTGGTGAGTGTCTCTTCATTCTCGAACAACGTTGAGGTTGGCAGCTCAGATATATGTCGAGAACATTATCCTCATTCGCAGCCATGTTTTCTGATGTGTATGTATGTACACGTGTATTGCCACATAGGCATCTGCCGCCAGTGTCCTGACGCATGAGTCTCTCAGTTTAGGTTTGTTCCAGTGAGAAATTTGGCAATATTTTGGCTCAGATGTCGAGCTGGTGAGTTTCTCTTCATTCTCGAACAACGTCGAGGTTCGCAGCTCAGATATATGTCGAGAACATTATCCTCATTCGCATCCATGTTTTCTGATGTGTATGTATGTACACGTGTATTGCCACATAGTCATATGCCGCCAGTGTCCTGACGCATGAGTCTCTCAGTTTAGGTTTGTTTCAGTGAGAAATTTGGCAATATTTTGGCTCAGATGTCGAGCTGGTGAGTGTCTCTTCATTCTCGAACAACGTTGAGGTTCGCAGCTCAGATATATGTCGAGAACATTATCCTCATTCGCAGCCATGTTTTCTGATGTGTATGTATGTACACGTGTATTGCCACATAGGCATATGCCGCCAGTGTCCTGACGCATGAGTCTCTCAGTTTAGGTTTGTTCCAGTGTGAAATTTGGCAATATTTTGGGTCAGATGTCGAGCTGGTGAGTGTCTCTTCATTCTCGAACAACGTTGAGGTTCGCAGCTCAGATATATGTCGAGAACATTATCCTCATTCGCAGCCATGTTTTCTGATGTGTATGTATGTACAAGTGTATTTCCACATATGCCTATGCCGCCAGTATCCTGACGCATGAGTCTCTCAGTTAGGTTTGTTCCAGTGAGAAATTTGGCAATATTTTGGCTCAGATGTCGAGCTGGTGAGTTTCTCTTCATTCTCGAACAACGTCGAGGTTCGCAGCTCAGATATATGTCGAGAACATTATCCTCATTCGCATCCATGTTTTCTGATGTGTTTGTATGTACACGTGTATTGCCACATAGGTATATGCCGCCAGTGTCCTGACGCATGAGTCTCTCAGTTTAGGTTTGTTCCAGTGAGAAATTCGGCAATATTTTGGCTCAGATGTCGAGCTGGTGAGTGTCTCTTCATTGTCGAACAACGTTGATGCTCGCAGCTCAGATATATGTCGACAAAATTATCCTCATTCGTAGCCATGTTTTCTTATGTGTATGTATGTACACGTGTATTGCCACATAGGCATATGCCGCCAGGGTCCTGACGCATGAGTCTCTCAGTTTAGGTTTGTTCCAGTGAGAAATTTGGCAATATTTTGGCTCAGATGTCGAGCTGGTGAGTTTCTCTTCATTCTCGAACAACGTCGAGGTTCGCAGCTCAGATATATGTCGAGAACATTATCCTCATTCGCATCCATGTTTTCTGATGTGTATGTATGTACACGTGTATTGCCACATAGTCATATGCCGCCAGTGTCCTGACGCATGAGTCTCTCAGTTTAGGTTTGTTTCAGTGAGAAATTTGGCAATATTTTGGCTCAGATGTCGAGCTGGTGAGTGTCTCTTCATTCTCGAACAACGTTGAGGTTCGCAGCTCAGATATATGTCGAGAACATTATCCTCATTCGCAGCCATGTTTTCTGATGTGTATGTATGTACACGTGTATTGCCACATAGGCATATGCCGCCAGTGTCCTGACGCATGAGTCTCTCAGTTTAGGTTTGTTCCAGTGTGAAATTTGGCAATATTTTGGGTCAGATGTCGAGCTGGTGAGTGTCTCTTCATTCTCGAACAACGTTGAGGTTCGCAGCTCAGATATATGTCGAGAACATTATCCTCATTCGCAGCCATGTTTTCTGATGTGTATGTATGTACAAGTGTATTTCCACATATGCCTATGCCGCCAGTATCCTGACGCATGAGTCTCTCAGTTAGGTTTGTTCCAGTGAGAAATTTGGCAATATTTTGGCTCAGATGTCGAGCTGGTGAGTTTCTCTTCATTCTCGAACAACGTCGAGGTTCGCAGCTCAGATATATGTCGAGAACATTATCCTCATTCGCATCCATGTTTTCTGATGTGTTTGTATGTACACGTGTATTGCCACATAGGTATATGCCGCCAGTGTCCTGACGCATGAGTCTCTCAGTTTAGGTTTGTTCCAGTGAGAAATTCGGCAATATTTTGGCTCAGATGTCGAGCTGGTGAGTGTCTCTTCATTGTCGAACAACGTTGATGCTCGCAGCTCAGATATATGTCGACAAAATTATCCTCATTCGTAGCCATGTTTTCTTATGTGTATGTATGTACACGTGTATTGCCACATAGGCATATGCCGCCAGGGTCCTGACGCATGAGTCTCTCAGTTTAGGTTGGTTCCCGTGAGAAATTTGGCAATATTTTGGCTCAGATGTCGAGCTGGTGAGTGTCTCTTCATTCTCGAACAACTTTGAGGTTGGCAGCTCAGATATATGTCGAGAACATTATCCTCATTCGCATCCATGTTTTCTGATGTGTTTGTATGTACACGTGTATTGCCACATAGGTATATGCCGCCAGTGTCCTGACGCATGAGTCTCTCAGTTTAGGTTTGTTCCAGTGAGAAATTCGGCAATATTTTGGCTCAGATGTCGAGCTGGTGAGTGTCTCTTCATTGTCGAACAACGTTGATGCTCGCAGCTCAGATATATGTCGACAAAATTATCCTCATTCGTAGCCATGTTTTCTTATGTGTATGTATGTACACGTGTATTGCCACATAGGCATATGCCGCCAGGGTCCTGACGCATGAGTCTCTCAGTTTAGGTTGGTTCCCGTGAGAAATTTGGCAATATTTTGGCTCAGATGTCGAGCTGGTGAGTGTCTCTTCATTCTCGAACAACGTTGAGGTTGGCAGCTCAGATATATGTCGAGAACATTATCCTCATTCGCAGCCATGTTTTCTGATGTGTATGTATGTACACGTGTATTGCCACATAGGCATCTGCCGCCAGTGTCCTGACGCATGAGTCTCTCAGTTTAGGTTTGTTCCAGTGAGAAATTTGGCAATATTTTGGCTCAGATGTCGAGCTGGTGAGTTTCTCTTCATTCTCGAACAACGTCGAGGTTCGCAGCTCAGATATATGTCGAGAACATTATCCTCATTCGCATCCATGTTTTCTGATGTGTATGTATGTACACGTGTATTGCCACATAGTCATATGCCGCCAGTGTCCTGACGCATGAGTCTCTCAGTTTAGGTTTGTTTCAGTGAGAAATTTGGCAATATTTTGGCTCAGATGTCGAGCTGGTGAGTGTCTCTTCATTCTCGAACAACGTTGAGGTTCGCAGCTCAGATATATGTCGAGAACATTATCCTCATTCGCAGCCATGTTTTCTGATGTGTATGTATGTACACGTGTATTGCCACATAGGCATATGCCGCCAGTGTCCTGACGCATGAGTCTCTCAGTTTAGGTTTGTTCCAGTGTGAAATTTGGCAATATTTTGGGTCAGATGTCGAGCTGGTGAGTGTCTCTTCATTCTCGAACAACGTTGAGGTTCGCAGCTCAGATATATGTCGAGAACATTATCCTCATTCGCAGCCATGTTTTCTGATGTGTATGTATGTACAAGTGTATTTCCACATATGCCTATGCCGCCAGTATCCTGACGCATGAGTCTCTCAGTTAGGTTTGTTCCAGTGAGAAATTTGGCAATATTTTGGCTCAGATGTCGAGCTGGTGAGTTTCTCTTCATTCTCGAACAACGTCGAGGTTCGCAGCTCAGATATATGTCGAGAACATTATCCTCATTCGCATCCATGTTTTCTGATGTGTTTGTATGTACACGTGTATTGCCACATAGGTATATGCCGCCAGTGTCCTGACGCATGAGTCTCTCAGTTTAGGTTTGTTCCAGTGAGAAATTCGGCAATATTTTGGCTCAGATGTCGAGCTGGTGAGTGTCTCTTCATTGTCGAACAACGTTGATGCTCGCAGCTCAGATATATGTCGACAAAATTATCCTCATTCGTAGCCATGTTTTCTTATGTGTATGTATGTACACGTGTATTGCCACATAGGCATATGCCGCCAGGATCCTGACGCATGAGTCTCTCAGTTTAGGTTGGTTCCCGTGAGAAATTTGGCAATATTTTGGCTCAGATGTCGAGCTGGTGAGTGTCTCTTCATTCTCGAACAACTTTGAGGTTGGCAGCTCAGATATATGTCGAGAACATTATCCTCATTCTCAGCCATGTTTTCTGATGTGTATGTATGTACACGTGTATTGCCACATAGGCATCTGCCGCCAGTGTCCTGACGCATGAGTCTCTCAGTTTAGGTTTGTTCCAGTGAGAAATTTGGCAATATTTTGGCTCAGATGTCGAGCTGGTGAGTTTCTCTTCATTCTCGAACAACGTCGAGGTTCGCAGCTCAGATATATGTCGAGAACATTATCCTCATTCGCATCCATGTTTTCTGATGTGTATGTATGTACACGTGTATTGCCACATAGTCATATGCCGCCAGTGTCCTGACGCATGAGTCTCTCAGTTTAGGTTTGTTTCAGTGAGAAATTTGGCAATATTTTGGCTCAAATGTCGAGCTGGTGAGTGTCTCTTCATTCTCGAACAACGTTGAGGTTTGCAGCTCAGATATATGTCGAGAACATTATCCTCATTCGCAGCCATGTTTTCTGATGTGTATGTATGTACACGTGTATTGCCACATAGGCATATGCCGCCAGTGTCCTGACGCATGAGTCTCTCAGTTTAGGTTTGTTCCAGTGTGAAATTTGGCAATATTTTGGGTCAGATGTCGAGCTGGTGAGTGTCTCTTCATTCTCGAACAACGTTGAGGTTCGCAGCTCAGATATATGTCGAGAACATTATCCTTATTCGCAGCCATGTTTTCTGATGTGTATGTATGTACAAGTGTATTTCCACATATGCCTATGCCGCCAGTATCCTGACGCATGAGTCTCTCAGTTAGGTTTTTTCCAGTGAGAAATTTGGCAATATTTTGGCTCGGATGTCGAGCTGGTGAGTGTCTCTTCATTCTCGAACAACGTTGAGGATCGCAGCTCAGATATATGTCGACAAAATTATCCTCATTCGTAGCCATGTTTTCTTATGTGTATGTATGTACATGTGTATTGCCTCATACGCCTATACCGCCAGTGTCCTGACGCATGAGTCTCAAAGTTTTGGTCTCTTCCGGTAAGAATTTGGCGATGTGTTAGCTCAGATGTGGAGGTGGTGAATGTCTCTTCATTCTCGAACAACGTTGAGGTTCGCAGCTCAGATATATGTTGAGAACATTATCCTCATTCGAAGCCATGTTTTCTGAGTGAGTGAGTTTTTAGGGTTTAACGCCGTACCAGCATCAATGACCATATTCACGGCGGGAACAAATTTCATTCAACAATTTTTGTGTATTTCATTCAACAATTAATGTGAAGAAGTTACAGTTTTAGAGGTGGGAGGAAACATGTTTTCTGATGTGTATGTATGTACACGTGTATTGCCACATAGGCATATGCCGCCGGTGTCCTGACGCATGAGTCTCTCAAGTTAGGTTTGTTTCAGTGAGGAATTTGGCAATATTTTGGCTCAGATGTCGAGCTGGTGAGTGTCTCTTCATTCTCGAACAACGTTGAGGTTCGCAGCTCAGATATATGTCGAGAACATTATCCTCATTCGCAGCCATGTTTTATAATGTGTATGTATGTACACGTGTATTGCCACATAGGCATATACCGCCAGTGTCCTGACGCATGAGTCTCTCAGTTTAGGTTTGTTCCAGTGAGAAATTTGGCAATATTTTGGCTCAGATGTCGAGCTGGTGAGTGTCTCTTCATTCTCGAACAACGTTGAGGTTCGCAGCTCAGATATATGTCGAGAACATTATCCTCATTCGCAGCCATGTTTTCTGATGTGTATGTATGTACACGTGTATTGCCACATAGGCATATGCCGCCAGTGTCCTGACGCATGAGTCTCTCAGTTTAGGTTTGTTCCAGTGAGAAATTTGGCAATATTTTGGGTCAGATGTCGAGCTGGTGAGTGTCTCTTCATTCTCGAACAACGTTGAGGTTCGCAGCTCAGATATATGTCGAGAACATTATCCTCATTCGCAGCCATGTTTTCTGATGTGTATGTATGTACAAGTGTATTTCCACATATGCCTATGCCGCCAGTATCCTGACGCATGAGTCTCTCAGTTAGGTTTTTTTCCAGTGAGAAATTTGGCAATATTTTGGCTCGGATGTCGAGCTGGTGAGTGTCTCTTCATTCTCGAACAACGTTGAGGATCGCAGCTCAGATATATGTCGACAAAATTATCCTCATTCGTAGCCATGTTTTTTTATGTGTATGTATGTACATGTGTATTGCCTCATACGCCTATGCCGCCAGTGTCCTGACGCATGAGTCTCAAAGTTTTTGTCTCTTCCGGTAAGAATTTGGCGATGTGTTAGCTCAGATATGGAGGTGGTGAATGTCTCTTCATTCTCGAACAACGTTGAGGTTCGCAGCTCAGATATATGTTGAGAACATTATCCTCATTCGCAGCCATGTTTTCTGAGTGAGTGAGTTTTTAGGGTTTAACGCCGTACCAGCATCAATGGCCATATTCACGGCGGGAACAAATTTCATTCAACAATTTTTGTGTATTTCGTTCAACAATTAATGTGAAGAAGTTACAGTTTTAGAGGTGGGAGGAAACATGTTTTCTGATGTGTATGTATGTACACGTGTATTGCCACATAGGCATATGCCGCCGGTGTCCTGACGCATGAGTCTCTCAAGTTAGGTTTGTTTCAGTGAGGAATTTGGCAATATTTTGGCTCAGATGTCGAGCTGGTGAGTGTCTCTTCATTCTCGAACAACGTTGAGGTTCGCAGCTCAGATATATGTCGAGAACATTATCCTCATTCGCAGCCATGTTTTATAATGTGTATGTATGTACACGTGTATTGCCACATAGGCATATACCGCCAGTGTCCTGACGCATGAGTCTCTCAGTTTAGGTTTGTTTCAGTGAGGAATTTGGCAATATTTTGGCTCAGATGTCGAGCTGGTGAGTGTCTCTTCATTCTCGAACAACGTTGAGGTTCGCAGCTCAGATATATGTCGAGAACATTATCCTCATTTGCAGCCATGTTTTCTGATGTGTATGTATGTACACGTGTATTGCCACATAGGCATATGCCGCCAGTGTCCTGACGCATGAGTCTCTCAGTTTAGGTTTGTTCCAGTGAGAAATTTGGCAATATTTTGGCTCAGATGTCGAGCTGGTGAGTGTCTCTTCATTCTCGAACAACGTTGAGGTTTGCAGCTCAGATATATGTCGAAAACATTATCCTCATTCGCAGCCATGTTTTCTGATGTGTATGTATGTACAAGTGTATTTCCACATATGCCTATGCCGCCAGTATCCTGACGCATGAGTCTCTCAGTTAGGTTTTTTTCCAGTGAGAAATTTGGCAATATTTTGGCTCGGATGTCGAGCTGGTGAGTGTCTCTTCATTCTCGAACAACGTTGAGGATCGCAGCTCAGATATATGTCGACAAAATTATCCTCATTCGTAGCCATGTTTTCTTATGTGTATGTATGTACATGTGTATTGCCTCATACGCCTATGCCGCCAGTGTCCTGACGCATGAGTCTCAAAGTTTTGGTCTCTTCCGGTAAGAATTTGGCGATGTGTTAGCTCAGATGTGGAGGTGGTGAATGTCTCTTCATTCTCGAACAACGTTGAGGTTCGCAGCTCAGATATATGTCGAGAACATTATCCTCATTCGCAGCCATGTTTTCTGAGTGAGTGAGTTTTTAGGGTTTAACGCCGTACCAGCATCAATGGCCATATTCACGGCGGGAACAAATTTCATTCAACAATTTTTTTGTATTTCATTCAACAATTAATGTGAAGAAGTTACAGTTTTAGAGGTGGAAGGAAACATGTTTTCTGATGTGTATGTATGTACACGTGTATTGCCACATAGGCATATGCCGCCAGTGTCCTGACGCATGAGTCTCTCAGTTTAGGTTTGTTTCAGTGAGGAATTTGGCAATATTTTGGCTCAGATGTCCCGCTGGTGAGTGTCTCTTCATTCTCGAACAACGTTGAGAATCGCAGCTCAGATATATGTCGACAAAATTATCCTCATTCGTAGCCATGTTTTCTTATGTGTATGTATGTACATGTGTATTGCCTCATAGGCCTATGCCGCCAGTGTCCTGACGCATGAGTCTCAAAGTTTTCGTCTCTTCCGGTGAGAATTTTGGCGATGTGTTAGCGTAGATGTGGAGGTGGTGAATGTCTCTTTATTCTCGAACAACGTTGAGGTTCGCAGCTCAGATATATGTCGAGAACATTATCCTCATTCGCAGCAATGTTTTCTGATGTCTATGTATGTACACGTGTATTGCCACATAGGCCTATGCCGCCAGTATACTGACGCATGAGTCTCTCAGTTTGTTTGTTTTTCCAGTGAGAATTTTGGCGATGTGTTAGCTCAGATGTGGAGGTGGTGAAAGTCTTTTCATTCTCGAACAACGTTGAGGTTCGCAGCTCAGATATATGTCGAGAACATTATCCTCATTCGCAGCCATGTTTTCTGATGTGTTTGTATGTACACGTGTATTGCCACATAGGTATATGCCGCCAGTGTTCTGACGCATGAGTCTCTCAGTTTAGGTTGGTTCTCGTGAGAAATTTGGCAATATTTTGGCTCAGATGTCGAGCTGGTGAGAGTCTCTTCATTCTCGAACAACGTTGAGGTTGGCAGCTCAGATATATGTCGAGAACATTATCCTCATTCGCAGCCATGTTTTCTGATGTGTATGTATGTACACGTGTATTGCCACATAGGCATATGCCGCCAGTGTCCTGACGCATGAGTCTCTCAGTTTAGGTTTGTTCCAGTGAGAAATTCGGCAATATTTTGGCTCAGATGTCGAGCTGGTGAGTGTCTCTTCATTCTCGAACAACGTTGAGGCTCGCAGCTCAGATATATGTCGACAAAATTATCCTCATTCGCATCCATGTTTTCTGATGTGTATGTATGTACACGTGTATTGCCACATAGGCATATGCCGCCAGGGTCCTGACGCATGAGTCTCTCAGTTTAGGTTGGTTCCCGTGAGAAATTTGGCAATATTTTGGCTCAGATGTCGAGCTGGTGAGTGTCTCTTCATTCTCGAACAACGTTGAGGTTGGCAGCTCAGATATATGTCGAGAACATTATCCTCATTCGCAGCCATGTTTTCTGATGTGTATGTATGTACACGTGTATTGCCACATAGGCATGTGCTGCCAGTGTCCTGACGCATGAGTCTCTCAGTTTAGGTTTGTTCCAGTGAGAAATTTGGCAATATTTTGGCTCAGATGTTGAGCTGGTGAGTTTCTCTTCATTCTCGAACAACGTCGAGGTTCGCAGCTCAGATATATGTCGAGAACATTATCCTCATTCGCATCCATGTTTTCTGATGTGTATGTATGTACACGTGTATTGCCACATAGGCATATGCCGCCAGTGTCCTGACGCATGAGTCTCTCAGTTTAGGTTTGTTTCAGTGAGAAATTTGGCAATATTTTGGCTCAGATGTCGAGCTGGTGAGTGTCTCTTCATTCTCAAACAACGTTGAGGTTCGCAGCTCAGATATATGTCGAGAACATTATCCTCATTCGCAGCCATGTTTTCTGATGTGTATGTATGTACACGTGTATTGCCACATAGGCATATGCCGCCAGTGTCCTGACGCATGAGTCTCTCAGTTTAGGTTTGTTCCAGTGAGAAATTTGGCAATATTTTGGGTCAGATGTCGAGCTGGTGAGTGTCTCTTCATTCTGGAACAACGTTGAGGTTCGCAGCTCAGATATATGTCGAGAACATTATCCTCATTCGCAGCCATGTTTTCTGATGTGTATGTATGTACACGTGTATTGCCACATAGGCATATGCCTCCAGTGTCCTGACGCATGAGTCTCTCAGTTTAGGTTTGTTCCAGTGAGAAATTTGGCAATATTTTGGCTCAGATGTCGAGCTGGTGAGTTTCTCTTCATTCTCGAACAACGTCGAGGTTCGCAGCTCAGATATATGTCGAGAACATTATCCTCATTCGCATCCATGTTTTCTGATGTGTTTGTATGTACACGTGTATTGCCACATAGGTATATGCCGCCAGTGTCCTGACGCATGAGTCTCTCAGTTTAGGTTTGTTCCAGTGAGAAATTCGGCAATATTTTGGCTCAGATGTCGAGCTGGTGAGTGTCTCTTCATTCTCGAACAACGTTGAGGCTCGCAGCTCAGATATATGTCGACAAAATTATCCTCATTCGTAGCCATGTTTTCTTATGTGTATGTATGTACACGTGTATTGCCACATAGGCATATGCCGCCAGGGTCCTGACGCATGAGTCTCTCAGTTTAGGTTGGTTCCCGTGAGAAATTTGGCAATATTGTGGCTCAGATGTCGAGCTGGTGAGTGTCTCTTCATTCTCGAACAACGTTGAGGTTGGCAGCTCAGATATATGTCGAGAACATTATCCTCATTCGCAGCCATGTTTTCTGATGTGTATGTATGTACACGTGTATTGCCACATAGGCATATGCCGCCAGTGTCCTGACGCATGAGTCTCTCAGTTTAGGTTTGTTCCAGTGAGAAATTTGGCAATATTTTGGCTCAGATGTCGAGCTGGTGAGTTTCTCTTCCTTCTCGAACAACGTCGAGGTTCGCAGCTCAGATATATGTCGAGAACATTATCCTCATTCGCATCCATGTTTTCTGATGTGTATGTATGTACACGTGTATTGCCACATAGGCATATGCCGCCAGTGTCCTGACGCATGAGTCTCTCAGTTTAGGTTTGTTTCAGTGAGGAATTTGGCAATATTTTGGCTCAGATGTCGAGCTGGTGAGTGTCTCTTCATTCTCGAACAACGTTGAGGTTGGCAGCTCAGATATATGTCGAGAACATTATCCTCATTCGCATCCATGTTTTCTGATGTGTATGTATGTACACGTGTATTGCCACATAGGCATGTGCCGCCAGTGTCCTGACGCATGAGTCTCTCAGTTTAGGTTTGTTTCAGTGAGAAATTTGGCAATATTTTGGCTCAGATGTCGAGCTGGTGAGTGTCTCTTCATTCTCGAACAACGTTGAGGTTCGCAGCTCAGATATATGTCGAGAACATTATCCTCATTCGCAGCCATGTTTTCTGATGTGTATGTATGTACACGTGTATTGCCACATAGGCATATGCCGCCAGTGTCCTGACGCATGAGTCTCTCAGTTTAGGTTTGTTCCAGTGAGAAATTTGGCAATATTTTGGGTCAGATGTCGAGCTGGTGAGTGTCTCTTCATTCTCGAACAACGTTGAGGTTCGCAGATCAGATATATGTCGAGAACATTATCCTCATTCGCAGCCATGTTTTCTGATGTGTATGTATGTACACGTGTATTGCCACATATGCATATGCCGCCAGTGTCCTGACGCATGAGTCTCTCAGTTTAGGTTTGTTCCAGTGAGAAATTTGGCAATATTTTGGCTCAGATGTCGAGCTGGTGAGTTTCTCTTCATTCTCGAACAACGTCGAGGTTCGCAGCTCAGATATATGTCGAGAACATTATCCTCATTCGCATCCATGTTTTCTGATGTGTTTGTATGTACACGTGTATTGCCACATAGGTATATGCCGCCAGTGTCCTGACGCATGAGTCTCTCAGTTTAGGTTTGTTCCAGTAAGAAATTCGGCAATATTTTGGCTCAGATGTCGAGCTGGTGAGTGTCTCTTCATTCTCGAACAACGTTGAGAATCGCAGCTCAGATATATGTCGACAAAATTATCCTCATTCGTAGCCATGTTTTCTTATGTGTATGTATGTACATGTGTATTGCCTCATAGGCCTATGCCGCCAGTGTCCTGACGCATGAGTCTCAAAGTTTTCGTCTCTTCCGGTGAGAATTTTTGCGATGTGTTAGCTCAGATGTGGAGGTGGTGAATGTCTCTTTATTCTCGAACAACGTTGATGATCGCAGCTCAGATATATGTCGAGAACATTATCCTCATTCGCAGCAATGTTTTCTGATGTGTATGTATGTACACGTGTATTGCCACATAGGCCTATGCCGCCAGTATACTGACGCATGAGTCTCTCAGTTTGTTTGTTTTTCCAGTGAGAATTTTGGCGATGTGTTAGCTCAGATGTGGAGGTGGTGAAAGTCTTTTCATTCTCGAACAACGTTGAGGTTGGCAGCTCAGATATATGTCGAGAACATTATCCTCATTCGCAGCCATGTTTTCTGATGTGTATGTATGTACACGTGTATTGCCACATAGGCATATGCCGCCAGTGTCCTGACGCATGAGTCTCTCAGTTTAGGTTTGTTCCAGTGAGAAATTTGGCAATATTTTGGCTCAGATGTCGAGCTGGTGAGTTTCTCTTCCTTCTCGAACAACGTCGAGGTTCGCAGCTCAGATATATGTCGAGAACATTATCCTCATTCCCATCCATGTTTTCTGATGTGTATGTATGTACACGTGTATTGCCACATAGGCATATGCCGCCAGTGTCCTGACGCATGAGTCTCAAAGTTTTCGTCTCTTCCGGTGAGAATTTTGGCGATGTGTTAGCTCAGATGTGGAGGTGGTGAATGTCTCTTTATTCTCGAACAACGTTGATGATCGCAGCTCAGATATATGTCGAGAACATTATCCTCATTCGCAGCAATGTTTTCTGATGTGTATGTATGTACACGTGTATTGCCACATAGGCCTATGCCGCCAGTATACTGACGCATGAGTCTCTCAGTTTGTTTGTTTTTCCAGTGAGAATTTTGGCGATGTGTTAGCTCAGATGTGGAGGTGGTGAAAGTCTTTTCATTCTCGAACAACGTTGAGGTTCGCAGCTCAGATATATGTCGAGAACATTATCCTCATTCGCAGCCATGTTTTCTGATGTGTTTGTATGTACACGTGTATTGCCACATAGGTATATGCCGCCAGTGTTCTGACGCATGAGTCTCTCAGTTTAGGTTTGTTCCAGTGAGAAATTCGGCAATATTTTGGCTCAGATGTCGAGCTGGTGAGTGTCTCTTCATTCTCGAACAACGTTGAGGCTCGCAGCTCAGATATATGTCGACAAAATTATCCTCATTCGTAGCCATGTTTTCTTATGTGTATGTATGTACACGTGTATTGCCACATAGGCATATGCCGCCAGGGTCCTGACGCATGAGTCTCTCAGTTTAGGTTGGTTCTCGTGAGAAATTTGGCAATATTTTGGCTCAGATGTCGAGCTGGTGAGAGTCTCTTCATTCTCGAACAACGTTGAGGTTGGCAGCTCAGATATATGTCGAGAACATTATCCTCATTCGCAGCCATGTTTTCTGATGTGTATGTATGTACACGTGTATTGCCACATAGGCATATGCCGCCAGTGTCCTGACGCATGAGTCTCTCAGTTTAGGTTTGTTCCAGTGAGAAATTCGGCAATATTTTGGCTCAGATGTCGAGCTGGTGAGTGTCTCTTCATTCTCGAACAACGTTGAGGCTCGCAGCTCAGATATATGTCGACAAAATTATCCTCATTCGCATCCATGTTTTCTGATGTGTATGTATGTACACGTGTATTGCCACATAGGCATATGCCGCCAGGGTCCTGACGCATGAGTCTCTCAGTTTAGGTTGGTTCCCGTGAGAAATTTGGCAATATTTTGGCTCAGATGTCGAGCTGGTGAGTGTCTCTTCATTCTCGAACAACGTTGAGGTTGGCAGCTCAGATATATGTCGAGAACATTATCCTCATTCGCAGCCATGTTTTCTGATGTGTATGTATGTACACGTGTATTGCCACATAGGCATGTGCTGCCAGTGTCCTGACGCATGAGTCTCTCAGTTTAGGTTTGTTCCAGTGAGAAATTTGGCAATATTTTGGCTCAGATGTTGAGCTGGTGAGTTTCTCTTCATTCTCGAACAACGTCGAGGTTCGCAGCTCAGATATATGTCGAGAACATTATCCTCATTCGCATCCATGTTTTCTGATGTGTATGTATGTACAAGTGTATTGCCACATAGGCATATGCCGCCAGTGTCCTGACGCATGAGTCTCTCAGTTTAGGTTTGTTTCAGTGAGAAATTTGGCAATATTTTGGCTCAGATGTCGAGCTGGTGAGTGTCTCTTCATTCTCAAACAACGTTGAGGTTCGCAGCTCAGATATATGTCGAGAACATTATCCTCATTCGCAGCCATGTTTTCTGATGTGTATGTATGTACACGTGTATTGCCACATAGGCATATGCCGCCAGTGTCCTGACGCATGAGTCTCTCAGTTTAGGTTTGTTCCAGTGAGAAATTTGGCAATATTTTGGGTCAGATGTCGAGCTGGTGAGTGTCTCTTCATTCTGGAACAACGTTGAGGTTCGCAGCTCAGATATATGTCGAGAACATTATCCTCATTCGCAGCCATGTTTTCTGATGTGTATGTATGTACACGTGTATTGCCACATAGGCATATGCCGCCAGTGTCCTGACGCATGAGTCTCTCAGTTTAGGTTTGTTCCAGTGAGAAATTTGGCAATATTTTGGCTCAGATGTCGAGCTGGTGAGTTTCTCTTCATTCTGGAACAACGTCGAGGTTCGCAGCTCAGATATATGTCGAGAACATTATCCTCATTCGCATCCATGTTTTCTGATGTGTTTGTATGTACACGTGTATTGCCACATAGGTATATGCCGCCAGTGTCCTGACGCATGAGTCTCTCAGTTTAGGTTTGTTCCAGTGAGAAATTCGGCAATATTTTGGCTCAGATGTCGAGCTGGTGAGTGTCTCTTCATTCTCGAACAACGTTGAGGCTCGCAGCTCAGATATATGTCGACAAAATTATCCTCATTCGTAGCCATGTTTTCTTATGTGTATGTATGTACACGTGTATTGCCACATAGGCATATGCCGCCAGGGTCCTGACGCATGAGTCTCTCAGTTTAGGTTGGTTCCCGTGAGAAATTTGGCAATATTGTGGCTCAGATGTCGAGCTGGTGAGTGTCTCTTCATTCTCGAACAACGTTGAGGTTGGCAGCTCAGATATATGTCGAGAACATTATCCTCATTCGCAGCCATGTTTTCTGATGTGTATGTATGTACACGTGTATTGCCACATAGGCATATGCCGCCAGTGTCCTGACGCATGAGTCTCTCAGTTTAGGTTTGTTCCAGTGAGAAATTTGGCAATATTTTGGCTCAGATGTCGAGCTGGTGAGTTTCTGTTCCTTCTCGAACAACGTCGAGGTTCGCAGCTCAGATATATGTCGAGAACATTATCCTCATTCGCAGCCATGTTTTCTGAAGTGTATGTATGTACACGTGTATTGCCACATAGGCATATGCCGCCAGTGTCCTGACGCATGAGTCTCTCAGTTTAGGTTTGTTTCAGTGAGGAATTTGGCAATATTTTGGCTCAGATGTCGAGCTGGTGAGTGTCTCTTCATTCTCGAACAACGTTGAGGTTGGCAGCTCAGATATATGTCGAGAACATTATCCTCATTCGCAGCCATGTTTTCTGATGTGTATGTATGTACACGTGTATTGCCACATAGGCATGTGCCGCCAGTGTCCTGACGCATGAGTCTCTCAGTTTAGGTTTGTTCCAGTGAGAAATTTGGCAATATTTTGGCTCAGATGTTGAGCTGGTGAGTTTCTCTTCATTCTCGAACAACGTCGAGGTTCGCAGCTCATATATATGTCGAGAACATTATCCTCATTCGCATCCATGTTTTCTGATGTGTATGTATGTACACGTGTATTGCCACATAGGCATATGCCGCCAGTGTCCTGACGCATGAGTCTCTCAGTTTAGGTTTGTTTCAGTGAGAAATTTGGCAATATTTTGGCTCAGATGTCGAGCTGGTGAGTGTCTCTTCATTCTCGAACAACGTTGAGGTTCGCAGCTCAGATATATGTCGAGAACATTATCCTCATTCGCAGCCATGTTTTCTGATGTGTATGTATGTACACGTGTATTGCCACATAGGCATATGCCGCCAGTGTCCTGACGCATGAGTCTCTCAGTTTAGGTTTGTTCCAGTGAGAAATTTGGCAATATTTTGGGTCAGATGTCGAGCTGGTGAGTGTCTCTTCATTCTCGAACAACGTTGAGGTTCGCAGATCAGATATATGTCGAGAACATTATCCTCATTCGCAGCCATGTTTTCTGATGTGTATGTATGTACACGTGTATTGCCACATATGCATATGCCGCCAGTGTCCTGACGCATGAGTCTCTCAGTTTAGGTTTGTTCCAGTGAGAAATTTGGCAATATTTTGGCTCAGATGTCGAGCTGGTGAGTTTCTCTTCATTCTCGAACAACGTCGAGGTTCGCAGCTCAGATATATGTCGAGAACATTATCCTCATTCGCATCCATGTTTTCTGATGTGTTTGTATGTACACGTGTATTGCCACATAGGTATATGCCGCCAGTGTCCTGACGCATGAGTCTCTCAGTTTAGGTTTGTTCCAGTAAGAAATTCGGCAATATTTTGGCTCAGATGTCGAGCTGGTGAGTGTCTCTTCATTCTCGAACAACGTTGAGAATCGCAGCTCAGATATATGTCGACAAAATTATCCTCATTCGTAGCCATGTTTTCTTATGTGTATGTATGTACATGTGTATTGCCTCATAGGCCTATGCCGCCAGTGTCCTGACGCATGAGTCTCAAAGTTTTCGTCTCTTCCGGTGAGAATTTTGGCGATGTGTTAGCTCAGATGTGGAGGTGGTGAATGTCTCTTTATTCTCGAACAACGTTGATGATCGCAGCTCAGATATATGTCGAGAACATTATCCTCATTCGCAGCAATGTTTTCTGATGTGTATGTATGTACACGTGTATTGCCACATAGGCCTATGCCGCCAGTATACTGACGCATGAGTCTCTCAGTTTGTTTGTTTTTCCAGTGAGAATTTTGGCGATGTGTTAGCTCAGATGTGGAGGTGGTGAAAGTCTTTTCATTCTCGAACAACGTTGAGGTTGGCAGCTCAGATATATGTCGAGAACATTATCCTCATTCGCAGCCATGTTTTCTGATGTGTATGTATGTACACGTGTATTGCCACATAGGCATATGCCGCCAGTGTCCTGACGCATGAGTCTCTCAGTTTAGGTTTGTTCCAGTGAGAAATTTGGCAATATTTTGGCTCAGATGTCGAGCTGGTGAGTTTCTCTTCCTTCTCGAACAACGTCGAGGTTCGCAGCTCAGATATATGTCGAGAACATTATCCTCATTCCCATCCATGTTTTCTGATGTGTATGTATGTACACGTGTATTGCCACATAGGCATATGCCGCCAGTGTCCTGACGCATGAGTCTCTCAGTTTAGGTTTGTTTCAGTGAGGAATTTGGCAATATTTTGGCTCAGATGTCGAGCTGGTGAGTGTCTCTTCATTCTCGAACAACGTTGAGGTTGGCAGCTCAGATATATGTCGAGAACATTATCCTCATTCGCAGCCATGTTTTCTGATGTGTATGTATGTACACGTGTATTGCCACATAGGCATGTGCCGCCAGTGTCCTGACGCATGAGTCTCTCAGTTTAGGTTTGTTCCAGTGAGAAATTTGGCAATATTTTGGCTCAGATGTTGAGCTGGTGAGTTTCTCTTCATTCTCGAACAACGTCGAGGTTCGCAGCTCAGATATATGTCGAGAACATTATCCTCATTCGCATCCATGTTTTCTGATGTGTATGTATGTACACGTGTATTGCCACATAGGCATATGCCGCCAGTGTCCTGACGCATGAGTCTCTCGGTTAAGGTTTGTTTCAGTGAGAAATTTGGCAATATTTTGGCTCAGATGTCGAGCTGGTGAGTGTCTCTTCATTCTCGAACAACGTTGAGGTTCGCAGCTCAGATATATGTCGAGAACATTATCCTCATTCGCAGCCATGTTTTCTGATGTGTATGTATGTACACGTGTATTGCCACATAGGCATATGCCGCCAGTGTCCTGACGCATGAGTCTCTCAGTTTAGGTTTGTTCCAGTGAGAAATTTGGCAATATTTTGGGTCAGATGTCGAGCTGGTGAGTGTCTCTTCATTCTCGAACAACGTTGAGGTTCGCAGATCAGATATATGTCGAGAACATTATCCTCATTCGCAGCCATGTTTTCTGATGTGTATGTATGTACACGTGTATTGCCACATATGCATATGCCGCCAGTGTCCTGACGCATGAGTCTCTCAGTTTAGGTTTGTTCCAGTGAGAAATTTGGCAATATTTTGGCTCAGATGTCGAGCTGGTGAGTGTCTCTTCATTCTCGAACAACGTTGAGGTTGGCAACTCAGATATATGTCGAGAACATTATCCTCATTTGCAGCCATGTTTTCTGATGTGTATGTATGTACACGTGTATTGCCACATAGGCATATGCCGCCAGTGTCCTGACGCATGAGTCTCTCAGTTTAGGTTTGTTCCAGTGAGAAATTTGGCAATATTTTGGCTCAGATGTTGAGCTGGTGAGTTTCTCTTCATTCTCGAACAACGTCGAGGTTCGCAGCTCAGATATATGTCGAGAACATTATCCTCATTCGCATCCATGTTTTCTGATGTGTATGTATGTACACGTGTATTGCCACATAGGCATATGCCGCCAGTGTCCTGACGCATGAGTCTCTCAGTTTAGGTTTGTTTCAGTGAGAAATTTGGCAATATTTTGGCTCAGATGTCGAGCTGGTGAGTGTCTCTTCATTCTCAAACAACGTTGAGGTTCGCAGCTCAGATATATGTCGAGAACATTATCCTCATTCGCAGCCATGTTTTCTGATGTGTATGTATGTACACGTGTATTGCCACATAGGCATATGCCGCCAGTGTCCTGACGCATGAGTCTCTCAGTTTAGGTTTGTTCCAGTGAGAAATTTGGCAATATTTTGGGTCAGATGTCGAGCTGGTGAGTGTCTCTTCATTCTGGAACAACGTTGAGGTTCGCAGCTCAGATATATGTCGAGAACATTATCCTCATTCGCAGCCATGTTTTCTGATGTGTATGTATGTACACGTGTATTGCCACATAGGCATATGCCGCCAGTGTCCTGACGCATGAGTCTCTCAGTTTAGGTTTGTTCCAGTGAGAAATTTGGCAATATTTTGGCTCAGATGTCGAGCTGGTGAGTTTCTCTTCATTCTCGAACAACGTCGAGGTTCGCAGCTCAGATATATGTCGAGAACATTATCCTCATTCGCATCCATGTTTTCTGATGTGTTTGTATGTACACGTGTATTGCCACATAGGTATATGCCGCCAGTGTCCTGACGCATGAGTCTCTCAGTTTAGGTTTGTTCCAGTGAGAAATTCGGCAATATTTTGGCTCAGATGTCGAGCTGGTGAGTGTCTCTTCATTCTCGAACAACGTTGAGGCTCGCAGCTCAGATATATGTCGACAAAATTATCCTCATTCGTAGCCATGTTTTCTTATGTGTATGTATGTACACGTGTATTGCCACATAGGCATATGCCGCTAGGGTCCTGACGCATGAGTCTCTCAGTTTAGGTTGGTTCCCGTGAGAAATTTGGCAATATTGTGGCTCAGATGTCGAGCTGGTGAGTGTCTCTTCATTCTCGAACAACGTTGAGGTTGGCAGCTCAGATATATGTCGAGAACATTATCCTCATTCGCAGCCATGTTTTCTGATGTGTATGTATGTACACGTGTATTGCCACATAGGCATATGCCGCCAGTGTCCTGACGCATGAGTCTCTCAGTTTAGGTTTGTTCCAGTGAGAAATTTGGCAATATTTTGGCTCAGATGTCGAGCTGGTGAGTTTCTCTTCCTTCTCGAACAACGTCGAGGTTCGCAGCTCAGATATATGTCGAGAACATTATCCTCATTCGCATCCATGTTTTCTGATGTGTTTGTATGTACACGTGTATTGCCACATAGGTATATGCCGCCAGTGTCCTGACGCATGAGTCTCTCAGTTTAGGTTTGTTCCAGTGAGAAATTCGGCAATATTTTGGCTCAGATGTCGAGCTGGTGAGTGTCTCTTCATTCTCGAACAACGTTGAGGCTCGCAGCTCAGATATATGTCGACAAAATTATCCTCATTCGTAGCCATGTTTTCTTATGTGTATGTATGTACACGTGTATTGCCACATAGGCATATGCCGCTAGGGTCCTGACGCATGAGTCTCTCAGTTTAGGTTGGTTCCCGTGAGAAATTTGGCAATATTGTGGCTCAGATGTCGAGCTGGTGAGTGTCTCTTCATTCTCGAACAACGTTGAGGTTGGCAGCTCAGATATATGTCGAGAACATTATCCTCATTCGCAGCCATGTTTTCTGATGTGTATGTATGTACACGTGTATTGCCACATAGGCATATGCCGCCAGTGTCCTGACGCATGAGTCTCTCAGTTTAGGTTTGTTCCAGTGAGAAATTTGGCAATATTTTGGCTCAGATGTCGAGCTGGTGAGTTTCTCTTCCTTCTCGAACAACGTCGAGGTTCGCAGCTCAGATATATGTCGAGAACATTATCCTCATTCGCATCAATGTTTTCTGATGTGTATGTATGTACACGTGTATTGCCACATAGGCATATGCCGCCAGTGTCCTGACGCATGAGTCTCTCAGTTTAGGTTTGTTTCAGTGAGGAATTTGGCAATATTTTGGCTCAGATGTCGAGCTGGTGAGTGTCTCTTCATTCTCGAACAACGTTGAGGTTGGCAGCTCAGATATATGTCGAGAACATTATCCTCATTCGCAGCCATGTTTTCTGATGTGTATGTATGTACACGTGTATTGCCACATAGGCATGTGCCGCCAGTGTCCTGACGCATGAGTCTCTCAGTTTAGGTTTGTTCCAGTGAGAAATTTGGCAATATTTTGGCTCAGATGTCGAGCTGGTGAGTTTCTCTTCATTCTCGAACAACGTCGAGGTTCGCAGCTCAGATATATGTCGAGAACATTATCCTCATTCGCATCCATGTTTTCTGATGTGTTTGTATGTACACGTGTATTGCCACATAGGTATATGCCGCCAGTGTCCTGACGCATGAGTCTCTCAGTTTAGGTTTGTTCCAGTGAGAAATTCGGCAATATTTTGGCTCAGATGTCGAGCTGGTGAGTGTCTCTTCATTCTCGAACAACGTTGAGGCTCGCAGCTCAGATATATGTCGACAAAATTATCCTCATTCGTAGCCATGTTTTCTTATGTGTATGTATGTACACGTGTATTGCCACATAGGCATATGCCGCCAGTGTCCTGACGCATGAGTCTCTCAGTTTAGGTTTGTTCCAGTGAGAAATTTGGCAATATTTTGGCTCAGATGTCGAGCTGGTGAGTTTCTCTTCCTTCTCGAACAACGTCGAGGTTCGCAGATCAGATATATGTCGAGAACATTATCCTCATTCGCATCAATGTTTTCTGATGTGTATGTATGTACACGTGTATTGCCACATAGGCATATGCCGCCAGTGTCCTGACGCATGAGTCTCTCAGTTTAGGTTTGTTTCAGTGAGGAATTTGGCAATATTTTGGCTCAGATGTCGAGCTGGTGAGTGTCTCTTCATTCTCGAACAACGTTGAGGTTGGCAGCTCAGATATATGTCGAGAACATTATCCTCATTCGCAGCCATGTTTTCTGATGTGTATGTATGTACACGTGTATTGCCACATAGGCATGTGCCGCCAGTGTCCTGACGCATGAGTCTCTCAGTTTAGGTTTGTTCCAGTGAGAAATTTGGCAATATTTTGGCTCAGATGTTGAGCTGGTGAGTTTCTCTTCATTCTCGAACAACGTCGAGGTTCGCAGCTCAGATATATGTCGAGAACATTATCCTCATTCGCATCCATGTTTTCTGATGTGTATGTATGTACACGTGTATTGCCACATAGGCATATGCCGCCAGTGTCCTGACGCATGAGTCTCTCAGTTTAGGTTTGTTTCAGTGAGAAATTTGGCAATATTTTGGCTCAGATGTCGAGCTGGTGAGTGTCTCTTCATTCTCGAACAACGTTGAGGTTCGCAGCTCAGATATATGTCGAGAACATTATCCTCATTCGCAGCCATGTTTTCTGATGTGTATGTATGTACACGTGTATTGCCACATAGGCATATGCCGCCAGTGTCCTGACGCATGAGTCTCTCAGTTTAGGTTTGTTCCAGTGAGAAATTTGGCAATATTTTGGGTCAGATGTCGAGCTGGTAAGTGTCTCTTCATTCTCGAACAACGTTGAGGTTCGCAGATCAGATATATGTCGAGAACATTATCCTCATTCGCAGCCATGTTTTCTGATGTGTATGTATGTACACGTGTATTGCCACATATGCATATGCCGCCAGTGTCCTGACGCATGAGTCTCTCAGTTTAGGTTTGTTCCAGTGAGAAATTTGGCAATTTTTTGGCTCAGATGTCGAGCTGGTGAGTTTCTCTTCATTCTCGAACAACGTCGAGGTTCGCAGCTCAGATATATGTCGAGAACATTATCCTCATTCGCATCCATGTTTTCTGATGTGTTTGTATGTACACGTGTATTGCCACATAGGTATATGCCGCCAGTGTCCTGACGCATGAGTCTCTCAGTTTAGGTTTGTTCCAGTGAGAAATTCGGCAATATTTTGGCTCAGATGTCGAGCTGGTGAGTGTCTCTTCATTCTCGAACAACGTTGAGAATCGCAGCTCAGATATATGTCGACAAAATTATCCTCATTCGTAGCCATGTTTTCTTATGTGTATGTTTGTACATGTGTATTGCCTCATAGGCCTATGCCGCCAGTGTCCTGACGCATGAGTCTCAAAGTTTTCGTCTCTTCCGGTGAGAATTTTGGCGATGTGTTAGCTCAGATGTGGAGGTGGTGAATGTCTCTTTATTCTCGAACAACGTTGATGATCGCAGCTCAGATATATGTCGAGAACATTATCCTCATTCGCAGCAATGTTTTCTGATGTGTATGTATGTACACGTGTATTGCCACATAGGCCTATGCCGCCAGTATACTGACGCATGAGTCTCTCAGTTTGTTTGTTTTTCCAGTGAGAATTTTGGCGATGTGTTAGCTCAGATGTGGAGGTGGTGAAAGTCTTTTCATTCTCGAACAACGTTGAGGTTGGCAGCTCAGATATATGTCGAGAACATTATCCTCATTCGCAGCCATGTTTTCTGATGTGTATGTATGTACACGTGTATTGCCACATAGGCATATGCCGCCAGTGTCCTGACGCATGAGTCTCTCAGTTTAGGTTTGTTCCAGTGAGAAATTTGGCAATATTTTGGCTCAGATGTCGAGCTGGTGAGTTTCTCTTCCTTCTCGAACAACGTCGAGGTTCGCAGCTCAGATATATGTCGAGAACATTATCCTCATTCGCATCCATGTTTTCTGATGTGTTTGTATGTACACGTGTATTGCCACATAGGTATATGCCGCCAGTGTCCTGACGCATGAGTCTCTCAGTTTAGGTTTGTTCCAGTGAGAAATTCGGCAATATTTTGGCTCAGATGTCGAGCTGGTGAGTGTCTCTTCATTCTCGAACAACGTTGAGAATCGCAGCTCAGATATATGTCGACAAAATTATCCTCATTCGTAGCCATGTTTTCTTATGTGTATGTATGTACATGTGTATTGCCTCATAGGCCTATGCCGCCAGTGTCCTGACGCATGAGTCTCAAAGTTTTCGTCTCTTCCGGTGAGAATTTTGGCGATGTGTTAGCTCAGATGTGGAGGTGGTGAATGTCTCTTTATTCTCGAACAACGTTGATGATCGCAGCTCAGATATATGTCGAGAACATTATCCTCATTCGCAGCAATGTTTTCTGATGTGTATGTATGTACACGTGTATTGCCACATAGGCCTATGCCGCCAGTATACTGACGCATGAGTCTCTCAGTTTGTTTGTTTTTCCAGTGAGAATGTTGGCGATGTGTTAGCTCAGATGTGGAGGTGGTGAAAGTCTTTTCATTCTCGAACAACGTTGAGGTTGGCAGCTCAGATATATGTCGAGAACATTATCCTCATTCGCAGCCATGTTTTCTGATGTGTATGTATGTACACGTGTATTGCCATATAGGCATATGCCGCCAGTGTCCTGACGCATGAGTCTCTCAGTTTAGGTTTGTTCCAGTGAGAAATTTGGCAATATTTTGGCTCAGATGTCGAGCTGGTGAGTTTCTCTTCCTTCTCGAACAACGTCGAGGTTCGCAGCTCAGATATATGTCGAGAACATTATCCTCATTCGCATCCATGTTTTCTGATGTGTATGTATGTACACGTGTATTGCCACATAGGCATATGCCGCCAGTGTCCTGACGCATGAGTCTTTCAGTTTAGGTTTGTTTCAGTGAGGAATTTGGCAATATTTTGGCTCAGATGTCGAGCTGGTGAGTGTCTCTTCATTCTCGAACAACGTTGAGGTTGGCAGCTCAGATATATGTCGAGAACATTATCCTCATTCGCAGCCATGTTTTCTGATGTGTATGTATGTACACGTGTATTGCCACATAGGCATGTGCCGCCAGTGTCCTGACGCATGAGTCTCTCAGTTTAGGTTTGTTCCAGTGAGAAATTTGGCAATATTTTGGCTCAGATGTCGAGCTGGTGAGTTTCTCTTCATTCTCGAACAACGTCGAGGTTCGCAGCTCAGATATATGTCGAGAACATTATCCTCATTCGCATCCATGTTTTCTGATGTGTTTGTATGTACACGTGTATTGCCACATAGGTATATGCCGCCAGTGTCCTGACGCATGAGTCTCTCAGTTTAGGTTTGTTCCAGTGAGAAATTCGGCAATATTTTGGCTCAGATGTCGAGCTGGTGAGTGTCTCTTCATTCTCGAACAACGTTGAGGTTCGCAGCTCAGATATATGTCGACAAAATTATCCTCATTCGTAGCCATGTTTTCTTATGTGTATGTATGTACACGTGTATTGCCACATAGGCATATGCCGCCAGTGTCCTGACGCATGAGTCTCTCAGTTTAGGTTTGTTCCAGTGAGAAATTTGGCAATATTTTGGCTCGGATGTCGAGCTGGTGAGTGTCTCTTCATTCTCGAACAACGTTGAGAATCGCAGCTCAGATATATGTCGACAAAATTATCCTCATTCGTAGCCATGTTTTCTTATGTGTATGTATGTACATGTGTATTGCCTCATAGGCCTATGCCGCCAGTGTCCTGACGCATGAGTCTCAAAGTTTTCGTCTCTTCCGGTGAGAATTTTGGCGATGTGTTAGCTCAGATGTGGAGGTGGTGAATGTCTCTTTATTCTCGAACAACGTTGATGTTCGCAGCTCAGATATATGTCGAGAACATTATCCTCATTCGCAGCCATGTTTTCTGATGTGTTTGTATGTACACGTGTATTGCCACATAGGTATATGCCGCCAGTGTCCTGACGCATGAGTCTCTCAGTTTAGGTTTGTTCCAGTGAGAAATTCGGAAATATTTTGGCTCAGATGTCGAGCTGGTGAGTGTCTCTTCATTCTCGAACAACGTTGAGGCTCGCAGCTCAGATATATGTCGACAAAATTATCCTCATTCGTAGCCATGTTTTCTTATGTGTATGTATGTACACGTGTATTGCCACATAGGCATATGCCGCCAGGGTCCTGACGCATGAGTCTCTCAGTTTAGGTTGGTTCCCGTGAGAAATTTGGCAATATTTTGGCTCAGATGTCGAGCTGGTGAGAGTCTCTTCATTCTCGAACAACGTTGAGGTTGGCAGCTCAGATATATGTCGAGAACATTATCCTCATTCGCAGCCATGTTTTCTGATGTGTATGTATGTACACGTGTATTGCCACATAGGCATATGCCGCCAGTGTCCTGACGCATGAGTCTCTCAGTTTAGGTTTGTTCCAGTGAGAAATTTGGCAATATTTTGGCTCAGATGTCGAGCTGGTGAGTTTCTCTTCATTCTCGAACAACGTCGAGGTTCGCAGCTCAGATATATGTCGAGAACATTATCCTCATTCGCATCCATGTTTTCTGATGTGTTTGTATGTACACCTGTATTGCCACATAGGTATATGCCGCCAGTGTCCTGACGCATGAGTCTCTCAGTTTAGGTTTGTTCCAGTGAGAAATTCGGCAATATTTTGGGTCAGATGTCGAGCTGGTGAGTGTCTCTTCATTCTCGAACAACGTTGAGGTTCGCAGATCAGATATATGTCGAGAACATTATCCTCATTCGCAGCCATGTTTTCTGATGTGTATGTATGTACACGTGTATTGCCACATATGCATATGCCGCCAGTGTCCTGACGCATGAGTCTCTCAGTTTAGGTTTGTTCCAGTGAGAAATTTGGCAATATTTTGGCTCAGATGTCGAGCTGGTGAGTTTCTCTTCATTCTCGAACAACGTCGAGGTTCGCAGCTCAGATATATGTCGAGAACATTATCCTCATTCGCATCCATGTTTTCTGATGTGTTTGTATGTACACGTGTATTGCCACATAGGCATATGCCGCCAGTGTCCTGACGCATGAGTCTCTCAGTTTAGGTTTGTTCCAGTGAGAAATTCGGCAATATTTTGGCTCAGATGTCGAGCTGGTGAGTGTCTCTTCATTCTCGAACAACGTTGAGGTTCGCAGCTCAGATATATGTCGACAAAATTATCCTCATTCGTAGCCATGTTTTCTTATGTGTATGTATGTACACGTGTATTTTCACATAGGCATATGCCGCCAGGGTCCTGACGCATGAGTCTCTCAGTTTAGGTTGGTTCCCGTGAGAAATTTAGCAATATTTTGGCTCAGATGTCGAGCTGGTGAGTGTCTCTTCATTCTCGAACAACGTTGAGGTTGGCAGCTCAGATATATGTCGAGAACATTATCCTCATTCGCAGCCATGTTTTCTGATGTGTATGTATGTACACGTGTATTGCCACATAGGCATATGCCGCCAGTGTCCTGACGCATGAGTCTCTCAGTTTAGGTTTGTTCCAGTGAGAAATTTGGCAATATTTTGGCTCGGATGTCGAGCTGGTGAGTGTCTCTTCATTCTCGAACAACGTTGAGAATCGCAGCTCAGATATATGTCGACAAAATTATCCTCATTTGTAGCCATGTTTTCTTATGTGTATGTATGTACATGTGTATTGCCTCATATGCCTATGCCGCCAGTGTCCTGACGCATGAGTCTCAAAGTTTTCGTCTCTTCCGGTGAGAATTTTGGCGATGTGTTAGCTCAGATGTGGAGGTGGTGAATGTCTCTTTATTCTCGAACAACGTTGATGTTCGCAGCTCAGATATATGTCGAGAACATTATCCTCATTCGCAGCAATGTTTTCTGATGTGTATGTATGTACACGTGTATTGCCACATAGGCCTATGCCGCCAGTATACTGACGCATGAGTCTCTCAGTTTGTTTGTTTTTCCAGTGAGAATTTTGGCGATGTGTTAGCTCAGATGTGGAGGTGGTGAAAGTCTTTTCATTCTCGAACAACGTTGAGGTTCGCAGCTCAGATATATGTCGAGAACATTATCCTCATTCGCATCCATGTTTTCTGATGTGTCTGTATGTACACGTGTATTGCCACATAGGCATATGCCGCCAGTGTCCTGACGCATGAGTCTCTCAGTTTAGGTTTGTTCCAGTGAGAAATTTGGCAATATTTTGGCTCAGATGTCGAGCTGGTGAGTTTCTCTTCATTCTCGAACAACGTCGAGGTTCGCAGCTCAGATATATGTCGAGAACATTATCCTCATTCGCATCCATGTTTTCTGATGTGTTTGTATGTACACGTGTATTGCCACATAGGCATATGCCGCCAGTGTCCTGACGCATGAGTCTCTCAGTTTAGGTTTGTTCCAGTGAGAAATTCGGCAATATTTTGGCTCAGATGTCGAGCTGGTGAGTTTCTCTTCATTCTCGAACAACGTTGAGGCTCGCAGCTCATATATATGTCGACAAAATTATCCTCATTCGTAGCCATGTTTTCTTATATGTATGTATGTACACGTGTATTGCCACATAGGCATATGCCGCCAGGGTCCTGACGCATGAGTCTCTCAGTTTAGGTTGGTTCCCGTGAGAAATTTGGCAATATTTTGGCTCAGATGTCGAGCTGGTGAGTGTCTCTTCATTCTCGAACAACGTTGAGGTTGGCAGCTCAGATATATGTCGAGAACATTATCCTCATTCGCAGCCATGTTTTCTGATGTGTATGTATGTACACGTGTATTGCCACATAGGCATATGCCGCCAGTGTCCTGACGCATGAGTCTCTCAGTTTAGGTTTGTTCCAGTGAGAAATTTTGCAATATTTTGGCTCGGATGTCGAGCTGGTGAGTGTCTCTTCATTCTCGAACAACGTTGAGAATCGCAGCTCAGATATATGTCGACAAAATTATCCTCATTCGTAGCCATGTTTTCTTATGTGTATGTATGTACATGTGTATTGCCTCATAGGCCTATGCCGCCAGTGTCCTGACGCATGAGTCTCAAAGTTTTCGTCTCTTCCGGTGAGAATTTTGGCGATGTGTTAGCTCAGATGTGGAGGTGGTGAATGTCTCTTTATTCTCGAACAACGTTGAGGTTCGCAGCTCAGATATATGTCGAGAACATTATCCTCATTCGCAGCAATGTTTTCTGATGTGTATGTATGTACACGTGTATTGCCACATAGGCCTATGCCGCCAGTATACTGACGCATGAGTCTCTCAGTTTGTTTGTTTTTCCAGTGAGAATTTTGGCGATGTGTTAGCTCAGATGTGGAGGTGGTGAAAGTCTTTTCATTCTCGAACAACGTTGAGGTTCGCAGCTCAGATATATGTCGAGAACTATATCCTCATTCGCAGCCATGTTTTCTGATGTGTTTGTATGTACACGTGTATTGCCACATAGGTATATGCCGCCAGTGTCCTGACGCATGAGTCTCTCAGTTTAGGTTTGTTCCCGTGAGAAATTTGGCAATATTTTGGCTCAGATGTCGAGCTGGTGAGAGTCTCTTCATTCTCGAACAACGTTGAGGTTGGCAGCTCAGATATATGTCGAGAACATTATCCTCATTCGCAGCCATGTTTTCTGATGTGTATGTATGTACACGTGTATTGCCACATAGGCATATGCCGCCAGTGTCCTGACGCATGAGTCTCTCAGTTTAGGTTTGTTCCAGTGAAAAATTTGGCAATATTTTGGCTCAGATGTCGAGCTGGTGAGTTTCTCTTCATTCTCGAACAACGTCGAGGTTCGCAGCTCAGATATATGTCGAGAACATTATCCTCAATCGCATCCATGTTTTCTGATGTGTTTGTATGTACACGTGTATTGCCACATAGGTATATGCCGCCAGTGTCCTGACGCATGAGTCTCTCAGTTTAGGTTTGTTCCAGTGAGAAATTCGGCAATATTTTGGCTCAGATGTCGAGCTGGTGAGTGTCTCTTCATTCTCGAACAACGTTGAGGCTCGCAGCTCAGATATATGTCGACAAAATTATCCTCATTCGTAGCCATGTTTTCTTATGTGTATGTATGTACATGTGTATTGCCTCATACGCCTATGCCGCCAGTGTCCTGACGCATGAGTCTCTCAGTTTAGGTTTGTTTCAGTGAGGAATTTGGCAATATTTTGGCTCAGATGTCGCGCTGGTGAGTGTCTCTTCATTCTCGAACAACGTTGAGAATCGCAGCTCAGATATATGTCGACAAAATTATCCTCATTCGTAGCCATGTTTTCTTATGTGTATGTATGTACATGTGTATTGCCTCATAGGCCTATGCCGCTAGTGTCCTGACGCATGAGTCTCAAAGTTTTCGTTTCTTCCGGTGAGAATTTTGGCGATGTGTTAGCTCAGATGTGGAGGTGGTGAATGTCTTTTTATTCTCGAACAACGTTGAGGTTCGCAGCTCAGATATATGTCGAGAACATTATCCTCATTCGCAGCAATGTTTTCTGATGTGTATGTATGTACACGTGTATTGCCACATAGGCCTATGCCGCCAGTATACTGACGCATGAGTCTCTCAGTTTGTTTGTTTTTCCAGTGAGAATTTTGGCGATGTGTTAGCTCAGATGTGGAGGTGGTGAAAATCTCTTCATTCTCGAACAACGTTGAGGTTGGCAGCTCAGATATATGTCGAGAACATTATCCTCATTCGCAGCCATGTTTTCTGATGTGTATGTATGTACACGTGTATTGCCACATAGGCATATGCCGCCAGTGTCCTGACGCATGAGTCTCTCAGTTTAGGTTTGTTCCAGTGAGAAATTTGGCAATATTTTGGCTCGGATGTCGAGCTGGTGAGTGTCTCTTCATTCTCGAACAACGTTGAGAATCGCAGCTCAGATATATGTCGACAAAATTATCCTCATTTGTAGCCATGTTTTCTTATGTGTATGTATGTACATGTGTATTGCCTCATAGGCCTATGCCGCCAGTGTCCTGACGCATGAGTCTCAAAGTTTTCGTCTCTTCCGGTGAGAATTTTGGCGATGTGTTAGCTCAGATGTGGAGGTGGTGAATGTCTCTTTATTCTCGAACAACGTTGATGTTCGCAGCTCAGATATATGTCGAGAACATTATCCTCATTCGCAGCAATGTTTTCTGATGTGTATGTATGTACACGTGTATTGCCACATAGGCCTATGCCGCCAGTATACTGACGCATGAGTCTCTCAGTTTGTTTGTTTTTCCAGTGAGAATTTTGGCGATGTGTTAGCTCAGATGTGGAGGTGGTGAAAGTCTTTTCATTCTCGAACAACGTTGAGGTTCGCAGCTCAGATATATGTCGAGAACATTATCCTCATTCGCATCCATGTTTTCTGATGTGTCTGTATGTACACGTGTATTGCCACATAGGCATATGCCGCCAGTGTCCTGACGCATGAGTCTCTCAGTTTAGGTTTGTTCCAGTGAGAAATTTGGCAATATTTTGGCTCAGATGTCGAGCTGGTGAGTTTCTCTTCATTCTCGAACAACGTCGAGGTTCGCAGCTCAGATATATGTCGAGAACATTATCCTCATTCGCATCCATGTTTTCTGATGTGTTTGTATGTACACGTGTATTGCCACATAGGCATATGCCGCCAGTGTCCTGACGCATGAGTCTCTCAGTTTAGGTTTGTTCCAGTGAGAAATTCGGCAATATTTTGGCTCAGATGTCGAGCTGGTGAGTTTCTCTTCATTCTCGAACAACGTTGAGGCTCGCAGCTCATATATATGTCGACAAAATTATCCTCATTCGTAGCCATGTTTTCTTATATGTATGTATGTACACGTGTATTGCCACATAGGCATATGCCGCCAGGGTCCTGACGCATGAGTCTCTCAGTTTAGGTTGGTTCCCGTGAGAAATTTGGCAATATTTTGGCTCAGATGTCGAGCTGGTGAGTGTCTCTTCATTCTCGAACAACGTTGAGGTTGGCAGCTCAGATATATGTCGAGAACATTATCCTCATTCGCAGCCATGTTTTCTGATGTGTATGTATGTACACGTGTATTGCCACATAGGCATATGCCGCCAGTGTCCTGACGCATGAGTCTCTCAGTTTAGGTTTGTTCCAGTGAGAAATTTTGCAATATTTTGGCTCGGATGTCGAGCTGGTGAGTGTCTCTTCATTCTCGAACAACGTTGAGAATCGCAGCTCAGATATATGTCGACAAAATTATCCTCATTCGTAGCCATGTTTTCTTATGTGTATGTATGTACATGTGTATTGCCTCATAGGCCTATGCCGCCAGTGTCCTGACGCATGAGTCTCAAAGTTTTCGTCTCTTCCGGTGAGAATTTTGGCGATGTGTTAGCTCAGATGTGGAGGTGGTGAATGTCTCTTTATTCTCGAACAACGTTGAGGTTCGCAGCTCAGATATATGTCGAGAACATTATCCTCATTCGCAGCAATGTTTTCTGATGTGTATGTATGTACACGTGTATTGCCACATAGGCCTATGCCGCCAGTATACTGACGCATGAGTCTCTCAGTTTGTTTGTTTTTCCAGTGAGAATTTTGGCGATGTGTTAGCTCAGATGTGGAGGTGGTGAAAGTCTTTTCATTCTCGAACAACGTTGAGGTTCGCAGCTCAGATATATGTCGAGAACTATATCCTCATTCGCAGCCATGTTTTCTGATGTGTTTGTATGTACACGTGTATTGCCACATAGGTATATGCCGCCAGTGTCCTGACGCATGAGTCTCTCAGTTTAGGTTTGTTCCCGTGAGAAATTTGGCAATATTTTGGCTCAGATGTCGAGCTGGTGAGAGTCTCTTCATTCTCGAACAACGTTGAGGTTGGCAGCTCAGATATATGTCGAGAACATTATCCTCATTCGCAGCCATGTTTTCTGATGTGTATGTATGTACACGTGTATTGCCACATAGGCATATGCCGCCAGTGTCCTGACGCATGAGTCTCTCAGTTTAGGTTTGTTCCAGTGAAAAATTTGGCAATATTTTGGCTCAGATGTCGAGCTGGTGAGTTTCTCTTCATTCTCGAACAACGTCGAGGTTCGCAGCTCAGATATATGTCGAGAACATTATCCTCATTCGCATCCATGTTTTCTGATGTGTTTGTATGTACACGTGTATTGCCACATAGGTATATGCCGCCAGTGTCCTGACGCATGAGTCTCTCAGTTTAGGTTTGTTCCAGTGAGAAATTCGGCAATATTTTGGCTCAGATGTCGAGCTGGTGAGTGTCTCTTCATTCTCGAACAACGTTGAGGCTCGCAGCTCAGATATATGTCGACAAAATTATCCTCATTCGTAGCCATGTTTTCTTATGTGTATGTATGTACATGTGTATTGCCTCATACGCCTATGCCGCCAGTGTCCTGACGCATGAGTCTCTCAGTTTAGGTTTGTTTCAGTGAGGAATTTGGCAATATTTTGGCTCAGATGTCGCGCTGGTGAGTGTCTCTTCATTCTCGAACAACGTTGAGAATCGCAGCTCAGATATATGTCGACAAAATTATCCTCATTCGTAGCCATGTTTTCTTATGTGTATGTATGTACATGTGTATTGCCTCATAGGCCTATGCCGCTAGTGTCCTGACGCATGAGTCTCAAAGTTTTCGTTTCTTCCGGTGAGAATTTTGGCGATGTGTTAGCTCAGATGTGGAGGTGGTGAATGTCTTTTTATTCTCGAACAACGTTGAGGTTCGCAGCTCAGATATATGTCGAGAACATTATCCTCATTCGCAGCAATGTTTTCTGATGTGTATGTATGTACACGTGTATTGCCACATAGGCCTATGCCGCCAGTATACTGACGCATGAGTCTCTCAGTTTGTTTGTTTTTCCAGTGAGAATTTTGGCGATGTGTTAGCTCAGATGTGGAGGTGGTGAAAATCTTTTCATTCTCGAACAACGTTGAGGTTCGCAGCTAAGATTTATGTCGAGAACATTATCCTCATTCGCAGCCATGTTTTCTGATGTGTTTGTATGTACACGTGTATTGCCACATAGGCATATGCCGCCAGTGTCCTGACGCATGAGTCTCTCAGTTTAGGTTTGTTCCAGTGAGAAATTCGGCAATATTTTGGCTCAGATGTCGAGCTGGTGAGTTTCTCTTCATTCTCGAACAACGTTGAGGCTCGCAGCTCATATATATGTCGACAAAATTATCCTCATTCGTAGCCATGTTTTCTTATATGTATGTATGTACACGTGTATTGCCACCTAGGCATATGCCGCCTGGGTCCTGACGCATGAGTCTCTCAGTTTAGGTTGGTTCCCGTGAGAAATTTGGCAATATTTTGGCTCGGATGTCGAGCTGGTGAGTGTCTCTTCATTCTCGAACAACGTTGAGGTTGGCAGTTTAGATATATGTCGAGAACATTATCCTCATTCGCAGCCATGTTTTCTGATGTGTATGTATGTACACGTGTATTGCCACATAGGCATATGCCGCCAGTGTCCTGACGCATGAGTCTCTCAGTTTAGGTTTGTTCCAGTGAGAAATTTGGCAATATTTTGGCTCGGATGTCGAGCTGTTGAGTGTCTCTTCATTCTCGAACAACGTTGAGAATCGCAGCTCAGATATATGTCGACAAAATTATCCTCATTCGTAGCCATGTTTTCTTATGTGTATGTATGTACATGTGTATTGCCTCATAGGCCTATGCCGCCAGTGTCCTGACGCATGAGTCTCAAAGTTTTCGTCTCTTCCGGTGAGAATTTTGGCGATGTGTTAGCTCAGATGTGGAGGTGGTGAATGTCTCTTTATTCTCGAACAACGTTGAGGTTCGCAGCTCAGATATATGTCGAGAACATTATCCTCATTCGCAGCAATGTTTTCTGATGTGTATGTATGTACACGTGTATTGCCACATAGGCCTATGCCGCCAGTATACTGACGCATGAGTCTCTCAGTTTGTTTGTTTTTCCAGTGAGAATTTTGGCGATGTGTTAGCTCAGATGTGGAGGTGGTGAATGTCTCTTTATTCTCGAACAACGTTGAGGTTCGCAGCTCAGATATATGTCGAGAACATTATCCTCATTCGCAGCAATGTTTTCTGATGTGTATGTATGTACACGTGTATTGCCACATAGGCCTATGCCGCCAGTATACTGACGCATGAGTCTCTCAGTTTGTTTGTTTTTCCAGTGAGAATTTTGGCGATGTGTTAGCTCAGATGTGGAGGTGGTGAAAGTCTTTTCATTCTCGAACAACGTTGAGGTTCGCAGCTCAGATATATGTCGAGAACATTATCCTCATTCGCAGCCATGTTTTCTGATGTGTTTGTATGTACACGTGTATTGCCACATAGGTATATGCCGCCAGTGTCCTGACGCATGAGTCTCTCAGTTTAGGTTTGTTCCAGTGAGAAATTCGGCAATATTTTGGCTCAGATGTCGAGCTGGTGAGTGTCTCTTCATTCTCGAACAACGTTGAGGCTCGCAGCTCAGATATATGTCGACAAAATTATCATCATTCGTAGCCATGTTTTCTTATGTGTATGTATGTACACGTGTATTGCCACATAGGCATATGCCGCCAGGGTCCTGACGCATGAGTCTCTCAGTTTAGGTTGGTTCCCGTGAGAAATTTGGCAATATTTTGGCTCAGATGTCGAGCTGGTGAGAGTCTCTTCATTCTCGAACAACGTTGAGGTTGGCAGCTCAGATATATGTCGAGAACATTATCCTCATTCGCAGCCATGTTTTCTGATGTGTATGTATGTACACGTGTATTGCCACATAGGCATATGCCGCCAGTGTCCTGACGCATGAGTCTCTCAGTTTAGGTTTGTTCCAGTGAAAAATTTGGCAATATTTTGGCTCAGATGTCGAGCTGGTGAGTTTCTCTTCATTCTCGAACAACGTCGAGGTTCGCAGCTCAGATATATGTCGAGAACATTATCCTCATTCGCATCCATGTTTTCTGATGTATGTACACGTGTATTGCCACATAGGTATATGCCGCCAGTGTCCTGACGCATGAGTCTCTCAGTTTAGGTTTGTTCCAGTGAGAAATTCGGCAATATTTTGGCTCAGATGTCGAGCTGGTGAGTGTCTCTTCATTCTCGAACAACGTTGAGGCTCGCAGCTCAGATATATGTCGACAAAATTATCCTCATTCGTAGCCATGTTTTCTTATGTGTATGTATGTACACGTGTATTGCCACATAGGCATATGCCGCCAGGGTCCTGACGCATGAGTCTCTCAGTTTAGGTTGGTTCCCTTTGAAAAATTTGGCAATATTTTGGCTCAGATGTCGAGCTGGTGAGTGTCTCTTCATTCTCGAACAACGTTGAGGTTGGCAGCTCAGATATATGTCGAGAACATTATCCTCATTCGCAGCCATGTTTTCTGATGTGTATGTATGTACACGTGTATTGCCACATAGGCATGTGCCGCCAGTGTCCTGACGCATGAGTCTCTCAGTTTAGGTTTGTTCCAGTGAGAAATTTGGCAATATTTTGGCTCAGATGTCGAGCTGGTGAGTTTCTCTTCATTCTCGAACAACGTCGAGGTTCGCAGCTCAGATATATGTCGAGAACATTATCCTCATTCGCATCCATGTTTTCTGATGTGTATGTATGTACACGTGTATTGCCACATAGGCATATGCCGCCAGTGTCCTGACGCATGAGTCTCTCAGTTTAGGTTTGTTTCAGTGAGAAATTTGGCAATATTTTGGCTCAGATGTCGAGCTGGTGAGTGTCTCTTCATTCTCGAACAACGTTGAGGTTCGCAGCTCAGATATATGTCGAGAACATTATCCTCATTCGCAGCCATGTTTTCTGATGTGTATGTATGTACACGTGTATTGCCACATAGGCATATGCCGCCAGTGTCCTGACGCATGAGTCTCTCAGTTTAGGTTTGTTCCAGTGAGAAATTTGGCAATATTTTGGCTCAGATGTCGAGCTGGTGAGTTTCTCTTCCTTCTCGAACAACGTCGAGGTTCGCAGCTCAGATATATGTCGAGAACATTATCCTCATTCGCATCCATGTTTTCTGATGTGTTTGTATGTACACGTGTATTGCCACATAGGTATATGCCGCCAGTGTCCTGACGCATGAGTCTCTCAGTCTAGGTTTGTTCCAGTGAGAAATTCGGCAATATTTTGGCTCAGATGTCGAGCTGGTGAGTGTCTCTTCATTCTCGAACAACGTTGAGGCTCGCAGCTCAGATATATGTCGACAAAATTATCCTCATTCGTAGCCATGTTTTCTTATGTGTGTGTATGTACACGTGTATTGCCACATAGGCATATGCCGCCAGGGTCCTGACGCATGAGTCTCTCAGTTTAGGTTGGTTCCCGTGAAAAAATTGGCAATATTTTGGCTCAGATGTCGAGCTGGTGAGTGTCTCTTCATTCTCGAACAACGTTGAGGTTGGCAGCTCAGATATATGTCGAGAACATTATCCTCATTCGCAGCCATGTTTTCTGATGTGTATGTATGTACACGTGTATTGCCACATAGGCATGTGCCGCCAGTGTCCTGACGCATGAGTCTCTCAGTTTAGGTTTGTTCCAGTGAGAAATTTGGCAATATTTTGGCTCAGATGTCGAGCTGGTGAGTTTCTCTTCATTCTCGAACAACGTCGAGGTTCGCAGCTCAGATATATGTCGAGAACATTATCCTCATTCGCATCCATGTTTTCTGATGTGTATGTATGTACACGTGTATTGCCACATAGGCATATGCCGCCAGTGTCCTGACGCATGAGTCTCTCAGTTTAGGTTTGTTTCAGTGAGAAATTTGGCAATATTTTGGCTCAGATGTCGAGCTGGTGAGTGTCTCTTCATTCTCGAACAACGTTGAGGTTCGCAGCTCAGATATATGTCGAGAACATTATCCTCATTCGCAGCCATGTTTTCTGATGTGTATGTATGTACACGTGTATTGCCACATAGGCATATGCCGCCAGTGTCCTGACGCATGAGTCTCTCAGTTTAGGTTTGTTCCAGTGAGAAATTTGGCAATATTTTGGCTCAGATGTCGAGCTGGTGAGTTTCTCTTCCTTCTCGAACAACGTCGAGGTTCGCAGCTCAGATATATGTCGAGAACATTATCCTCATTCGCATCCATGTTTTCTGATGTGTTTGTATGTACACGTGTATTGCCACATAGGTATATGCCGCCAGTGTCCTGACGCATGAGTCTCTCAGTCTAGGTTTGTTCCAGTGAGAAATTCGGCAATATTTTGGCTCAGATGTCGAGCTGGTGAGTGTCTCTTCATTCTCGAACAACGTTGAGGCTCGCAGCTCAGATATATGTCGACAAAATTATCCTCATTCGTAGCCATGTTTTCTTATGTGTGTGTATGTACACGTGTATTGCCACATAGGCATATGCCGCCAGGGTCCTGACGCATGAGTCTCTCAGTTTAGGTTGGTTCCCGTGAAAAAATTGGCAATATTTTGGCTCAGATGTCGAGCTGGTGAGTGTCTCTTCATTCTCGAACAACGTTGAGGTTGGCAGCTCAGATATATGTCGAGAACATTATCCTCATTCGCAGCCATGTTTTCTGATGTGTATGTATGTACACGTGTATTGCCACATAGGCATGTGCCGCAAGTGTCCTGACGCATGAGTCTCTCAGTTTAGGTTTGTTCCAGTGAGAAATTTGGCAATATTTTGGCTCAGATGTCGAGCTGGTGAGTTTCTCTTCATTCTCGAACAACGTCGAGGTTCGCAGCTCAGATATATGTCGAGAACATTATCCTCATTCGCATCCATGTTTTCTGATGTGTATGTATGTACACGTGTATTGCCACATAGGCATATGCCGCAAGTGTCCTGACGCATGAGTCTCTCAGTTTAGGTTTGTTTCAGTGAGAAATTTGGCAATATTTTGGCTCAGATGTCGAGCTGGTGAGTGTCTCTAAATTCTCGAACAACGTTGAGGTTCGCAGCTCAGATATATGTCGAGAACATTATCCTCATTCGCAGCCATGTTTTCTGATGTGTATGTATGTACACGTGTATTGCCACATAGGCATATGCCGCCAGTGTCCTGACGCATGAGTCTCTCAGTTTAGGTTTGTTCCAGTGAGAAATTTGGCAATATTTTGGGTCAGATGTCGAGCTGGTGAGTTTCTCTTCATTCTCAAACAACGTCGAGGTTCGCAGCTCAGATATATGTCGAGAACATTATCCTCATTCGCAGCCATGTTTTCTGATGTGTATGTATGTACACGTGTATTGCCACATAGGCATATGCCGCCAGTGTCCTGACGCATGAGTCTCTCAGTTTAGGTTTGTTCCAATGAGAAATTTGGCAATATTTTGGGTCAGATGTCGAGCTGGTGAGTGTCTCTTCATTCTCGAACAACGTTGAGGTTCGCAGCTCAGATATATGTCGAGAACATTATCCTCATTCGCATCCATGTTTTCTGATGTGTTTGTATGTACACGTGTATTGCCACATATGCCTATGCCGCCAGTATCCTGACGCATGAGTCTCTCAGTTTTGGTCTCTTCCGGTAAGAATTTTGGCGATGTGTTAGCTCAGATGTGGAGGTGGTGAATGTCTCTTCATTCTCGAACAACGTTGAGGTTCGCAGCTCAGATATATGTCGAGAACATTATCCTCATTCGCAGCCATGTTTTCTGATGTGTATGTATGTACACGTGTATTGCCACATAGGCATATGCCGCCAGGGTCCTGACGCATGAGTCTCTCAGTTTAGGTTGGTTCCCGTGAACAATTTGGCAATATTTTGGCTCAGATGTCGAGCTGGTGAGTGTCTCTTCATTCTCGAACAACGTTGAGGTTGGCAGCTCAGATATATGTCGAGAACATTATCCTCATTCGCAGCCATGTTTTCTGATGTGTATGTATGTACACGTGTATTGCCACATAGGCATGTGCCGCCAGTGTCCTGACGCATGAGTCTCTCAGTTTAGGTTTGTTCCAGTGAGAAATTTGGCAATATTTTGGCTCAGATGTCGAGCTGGTGAGTGTCTCTTCATTCTCGAACAACGTTGAGGTTCGCAGCTCAGATATATGTCGAGAACATTATCCTCATTCGCAGCCATGTTTTCTGATGTGTATGTATGTACACGTGTATTGCCACATAGGCATATGCCGCCAGTGTCCTGACGCATGAGTCTCTCAGTTTAGGTTTGTTCCAGTGAGAAATTTGGCAATATTTTGGCTCAGATGTCGAGCTGGTGAGTTTCTCTTCCTTCTCGAACAACGTCGAGGTTCGCAGCTCAGATATATGTCGAGAACATTATCCTCATTCGCATCCATGTTTTCTGATGTGTTTGTATGTACACGTGTATTGCCACATAGGTATATGCCGCCAGTGTCCTGACGCATGAGTCTCTCAGTCTAGGTTTGTTCCAGTGAGAAATTCGGCAATATTTTGGCTCAGATGTCGAGCTGGTGAGTGTCTCTTCATTCTCGAACAACGTTGAGGCTCGCAGCTCAGATATATGTCGACAAAATTATCCTCATTCGTAGCCATGTTTTCTTATGTGTGTGTATGTACACGTGTATTGCCACATAGGCATATGCCGCCAGGGTCCTGACGCATGAGTCTCTCAGTTTAGGTTGGTTCCCGTGAAAAAATTGGCAATATTTTGGCTCAGATGTCGAGCTGGTGAGTGTCTCTTCATTCTCGAACAACGTTGAGGTTGGCAGCTCAGATATATGTCGAGAACATTATCCTCATTCGCAGCCATGTTTTCTGATGTGTATGTATGTACACGTGTATTGCCACATAGGCATGTGCCGCCAGTGTCCTGACGCATGAGTCTCTCAGTTTAGGTTTGTTCCAGTGAGAAATTTGGCAATATTTTGGCTCAGATGTCGAGCTGGTGAGTTTCTCTTCATTCTCGAACAACGTCGAGGTTCGCAGCTCAGATATATGTCGAGAACATTATCCTCATTCGCATCCATGTTTTCTGATGTGTATGTATGTACACGTGTATTGCCACATAGGCATATGCCGCCAGTGTCCTGACGCATGAGTCTCTCAGTTTAGGTTTGTTTCAGTGAGAAATTTGGCAATATTTTGGCTCAGATGTCGAGCTGGTGAGTGTCTCTTCATTCTCGAACAACGTTGAGGTTCGCAGCTCAGATATATGTCGAGAACATTATCCTCATTCGCAGCCATGTTTTCTGATGTGTATGTATGTACACGTGTATTGCCACATAGGCATATGCCGCCAGTGTCCTGACGCATGAGTCTCTCAGTTTAGGTTTGTTCCAGTGAGAAATTTGGCAATATTTTGGCTCAGATGTCGAGCTGGTGAGTTTCTCTTCCTTCTCGAACAACGTCGAGGTTCGCAGCTCAGATATATGTCGAGAACATTATCCTCATTCGCATCCATGTTTTCTGATGTGTTTGTATGTACACGTGTATTGCCACATAGGTATATGCCGCCAGTGTCCTGACGCATGAGTCTCTCAGTCTAGGTTTGTTCCAGTGAGAAATTCGGCAATATTTTGGCTCAGATGTCGAGCTGGTGAGTGTCTCTTCATTCTCGAACAACGTTGAGGCTCGCAGCTCAGATATATGTCGACAAAATTATCCTCATTCGTAGCCATGTTTTCTTATGTGTGTGTATGTACACGTGTATTGCCACATAGGCATATGCCGCCAGGGTCCTGACGCATGAGTCTCTCAGTTTAGGTTGGTTCCCGTGAAAAAATTGGCAATATTTTGGCTCAGATGTCGAGCTGGTGAGTGTCTCTTCATTCTCGAACAACGTTGAGGTTGGCAGCTCAGATATATGTCGAGAACATTATCCTCATTCGCAGCCATGTTTTCTGATGTGTATGTATGTACACGTGTATTGCCACATAGGCATGTGCCGCCAGTGTCCTGACGCATGAGTCTCTCAGTTTAGGTTTGTTCCAGTGAGAAATTTGGCAATATTTTGGCTCAGATGTCGAGCTGGTGAGTTTCTCTTCATTCTCGAACAACGTCGAGGTTCGCAGCTCAGATATATGTCGAGAACATTATCCTCATTCGCATCCATGTTTTCTGATGTGTATGTATGTACACGTGTATTGCCACATAGGCATATGCCGCAAGTGTCCTGACGCATGAGTCTCTCAGTTTAGGTTTGTTTCAGTGAGAAATTTGGCAATATTTTGGCTCAGATGTCGAGCTGGTGAGTGTCTCTAAATTCTCGAACAACGTTGAGGTTCGCAGCTCAGATATATGTCGAGAACATTATCCTCATTCGCAGCCATGTTTTCTGATGTGTATGTACAGTATGTACACGTGTATTGCCACATAGGCATATGCCGCCAGTGTCCTGACGCATGAGTCTCTCAGTTTAGGTTTGTTCCAGTGAGAAATTTGGCAATATTTTGGGTCAGATGTCGAGCTGGTGAGTTTCTCTTCATTCTCAAACAACGTCGAGGTTCGCAGCTCAGATATATGTCGAGAACATTATCCTCATTCGCAGCCATGTTTTCTGATGTGTATGTATGTACACGTGTATTGCCACATAGGCATATGCCGCCAGTGTCCTGACGCATGAGTCTCTCAGTTTAGGTTTGTTCCAATGAGAAATTTGGCAATATTTTGGGTCAGATGTCGAGCTGGTGAGTGTCTCTTCATTCTCGAACAACGTTGAGGTTCGCAGCTCAGATATATGTCGAGAACATTATCCTCATTCGCATCCATGTTTTCTGATGTGTTTGTATGTACACGTGTATTGCCACATATGCCTATGCCGCCAGTATCCTGACGCATGAGTCTCTCAGTTTTGGTCTCTTCCGGTAAGAATTTTGGCGATGTGTTAGCTCAGATGTGGAGGTGGTGAATGTCTCTTCATTCTCGAACAACGTTGAGGTTCGCAGCTCAGATATATGTCGAGAACATTATCCTCATTCGCAGCCATGTTTTCTGATGTGTATGTATGTACACGTGTATTGCCACATAGGCATATGCCGCCAGGGTCCTGACGCATGAGTCTCTCAGTTTAGGTTGGTTCCCGTGAACAATTTGGCAATATTTTGGCTCAGATGTCGAGCTGGTGAGTGTCTCTTCATTCTCGAACAACGTTGAGGTTGGCAGCTCAGATATATGTCGAGAACATTATCCTCATTCGCAGCCATGTTTTCTGATGTGTATGTATGTACACGTGTATTGCCACATAGGCATGTGCCGCCAGTGTCCTGACGCATGAGTCTCTCAGTTTAGGTTTGTTCCAGTGAGAAATTTGGCAATATTTTGGCTCAGATGTCGAGCTGGTGAGTTTCTCTTCATTCTCGAACAACGTCGAGGTTCGCAGCTCAGATATATGTCGAGAACATTATCCTCATTCGCATCCATGTTTTCTGATGTGTATGTATGTACACGTGTATTGCCACATAGGCATATGCCGCCAGTGTCCTGACGCATGAGTCTCTCAGTTTAGGTTTGTTTCAGTTAGAAATTTGGCAATATTTTGGCTCAGATGTCGAGCTGGTGAGTGTCTCTTTATTCTCGAACAACGTTGAGGTTCGCAGCTCAGATATATGTCGAGAACATTATCCTCATTCGCAGCCATGTTTTCTGATGTGTATGTATGTACACGTGTATTGCCACATAGGCATATACCGCCAGTGTCCTGACGCATGAGTCTCTCAGTTTAGGTTTGTTCCAGTGAGAAATTTGGCAATATTTTGGCTCAGATGTCGAGCTCGTGAGTTTCTCTTCATTCTCGAACAACGTCGAGGTTTGCAGCTCAGATATATGTCGAGAACATTATCCTCATTCGCAGCCATGTTTTCTGATGTGTCTGTATGTACACGTGTATTGCCACATAGGCATATGCCGCCAGTGTCCTGACGCATGAGTCTCTCAGTTTAGGTTTGTTCCAGTGAGGAATTTGGCAATATTTTGGGTCAGATGTCGAGCTGGTGAGTGTCTCTTCAGTCTCGAACAACGTTGAGGTTCGCAGCTCAGATATATGTCGAGAACATTATCCTCATTCGCATCCATGTTTTCTGATGTGTTTGTATGTACACGTGTATTGCCACATAGGTATATGCCGCCAGTGTCCTGACGCATGAGTCTCTCAGTTTAGGTTTGTTCCAGTGAGAAATTCGGCAATATTTTGGCTCAGATGTCGAGCTGGTGAGTGTCTCTTCATTCTCGAACAACGTTGAGGCTCGCAGCTCAGATATATGTCGACAAAATTATCCTCATTCGTAGCCATGTTTTCTTATGTGTATGTATGTACACGTGTATTGCCACATAGGCATATGCCGCCAGGGTCCTGACGCATGAGTCTCTCAGTTTAGGTTGGTTCCCGTGAAACATTTGGCAATATTTTGGCTCAGATGTTGAACTGGAGAGTGTCTCTTCATTCTCGAACAACGTTGAGGCTGGCAGCTCAGATATATGTCGAGAACATTATCCTCATTCGCAGCCATGTTTTCTGATGTGTATGTATGTACACGTGTATTGCCACATAGGCATGTGCCGCCAGTGTCCTGACGCATGAGTCTCTCAGTTTAGGTTTGTTCCAGTGAGAAATTTGGCAATATTTTGGCTCAGATGTCGAGCTGGTGAGTTTCTCTTCATTCTCGAACAACGTCGAGGTTCGCAGCTCAGATATATGTCGAGAACATTATCCTCATTCGCATCCATGTTTTCTGATGTGTATGTATGTACACGTGTATTGCCACATAGGCATATGCCGCCAGTGTCCTGACGCATGAGTCTCTCAGTTTAGGTTTGTTTCAGTGAGAAATTTGGCAATATTTTGGCTCAGATGTCGAGCTGGTGAGTGTCTCTTCATTCTCGAATAACGTTGAGGTTCGCAGCTCAGATATATGTCGAGAACATTATCCTCATTCGCAGCCATGTTTTCTGATGTGTATGTATGTACACGTGTATTGCCACATAGGCATATGCCGCCAGTGTCCTGACGCATGAGTCTCTCAGTTTAGGTTTGTTCCAGTGAGAAATTTGGCAATATTTTGGGTCAGATGTCGAGCTGGTGAGTGTCTCTTCATTCTCGAACAACGTTGAGGTTCGCAGCTCAGATATATGTCGAGAACATTATCCTCATTCGCAGCCATGTTTTCTGATGTGTATGTATGTACACGTGTATTGCCACATAGGCATATGCCGCCAGTGTCCTGACGCATGAGTCTCTCAGTTTAGGTTTGTTCCAATGAGAAATTTGGCAATATTTTGGGTCAGATGTCGAGCTGGTGAGTGTCTCTTCATTCTCGAACAACGTTGAGGTTCGCAGCTCAGATATATGTCGAGAACATTATCCTCATTCGCATCCATGTTTTCTGATGTGTTTGTATGTACACGTGTATTGCCACATATGCCTATGCCGCCAGTATCCTGACGCATGAGTCTCTCAGTTTTGGTCTCTTCCGGTAAGAATTTTGGCGATGTGTTAGCTCAGATGTGGAGGTGGTGAATGTCTCTTCATTCTCGAACAACGTTGAGGTTCGCAGCTCAAATATATGTCGAGAACATTATCCTCATTCGCAGCCATGTTTTCTGATGTGTATGTATGTACACGTGTATTGCCACATAGGCATATGCCGCCAGGGTCCTGACGCATGAGTCTCTCAGTTTAGGTTGGTTCCCGTGAAAAATTTGGCAATATTTTGGCTCAGATGTCGAGCTGGTGAGTGTCTCTTCATTCTCGAACAACGTTGAGGTTGGCAGCTCAGATATATGTCGAGAACATTATCCTCATTCGCAGCCATGTTTTCTGATGTGTATGTATGTACACGTGTATTGCCACATAGGCATGAGCCGCCAGTGTCCTGACGCATGAGTCTCTCAGTTTAGGTTTGTTCCAGTGAGAAATTTGGCAATATTTTGGCTCAGATGTCGAGCTGGTGAGTTTCTCTTCATTCTCGAACAACGTCGAGGTTCGCAGCTCAGATATATGTCGAGAACATTATCCTCATTCGCATCCATGTTTTCTGATGTGTATGTATGTACACGTGTATTGCCACATAGGCATATGCCGCCAGTGTCCTGACGCATGAGTCTCTCAGTTTAGGTTTGTTTCAGTGAGAAATTTGGCAATATTTTGGCTCAGATGTCGAGCTGGTGAGTGTCTCTTCATTCTCGAACAACGTTGAGGTTCGCAGCTCAGATATATGTCGAGAACATTATCCTCATTCGCAGCCATGTTTTCTGATGTGTATGTATGTACACGTGTATTGCCACATAGGCATATGCCGCCAGTGTCCTGACGCATGAGTCTCTCAGTTTAGGTTTGTTCCAGTGAGAAATTTGGCAATATTTTGGGTCAGATGTCGAGCTGGTGAGTGTCTCTTCAGTCTCGAACAACGTTGAGGTTCGCAGCTCAGATATATGTCGAGAACATTATCCTCATTCGCATCCATTTTTTCTGATGTGTTTGTATGTACACGTGTATTGCCACATAGGTATATGCCGCCAGTGTCCTGACGCATGAGTCTCTCAGTTTAGGTTTGTTCCAGTGAGAAATTCGGCAATATTTTGGGTCAGATGTCGAGCTGGTGAGTGTCTCTTCATTCTCGAACAACGTTGAGGCTCGCAGCTCAGATATATGTCGACAAAATTATCCTCATTCGTAGCCATGTTTTCTTATGTGTATGTATGTACACGTGTATTGCCACATAGGCATATGCCGCCAGGGTCCTGACGCATGAGTCTCTCAGCTTAGGTTGGTTCCCGTGAAAAATTTGGCAATATTTTGGCTCAGATGTCGAGCTGGTGAGTGTCTCTTCATTCTCGAACAACGTTGAGGTTGGCAGCTCAGATATATGTCGAGAACATTATCCTCATTCGCAGCCATGTTTTCTGATGTGTATGTATGTACACGTGTATTGCCACATAGGCATGTGCCGCCAGTGTCCTGACGCATGAGTCTCTCAGTTTAGGTTTGTTCCAGTGAGAAATTTGGCAATATTTTGGCTCAGATGTCGAGCTGGTGAGTTTCTCTTCATTCTCGAACAACGTCGAGGTTCGCAGCTCAGATATATGTCGAGAACATTATCCTCATTCGCATCCATGTTTTCTGATGTGTATGTATGTACACGTGTATTGCCACATAGGCATATGCCGCCAGTGTCCTGACGCATGAGTCTCTCAGTTTAGGTTTGTTTCAGTGAGAAATTTGGCAATATTTTGGCTCAGATGTCGAGCTGGTGAGTGTCTCTTTATTCTCGAACAACGTTGAGGTTCGCAGCTCAGATATATGTCGAGAACATTATCCTCATTCGCAGCCATGTTTTCTGATGTGTATGTATGTACACGTGTATTGCCACATAGGCATATGCCGCCAGTGTCCTGACGCATGAGTCTCTCAGTTTAGGTTTGTTCCAATGAGAAATTTGGCAATATTTTGGCTCAGATGTCGAGCTGGTGAGTTTCTCTTCATTCTCGAACAACGTCGAGGTTTGCAGCTCAGATATATGTCGAGAACATTATCCTCATTCGCATCCATGTTTTCTGATGTGTTTGTATGTACACGTGTATTGCCACATAGGTATATGCCGCCAGTGTCCTGACGCATGAGTCTCTCAGTTTAGGTTTGTTCCAGTGAGAAATTCGGCAATATTTTGGCTCAGATGTCGAGCTGGTGAGTGTCTCTTCATTCTCGAACAACGTTGAGGCTCGCAGCTCAGATATATGTCCACAAAATTATCCTCATTCGTAGCCATGTTTTCTTATGTGTATGTATGTACACGTGTATTGCCACATAGGCATATGCCGCCAGGGTCCTGACGCATGAGTCTCTCAGATTAGGTTGGTTCCCGTGAGAAATTTGGCAATATTTTGGCTCAGATGTCGAGCTGGTGAGTGTCTCTTCATTCTCGAACAACGTTGAGGTTGGCAGCTCAGATATATGTCGAGAACATTATCCTCATTCGCAGCCATGTTTGCTGATGTGTATGTATGTACACGTGTATTGCCACATAGGCATATGCCGCCAGTGTCCTGACGCATGAGTCTCTCAGTTTAGGTTTGTTCCAGTGAGAAATTTGGCAATATTTTGGCTCAGATGTCGAGCTGGTGAGTTTCTCTTCATTCTCGAACAACGTCGAGGTTCGCAGCTCAGATATATGTCGAGAACATTATCCTCATTCGCATCCATGTTTTCTGATGTGTATGTATGTACACGTGTATTGCCACATAGGCATATGCCGCCAGTGTCCTGACGCATGAGTCTCTCAGTTTAGGTTTGTTTTAGTGAGAAATTTGGCAATATTTTGGCTCAGATGTCGAGCTGGTGAGTGTCTCTTCATTCTCGAACAACGTTGAGGTTCGCAACTCAGATATATGTCGAGAACATTATCCTCATTCGCAGCCATGTTTTCTGATGTGTATGTATGTACACGTGTATTGCCACATAGGCCTATGCCGCCAGTATACTGACGCATGAGTCTCTCAGTTTGTTTGTTTTTCCAGTAAGAATGTTGGCGATGTGTTAGCTCAGATGTCGAGCTGGTGAGTGTCTCTTCATTCTCGAACAACGTTGAGGTTCGCAGCTCAGATATATGTCGACAAAATTATCCTCATTCGTAGCCATGTTTTCTTATGTGTATGTATGTACACGTGTATTGCCTCATAGGCCTATGCCGCCCGTGTCCTGACGTATGAGTCTCACAGTTTGGTTTTTTTCCAGTGAGAAATTTGGAAATATTTTGGCTCAGATGTCGAGCAGGCGAGTGTCTCTTCATTCTCGAACAACGTTGAGGTTCGCAGCTCAGATATAAGTTCTTAAAATTATCCTCATTCGCAGCCATGTTTTCTGATGTGTTTGTATGTACACGTGTATTGCCACATAGGCATATGCCGCCAGGGTCCTGACGCATGAGTCCCCCAGTTTAGGTTTGTTCCCGTGAGAAATTTGGCAATATTTTGGCTCAGATGTCGAGCTGGTGAGTATCTCTTCATTCTCGAACAACGTTGAGGTTGGCAGCTCAGATATATGTCGAAAACATTATCCTCATTCGCAGCCATGTTTTCTGATGTGTATGTATGTACACGTGTATTGCCACATAGGCCTATGCCGCCAGTATCCTGACGCATGAGTCTCTCAGTTTAGGTTTGTTCCAGTAAGAAATTTGGCAATATTTTGGCTCAGATGTCGAGCAGGCGAGTGTCTCTTTATTCTCGAACAACGTTGAGGTTCGCAGCTCAGATATAAGTTCTTAAAATTATCCTCATTCGCAGCCATGTTTTCTGATGTGTTTGTATGTACACGTTTATTGCCACATAGGCATATGCCGCCAGGGTCCTGACGCATGAGTCTCTCAGTTAGGTTTTTTCCAGTGAGAAATTTGGCAATATTTTGGCTCGGATGTCGAGCTGGTGAGTGTCTCTTCATTCTCGAACAACGTTGAGGATCGCAGCTCAGATATATGTCGACAAAATTATCCTCATTCGTAGCCATGTTTTCTTATGTGTATGTATGTACATGTGTATTGCCTCATACGCCTATGCCGCCAGTGTCCTGACGCATGAGTCTCAAAGTTTTGGTCTCTTCCGGTAAGAATTTGGCGATGTGTTAGCTCAGATGTGGAGGTGGTGAATGTCTCTTCATTCTCGAACAACGTTGAGGTTCGCAGCTCAGATATATGTCGAGAACATTATCCTCATTTGCAGCCATGTTTTCTGAGTGAGTGAGTTTTTAGGGTTTAACGCCGTACCAGCATCAATGGCCATATTCACGGCGGGAACAAATTTCATTCAACAATTTTGTTTTATTTCATTCAACAATTAATGTGAAGAAGTTACAGTTTTAGAGGTGGGAGGAAACATGTTTTCTGATGTGTATGTATGTACACGTGTATTGCCACATAGGCATATGCCGCCAGTGTCCTGACGCATGAGTCTCTCAGTTTAGGTTTGTTTCAGTGAGGAATTTGGCAATATTTTGGCTCAGATGTCGAGCTGGTGAGTGTCTCTTCATTCTCGAACAACGTTGAGGTTCGCAGCTCAGATATATGTCGAGAACATTATCCTCATTCGCAGCCATGTTTTCTGATGTGTATGTATGTACACGTGTATTGCCACATAGGCATATGCCGCCAGTGTCCTGACGCATGAGTCTCTCAGTTTAGGTTTGTTCCAGTGAGAAATTTGGCAATATTTTGGGTCAGATGTCGAGCTGGTGAGTGTCTCTTCATTCTCGAACAACGTTGAGGTTCGCAGCTCAGATATATGTCGAGAACATTATCCTCATTCGCAGCCATGTTTTCTGATGTGTATGTATGTACAAGTGTATTTCCACATATGCCTATGCCGCCAGTATCCTGACGCATGAGTCTCTCAGTTAGGTTTTTTCCAGTGAGAAATTTGGCAATATTTTGGCTCGGATGTCGAGCTGGTGAGTGTCTCTTCATTCTCGAACAACGTTGAGGATCGCAGCTCAGATATATGTCGACAAAATTATCCTCATTCGTAGCCATGTTTTCTTATGTGTATGTATGTACATGTGTATTGCCTCATACGCCTATGCCGCCAGTGTCCTGACGCATGAGTCTCAAAGTTTTGGTCTCTTCCGGTAAGAATTTGGCGATGTGTTAGCTCAGATGTGGAGGTGGTGAATGTCTCTTCATTCTCGAACAACGTTGAGGTTCGCAGCTCAGATATATGTCGAGAACATTATCCTCATTCGCAGCCATGTTTTCTGAGTGAGTGAGTTTTTAGGGTTTAACGCCGTACCAGCATCAATGGCCATATTCACGGCGGGAACAAATTTCATTCAACAATTTTGTTTTATTTCATTCAACAATTAATGTGAAGAAGTTACAGTTTTAGAGGTGGGAGGAAACATGTTTTCTGATGTGTATGTATGTACACGTGTATTGCCACATAGGCATATGCCGCCAGTGTCCTGACGCATGAGTCTCTCATTTTAGGTTTGTTTCAGTGAGGAATTTGGCAATATTTTGGCTCAGATGTCGAGCTGGTGAGTGTCTCTTCATTCTCGAACAACGTTGAGGTTCGCAGCTCAGATATATGTCGAGAACATTATCCTCATTCGCAGCCATGTTTTCTGATGTGTATGTATGTACACGTGTATTGCCACATAGGCATATGCCGCCAGTGTCCTGACGCATGAGTCTCTCAGTTTAGGTTTGTTCCAGTGAGAAATTTGGCAATATTTTGGGTCAGATGTCGAGCTGGTGAGTGTCTCTTCATTCTCGAACAACGTTGAGGTTCGCAGCTCAGATATTTGTCGAGAACATTATCCTCATTCGCAGCCATGTTTTCTGATGTGTATGTATGTACACGTGTATTTCCACATATGCCTATGCCGCCAGTATCCTGACGCATGAGTCTCTCAGTTTTGGTCTCTTCCGGTAAGAATTTTGGCGATGTGTTAGCTCAGATGTGGAGGTGGTGAATGTCTCTTCATTCTCGAACAACGTTGAGGTTCGCAGCTCAGATATATGTCGAGAACATTATCCTCATTCGCAGCCATGTTTTCTGATGTGTATGTATATACACGTGTATTGCTACATAGGCATATGCCGCCAGTGTCCTGACGCATGAGTCTCTCAGTTTAGGATTGTTCCAGTGAGAAATTTGGCAATATTTTGGCTCAGATGTCGAGGTGGTGAGTGTCTCTTCATTCTCGAACAACGTTGAGGTTCGCAGCTCAGATATATACTGAGAACATTATCCTCATTCGCAGCCATGTTTTCTGATGTGTATGTATGTACACGTGTATTGCCACATAGGCCTATGCCGCCAGTATACTGACGCATGAGTCTCTCAGTTTGTTTGTTTTTCCAGTAAGAATGTTGGCGATGTGTTAGCTCAGATGTCGAGCTGGTGAGTGTCTCTTCATTCTCGAACAACGTTGAGGTTCGCAGCTCAGATATATGTCGACAAAATTATCCTCATTCGTAGCCATGTTTTCTTATGTGTATGTATGTACACGTGTATTGCCTCATAGGCCTATGCCGCCCGTGTCCTGACGTATGAGTCTCACAGTTTGGTTTTTTTCCAGTGAGAAATTTGGAAATATTTTGGCTCAGATGTCGAGCAGGCGAGTGTCTCTTCATTCTCGAACAACGTTGAGGTTCGCAGCTCAGATATAAGTTCTTAAAATTATCCTCATTCGCAGCCATGTTTTCTGATGTGTTTGTATGTACACGTGTATTGCCACATAGGCATATGCCGCCAGGGTCCTGACGCATGAGTCCCCCAGTTTAGGTTTGTTCCCGTGAGAAATTTGGCAATATTTTGGCTCAGATGTCGAGCTGGTGAGTATCTCTTCATTCTCGAACAACGTTGAGGTTGGCAGCTCAGATATATGTCGAAAACATTATCCTCATTCGCAGCCATGTTTTCTGATGTGTATGTATGTACACGTGTATTGCCACATAGGCCGATGCCGCCAGTATCCTGACGCATGAGTCTCTCAGTTTAGGTTTGTTCCAGTGAGAAATTTGGCAATATTTTGGCTCAGATGTCGAGCAGGCGAGTGTCTCTTTATTCTCGAACAACGTTGAGGTTCGCAGCTCAGATATAATTTCTTAAAATTATCCTCATTCACAGCCATGTTTTCTGATGTGTTTGTATGTACACGTTTATTGCCACATAGGCATATGCCGCCAGGGTCCTGACGCATGAGTCTCCCAGTTTAGGTTTGTTCCCGTGAGAAATTTGGCAATATTTTGGCTCAGATGTCGAGCTGGTGAGTATCTCTTCATTCTCGAACAACGTTGAGGTTGGCAGCTTAGATATATGTCGAGAACATTATCCTCATTCGCAGCCATGTTTTCTTCTGTGTATGTATGTACACGTGTATTGCCACATAGGCATATGCCGCCAGTGTCCTGACGCATGAGTCTCTCAGTTTAGGTTTGTTTCAGTGATAAATTTGGCAATATTTTGGTTCAGATGTCGAGCTGGTGAGTGTCTCTTCATTCTCGAACAACGTTGAGGTTCGCAGCTCAGATATATGTTGAGAACATTATCCTCATTCGCAGCCATGTTTTCTGATGCGTATGTATGTACACGTGTATTGCCACATAGGCATATGCCGCCAGTGTCCTGACGCATGAGTCTCTCAGTTTAGGTTTGTTCCAGTGAGAAATTTGGCAATAGTTTGGGTCAGATGTCGAGCTGGTGAGTGTCTCTTCATTCTCGAACAACGTTGAGGTTCGCAGCTCAGATATATGTCGACAAAATTATCCTCATTCGTAGCCATGTTTTCTTATGTGTATGTATGTACACGTGTATTGCCTCATAGGCCTATGCCGCCCGTGTCCTGACGTATGAGTCTCACAGTTTGGTTTTTTTCCAGTGAGAAATTTGGAAATATTTTGGCTCAGATGTCGAGCAGGCGAGTGTCTCTTCATTCTCGAACAACGTTGAGGTTCGCAGCTCAGATATAAGTTCTTAAAATTATCCTCATTCGCAGCCATGTTTTCTGATGTGTTTGTATGTACACGTGTATTGCCACATAGGCATATGCCGCCAGGGTCCTGACGCATGAGTCCCCCAGTTTAGGTTTGTTCCCGTGAGAAATTTGGCAATATTTTGGCTCAGATGTCGAGCTGGTGAGTATCTCTTCATTCTCGAACAACGTTGAGGTTGGCAGCTCAGATATATGTCGAAAACATTATCCTCATTCGCAGCCATGTTTTCTGATGTGTATGTATGTACACGTGTATTGCCACATAGGCCGATGCCGCCAGTATCCTGACGCATGAGTCTCTCAGTTTAGGTTTGTTCCAGTGAGAAATTTGGCAATATTTTGGCTCAGATGTCGAGCAGGCGAGTGTCTCTTTATTCTCGAACAACGTTGAGGTTCGCAGCTCAGATATAATTTCTTAAAATTATCCTCATTCGCAGCCATGTTTTCTGATGTGTTTGTATGTACACGTTTATTGCCACATAGGCATATGCCGCCAGGGTCCTGACGCATGAGTCTCCCAGTTTAGGTTTGTTCCCGTGAGAAATTTGGCAATATTTTGGCTCAGATGTCGAGCTGGTGAGTATCTCTTCATTCTCGAACAACGTTGAGGTTGGCAGCTCAGATATATGTCGAGAACATTATCCTCATTCGCAGCCATGTTTTCTTCTGTGTATGTATGTACACGTGTATTGCCACATAGGCCTATGCCGCCAGTATCCTGACGCATGAGTCTCTCAGTTTAGGTTTGTTCCAGTGAGAAATTTGGCAATATTTTGTCTCAGATGTCGAGCTGGTGAGTGTATCTTCATTCTCGAACAACGTCGAGGTTCGCAGCTCAGATATATGTCGAGAACATTATCCTCATTCGCAGTCATGTTTTCTGATGTGTATGTATGTACACGTGTATTGCCACATAGGCATATGCCGCCAGTGTCCTGACGCATGAGTCTCTCAGTTTAGGTTTGTTTCAGTGATAAATTTGGCAATATTTTGGTTCAGATGTCGAGCTGGTGAGTGTCTCTTCATTCTCGAACAACGTTGAGGTTCGCAGCTCAGATATATGTTGAGAACATTATCCTCATTCGCAGCCATGTTTTCTGATGCGTATGTATGTACACGTGTATTGCCACATAGGCATATGCCGCCAGTGTCCTGACGCATGAGTCTCTCAGTTTAGGTTTGTTCCAGTGAGAAATTTGGCAATAGTTTGGGTCAGATGTCGAGCTGGTGAGTGTCTCTTCATTCTCGAACAACGTTGAGGTTCGCAGCTCAGATATATGTCAAGAACATTATCCTCATTCGCAGCCATGTTTTCTGATGTGTATGTATGTACACGTGTATTGCCACATAGGCCTATGCCGCCAGTATCCTGACGCTTGAGTCTCTCAGTTTTTGTTTTTTCCCGTGAGAAATTGGGCAATATTTTGGCTCGGATGTCGAGCTGGTGAGTGTTTCTTCATTCTTGAACAACGTTGAGGATCGCAGCTCAGATATATGTTGACAAAATTATCCTCATTCGTAGCCATGTTTTTTTATGTGTATGTATGTACATGTGTATTGCCCCATAGGCCTATGCCGCCAGTGTCCTGACGCATGAGTCTCTCAGTTTGGTTTTTTTTCCAGTGAGAAATTTGGCAATATTTTGGCTCTGATGTCGAGCTGGCGAGTGTCTCTTCATCTTGGAACTACGTTGAGGTTCGCAGCTCAGATATGTGACGAGAACATTATCCTCATTCGCAGCCATGTTTTCTGATGTGTATGTATGTACACGTGTATTGCCACATAGGCATATGCCGCCAGTGTCCTGACGCATGAGTCTCTCAGTTTGGTTTTTTTTTCAGTGAGAAATTTGGCAATATTTTGGCTCTGATGTCGAGCTGGCGAGTGTCTCTTCATCTTGGAACTACGTTGAGGTTCGCAGCTCAGATATAAGTTCATAAACTTATCCTCATTCGCAGCCATGTTTTCTTATGTGTATGTATGTACACGTGTATTGCCACATAGGCCTATGGCGCCAGTATCCTGACGCATGAGTCTCTCAGTTTGGGGTTTTTCCAGTGAGAAATGTGGCAATATTTTGGCTCGGATGTCGAGCTGGTGAGTGTCTCTTCATTCTCAAACAACGTTGAGGCTCGCAGCTCAGATATATGTCGACAAATTATTCTCATTCGTAGCCATGTTTTCCTATGTGTATGTATGTACACGTGTATTACCTCATAGGCCTATGCCGCCCGTGTCCTGACGTATGAGTCTCACAGTTTGGGTCTTTTCCAGTGAGAAATTTGGAAATATTTTGTCTCAGATGTCGAGCAGGCGAGTGTCTCTTCATTCTCGAACAACGTTGAGGTTCGCAGCTCAGATATAAGTTCATAAAATTATCCTCATTCGCAGCCATGTTTTCTGATGTGTTTGTATGTACACGTGTATTGCCACATAGGCATATGCCGCCAGGGTCATGACGCATGAGTCTCTCAGTTTAGGTTTGTTCCCGTGAGAAATTTGGCAATATTTTGGCTCAGATGTCGAGCTGGTGAGTGTCTCTTCATTCTCGAACAACGTTGAGGTTGGCAGCTCAGATATATGTCGAGAACATTATCCTCATTCGCAGCCATGTTTTCTGATGTGTATGTATATACACGTGTATTGCTACATAGGCATATGCCGCCAGTGTCCTGACGCATGAGTCTCTCAGTTTAGGATTGTTCCATTGAGAAATTTGGCAATATTTTGTCTCAGATGTCGAGCTGGTGAGTGTCTCTTCATTCTCGAACAACGTTGAGGTTCGCAGCTCAGATATATATCGAGAACATTATCCTCATTCGCAGCCATGTTTTCTGATGTGTATGTATGTACACGTGTATTGCCACATAGGCCTATGCCGCCAGTATCCTGACGCACGAGTCGCTCAGTTTAGGTTTGTTCCAGTAAGAAATTTGGCAATATTTTGGCTCAGATGTCGAGCTGGTGCGTGTCTCTTCATTCTCGAACAACGTTGAGGTTCGCAGCTCAGATATGTGACGAGAACATTATCCTCATTCGCAGCCATGTTTTCTGATGTGTATGTATGTACACGTGTATTGCCACATAGGCATATGCCGCCAGTGTCCTGACGCATGAGTCTCTCAGTTTGGTTTTTTTTCCAGTGAGAAATTTGGCAATATTTTGGCTCTGATGTCGAGCTGGCGAGTGTCTCTTCATCTTGGAACTACGTTGAGGTTCGCAGCTCAGATATGTGACGAGAACATTATCCTCATTCGCAGCCATGTTTTCTGATGTGTATGTATGTACACGTGTATTGCCACATAGGCATATGCCGCCAGTGTCCTGACGCATGAGTCTCTCAGTTTAGGTTTGTTCCAGTGAGAAATTTGGCAATAGTTTGGGTCAGATGTCGAGCTGGTGAGTGTCTCTTCATTCTCGAACAACGTTGAGGTTCGCAGCTCAGATATATGTCAAGAACATTATCCTCATTCGCAGCCATGTTTTCTGATGTGTATGTATGTACACGTGTATTGCCACATAGGCCTATGCCGCCAGTATCCTGACGCTTGAGTCTCTCAGTTTTTGTTTTTTCCCGTGAGAAATTGGGCAATATTTTGGCTCGGATGTCGAGCTGGTGAGTGTCTCTTCATTCTTGAACAACGTTGAGGATCGCAGCTCAGATATATGTCGACAAAATTATCCTCATTCGTAGCCATGTTTTTTTATGTGTATGTATGTACATGTGTATTGCACCATAGGCCAATGCCGCCAGTGTCCTGACGCATGAGTCTCTCAGTTTGGTTTTTTTTCCAGTGAGAAATTTGGCAATATTTTGGCTCTGATGTCGAGCTGGCGAGTGTCTCTTCATCTTGGAACTACGTTGAGGTTCGCAGCTCAGATATGTGACGAGAACATTATCCTCATTCGCAGCCATGTTTTCTGATGTGTATGTATGTACACGTGTATTGCCACATAGGCATATGCCGCCAGTGTCCTGACGCATGAGTCTCTCAGTTTGGTTTTTTTTTCAGTGAGAAATTTGGCAATATTTTGGCTCTGATGTCGAGCTGGCGAGTGTCTCTTCATCTTGGAACTACGTTGAGGTTCGCAGCTCAGATATAAGTTCATAAACTTATCCTCATTCGCAGCCATGTTTTCTTATGTGTATGTATGTACACGTGTATTGCCACATAGGCCTATGGCGCCAGTATCCTGACGCATGAGTCTCTCAGTTTGGGGTTTTTCCAGTGAGAAATGTGGCAATATTTTGGCTCGGATGTCGAGCTGGTGAGTGTCTCTTCATTCTCAAACAACGTTGAGGCTCGCAGCTCAGATATATGTCGACAAATTATCCTCATTCGTAGCCATGTTTTCCTATGTGTATGTATGTACACGTGTATTACCTCATAGGCCTATGCCGCCCGTGTCCTGACGTATGAGTCTCACAGTTTGGGTCTTTTCCAGTGAGAAATTTGGAAATATTTTGTCTCAGATGTCGAGCAGGCGAGTGTCTCTTCATTCTCGAACAACGTTGAGGTTCGCAGCTCAGATATAAGTTCATAAAATTATCCTCATTCGCAGCCATGTTTTCTGATGTGTTTGTATGTACACGTGTATTGCCACATAGGCATATGCCGCCAGGGTCATGACGCATGAGTCTCTCAGTTTAGGTTTGTTCCCGTGAGAAATTTGGCAATATTTTGGCTCAGATGTCGAGCTGGTGAGTGTCTCTTCATTCTCGAACAACGTTGAGGTTGGCAGCTCAGATATATGTCGAGAACATTATCCTCATTCGCAGCCATGTTTTCTGATGTGTATGTATATACACGTGTATTGCTACATAGGCATATGCCGCCAGTGTCCTGACGCATGAGTCTCTCAGTTTAGGATTGTTCCATTGAGAAATTTGGCAATATTTTGTCTCAGATGTCGAGCTGGTGAGTGTCTCTTCATTCTCGAACAACGTTGAGGTTCGCAGCTCAGATATATATCGAGAACATTATCCTCATTCGCAGCCATGTTTTCTGATGTGTATGTATGTACACGTGTATTGCCACATAGGCCTATGCCGCCAGTATCCTGACGCACGAGTCGCTCAGTTTAGGTTTGTTCCAGTAAGAAATTTGGCAATATTTTGGCTCAGATGTCGAGCTGGTGCGTGTCTCTTCATTCTCGAACAACGTTGAGGTTCGCAGCTCAGATATGTGACGAGAACATTATCCTCATTCGCAGCCATGTTTTCTGATGTGTATGTATGTACACGTGTATTGCCACATAGGCATATGCCGCCAGTGTCCTGACGCATGAGTCTCTCAGTTTGGTTTTTTTTCCAGTGAGAAATTTGGCAATATTTTGGCTCTGATGTCGAGCTGGCGAGTGTCTCTTCATCTTGGAACTACGTTGAGGTTCGCAGCTCAGATATGTGACGAGAACATTATCCTCATTCGCAGCCATGTTTTCTGATGTGTATGTATGTACACGTGTATTGCCACATAGGCATATGCCGCCAGTGTCCTGACGCATGAGTCTCTCAGTTTGGTTTTTTTTTCAGTGAGAAATTTAGCAATATTTTGGCTCTGATGTCGAGCTGGCGAGTGTCTCTTCATCTTGGAACTACGTTGAGGTTCGCAGCTCAGATATAAGTTCATAAACTTATCCTCATTCGCAGCCATGTTTTCTTATGTGTATGTATGTACACGTGTATTGCCTCATAGGCCTATGCCGCCAGTGTCCTGACGTATGAGTCTAACAGTTTGGGGTTTTTCCAGTGAGAAATTTAGAAATATTTTGGCTCAGATTTCGAGCAGGCGAGTGTCTCTTCATTCTCAAACAACGTTGAGGTTCGCAGCTCAGATATAAGTTCATAAAATTATCCTCATTCGCAGCCATGTTTTCTGATGTGTTTGTATGTACACGTGTATTGCCACATAGGCATATGCCGCCAGTGTCCTGACGCATGAGTCTCTCAGTTTAGGTTTGTTCCAGTGAGAAATTTGGCAATATTGTGGCTCAGATGTCGAGCTGGTGAGTGTCTCTTCATTCTCGAACAACGTTGAGGTTCGCAGCTCAGATATGTGTCGAGAACATTATCCTCATTCGCAGCCATGTTTTCTGATGTGTATGTATGTACACGTGTATTGTCACATAGGCATATGCCGCCAGTGTCCTGACGCATGAGTCTCTCAGTTTGTTTGTTTTTTCCAGTGAGAAATTTGGCAATATTTTGGTTCTGATGTCGAGCTGGCGAGTGTCTCTTCATCTTGGAACTACGTTGAGGTTCGCAGCTCAGATATAAGTTCATAAAATTATCCTCATTCGCAGCCATGTTTCCTTATGTGTATGTATGTACACGTGTATTGCCACATAGGCCTATGGCGCCAGTATCCTGACCCATGAGTCTCTCAGTTTGGGGTTTTTCCAGTGAGAAATGTGGCAACATTTTGGCTCGGATGTCGAGCTGGTGAGTGTCTCTTGATTCTCGAACAACGTTGACGTTCGCAGCTCAGATATATATCGAGAACATTATCCTCATTCGCAGCCATGTTTTCTGATGTGTATGTATGTACACGTGTATTGCCACATAGGCCTATGCCGCCAGTATCCTGACGCATGAGTCTCTCAGTTTGGGTTTGTTCCAGTGAGAAATTTGGCAATATTTTGGCTCAGATGTCGAGCTGGTGAGTGTCTCTTCATTCTCGAACAACGTTGAGGTTCGCAGCTCAGATATGTGACGAGAACATTATCCTCATTCGCAGCCATGTTTTCTGATGTGTATGTATGTACACGTGTATTGCCACATAGGCATATGCCGCCAGTGTCCTGACGCATGAGTCTCTTAGTTTGGTTTTTTTTCCAGTGAGTAATTTGGCAATATTCTGGCTCTGATGTCGAGCTGGCGAGTGTCTCTTCATCTTGGAACTACGTTGAGGTTCGCAGCTCAGATATAAGTTCATAAACTTATCCTCATTCGCAGCCATGTTTTCTTATGTGTATGTATGTACACGTGTATTGCCACATAGGCCTATGGCGCCAGTATCCTGACGCATTTGTCTCTCAGTTTGGGGTTTTTCCAGTGAGAAATGTGGCAATATTTTGGCTCGGATGTCGAGCTGGTGAGTGTCTCTTCATTCTCGAACAACGTTGAGGCTCGCAGCTCAGATATATGTCGACAAATTATCCTCATTCGTAGCCATGTTTTCCTATGTGTATGTATGTACACGTGTATTACCTCATAGGCCTATGCCGCCCGTGTCCTGACGTATGAGTCTCACAGTTTGGGTCTTTTCCAGTGAGAAATTTGGAAATATTTTGTCTCAGATGTCGAGCAGGCGAGTGTCTCTTCATTCTCGAACAACGTTGAGGTTCGCAGCTCAGATATAAGTTCATAAAATTATCCTCATTCGCAGCCATGTTTTCTGATGTGTTTGTATGTACACGTGTATTGCCACATAGGCATATGCCGCCAGGGTCCTGACGCATGAGTCTCTCAGTTTAGGTTTGTTCCCGTGAGAAATTTGGCAATATTTTGGCTCAGATGTCGAGCTGGTGAGTGTCTCTTCATTCTCGAACAACGTTGAGGTTGGCAGCTCAGATATATGTCGAGAACATTATCCTCATTCGCAGCCATGTTTTCTGATGTGTATGTATATACACGTGTATTGCTACATAGGCATATGCCGCCAGTGTCCTGACGCATGAGTCTCTCAGTTTAGGATTGTTCCAGTGAGAAATTTGGCAATATTTTGGCTCAGATGTCGAGCTGGTGAGTGTCTCTTCATTCTCGAACAACGTCGAGGTTTGCAGCTCAGATATATATCGAGAACATTATCCTCATTCGCAGCCATGTTTTCTGATGTGTATGTATGTACACGTGTATTGCCACATAGGCCTATGCCGCCAGTATCCTGACGCATGAGTCTCTCAGTTTGGTTTTGTTTTCAGTGAGAAATTTGACAATATTTTGGCTCTGATGTCGAGCTGGCGAGTGTCTCTTCATCTTGGAACTACGTTGAGGTTCGCAGCTCAGATATAAGTTCATAAACTTATCCTCATTCGCAGCCATGTTTTATTATGTGTATGTATGTACACGTGTATTGCCACATAGGCCTATGGCGCCAGTATCCTGACGCATGAGTCTCTCAGTTTGGGGTTTTTCCAGTGAGAAATGTGGCAATATTTTGGCTCGGATGTCGAGCTGGTGAGTGTCTCTTCATTCTCGAACAACGTTGAGGCTCGCAGCTCAGATATATGTCGACAAAATTATCCTCATTCGTAGCCATGTTTTCCTGTGTGTATGTATGTACACGTGTATTACCTCATAGGCCTATGCCGCCCGTGTCCTGACGTATGAGTCTCACAGTTTGGGTCTTTTCCAGTGAGAAATTTGGAAATATTTTGTCTCAGATGTCGAGCAGGCGAGTGTATCTTCATTCTCGAACAACGTTGAGGTTCGCAGCTCAGATATAAGTTCATAAAATTATCCTCATTCGCAGCCATGATTTCTGATGTGTTTGTATGTACACGTGTATTGCCACATAGGCATATGCCGCCAGTGTCCTGACGCATGAGTCTCTCAGTTTAGGTTTGTTCCAGTGAGAAATTTGGCAATATTTTGGCTCAGATGTCGAGCTGGTGAGTGTCTCTTCATTCTCGAACAACGTTGAGGTTCGCAGCTCAGATATGTGACGAGAACATTATCCTCATTCGCAGCCATGTTTTCTGATGTGTATGTATGTACACGTGTATTGCCACATAGGCATATGCCGCCAGTGTCCTGACGCAGCTCAGATATATATCGAGAACATTATCCTCATTCGCAGCCATGTTTTCTGATGTGTATGTATGTACACGTGTATTGCCACATAGGCCTATGCCGCCAGTATCCTGACGCATGAGTCTCTCAGTTTGGGTTTGTTCCAGTGAGAAATTTGGCAATATTTTGGCTCAGATGTCGAGCTGGTGAGTGTCTCTTCATTCTCGAACAACGTTGAGGTTCGCAGCTCAGATATGTGACGAGAACATTATCCTTATTCGCAGCCATGTTTTCTGATGTGTATGTATATACACGTGTATTGCCACATAGGCATATGCCGCCAGTGTCCTGACGCATGAGTCTCTTAGTTTGGTTTTTTTTCCAGTGAGAAATTTGACAATATTTTGGCTCTGATGTCGAGCTGGCGAGTGTCTCTTCATCTTGGAACTACGTTGAGGTTCGCAGCTCAGATATAAGTTCATAAACTTATCCTCATTCGCAGCCATGTTTTCTTATGTGTATGTATGTACACGTGTATTGCCACATAGGCCTATGGCGCCAGTATCCTGACGCATGAGTCTCTCAGTTTGGGGTTTTTCCAGTGAGAAATGTGGCAATATTTTGGCTCGGATGTCGAGCTGGTGAGTGTCTCTTCATTCTCGAACAACGTTGAGGCTCGCAGCTCAGATATATGTCGACAAAATTATCCTCATTCGTAGCCATGTTTTCCTGTGTGTATGTATGTACACGTGTATTACCTCATAGGCCTATGCCGCCCGTGTCCTGACGTATGAGTCTCACAGTTTGGGTCTTTTCCAGTGAGAAATTTGGAAATATTTTGTCTCAGATGTCGAGCAGGCGAGTGTATCTTCATTCTCGAACAACGTTGAGGTTCGCAGCTCAGATATAAGTTCATAAAATTATCCTCATTCGCAGCCATGTTTTCTGATGTGTATGTATATACACGTGTATTGCTACATAGGCATATGCCGCCAGTGTCCGGACGCATGAGTCTCTCAGTTTAGGATTGTTCCAGTGAGAAATTTGGCAATATTTTGGCTCAGATGTCGAGCTGGTGAGTGTCTCTTCATTCTCGAACAACGTTGAGGTTTGCAGCTCAGATATATATCGAGAACATTATCCTCATTCGCAGCCATGTTTTCTGATGTGTATGTATGTACACGTGTATTGCCACATAGACCTATGCCGCCAGTATCCTGACGCATGAGTCTCTTAGTTTGGTTTTTTTTCCAGAGAGAAATTTGACAATATTTTGGCTCTGATGTCGAGCTGGCGAGTGTCTCTTCATCTTGGAACTACGTTGAGGTTCGCAGCTCAGATATAAGTTCATAAAATTATCCTCATTCGCAGCCATGTTTTCTTATGTGTATGTATGTACACGTGTATTGCCACATAGGCCTATGGCGCCAGTATCCTGACGCATGAGTCTCTCAGTTTGGGGTTTTTCCAGTGAGAAATGTGGCAATATTTTGGCTCGGATGTCGAGCTGGTGAGTGTCTCTTCATTCTCGAACAACGTTGAGGCTCGCAGCTCAGATATATGTCGACAAAATTATCCTCATTCGTAGCCATGTTTTCCTGTGTGTATGTATGTACACGTGTATTACCTCATAGGCCTATGCCGCCCGTGTCCTGACGTATGAGTCTCACAGTTTGGGTCTTTTCCAGTGAGAAATTTGGAAATATTTTGTCTCAGATGTCGAGCAGGCGAGTGTATCTTCATTCTCGAACAACGTTGAGGTTCGCAGCTCAGATATAAGTTCATAAAATTATCCTCATTCGCAGCCATGTTTTCTGATGTGTATGTATATACACGTGTATTGCTACATAGGCATATGCCGCCAGTGTCCTGACGCATGAGTCTCTCAGTTTAGGATTGTTCCAGTGAGAAATTTGGCAATATTTTGGCTCAGATGTCGAGCTGGTGAGTGTCTCTTCATTCTCGAACAACGTTGAGGTTTGCAGCTCAGATATATATCGAGAACATTATCCTCATTCGCAGCCATGTTTTCTGATGTGTATGTATGTACACGTGTATTGCCACATAGACCTATGCCGCCAGTATCCTGACGCATGAGTCTCTCAGTTTGTTTTTTTTTCCAGTGAGAAATTTGACAATATTTTGGCTCTGATGTCGAGCTGGCGAGTGTCTCTTCATCTTGGAACTACGTTGAGGTTCGCAGCTCAGATATAAGTTCATAAACTTATCCTCATTCGCAGCCATGTTTTCTTATGTGTATGTATGTACACGTGTATTGCCACATAGGCCTATGGCGCCAGTATCCTGACGCATGAGTCTCTCAGTTTGGGGTTTTTCCAGTGAGAAATGTGGCAATATTTTGGCTCGGATGTCGAGCTGGTGAGTGTCTCTTCATTCTCGAACAACGTTGAGGTTCGCAGCTCAGATATATGTCGACAAAATTATCCTCATTCGTAGCCATGTTTTCCTGTGTGTATGTATGTACACGTGTATTACCGCATAGGCCTATGCCGCCAGTATCCTGACGCATGAGTCTCTCAGTTTGGTTTTTTCCAGTGAGAAATTTGGCAATATTTTGGCTCGGATGTCGAGCTGGTGAGTGTCTCTTCATTCTCGAACAACGTTGAGGCTCGCAGCTCAGATATATGTCGACAAAATTATCCTCATTCGTAGCCATGTTTTCCTGTGTGTATGTATGTACACGTGTATTACCTCATAGGCCTATGCCGCCCGTGTCCTGACGTATGAGTCTCACAGTTTGGGTTTTTTCCAGTGAGAAATTTGGAAATATTTTGTCTCAGATGTCGAGCAGGCGAGTGTATCTTCATTCTCGAACAACGTTGAGGTTCGCAGCTCAGATATAAGTTCATAAAATTATCCTCATTCGCAGCCATGTTTTCTGATGTGTTTGTATGTACACGTGTATTGCCACATAGGCATATGCCGCCAGGGTCCTGACGCATGAGTCTCTCAGTTTAGGTTTGTTCCAGTGAGAAATTTGGCAATATTTTGGCTCAGATGTCGAGCTGGTGAGTGTCTCTTCATTCTCGAACAACGTTGAGGTTGGCAGCTCAGATATATGTCGAGAACATTATCCTCATTCGCAGCCATGTTTTCTGATGTGTATGTATATACATGTGTATTGCTACATAGGCATATACCGCCAGTGTCCTGACGCATGAGTCTCTCAGTTTAGGATTGTTCCAGTGAGAAATTTGGCAATATTTTGGCTCAGATGTCGAGCTGGTGAGTGTCTCTTCATTCTCGAACAACGTTGAGGTTCGCAGCTCAGATATATATTGAGAACATTATCCTCATTCGCAGCCATGTTTTCTGATGTGTATGTATGTACACGTGTATTGCCACATAGGCCTATGCCGCCAGTATCCTGACGCATGTGTCTCTCAGTTTGGATTTTTTTCAGTGAGAAATTTGGCAATATTTTGGATCGGATGTCGAGCTGGTGAGTGTCTCTTCATTCTCGAACAACGTTGAGGATCGCAGCTCAGATATATGTCGACAAAATTATCCTCATTCGTAGCCATGTTTTCTTATGTGTATGTATGTACACGTGTAATGCCTCATAGGCCTATGCCGCCAGTGTCCTGACGTATGAGTCTAACAGTTTGGGGTTTTTCCAGTGAGAAATTTGGAAATATTTTGGCTCAGACTTTGAGCAGGCGAGTGTCTCTTCATTCTCAAACAACGTTGAGGTTCGCAGCTCAGATATAAGTTCATAAAATTATCCTCATTCGCAGCCATGTTTTCTGATGTGTTTGTATGTACACGTGTATTGCCACATAGGCATATGCCGCCAGTGTCCTGACGCATGAGTCTCTCAGTTTAGGTTTGTTCCAGTGAGAACTTTGGCAATATTTTGGCTCAGATGTCGAGCTGGTGAGTGTCTCTTCATTCTCGAACAACGTTGAGGCTCGCAGCTCAGATATATGTCGACAAAATTATCCTCATTCGTAGCCATGTTTTCCTATGTGTATGTATGTACACGTGTATTACCTCATAGGCCTATGCCGCCCGTGTCCTGACGTATGAGTCTCACAGTTTGGGTCTTTTCCAGTGAGAAATTTGGAAATATTTTGTCTCAGATGTCGAGCAGGCGAGTGTCTCTTCATTCTCGAACAACGTTGAGGTTCGCAGCTCAGATATAAGTTCATAAAATTATCCTCATTCGCAGCCATGTTTCCTGATGTGTTTGTATGTACACGTGTATTGCCACATAGGCATATGCCGCCAGGGTCCTGACGCATGAGTCTCTCAGTTTAGGTTTGTTCCCGTGAGAAATTTGGCAATATTTTGGCTCAGATGTCGAGCTGGTGAGTGTCTCTTCATTCTCGAACAACGTTGAGGTTGGCAGCTCAGATATATGTCGAGAACATTATCCTCATTCGCAGCCATGTTTTCTGATGTGTTTGTATGTACACGTGTATTGCCACATAGGCATATGCCGCCAGGGTCCTGACGCATGAGTCTCTCAGTTTAGGTTTGTTCCCGTGAGAAATTTGGCAATATTTTGGCTCTGATGTCGAGCTGGCGAGTGTCTCTTCATCTTGGAACTACGTTGAGGTTCGCAGCTCAGATATGTGACGAGAACATTATCCTCATTCGCAGCCATGTTTTCTGATGTGTATGTATGTACACGTGTATTGCCACATAGGCATATGCCGTCAGTGTCCTGACGCATGAGTCTCTCAGTTTTTGTTTTTTTCCAGTCAGAAATTTGGCAATATTTTGGCTTTGATGACGAGCTGGCGAGTGTCTCTTCATCTTGGAACTACGTTGAGGTTCGCAGCTCAGATATAAGTTCATAAACTTATCCTCATTCGCAGCCATGTTTTCTTATGTGTATGTATGTACACGTGTATTGCCACATAGGCCTATGGCGCCAGTATCCTGACGCATGAGTCTCTCAGTTTGGGGTTTTTCCAGTGAGAAATTTGGCAATATTTTGGCTCGGATGTCGAGCTGGTGAGTGTCTCTTCATTCTCGAACAACGTTGAGGTTCGCAGCTCAGTTATATATCGAGAACATTATCCTCATTCGCAGCCATGTTTTCTGATGTGTATGTATGTACACGTGTATTGCCACATAGGCCTATGCCGCCAGTATCCTGACGCATGAGTCTCTCAGTTTGGGTTTTTTTCAGTGAGAAATTTGGCAATATTTTGGCTAGGATGTCGAGCTGGTGAGTGTCTCTTCATTCTCGAACAACGTTGAGGTTCGCAGCTCAGATATAAGTTCATAAAATTATCCTCATTCGCAGCCATGTTTTCTGATGTGTTTGTATGTACACGTGTATTGCCACATAGGCATATGCCGCCAGGGTCCTGACGCATGAGTCTCTCAGTTTAGGTTTGTTCCCGTGAGAAATTTGGCAATATTTTGGCTCAGATGTCGAGCTGGTGAGTGTCTCTTCATTCTCGAACAACGTTGAGGTTGGCAGCTCAGATATATGTCGAGAACATTATCCTCATTCGCAGCCATGTTTTCTGATGTGTATGTATATACACGTATATTGCTACATAGGCATATGCCGCCAGTGTCCTGACGCATGAGTCTCTCAGTTTAGGATTGTTCCAGTGAGAAATTTGGAAATATTTTGGCTCAGATTTCGAGCAGGCGAGTGTCTCTTCATTCTCAAACAACGTTGAGGTTCGCAGCTCAGATATGTGTCGAGAACATTATCCTCATTCGCAGCCATGTTTTCTGATGTGTATGTATGTACACGTGTATTGTCACATAGGCATATGCCGCCAGTGTCCTGACGCATGAGTCTCTCAGTTTGGTGTTTTTTTCAGTGAGAAATTTGGCAATATTTTGGCTCTGATGTCGAGCTGGCGAGTGTCTCTTCATCGTGGAACTACGTTGAGGTTCGCAGCTCAGATATAAGTTCATAAAATTATCCTCATTCGCAGCCATGTTTTCTTATGTGTATGTATGTACACGTGTATTGTCACATAGGCCTATGGCGCCAGTATCCTGACGCATGAGTCTCTCAGTTTGGGGTTTTTCCAGTGAGAAATGTGGCAATATTTTGGCTCGGATGTCGAGCTGGTGAGTGTCTCTTCATTCTCGAACAACGTTGAGGTTCGCAGCTCAGATATATATCGAGAACATTATCCTCATTCGCAGCCATGTTTTCTGATGTGTATGTATGTACACGTGTATTGCCACATAGGCCTATGCCGCCAGTATCCTGACGCATGAGTCTCTCAGTTTGGGTTTTTTTCAGTGAGAAATTTGGCAATATTTTGGCTCGGATGTCGAGCTGGTGAGTGTCTCTTCATTCTCGAACAACGTTGAGGATCGCAGCTCAGATATATGTCGACAAAATTATCCTCATTCGTAGCCATGTTTTCGTATGTGTATGTATGTACACGTGTATTGCCTCATAGGCCTATGCCACCAGTGTCCTGACGTATGAGTCTAACAGTTTGGGGTTTTTCCAGTGAGAAATTTGGAAATATTTTGGCTCAGATTTCGAGCAGGCGAGTGTCTCTTCATTCTCAAACAACGTTGAGGTTCGCAGCTCAGATATAAGTTCATAAAATTATCCTCATTCGCAGCCATGTTTTCTGATGTGTTTGTATGTACACGTGTATTGCCACATAGGCATATGCCGCCAGTGTCCTGACGCATGAGTCTCTCAGTTTAGGTTTGTTCCAGTGAGAAATTTGGCAATATTTTGGCTCAGATGTCGAGCTGGTGAGTGTCTCTTCATTCTCGAACAACGTTGAAGTTCGCAGCTCAGATATGTGACGAGAACATTATCCTCATTCGCAGCCATGTTTTCTGATGTGTATGTATGTACACGTGTATTGCCACATAGGCATATGCCGCCAGTGTCCTGACTCATGAGTCTCTTAGTTTGGTTTTTTTTTCCAGTGAGAAATTTGACAATATTTTGGCTCTGATGTCGAGCTGGCGAGTGTCTCTTCATCTTGGAACTACGTTGAGGTTCGCAGCTCAGATATAAGTTCATAAACTTATCCTCATTCGCAGCCATGTTTTCTTATGTGTATGTATGTACACGTGTATTGCCACATAGGCCTATGGCGCCAGTATCCTGACGCATGAGTCTCTCAGTTTGGGGTTTTTCCAGTGAGAAATGTGGCAATATTTTGGCTCGGATGTCGAGCTGGTGAGTGTCTCTTCATTCTCGAACAACGTTGAGGCTCGCAGCTCAGATATATGTCGACAAAATTATCCTCATTCGTAGCCATGTTTTCCTGTGTGTATGTATGTACACGTGTATTACCTCATAGGCCTATGCCGCCCGTGTCCTGACGTATGAGTCTCACAGTTTGGGTCTTTTCCAGTGAGAAATTTGGAAATATTTTGTCTCAGATGTCGAGCAGGCGAGTGTATCTTCATTCTCGAACAACGTTGAGGCTCGCAGCTCAGATATATGTCGACAAAATTATCCTCATTCGTAGCCATGTTTTCCTATGTGTATGTATGTACACGTGTATTGCCACATAGGCCTATGCCGCCAGTATCCTGACGCATGAGTCTCTCAGTTTGGGTTTGTTCCAGTGAGAAATTTGGCAATATTTTGGCTCAGATGTCGAGCTGGTGAGTGTCTCTTCATTCTCGAACAACGTTGAGGTTGGCAGCTCAGATATATGTCGAGAACATTATCCTCATTCGCAGCCATGTTTTCTGATGTGTATGTATGTACACGTGTATTGCTACATAGGCATATGCCGCCAGTGTCCTGACGCATGAGTCTCTCAGTTTAGGATTGTTCCAGTGAGAAATTTGGCAATATTTTGGCTCAGATGTCGAGCTGGTGAGTGTCTCTTCATTCTCGAACAACGTTGAGGTTCGCAGCTCAGATATATATCGAGAACATTATCCTCATTCGCAGCCATGTTTTCTGATGTGTATGTATGTACACGTGTATTACCTCATAGGCCTATGCCGCCCGTGTCCTGACGTATGAGTCTCTCAGTTTGGGTCTTTTCCAGTGAGAAATTTGGAAATATTTTGTCTCAGATGTCGAGCAGGCGAGTGTCTCTTCATTCTCGAACAACGTTGAGGTTCGCAGCTCAGATATAAGTTCATAAAATTATCCTCATTCGCAGCCATGTTTTCTGATGTGTTTGTATGCACACGTGTATTGCCACATAGGCATATGCCGCCAGGGTCCTGACGCATGAGTCTCTCAGTTTAGGTTTGTTCCCGTGAGAAATTTGGCAATATTTTGGCTCAGATGTCGAGCTGGTGAGTGTCTCTTCATTATCGAACAACGTTGAGGTTGGCAGCTCAGATATATGTCGAGAACATTATCCTCATTCGCAGCCATGTTTTCTGATGTGTATGTATGTACACGTGTATTGCTACATAGGCATATGCCGCCAGTGTCCTGACGCATGAGTCTCTCAGTTTAGGATTGTTCCAGTGAGAAATTTGGCAATATTTTGGCTCAGATGTCGAGCTGGTGAGTGTCTCTTCATTCTCGAACGACGTTGAGGTTCGCAGCTCAGATATATATCGAGAACATTATCCTCATTCGCAGCCATGTTTTCTGATGTGTACGTATGTACACGTGTATTGCCACATAGGCCTATGCCGCCAGTATCCTGACGCATGAGTCTCTCAGTTTGGGTTTTTTTCAGTGAGAAATTTGGCAATATTTTGGCTCGGATGTCGAGCTGGTGAGTGTCTCTTCATTTTCGAACAACGTTGAAGCTCGCAGCTCAGATATATGTCGACAAAATTATCCTCATTCGTAGCCATGTTTTCCTATGTGTATGTATGTACACGTGTATTACCTCATAGGCCTATGCCGCCCGTGTCCTGACGTATGAGTCTCACAGTTTGGGTCTTTTCCAGTGAGAAATTTGGAAATATTTTGTCTCAGATGTCGAGCAGGCGAGTGTCTCTTCATTCTCGAACAACGTTGAGGTTCGCAGCTCTGATATAAGTTCATAAAATTATCTTCATTCGCAGCCATGTTTTCTGATGTGTTTGTATGTACACGTGTATTGCCACATAGGCATATGCCGCCAGTATCCTGACGCATGAGTCTCTCAGTTTGGGGTTTTTCCAGTGAGAAATGTGGCAATATTTTGGCTCGGATGTCGAGCTGGTGAGTGTCTCTTCATTCTCGAACAACGTTGAGGCTCGCAGCTCAGATATATGTCGACAAATTATCCTCATTCGTAGCCATGTTTTCCTATGTGTATATATGTACACGTGTATTACCTCATAGGCCTATGCCGCCCGTGTCCTGACGTATGAGTCTCACAGTTTGGGTCTTTTCCAGTGAGAAATTTGGAAATATTTTGGCTCAGATTTTGAGCAGGCGAGTGTCTCTTCATTCTCAAACAACGTTGAGGTTCGCAGCTCAGATATAAGTTCATAAAATTATCCTCATTCGCAGCCATGTTTTCTGATGTGTTTGTATGTACATGTGTATTGCCACATAGGCATATGCCGCCAGTGTCCTGACGCATGAGTCTCTCAGTTTAGGTTTGTTCCAGTGAGAAATTTGGCAATATTTTGGCTCAGATGTCGAGCTGGTGAGTGTCTCTTCATTCTCGAACAACGTTGAGGTTCGCAGCTCAGATATGTGTTGAGAACATTATCCTCATTCGCAGCCATGTTTTCTGATGTGTATATATGTACACGTGTATTGTCACATAGGCATATGCCGCCAGTGTCCTGACGCATGAGTCTCTCAGTTTGTTTGTTTTTCCAGTGAGAAATTAGGCAATATTTTGGCTCTGATGTCGAGCTGGCGAGTGTCTCTTCATCTTGGAACTACGTTGAGGTTCGCAGCTCAGATATAAGTTCATAAAATTATCCTCATTCGCAGCCATGTTTTCTTATGTGTATGTATGTACAAGTGTATTGCCACATAGGCCTATGGCGCCAGTATCCTGACGCATGAGTCTCTCAGTTTGGGGTTTTTCCAGTGAGTAATGTGGCAATATTTTGGCTCGGATGTCGAGCTGGTGAGTGTCTCTTCATTCTCGAACAACGTTGAGGTTCGCAGCTCAGATATATATCGAGAACATTATCCTCATTCGCAGCCATGTTTTCTGATGTGTATGTATGTACACGTGTATTGTCACATAGGCATATGCCGCCAGTGTCCTGACGCATGAGTCTCTCAGTTTGGGGTTTTTTCCAGTGAGAAATGTGCCAATATTTTGGCTCTGATGTCGAGCTGGCGAGTGTCTCTTCATCTTGGAACTACGTTGAGGTTCGCAGCTCAGATATAAGTTCATAAACTTATCCTCATTCGCAGCCATGTTTTCTTATGTGTATGTATGTACACGTGTATTGCCACATAGGCCTATGGCGCCAGTATCCTGACGCATGAGTCTCTCAGTTTGGGGTTTTTCCAGTGAGAAATGTGGCAATATTTTGGCTCGGATGTCGAGCTGGTGAGTGTCTCTTCATTCTCGAACAACGTTGAGGCTCGCAGCTCAGATATATGTCGACAAAATTATCCTCATTCGTAGCCATGTTTTCCTGTGTGTATGTATGTACACGTGTATTACCTCATAGGCCTATGCCGCCCGTGTCCTGACGTATGAGTCTCACAGTTTGGGTCTTTTCCAGTGAGAAATTTGGAAATATTTTGTCTCAGATGTCGAGCAGGCGAGTGTATCTTCATTCTCGAACAACGTTGAGGCTCGCAGCTCAGATATATGTCGACAAAATTATCCTCATTCGTAGCCATGTTTTCCTATGTGTATGTATGTACACGTGTATTGCCACATAGGCCTATGCCGCCAGTATCCTGACGCATGAGTCTCTCAGTTTGGGTTTGTTCCAGTGAGAAATTTGGCAATATTTTGGCTCAGATGTCGAGCTGGTGAGTGTCTCTTCATTCTCGAACAACGTTGAGGTTGGCAGCTCAGATATATGTCGAGAACATTATCCTCATTCGCAGCCATGTTTTCTGATGTGTATGTATGTACACGTGTATTGCTACATAGGCATATGCCGCCAGTGTCCTGACGCATGAGTCTCTCAGTTTAGGATTGTTCCAGTGAGAAATTTGGCAATATTTTGGCTCAGATGTCGAGCTGGTGAGTGTCTCTTCATTCTCGAACAACGTTGAGGTTCGCAGCTCAGATATATATCGAGAACATTATCCTCATTCGCAGCCATGTTTTCTGATGTGTATGTATGTACACGTGTATTACCTCATAGGCCTATGCCGCCCGTGTCCTGACGTATGAGTCTCTCAGTTTGGGTCTTTTCCAGTGAGAAATTTGGAAATATTTTGTCTCAGATGTCGAGCAGGCGAGTGTCTCTTCATTCTCGAACAACGTTGAGGTTCGCAGCTCAGATATAAGTTCATAAAATTATCCTCATTCGCAGCCATGTTTTCTGATGTGTTTGTATGCACACGTGTATTGCCACATAGGCATATGCCGCCAGGGTCCTGACGCATGAGTCTCTCAGTTTAGGTTTGTTCCCGTGAGAAATTTGGCAATATTTTGGCTCAGATGTCGAGCTGGTGAGTGTCTCTTCATTATCGAACAACGTTGAGGTTGGCAGCTCAGATATATGTCGAGAACATTATCCTCATTCGCAGCCATGTTTTCTGATGTGTATGTATGTACACGTGTATTGCTACATAGGCATATGCCGCCAGTGTCCTGACGCATGAGTCTCTCAGTTTAGGATTGTTCCAGTGAGAAATTTGGCAATATTTTGGCTCAGATGTCGAGCTGGTGAGTGTCTCTTCATTCTCGAACAACGTTGAGGTTCGCAGCTCAGATATATATCGAGAACATTATCCTCATTCGCAGCCATGTTTTCTGATGTGTACGTATGTACACGTGTATTGCCACATAGGCCTATGCCGCCAGTATCCTGACGCATGAGTCTCTCAGTTTGGGTTTTTTTCAGTGAGAAATTTGGCAATATTTTGGCTCGGATGTCGAGCTGGTGAGTGTCTCTTCATTTTCGAACAACGTTGAAGCTCGCAGCTCAGATATATGTCGACAAAATTATCCTCATTCGTAGCCATGTTTTCCTATGTGTATGTATGTACACGTGTATTACCTCATAGGCCTATGCCGCCCGTGTCCTGACGTATGAGTCTCACAGTTTGGGTCTTTTCCAGTGAGAAATTTGGAAATATTTTGTCTCAGATGTCGAGCAGGCGAGTGTCTCTTCATTCTCGAACAACGTTGAGGTTCGCAGCTCTGATATAAGTTCATAAAATTATCTTCATTCGCAGCCATGTTTTCTGATGTGTTTGTATGTACACGTGTATTGCCACATAGGCATATGCCGCCAGTATCCTGACGCATGAGTCTCTCAGTTTGGGGTTTTTCCAGTGAGAAATGTGGCAATATTTTGGCTCGGATGTCGAGCTGGTGAGTGTCTCTTCATTCTCGAACAACGTTGAGGCTCGCAGCTCAGATATATGTCGACAAATTATCCTCATTCGTAGCCATGTTTTCCTATGTGTATATATGTACACGTGTATTACCTCATAGGCCTATGCCGCCCGTGTCCTGACGTATGAGTCTCACAGTTTGGGTCTTTTCCAGTGAGAAATTTGGAAATATTTTGGCTCAGATTTTGAGCAGGCGAGTGTCTCTTCATTCTCAAACAACGTTGAGGTTCGCAGCTCAGATATAAGTTCATAAAATTATCCTCATTCGCAGCCATGTTTTCTGATGTGTTTGTATGTACATGTGTATTGCCACATAGGCATATGCCGCCAGTGTCCTGACGCATGAGTCTCTCAGTTTAGGTTTGTTCCAGTGAGAAATTTGGCAATATTTTGGCTCAGATGTCGAGCTGGTGAGTGTCTCTTCATTCTCGAACAACGTTGAGGTTCGCAGCTCAGATATGTGTTGAGAACATTATCCTCATTCGCAGCCATGTTTTCTGATGTGTATATATGTACACGTGTATTGTCACATAGGCATATGCCGCCAGTGTCCTGACGCATGAGTCTCTCAGTTTGTTTGTTTTTCCAGTGAGAAATTAGGCAATATTTTGGCTCTGATGTCGAGCTGGCGAGTGTCTCTTCATCTTGGAACTACGTTGAGGTTCGCAGCTCAGATATAAGTTCATAAAATTATCCTCATTCGCAGCCATGTTTTCTTATGTGTATGTATGTACAAGTGTATTGCCACATAGGCCTATGGCGCCAGTATCCTGACGCATGAGTCTCTCAGTTTGGGGTTTTTCCAGTGAGTAATGTGGCAATATTTTGGCTCGGATGTCGAGCTGGTGAGTGTCTCTTCATTCTCGAACAACGTTGAGGTTCGCAGCTCAGATATATATCGAGAACATTATCCTCATTCGCAGCCATGTTTTCTGATGTGTATGTATGTACACGTGTATTGTCACATAGGCATATGCCGCCAGTGTCCTGACGCATGAGTCTCTCAGTTTGGGGTTTTTTCCAGTGAGAAATGTGCCAATATTTTGGCTCTGATGTCGAGCTGGCGAGTGTCTCTTCATCTTGGAACTACGTTGAGGTTCGCAGCTCAGATATAAGTTCATAAACTTATCCTCATTCGCAGCCATGTTTTCTTATGTGTATGTATGTACACGTGTATTGCCACATCGGCCTATGGCGCCAGTATCCTGACGCATGAGTCTCTCAGTTTGGGGTATTTCCAGTGAGAAATGTGGCAATATTTTGGCTCGGATGTCGAGCTGGTGAGTGTCTCTTCATTCTCGAACAACGTTGAGGCTCGCAGCTCAGATATATGTCGACAAAATTATCCTCATTCGTAGCCATGTTTTCCTATGTGTATGTATGTACACGTGTATTACCTCATAGGCCTATGCCGCCCGTGTCCTGACGTATGAGTCTCACAGTTTGGGTCTTTTCCAGTGAGAAATTTGGAAATATTTTGTCTCAGATGTCGAGCAGGCGAGTGTCTCTTCATTCTCGAACAACGTTGAGGTTCGCAGCTCAGATATAAGTTCATAAAATTATCCTCATTCGCAGCCATGTTTTCTGATGTGTTTGTATGTATACGTGTATTGCCACATAGGCATATGCCGCCAGGGTCCTGACGCATGAGTCTCTCAGTTTAGGTTTGTTCCCGTGAGAAATTTGGCAATATTTTGGCTCAGATGTCGAGCTGGTGAGTGTCTCTTCATTCTCGAACAACGTTGAGTTTGGCAGCTCAGATATATGTCGAGAACATTATCCTCATTCGCAGCCATGTTTTCTGATGTGTATGTATATACACGTGTATTGCTACATAGGCATATGCCGCCAGTGTCCTGACGCATGAGTCTCTCAGTTTAGGATTGTTCCAGTGAGAAATTTGGCAATATTTTGGCTCAGATGTCGAGCTGGTGAGTGTCTCTTTATTCTCGAACAACGTTGAGGTTCGCAGCTCAGATATATATTGAGAACATTATCCTCATTCGCAGCCATGTTTTCTGATGTGTATGTATGTACACGTGTATTGCCACATAGGCCTATGCCGCCAGTATCCTGACGCATGAGTCTCTCAGTTTGGATTTTTTTCAGTGAGAAATTTGGCAATATTTTGGCTCGGATGTCGAGCTGGTGAGTGTCTCTTCATTCTCGAACAACGTTGAGGATCGCAGCTCAGATATATGTCGACAAAATTATCCTCATTCGTAGCCATGTTTTCTTATGTGTATGTATGTACACGTGTATTGCCTCAGAGGCCTATGCCGCCAGTGTCCTGACGTATGAGTCTAACAGTTTGGGGTTTTTCCAGTGAGAAATTTGGAAATATTTTGGTTCAGATTTCGAGCAGGCGAGTGTCTCTTCATTCTCAAACAACGTGGAGGTTCGCAGCTCAGATATAAGTTCATAAAATTATCCTCATTCGCAGCCATGTTTTCTGATGTGTTTGTATGTACACGTGTATTGCCAAATAGGCATATGCCGCCAGTGTCCTGACGCATGAGTCTCTCAGTTTAGGTTTGTTCCAGTGAGAAATTTGGCAATATTTTGGCTCAGATGTCGAGCTGGTGAGTGTCTCTTCATTCTTGAACAACGTTGAGGCTCGCAGCTCAGATATATGTCGACAAAATTATCCTCATTCGTAGCCATGTTTTCCTATGTGTATGTATGTACACGTGTATTACCTCATAGGCCTATGCCGCCCGTGTCCTGACGTATGAGTCTCACAGTTTGGGTCTTTTCCAGTGAGAAATTTGGAAATATTTTGTCTCAGATGTCGAGCAGGCGAGTGTCTCTTCATTCTCGAACAACGTTGAGGTTGGCAGCTCAGATATATGTCGAGAACATTATCCTCATTCGCAGCCATGTTTTCTGATGTGTATGTATATACACGTGTATTGCTACATAGGCATATGCCGCCAGTGTCCTGACGCATGAGTCTCTCAGTTTAGGATTGTTCCAGTGAGAAATTTGGCAATATTTTGGCTCAGATGTCGAGCTGGTGAGTGTCTCTTCATTCTCGAAAAACGTTGAGGTTCGCAGCTCAGATATATATCGAGAACATTATCCTCATTCGCAGCCATGTTTTCTGATGTGTATGTATGTACACGTGTATTGCCACATAGGCCTATGCCGCCAGTATCCTGACGCATGAGTCTCTCAGTTTGGATTTTTTTCAGTGAGAAATTTGGCAATATTTTGGCTCGGATGTCGAGCTGGTGAGTGTCTCTTCATTCTCGAACAACGTTGAGGATCGCAGCTCAGATATATGTCGACAAAATTATCCTCATTCGCAGCCATGTTTTCTGATGTGTTTGTATGTACACGTGTATTGCCACATAGGCATATGCCGCCAGTGTCCTGACGCATGAGTCTCTCAGTTTAGGTTTGTTCCAGTGAGAAATTTGGCAATATTTTGGCTCAGATGTCGAGCTGGTGAGTGTCTCTTCATTCTCGAACAACGTTGAGGCTCGCAGCTCAGATATATGTCGACAAAATTATCCTCATTCGTAGCCATGTTTTCCTATGTGTATGTATGTACACGTGTATTACCTCATAGGCCTATGCCGCCCGTGTCCTGACGTATGAGTCTCACAGTTTGGGTCTTTTCCAGTGAGAAATTTGGAAATATTTTGTCTCAGATGTCGAGCAGGCGAGTGTCTCTTCATTCTCGAACAACGTTGAGGTTCGCAGCTCAGATGTAAGTTCATAAAATTATCCTCATTCGCAGCCATGTTTTCTGATGTGTCTGTATGTACACGTGTATTGCCACATAGGCATATGCCGCCAGGGTCCTGACGCATGAGTCTCTCAGTTTAGGTTTGTTCCCGTGAGACATTTGGCAAAATTATCCTCATTCGTAGCCATGTTTTCCTATGTGTATGTATGTACACGTGTATTGCCACATAGGCCCATGCCGCCAGTATCCTGACGCATGAGTCTCTCAGTTTGGGTTTGTTCTAGTGAGAAATTTGGCAATATTTTGGCTCAGATGTCGAGCTGGTGAGTGTCTCTTCATTCTCGAACAACGTTGAGGTTCGCAGCTCAGATATGTGACGAAAACATTATCCTCATTCGCAGCCATGTTTTCTGATGTGTATGTATGTACACGTGTATTGCCACATAGGCATATGCTGCCAGTGTCCTGACGCATGAGTCTCTCAGTTTGGTTTTTTTTCCAGTGAGAAATTTGGCAATATTTTGGCTCTGATGTCGAGCTGGCGAGTGTCTCTTCATCTTGGAACTACGTTGAGGTTCGCAGCTCAGATATAAGTTCATAAACTTATCCTCATTCGCAGCCATGTATTCTTATGTGTATGTATGTACACGTGTATTGCCACATAGGCCTATGGCGCCAGTATCCTGACGCATGAGTCTCTCAGTTTGGGGTTTTTCCAGTGAGAAATGTGGCAATATTTTGGCTCGGATGTCGAGCTAGTGAGTGTCTCTTCATTCTCGAACAACGTTGAGGTTCGCAGCTCAGATATATGTCGACAAAATTATCCTCATTCGTAGCCATGTTTTCCTATGTGTATGTATGTACACGTGTATTACCTCATAGGCCTATGCCGCCCGTGTCCTGACGTATGAGTCTCACAGTTTGGATCTTTTCCAGTGAGAAATTTGGAAATATTTTGTCTCAGATGTCGAGCAGGCGAGTGTCTCTTCATTCTCGAACAACGTTGAGGTTCGCAGCTCAGATATAAGTTCATAAAATTATCCTCATTCGCAGCCATGTTTTCTGATGTGTTTGTATGTACACGTGTATTGCCACATAGGCATATGCCGCCAGGGTCCTGACGCATGAGTCTCTCAGTTTAGGTTTGTTCCCGTGAGAAATTTGGCAATATTTTGGCTCAGATGTCGAGCTGGTGAGTGTCTCTTCATTCTCGAACAACGTTGAGGTTCGCAGCTCAGATATATATCGAGAACATTATCCTCATTCGCAGCCATGTTTTCTGATGTGTATGTATGTACACGTGTATTGCCACATAGGCCTATGCCGCCAGTATCCTGACGCATGAGTCTCTCAGTTTGGATTTTTTTCAGTGAGAAATTTGGCAATATTTTGGCTCGGATGTCGAGCTGGTGAGTGTCTCTTCATTCTCGAACAACGTTGAGGATCGCAGCTCAGATATATGTCGACAAAATTATCCTCATTCGTAGCCATGTTTTCTTATGTGTATGTATGTACACGTGTATTGCCTCATAGGCCTATGCCGCCAGTGTCCTGACGTATGAGTCTAACAGTTTGGGTTTTTTCCAGTGAGAAATTTGGAAATATTTTGGCTCAGATTTCGAGCAGGCGAGTGTCTCTTCATTCTCAAACAACGTTGAGGTTCGCAGGTCAGATATAAGTTCATAAAATTATCCTCATTCGCAGCCATGTTTTTTGATGTGTTTGTATGTACACGTGTATTGCCACATAGGCATATGCCGCCAGTGTCCTGACGCATGAGTCTCTCAGTTTAGGTTTGTTCCAGTGAGAAATTTGGCAATATTTTGGCTCAGATGTCGAGCTGGTGAGTGTCTCTTCATTCTCGAACAACGTTGAGGCTCGCAGCTCAGATATATGTCGACAAAATTATCCTCATTCGTAGCCATGTTTTCCTATGTGTATGTATGTACACGTGTATTACCTCATAGGCCTATGCCGCCCGTGTCCTGACGTATGAGTCTCACAGTTTGGGTCTTTTCCAGTGAGAAATTTGGAAATATTTTGTCTCAGATGTCGAGCAGGCGAGTGTCTCTTCATTCTCGAACAACGTTGAGGTTCGCAGCTCAGATATAAGTTCATAAAATTATCCTCATTCGCAGCCATGTTTTCTGATGTGTTTGTATGTACACGTGTATTGCCACATAGGCATATGCCGCCAGGGTCCTGACGCATGAGTCTCTCAGTTTAGGTTTGTTCCCGTGAGACATTTGGCAATATTTTGGCTCAGATGTCGAGCTGGTGAGTGTCTCTTCATTCTCGAACAACGTTGAGGTTGGCAGCTCAGATATATGTCGAGAACATTATCCTCATTCGCAGCCATGTTTTCTGATGTGTATGTATATACACGTGTATTGCTACATAGGCATATGCCGCCAGTGTCCTGACGCATGAGTCTCTCAGTTTAGGATTGTTCCAGTGAGAAATTTGGCAATATTTTGGCTCAGATGTCGAGCTGGTGAGTGTCTCTTCATTCTCGAACAACGTTGAGGATCGCAGCTCAGATATATGTCGAGAACATTATCCTCATTCGCAGCCATGTTTTCTGATGTGTATGTATGTACACGTGTATTGCCACATAGGCCTATGCCGCCAGTGTCCTGACGCATGAGTCTCTCAGTTTAGGTTTGTTCCAGTGAGAAATTTGGCAATATTTTGGCTCAGATGTCGAGCTGGTGAGTGTCTCTTCATTCTCCGACAACGTTGAGGTTCGCAGCTCAGATATATGTCGAGAAAAATATCCTCATTCGCAGCCATGTTTTCTGATGTGTTTGTATGTACACGTGTAGTGCCACATAGGCATATGCCGCCAGTGTCCTGACGCATGAGTCTCTAAGTTTAGGTTTGTTCCAGTGAGAAATTTGGCAATATTTTGGCTCAGATGTCGAGCTGGTGAGTGTCTCTTCATTCTCGAACAACGTTGAGGTTCGCAGCTCAGATATATGTCGAGAAAAATATCCTCATTCGCAGCCATGTTTTCTGATGTGTTTGTATGTACACGTGTAGTGCCACATACGCATATGCCGCCAGTGTCCTGACGCATGAGTCTCTAAGTTTAGGTTTGTTCCAGTGAGAAATTTGGCAATATTTTGGCTCAGATGTCGAGCTGGTGAGTGTCTCTTCATTCTCGAACAACGTTGAGGTTAGCAGCTCAGATATAAATTCATAAAATTATCCTCATTCGCACCCATGTTTTTTATGTTTATGCGTGTACACGTGTATTGCCGCATAGGCCTATGCCGCCAGTGTCCTGACGCATGTGTCTCAAAGTTTTGGTCTCTTCCGGTGAGAATTTTGGCGATATGTTAGCTCAGATGTGGAGGTGGTGAATGTCTCTTCATTCTCCAACAACGTTGAGGTTCGCAGCTCAGATATATGTCGAGAAAAATATCCTCATTCGCAGCCATGTTTTCTGATGTGTTTGTATGTACACGTGTAGTGCCACATAGGCATATGCCGCCAGTGTCCTGACGCATGAGTCTCTAAGTTTAGGTTTGTTCCAGTGAGAAATTTGGCAATATTTTGGCTCAGATGTCGAGCTGGTGAGTGTCTCTTCATTCTCGAACAACGTTGAGGTTCGCAGCTCAGATATAAGTTCATAAAATTATCCTCATTCGCAGCCATGTTTTTTATGTTTATGCGTGTACACGTGTATTGCCGCATAGGCCTATGCCGCCAGTGTCCTGACGCATGTGTCTCAAAGTTTTGGTCTCTTCCGGTGAGAATGTTGGCGATATGTTAGCTCAGATGTGGAGGTGGTGAATGTCTCTTCATTTTCGAACAACGTTGAGGCTCGCAGCTCAGATATATGTCGAGAAAAATATCCTCATTCGCAGCCATGTTTTCTGATGTGTTTGCATGTACACGTGTAGTGCCACATAGGCATATGCCGCCAGTGTCCTGACGCATGAGTCTTTCAGTTAAGGTTTGTTCCAGTGAGAAATTTGGCAATATTATTGCTCGGATGTCGAGCTGGTTAGTGTCTCTTCATTCTCGAACAACGTTGAGGCTCGCAGCTCAGATATATGTCGAGAAAAATATCCTCATTCGCAGCCATGTTTTCTTATGTTTATGAGTGTACACGTGTATTGCCGCATAGGCCTATGCCGCCAGTGTCCTGACGCATGAGTCTCTCAGTTTAGGTTTGTTCCATTGAGAAATTTGGCAATATTTTGGCTCGGATGTCGAGCTGGTGAGTGTCTCTTCATTCTCGAACAACGTTGAGGTTCGCAGCTCAGATATATGTCGAGAAAAATATCCTCATTCGCAGCCATGTTTTCTGATGTGTTTGTATGTACACGTGTAGTGCCACATACGCATATGCCGCCAGTGTCCTGACGCATGAGTCTCTAAGTTTAGGTTTGTTCCAGTGAGAAATTTGGCAATATTTTGGCTCAGATGTCGAGCTGGTGAGTGTCTCTTCATTCTCGAACAACGTTGAGGTTCGCAGCTCAGATATAAATTCATAAAATTATCCTCATTCGCACCCATGTTTTTTTATGTTTATGCGTGTACACGTGTATTGCCGCATAGGCCTATGCCGCCAGTGTCCTGACGCATGTGTCTCAAAGTTTTGGTCTCTTCCGGTGAGAATTTTGGCGATATGTTAGCTCAGATGTGGAGGTGGTGAATGTCTCTTCATTCTCCAACAACGTTGAGGTTCGCAGCTCAGATATATGTCGAGAAAAATATCCTCATTCGCAGGCATGTTTTCTGATGTGTTTGTATGTACACGTGTATTGCCACATAGGCATATGCCGCCAGTGTCCTGACGCATGAGTCTCTCAGTTTAGATTTGTTCCAGTGAGAAATTTGGCAATATTTTGGCTCAGATGTCGAGCTGGTGAGTGTCTCCTCATTCTCGAACAACGTTGAGGTTCGCAGCTCAGATATATGTCGAGAACATTATCCTCATTCGCAGCCATGTTTTCTGATGTGTATGTATGTACACGTGTATTGCCACATAGGCCTAAGTCGCCAGTGTCCTGACGCATGAGTCTCTCAGTTTAGGTTTGTTCCAGTGAGAAATTTGGCAATATTTTGGCTCAGATGTCGAGCTGGTGAGTGTCTCTTCATTCTCCAACAACGTTGAGGTTCGCAGATCAGATATATGTTGAGAAAAATATCCTCATTCGCAGCCATGTTTTCTGATGTGTTTGTATGTACACGTGTAGTGCCACATAGGCATATGCCGCCAGTGTCCTGACGCATGAGTCTCTAAGTTTAGGTTTGTTCCAGTGAGAAATTTGGCAATATTTTGGCTCAGATGTCGAGCTGGTGAGTGTCTCTTCATTCTCGAACAACGTTGAGGTTCGCAGCTCAGATATAAGTTCATAAAATTATCCTCATTCGCAGCCATGTTTTTTATGTTTATGCGTGTACACGTGTATTGCCGCATAGGCCTATGCCGCCAGTGTCCTGACGCATGTGTCTCAAAGTTTTGGTCTCTTCCGGTGAGAATGTTGGCGATATGTTAGCTCAGATGTGGAGGTGGTGAATGTCTCTTCATTTTCGAACAACGTTGAGGCTCGCAGCTCAGATATATGTCGAGAAAAATATCCTCATTCGCAGCCATGTTTTCTGATGTGTTTGCATGTACACGTGTAGTGCCACATAGGCATATGCCGCCAGTGTCCTGACGCATGAGTCTTTCAGTTAAGGTTTGTTCCAGTGAGAAATTTGGCAATATTTTTGCTCGGATGTCGAGCTGGTTAGTGTCTCTTCATTCTCGAACAACGTTGAGGCTCGCAGCTCAGATATATGTCGAGAAAAATATCCTCATTCGCAGCCATGTTTTCTTATGTTTATGAGTGTACACGTGTATTGCCGCATAGGCCTATGCCGCCAGTGTCCTGACGCATGAGTCTCTCAGTTTGGGTTTTTTCCAGTGAGAAATGTGGCAATATTTTGGCTCGGATGTCGAGCTGGTGAGTGTCTCTTCATTCTCGAACAACGTTGAGGCTCGCAGCTCAGATATATGTCGAGAAAAATATCCTCATTCGCAGCCATGTTTTCTGATGTGTTTGTATGTACACGTGTAGTGCCACATACGCATATGCCGCCAGTGTCCTGACGCATGAGTCTCTAAGTTTAGGTTTGTTCCAGTGAGAAATTTGGCAATATTTTGACTCAGATGTCGAGCTGGTGAGTGTCTCTTCATTCTCGAACAACGTTGAGGTTCGCAGCTCAGATATAAATTCATAAAATTATCCTCATTCGCACCCATGTTTTTTATGTTTATGCGTGTACACGTGTATTGCCGCATAGGCCTATGCCGCCAGTGTCCTGACGCATGTGTCTCAAAGTTTTGGTCTCATCCGGTGAGAATTTTGGCGATATGTTAGCTCAGATGTGGAGGTGGTGAATGTCTCTTCATTCTCCAACAACGTTGAGGTTCGCAGCTCAGATATATGTCGAGAAAAATATCCTCATTCGCAGGCATGTTTTCTGATGTGTTTGTATGTACACGTGTATTTCCACATAGGCATATGCCGCCAGTGTCCTGACGCATGAGTCTCTCAGTTTAGATTTGTTCCAGTGAGAAATTTGGCAATATTTTGGCTCAGATGTCGAGCTGGTGAGTGTCTCCTCATTCTCGAACAACGTTGAGGTTCGCAGCTCAGATATATGTCGAGAACATTATCCTCATTCGCAGCCATGTTTTCTGATGTGTATGTATGTACACGTGTATTGCCACATAGGCCTATGCCGCCAGTATCCTGACGCATGAGTCTCTCAGTTTGGGTTTTTTCCAGTGAGAAATTTGGCAATATTTTGGCTGGGATGTCGATCTGGTGAGTGTCTTTATAGTCTCGAACAACGTTGAGGCTCGCTTGCCACATAGGCCTATGCCGCCAGTGTCCTGACGCATGAGTCTCTCAGTTTAGGTTTGTTCCAGTGAGAAATTTGGCAATATTTTGGCTCAGATGTCGAGCTGGTGAGTGTGTCTTCATTCTCGAACAACGTTGAGATTCGCAGCTCAGATACAAGTCGAGAACATTATCATGTCACCAGTATCCAGAAGCATGAGTCTCACAGTTTGGTTTTTTTTCCAGTGAGAAATTTGGCAATATTTTGGCTCGGATGTCGAGCTTGTGAGTGTCTCTTCATTCTCGAACAACGTTGAGGCTCGCAGCTCAGATATATGTCGAGAAAAATATCCTCATTCGCAGTCATGTTTTCTGATGTGTTTGTATGTACACGTGTAGTGCCACATAGGCATATGCCGCCAGTGTCCTGACGCTTGAGTCTCTCAGTTTAGGTTTGTTCCAGTGAGAAATTTGGTAATATTTTGGCTCAGATGTCGAGTTGGTGAGTGTCTCTTCATTCTCGAACAACGTTGAGGTTCGCAGCTCAGATATATGTCGAGAACATTATCCTCATTCGCAGCCATGTTTTCTGATGTGTATGTATGTACACGTGTATTGCCACATAGGCCTATGCCGCCAGTGTCCTGACGCATGAGTCTCTCAGTTTAGGTTTGTTCCAGCGAGAAATTTGGCAATATTTTGGCTCAGATGTCGAGCTGGTGAGTGTCTCTTCATTCTCGAACAACGTTGAGGTTCGCAGCTCAGATATATGTCGAGAAAAATATCCTCATTCGCAGCCTTGTTTTGTGAAGTGTTTGTATGTACACGTGTAGTGCCACATAGGCATATGCCGCCAGTGTCCTGACGCATGAGTCTCTCAGTTTAGGTTTGTTCCAGTGAGAAATTTGGCAATATTTTGGCTCAGATGTCGAGCTGATGAGTGTCTCTTCATTCTCGAACTACGTTGAGGTTCGCAGCTCAGATACATGTCGAGAACATTGTCATGTCACCAGTGTCCAGAAGCATGAGTCTCACAGTTTGGTTTATTTGCCAGTGAGAAATTTGGCAATATTTTGGCTCGGATGTCGAGCTTGTGAGTGTCTCTTCATTCTCGAACAACGTTGAGGCTCGCAGCTCAGATATATGTCGAGAAAAATATCCTCATTCGCAGCCATGTTTTCTGATGTGTTTGCATGTACACGTGTAGTGCCACATATGCATATGCCGCCAGTGTCCTGACCCTTGAGTTTCTCAGTTTGGTTTTTTTCCAGTGAGAAATTTGGTAATATTTTGGCTCAGATGTCGAGTTGGTGAGTGTCTCTTCATTCTCGAACAACGTTGAGGTTCGCAGCTCAGATATATGTCGAGAACATTATCCTCATTCGCAGCCATGTTTTCTGATGTGTATGTATGTACATGTGTATTGCCACATAGGCCTATGCCGCCAGTGTCCTGACGCATGAGTCTCTCAGTTTAGGTTTGTTCCAGTGAGAAATTTGGCAATATTTTGGCTCAGATGTCGAGCTGGTGAGTGTCTCTTCATTCTCGAACAACGTTGAGGTTCGCAGCTCAGATATATGTCGAGAACATTATCCTCATTCGCAGCCATGTTTTCTGATGTGTATGTATGTACACGTGTATTGCCACATAGGCCTATGCCGCCAGTGTCCTGACGCATGAGTCTCTCAGTTTATGTTTGTTCCAGTGAGAAATTTGGCAATATTTTGGCTCAGATGTCGAGCTGGTGAGTGTCTCTTCATTCTCGAACAACGTTGAGGTTCGCAGCTCAGATATATGTCGAGAACATTATCCTCATTCGCAGCCATGTTTTCTGATGTGTTTGTATGTACACGTGTAGTGCCACATAGGCATTTGCCGCCAGTGTCCTGACGCATGTGTCTCTAAGTTTAGGTTTGTTCCAGTGAGAAATTTGGCAATATTTTGGCTCAGATGTCGAGCTGGTGAGTGTCTCTTCATTCTCGAACAACGTTGAGGTTCGCAGCTCAGATACATGTCGAGAACATTATCATGTCACCAGTGTCCAGAAGCATGAGTCTCACAGTTTGGTTTTTTTGCCAGTGAGAAATTTGGCAATATTTTGGCTCGGATGTCGAGCTTGTGAGTGTCTCTTCATTCTCGAACAACGTTGAGGCTCGCAGCTCAGATATATGTCGAGAAAAATATCCTCATTCGCAGCCATGTTTTCTGATGTGTTTGCATGTACACGTGTAGTGCCACATATGCATATGCCGCCAGTGTCCTGACCCTTGAGTTTCTCAGTTTGGTTTTTTTCCAGTGAGAAATTTGGTAATATTTTGGCTCAGATGTCGAGTTGGTGAGTGTCTCTTCATTCTCGAACAACGTTGAGGTTCGCAGCTCAGATATATGTCGAGAACATTATCCTCATTCGCAGCCATGTTTTCTGATGTGTATGTATGTACACGTGTATTGCCACATAGGCCTATGCCGCCAGTGTCCTGACGCATGAGTCTCTCAGTTTAGGTTTGTTCCAGTGAGAAATTTGGCAATATTTTGGCTCAGATGTCGAGCTGGTGAGTGTCTCTTCATTCTCGAACAACGTTGAGGTTCGCAGCTCAGATATATGTCGAGAACATTATCCTCATTCGCAGCCATGTTTTCTGATGTGTATGTATGTACACGTGTATTGCCACATAGGCCTATGCCGCCAGTGTCCTGACGCATGAGTCTCTCAGTTTATGTTTGTTCCAGTGAGAAATTTGGCAATATTTTGGCTCAGATGTCGAGCTGGTGAGTGTCTCTTCATTCTCGAACAACGTTGAGGTTCGCAGCTCAGATATATGTCGAGAACATTATCCTCATTCGCAGCCATGTTTTCTGATGTGTTTGTATGTACACGTGTAGTGCCACATAGGCATTTGCCGCCAGTGTCCTGACGCATGTGTCTCTAAGTTTAGGTTTGTTCCAGTGAGAAATTTGGCAATATTTTGGCTCAGATGTCGAGCTGGTGAGTGTCTCTTCATTCTCGAACAACGTTGAGGTTCGCAGCTCAGATACATGTCGAGAACATTATCATGTCACCAGTGTCCAGAAGCATGAGTCTCACAGTTTGGTTTTTTTGCCAGTGAGAAATTTGGCAATATTTTGGCTCGGATGTCGAGCTTGTGAGTGTCTCTTCATTCTCGAACAACGTTGAGGCTCGCAGCTCAGATATATGTCGAGAAAAATATCCTCATTCGCAGCCATGTTTTCTGATGTGTTTGCATGTACACGTGTAGTGCCACATATGCATATGCCGCCAGTGTCCTGACCCTTGAGTTTCTCAGTTTGGTTTTTTTCCAGTGAGAAATTTGGTAATATTTTGGCTCAGATGTCGAGTTGGTGAGTGTCTCTTCATTCTCGAACAACGTTGAGGTTCGCAGCTCAGATATATGTCGAGAACATTATCCTCATTCGCAGCCATGTTTTCTGATGTGTATGTATGTACACGTGTATTGCCACATAGGCCTATGCCGCCAGTGTCCTGACGCATGAGTCTCTCAGTTTAGGTTTGTTCCAGTGAGAAATTTGGCAATATTTTGGCTCAGATGTCGAGCTGGTGAGTGTCTCTTCATTCTCGAACAACGTTGAGGTTCGCAGCTCAGATATATGTCGAGAACATTATCCTCATTCGCAGCCATGTTTTCTGATGTGTATGTATGTACACGTGTATTGCCACATAGGCCTATGCCGCCAGTGTCCTGACGCATGAGTCTCTCAGTTTATGTTTGTTCCAGTGAGAAATTTGGCAATATTTTGGCTCAGATGTCGAGCTGGTGAGTGTCTCTTCATTCTCGAACAACGTTGAGGTTCGCAGCTCAGATATATGTCGAGAACATTATCCTCATTCGCAGCCATGTTTTCTGATGTGTTTGTATGTACACGTGTAGTGCCACATAGGCATTTGCCGCCAGTGTCCTGACGCATGTGTCTCTAAGTTTAGGTTTGTTCCAGTGAGAAATTTGGCAATATTTTGGATCAGATGTCGAGCTGGTGAGTGTTTCTTCATTCTCGAACAACGTTGAGGTTCGCAGCTCAGATACATGTCGAGAACATTATCATGTCACCAGTGTCCAGAAGCATGAGTCTCACAGTTTGGTTTTTTTGCCAGTGAGAAATTTGGCAATATTTTGGCTCGGATGTCGAGCTTGTGAGTGTCTCTTCATTCTCGAACAACGTTGAGGCTCGCAGCTCAGATATATGTCGAGAAAAATATCCTCATTCGCAGCCATGTTTTCTGATGTGTTTGCATGTACACGTGTAGTGCCACATATGCATATGCCGCCAGTGTCCTGACCCTTGAGTTTCTCAGTTTGGTTTTTTTCCAGTGAGAAATTTGGTAATATTTTGGCTCAGATGTCGAGTTGGTGAGTGTCTCTTCATTCTCGAACAACGTTGAGGTTCGCAGCTCAGATATATGTCGAGAACATTATCCTCATTCGCAGCCATGTTTTCTGATGTGTATGTATGTACACGTGTATTGCCACATAGGCCTATGCCGCCAGTGTCATGACGCATGAGTCTCTCAGTTTAGGTTTGTTCCAGTGAGAAATTTGGCAATATTTTGGCTCAGATGTCGAGCTGGTGAGTGTCTCTTCATTCTCGAACAACGTTGAGGTTCGCAGCTCAGATATATGTCGAGAACATTATCCTCATTCGCAGCCATGTTTTCTGATGTGTATGTATGTACACGTGTATTGCCACATAGGCCTATGCCGCCAGTGTCCTGACGCATGAGTCTCTCAGTTTATGTTTGTTCCAGTGAGAAATTTGGCAATATTTTGGCTCAGATGTCGAGCTGGTGAGTGTCTCTTCATTCTCGAACAACGTTGAGGTTCGCAGCTCAGATATATGTCGAGAACATTATCCTCATTCGCAGCCATGTTTTCTGATGTGTTTGTATGTACACGTGTAGTGCCACATAGGCATTTGCCGCCAGTGTCCTGACGCATGTGTCTCTAAGTTTAGGTTTGTTCCAGTGAGAAATTTGGCAATATTTTGGCTCAGATGTCGAGCTGGTGAGTGTCTCTTCATTCTCGAACAACGTTGAGGTTCGCAGCTCAGATACATGTCGAGAACATTATCATGTCACCAGTGTCCAGAAGCATGAGTCTCACAGTTTGGTTTTTTTGCCAGTGAGAAATTTGGCAATATTTTGGCTCGGATGTCGAGCTTGTGAGTGTCTCTTCATTCTCGAACAACGTTGAGGCTCGCAGCTCAGATATATGTCGAGAAAAATATCCTCATTCGCAGCCATGTTTTCTGATGTGTTTGCATGTACACGTGTAGTGCCACATATGCATATGCCGCCAGTGTCCTGACCCTTGAGTTTCTCAGTTTGGTTTTTTTCCAGTGAGAAATTTGGTAATATTTTGGCTCAGATGTCGAGTTGGTGAGTGTCTCTTCATTCTCGAACAACGTTGAGGTTCGCAGCTCAGATATATGTCGAGAACATTATCCTCATTCGCAGCCATGTTTTCTGATGTGTATGTATGTACACGTGTATTGCCACATAGGCCTATGCCGCCAGTGTCATGACGCATGAGTCTCTCAGTTTAGGTTTGTTCCAGTGAGAAATTTGGCAATATTTTGGCTCAGATGTCGAGCTGGTGAGTGTCTCTTCATTCTCGAACAACGTTGAGGTTCGCAGCTCAGATATATGTCGAGAACATTATCCTCATTCGCAGCCATGTTTTCTGATGTGTATGTATGTACACGTGTATTGCCACATAGGCCTATGCCGCCAGTGTCCTGACGCATGAGTCTCTCAGTTTATGTTTGTTCCAGTGAGAAATTTGGCAATATTTTGGCTCAGATGTCGAGCTGGTGAGTGTCTCTTCATTCTCGAACAACGTTGAGGTTCGCAGCTCAGATATATGTCGAGAACATTATCCTCATTCGCAGCCATGTTTTCTGATGTGTTTGTATGTACACGTGTAGTGCCACATAGGCATTTGCCGCCAGTGTCCTGACGCATGTGTCTCTAAGTTTAGGTTTGTTCCAGTGAGAAATTTGGCAATATTTTGGCTCAGATGTCGAGCTGGTGAGTGTCTCTTCATTCTCGAACAACGTTGAGGTTCGCAGCTCAGATATAAGTTCATAAAATTATCCTCATTCGCAGCCATGTTTTTTTATGTTTATGCGTGTACACGTGTATTGCCGCATAGGCCTATGCCGCCAGTGTCCTGACGCATGTGTCTCAAAGTTTTGGTCTCTTCCGGTGAGAATGTTGGCGATATGTTAGCTCAGATGTGGAGGTGGTGAATGTCTCTTCATTCTCGAACAACGTTGAGGCTCGCAGCTCAGATGTATGTCGAGAACAATATCCTCATTCGCAGCCATGTTTTCTGATGTGTTTGCATGTACACGTGTAGTGCCACATAGGCATATGCCGCCAGTGTCCTGACGCATGAGTCTCTCAGTTTAGGTTTGTTCCAGTGAGAAATTTGGCAATATTTTGGCTCAGATGTCGAGCTGGTGAGTGTGTCTTCATTCTCGAACAACGTTGAGATTCGCAGCTCAGATACAAGTCGAGAACATTATCATGTCACCAGTATCCAGAAGCATGAGTCTCACAGTTTGGTTTTTTTCCAGTGAGAAATTTGGCAATATTTTGGCTCGGATGTCGAGCTTGTGAGTGTCTCTTCATTCTCGAACAACGTTGAGGCTCGCAGCTCAGATATATGTCGAGAAAAATATCCTCATTCGCAGTCATGTTTTCTGATGTGTTTGTATGTACACGTGTAGTGCCACATAGGCATATGCCGCCAGTGTCCTGACGCTTGAGTCTCTCAGTTTAGGTTTGTTCCAGTGAGAAATTTGGTAATATTTTGGCTCAGATGTCGAGTTGGTGAGTGTCTCTTCATTCTCGAACAACGTTGAGGTTCGCAGCTCAGATATATGTCGAGAACATTATCCTCATTCGCAGCCATGTTTTCTGATGTGTATGTATGTACACGTGTATTGCCACATAGGCCTATGCCGCCAGTGTCCTGACGCATGAGTCTCTCAGTTTAGGTTTGTTCCATCGAGAAATTTGGCAATATTTTGGCTCAATTGTCGAGCTGGTGAGTGTCTCTTCATTCTCGAACAACGTTGAGGTTCGCAGCTCAGATATATGTCGAGAACATTATCCTCATTCGCAGCCATGTTTTTTGATGTGTATGTATGTACACGTGTATTGCCACATAGGCCTATGCCGCCAGTATCCTGACGCATGAGTCTCTCAGTTTGGGTTTTTTCCAGTGAGAAATTTGGCAATATTTTGGCTCGGATGTCGATCTGGTGAGTGTCTTTATAGTCTCGAACAACGTTGAGGCTCGCAGCTCAGATATATGTCGAGAAAAATATCCTCATTCGCAGCCTTGTTTTCTGGAGTGTTTGTATGTACACGTGTAGTGCCACATAGGCATATGCCGCCAGTGTCCTGACGCATGAGTCTCTCAGTTTAGGTTTGTTCCAGTGAGAAATTTGGCAATATTTTGGCTCAGATGTCGAGCTGATGAGTGTCTCTTCATTCTCGAACAACGTTGAGGTTCGCAGCTCAGATACATGTCGAGAACATTATCATGTCACCAGTGTCCAGAAGCATGAGTCTCACAGTTTGGTTTTTTTGCCAGTGAGAAATTTGGCAATATTTTGGCTCGGATGTCGAGCTTGTGAGTGTCTCTTCATTCTCGAACAACGTTGAGGTTCGCAGCTCAGATATATGTCGAGAAAAATATCCTCATTCGCAGCCATGTTTTCTGATGTGTTTGCATGTACACGTGTATTGCCAAATATGCATATGCCGCCAGTGTCCTGACCCATGAGTTTCTCAGTTTGTTTTTTTCCAGTGAGAAATTTGGTAATATTTTGGCTCAGATGTCGAGTTGGTGAGTGTCTCTTCATTCTCGAACAACGTTGAGGTTCGCAGCTCAGATATATGTCGAGAACATTATCCTCATTCGCAGCCATGTTTTCTGATGTGTATGTATGTACACGTGTATTGCTACATAGGCCTATGCCGCCAGTGTCCTGACGCATGAGTCTCTCAGTTTAGGTTTGTTCCAGTGAGAAATTTGGCAATATTTTGGCTCAGATGTCGAGCTGGTGAGTGTCTCTTCATTCTCCAACAACGTTGAGGTTCGCAGCTCAGATATATGTCGAGAAAAATATCCTCATTCGCAGCCATGTTTTCTGATGTGTTTGTATGTACACGTGTAGTGCCACATAGGCATATGCCGCCAGTGTCCTGACGCATGAGTCTCTAAGTTTAGGTTTGTTCCAGTGAGAAATTTGGCAATATTTTGGCTCAGATGTCGAGCTGGTGAGTGTCTCTTCATTCTCGAACAACGTTGAGGTTCGCAGCTCAGATATAAGTTCATAAAATTATCCTCATTCGCAGCCATGTTTTTTATGTTTATGCGTGTACACGTGTATTGCCGCATAGGCCTATGCCGCCAGTGTCCTGACGCATGTGTCTCAAAGTTTTGGTCTCTTCCGGTGAGAATGTTGGCGATATGTTAGCTCAGATGTGGAGGTGGTGAATGTCTCTTCATTTTCGAACAACGTTGAGGCTCGCAGCTCAGATATATGTCGAGAAAAATATCCTCATTCGCAGCCATGTTTTCTGATGTGTTTGCATGTACACGTGTAGTGCCACATAGGCATATGCCGCCAGTGTCCTGACGCATGAGTCTTTCAGTTAAGGTTTGTTCCAGTGAGAAATTTGGCAATATTTTTGCTCGGATGTCGAGCTGGTTAGTGTCTCTTCATTCTCGAACAACGTTGAGGCTCGCAGCTCAGATACATGTCGAGAACATTATCATGTCACCAGTGTCCAGAAGCATGAGTCTCACAGTTTGGTTTTTTTGCCAGTGAGAAATTTGGCAATATTTTGGCTCGGATGTCGAGCTTGTGAGTGTCTCTTCATTCTCGAACAACGTTGAGGTTCGCAGCTCAGATATATGTCGAGAAAAATATCCTCATTCGCAGCCATGTTTTCTGATGTGTTTGCATGTACACGTGTATTGCCACATATGCATATGCCGCCAGTGTCCTGACCCATGAGTTTCTCAGTTTGTTTTTTTCCAGTGAGAAATTTGGTAATATTTTGGCTCAGATGTCGAGTTGGTGAGTGTCTCTTCATTCTCGAACAACGTTGAGGTTCGCAGCTCAGATATATGTCGAGAACATTATCCTCATTCGCAGCCATGTTTTCTGATGTGTATGTATATACACGTGTATTGCTACATAGGCCTATGCCGCCAGTGTCCTGACGCATGAGTCTCTCAGTTTAGGTTTGTTCCAGTGAGAAATTTGGCAATATTTTGGCTCAGATGTCGAGCTGGTGAGTGTCTCTTCATTCTCCAACAACGTTGAGGTTCGCAGCTCAGATATATGTCGAGAAAAATATCCTCATTCGCAGCCATGTTTTCTGATGTGTTTGTATGTACACGTGTAGTGCCACATAGGCATATGCCGCCAGTGTCCTGACGCATGAGTCTCTAAGTTTAGGTTTGTTCCAGTGAGAAATTTGGCAATATTTTGGCTCAGATGTCGAGCTGGTGAGTGTCTCTTCATTCTCGAACAACGTTGAGGTTCGCAGCTCAGATATAAGTTCATAAAATTATCCTCATTCGCAGCCATGTTTTTTATGTTTATGCGTGTACACGTGTATTGCCGCATAGGCCTATGCCGCCAGTGTCCTGACGCATGTGTCTCAAAGTTTTGGTCTCTTCCGGTGAGAATGTTGGCGATATGTTAGCTCAGATGTGGAGGTGGTGAATGTCTCTTCATTTTCGAACAACGTTGAGGCTCGCAGCTCAGATATATGTCGAGAAAAATATCCTCATTCGCAGCCATGTTTTCTGATGTGTTTGCATGTACACGTGTAGTGCCACATAGGCATATGCCGCCAGTGTCCTGACGCATGAGTCTTTCAGTTAAGGTTTGTTCCAGTGAGAAATTTGGCAATATTTTTGCTCGGATGTCGAGCTGGTTAGTGTCTCTTCATTCTCGAACAACGTTGAGGCTCGCAGCTCAGATATATGTCGAGAAAAATATCCTCATTCGCAGCCATGTTTTCTTATGTTTATGAGTGTACACGTGTATTGCCACATAGGCCTATGCCGCCAGTGTCCTGACGCATGAGTCTCTCAGTTTAGGTTTGTTCCAGTGAGAAATTTGGCAATATTTTGGCTCAGATGTCGAGCTGGTGAGTGTCTCTTCATTCTCGAACAACGTTGAGGTTCGCAGCTCAGATATATGTCGAGAAAAATATCCTCATTCGCAGCCATGTTTTCTGATGTGTTTGTATGTACACGTGTAGTGCCACATACGCATATGCCGCCAGTGTCCTGACGCATGAGTCTCTAAGTTTAGGTTTGTTCCAGTGAGAAATTTGGCAATATTTTGGCTCAGATGTCGAGCTGGTGAGTGTCTCTTCATTCTCGAACAACGTTGAGGTTCGCAGCTCAGATATAAATTCATAAAATTATCCTCATTCGCACCCATGTTTTTTATGTTTATGCGTGTACACGTGTATTGCCGCATAGGCCTATGCCGCCAGTGTCCTGACGCATGTGTCTCAAAGTTTTGGTCTCTTCCGGTGAGAATTTTGGCGATATATTAGCTCAGATGTGGAGGTGGTGAATGTCTCTTCATTCTCCAACAACGTTGAGGTTCGCAGCTCAGATATATGTCGAGAAAAATATCCTCATTCGCAGGCATGTTTTCTGATGTGTTTGTATGTACACGTGTATTGCCACATAGGCATATGCCGCCAGTGTCCTGACGCATGAGTCTCTCAGTTTAGATTTGTTCCAGTGAGAAATTTGGCAATATTTTGGCTCAGATGTCGAGCTGGTGAGTGTCTCCTCATTCTCGAACAACGTTGAGGTTCGCAGCTCAGATATATGTCGAGAACATTATCCTCATTCGCAGCCATGTTTTCTGATGTGTATGTATGTACACGTGTATTGCCACATAGGCCTATGCCGCCAGTATCCTGACGCATGAGTCTCTCAGTTTGGGTTTTTTCCAGTGAGAAATTTGGCAATATTTTGGCTCGGATGTCGATCTGGTGAGTGTCTTTATAGTCTCGAACAACGTTGAGGCTCGCAGCTCAGATATATGTCGAGAAAAATATCCTCATTCGCAGCCTTGTTTTCTGAAGTGTTTGTATGTACACGTGTAGTGCCACATAGGCATATGCCGCCAGTGTCCTGACGCATGAGTCTTTCAGTTAAGGTTTGTTCCAGTGAGAAATTTGGCAATATTTTTGCTCGGATGTCGAGCTGGTTAGTGTCTCTTCATTCTCGAACAACGTTGAGGCTCGCAGCTCAGATACATGTCGAGAACATTATCATGTCACCAGTGTCCAGAAGCATGAGTCTCACAGTTTGGTTTTTTTGCCAGTGAGAAATTTGGCAATATTTTGGCTCGGATGTCGAGCTTGTGAGTGTCTCTTCATTCTCGAACAACGTTGAGGTTCGCAGCTCAGATATATGTCGAGAAAAATATCCTCATTCGCAGCCATGTTTTCTGATGTGTTTGCATGTACACGTGTATTGCCACATATGCATATGCCGCCAGTGTCCTGACCCATGAGTTTCTCAGTTTGTTTTTTTCCAGTGAGAAATTTGGTAATATTTTGGCTCAGATGTCGAGTTGGTGAGTGTCTCTTCATTCTCGAACAACGTTGAGGTTCGCAGCTCAGATATATGTCGAGAACATTATCCTCATTCGCAGCCATGTTTTCTGATGTGTATGTATGTACACGTGTATTGCTACATAGGCCTATGCCGCCAGTGTCCTGACGCATGAGTCTCTCAGTTTAGGTTTGTTCCAGTGAGAAATTTGGCAATATTTTGGCTCAGATGTCGAGCTGGTGAGTGTCTCTTCATTCTCCAACAACGTTGAGGTTCGCAGCTCAGATATATGTCGAGAAAAATATCCTCATTCGCAGCCATGTTTTCTGATGTGTTTGTATGTACACGTGTAGTGCCACATAGGCATATGCCGCCAGTGTCCTGACGCATGAGTCTCTAAGTTTAGGTTTGTTCCAGTGAGAAATTTGGCAATATTTTGGCTCAGATGTCGAGCTGGTGAGTGTCTCTTCATTCTCGAACAACGTTGAGGTTCGCAGCTCAGATATAAGTTCATAAAATTATCCTCATTCGCAGCCATGTTTTTTATGTTTATGCGTGTACACGTGTATTGCCGCATAGGCCTATGCCGCCAGTGTCCTGACGCATGTGTCTCAAAGTTTTGGTCTCTTCCGGTGAGAATGTTGGCGATATGTTAGCTCAGATGTGGAGGTGGTGAATGTCTCTTCATTTTCGAACAACGTTGAGGCTCGCAGCTCAGATATATGTCGAGAAAAATATCCTCATTCGCAGCCATGTTTTCTGATGTGTTTGCATGTACACGTGTAGTGCCACATAGGCATATGCCGCCAGTGTCCTGACGCATGAGTCTTTCAGTTAAGGTTTGTTCCAGTGAGAAATTTGGCAATATTTTTGCTCGGATGTCGAGCTGGTTAGTGTCTCTTCATTCTCGAACAACGTTGAGGCTCGCAGCTCAGATATATGTCGAGAAAAATATCCTCATTCGCAGCCATGTTTTCTTATGTTTATGAGTGTACACGTGTATTGCCACATAGGCCTATGCCGCCAGTGTCCTGACGCATGAGTCTCTCAGTTTAGGTTTGTTCCAGTGAAAAATTTGGCAATATTTTGGCTCAGATGTCGAGCTGGTGAGTGTCTCTTCATTCTCGAACAACGTTGAGGTTCGCAGCTCAGATATAAATTCATAAAATTATCCTCATTCGCACCCATGTTTTTTATGTTTATGCGTGTACACGTGTATTGCCGCATAGGCCTATGCCGCCAGTGTCCTGACGCATGTGTCTCAAAGTTTTGGTCTCTTCCGGTGAGAATTTTGGCGATATGTTAGCTCAGATGTGGAGGTGGTGAATGTCTCTTCATTCTCCAACAACGTTGAGGTTCGCAGCTCAGATATATGTCGAGAAAAATATCCTCATTCGCAGGCATGTTTTCTGATGTGTTTGTATGTACACGTGTATTGCCACATAGGCATATGCCGCCAGTGTCCTGACGCATGAGTCTCTCAGTTTAGATTTGTTCCAGTGAGAAATTTGGCAATATTTTGGCTCAGATGTCGAGCTGGTGAGTGTCTCCTCATTCTCGAACAACGTTGAGGTTCGCAGCTCAGATATATGTCGAGAACATTATCCTCATTCGCAGCCATGTTTTCTGATGTGTATGTATGTACACGTGTATTGCCACATAGGCCTATGCCGCCAGTATCCTGACGCATGAGTCTCTCAGTTTGGGTTTTTTCCAGTGAGAAATTTGGCAATATTTTGGCTCGGATGTCGATCTGGTGAGTGTCTTTATAGTCTCGAACAACGTTGAGGCTCGCAGCTCAGATATATGTCGAGAGAAAATATCCTCATTCGCAGCCTTGTTTTCTGAAGTGTTTGTATGTACACGTGTAGTGCCACATAGGCATATGCCGCCAGTGTCCTGACGCATGAGTCTCTCAGTTTAGGTTTGTTCCAGTGAGAAATTTGGCAATATTTTGGCTCAGATGTCGAGCTGATGAGTGTCTCTTCATTCTCGAACAACGTTGAGGTTCGCAGCTCAGATACATGTCGAGAACATTATCATGTCACCAGTGTCCAGAAGCATGAGTCTCACAGTTTGGTTTTTTTGCCAGTGAGAAATTTGGCAATATTTTGGCTCGGATGTCGAGCTTGTGAGTGTCTCTTCATTCTCGAACAACGTTGAGGCTCGCAGCTCAGATATATGTCGAGAAAAATATCCTCATTCGCAGCCATGTTTTCTGATGTGTTTGCATGTACACGTGTAGTGCCACATATGCATATGCCGCCAGTGTCCTGACCCTTGAGTTTCTCAGTTTGGTTTTTTTCCAGTGAGAAATTTGGTAATATTTTGGCTCAGATGTCGAGTTGGTGAGTGTCTCTTCATTCTCGAACAACGTTGAGGTTCGCAGCACAGATATATGTCGAGAACATTATCCTCATTCGCAGCCATGTTTTCTGATGTGTATGTATGTACACGTGTATTGCCACATAGGCCTATGCCGCCAGTGTCCTGACGCATGAGTCTCTCAGTTTAGGTTTGTTCCAGTGAGAAATTTGGCAATATTTTGGCTCAGATGTCGAGCTGGTGAGTGTCTCTTCATTCTCGAACAACGTTGAGGTTCGCAGCTCAGATATATGTCGAGAACATTATCCTCATTCGCAGCCATGTTTTCTGATGTGTATGTATGTACACGTGTATTGCCACATAGGCCTATGCCGCCAGTGTCCTGACGCATGAGTCTCTCAGTTTATGTTTGTTCCAGTGAGAAATTTGGCAATATTTTGGCTCAGATGTCGAGCTGGTGAGTGTCTCTTTATTCTCGAACAACGTTGAGGCTCGCAGCTCAGATATATGTCGAGAAAAATATCCTCATTCGCAGCCATGTTTTCTTATGTTTATGAGTGTACACGTGTAGTGCCACATAGGCATATGCCGCCAGTGTCCTGACCCATGAGTTTTTCAGTTTGTTTTTTTCCAGTGAGAAATTTGGTAATATTTTGGCTCAGATGTCGAGTTGGTGAGTGTCTCTTCATTCTCGAACAACGTTGAGGTTCGCAGCTCAGATATATGTCGAGAACATTATCCTCATTCGCAGCCATGTTTTCTGATGTGTATGTATGTACACGTGTATTGCCACATAGGCCTATGCCGCCAGTGTCCTGACGCATGAGTCTCTCAGTTTAGGTTTGTTCCAGTGAGAAATTTGGCAATATTTTGGCTCAGATGTCGAGCTGGTGAGTGTCTCTTCATTCTCCAACAACGTTGAGGTTCGCAGCTCAGATATATGTCGAGAAAAATATCCTCATTCGCAGCCATGTTTTCTGATGTGTTTGTATGTACACGTGTAGTGCCACATAGGCATATGCCGCCAGTGTCCTGACGCATGAGTCTCTAAGTTTAGGTTTGTTTCAGTGAGAAATTTGGCAATATTTTGGCTCAGATGTCGAGCTGGTGAGTGTCTCTTCATTCTCGAACAACGTTGAGGTTCGCAGCTCAGATATAAGTTCATAAAATTATCCTCATTCGCAGCCATGTTTTTTATGTTTATGCGTGTACACGTGTATTGCCGCATAGGCCTATGCCGCCAGTGTCCTGACGCATGTGTCTCAAAGTTTTGGTCTCTTCCGGTGAGAATGTTGGCGATATGTTAGCTCAGATGTGGAGGTGGTGAATGTCTCTTCATTTTCGAACAACGTTGAGGCTCGCAGCTCAGATATATGTCGAGAAAAATATCCTCATTCGCAGCCATGTTTTCTGATGTGTTTGCATGCACACGTGTAGTGCCACATAGGCATATGCCGCCAGTGTCCTGACGCATGAGTCTTTCAGTTAAGGTTTGTTCCAGTGAGAAATTTGGCAATATTTTTGCTCGGATGTCGAGCTGGTTAGTGTCTCTTCATTCTCGAACAACGTTGAGGCTCGCAGCTCAGATATATGTCGAGAAAAATATCCTCATTCGCAGCCATGTTTTCTTATGTTTATGAGTGTACACGTGTATTGCCGCATAGGCCTATGCCGCCAGTGTCCTGACGCATGAGTCTCTCAGTTTGGGTTTTTTCCAGTGAGAAATGTGGCAATATTTTGGCTCGGATGTCGAGCTGGTGAGTGTCTCTTCATTCTCGAACAACGTTGAGGCTCGCAGCTCAGATATATGTCGAGAAAAATATCCTCATTCGCAGCCATGTTTTCTGATGTGTTTGTATGTACACGTGTAGTGCCACATACGCATATGCCGCCAGTGTCCTGACGCATGAGTCTCTAAGTTTAGGTTTGTTCCAGTGAGAAATTTGGCAATATTTTGGCTCAGATGTCGAGCTGGTGAGTGTCTCTTCATTCTCGAACAACGTTGAGGTTCGCAGCTCAGATATAAATTCATAAAATTATCCTCATTCGCACCCATGTTTTTTATGTTTATGCGTGTACACGTGTATTGCCGCATAGGCCTATGCCGCCAGTGTCCTGACGCATGTGTCTCAAAGTTTTGGTCTCATCCGGTGAGAATTTTGGCGATATGTTAGCTCAGATGTGGAGGTGGTGAATGTTTCTTCATTCTCCAACAACGTTGAGGTTCTCAGCTCAGATATATGTCGAGAAAAATATCCTCATTCGCAGGCATGTTTTCTGATGTGTTTGTATGTACACGTGTATTGCCACATAGGCATATGCCGCCAGTGTCCTGACGCATGAGTCTCTCAGTTTAGATTTGTTCCAGTGAGAAATTTGGCAATATTTTGGCTCAGATGTCGAGCTGGTGAGTGTCTCCTCATTCTCGAACAACGTTGAGGTTCGCAGCTCAGATATATGTCGAGAAAAATATCCTCATTCGCAGCCATGTTTTCTTATGTTTATGAGTGTACACGTGTATTGCCACATAGGCCTATGCCGCCAGTGTCCTGACGCATGAGTCTCTCAGTTTAGGTTTGTTCCAGTGAGAAATTTGGCAATATTTTGGCTCAGATGTCGAGCTGGTGAGTGTCTCTTCATTCTCGAACAACGTTGAGGTTCGCAGCTCAGATATATGTCGAGAAAAATATCCTCATTCGCAGCCATGTTTTCTGATGTGTTTGTATGTACACGTGTAGTGCCACATACGCATATGCCGCCAGTGTCCTGACGCATGAGTCTCTAAGTTTAGGTTTGTTCCAGTGAGAAATTTGGCAATATTTTGGCTCAGATGTCGAGCTGGTGAGTGTCTCTTCATTCTCGAACAACGTTGAGGTTCGCAGCTCAGATATAAATTCATAAAATTATCCTCATTCGCACCCATGTTTTTTATGTTTATGCGTGTACACGTGTATTGCCGCATAGGCCTATGCCGCCAGTGTCCTGACGCATGTGTCTCAAAGTTTTGGTCTCTTCCGGTGAGAATTTTGGCGATATGTTAGCTCAGATGTGGAGGTGGTGAATGTCTCTTCATTCTCCAACAACGTTGAGGTTCGCAGCTCAGATATATGTCGAGAAAAATATCCTCATTCGCAGGCATGTTTTCTGATGTGTTTGTATGTACACGTGTATTGCCACATAGGCATATGCCGCCAGTGTCCTGACGCATGAGTCTCTCAGTTTAGATTTGTTCCAGTGAGAAATTTGGCAATATTTTGGCTCAGATGTCGAGCTGGTGAGTGTCTCCTCATTCTCGAACAACGTTGAGGTTCGCAGCTCAGATATATGTCGAGAACATTATCCTCATTCGCAGCCATGTTTTCTGATGTGTATGTATGTACACGTGTATTGCCACATAGGCCTATGCCGCCTTTATCCTGACGCATGAGTCTCTCAGTTTGGGTTTTTTCCAGTGAGAAATTTGGCAATATTTTGGCTCGGATGTCGATCTGGTGAGTGTCTTTATAGTCTCGAACAACGTTGAGGCTCGCAGCTCAGATATATGTCGAGAAAAATATCCTCATTCGCAGCCTTGTTTTCTGAAGTGTTTGTATGTACACGTGTAGTGCCACATAGGCATATGCCGCCAGTGTCCTGACGCATGAGTCTCTCAGTTTAGGTTTGTTCCAGTGAGAAATTTGGCAATATTTTGGCTCAGATGTCGAGCTGATGAGTGTCTCTTCATTCTCGAACAACGTTGAGGTTAGCAGCTCAGATACATGTCGAGAACATTATCATGTCACCAGTGTCCAGAAGCATGAGTCTCACAGTTTGGTTTTTTTGCCAGTGAGAAATTTGGCAATATTTTGGCTCGGATGTCGAGCTTGTGAGTGTCTCTTCATTCTCGAACAACGTTGAGGCTCGCAGCTCAGATATATGTCGAGAAAAATATCCTCATTCGCAGCCATGTTTTCTGATGTGTTTGCATGTACACGTGTAGTGCCACATATGCATATGCCGCCAGTGTCCTGACCCTTGAGTTTCTCAGTTTGGTTTTTTTCCAGTGAGAAATTTGGTAATATTTTGGCTCAGATGTCGAGTTGGTGAGTGTCTCTTCATTCTCGAACAACGTTGAGGTTCGCAGCTCAGATATATGTCGAGAACATTATCCTCATTCGCAGCCATGTTTTCTGATGTGTATGTATGTACACGTGTATTGCCACATAGGCCTATGCCGCCAGTGTCCTGACGCATGAGTCTCTCAGTTTAGGTTTGTTCCAGTGAGAAATTTGGCAATATTTTGGCTCAGATGTCGAGCTGGTGAGTGTCTCTTCATTCGCGAACAACGTTGAGGTTCGCAGCTCAGATATATGTCGAGAACATTATCCTCATTCGCAGCCATGTTTTCTGATGTGTATGTATGTACACGTGTAGTGCCACATAGGCCTATGCCGCCAGTGTCCTGACGCATGAGTCTCTCAGTTTATGTTTGTTCCAGTGAGAAATTTGGCAATATTTTGGCTCAGATGTCGAGCTGGTGAGTGTCTCTTCATTCTCGAACAACGTTGAGGCTCGCAGCTCAGATATATGTCGAGAAAAATATCCTCATTCGCAGCCATGTTTTCTTATGTTTATGAGTGTACACGTGTAGTGCCACATAGGCATATGCCGCCAGTGTCCTGACCCATGAGTTTCTCAGTTTGTTTTTTTCCAGTGAGAAATTTGGTAATATTTTGGCTCAGATGTCGAGTTGGTGAGTGTCTCTTCATTCTCGAACAACGTTGAGGTTCGCAGCTCAGATATATGTCGAGAACATTATCCTCATTCGCAGCCATGTTTTCTGATGTGTATGTATGTACACGTGTATTGCCACATAGGCCTATGCCGCCAGTGTCCTGACGCATGAGTCTCTCAGTTTAGGTTTGTTCCAGTGAGAAATTTGGCAATATTTTGGCTCAGATGTCGAGCTGGTGAGTGTCTCTTCATTCTCCAACAACGTTGAGGTTCGCAGCTCAGATATATGTCGAGAAAAATATCCTCATTCGCAGCCATGTTTTCTGATGTGTTTGTATGTACACGTGTAGTGCCACATAGGCATATGCCGCCAGTGTCCTGACGCATGAGTCTCTAAGTTTAGGTTTGTTTCAGTGAGAAATTTGGCAATATTTTGGCTCAGATGTCGAGCTGGTGAGTGTCTCTTCATTCTCGAACAACGTTGAGGTTCGCAGCTCAGATATAAGTTCATAAAATTATCCTCATTCGCAGCCATGTTTTTTATGTTTATGCGTGTACACGTGTATTGCCGCATAGGCCTATGCCGCCAGTGTCCTGACGCATGTGTCTCAAAGTTTTGGTCTCTTCCGGTGAGAATGTTGGCGATATGTTAGCTCAGATGTGGAGGTGGTGAATGTCTCTTCATTTTCGGACAACGTTGAGGCTCGCAGCTCAGATATATGTCGAGAAAAATATCCTCATTCGCAGCCATGTTTTCTGATGTGTTTGCATTTACACGTGTAGTGCCACATAGGCATATGCCGCCAGTGTCCTGACGCATGAGTCTTTCAGTTAAGGTTTGTTCCAGTGAGATATTTGGCAATATTTTTGCTCGGATGTCGAGCTGGTTAGTGTCTCTTTATTCTCGAACAACGTTGAGGCTCGCAGCTCAGATATATGTCGAGAAAAATATCCTCATTCGCAGCCATGTTTTCTTATGTTTATGAGTGTACACGTGTATTGCCGCATAGGCCTATGCCGCCAGTGTCCTGACGCATGAGTCTCTCAGTTTGGGTTTTTTCCAGTGAGAAATGTGGCAATATTTTGGCTCGGATGTCGAGCTGGTGAGTGTCTCTTCATTCTCGAACAACGTTGAGGCTCGCAGCTCAGATATATGTCGAGAAAAATATCCTCATTCGCAGCCATGTTTTCTGATGTGTTTGTATGTACACGTGTAGTGCCACATACGCATATGCCGCCAGTGTCCTGACGCATGAGTCTCTAAGTTTAGGTTTGTTCCAGTGAGAAATTTGGCAATATTTTGGCTCAGATGTCGAGCTGGTGAGTGTCTCTTCATTCTCGAACAACGTTGAGGTTCGCAGCTCAGATATAAATTCATAAAATTATCCTCATTCGCACCCATGTTTTTTATGTTTATGTGTGTACACGTGTATTGCCGCATAGGCCTATGCCGCCAGTGTCCTGACGCATGTGTCTCAAAGTTTTGGTCTCATCCGGTGAGAATTTTGGCGATATGTTAGCTCAGATGTGGAGGTGGTGAATGTCTCTTCATTCTCCAACAACGTTGAGGTTCTCAGCTCAGATATATGTCGAGAAAAATATCCTCATTCGCAGGCATGTTTTCTGATGTGTTTGTATGTACACGTGTATTGCCACATAGGCATATGCCGCCAGTGTCCTGACGCATGAGTCTCTCAGTTTAGATTTGTTCCAGTGAGAAATTTGGCAATATTTTGGCTCAGATGTCGAGCTGGTGAGTGTCTCCTCATTCTCGAACAACGTTGAGGTTCGCAGCTCAGATATATGTCGAGAACATTATCCTCATTCGCAGCCATGTTTTCTGATGTGTATGTATGTACACGTGTATTGCCACATAGGCCTATGCCGCCAGTATCCTGACGCATGAGTCTCTCAGTTTATGTTTGTTCCAGTGAGAAATTTGGCAATATTTTGGCTCAGATGTCGAGCTGGTGAGTGTCTCTTCGTTCTCGAACAACGTTGAGGTTCGCAGCTCAGATATATGTCGAGAACATTATCATGTAACCAGTGTCCAGAAGCATGAGTCTCACAGTTTGGTTTTTTTTTCCAGTGAGAAATTTGGCAATATTTTGGCTCAGATGTCGAGCTGGTGAGTGTCTCTTCATTCTCGAACAACGTTGAGGTTCGCAGCTCAGATATATGTCGAGAACATTATCCTCATTCGCAGCCATGTTTTCTGATGCGTATGTATGTACACGTGTATCGCCATATAGGCATATGCCGCCAGTGTCCTGACGCATGAGTCTCTCAGTTTAGGTTTGTTCCAGTGAGACATTTTGCAATATTTTGGCTCAAATGTCGAGCTGGTGAGTGTCTCTTCATTCTCGAACAACGTTGAGATTCGCAGCTCAGATATATGTCGAGAACATTATCCTCATTCGCAGCCATGTTTTCTGATGTGTATGTTTGTACACGTGTATTGCCACATAGGCCTATACCGCCAGTATCCTGACGCATGAGTCTCTCAGTTTGGTGGTTTTTTTTCAGTGAGAAATTTGGCAATATTTTGGCTCGGATGTCGAGCTTGTGAGTGTCTCTTCATTCTCGAACAACGTTGAGATTCGCAGCTCAGATATATGTCGAGAACATTATCCTCATTCACAGCCATGTTTTCTTATGTTTATGCGTGTACACGTGTATTGCCGCATAGGCCTATGCCGCCAGTGTCCTGACGCATGTGTCTCAACGTTTTGGTCTCTTCCGGTGAGAATTTTGGCGATATGTTAGCTCAGATATGGAGGTGGTGAATGTCTCTTCATTCTCCAACAACGTTGAGGTTCGCAGCTCAGATATATGTCGAGACAAATATCCTCATTCGCAGGCATGTTTTCTGATGTGTTTGTATGTACACGTGTATTGCCACATAGGCATATGCCGCCAGTGTCCTGACGCATGAGTCTCTCAGTTTAGGTTTGTTCCAGTGAGAAATTTGGCAATATTTTGGCTCAGATGTCGAGCTGGTTAGTGTCTCCTCATTCTCGAACAACGTTGAGGTTCGCAGCTCAGATATATGTCGAGAACATTATCCTCATTCGCAGCCATGTTTTCTGATGTGTTTGTATGTACACGTGTATTGCCACATAGGCATATGCCGCCAGTGTCCTGACGCATGAGTCTCTCAGTTTAGGTTTGTTCCAGTGAGAAATTTTGCAATATTTTAGCTCAAATGTCGAGCTGGTGAGTGTCTGTTCATTCTCGAACAACGTTGAGGTTCACAGCTCAGATATAAGTTCATAAAATTATCCTCATTCGCAGCCATGTTTTCTTATGTTTATGCGTGTACACGTGTATTGCCACATAGGCATATGCCGCCAGTGTCCTGACGCATGAGTCTCTCAGTTTAGGTTTGTTCCAGTGAGAAATTTAGCAATATTTTGGCTCAGATGTCGAGCTGATGAGTGTCTCTTCATTCTCGAACAACGTTGAGGTTCGCAGCTCAGATACATGTCGAGAACATTATCATGTCACCAGTGTCCAGAAGCATGAGTCTCACAGTTTGGGATTTTTTTCCAGTGAGAAATTTGGCAATATTTTGGCTCAGATGTCGAGCTGGTGAGTGTCTCTTCATTCTCGAACAACGTTGAGGTTCGCAGCTCAGATATATGTCGAGAACATTATCCTCATTCGCAGCCATGTTTTCTGATGTGTTTGCATGTACACGTGTAGTGCCACATAGGCATATGGCGCCAGTGTCCTGACGCATGAGTCTCTCAGTTTAGGTTTGTTCCAGTGAGAAATTTGGCAATATTTTGGCTCAGATGTCGAGCTGGTTAGTGTCTCTTCATTCTCGAACAACATTGAGGTTCGCAGCTCAGATATAAGTTCATAAAATTATCCTCATTCGCAGCCATGTTTTCTTATGTTTATGCGTGTACACGTGTATTGCCGCATAGGCCTATGCCGCCATTGTCCTGACGCATGTGTCTCAAAGTTTTGGTCTCTTCCGGTGAGAATTTTGGCGATATGTTAGCTCAGATGTGGAGGTGGTGAATGTTTCTTCATTCTCCAACAACGTTGAGGTTCGCAGCTCAGATTTATGTCGAGAAAAATATCCTCATTCGCAGGCATGTTTTCTGATGTGTTTGTATGTACACGTGTATTGCCACATAGGCATATGCCGCCAGTGTCCTGACGCATGAGTCTCTCAGTTTAGGTTTGTTCCAGTGAGAAATTTGGCAATATTTTGGCTCAGATGTCGAGCTGGTGAGTGTCTCCTCATTCTCGAACAACGTTGAGGTTCGCAGCTCAGATATATGTCGAGAACATTATCTTCATTCGCAGCCATGTTTTCTGATGTGTATGTATGTACACGTGTATTGCCAAATAGGCCTATGCCGCCAGTATCCTGACGCATGAGTCTCCCCGTTTAGGTTTGTTCCAGTGAGAAATTTGGCAATATTTTGGCTCAGATGTCGAGCTGGTTAGTGTCTCTTCATTCTCGAACAACGTTGAGGTTCGCAGCTCAGATATATGTCGAGAAAAATATCCTCATTCGCAGCCATGTTTTCTGATGTGTTTGTATGTACACGTGTAGTGCCACATAGGCATATGCCGCCAGTGTCCTGACGCATGAGTCTCTCAGTTTAAGTTTGTTCCAGTGAGAAATTTGGCAAAATTTTGGCTCAGATGTCGAGCTGATGAGTGTCTCTTCATTCTCAAACAACGTTGAGGTTCGCAGCTCAGATACATGTCGAGAACATTATCAGGTCACCAGTGTCCAGAAGCATGACTCTCACAGTTTGGTTTTTTTTTCAGTGAGAAATTTGGCAATATTTTGTCTCGGATGTCGAGCTTGTGAGTGTCTCTTCATTCTCGAACAACGTTGAGGCTCGCAGCTCAGATATATGTCGAGAAAAATATTCTCATTCGCAGCCATGTTTTCTGATGTGTTTGCATGTACACGTGTAGTGCCACATAGGCATATGCCGCCAGTGTCCTGACGCATGAGTCTCTCAGTTTAGGTTTGTTCCAGTGAGAAATTTGGCAATATTTTGGCTCAGATGTCGAGCTGGTTAGTGTCTCTTCATTCTCGAACAACGTTGAGGTTCGCAGCTCAGATATATGTCGAGAACATTATCCTCATTCGCAGCCATGTTTTCTGATGTGTTTGTATGTACACGTGTAGTGCCACATAGGCATATGCCGCCAGTGTCCTGACGCATGAGTCTCTAAGTTTAGGTTTGTTCCAGTGAGAAATTTGGCAATATTTTGGCTCAGATGTCGAGCCGGTGAGTGTCTCTTCATTCTCGAACAACGTTAAGGTTCGCAGCTCAGATATAAGTTCATAAAATTATCCTCATTCGCAGCCATGTTTTTTATGTTCATGCGTGTACACGTGTATTGCCGCATAGGCCTATGCCGCCAGTGTCCTGACGCATGTGTCTCAAAGTTTGGGTCTCTTCCGGTGAGAATGTTGGCGATATGTTAGCTCAGATGTGGAGGTGGTAAATGTCTCTTCATTCTCGAACAACGTTGAGGCTCGCAGCTCAGATATATGTCGAGAAAAATATCCTCATTCGCAGCCATGTTTTCTGATGTGTTTGCATGTACACGTGTAGTGCCACATAGGCATATGCCGCCAGTGTCCTGACGCATGAGTCTCTCAGTTTAGGTTTGTTCCAGTGAGAAATTTGGCAATATTTTGGCTCGGATGTCGAGCCGGTGAGTGTCTCTTCATTCTCGAACAACGTTGAGGCTCGCAGCTCAGATATATGTCGAGAAAAATATCCTCATTCGCAGCCATGTTTTCTTATGTTTATGAGTGTACACGTGTATTGCCGCATAGGCCTATGCCGCCAGTGTCCTGACGCATGTGTTTCAAAGTTTTGGTCTCTTCCAGTGAGAATTTTGGCGATATGTTAGCTCAGATGTGGAGGTGGTGAATGTCTCTTCATTCTCCAACAACGTTGAGGTTCGCAGCTCAGATATATGTCGTGAACAATATGCTCATTCGCAGCCATGTTTTCTGATGTGTTTGTATGTACACGTGTATTGCCACATATGCATATGCCGCCAGTGTCCTGACGCATGAGTCTCTCAGTTTAGGTTTGTTCCAGTGAGAAATTTGGTAATATTTTGGCTCAGATGTTGAGCTGGTGAGTGTCTCCTCATTCTCGAACAACTCTGAGGTTCGCAGCTCAGATTTATGTCGAGAACATTATCCTCATTCGCAGCCATGTTTTCTGATGTGTATGTATGTACACGTGTATTGCCACATATGCCTATGCCGCCAGTATTCTGACGCATGAGTCTCTCAGTTTGGGTTTTTTCCAGTGAGAAATTTGGCAATATTTTGGCTCGGATGTCGATCTCGTGAGTGTCTTTATAATCTCGAACAACGTTGAGGCTCGCAGCTTAGATATATGTCGAGAAAAATATCCTCATTCGCAGCCTTGTTTTCTGAAGTGTTTGTATGTACACGTGTAGTGCCACATAGGCATATGCCGCCAGTGTCCTGACGCATGAGTCTCTCAGTTTAGGTTTGTTCCAGTGAGAAATTTGGCAATATTTTGGCTCAGATGTCGAGCTGATGAGTGTCTCTTCATTCTCGAACAACGTTGAGGTTCGCAGCTCAGATACATGTCGAGAACATTATCATGTCACCAGTGTCCAGAAGCATGAGTCTCACAGTTTGGTTTTTTTGCCAGTGAGAAATTTGGCAATATTTTGGCTCGGATGTCGAGCTTGTGAGTGTCTCTTCATTCTCGAACAACGTTGAGGCTCGCAGCTCAGATATATGTCGAGAAAAATATCCTCATTCGCAGTCATGTTTTATGATGTGTTTGTATGTACACGTGTAGTGCCACATAGGCATATGCCGCCAGTGTCCTGACGCATGAGTCTCTCAGTTTAGGTTTGTTCCAGTGAGAAATTTGGTAATATTTTGGCTCAGATGTCGAGTTGGTGAGTGTCTCTTCATTCTCGAACAACGTTGAGGTTCGCAGCTCAGATATATGTCGAGAACATTATCCTTATTCGCAGCCATGTTTTCTGATGTGTATGTATGTACACGTGTATTGCCACATAGGCCTATGCCGCCAGTGTCCTGACGCATGAGTCTCTCAGTTTAGGTTTGTTCCAGCGAGAAATTTGGCAATATTTTGGCTCAGATGTCGAGCTGGTGAGTGTCTCTATTATCTCGAACAACGTTGAGGCTCGCAGCTCAGATATATGTCAAGAAAAATATCCTCATTCGCAGCCATGTTTTCTGATGTGTTTGTATGTACACGTGTAGTGCCACATAGGCATATGCCGCCAGTGTCCTGACGCATGAGTCTCTAAGTTTAGGTTTGTTCCAGTGAGAAATTTGGCAATATTTTGGCTCAGATGTCGAGCTGGTGAGTGTCTCTTTATTCTCGAACAACGTTGAGGTTCGCAGCTCAGATATAAGTTCATCAAATTATCCTCATTCGCAGCCATGTTTTGTTATGTTTATGCGTGTACACGTGTATTGCCGCATAGGCCTATGCCGCCAGTGTCCTGACGCATGTGTCTCAAAGTTTTGGTCTCTTCCGGTGAGAATGTTGGCGATATGTTAGCTCAGATGTGGAGGTGGTAAATGTCTCTTCATTCTCGAACAACGTTGAGGCTAGCAGCTCAGATATATGTCGAGAAAAATATCCTCATTCGCAGCCATGTTTTCTGATGTGATTGCATGTACACGTGTAGTGCCACATAGGCATATGCCGCCAGTGTCCTGACGCATGAGTCTCTCAGTTTAGGTTTGTTCCAGTGAGAAATTTGGCAATATTTTGGCTCGGATGTCGAGCCGGTGAGTGTCTCTTCATTCTCGAACAACGTTGAGGCTCGCAGCTCAGATATATGTCGAGAAAAATATCCTCATTCGCAGCCATGTTTTCTTATGTTTATGAGTGTACACGTGTATTGCCGCATAGGCCTATGCCGCCAGTGTCCTGACGCATGTGTTTCAAAGTTTTGGTCTCTTCCGGTGAGAATTTTGGCGATATGTTAGCTCAGATGTGGAGGTGGTGAATGTCTCTTCATTCTCCAATAACGTTGAGGTTCGCAGCTCAGATATATGTCGTGAAAAATATGCTCATTCGCAGCCATGTTTTCTGATGTGTTTGTATGTACACGTGTATTGCCACATATGCATATGCCGCCAGTGTCCTGACGCATGAGTCTCTCAGTTTAGGTTTGTTCCAGTGAGAAATTTGGTAATATTTTGGCTCAGATGTTGAGCTGGTGAGTGTCTCCTCATTCTCGAACAACTCTGAGGTTCGCAGCTCAGATTTATGTCGAGAACATTATCCTCATTCGCAGCCATGTTTTCTGATGTGTATGTATGTACACGTGTATTGCCACATAGGCCTATGCCGCCAGTATCCTGACGCATGAGTCTCTCAGTTTGGGTTTTTTCCAGTGAGAAATTTGGCAATATTTTGGCTCGAATGTCGAGCTGGTGAGTGTCTCTATAATCTCGAACAACGTTGAGGCTCGCAGCTCAGATATATGTCGAGAAAAATATCCTCATTCGCAGCCATGTTTTCTGATGTGTTTGTATGTACACGTGTAGTGCCACATAGGCATATGCCGCCAGTGTCCTGACGCATGAGTCTCTCAGTTTAGGTTTGTTCCAGTGAGAAATTTTGCAATATTTTGGCTCAGATGTCGAGCTGATGAGTGTCTCTTCATTCTCGAACAACGTTGAGGTTCGCAGCTCAGATACATGTCGAGAACATTATCATGTCACCAGTGTCCAGAAGCTTGAGTCTCACAGTTTGGTTTTTTTTCCAGTGAGAAATTTGGCAATATTTTGGCTCGGATGTCGAGCTTGTGAGTGTCTCTTCATTCTCGATCAACGTTGAGGCTCGCAGCTCAGATATATGTCGAGAAAAATATCATCATTCGCAGCCATGTTTTCTGATGTGTTTGCATGTACACGTGTAGTGCCACATAGGCCTATGCCGCCAGTATCCTGACGCATGAGTCTCTCAGTTTAGGTTTTTTCCAGTGAGAAATTTGGCAATATTTTGGCTCGGATGTCGAGCTGGTGAGTGTCTCTTCATTCTCGAACAACGTTGAGGCTCGCAGCTCAGATATATGTCGAGAAAAATATCCTCATTTGCAGCCATGTTTTCTGATGTGTTTGTATGTACACGTGTAGTGCCACATAGGCATATGCCGCCAGTGTCCTGACGCATAAGTCTCTAAGTTTAGGTTTGTTCCAGTGAGAACTTTGGCAATATTTTGGCTCAGATGTCGAGCTGGTGAGTGTCTCTTCATTCTCGAACAACGTTGAGGTTCGCAGCTCAGATATATGTCGAGAACATTATCCTCATTCGCAGCCATGTTTTCTGATGTGTTTGTATGTACACGTGTATTGCCACATAGGCATATGCCGCCAGTGTCCTGACGCATGTGTCTCAAAGTTTTGGTCTCTTCCGGTGAGAATTTTGGCGATATGTTACCTCAGATGTGGAGGTGGTGAATGTCTCTTCATTCTCCAACAACGTTGAGGTTTGCAGCTCAGATATATGTCGAGAAAAATATCCTCATTCGCAGGCATGTTTTCTGATGTGTTTGTATGTACACGTGTATTGCCACATAGGCATATGCCGCCAGTGTCCTGACGCATGAGTCTCTCAGTTTAGGTTTGTTCCAGTGAGAAATTTGGCAATATTTTGGCTCAGATGTCGAGCTGGTGAGTGTCTCCTCATTCTCGAACAACGTTGAGGTTCGCAGCTCAGATATATGTCGAGAACATTATCCTCATTCGCAGCCATGTTTTCTGATGTGTTTGTATGTACACGTGTATTGCCACATAGGCATATGCCGCCAGTGTCGTGACGCATGAGTCTCTCAGTTTAGGTTTGTTCCAGTGAGAAATTTTGCAATATTTTGGCTCAAATGTCGAGCTGGTGAGTGTCTGTTCATTCTCGAACAACGTTGAGGTTCACAGCTCAGATATAAGTTCATAAAATTATCCTCATTCGCAGCCATGTTTTCTTATGTTTATGCGTTTGTTTTTGATTGAAATAGGGGACGTAGGACAAAGGGAACAATGGGGTCCCCTATTCCGCAAAGGTCCCCGATTCAGACTCGTGTGCAAATCCTATGGCGATCATCCGAAAACGTTAGAGTACAAACAAAAGAGGGAAGACGGTCGGACAATGCCCCGTCCCCTATTGACGGCATTTACCCACTTGTGTGCGTGTACACGTGTATTGCCGTATAGGCCTATGCCGCCAGTGTCCCGACGCATGTGTCTGAAAGTTTTGGTCTCTTCCGGTGAAAATTTTGGCGATATTTTGGCTCAGATGTCGAGCTGGTGAGTGTCTCTTCATTCTCGAACAACGTTGAGGTTCGCAGCTCAGATATAAGTTCATAAAATTATCCTCATTCACAGCCATGTTTTCTTATGTTTATGCGTGTACACGTGTATTGCCGCATAGGCCTATGCCGCCAGTGTCCTGACGCATGTGTCTCAACGTTTTGGTCTCTTCCGGTGAGAATTTTGGCGATATGTTAGCTCAGATATGGAGGTGGTGAATGTCTCTTCATTCTCCAACAACGTTGAGGTTCTCAGCTCAGGTTATGTCGAGACAAATATCCTCATTCGCAGGCATGTTTTCTGATGTGTTTGTATGTACACGTGTATTGCCACATAGGCATATGCCGCCAGTGTCCTGACGCATGAGTCTCTCAGTTTAGGTTTGTTCCAGTGAGAAATTTGGCAATATTTTGGCTCAGATGTCGAGCTGGTGAGTGTCTCCTCATTCTCGAACAACGTTGAGGTTCGCAGCTCAGATATAAGTTCATAAAATTATCCTCATTCGCAGCCATGTTTTCTTATGTTTATGCGTGTACACGTGTATTGCCACATAGGCATATGCCGCCAGTGTCCTGACGCATGAGTCTCTCAGTTTAGGTTTGTTCCAGTGAGAAATTTGGCAATATTTTGGCTCAGATGTCGAGCTGATGAGTGTCTCTTCATTCTCGAACAACGTTGAGGTTCGCAGCTCAGATACATGTCGAGAACATTATCATGTCACCAGTGTCCAGAAGCATGAGTCTCACAGTTTTTTTTTTTTTCCAGTGAGAAATTTGGCAATATTTTGGCTCAGATGTCGAGCTGGTGAGTGTCTCTTCATTCTCGAACAACGTTGAGGTTCGCAGCTCAGATATATGTCGAGAACATTATCCTCATTCGCAGCCATGTTTTCTGATGCGTATGTATGTACACGTGTATTGCCACATAGGCATATGCCGCCAGTGTCCTGACGCATGAGTCTCTCAGTTTAGGTTTGTTCCAGTGAGACATTTTGCAATATTTTGGCTCAAATGTCGAGCTGGTGAGTGTCTCTTCATTCTCGAACAACGTTGAGGTTCGCAGCTCAGATATATGTCGAGAACATTATCCTCATTCGCAGCCATGTTTTCTGATGTGTATGTTTGTACACGTGTATTGCCACATAGGCCTATGCCGCCAGTATCCTGACGCATGAGTCTCTCAGTTTGGTGGTTTTTTTTCAGTGAGAAATTTGGCAATATTTTGGCTCGGATGTCGAGCTTGTGAGTGTCTCTTCATTCTCGAACAACGTTGAGGCTCGCAGCTCAGATAAAAGTCGAGAAAAATATCCTCATTCGCAGCCATGTTTTCTGATGTGTTTGCATGTACACGTGTAGTGCCACATAGGCATATGCCGCCAGTGTCCTGACGCATGAGTCTCTCAGTTTAGGTTTGTTCCAGTGTGAAATTTGGCAATATTTTGGCTCAGATGTCGACTTTGTTAGTGTCTCTTCATTCTCGAACAACGTTGAGGTTCGCAGCTCAGATATATGTCGAGAACATTATCCTCATTCGCAGCCATTTTTCTGATGTGTTTGTATGTACACGTGTAGTGCCACATAGGCATATGCCGCCAGTGTCCTGACGCATGAGTCTCTCAGTTTAGGTTTGTTCCAGTGAGAAACTTGGCAATATTTTGGCTCAGATGTCGAGCTGATGAGTGTCTCTTCATTCTCGAACAACGTTGAGGTTCGCAGCTCAGATACATGTCGAGAACATTATCATGTCACCAGTGTCCAGAAGCATGAGTCTCACAGTTTGGTTTTTTTTTCCAGTGAGAAATTTGGCAATATTTTGGCTCAGATGTCGAGCTGGTGAGTGTCTCTTCATTCTCGAACAACGTTGAGGTTCGCAGCTCAGATATATGTCGAGAACATTATCCTCATTTGCAGCCATGTTTTCTGATGCGTATGTATGTACACGTGTATTGCCACATAGGCATATGCCGCCAGTGTCCTGACGCATGAGTCTCTCAGTTTAGGTTTGTTCCAGTGAGACATTTTGCAATATTTTGGCTCAAATGTCGAGCTGGTGAGTGTCTCTTCATTCTCAAACAACGTTGAGGTTCGCAGCTCAGATATATGTCGAGAACATTATCCTCATTCGCAGCCATGTTTTCTGATGTGTATGTTTGTACACGTGTATTGCCAGATAGGCCTATGCCGCCAGTATCCTGACGCATGAGTCTCTCAGTTTGGTGGGTTTTTTTCAGTGAGAAATTTGGCAATATTTTGGCTCGGATGTCGAGCTTGTGAGTGTCTCTTCATTCTCGAACAACGTTGAGGCTCGCAGCTCAGATAAAAGTCGAGAAAAATATCCTCATTCGCAGCCATGTTTTCTGATGTGTTTGCATGTACACGTGTAGTGCCACATAGGCATATGCCGCCAGTGTCCTGACGCATGAGTCTCTCAGTTTAGGTTTGTTCCAGTGAGAAACTTGGCAATATTTTGGCTCAGATGTCGAGCTGATAAGTGTCTCTTCAATCTCGAACAACGTTGAGGTTCGCAGCTCAGATACATGTCGAGAACATTATCATGTCACCAGTGAACAGAAGCATGAGTCTCACAGTTTGGTTTTTTTTTTCAGTGAGAAATTTGGCAATATTTTGGCTCGGATGTCGAGCTTGTGAGTGTCTCTTCATTCTCGAACAACGTTGAGGCTCGCAGCTGAGATATATGTCGAGAAAAATATCCTCATTCGCAGCCATGTTTTCTGATGTGTTTGCATGTACACGTGTAGTGCCACATAGGCATATGGCGCCAGTGTCCTGACGCATGAGTCTCTCAGTTTAGGTTTGTTCCAGTGAGAAATTTGGCAATATTTTGGCTCGGATGTCGAGCTTGTGAGTGTCTCTTCATTCTCGAACAACGTTGAGGCTCGCAGCTCAGATAAAAGTCGAGAAAAATATCCTCATTCGCAGCCATGTTTTCTGATGTGTTTGCATGTACACGTGTAGTGCCACATAGGCATATGCCGCCAGTGTCCTGACGCATGAGTCTCTCAGTTTAGGTTTGTTCCAGTGTGAAATTTGGCAATATTTTGGCTCAGATGTCGACTTTGTTAGTGTCTCTTCATTCTCGAACAACGTTGAGGTTCGCAGCTCAGATATATGTCGAGAACATTATCCTCATTCGCAGCCATTTTTCTGATGTGTTTGTATGTACACGTGTAGTGCCACATAGGCATATGCCGCCAGTGTCCTGACGCATGAGTCTCTCAGTTTAGGTTTGTTCCAGTGAGAAACTTGGCAATATTTTGGCTCAGATGTCGAGCTGATGAGTGTCTCTTCATTCTCGAACAACGTTGAGGTTCGCAGCTCAGATACATGTCGAGAACATTATCATGTCACCAGTGTCCAGAAGCATGAGTCTCACAGTTTGGTTTTTTTTTCCAGTGCGAAATTTGGCAATATTTTGGCTCAGATGTCGAGCTGGTGAGTGTCTCTTCATTCTCGAACAACGTTGAGGTTCGCAGCTCAGATATATGTCGAGAACATTATCCTCATTTGCAGCCATGTTTTCTGATGCGTATGTATGTACACGTGTATTGCCACATAGGCATATGCCGCCAGTGTCCTGACGCATGAGTCTCTCAGTTTAGGTTTGTTCCAGTGAGACATTTTGCAATATTTTGGCTCAAATGTCGAGCTGGTGAGTGTCTCTTCATTCTCAAACAACGTTGAGGTTCGCAGCTCAGATATATGTCGAGAACATTATCCTCATTCGCAGCCATGTTTTCTGATGTGTATGTTTGTACACGTGTATTGCCAGATAGGCCTATGCCGCCAGTATCCTGACGCATGAGTCTCTCAGTTTGGTGGGTTTTTTTCAGTGAGAAATTTGGCAATATTTTGGCTCGGATGTCGAGCTTGTGAGTGTCTCTTCATTCTCGAACAACGTTGAGGCTCGCAGCTCAGATAAAAGTCGAGAAAAATATCCTCATTCGCAGCCATGTTTTCTGATGTGTTTGCATGTACACGTGTAGTGCCACATAGGCATATGCCGCCAGTGTCCTGACGCATGAGTCTCTCAGTTTAGGTTTGTTCCAGTGTGAAATTTGGCAATATTTTGGCTCAGATGTCGACTTTGTTAGTGTCTCTTCATTCTCGAACAACGTTGAGGTTCGCAGCTCAGATATATGTCGAGAACATTATCCTCATTCGCAGCCATTTTTCTGATGTGTTTGTATGTACACGTGTAGTGCCACATAGGCATATGCCGCCAGTGTCCTGACGCATGAGTCTCTCAGTTTAGGTTTGTTCCAGTGAGAAACTTGGCAATATTTTGGCTCAGATGTCGAGCTGATGAGTGTCTCTTCATTCTCGAACAACGTTGAGGTTCGCAGCTCAGATACATGTCGAGAACATTATCATGTCACCAGTGAACAGAAGCATGAGTCTCACAGTTTGGGTTTTTTTTTCAGTGAGAAATTTGGCAATATTTTGGCTCGGATGTCGAGCTTGTGAGTGTCTCTTCATTCTCGAACAACGTTGAGGCTCGCAGCTGAGATATATGTCGAGAAAAATATCCTCATTCGCAGCCATGTTTTCTGATGTGTTTGCATGTACACGTGTAGTGCCACATAGGCATATGGCGCCAGTGTCCTGACGCATGAGTCTCTCAGTTTAGGTTTGTTCCAGTGAGAAATTTTGCAATATTTTGGCTCAGATGTCGAGCTGGTTAGTGTCTCTTCATTCTCGAACAACGTTGAGGTTCGCAGCTCAGATATAAGTTCATAAAATTATCCTCATTCGCAGCCATGTTTTCTTATGTTTATGCGTGTACACGTGTATTGCCGCATAGGCCTATGCCGCCATTGTCCTGACGCATGTGTCTCAAAGTTTTGGTCTCTTCCGGTGAGAATTTTGGCGATATGTTATCTCAGATGTGGAGGTGGTGAATGTTTCTTCATTCTCCAACAACGTTGAGGTTCGCAGCTCAGATTTATGTCGAGAAAAATATCCTCATTCGCAGGCATGTTTTCTGATGTGTTTGTATGTACACATGTATTGCCACATAGGCATATGCCGCCAGTGTCCTGACGCATGAGTCTCTCAGTTTAGGTTTGTTCCAGTGAGAAATTTGGCAATATTTTGGCTCAGATGTCGAGCTTGTGAGTGTCTCCTCATTCTCGAACAACGTTGAGGTTCGCAGCTCAGATATATGTCGAGAACATTATCTTCATTTGCAGCCATGTTTTCTGATGTGTATGTATGTACACGTGTATTGCCAAATAGGCCTATGCCGCCAGTATCCTGACGCATGAGTCTCTCCGTTTAGGTTTGTTCCAGTGAGAAATTTGGCAATATTTTGGCTCAGATGTCGAGCTTGTGAGTGTCTCTTCATTCTCGAACAACGTTGAGGCTCGCAGCTCAGATAAAAGTCGATACAAATATCCTCATTCGCAGCCATGTTTTCTGATGTGTTTGCATGTACACGTGTAGTGCCACATAGGCATATGCCGCCAGTGTCCTGACGCATGAGTCTCTCAGTTTAGGTTTGTTCCAGTGTGAAATTTGGCAATATTTTGGCTCAGATGTCGACTTTGTTAGTGTCTCTTCATTCTCGAACAACGTTGAGGTTCGCAGCTCAGATATATGTCGAGAACATTATCCTCATTCGCAGCCATTTTTCTGATGTGTTTGTATGTACACGTGTAGTGCCACATAGGCATATGCCGCCAGTGTCCTGACGCATGAGTCTCTCAGTTTAGGTTTGTTCCAGTGAGAAACTTGGCAATATTTTGGCTCAGATGTCGAGCTGATGAGTGTCTCTTCATTCTCGAACAACGTTGAGGTTCGCAGCTCAGATACATGTCGAGAACATTATCATGTCACCAGTGAACAGAAGCATGAGTCTCACAGTTTGGTGTTTTTTTTCAGTGAGAAATTTGGCAATATTTTGGCTCGGATGTCGAGCTTGTGAGTGTCTCTTCATTCTCGAACAACGTTGAGGCTCGCAGCTGAGATATATGTCGAGAAACATATCCTCATTCGCAGCCATGTTTTCTGATGTGTTTGCATGTACACGTGTAGTGCCACATAGGCATATGGCGCCAGTGTCCTGACGCATGAGTCTCTCAGTTTAGGTTTGTTCCAGTGAGAAATTTGGCAATATTTTGGCTCAGATGTCGAGCTGGTTAGTGTCTCTTCATTCTCGAACAACGTTGAGGTTCGCAGCTCAGATATAAGTTCATAAAATTATCCTCATTCGCAGCCATGTTTTCTTATGTTTATGCGTGTACACGTGTATTGCCGCAGAGGCCTATGCCGCCATTGTCCTGACGCATGTGTCTCAAAGTTTTGGTCTCTTCCGGTGAGAATTTTGGCGATATGTTATCTCAGATGTGGAGGTGGTGAATGTTTCTTCATTCTCCAACAACGTTGAGGTTCGCAGCTCAGATTTATGTCGAGAAAAATATCCTCATTCGCAGGCATGTTTTCTGATGTGTTTGTATGTACACGTGTATTGCCACATAGGCATATGCCGCCAGTGTCCTGACGCATGAGTCTCTCAGTTTAGGTTTGTTCCATTGAGAAATTTGGCAATATTTTGGCTCAGATGTTGAGCTTGTGAGTGTCTACTCATTCTCGAACAACGTTGAGGTTCGCAGCTCAGATATATGTCGAGAACATTATCTTCATTCGCAGCCATGTTTTCTGATGTGTATGTATGTACACGTGTATTGCCAAATAGGCCTATGCCGCCAGTATCCTGACGCATGAGTCTCTCCGTTTAGGTTTGTTCCAGTGAGAAATTTGGCAATATTTTGGCTCAGATGTCGAGCTGGTTAGTGTCTCTTCATTCTCGAACAACGTTGAGGTTCGCAGCTCAGATATATGTCGAGAAAAATATCCTCCTTCGCAGCCATGTTTTCTGATGTGTTTGTATGTACACGTGTAGTGCCACATAGGCATATGCCGCCAGTGTCCTGACGCATGAGTCTCTCAGGTTAGGTTTGTTACAGTGAGAAATTTGGCAAAATTTTGGCTCAGATGTCGAGCTGATGAGTGTCTCTTCATTCTCAAACAACGTTGAGGTTCGCAGCTCAGATACATGTCGAGAACATTATCAGGTCACCAGTGTCCAGAAGCATGACTCTCACAGTTTGGTTTTTTTTTCAGTGAGAAATTTGGCAATATTTTGGCTCGGATGTCGAGCTTGTGAGTGTCTCTTCATTCTCGAACAACGTTGAGGCTCGCAGCTCAGATATATGTCGAGAAAAATATCCTCATTCGCAGCCATGTTTTCTGATGTGTTTGCATGTACACGTGTAGTGCCACATAGGCATATGGCGCCAGTGTCCTGACGCATGAGTCTCTCAGTTTAGGTTTGTTCCAGTGAGAAATTTGGCAATATTTTGGCTCAGATGTCGAGCTGGTTAGTGTCTCTTCATTCTCGAACAACGTTGAGGTTCGCAGCTCAGATATAAGTTCATAAAATTATCCTCATTCGCAGCCATGTTTTCTTATGTTTATGCGTGTACACGTGTATTGCCGCATAGGCCTATGCCGCCATTGTCCTGACGCATGTGTCTCAAAGTTTTGGTCTCTTCCGGTGAGAATTTTGGCGATATGTTAGCTCAGATGTGGAGGTGGTGAATGTTTCTTCATTCTCCAACAACGTTGAGGTTCGCAGCTCAGATTTATGTCGAGAAAAATATCCTCATTCGCAGGCATGTTTTCTGATGTGTTTGTATGTACACGTGTATTGCCACATAGGCATATGCCGCCAGTGTCCTGACGCATGAGTCTCTCAGTTTAGGTTTGTTCCAGTGAGAAATTTGGCAATATTTTGGCTCAGATGTCGAGCTGGTTAGTGTCTCTTCATTCTCGAACAACGTTGAGGTTTGCAGCTCAGATATATGTCGAGAACATTATCCTCATTCGCAGCCATGTTTTCTGATGTGTATGTATGTACACGTGTATTACCAAATAGGCCTATGCCGCCAGTATCGTGACGCATGAGTCTCTCAGTTTGGTTTTTTTCCAGTGAGAAATGTGGTAATATTTTGGCTCGGATGTCGAGCTGGTGAGTGTCTCTTCATTCTCGAACAACGTTGAGGTTCGCAGCTCAGATATAAGTTTATAAAATTATCCTCATTCGCAGCCATGTTTTCTTATGTTTATGCGTGTACACGTGTATTGCCGCATAGGCCTATGCCGCCATTGTCCTGACGCATGTGTCTCAAAGTTTTGGTCTCTTCCAGTGAGAATTTTGGCGATATGTTAGCTCAGATGTGGAGGTGGTGAATGTCTCTTCATTCTCCAACAACGTTGAGGTTCGCAGCTCAGATATATGTCGAGAAAAATATCCTCATTCGCAGGCATGTTTTCTGATGTGTTTGTATGTACACGTGTATTGCCACATAGGCATATGCCGCCAGTGTCCTGACGCATGAGTCTCTCAGTTTAGGTTTGTTCCAGTGAGAAATTTGGCAAAATTTTGGCTCAGATGTCGAGCTGATGAGTGTCTCTTCATTCTCAAACAACGTTGAGGTTCGCAGCTCAGATACATGTCGAGAACATTATCAGGTCACCAGTGTCCAGAAGCATGACTCTCACAGTTTGGTTTTTTTTTCAGTGAGAAATTTGGCAATATTTTGGCTCGGATGTCGAGCTTGTGAGTGTCTCTTCATTCTCGAACAACGTTGAGGCTCGCAGCTCAGATATATGTCGAGAAAAATATCCTCATTCGCAGCCATGTTTTCTGATGTGTTTGCATGTACACGTGTAGTGCCACATAGGCATATGCCGCCAGTGTCCTGACGCATGAGTCTCTCAGTTTAGGTTTGTTCCAGTGAGAAATTTGGCAATATTTTGGCTCAGATGTCGAGCTGGTTAGTGTCTCTTCATTCTCGAACAACGTTGAGGTTCGCAGCTCAGATATATGTCGAGAACATTATCCTCATTCGCAGCCATGTTTTCTGATGTGTATGTATGTACACGTGTATTACCACATAGGCCTATGCCGCCAGTATCGTGACGCATGAGTCTCTCAGTTTGGTTTTTTTCCAGTGAGAAATGTGGTAATATTTTGGCTCGGATGTCGAGCTGGTGAGTGTCTCTTCATTCTCGAACAACGTTGAGGTTCGCAGCTCAGATATAAGTTTATACAATTATCCTCATTCGCAGCCATGTTTTCTTATGTTTATGCGTGTACACGTGTATTGCCGCATAGGCCTATGCCGCCATTGTCCTGACGCATGTGTCTCAAAGTTGTGGTCTCTTCCAGTGAGAATTTTGGCGATATGTTAGCTCAGATGTGGAGGTGGTGAATGTCTCTTCATTCTCCAACAACGTTGAGGTTCGCAGCTCAGATATATGTCGAGAAAAATATCCTCATTCGCAGGCATGTTTTCTGATGTGTTTGTATGTACACGTGTATTGCCACATAGGCATATGCCGCCAGTGTCCTGACGCATGAGTCTCTCAGTTTAGGTTTTTTCCAGTGAGAAATTTGGCAATATTTTGGCTCGGATGTCGAGCTGGTGAGTGTCTCTTCATTCTCGAACAACGTTGAGGCTCGCAGCTCAGATATATGTCGAGAAAAATATCCTCATTCGCAGCCATGTTTTCTGATGTGTTTGTATGTACACGTGTAGTGCCACATAGGCATATGCCGCCAGTGTCCTGACGCATAAGTCTCTAAGTTTAGGTTTGTTCCCGTGAGAACTTTGGCAATATTTTGTCTCAGATGTCGAGCTGGTGAGTGTCTCATTATTCTCGAACAACGTTGAGGTTCGCAGCTCAGATATAAGTTCATAAAATTATCCTCATTCACAGCCATGTTTTCTTATGTTTATGCGTGTACACGTGTATTGCCGCATAGGCCTATGCCGCCAGTGTCCTGACGCATGTGTCTCAAAGTTTTGGTCTCTTCCGGTGAGAATTTTGGCGATATGTTAGCTCAGATGTGGAGGTGGTGAATGTCTCTTCATTCTCCAACAACGTTGAGGTTTGCAGCTCAGATATATGTCGAGAAAAATATCCTCATTCGCAGCCATGTTTTCTGATGTGTTTGCATGTACACGTGTAGTGCTACATATGCATATGCCGCCAGTGTCCTGACGCATGAGTCTCTCAGTTTAGGTTTTTTCCAGTGAGAAATTTGGCAATATTTTGGCTCAGATGTCGAGCTGGTGAGTGTCTCTTCATTCTCGAACAACGTTGAGGCTCGCAGCTCAGATATATGTCGAGAAAAATATCCTCATTCGCAGCCATGTTTTCTGATGTGTTTGTATGTACACGTGTAGTGCCTCATAGGCATATGCCGCCAGTGTCCTGACGCATAAGTCTCTAAGTTTAGGTTTGTTCCAGTGAGAACTTTGGCAATATTTTGGCTCAGATGTCGAGCTGGTGAGTGTCTCTTCATTCTCGAACAACGTTGAGGTTCGCAGCTCAGATATAAGTTCATAAAATTATCCTCATTCACAGCCATGTTTTCTTATGTTTATGCGTGTACACGTGTATTGCTGCATAGGCCTATGCCGCCAGTGTCCTGACGCATGTGTCTCAAAGTTTTGGTCTCTTCCGGTGAGAATTTTGGCGATATGTTAGCTCAGATGTGGAGGTGGTGAATGTCTCTTCATTCTCCAACAACGTTGAGGTTTGCAGCTCAGATATATGTCGAGAAAAATATCCTCATTCGCAGGCATGTTTTCTGATGTGTTTGTATGTACACGTGTATTGCCACATAGGCATATGCCGCCAGTGTCCTGACGCATGAGTCTCTCAGTTTAGGTTTGTTCCAGTGAGAAATTTGGCAATATTTTGGCTCAGATGTCGAGCTGGTGAGTGTCTCCTCATTCTCGAACAACGTTGAGGTTCGCAGCTCAGATATATGTCGAGAACATTATCCTCATTCGCAGCCATGTTTTCTGATGTGTTTGTATGTACACGTGTATTGCCACATAGGCATATGCCGCCAGTGTCGTGACGCATGAGTCTCTCAGTTTAGATTTGTTTCAGTGAGAAATTTTGCAATATTTTGGCTCAAATGTCGAGCTGGTGAGTGTCTGTTCATTCTCGAACAACGTTGAGGTTCACAGCTCAGATATAAGTTCATAAAATTATCCTCATTCGCAGCCATGTTTTCTTATGTTTATGCGTGTACACGTGTATTGCCGTATAGGCCTATGCCGCCAGTGTCCCGACGCATGTGTCTCAAAGTTTTGGTCTCTTCCGGTGAGAATTTTGGCGATATTTTGGCTCAGATGTCGAGCTGGTGAGTGTCTCTTCATTCTCGAACAACGTTGAGATTCGCAGCTCAGATATAAGTTCATAAAATTATCCTCATTCACAGCCATGTTTTCTTATGTTTATGCGTGTACACGTGTATTGCCGCATAGGCCTATGCCGCCAGTGTCCCGACGCATGTGTCTCAAAGTTTTGGTCTCTTCCGGTGAGAATTTTGGCGATATTTTGGCTCAGATGTCGAGCTGGTGAGTGTCTCTTTATTCTCGAACAACGTTGAGGCTCGCAGCTCAGATATATGTCGAGAAAAATATCCTCATTCGCAGCCATGTTTTCTGATGTGTTTGCATGTACACGTGTAGTGCCACATAGGCATATGCCGCCAGTGTCCTGACGCATGAGTCTCTCAGTTTAGGTTTGTTCCAGTGAGAAATTTGGCAATATTTTGGCTCAGATGTCGAGCTGGTTAGTGTCTCTTCATTCTCGAACAACGTTGAGGTTCGCAGCTCAGATATATGTCGAGAACATTATCCTCATTCGCAGCCATGTTTTCTGATGTGTATGTATGTACACGTGTATTACCACATAGGCCTATGCCGCCAGTATCGTGACGCATGAGTCTCTCAGTTTGGTTTTTTTCCAGTGAGAAATGTGGTAATATTTTGGCTCGGATGTCGAGCTGGTGAGTGTCTCTTCATTCTCGAACAACGTTGAGGTTCGCAGCTCAGATATAAGTTTATACAATTATCCTCATTCGCAGCCATGTTTTCTTATGTTTATGCGTGTACACGTGTATTGCCGCATAGGCCTATGCCGCCATTGTCCTGACGCATGTGTCTCAAAGTTTTGGTCTCTTCCAGTGAGAATTTTGGCGATATGTTAGCTCAGATGTGGAGGTGGTGAATGTCTCTTCATTCTCCAACAACGTTGAGGTTCGCAGCTCAGATATAAGTTCATAAAATTATCCTCATTCGCAGCCATGTTTTCTTATGTTTATGCGTGTACACGTGTATTGCCACATAGGCATATGCCGCCAGTGTCCTGACGCATGAGTCTCTCAGTTTAGGTTTGTTCCAGTGAGAAATTTGGCAATATTTTGGCTCAGATGTCGAGCTGGTGAGTGTCTCCTCATTCTCGAACAACGTTGAGGTTCGCAGCTTAGATATATGTCGAGAACATTATCCTCATTCGCAGCCATGTTTTCTGATGTGTTTGTATGTACACGTGTATTGCCACATAGGCATATGCCGCCAGTGTCCTGACGCATGAGTCTCTCAGTTTAGGTTTGTTCCAGTGAGAAATTTTGCAATATTTTGGCTCAAATGTCGAGCTGGTGAGTGTCTCCTCATTCTCGAACAACGTTGAGGTTCGCAGCTTAGATATATGTCGAGAACATTATCCTCATTCGCAGCCATGTTTTCTGATGTGTTTGTATGTACACGTGTATTGCCACATAGGCATATGCCGCCAGTGTCCTGACGCATGAGTCTCTCAGTTTAGGTTTGTTCCAGTGAGAAATTTTGCAATATTTTAGCTCAAATGTCGAGCTGGTGAGTGTCTGTTCATTCTCGAACAACGTTGAGGTTCACAGCTCAGATATAAGTTCATAAAATTATCCTCATTCGCAGCCATGTTTTCTTATGTTTATGCGTGTACACGTGTATTGCCACATAGGCATATGCCGCCAGTGTCCTGACGCATGAGTCTCTCAGTTTAGGTTTGTTCCAGTGAGAAATTTGGCAATATTTTGGCTCAGATGTCGAGCTGATGAGTGTCTCTTCATTCTCGAACAACGTTGAGGTTCGCAGCTCAGATACATGTCGAGAACATTATCATGTCACCAGTGTCCAGAAGCATGAGTCTCACAGTTTGGTTTTTTTTTCCAGTGAGAAATTTGGCAATATTTTGGCTCAGATGTCGAGCTGGTGAGTGTCTCTTCATTCTCGAACAACGTTGAGGTTCGCAGCTCAGATATATGTCGAGAACATTATCCTCATTCGCAGCCATGTTTTCTGATGCGTATGTATGTACACGTGTATTGCCACATAGGCATATGCCGCCAGTGTCCTGACGCATGAGTCTCTCAGTTTAGGTTTGTTCCAGTGTGAAATTTGGCAATATTTTGGCTCAGATGTCGACCTTGTTAGTGTCTCTTCATTCTCGAACAACGTTGAGGTTCGCAGCTCAGATATATGTCGAGAACATTATCCTCATTCGCAGCCATTTTTTCTGATGTGTTTGTATGTACACGTGTAGTGCCACATAGGCATATGCCGCCAGTGTCCTGACGCATGAGTCTCTCAGTTTAGGTTTGTTCCAGTGAGAAACTTGGCAATATTTTGGCTCAGATGTCGAGCTGATGAGTGTCTCTTCATTCTCGAACAACGTTGAGGTTCGCAGCTCGGATACATGTCGAGAACATTATCATGTCACCAGTGAACAGAAGCATGAGTCTCACAGTTTGGTTTTTTTTTTCAGTGAGAAATTTGGCAATATTTTGGCTCGGATGTCGAGCTTGTGAGTGTCTCTTCATTCTCGAAAAACGTTGAGGCTCGCAGCTGAGATATATGTCGAGAAAAATATCCTCATTCGCAGCCATGTTTTCTGATGTGTTTGCATGTACACGTGTAGTGCCACATAGGCATATGGCGCCAGTGTCCTGACGCATGAGTCTCTCAGTTTAGGTTTGTTCCAGTGAGAAATTTGGCAATATTTTGGCTCAGATGTCGAGCTGGTTAGTGTCTCTTCATTCTCGAACAACGTTGAGGTTTGCAGCTCAGATATATGTCGAGAACATTATCCTCATTCGCAGCCATGTTTTCTGATGTGTATGTATGTACACGTGTATTACCAAATAGGCCTATGCCGCCAGTATCGTGACGCATGAGTCTCTCAGTTTGGTTTTTTTCCAGTGAGAAATGTGGTAATATTTTGGCTCGGATGTCGAGCTGGTGAGTGTCTCTTCATTCTCGAACAACGTTGAGGTTCGCAGCTCAGATATAAGTTTATAAAATTATCCTCATTCGCAGCCATGTTTTCTTATGTTTATGCGTGTACACGTGTATTGCCGCATAGGCCTATGCCGCCATTGTCCTGACGCATGTGTCTCAAAGTTTTGGTCTCTTCCAGTGAGAATTTTGGCGATATGTTAGCTCAGATGTGGAGGTGGTGAATGTCTCTTCATTCTCCAACAACGTTGAGGTTCGCAGCTCAGATATATGTCGAGAAAAATATCCTCATTCGCAGGCATGTTTTCTGATGTGTTTGTATGTACACGTGTATTGCCACATAGGCATATGCCGCCAGTGTCCTGACGCATGAGTCTCTCAGTTTAGGTTTGTTCCAGTGAGAAATTTGGCAAAATTTTGGATCAGATGTCGAGCTGATGAGTGTCTCTTCATTCTCAAACAACGTTGAGGTTCGCAGCTCAGATACATGTCGAGAACATTATCAGGTCACCAGTGTCCAGAAGCATGACTCTCACAGTTTGGTTTTTTTTTCAGTGAGAAATTTGGCAATATTTTGGCTCGGATGTCGAGCTTGTGAGTGTCTCTTCATTCTCGAACAACGTTGAGGCTCGCAGCTCAGATATATGTCGAGAAAAATATCCTCATTCGCAGCCATGTTTTCTGATGTGTTTGCATGTACACGTGTAGTGCCACATAGGCATATGCCGCCAGTGTCCTGACGCATGAGTCTCTCAGTTTAGGTTTGTTCCAGTGAGAAATTTGGCAATATTTTGGCTCAGATGTCGAGCTGGTTAGTGTCTCTTCATTCTCGAACAACGTTGAGGTTCGCAGCTCAGATATATGTCGAGAACATTATCCTCATTCGCAGCCATGTTTTCTGATGTGTATGTATGTACACGTGTATTACCACATAGGCCTATGCCGCCAGTATCGTGACGCATGAGTCTCTCAGTTTGGTTTTTTTCCAGTGAGAAATGTGGTAATATTTTGGCTCGGATGTCGAGCTGGTGAGTGTCTCTTCATTCTCGAACAACGTTGAGGTTCGCAGCTCAGATATAAGTTTATACAATTATCCTCATTCGCAGCCATGTTTTCTTATGTTTATGCGTGTACACGTGTATTGCCGCATAGGCCTATGCCGCCATTGTCCTGACGCATGTGTCTCAAAGTTGTGGTCTCTTCCAGTGAGAATTTTGGCGATATGTTAGCTCAGATGTGGAGGTGGTGAATGTCTCTTCATTCTCCAACAACGTTGAGGTTCGCAGCTCAGATATATGTCGAGAAAAATATCCTCATTCGCAGGCATGTTTTCTGATGTGTTTGTATGTACACGTGTATTGCCACATAGGCATATGCCGCCAGTGTCCTGACGCATGAGTCTCTCAGTTTAGGTTTTTTCCAGTGAGAAATTTGGCAATATTTTGGCTCGGATGTCGAGCTGGTGAGTGTCTCTTCATTCTCGAACAACGTTGAGGCTCGCAGCTCAGATATATGTCGAGAAAAATATCCTCATTCGCAGCCATGTTTTCTGATGTGTTTGTATGTACACGTGTAGTGCCACATAGGCATATGCCGCCAGTGTCCTGACGCATAAGTCTCTAAGTTTAGGTTTGTTCCCGTGAGAACTTTGGCAATATTTTGTCTCAGATGTCGAGCTGGTGAGTGTCTCATTATTCTCGAACAACGTTGAGGTTCGCAGCTCAGATATAAGTTCATAAAATTATCCTCATTCACAGCCATGTTTTCTTATGTTTATGCGTGTACACGTGTATTGCCGCATAGGCCTATGCCGCCAGTGTCCTGACGCATGTGTCTCAAAGTTTTGGTCTCTTCCGGTGAGAATTTTGGCGATATGTTAGCTCAGATGTGGAGGTGGTGAATGTCTCTTCATTCTCCAACAACGTTGAGGTTTGCAGCTCAGATATATGTCGAGAAAAATATCCTCATTCGCAGCCATGTTTTCTGATGTGTTTGCATGTACACGTGTAGTGCTACATATGCATATGCCGCCAGTGTCCTGACGCATGAGTCTCTCAGTTTAGGTTTTTTCCAGTGAGAAATTTGGCAATATTTTGGCTCAGATGTCGAGCTGGTGAGTGTCTCTTCATTCTCGAACAACGTTGAGGCTCGCAGCTCAGATATATGTCGAGAAAAATATCCTCATTCGCAGCCATGTTTTCTGATGTGTTTGTATGTACACGTGTAGTGCCTCATAGGCATATGCCGCCAGTGTCCTGACGCATAAGTCTCTAAGTTTAGGTTTGTTCCAGTGAGAACTTTGGCAATATTTTGGCTCAGATGTCGAGCTGGTGAGTGTCTCTTCATTCTCGAACAACGTTGAGGTTCGCAGCTCAGATATAAGTTCATAAAATTATCCTCATTCACAGCCATGTTTTCTTATGTTTATGCGTGTACACGTGTATTGCTGCATAGGCCTATGCCGCCAGTGTCCTGACGCATGTGTCTCAAAGTTTTGGTCTCTTCCGGTGAGAATTTTGGCGATATGTTAGCTCAGATGTGGAGGTGGTGAATGTCTCTTCATTCTCCAACAACGTTGAGGTTTGCAGCTCAGATATATGTCGAGAAAAATATCCTCATTCGCAGGCATGTTTTCTGATGTGTTTGTATGTACACGTGTATTGCCACATAGGCATATGCCGCCAGTGTCCTGACGCATGAGTCTCTCAGTTTAGGTTTGTTCCAGTGAGAAATTTGGCAATATTTTGGCTCAGATGTCGAGCTGGTGAGTGTCTCCTCATTCTCGAACAACGTTGAGGTTCGCAGCTCAGATATATGTCGAGAACATTATCCTCATTCGCAGCCATGTTTTCTGATGTGTTTGTATGTACACGTGTATTGCCACATAGGCATATGCCGCCAGTGTCGTGACGCATGAGTCTCTCAGTTTAGATTTGTTTCAGTGAGAAATTTTGCAATATTTTGGCTCAAATGTCGAGCTGGTGAGTGTCTGTTCATTCTCGAACAACGTTGAGGTTCACAGCTCAGATATAAGTTCATAAAATTATCCTCATTCGCAGCCATGTTTTCTTATGTTTATGCGTGTACACGTGTATTGCCGTATAGGCCTATGCCGCCAGTGTCCCGACGCATGTGTCTCAAAGTTTTGGTCTCTTCCGGTGAGAATTTTGGCGATATTTTGGCTCAGATGTCGAGCTGGTGAGTGTCTCTTCATTCTCGAACAACGTTGAGATTCGCAGCTCAGATATAAGTTCATAAAATTATCCTCATTCACAGCCATGTTTTCTTATGTTTATGCGTGTACACGTGTATTGCCGCATAGGCCTATGCCGCCAGTGTCCCGACGCATGTGTCTCAAAGTTTTGGTCTCTTCCGGTGAGAATTTTGGCGATATTTTGGCTCAGATGTCGAGCTGGTGAGTGTCTCTTTATTCTCGAACAACGTTGAGGCTCGCAGCTCAGATATATGTCGAGAAAAATATCCTCATTCGCAGCCATGTTTTCTGATGTGTTTGCATGTACACGTGTAGTGCCACATAGGCATATGCCGCCAGTGTCCTGACGCATGAGTCTCTCAGTTTAGGTTTGTTCCAGTGAGAAATTTGGCAATATTTTGGCTCAGATGTCGAGCTGGTTAGTGTCTCTTCATTCTCGAACAACGTTGAGGTTCGCAGCTCAGATATATGTCGAGAACATTATCCTCATTCGCAGCCATGTTTTCTGATGTGTATGTATGTACACGTGTATTACCACATAGGCCTATGCCGCCAGTATCGTGACGCATGAGTCTCTCAGTTTGGTTTTTTTCCAGTGAGAAATGTGGTAATATTTTGGCTCGGATGTCGAGCTGGTGAGTGTCTCTTCATTCTCGAACAACGTTGAGGTTCGCAGCTCAGATATAAGTTTATACAATTATCCTCATTCGCAGCCATGTTTTCTTATGTTTATGCGTGTACACGTGTATTGCCGCATAGGCCTATGCCGCCATTGTCCTGACGCATGTGTCTCAAAGTTTTGGTCTCTTCCAGTGAGAATTTTGGCGATATGTTAGCTCAGATGTGGAGGTGGTGAATGTCTCTTCATTCTCCAACAACGTTGAGGTTCGCAGCTCAGATATAAGTTCATAAAATTATCCTCATTCGCAGCCATGTTTTCTTATGTTTATGCGTGTACACGTGTATTGCCACATAGGCATATGCCGCCAGTGTCCTGACGCATGAGTCTCTCAGTTTAGGTTTGTTCCAGTGAGAAATTTGGCAATATTTTGGCTCAGATGTCGAGCTGGTGAGTGTCTCCTCATTCTCGAACAACGTTGAGGTTCGCAGCTTAGATATATGTCGAGAACATTATCCTCATTCGCAGCCATGTTTTCTGATGTGTTTGTATGTACACGTGTATTGCCACATAGGCATATGCCGCCAGTGTCCTGACGCATGAGTCTCTCAGTTTAGGTTTGTTCCAGTGAGAAATTTTGCAATATTTTGGCTCAAATGTCGAGCTGGTGAGTGTCTCCTCATTCTCGAACAACGTTGAGGTTCGCAGCTTAGATATATGTCGAGAACATTATCCTCATTCGCAGCCATGTTTTCTGATGTGTTTGTATGTACACGTGTATTGCCACATAGGCATATGCCGCCAGTGTCCTGACGCATGAGTCTCTCAGTTTAGGTTTGTTCCAGTGAGAAATTTTGCAATATTTTAGCTCAAATGTCGAGCTGGTGAGTGTCTGTTCATTCTCGAACAACGTTGAGGTTCACAGCTCAGATATAAGTTCATAAAATTATCCTCATTCGCAGCCATGTTTTCTTATGTTTATGCGTGTACACGTGTATTGCCACATAGGCATATGCCGCCAGTGTCCTGACGCATGAGTCTCTCAGTTTAGGTTTGTTCCAGTGAGAAATTTGGCAATATTTTGGCTCAGATGTCGAGCTGATGAGTGTCTCTTCATTCTCGAACAACGTTGAGGTTCGCAGCTCAGATACATGTCGAGAACATTATCATGTCACCAGTGTCCAGAAGCATGAGTCTCACAGTTTGGTTTTTTTTTCCAGTGAGAAATTTGGCAATATTTTGGCTCAGATGTCGAGCTGGTGAGTGTCTCTTCATTCTCGAACAACGTTGAGGTTCGCAGCTCAGATATATGTCGAGAACATTATCCTCATTCGCAGCCATGTTTTCTGATGCGTATGTATGTACACGTGTATTGCCACATAGGCATATGCCGCCAGTGTCCTGACGCATGAGTCTCTCAGTTTAGGTTTGTTCCAGTGTGAAATTTGGCAATATTTTGGCTCAGATGTCGACCTTGTTAGTGTCTCTTCATTCTCGAACAACGTTGAGGTTCGCAGCTCAGATATATGTCGAGAACATTATCCTCATTCGCAGCCATTTTTTCTGATGTGTTTGTATGTACACGTGTAGTGCCACATAGGCATATGCCGCCAGTGTCCTGACGCATGAGTCTCTCAGTTTAGGTTTGTTCCAGTGAGAAACTTGGCAATATTTTGGCTCAGATGTCGAGCTGATGAGTGTCTCTTCATTCTCGAACAACGTTGAGGTTCGCAGCTCGGATACATGTCGAGAACATTATCATGTCACCAGTGAACAGAAGCATGAGTCTCACAGTTTGGTTTTTTTTTTCAGTGAGAAATTTGGCAATATTTTGGCTCGGATGTCGAGCTTGTGAGTGTCTCTTCATTCTCGAAAAACGTTGAGGCTCGCAGCTGAGATATATGTCGAGAAAAATATCCTCATTCGCAGCCATGTTTTCTGATGTGTTTGCATGTACACGTGTAGTGCCACATAGGCATATGGCGCCAGTGTCCTGACGCATGAGTCTCTCAGTTTAGGTTTGTTCCAGTGAGAAATTTGGCAATATTTTGGCTCAGATGTCGAGCTGGTTAGTGTCTCTTCATTCTCGAACAACGTTGAGGTTCGCAGCTCAGATATAAGTTCATAAAATTATCCTCATTCGCAGCCATGTTTTCTTATGTTTATGCGTGTACACGTGTATTGCCGCATAGGCCTATGCCGCCATTGTCCTGACGCATGTGTCTCACAGTTTTGGTTTCTTCCGGTGAGAATTTTGGCGATATGTTAGCTCAGATGGGGAGGTGGTGAATGTTTCTTCATTCTCCAACAACGTTGAGGTTCGCAGCTCAGATTTATGTCGAGAAAAATATCCTCATTCGCAGGCATGTTTTCTGATGTGTTTGTATGTACACGTGTATTGCCACATAGGCATATGCCGCCAGTGTCCTGACGCATGAGTCTCTCAGTTTAGGTTTGTTCCAGTGAGAAATTTGGCAATATTTTGGCTCAGATGTCGAGCTGGTGAGTGTCTCCTCATTCTCGAACAACGTTGAGGTTCGCAGCTCAGATATATGTCGAGAACATTATCTTCATTCGCAGCCATGTTTTCTGATGTGTATGTATGTACACGTGTATTGCCAAATAGGCCTATGCCGCCAGTATCCTGACGCATGAGTCTCTCCGTTTAGGTTTGTTCCAGTGAGAAATTTGGCAATATTTTGGCTCAGATGTCGAGCTGGTTAGTGTCTCTTCATTCTCGAACAAGGTTGAGGTTCGCAGCTCAGATATATGTCGAGAAAAATATCCTCATTCGCAGCCATGTTTTCTGATGTGTTTGTATGTACACGTGTAGTGCCACATAGGCATATGCCGCCAGTGTCCTGACGCATGAGTCTCTCAGTTTAGGTTTGTTCCAGTGAGAAACTTGGCAATATTTTGGCTCAGATGTCGAGCTGATGAGTGTCTCTTCATTCTCGAACAACGTTGAGGTTCGCAGCTCGGATACATGTCGAGAACATTATCATGTCACCAGTGAACAGAAGCATGAGTCTCACAGTTTGGTGTTTTTTTTCAGTGAGAAATTTGGCAATATTTTGGCTCGGATGTCGAGCTTGTGAGTGTCTCTTCATTCTCGAACAACGTTGAGGCTCGCAGCTGAGATATATGTCGAGAAAAATATCCTCATTCGCAGCCATGTTTTCTGATGTGTTTGCATGTACACGTGTAGTGCCACATAGGCATATGGCGCCAGTGTCCTGACGCATGAGTCTCTCAGTTTAGGTTTGTTCCAGTGAGAAATTTGGCAATATTTTGGCTCAGATGTCGAGCTGGTTAGTGTCTCTTCATTCTCGAACAACGTTGAGGTTCGCAGCTCAGATATAAGTTCATAAAATTATCCTCATTCGCAGCCATGTTTTCTTATGTTTATGCGTGTACACGTGTTTTGCCGCATAGGCCTATGCCGCCATTGTCCTGACGCATGTGTCTCACAGTTTTGGTCTCTTCCGGTGAGAATGTTGGCGATATGTTAGCTCAGATGGGGAGGTGGTGAATGTTTCTTCATTCTCCAACAACGTTGAGGTTCGCAGCTCAGATTTATGTCGAGAAAAATATCCTCATTCGCAGGCATGTTTTCTGATGTGTTTGTATGTACACGTGTATTGCCACATAGGCATATGCCGCCAGTGTCCTGACGCATGAGTCTCTCAGTTTAGGTTTGTTCCAGTGAGAAATTTGGCAATATTTTGGCTCAGATGTCGAGCTGGTGAGTGTCTCCTCATTCTCGAACAACGTTGAGGTTCGCAGCTCAGATATATGTCGAGAACATTATCTTCATTCGCAGCCATGTTTTCTGATGTGTATGTATGTACACGTGTATTGCCAAATAGGCCTATGCCGCCAGTATCCTGACGCATGAGTCTCTCCGTTTAGGTTTGTTCCAGTGAGAAATTTGGCAATATTTTGGCTCAGATGTCGAGCTGGTTAGTGTCTCTTCATTCTCGAACAACGTTGAGGTTCGCAGCTCAGATATATGTCGAGAAAAATATCCTCATTCGCAGCCATGTTTTCTGATGTGTTTGTATGTACACGTGTAGTGCCACATAGGCATATGCCGCCAGTGTCCTGACGCATGAGTCTCTCAGTTTAGGTTTGTTCCATTGAGAAATTTGGCAAAATTTTGGCTCAGATGTCGAGCTGATGAGTGTCTCTTCATTCTCAAACAACGTTGAGGTTCGCAGCTCAGATACATGTCGAGAACATTATCAGGTCACCAGTGTCCAGAAGCATGACTCTCACAGTTTGGTTTTTTTTTCAGTGAGAAATTTGGCAATATTTTGGCTCGGATGTCGAGCTTGTGAGTGTCTCTTCATTCTCGAACAACGTTGAGGCTCGCAGCTCAGATATATGTCGAGAAAAATATCCTCATTCGCAGCCATGTTTTCTGATGTGTTTGCATGTACACGTGTAGTGCCACATAGGCATATGGCGCCAGTGTCCTGACGCATGAGTCTCTCAGTTTAGGTTTGTTCCAGTGAGAAATTTGGCAATATTTTGGCTCAGATGTCGAGCTGGTTAGTGTCTCTTCATTCTCGAACAACGTTGAGGTTCGCAGCTCGGATACATGTCGAGAACATTATCATGTCACCAGTGAACAGAAGCATGAGTCTCACAGTTTGGTGTTTTTTTTCAGTGAGAAATTTGGCAATATTTTGGCTCGGATGTCGAGCTTGTGAGTGTCTCTTCATTCTCGAACAACGTTGATGCTCGCAGCTGAGATATATGTCGAGAAAAATATCCTCATTCGCAGCCATGTTTTCTGATGTGTTTGCATGTACACGTGTAGTGCCACATAGGCATATGGCGCCAGTGTCCCGACGCATGTGTCTCAAAGTTTTGGTCTCTTCCGGTGAGAATTTTGGCGATATTTTGGCTCAGATGTCGAGCTGGTGAGTGTCTCTTTATTCTCGAACAACGTTGAGGCTCGCAGCTCAGATATATGTCGAGAAAAATATCCTCATTCGCAGCCATGTTTTCTGATGTGTTTGCATGTACACGTGTAGTGCCACATAGGCATATGCCGCCAGTGTCCTGACGCATGAGTCTCTCAGTTTAGGTTTGTTCCAGTGAGAAATTTGGCAATATTTTGGCTCAGATGTCGAGCTGGTTAGTGTCTCTTCATTCTCGAACAACGTTGAGGTTCGCAGCTCAGATATATGTCGAGAACATTATCCTCATTCGCAGCCATGTTTTCTGATGTGTATGTATGTACACGTGTATTACCACATAGGCCTATGCCGCCAGTATCGTGACGCATGAGTCTCTCAGTTTGGTTTTTTTCCAGTGAGAAATGTGGTAATATTTTGGCTCGGATGTCGAGCTGGTGAGTGTCTCTTCATTCTCGAACAACGTTGAGGTTCGCAGCTCAGATATAAGTTTATACAATTATCCTCATTCGCAGCCATGTTTTCTTATGTTTATGCGTGTACACGTGTATTGCCGCATAGGCCTATGCCGCCATTGTCCTGACGCATGTGTCTCAAAGTTTTGGTCTCTTCCAGTGAGAATTTTGGCGATATGTTAGCTCAGATGTGGAGGTGGTGAATGTCTCTTCATTCTCCAACAACGTTGAGGTTCGCAGCTCAGATATAAGTTCATAAAATTATCCTCATTCGCAGCCATGTTTTCTTATGTTTATGCGTGTACACGTGTATTGCCACATAGGCATATGCCGCCAGTGTCCTGACGCATGAGTCTCTCAGTTTAGGTTTGTTCCAGTGAGAAATTTGGCAATATTTTGGCTCAGATGTCGAGCTGGTGAGTGTCTCCTCATTCTCGAACAACGTTGAGGTTCGCAGCTTAGATATATGTCGAGAACATTATCCTCATTCGCAGCCATGTTTTCTGATGTGTTTGTATGTACACGTGTATTGCCACATAGGCATATGCCGCCAGTGTCCTGACGCATGAGTCTCTCAGTTTAGGTTTGTTCCAGTGAGAAATTTTGCAATATTTTGGCTCAAATGTCGAGCTGGTGAGTGTCTCCTCATTCTCGAACAACGTTGAGGTTCGCAGCTTAGATATATGTCGAGAACATTATCCTCATTCGCAGCCATGTTTTCTGATGTGTTTGTATGTACACGTGTATTGCCACATAGGCATATGCCGCCAGTGTCCTGACGCATGAGTCTCTCAGTTTAGGTTTGTTCCAGTGAGAAATTTTGCAATATTTTAGCTCAAATGTCGAGCTGGTGAGTGTCTGTTCATTCTCGAACAACGTTGAGGTTCACAGCTCAGATATAAGTTCATAAAATTATCCTCATTCGCAGCCATGTTTTCTTATGTTTATGCGTGTACACGTGTATTGCCACATAGGCATATGCCGCCAGTGTCCTGACGCATGAGTCTCTCAGTTTAGGTTTGTTCCAGTGAGAAATTTGGCAATATTTTGGCTCAGATGTCGGGCTGATGAGTGTCTCTTCATTCTCGAACAACGTTGAGGTTCGCAGCTCAGATACATGTCGAGAACATTATCATGTCACCAGTGTCCAGAAGCATGAGTCTCACAGTTTGGTTTTTTTTTCCAGTGAGAAATTTGGCAATATTTTGGCTCAGATGTCGAGCTGGTGAGTGTCTCTTCATTCTCGAACAACGTTGAGGTTCGCAGCTCAGATATATGTCGAGAACATTATCCTCATTCGCAGCCATGTTTTCTGATGCGTATGTATGTACACGTGTATTGCCACATAGGCATATGCCGCCAGTGTCCTGACGCATGAGTCTCTCAGTTTAGGTTTGTTCCAGTGTGAAATTTGGCAATATTTTGGCTCAGATGTCGACCTTGTTAGTGTCTCTTCATTCTCGAACAACGTTGAGGTTCGCAGCTCAGATATATGTCGAGAACATTATCCTCATTCGCAGCCATTTTTTCTGATGTGTTTGTATGTACACGTGTAGTGCCACATAGGCATATGCCGCCAGTGTCCTGACGCATGAGTCTCTCAGTTTAGGTTTGTTCCAGTGAGAAACTTGGCAATATTTTGGCTCAGATGTCGAGCTGATGAGTGTCTCTTCATTCTCGAACAACGTTGAGGTTCGCAGCTCGGATACATGTCGAGAACATTATCATGTCACCAGTGAACAGAAGCATGAGTCTCACAGTTTGGTTTTTTTTTTCAGTGAGAAATTTGGCAATATTTTGGCTCGGATGTCGAGCTTGTGAGTGTCTCTTCATTCTCGAAAAACGTTGAGGCTCGCAGCTGAGATATATGTCGAAAAAAATATCCTCATTCGCAGCCATGTTTTCTGATGTGTTTGCATGTACACGTGTAGTGCCACATAGGCATATGGCGCCAGTGTCCTGACGCATGAGTCTCTCAGTTTAGGTTTGTTCTAGTGAGAAATTTGGCAATATTTTGGCTCAGATGTCGAGCTGGTTAGTGTCTCTTCATTCTCGAACAACGTTGAGGTTCGCAGCTCAGATATAAGTTCATAAAATTATCCTCATTCGCAGCCATGTTTTCTTATGTTTATGCGTGTACACGTGTATTGCCGCATAGGCCTATGCCGCCATTGTCCTGACGCATGTGTCTCACAGTTTTGGTTTCTTCCGGTGAGAATTTTGGCGATATGTTAGCTCAGATGGGGAGGTGGTGAATGTTTCTTCATTCTCCAACAACGTTGAGGTTCGCAGCTCAGATTTATGTCGAGAAAAATATCCTCATTCGCAGGCATGTTTTCTGATGTGTTTGTATGTACACGTGTATTGCCACATAGGCATATGCCGCCAGTGTCCTGACGCATGAGTCTCTCAGTTTAGGTTTGTTCCAGTGAGAAATTTGGCAATATTTTGGCTCAGATGTCGAGCTGGTGAGTGTCTCCTCATTCTCGAACAACGTTGAGGTTCGCAGCTCAGATATATGTCGAGAACATTATCTTCATTCGCAGCCATGTTTTCTGATGTGTATGTATGTACACGTGTATTGCCAAATAGGCCTATGCCGCCAGTATCCTGACGCATGAGTCTCTCCGTTTAGGTTTGTTCCAGTGAGAAATTTGGCAATATTTTGGCTCAGATGTCGAGCTGGTTAGTGTCTCTTCATTCTCGAACAAGGTTGAGGTTCGCAGCTCAGATATATGTCGAGAAAAATATCCTCATTCGCAGCCATGTTTTCTGATGTGTTTGTATGTACACGTGTAGTGCCACATAGGCATATGCCGCCAGTGTCCTGACGCATGAGTCTCTCAGTTTAGGTTTGTTCCATTGAGAAATTTGGCAAAATGTTGGCTCAGATGTCGAGCTGATGAGTGTCTCTTCATTCTCAAACAACGTTGAGGTTCGCAGCTCAGATACATGTCGAGAACATTATCAGGTCACCAGTGTCCAGAAGCATGACTCTCACAGTTTGGTTTTTTTTTCAGTGAGAAATTTGGCAATATTTTGGCTCGGATGTCGAGCTTGTGAGTGTCTCTTCATTCTCGAACAACGTTGAGGCTCGCAGCTCAGATATATGTCGAGAAAAATATCCTCATTCGCAGCCATGTTTTCTGATGTGTTTGCATGTACACGTGTAGTGCCACATAGGCATATGGCGCCAGTGTCCTGACGCATGAGTCTCTCAGTTTAGGTTTGTTCCAGTGAGAAATTTGGCAATATTTTGGCTCAGATGTCGAGCTGGTTAGTGTCTCTTCATTCTCGAACAACGTTGAGGTTCGCAGCTCGGATACATGTCGAGAACATTATCATGTCACCAGTGAACAGAAGCATGAGTCTCACAGTTTGGTGTTTTTTTTCAGTGAGAAATTTGGCAATATTTTGGCTCGGATGTCGAGCTTGTGAGTGTCTCTTCATTCTCGAACAACGTTGATGCTCGCAGCTGAGATATATGTCGAGAAAAATATCCTCATTCGCAGCCATGTTTTCTGATGTGTTTGCATGTACACGTGTAGTGCCACATAGGCATATGGCGCCAGTGTCCTGACGCATGAGTCTCTCAGTTTAGGTTTGTTCCAGTGAGAAATTTGGCAATATTTTGGCTCAGATGTCGAGCTGGTTAGTGTCTCTTCATTCTCGAACAACGTTGAGGTTCGCAGCTCAGATATAAGTTCATAAAATTATCCTCATTCGCAGCCATGTTTTCTTATGTTTATGCGTGTACACGTGTATTGCCGCATAGGCCTATGCCGCCATTGTCCTGACGCATGTGTCTCACAGTTTTGGTCTCTTCCGGTGAGAATGTTGGCGATATGTTAGCTCAGATGGGGAGGTGGTGAATGTTTCTTCATTCTCCAACAACGTTGAGGTTCGCAGCTCAGATTTATGTCGAGAAAAATATCCTCATTCGCAGGCATGTTTTCTGATGTGTTTGTATGTACACGTGTATTGCCACATAGGCATATGCCGCCAGTGTCCTGACGCATGAGTCTCTCAGTTTAGGTTTGTTCCAGTGAGAAATTTGGCAATATTTTGGCTCAGATGTCGAGCTGGTGAGTGTCTCCTCATTCTCGAACAACGTTGAGGTTCGCAGCTCAGATATATGTCGAGAACATTATCTTCATTCCCAGCCATGTTTTCTGATGTGTATGTATGTACACGTGTATTGCCAAATAGGCCTATGCCGCCAGTATCCTGACGCATGAGTCTCTCCGTTTAGGTTTGTTCCAGTGAGAAATTTGGCAATATTTTGGCTCAGATGTCGAGCTGGTTAGTGTCTCTTCATTCTCGAACAACGTTGAGGTTCGCAGCTCAGATATATGTCGAGAAAAATATCCTCATTCGCAGCCATGTTTTCTGATGTGTTTGTATGTACACGTGTAGTGCCACATAGGCATATGCCGCCAGTGTCCTGACGCATGAGTCTCTCAGTTTAGGTTTGTTCCATTGAGAAATTTGGCAAAATTTTGGCTCAGATGTCGAGCTGATGAGTGTCTCTTCATTCTCAAACAACGTTGAGGTTCGCAGCTCAGATACATGTCGAGAACATTATCAGGTCACCAGTGTCCAGAAGCATGACTCTCACAGTTTGGTTTTTTTTTCAGTGAGAAATTTGGCAATATTTTGGCTCGGATGTCGAGCTTGTGAGTGTCTCTTCATTCTCGAACAACGTTGAGGCTCGCAGCTCAGATATATGTCGAGAAAAATATCCTCATTCGCAGCCATGTTTTCTGATGTGTTTGCATGTACACGTGTAGTGCCACATAGGCATATGGCGCCAGTGTCCTGACGCATGAGTCTCTCAGTTTAGGTTTGTTCCAGTGAGAAATTTGGCAATATTTTGGCTCAGATGTCGAGCTGGTTAGTGTCTCTTCATTCTCGAACAACGTTGAGGTTCGCAGCTCAGATATAAGTTCATAAAATTATCCTCATTCGCAGCCATGTTTTCTTATGTTTATGCGTGTACACGTGTATTGCCGCATAGGCCTATGCCGCCATTGTCCTGACGCATGTGTCTCAAAGTTTTGGTCTCTTCCGGTGAGAATTTGGGCGATATGTTAGCTCAGATGTGGAGGTGGTGAATGTTTCTTCATTCTCCAACAACGTTGAGGTTCGCAGCTCAGATTTATGTCGAGAAAAATATCCTCATTCGCAGGCATGTTTTCTGATGTGTTTGTATGTACACGTGTATTGCCACATAGGCATATGCCGCCAGTGTCCTGACGCATGAGTCTCTCAGTTTAGGTTTGTTCCAGTGAGAAATTTGGCAATATTTTGGCTCAGATGTCGAGCTGGTGAGTGTCTCCTCATTCTCGAACAACGTTGAGGTTCGCAGCTCAGATATATGTCGAGAACATTATCTTCATTCGCAGCCATGTTTTCTGATGTGTATGTATGTACACGTGTATTGCCAAATAGGCCTATGCCGCCAGTATCCTGACGCATGAGTCTCTCCGTTTAGGTTTGTTCCAGTGAGAAATTTGGCAATATTTTGGTTAGATGTCGAGCTGGTTAGTGTCTCTTCATTCTCCAACAACGTTGAGGTTCGCAGCTCAGATATATGTCGAGAAAAATATCCTCATTCGCAGCCATGTTTTCTGATGTGTTTGTATGTACACGTGTAGTGCCACATAGGCATATGCCGCCAGTGTCCTGACGCATGAGTCTCTCAGTTTAGGTTTGTTCCAGTGAGAAATTTGGCAAAATTTTGGCTCAGATGTCGAGCTGATGAGTGTCTCTTCATTCTCAAACAACGTTGAGGTTCGCAGCTCAGATACATGTCGAGAACATTATCAGGTCACCAGTGTCCAGAAGCATGACTCTCACAGTTTGGTTTTTTTTCAGTGAGAAATTTGGCAATATTTTGGCTCGGATGTCGAGCTTGTGAGTGTCTCTTCATTCTCGAACAACGTTGAGGCTCGCAGCTCAGATATATGTCGAGAAAAATATCCTCATTCGCAGCCATGTTTTCTGATTTGTTTGTATGTACACGTGTAGTGCCACATAGGCATATGCCGCCAGTGTCCTGACGCATGAGTCTCTCAGTTTAGGTTTGTTCCAGTGAGAAATTTGGCAATATTTTGGCTCAGATGTCGAGCTGGTTAGTGTCTCTTCATTCTCGAACAACGTTGAGGTTCGCAGCTCAGATATATGTCGAGAACATTATTCTCATTCGCAGCCATGTTTTCTGATGTGTATGTATGTACACGTGTATTACCACATAGGCCTATGCCGCCAGTATCGTGACGCATGAGTCTCTCAGTTTGGTTTTTTTCCAGTGAGAAATGTGGTAATATTTTGGCTCGGATGTCGAGCTGGTGAGTGTCTCTTCATTCTCGAACAACGTTGAGGTTCGCAGCTCAGATATAAGTTTATACAATTATCCTCATTCGCAGCCATATTTTCTTATGTTTATGCGTGTACACGTGTATTGCCGCATAGGCCTATGCCGCCATTGTCCTGACGCATGTGTCTCAAAGTTTTGGTCTCTTCCAGTGAGAATTTTGGCGATATGTTAGCTCAGATGTGGAGGTGGTAAATGTCTCTTCATTCTCCAACAACGTTGAGGTTCGCAGCTCAGATATATGTCGAGAAAAATATCCTCATTCGCAGGCATGTTTTCTGATGTGTTTGTATGTACACGTGTAATGCCACATAGGCATATGCCGCCAGTGTCCTGACGCATGAGTCTCTCAGTTTAGGTTTTTTCCAATGAGAAATTTGGCAATATTTTGGCTCGGATGTCGAGCTGGTGAGTGTCTTTATAATCTCGAACAACGTTGAGGCTCGCAGCTCAGATATATGTCGAGAAAATTATTCTCATTCGCAGCCATGTTTTCTGATGTGTATGTATGTACACGTGTATTGCCAAATAGGCCTATGCCGCCAGTATCCTGACGCATGAGTCTCTCAGTTTAGGTTTTTTCCAATGAGAAATTTGGCAATATTTTGGCTCGGATGTCGAGCTGGTGAGTGTCTTTATAATCTCGAACAACGTTGAGGCTCGCAGCTCAGATATATGTCGAGAAAAATATCCTCATTCGCAGCCATGTTTTCTGATGTGTTTGTATGTACACGTGTAGTGCCACATAGGCATATGCCGCCAGTGTCCTGACGCATGTGTCTCAAAGTTTTGGTCTCTTCCGGTGAGAATTTTGGCGATATGTTAGCTCAGATGTGGAGGTGGTGAATGTCTCTTCATTCTCCAACAACGTTGAGGTTCGCAGCTCAGATATATGTCGAGAAAAATATCCTCATTCGCAGGCATGTTTTCTGATGTGTTTGTATGTACACGTGTATTGCCACATAGGCATATGCCGCCAGTGTCCTGACGCATGAGTCTCTCAGTTTAGGTTTGTTCCAGTGAGAAATTTGACAATATTTTGGCTCAGATGTCGAGCTGGTGAGTGTCTCCTCATTCTCGAACAACGTTGAGGTTCGCAGCTAAGATATATGTCGAGAACATTATCCTCATTCGCAGCCATGTTTTCTGATGTGTTTGTATGTACACGTGTATTGCCACATAGGCATATGCCGCCAGTGTCCTGACGCATGAGTCTCTCAGTTTAGGTTTGTTCCAGTGAGAAATTTGGCAATATTTTGGCTCAGATGTCGAGCTGGTGAGTGTCTCCTCATTCTCGAACAACGTTGAGGTTCGCAGCTCAGATATATGTCGAGAACATTATCCTCATTCGCAGCCATGTTTTCTGATGTGTATGTATGTACACGTGTATTGCCAAATAGGCCTATGCCGCCAGTATCCTGACGCATGAGTCTCTCAGTTTAGGTTTTTTCCAGTGAGAAATTTGGCAATATTTTGGCTCAGATGTCGAGCTGGTGAGTGTCTCCTTATTCTCAAACAACGTTGAGGTTCGCAGCTCAGATATATGTCGAGGAAATTATTCTCATTCGCAGCCATGTTTTCTGATGTGTATGTATGTACACGTGTATTGCCAAATAGGCCTATGCCGCCAGTATCCTGACGCATGAGTCTCTCAGTTTAGGTTTTTTCCAAGGAGAAATTTGGCAATATTTTGGCTCGGATGTCGAGCTGGTGAGTGTCTTTATAATCTCGAACAACGTTGAGGCTCGCAGCTCAGATATATGTCGAGAAAAATATCCTCATTCGCAGCCATGTTTTCTGATGTGTTTGTATGTACACGTGTAGTGCCACATAGGCATATGCCGCCAGTGTCCTGACGCATGTGTCTCAAAGTTTTGGTCTCTTCCGGTGAGAATTTTGGCGATATGTTAGCTCAGATGTGGAGGTGGTGAATGTCTCTTCATTCTCCAACAACGTTGAGGTTCGCAGCTCAGATATATGTCGAGAAAAATATCCTCATTCGCAGGCATGTTTTCTGATGTGTTTGTATGTACACGTGTATTGCCACATAGGCATATGCCGCCAGTGTCCTGACGCATGAGTCTCTCAGTTTAGGTTTGTTCCAGTGAGAAATTTGACAATATTTTGGCTCAGATGTCGAGCTGGTGAGTGTCTCCTCATTCTCGAACAACGTTGAGGTTCGCAGCTAAGATATATGTCGAGAACATTATCCTCATTCGCAGCCATGTTTTCTGATGTGTTTGTATGTACACGTGTATTGCCACATAGGCATATGCCGCAAGTGTCCTGACGCATGAGTCTCTCAGTTTAGGTTTGTTCCAGTGAGAAATTTGGCAATATTTTGGCTCAGATGTCGAGCTGGTGAGTGTCTCCTCATTCTCGAACAACGTTGAGGTTCGCAGCTCAGATATATGTCGAGAACATTATCCTCATTCGCAGCCATGTTTTCTGATGTGTATGTATGTACACGTGTATTGCCAAATAGGCCTATGCCGCCAGTATCCTGACGCATGAGTCTCTCAGTTTAGGTTTTTTCCAGTGAGAAATTTGGCAATATTTTGGCTCAGATGTCGAGCTGGTGAGTGTCTCCTTATTCTCGAACAACGTTGAGGTTCGCAGCTCAGATATATGTCGAGAAAATTATTCTCATTCGCAGCCATGTTTTCTGATGTGTATGTATGTACACGTGTATTGCCAAATAGGCCTATGCCGCCAGTATCCTGACGCATGAGTCTCTCAGTTTAGGTTTTTTCCAATGAGAAATTTGGCAATATTTTGGCTCGGATGTCGAGCTGGTGAGTGTCTTTATAATCTCGAACAACGTTGAGGCTCGCAGCTCAGATATATGTCGAGAAAAATATCCTCATTCGCCGCCATGTTTTCTGATGTGTTTGTATGTACACGTGTAGTGCCACATAGGCATATGCCGCCAGTGTCCTGACGCATGTGTCTCAAAGTTTTGGTCTCTTCCGGTGAGAATTTTGGCGATATGTTAGCTCAGATGTGGAGGTGGTGAATGTCTCTTCATTCTCCAACAACGTTGAGGTTCGCAGCTTAGATATATGTCGAGAAAAATATCCTCATTCGTAGGCATGTTTTCTGATGTGTTTGTATGTACACGTGTATTGCCACATAGGCATATGCCGCCAGTGTCCTGACGCATGAGTCTCTCAGTTTAGGTTTGTTCCAGTGAGAAATTTGGCAATATTTTGGCTCAGATGTCGAGCTGGTGAGTGTCTCCTCATTCTCGAACAACTTTGAGGTTCGCAGCTAAGATATATGTCGAGAACATTATCCTCATTCGCAGCCATGTTTTCTGATGTGTATGTATGTACACGTGTATTGCCACATAGGCCTATGCCACCAGTATCCTGACGCATGAGTCTCTCAGTTTGGGTTTTTTCCAGCGAGAAATTTGGCAATATTTTGGCTCGGATGTCGAGCTGGTGAGTGTCTCTATAATCTCGAACAACGTTGAGGCTCGCAGCTCAGATATATGTCGAGAAAAATATCCTCATTCGCAGCCATGTTTTCTGATGTGTTTGTATGTACACGTGTAGTGCCACATAGGCATATACCGCCAGTGTCCTGACGCATGAGTCTCTCAGTTTAGGTTTGTTCCAGTGAGAAATTTGGCAATATTTTGGCTCGGATGTCGAGCTTGTGAGTGTCTCTTTATTCTCGAACAACGTTGAGGCTCGCAGCTCAGATATATGTCGAGAAAAATATCCTCATTCGCAGCCATGTTTTCTGATGTGTTTGCATGTACACGTGTAGTGCCACATAGGCATATGACGCCAGTGTCCGGACGCATGAGTCTCTCAGTTTAGGTTTGTTCCAGTGAGAAATTTGGCAATATTTTGGCTCAGATGTCGAGCTGGTGAGTGTCTCTTCATTCTCGAACAACGTTGAGGTTCGCAGCTCAGATACATGTCGACAACATTATCATGTCACCAGTGTCCAGAAGCATGAGTCTCACAGTTTGGTTGTTTTTCCAGTGAGAAATATGGCAATATTTTGGCTCGGATGTCGAGCTTGTGAGTGTCTCTTCATTCTGGAACAACGTTGATGCTCGCAGCTCAGATATATGTCGAGAAAAATATCCTCATTCGCAGGCATGTTTTCTGGTGTGTTTGCATGTACACGTGTAGTGCCACATAGGCATATGCCGCCAGTGTCCTGACGCATGAGTCTCTCAGTTTAGGTTTGTTCCAGTGAGAAATTTGGCAATATTTTGGCTCAGATGTCGAGCTGGTGAGTGTCTCTTCATTCTCGAACAACGTTGAGGTTCGCAGCTCAGATATATGTCGAGAACATTATCCTCATTCGCAGCCATGTTTTCTGATGTGTATGTATGTACACGTGTATTGCCACATAGGCCTATGCCGCCAGTATCCTGACGCATGAGTCTCTCAGTTTGGGTTTTTTCCAGTGAGGAATTTGGCAATATTTTGGCTCGGATGTCGAGCTGGTGAGTGTCTCTTCATTCTCGAACAACGTTGAGGCTCGCAGCTCAGATATATGTCGAGAAAAATATCCTCATTCGCAGCCATGTTTTCTGATGTGTTTGTATGTTCACGTGTAGTGCCACATAGGCATATGCCGCCAGTGTCCTGACGCACGAGTCTCTAAGTTTAGGTTTGTTCCAGTGAGAAATTTGGCAATATTTTGGCTCAGATGTCGAGCTGGTGAGTGTCTCTTCATTCTCGAACAACGTTGAGGTTCGCAGCTCAGATATAAGTTCATAAAAGTATTCTCATTCGCAGCCATGTTTGTTTATGTTTATGCGTGTACACGTGTATTGCCGCATAGGCCTATGCCGCCAGTGTCCTGACGCATGTGTCTCAAAGTTTTGGTCTCTTCTGGTGAGAATTTTGGCGATATGTTAGCTCAGATGTGGAGGTGGTGAATGTATCTTCATTCTCCAACAACGTTGAGGTTCGCAGCTCAGATATATGTCGAGAAAAATATCCTCATTCGCAGCCATGTTTTCTGATGTGTTTGTATGTACACGTGTATTGCCGCATAGGCATATGCCGCCAGTGTCCTGACGCATGAGTCTCTCAGTTTATGTTTGTTCCAGTAAGAGATTTGGCAATATTTTGGCTCAGATGTCGAGCTGGTGAGTGTCTCCTCATTCTCGAACAACGTTGAGGTTCGCAGCTCAGATATATGTTGAGAACATTATCCTCATTCGCAGCCATGTTTTTTGATGTGTATGTATGTACACGTGTATTGCCACATAGGCCTATGCCGCCAGTATCCTGACGCATGAGTCTCTCAGTTTGGGTTTTTTTCCAGTGAGAAATTTGGCAATATTTTGGCTCGGATGTCGAGCTGGTGAGTGTCTCTATAATCTCGAACAACGTTGAGGCTCGCAGCTCAGATATATGTCGAGAAAAATATCCTCATTCGCAGCCATGTTTTCTGATGTGTTTGTATGTACACGTGTAGTGCCACATAGGCATATGCCGCCAGTGTCCTGACGCATGAGTCTCTCAGTTTAGGTTTGTTCCAGTGAGAAATTTGGCAATATTTTGGCTCAGATGTCGAGCTGGTGAGTGTCTCTTCATTCTCGAACAACGTTGAGGTTCGCAGCTCAGATACATGTCGAGAACATTATCATGTCACCAGTGTCCAGAAGCATGAGTCTCACAGTTTGGTTGTTTTTTCCAGTGAGAAATTTGGCAATATTTTGGCTCGGATGTCGAGCTTGTGAGTGTCTCTTCATTCTCGAACAACGTTGAGGCTCGCAGCTCAGATATATGTCGAGAAAAATATCCTCATTCGCAGCCATGTTTTCTGATGTGTTTGCATGTACACGTGTAGTGCCACATAGGCATATGCCGCCTGTGTCCGGACGCATGAGTCTCTCAGTTTAGGTTTGTTCCAGTGAGAAATTTGGCAATATTTTGGCTCAGATGTCGAGCTGGTGAGTGTCTCTTCATTCTCGAACAACGTTGAGGTTCGCAGCTCAGATATATGTCGAGAACATTATCCTCATTCGCAGCCATGTTTTCTGATGTGTATGTATGTACACGTGTATTGCCACATAGGCCTTTGCCGCCAGTATCCTGACGCATGAGTTTCTCAGTTTGGGTTTGTTCCAGCTGGTGAGTGTCTCTATAATCTCGAACAACGTTGAGGCTCGCAGCTCAGATATATGTCGAGAAAAATATCCTCATTCGCAGCCATGTTTTCTGATGTGTTTGTATGTACACGTGTAGTGCCACATAGGCATATGCCGCCAGTGTCCTGACGCATGAGTCTCTCAGTTTAGGTTTGTTCCAGTGAGAAATTTGGCAATATTTTGGCTCAGATGTCGAGCTGGTGAGTGTCTCTTCATTCTCGAACAACGTTGAGGTTCGCAGCTCAGATACATGTCGAGAACATTATCATGTCACCAGTGTCCAGAAGCATGAGTCTCACAGTTTGGTTGTTTTTTCCAGTGAGAAATTTGGCAATATTTTGGCTCGGATGTCGAGCTTGTGAGTGTCTCTTCATTCTCGAACAACGTTGAGGCTCGCAGCTCAGATATGTGTCGAGAAAAATATCCTCATTCGCAGCCATGTTTTCTGATGTGTTTGCATGTACACGTGTAGTGCCACATAGGCATATGCCGCCAGTGTCCGGACGCATGAGTCTCTCAGTTTAGGTTTGTTCCAGTGAGAAATTTGGCAATATTTTGGATCAGATGTCGAGCTGGTGAGTGTCTCTTCATTCTCGAACAACGTTGAGGTTCGCAGCTCAGATATATGTCGAGAACATTATCCTCATTCGCAGCCATGTTTTCTGATGTGTATGTATGTACACGTGTATTGCCACATAGGCCTTTGCCGCCAGTATCCTGACGCATGAGTTTCTCAGTTTGGGTTTTTTCCAGTGGGAAATTTGGTAATATTTTGGCTCGGATGTCGAGCTGGTGAGTGTCTCTTCATTCTCGAACAACGTTGAGGTTCGCAGCTCAGATATAAGTTCATAAAATTATCCTCTTTCGCAGCCATGTTTTCCTATGTTTATGCGTGTACACGTGTATTGCCGCATAGGCCTACGCCGCCAGTGTCCTGACGCATGTGTCTCAAAGTTTTGGTCTCTTCCGGTGAGAATTTTGGCGATATGTTAGCTCAGATGTGGAGGTGGTGAATGTTTCTTCATTCTCCAACAACGTTGAGGTTCGCAGCTCAGATATATGTCGAGAACATTATCCTCATTCACAGCCATGTTTTCTGATGTGTATGTATGTACACGTGTATTGCCACATAGGCCTATGCCGCCAGTATACTGACGCATGAGCCTCTCAGTTTGATTGTTTTTCCAGTGAGAAATCTGGCAATATTTTGGCTCGGATGTCGAGCTGGTGAGTGTCTCTTCATTCTCGAACAACGTTGAGGCTCGCAGCTCAGATATATGTCGAGAAAAATATCCTCATTCGCAGCCATGTTTTCTGATGTGTTTGTATGTACACGTGTAGTGCCACATAGGCATATGCCGCCAGTGTCCTGACGCATGAGTCTCTAAGTTTAGGTTTGTTCCAGTGAGAAATTTGGCAATATTTTGGCTCAGATGTCGAGCTGGTGAGTGTCTCTTCATTCTCGAACAACGTTGAGGTTCGCAGCTCAGATATAAGTTCATAAAATTATCCTCATTCGCAGCCATGTTTTTTTATGTTTATGCGTGTACACGTGTATTGCCGCATAGGCCTATGCCGCCAGTGTCCTGACGCATGTGTCTCAAAGTTTTGGTCTCTTCCGGTGAAAATTTTGGCGATATGTTAGCTCAGATATGGAGGTTGTGAATGTCTCTTCATTCTCCAACAACGTTGAGGTTCGCAGCTCAGATATATGTCGAGAAAAATATCCTCATTCGCAGGCATGTTTTCTGATGTGTTTGTATGTACACGTGTATTGCCACATAGGCATATGCCGCCAGTGTCCTGACGCATGAGTCTCTCAGTTTAGGTTTGTTCCAGTGAGACATTTGGCAATATTTTGGCTCAGATGTCGAGCTGGTGAGTGTCTCTTCATTCTCGAACAACGTTGAGGTTCGCAGCTCAGATACATGTCGAGAACATTATCATGTCACCAGTGTCCAGAAGCATGAGTCTCACAGTTTGGTTTTATTTCCAGTGAGAAATTTGGCAATATTTTGGCTCGGATGTCGAGCTTGTGAGTGTCTCTTCATTCTCGAACAACGTTGAGGCTCGCAGCTCAGATATATGTCGAGAAAAATATTCTCATTCGCAGCCATGTGTTCTGATGTGTTTGCATGTACACGTGTAGTGCCACATAGGCATATGCCGCCAGTGTCCGGACGCATGAGTCTCTCAGTTTAGGTTTGTTCCAGCTGGTGAGTGTCTCTATAATCTCGAACAACGTTGAGGCTCGCAGCTCAGATATATGTCGAGAAAAATATCCTCATTCGCAGCCATGTTTTCTGATGTGTTTGTATGTACACGTGTAGTGCCACATAGGCATATGCCGCCAGTGTCCTGACGCATGAGTCTCTCAGTTTAGGTTTGTTCCAGTGAGAAATTTGGCAATATTTTGGCTCAGATGTCGAGCTGGTGAGTGTCTCTTCATTCTCGAACAACGTTGAGGTTCGCAGCTCAGATACATGTCGAGAACATTATCATGTCACCAGTGTCCATAAGCATGAGTCTCACAGTTTGGTTTTTTTTTCCAGTGATAAATTTGGCAATATTTTGGCTCGGATGTCGAGCTTGTGAGTGTCTCTTCATTCTCGAACAACGTTGAGGCTCGCAGCTCAGATATATGTCGAGAAAAATATCCTCATTCGCAGCCATGTTTTCTGATGTGTTTGCATGTACACGTGTAGTGCCACATAGGCATATGCCGCCAGTGTCCGGACGCATGAGTCTCTCAGTTTAGGTTTGTTCCAGTGAGAAATTTGGCAATATTTTGGCTCAGATGTCGAGCTGGTGAGTGTCTCTTCATTTTCGAACAACGTTGAGGTTCGCAGCTCAGATATATGTCGAGAACATTATCCTCATTCGCAGCCATGTTTTCTGATGTGTATGTATGTACACGTGTATTGCCACATAGGCCTTTGCCGCCAGTATCCTGACGCATGAGTTTCTCAGTTTGGTTTTTTTCCAGTGGGAAATTTGGTAATATTTTGGCTCAGATGTCGAGCTGGTGAGTGTCTCTTCATTTTCAAACAACGTTGAGGTTCGCAGCTCAGATATATGTCGAGAACATTATCCTCATTCGCAGCCATGTTTTCTGATGTGTATGTATGTACACGTGTATTGCCACATAGGCCTTTGCCGCCAGTATCCTGACGCATGAGTTTCTCAGTTTGGTTTTTTTCCAGTGGGAAATTTGGTAATATTTTGGCTCAGATGTCGAGCTTGTGAGTGTCTCTTCATTCTCGAACAACGTTGAGGTTCGCAGCTCAGATATAAGTTCATAAAATTATCCTCTTTCGCAGCCATGTTTTCTTATGTTTATGCGTGTACACGTGTATTGCCGCATAGGCCTATGCCGCCAGTGTCCTGACGCATGTGTCTCAAAGTTTTGGTCTCTTCCGGTGAGAATTTTGGCGATATGTTAGCTCAGATGTGGAGGTGGTGAATGTTTCTTCATTCTCCAACAACGTTGAGGTTCGCAGCTCAGATATATGTCGAGAACATTATCCTCATTCGCAGCCATGTTTTCTGATGTGTATGTATGTACACGTGTATTGCCACATAGGCCTATGCCGCCAGTATACTGACGCATGAGCCTCTCAGTTTGTTTGTTTTTCCAGTGAGAAATCTGGCAATATTTTGGCTCGGATGTCGAGCTGGTGAGTGTCTCTTCATTCTCGAACAACGTTGAGGCTCGCAGCTCAGATATATGTCGAGAAAAATATCCTCATTCGCAGCCATGTTTTCTGATGTGTTTGTATGTACACGTGTAGTGCCACATAGGCATATGCCGCCAGTGTCCTGACGCATGAGTCTCTAAGTTTAGGTTTGTTCCAGTGAGAAATTTGGCAATATTTTGGCTCAGATGTCGAGCTGGTGAGTGTCTCTTCATTCTCGAACAACGTTGAGGTTCGCAGCTCAGATATAAGTTCATAAAATTATCCTCATTCGCTGCCATGTTTTTTTATGTTTATGCGTGTACACGTGTATTGCCGCATAGGCCTATGCCGCCAGTGTCCTGACGCATGTGTCTCAAAGTTTTGGTCTCTTCCGGTGAGAATGTTGGCGATATGTTAGCTCAGATGTGGAGGTTGTGAATGTCTCTTCATTCTCCAACAACGTTGAGGTTCGCAGCTCAGATATATGTCGAGAAAAATATCCTCATTCGCAGGCATGTTTTCTGATGTGTTTGTATGTACACGTGTATTGCCACATAGGCATATGCCGCCAGTGTCCTGACGCATGAGTCTCTCAGTTTAGATTTGTTCCAGTGAGAAATTTGGCAATATTTTGGCTCAGATGTCGAGCTGGTGAGTGTCTCCTCATTCTCGAACAACGTTGAGGTTCGCAGCTCAGATATATGTCGAGAACATTATCCTCATTCGCAGCCATGTTTTCTGATGTGTATGTATGTACATGTGTATTGCCACATAGGCCTATGCCGCCAGTATCCTGACGCATGAGTCTCTCAGTTTGGGTTTTTTCCAGTGAGAAATTTGGCAATATTTTGGCTCGGATGTCGATCTGGTGAGTGTCTTTATAATCTCGAACAACGTTGAGGCTCGCAGCTCAGATATATGTCGAGAAAAATATCCTCATTCGCAGCCTTGTTTACTGAAGTGTTTGTATGTACACGTGTAGTGCCACATAGGCATATGCCGCCAGTGTCCTGACGCATGAGTCTCTCAGTTTAGGTTTGTTCCAGTGAGAAATTTGGCAATATTTTGGCTCAGATGTCGAGCTGATGAGTGTCTCTTCATTCTCGAACAACGTTGAGGTTCGCAGCTCAGATACATGTCGAGAACATTATAGTGTCACCAGTGTCCAGAAGCATGAGTCTCACAGTTTGTTTATTTTGCCAGTGAGAAATTTTGCAAAATTTTGGCTCGGATGTCGAGCTTGTGAGTGTCTCTTTATTCTCGAACAACGTTGAGGCTCGCAGCTCAGATATATGTCGAGAAAAATATCCTCATTCGCAGCCATGGTTTCTGATGTGTTTGCATGTACACGTGTATTGCCACATATGCATATGCCGCCAGTGTCCTGACGCATGAGTCTCTCAGTTTAGGTTTGTTCCAGTGAGAAATTTGGCAATATTTTGGCTCAGATGTCGAGCTGGTGAGTGTCTCTTCATTCTCGAACAACGTTGAGGTTCGCAGCTCAGATATATGTCGAGAACATTATCCTCATTCGCAGCCATGTTTTCTGATGTGTATGTATGTACACGTGTATTGCCACATAGGCCTATGCCGCCAGTATCCTGACGCATGAGTCTCTCAGTTTGGGTTTTTTCCAGTGAGAAATTTGGCAATATTTTGGCTCGGATGTCGAGCTGGTGAGTGTCTCTATATTCTCGAACAACGTTGAGGCTCGCAGCTCAGATATATGTCGAGAAAAATATCCTCATTCGCAGCCATGTTTTCTGATGTGTTTGTATGTACACGTGTAGTGCCACATAGGCATATGCCGCCAGTGTCCTGACGCATGAGTCTATCAGTTTAGGTTTGTTCCAGTGAGAAATTTGGCAATATTTTGGCTCAGATGTCGAGCTGGTGGGTGTCTCTTTATTCTCGAACAACGTTGAGCTTCGCAGCTCAGATACATGTCGAGAACATTATCATGTCACCAGTGTCCAGAAGCATGAGTCTCACAGTTTGGGTTTTTTTCCAGTGAGAAGATTGGCAATATTTTGGCTCGGATGTCGAGCTTGTGAGTGTCTCTTCATTCTCGAACAACGTTGAGGCTCGCAGCTCAGATATATGTCGAGAACATTATCCTCATTCGCAGCCATGTTTTCTCATGTGTATGTACGTACACGTGTATTGCCTCATAAGCCTATGCCGCCAGTGTCCTGACGCTTGAGACTCACAGTTTGGTTTTTTTTCAGTGAGAAATTTGGCAATATTGTGGCTCGGATGTTGAGCTGGTGAGTGTCCCTTCATTCTCGAACAACGTTGAGGCTCGCAGCTCAGATATATGTCGAGAAAAATGTCCTCATTCGCAGCCATGTTTTCTGATGTGTTTGTATGTACACGTGTATTGCCTCATAGGCCTATGCCGCCCGTGTCCTAACGTATGAGTCTTACAGTTTGGTTTTTTTCCACTGGGAAATTTGGCAATATTTTGGCTCGGAAGTCGAGCTGGTGAGTGTCTCTATATTCTCGAACAACGTTGAGGCTCGCAGCTCAGATATATGTCGAGAAAAAATATCATCATTCGCAGCCATGTTTTCTGATGTGTTTGTATGTACACGTGTAGTGCCACATAGGCATATGCCGCCAGTGTCCTGACGCATGAGTCTATCAGTTTAGGTTTGTTCCAGTGAGAAATTTGGCAATATTTTGGCTCAGATGTCGAGCTGGTGGGTGTCTTTTTATTCTCGAACAACGTTGAGCTTCGCAGCTCAGATATATGTCGAGAACAATATTCTCATTCGCAGCCATGTTTTCTGATGTGTTTGTATGTACACGTGTAGTGCCACATAGGCATATGCCGCCAGTGTCCCGACGCATGAGTCCCTCAGTTTAGGTTTGTTCCAGTGAGAAATTTGGCAATATTGTGGCTCGGATGTTGAGCTGGTGAGTGTCTCTTCATTCTCGAACAACGTTGAGGCTCGCAGCTCAGATATATGTCGAGAACATTATCCTCATTCGCAGCCATGTTTTCTGATGTGTATGTATGTACACGTGTATTGCCACATAGGCCTATGCCGCCAGTATCCTGACGCATGAGTCTCTCAGTTTGGGTTTTTTTCCAGTGAGAAATTTGGCAATATTTTGGCTCGGATGTCGAGCTGTTGGGTGTCTCTATATTCTCGAACAACGTTGATGCTCGCAGCTCAGATATATGTCGAGAAAAATATCCTCATTCGCAGCCATGTTTTCTGATGTGTTTGTATGTACACGTGTAGTGCCACATAGGCATATGCCGCCAGTGTCCTGACGCATGAGTCTCTCAGTTTAGGTTTGTTCCAGTGAGAAATTTGGCAATATTTTGGCTCAGATGTCGAGCTGGTGAGTGTCTCTTCATTCTCGAACAACGTTGAGCTTCGCAGCTCAGATATATGTCGAGAACATTATCCTCATTCGCAGCCATGTTTTCTGATGTGTATGTATGTACACGTGTATTGCCACATAGGCCTATGCCGCCAGTATCCTGACGCATGAGTCTCTCAGTTTGGGTTTTTTCCAGTGAGAAATTTGGCAATATTTTGGCTCAGATGTTGAGCTGGTGAGTGTCTCTTCATTTTCGAACAACGTTGAGGTTCGCAGCTCAGATATATGTCGAGAACATTATCCTCATTCGCAGCCATGTTTTCTGATGTGTATGTATGTACACGTGTATTGCCACATAGGCCTATGCCGCCAGTATCCTGACGCATGAGTCTCTCAGTTTGGGTTTTTTCCAGTGAGAAATTTGGCAATATTTTGGCTAAGATGTCGAGCTGGTGAGTGTCTCTTCATTCTCGAACAACGTTGAGCTTCGCAGCTCAGATATATGTCGAGAACATTATCCTCATTCGCAGCCATGTTTTCTGATGTGTATGTACGTACACGTGTATTGCCTCATAAGCCTATGCCGCCAGTGTCCTGACGCATGAGACTCACAGTTTGGTTTTTTTTCAGTGAGAAATTTGGCAATATTGTGGCTCGGATGTTGAGCTGGTGAGTGTCTCTTCATTCTCGAACAACGTTGAGGCTCGCAGCTCAGATATATGTCGAGAAAAATATCCTCATTCGCAGCCATGTTTTCTGATGTGTTTGTATGTACACGTGTATTGCCTCATAGGCCTATGCCGCCCGTGTCCTAACGTATGAGTCTTACAGTTTGGTTTTTTTCCACTGGGAAATTTGGCAATATTTTGGCTCGGATGTCGAGCTGGTGAGTGTCTCTATATTCTCGAACAACGTTGAGGCTCGCAGCTCAGATATATGTCGAGAAAAAATATCATCATTCGCAGCCATGTTTTCTGATGTGTTTGTATGTACACGTGTAGTGCCACATAGGCATATGCCGCCAGTGTCCTGACGCATGAGTCTCTCAGTTTAGGTTTGTTCCAGTGAGAAATATGGCAATATTTTGGCTCAGATGTCGAGCTGGTGGGTGTCTCTTTATTCTCGAACAACGTTGAGCTTCGCAGCTCAGATATATGTCGAGAACAATATTCTCATTCGCAGCCATGTTTTCTGATGTGTTTGTATGTACACGTGTAGTGCCACATAGGCATATGCCGCCAGTGTCCTGACGCATGAGTCCCTCAGTTTAGGTTTGTTCCAGTGAGAAATTTGGCAATATTGTGGCTCGGATGTTGAGCTGGTGAGTGTCTCTTCATTCTCGAACAACGTTGAGGCTCGCAGCTCAGATATATGTCGAGAAAAATATCCTCATTCGCAGCCATGTTTTCTGATGTGTTTGTATGTACACGTGTATTGCCTAAAAGGCCTATGCCGCCCGTGTCCTAACGCATGAGTCTATCAGTTTAGGTTTGTTCCAGTGAGAAATTTGGCAATATTGTGGCTCGGATGTTGAGCTGGTGAGTGTCTCTTCATTCTCGAACAACGTTGAGGCTCGCAGCTCAGATATATGTCGAGAAAAAATATCATCATTCGCAGCCATGTTTTCTGATGTGTTTGTATGTACACGTGTAGTGCCACATAGGCATATGCCGCCAGTGTCCTGACGCATGAGTCTATCAGTTTAGGTTTGTTCCAGTGAGAAATTTGGCAATATTTTGGCTCAGATGTCGAGCTGGTGGGTGTCTCTTTATTCTCGAACAACGTTGAGCTTCGCAGCTCAGATATATGTCGAGAAAAATATCCTCATTCGCAGCCATGTTTTCTGATGTGTTTGTATGTACACGTGTATTGCCTAATAGGCCTATGCCGCCCGTGTCCTAACGTATGAGTCTCACAGTTTGGTTTTTTTCCACTGGGAAATTTGGCAATATTTTGGCTCGGATGTCGAGCTGGTGAGTGTCTCTATATTCTCGAACAACGTTGAGGCTCGCAGCTCAGATATATGTCGAGAAAAAATATCATCATTCGCAGCCATGTTTTCTGATGTGTTTGTATGTACACGTGTAGTGCCACATAGGCATATGCCGCCAGTGTCCTGACGCATGAGTCTCTCAGTTTAGGTTTGTTCCAGTGAGAAATATGGCAATATTTTGGCTCAGATGTCGAGCTGGTGAGTGTCTCTTCATTCTCGAACAACGTTGAGCTTCGCAGCTCAGATATATGTCGAGAACATTATCCTCATTCGCAGCCATGTTTTCTGATGTGTATGTATGTACACGTGTATTGCCACATAGGCCTATGCCGCCAGTATCCTGACGCATGAGTCTCTCAGTTTGGGTTTTTTTCCAGTGAGAAATTTGGCAATATTTTGGCTCGGATGTCGAGCTGTTGGGTGTCTCTATATTCTCGAACAACGTTGATGCTCGCAGCTCAGATATATGTCGAGAAAAATATCCTCATTCGCAGCCATGTTTTCTGATGTGTTTGTATGTACACGTGTAGTGCCACATAGGCATATGCCGCCAGTGTCCTGACGCATGATTCTCTCAGTTTAGGTTTGTTCCAGTGAGAAATTTGGCAATATTTTGGCTCAGATGTCGAGCTGGTGAGTGTCTCTTCATTCTCGAACAACGTTGAGCTTCGCAGCTCAGATATATGTCGAGAACATTATCCTCATTCGCAGCCATGTTTTCTGATGTGTATGTATGTACACGTGTATTGCCACATAGGCCTATGCCGCCAGTATCCTGACGCATGAGTCTCTCAGTTTGGGTTTTTTCCAGTGAGAAATTTGGCAATATTTTGGCTCAGATGTTGAGCTGGTGAGTGTCTCTTCATTCTCGAACAACGTTGAGGTTCGCAGCTCAGATATATGTCGAGAACATTATCCTCATTCGCAGCCATGTTTTCTCATGTGTATGTACGTACACGTGTATTGCCACATAGGCCTATGCCGCCAGTATCCTGACGCATGAGTCTCTCAGTTTGGGTTTTTTCCAGTGAGAAATTTGGCAATATTTTGGCTCGGATGTCGATCTGGTGAGTGTCTCTATATTCTCGAACAACGTTGAGGCTCGCAGCTCAGATATATGTCGAGAAAAATATCCTCATTCGCAGCCATGTTTTCTGATGTGTTTGTATGTACACGTGTAGTGCCACATAGGCATATGCCGCCAGTGTCCTGACGCATGAGTCTATCAGTTTAGGTTTGTTCCAGTGAGAAATTTGGCAATATTTTGGCTCAGATGTCGAGCTGGTGGGTGTCTCTTTATTCTCGAACAACGTTGAGCTTCGCAGCTCAGATACATGTCGAGTACATTATCATGTCACCAGTGTCCAGAAGCATGAGTCTCACAGTTTGGGTTTTTTTCCAGTGAGAAGATTGGCAATATTTTGGCTCGGATGTCGAGCTTGTGAGTGTCTCTTCATTCTCGAACAACGTTGAGGCTCGCAGCTCAGATATATGTCGATAAAAATATCCTCATTCGCAGCCATGTTTTCTGATGTGTTTGTATGTACACGTGTAGTGCCACATAGGCATATTCCGCCAGTGTCCTGACGCATGAGTCTCTCAGTTTAGGTTTGTTCCAGTGAGAAATATGGCAATATTTTGGCTCAGATGTCGAGCTGGTGAGTGTCTCTTCATTCTCGAACAACGTTGAGCTTCGCAGCTCAGATATATGTCGAGAACATTATCCTCATTCGCAGCCATGTTTTCTGATGTGTATGTATGTACACGTGTATTGCCACATAGGCCTATGCCGCCAGTATCCTGACGCATGAGTCTCTCAGTTTGGGTTTTTTTCCAGTGAGAAATTTGGCAATATTTTGGCTCAGATGTTGAGCTGGTGAGTGTCTCTTCATTCTCGAACAACGTTGAGGTTCGCAGTTCAGATATATGTCGAGAACATTATCCTCATTCGCAGCCATGTTTTCTCATGTGTATGTACGTACACGTGTATTGCCTCATAGGCCTATGCCGCCAGTGTCCTGACGCATGAGACTCACAGTTTGGTTTTTTTTCCGTGAGAAATTTGGCAATATTGTGGCTTGGATGTTGAGCTGGTGAGTGTCTCTTCATTCTCGAACAACGTTGAGGCTCGCAGCTCAGATATATGTCGAGAAAAATATCCTCATTCGCAGCCATGTTTTCTGATGTGTTTGTATGTACACGTGTATTGCCTCATAGGCCTATGCCGCCCGTGTCCTAACGTATGAGTCTCACAGTTTGTTTTTTTTCCACTGGGAAATTTGGCAATATTTTGGCTCGGATGTCGAGCTGGTGAGTGTCTCTATATTCTCGAACAACGTTGAGGCTCGCAGCTCAGATATATGTCGAGAAAAATATCATCATTCGCAGCCATGTTTTCTGATGTGTTTGTATGTACACGTGTAGTGCCACATAGGCATATGCCGCCAGTGTCCTGACGCATGAGTCTCTCAGTTTAGGTTTGTTCCAGTGAGAAATATGGCAATATTTTGGCTCAGATGTCGAGCTGGTGAGTGTCTCTTCATTCTCGAACAACGTTGAGCTTCGCAGCTCAGATATATGTCGAGAACATTATCCTCATTTGCAGCCATGTTTTCTGATGTGTATGTATGTACACGTGTATTGCCACATAGGCCTATGCCGCCAGTATCCTGACGCATGAGTCTCTCAGTTTTGGTTTTTTCCAGTGAGAAATTTGGCAATATTGTGGCTCAGATGTTGAGCTGGTGAGTGTCTCTTCATTCTCGAACAACGTTGAGGTTCGCAGCTCAGATATATGTCGAGAACATTATCCTCATTCGCAGCCATGTTTTCTCATGTGTATGTACGTACAAGTGTATTGCCACATAGGCCTATGCCGCCAGTATCCTGACGCATGAGTCTCTCAGTTTGGGTTTTTTCCAGTGAGAAATTTGGCAATATTTTGGCTCGGATGTCGAGCTGGTGAGTGTCTCTTTATTCTCGAACAACGTTGAGCTTCGCAGCTCAGATACATGTCGAGAACATTATCATGTCACCAGTGTCCAGAAGCATGAGTCGCACAGTTTGGGTTTTTTTCCAGTGAGAAGATTGGCAATATTTTGGCTCGGATGTCGAGCTTGTGAGTGTCTCTTCATTCTCGAACAACGTTGAGGCTCGCAGCTCAGATATATGTCGAGAAAAATATCCTCATTCGCAGCCATGTTTTCTGATGTGTTTGTATGTACAAGTGTAGTGCCACATAGGCATATTCCGCCAGTGTCCTGACGCATGAGTCTCTCAGTTTAGGTTTGTTCCAGTCAGAAATATGGCAATATTTTGGCTCAGATGTCGAGCTGGTGAGTGTCTCTTCATTCTCGAACAACGTTGAGGTTCGCAGTTCAGATATATGTCGAGAACATTATCCTCATTCGCAGCCATGTTTTCTCATGTGTATGTACGTACACGTGTATTGCCTCATAGGCCTATGCCGCCAGTGTCCTGACGCATGAGACTCACAGTTTGTTTTTTTTTCAGTGAGAAATTTGGCAATATTGTGGCTCGGATGTTGAGCTGGTGAGTGTCTCTTCATTCTCGAACAACGTTGAGGCTCACAGCTCAGATATATGTCGAGAAAAATATCCTCATTCGCAGCCATGTTTTCTGATGTGTTTGTATGTACACGTGTATTGCCTCATAGGCCTATGCCGCCCGTGTCCTAACGTATGAGTCTCACAGTTTGGTTTTTTTCCACTGGGAAATTTGGCAATATTTTGGCTCGGATGTCGAGCTGGTGAGTGTCGCTATATTCTCGAACAACGTTGAGGCTCGCAGCTCAGATATATGTCGAGAAAAAATATCATCATTCGCAGCCATGTTTTCTGATGTGTTTGTATGTACACGTGTAGTGCCACATAGGCATATGCCGCCAGTGTCCTGACGCATGAGTCTATCAGTTTAGGTTTGTTCCAGTGAGAAATTTGGCAATATTTTGGCTCAGATGTCGAGCTGGTGGGTGTCTCTTTATTCTCGAACAACGTTGAGCTTCGCAGCTTAGATATATGTCGAGAACATTATCCTCATTCGCAGCCATGTTTTCTCATGTGTATGTACGTACAAGTGTATTGCCACATAGGCCTATGCCGCCAGTATCCTGACGCATGAGTCTCTCAGTTTGGGTTTTTTCCAGTGAGAAATTTGGCAATATTTTGGCTCGGATGTCGAGCTGGTGAGTGTCTCTTTATTCTCGAACAACGTTGAGCTTCGCAGCTCAGATACATGTCGAGAACATTATCATGTCACCAGTGTCCAGAAGCATGAGTCGCACAGTTTGGGTTTTTTTCCAGTGAGAAGATTGGCAATATTTTGGCTCGGATGTCGAGCTTGTGAGTGTCTCTTCATTCTCGAACAACGTTGAGGCTCGCAGCTCAGATATATGTCGAGAAAAATATCCTCATTCGCAGCCATGTTTTCTGATGTGTTTGTATGTACAAGTGTAGTGCCACATAGGCATATTCCGCCAGTGTCCTGACGCATGAGTCTCTCAGTTTAGGTTTGTTCCAGTGAGAAATATGGCAATATTTTGGCTCAGATGTCGAGCTGGTGAGTGTCTCTTCATTCTCGAACAACGTTGAGGTTCGCAGCTCAGATATATGTCGAGAACATTATCCTCATTCGCAGCCATGTTTTCTGATGTGTATGTATGTACACGTGTATTGCCACATAGGCCTATGCCGCCAGTATCCTGACGCATGAGTCTCTCAGTTTGGGTTTTTTTCCAGTGAGAAATTTGGCAATATTTTGGCTCAGATGTTGAGCTGGTGAGTGTCTCTTCATTCTCGAACAACGTTGAGGTTCGCAGTTCAGATATATGTCGAGAACATTATCCTCATTCGCAGCCATGTTTTCTCATGTGTATGTACGTACACGTGTATTGCCTCATAGGCCTATGCCGCCAGTGTCCTGACGCATGAGACTCACAGTTTGGTTTTTTTTCAGTGAGAAATTTGGCAATATTGTGGCTCGGATGTTGAGCTGGTGAGTGTCTCTTCATTCTCGAACAACGTTGAGGCTCACAGCTCAGATATATGTCGAGAAAAATATCCTCATTCGCAGCCATGTTTTCTGATGTGTTTGTATGTACACGTGTATTGCCTCATAGGCCTATGCCGCCCGTGTCCTAACGTATGAGTCTCACAGTTTGGTTTTTTTCCACTGGGAAATTTGGCAATATTTTGGCTCGGATGTCGAGCTGGTGAGTGTCTCTATATTCTCGAACAACGTTGAGGCTCGCAGCTCAGATATATGTCGAGAAAAAATATCATCATTCGCAGCCATGTTTTCTGATGTGTTTGTATGTACACGTGTATTGCCACATAGGCATATGCCGCCAGTGTCCTGACGCATGAGTCTCTCAGTTTAGGTTTTTTCCAGTGAGAAATTTGGCAATATTTTGGCTCGGATGTCGAGCTGGTGAGTGTCTCTTCATTCTCGAACAACGTTGAGGCTCGCAGCTCAGATATATGTCGAGAACAATATTCTCATTCGCAGCCATGTTTTCTGATGTGTTTGTATGTACACGTGTAGTGCCACATAGGCATATGCCGCCAGTGTCCTGACGCATGAGTCCCTCAGTTTAGGTTTGTTCCAGTGAGAAATTTGGCAATATTGTGGCTCGGATGTTGAGCTGGTGAGTGTCTCTTCATTCTCGAACAACGTTGAGGTTCGCAGCTCAGATACATGTCGAGAACATTATCATGTCACCAGTGTCCAGAAGCATGAGTCTCACAGTTTGGTTTTTTTGCCAGTGAGAAATTTGGCAATATTTTGGCTCGGATGTCGAGCTTGTGAGTGTCTCTTCATTCTCGAACAACGTTGAGGCTCGCAGCTCAGATATATGTCGAGAAAAATATCCTCATTCGCAGCCATGTTTTCTGATGTGTTTGTATGTACACGTGTATTGCCTCATAGGCCTATGCCGCCCGTGTCCTAACGTATGAGTCTCTCAGTTTGGGTTTTTTTCCAGTTAGAAATTTGGCAATATTTTGGCTCGGATGTCGAGCTGTTGGGTGTCTCTATATTCTCGAACAACGTTGAGGCTCGCAGCTCAGATATATGTCGATAAAAATATCCTCATTCGCAGCCATGTTTTCTGATGTGTTTGTATGTACACGTGTAGTGCCACATAGGCATATGCCGCCAGTGTCCTGACGCATGAGTCTCTCAGTTTAGGTTTGTTCCAGTGAGAAATTTGGCAATATTTTGGCTCAGATGTCGAGCTGGTGAGTGTCTCGTCATTCTCGAACAACGTTGAGCTTCGCAGCTCAGATACATGTCGAGAACATTATCATGTCACCAGTGTCCAGAAGCATGAGTCTCACAGTTTGGTTTTTTTTCCAGTGAGAAGATTGGCAATATTTTGGCTCGGATGTCGAGCTTGTGAGTGTCTCTTCATTCTCGAACAACGTTGAGGCTCGCAGCTCAGATATATGTCGAGAAAAATATCCTCATTCGCAGCCATGTTTTCTGATGTGTTTGTATGTACACGTGTAGTGCCACATAGGCATATGCCGCCAGTGTCCTGACGCATGAGTCTCTCAGTTTAGGTTTTTTCCAGTGAGAAATATGGCAACATTTTGGCTCAGATGTCGAGCTGGTGAGTGTCTCTTCATTCTCGAACAACGTTGAGGTTCGCAGCTCAGATATATGTCGAGAACATTATCCTCATTCGCAGCCATGTTTTCTGATGTGTATGTATGTACACGTGTATTGCCACATAGGCCTATGCCGCCAGTATCCTGACGCATGAGTCTCTCAGTTTGGGTTTTTTTCCAGTGAGAAATTTGGCAATATTTTGGCTCAGATGTTGAGCTGGTGAGTGTCTCTTCATTCTCGAACAACGTTGAGGTTCGCAGTTCAGATATATGTCGAGAACATTATCCTCATTCGCAGCCATGTTTTCTCATGTGTATGTACGTACACGTGTATTGCCTCATAGGCCTATGCCGCCAGTGTCCTGACGCATGAGACTCACAGTTTGGTTTTTTTTCAGTGAGAAATTTGGCAATATTGTGGCTCGGATGTTGAGCTGGTGAGTGTCTCTTCATTCTCGAACAACGTTGAGGCTCACAGCTCAGATATATGTCGAGAAAAATATCCTCATTCGCAGCCATGTTTTCTGATGTGTTTGTATGTACACGTGTATTGCCTCATAGGCCTATGCCGCCCGTGTCCTAACGTATGAGTCTCACAGTTTGGTTTTTTTCCACTGGGAAATTTGGCAATATTTTGGCTCGGATGTCGAGCTGGTGAGTGTCTCTATATTCTCGAACAACGTTGAGCTTCGCAGCTCAGATACATGTCGAGAACATTATCATGTCACCAGTGTCCAGAAGCATGAGTCTCACAGTTTGGTTTTTTTTCCAGTGAGAAGATTGGCAATATTTTGGCTCGGATGTCGAGCTGGTGAGTGTCTCTATATTCTCGAACAACGTTGAGGCTCGCAGCTCAGATATATGTCGAGAAAAAATATCATCATTCGCAGCCATGTTTTCTGATGTGTTTGTATGTACACGTGTAGTGCCACATAGGCATATGCCGCCAGTGTCCTGACGCATGAGTCTATCAGTTTAGGTTTGTTCCAGTGAGAAATTTGGCAATATTTTGGCTCAGATGTCGAGCTGGTGGGTGTCTCTTTATTCTCGAACAACGTTGAGCTTCGCAGCTCAGATATATGTCGAGAACAATATTCTCATTCGCAGCCATGTTTTCTGATGTGTTTGTATGTACACGTGTAGTGCCACATAGGCATATGCCGCCAGTGTCCTGACGCATGAGTCCCTCAGTTTAGGTTTGTTCCAGTGAGAAATTTGGCAATATTGTGGCTCGGATGTTGAGCTGGTGAGTGTCTCTTCATTCTCGAACAACGTTGAGGCTCGCAGCTCAGATATATGTCGAGAAAAATATCCTCATTCGCAGCCATGTTTTCTGATGTGTTTGTATGTACACGTGTATTGCCTCATAGGCCTATGCCGCCCGTGTCCTAACGTATGAGTCTCTCAGTTTGGGTTTTTTTCCAGTTAGAAATTTGGCAATATTTTGGCTCGGATGTCGAGCTGTTGGGTGTCTCTATATTCTCGAACAACGTTGAGGCTCGCAGCTCAGATATATGTCGAGAAAAATATCCTCATTCGCAGCCATGTTTTCTGATGTGTTTGTATGTACACGTGTAGTGCCACATAGGCATATGCCGCCAGTGTCCTGACGCATGAGTCTCTCAGTTTAGGTTTGTTCCAGTGAGAAATTTGGCAATATTTTGGCTCAGATGTCGAGCTGGTGAGTGTCTCGTCATTCTCGAACAACGTTGAGCTTCGCAGCTCAGATACATGTCGAGAACATTATCATGTCACCAGTGTCCAGAAGCATGAGTCTCACAGTTTGGTTTTTTTTCCAGTGAGAAGATTGGCAATATTTTGGCTCGGATGTCGAGCTTGTGAGTGTCTCTTCATTCTCGAACAACGTTGAGGCTCGCAGCTCAGATATATGTCGAGAAAAATATCCTCATTCGCAGCCATGTTTTCTGATGTGTTTGTATGTACACGTGTAGTGCCACATAGGCATATGCCGCCAGTGTCCTGACGCATGAGTCTCTCAGTTTAGGTTTGTTCCAGTGAGAAATATGGCAATATTTTGGCTCAGATGTTGAGCTGGTGAGTGTCTCTTCATTCTCGAACAACGTTGAGGTTCGCAGCTCAGATATATGTCGAGAACATTATCCTCATTCGCAGCCATGTTTTCTGATGTGTATGTATGTACACGTGTATTGCCACATAGGCCTATGCCGCCAGTATCCTGACGCATGAGTCACTCAGTTTGGGTTTTTTTTCCAGTGAGAAATTTGGCAATATTTTGGCTCGGATGTCGAGCTGTTGGGTGTCTCTATATTCTCGAACAACGTTGATGCTCGCAGCTCAGATATATGTCGATAAAAATATCCTCATTCGCAGCCATGTTTTCTGATGTGTTTGTATGTACACGTGTAGTGCCACATAGGAATATGCCGCCAGTGTCCTGACGCATGAGTCTCTCAGTTTAGGTTTGTTCCAGTGAGAAATTTGGCAATATTTTGGCTCAGATGTCGAGCTGGTGAGTGTCTCTTCATTCTCGAACAACGTTGAGCTTCGCAGCTCAGATACATATCGAGAACATTATCATGTCACCAGTGTCCAGAAGCATGAGTCTCACAGTTTGGTTTTTTTTCCAGTGAGAAATTTGGCAATATTTTGGCTCGGATGTCGAGCTTGTGAGTGTCTCTTCATTCTCGAACAACGTTGAGGCTCGCAGCTCAGATATATGTCGAGAACATTATCCTCATTCGCAGCCATGTTTTCTGATGTGTTTGTATGTACACGTGTAGTGCCACATAGGCATATGCCGCCAGTGTCCTGACGCATGAGTCTCTCAGTTTAGGTTTTTTCCAGTGAGAAATATGGCAATATTTTGGCTCAGATGTCGAGCTGGTGAGTGTCTCTTCATTCTCGAACAACGTTGAGGTTCGCAGCTCAGATATATGTCGGGAACATTATCCTCATTCGCAGCCATGTTTTCTGATGTGTATGTATGTACACGTGTATTGCCACATAGGCCTATGCCGCCAGTATCCTGACGCATGAGTCACTCAGTTTGGGTTTTTTTTCCAGTGAGAAATTTGGCAATATTTTGGCTCGGATGTCGAGCTGTTGGGTGTCTCTATATTCTCGAACAACGTTGATGCTCGCAGCTCAGATATATGTCGATAAAAATATCCTCATTCGCAGCCATGTTTTCTGATGTGTTTGTATGTACACGTGTAGTGCCACATAGGAATATGCCGCCAGTGTCCTGACGCATGAGTCTCTCAGTTTAGGTTTGTTCCAGTGAGAAATTTGGCAATATTTTGGCTCAGATGTCGAGCTGGTGAGTGTCTCTTCATTCTCGAACAACGTTGAGCTTCGCAGCTCAGATACATATCGAGAACATTATCATGTCACCAGTGTCCAGAAGCATGAGTCTCACAGTTTGGTTTTTTTTCCAGTGAGAAATTTGGCAATATTTTGGCTCGGATGTCGAGCTTGTGAGTGTCTCTTCATTCTCGAACAACGTTGAGGCTCGCAGCTCAGATATATGTCGAGAACATTATCCTCATTCGCAGCCATGTTTTCTGATGTGTTTGTATGTACACGTGTAGTGCCACATAGGCATATGCCGCCAGTGTCCTGATGCATGAGTCTCTCAGTTTAGGTTTTTTCCAGTGAGAAATATGGCAATATTTTGGCTCAGATGTCGAGCTGGTGAGTGTCTCTTCATTCTCGAACAACGTTGAGGTTCGCAGCTCAGATATATGTCGAGAACATTATCCTCATTCGCAGCCATGTTTTCTGATGTGTATGTATGTACACGTGTATTGCCACATAGGCCTATGCCGCCAGTATCCTGACGCATGAGTCTCTCAGTTTGGGTTTTTTTCCAGTGAGAAATTTGGCAATATTTTGGCTCAGATGTTGAGCTGGTGAGTGTCTCTTCATTCTCGAACAACGTTGAGGTTCGCAGTTCAGATATATGTCGAGAACATTATCCTCATTCGCAGCCATGTTTTCTCATGTGTATGTACGTACACGTGTATTGCCTCATAGGCCTATGCCGCCAGTGTCCTGACGCATGAGACTCACAGTTTGGTTTTTTTTCAGTGAGAAATTTGGCAATATTGTGGCTCGGATGTTGAGCTGGTGAGTGTCTCTTCATTCTCGAACAACGTTGAGGCTCACAGCTCAGATATATGTCGAGAAAAATATCCTCATTCGCAGCCATGTTTTCTGATGTGTTTGTATGTACACGTGTATTGCCTCATAGGCCTATGCCGCCCGTGTCCTAACGTATGAGTCTCACAGTTTGGTTTTTTTCCACTGGGAAATTTGGCAATATTTTGGCTCGGATGTCGAGCTGGTGAGTGTCTCTATATTCTCGAACAACGTTGAGCTTCGCAGCTCAGATACATGTCGAGAACATTATCATGTCACCAGTGTCCAGAAGCATGAGTCTCACAGTTTGGTTTTTTTTCCAGTGAGAAGATTGGCAATATTTTGGCTCGGATGTCGAGCTTGTGAGTGTCTCTTCATTCTCGAACAACGTTGAGGCTCGCAGCTCAGATATATGTCGAGAAAAATATCCTCATTCGCAGCCATGTTTTCTGATGTGTTTGTATGTACACGTGTAGTGCCACATAGGCATATGCCGCCAGTGTCCTGACGCATGAGTCTCTCAGTTTAGGTTTGTTCCAGTGAGAAATATGGCAATATTTTGGCTCAGATGTTGAGCTGGTGAGTGTCTCTTCATTCTCGAACAACGTTGAGGTTCGCAGCTCAGATATATGTCGAGAACATTATCCTCATTCGCAGCCATGTTTTCTGATGTGTATGTATGTACACGTGTATTGCCACATAGGCCTATGCCGCCAGTATCCTGACGCATGAGTCACTCAGTTTGGGTTTTTTTTCCAGTGAGAAATTTGGCAATATTTTGGCTCGGATGTCGAGCTGTTGGGTGTCTCTATATTCTCGAACAACGTTGATGCTCGCAGCTCAGATATATGTCGATAAAAATATCCTCATTCGCAGCCATGTTTTCTGATGTGTTTGTATGTACACGTGTAGTGCCACATAGGAATATGCCGCCAGTGTCCTGACGCATGAGTCTCTCAGTTTAGGTTTGTTCCAGTGAGAAATTTGGCAATATTTTGGCTCAGATGTCGAGCTGGTGAGTGTCTCTTCATTCTCGAACAACGTTGAGCTTCGCAGCTCAGATACATATCGAGAACATTATCATGTCACCAGTGTCCAGAAGCATGAGTCTCACAGTTTGGTTTTTTTTCCAGTGAGAAATTTGGCAATATTTTGGCTCGGATGTCGAGCTTGTGAGTGTCTCTTCATTCTCGAACAACGTTGAGGCTCGCAGCTCAGATATATGTCGAGAACATTATCCTCATTCGCAGCCATGTTTTCTGATGTGTTTGTATGTACACGTGTAGTGCCACATAGGCATATGCCGCCAGTGTCCTGACGCATGAGTCTCTCAGTTTAGGTTTTTTCCAGTGAGAAATATGGCAATATTTTGGCTCAGATGTCGAGCTGGTGAGTGTCTCTTCATTCTCGAACAACGTTGAGGTTCGCAGCTCAGATATATGTCGGGAACATTATCCTCATTCGCAGCCATGTTTTCTGATGTGTATGTATGTACACGTGTATTGCCACATAGGCCTATGCCGCCAGTATCCTGACGCATGAGTCACTCAGTTTGGGTTTTTTTTCCAGTGAGAAATTTGGCAATATTTTGGCTCGGATGTCGAGCTGTTGGGTGTCTCTATATTCTCGAACAACGTTGATGCTCGCAGCTCAGATATATGTCGATAAACATATCCTCATTCGCAGCCATGTTTTCTGATGTGTTTGTATGTACACGTGTAGTGCCACATAGGAATATGCCGCCAGTGTCCTGACGCATGAGTCTCTCAGTTTAGGTTTGTTCCAGTGAGAAATTTGGCAATATTTTGGCTCAGATGTCGAGCTGGTGAGTGTCTCTTCATTCTCGAACAACGTTGAGCTTCGCAGCTCAGATACATATCGAGAACATTATCATGTCACCAGTGTCCAGAAGCATGAGTCTCACAGTTTGGTTTTTTTTCCAGTGAGAAATTTGGCAATATTTTGGCTCGGATGTCGAGCTTGTGAGTGTCTCTTCATTCTCGAACAACGTTGAGGCTCGCAGCTCAGATATATGTCGAGAACATTATCCTCATTCGCAGCCATGTTTTCTGATGTGTTTGTATGTACACGTGTAGTGCCACATAGGCATATGCCGCCAGTGTCCTGACGCATGAGTCTCTCAGTTTAGGTTTTTTCCAGTGAGAAATATGGCAATATTTTGGCTCAGATGTCGAGCTGGTGAGTGTCTCTTCATTCTCGAACAACGTTGAGGTTCGCAGCTCAGATATATGTCGAGAACATTATCCTCATTCGCAGCCATGTTTTCTGATGTGTATGTATGTACACGTGTATTGCCACATAGGCCTATGCCGCCAGTATCCTGACGCATGAGTCTCTCAGTTTGGGTTTTTTTCCAGTGAGAAATTTGGCAATATTTTGGCTCAGATGTTGAGCTGGTGAGTGTCTCTTCATTCTCGAACAACGTTGAGGTTCGCAGTTCAGTTATATGTCGAGAACATTATCCTCATTCGCAGCCATGTTTTCTCATGTGTATGTACGTACACGTGTATTGCCTCATAGGCCTATGCCGCCAGTGTCCTGACGCATGAGACTCACAGTTTGGTTTTTTTTCAGTGAGAAATTTGGCAATATTGTGGCTCGGATGTTGAGCTGGTGAGTGTCTCTTCATTCTCGAACAACGTTGAGGCTCACAGCTCAGATATATGTCGAGAAAAATATCCTCATTCGCAGCCATGTTTTCTGATGTGTTTGTATGTACACGTGTATTGCCTCATAGGCCTATGCCGCCCGTGTCCTAACGTATGAGTCTCACAGTTTGGTTTTTTTCCACTGGGAAATTTGGCAATATTTTGGCTCGGATGTCGAGCTGGTGAGTGTCTCTATATTCTCGAACAACGTTGAGCTTCGCAGCTCAGATACATGTCGAGAACATTATCATGTCACCAGTGTCCAGAAGCATGAGTCTCACAGTTTGGTTTTTTTTCCAGTGAGAAGATTGGCAATATTTTGGCTCGGATGTCGAGCTTGTGAGTGTCTCTTCATTCTCGAACAACGTTGAGGCTCGCAGCTCAGATATATGTCGAGAAAAATATCCTCATTCGCAGCCATGTTTTCTGATGTGTTTGTATGTACACGTGTAGTGCCACATAAGCATATGCCGCCAGTGTCCTGACGCATGAGTCTCTCAGTTTAGGTTTGTTCCAGTGAGAAATATGGCAATATTTTGGCTCAGATGTCGAGCTGGTGAGTGTCTCTTCATTCTCGAACAACGTTGAGGTTCGCAGCTCAGATATATATCGAGAACATTATCCTCATTCGCAGCCATGTTTTCTGATGTGTATGTATGTACACGTGTATTGCCACATAGGCCTATGCCGCCAGTATCCTGACGCATGAGTCTCTCAGTTTGGGTTTTTTTCCAGTGAGAAATTTGGCAATATTTTGGCTCGGATGTCGAGCTGTTGGGTGTCTCTATATTCTCGAACAACGTTGATGCTCGCAGCTCAGATATATGTCGATAAAAATATCCTCATTCGCAGCCATGTTTTCTGATGTGTTTGTATGTACACGTGTAGTGCCACATAGGCATATGCCGCCAGTGTCCTGACGCATGAGTCTCTCAGTTTAGGTTTGTTCCAGTGAGAAATTTGGCAATATTTTGGCTCAGATGTCGAGCTGGTGAGTGTCTCTTCATTCTCGAACAACGTTGAGCTTCGCAGCTCAGATACATATCGAGAACATTATCATGTCACCAGTGTCCAGAAGCATGAGTCTCACAGTTTGGGTTTTTTTCCAGTGAGAAATTTGGCAATATTTTGGCTCGGATGTCGAGCTTGTGAGTGTCTCTTCATTCTCGAACAACGTTGAGGCTCGCAGCTCAGATATATGTCGAGAACATTATCCTCATTCGCAGCCATGTTTTCTGATGTGTTTGTATGTACACGTGTAGTGCCACATAGGCATATGCCGCCAGTGTCCTGACGCATGAGTTTCTCAGTTTAGGTTTTTTCCAGTGAGAAATATGGCAATATTTTGGCTCAGATGTCGAGCTGGTGAGTGTCTCTTCATTCTCGAACAACGTTGAGGTTCGCAGCTCAGATATATGTCGAGAACATTATCCTCATTCGCAGCCATGTTTTCTGATGTGTATGTATGTACACGTGTATTGCCACATAGGCCTATGCCGCCAGTATCCTGACGCATGAGTCTCTCAGTTTGGTTTTTTTTCCAGTGAGAAATTTGGCAATATTTTGGCTCAGATGTCGAGCTGGTGAGTGTCTCTTCATTCTCGAACAACGTTGAGGTTCGCAGCTCAGATATATGTCGAGAAAAATATCCTCATTCGCAGCCATGTTTTCTGATGTGTTTGTATGTACACGTGTAGTGCCACATAGGCATATGCCGCCAGTGTCCTGACGCATGAGTCTCTCAGTTTAGGTTTGTTCCAGTGAGAAATATGGCAATATTTTGGCTCAGATGTCGAGCTGGTGAGTGTCTCTTCATTCTCGAACAACGTTGAGGTTCGCAGCTCAGATATATGTCGAGAACATTATCCTCATTCGCAGCCATGTTTTCTGATGTGTTTGTATGTACACGTGTAGTGCCACATAGGCATATGCCGCCAGTGTCCTGACGCATGAGTCTCTCAGTTTAGGTTTGTTCCAGTGAGAAATATGGCAATATTTTGGCTCAGATGTCGAGCTGGTGAGTGTCTCTTCATTCTCGAACAACGTTGAGGTTAGCAGCTCAGATATATGTCGAGAACATTATCCTCATTCGCAGCCATGTTTTCTGATGTGTATGTATGTACACGTGTATTGCCACATAGGCCTATGCCGCCAGTATCCTGACGCATGAGTCTCTCAGTTTGGGTTTTTTTCCAGTGAGAATTTTGGCAATATTTTGGCTCGGATGTCGAGCTGTTGGGTGTCTCTATATTCTCGAACAACGTTGATGCTCGCAGCTCAGATATATGTCGAGAAAAATATCCTCATTCGCAGCCATGTTTTCTGATGTGTTTGTATGTACACGTGTAGTGCCACATAGGAATATGCCGCCAGTGTCCTGACGCATGAGTCTCTCAGTTTAGTTTTTTTTCCAGTGAGAAATTTGGCAATATTTTGGCTCAGATGTCGAGCTGGTGAGTGTCTCTTCATTCTCGAACAACGTTGAGGTTCGCAGCTCAGATATATGTCGAGAAAAATATCCTCATTCGCAGCCATGTTTTCTGATGTGTTTGTATGTACACGTGTAGTGCCACATAGGCATATGCCGCCAGTGTCCTGACGCATGAGTCTCTCAGTTTAGGTTTGTTCCAGTGAGAAATATGGCAATATTTTGGCTCAGATGTCGAGCTGGTGAGTGTCTCTTCATTCTCGAACAACGTTGAGGTTCGCAGCTCAGATATATGTCGAGAACATTATCCTCATTCGCAGCCATGTTTTCTGATGTGTTTGTATGTACACGTGTAGTGCCACATAGGCATATGCCGCCAGTGTCCTGACGCATGAGTCTCTCAGTTTAGGTTTGTTCCAGTGAGAAATATGGCAATATTTTGGCTCAGATGTCGAGCTGGTGAGTGTCTCTTCATTCTCGAACAACGTTGAGGTTAGCAGCTCAGATATATGTCGAGAACATTATCCTCATTCGCAGCCATGTTTTCTGATGTGTATGTATGTACACGTGTATTGCCACATAGGCCTATGCCGCCAGTATCCTGACGCATGAGTCTCTCAGTTTGGGTTTTTTTCCAGTGAGAATTTTGGCAATATTTTGGCTCGGATGTCGAGCTGTTGGGTGTCTCTATATTCTCGAACAACGTTGATGCTCGCAGCTCAGATATATGTCGAGAAAAATATCCTCATTCGCAGCCATGTTTTCTGATGTGTTTGTATGTACACGTGTAGTGCCACATAGGAATATGCCGCCAGTGTCCTGACGCATGAGTCTCTCAGTTTAGGTTTGTTCCAGTGAGAAATTTGGCAATATTTTGGCTCAGATGTCGAGCTGGTGAGTGTCTCTTCATTCTCGAACAACGTTGAGCTTCGCAGCTCAGATACATATCGAGAACATTATCATGTCACCAGTGTCCAGAAGCATGAGTCTCACAGTTTGGGTTTTTTTCCAGTGAGAAATTTGGCAATATTTTGGCTCGGATGTCGAGCTTGTGAGTGTCTCTTCATTCTCGAACAACGTTGAGGCTCGCAGCTCAGATATATGTCGAGAACATTATCCTCATTCGCAGCCATGTTTTCTGATGTGTTTGTATGTACACGTGTAGTGCCACATAGGCATATGCCGCCAGTGTCCTGACGCATGAGTTTCTCAGTTTAGGTTTTTTCCAGTGAGAAATATGGCAATATTTTGGCTCAGATGTCGAGCTGGTGAGTGTCTCTTCATTCTCGAACAACGTTGAGGTTCGCAGCTCAGATATATGTCGAGAACATTATCCTCATTCGCAGCCATGTTTTCTGATGTGTATGTATGTACACGTGTATTGCCACATAGGCCTATGCCGCCAGTATCCTGACGCATGAGTCTCTCAGTTTGGGTTTTTTTCCAGTGAGAAGATTGGCAATATTTTGGCTCGGATGTCGAGCTTGTGAGTGTCTCTTCATTCTCGAACAACGTTGAGGCTCGCAGCTCAGATATATGTCGAGAAAAATATCCTCATTCGCAGCCATGTTTTCTGATGTGTTTGTATGTAGAGGTGTAGTGCCACATAGGCATATGCCGCCAGTGTCCTGACGCATGAGTCTCTCAGTTTAGGTTTGTTCCAGTGAGAAATATGGCAATATTTTGGCTCAGATGTCGAGCTGGTGAGTGTCTCTTCATTCTCGAACAACGTTGAGGTTCGCAGCTCAGATATATGTCGAGAACATTATCCTCATTCGCAGCCATGTTTTCTGATGTGTATGTATGTACACGTGTATTGCCACATAGGCCTATGCCGCCAGTATCCTGACGCATGAGTCTCTCAGTTTGGGTTTTTTTCCAGTGAGAAATTTGGCAATATTTTGGCTCGGATGTCGAGCTGTTGGGTGTCTCTATATTCTCGAACAACGTTGATGCTCGCAGCTCAGATATATGTCGATAAAAATATCCTCATTCGCAGCCATGTTTTCTGATGTGTTTGTATGTACACGTGTAGTGCCACATAGGCATATGCCGCCAGTGTCCTGACGCATGAGTCTCTCAGTTTAGGTTTGTTCCAGTGAGAAATTTGGCAATATTTTGGCTCAGATGTCGAGCTGGTGAGTGTCTCTTCATTCTCGAACAACGTTGAGCTTCGCAGCTCAGATACATATCGAGAACATTATCATGTCACCAGTGTCCAGAAGCATGAGTCTCACAGTTTGGGTTTTTTTCCAGTGAGAAATTTGGCAATATTTTGGCTCGGATGTCGAGCTTGTGAGTGTCTCTTCATTCTCGAACAACGTTGAGGCTCGCAGCTCAGATATATGTCGAGAACATTATCCTCATTCGCAGCCATGTTTTCTGATGTGTTTGTATGTACACGTGTAGTGCCACATAGGCATATGCCGCCAGTGTCCTGACGCATGAGTTTCTCAGTTTAGGTTTTTTCCAGTGAGAAATATGGCAATATTTTGGCTCAGATGTCGAGCTGGTGAGTGTCTCTTCATTCTCGAACAACGTTGAGGTTCGCAGCTCAGATATATGTCGAGAACATTATCCTCATTCGCAGCCATGTTTTCTGATGTGTATGTATGTACACGTGTATTGCCACATAGGCCTATGCCGCCAGTATCCTGACGCATGAGTCTCTCAGTTTGGGTTTTTTTCCAGTGAGAAATTTGGCAATATTTTGGCTCAGATGTCGAGCTGGTGAGTGTCTCTTCATTCTCGAACAACGTTGAGGCTCGCAGCTCAGATATATGTCGAGAAAAATATCCTCATTCGCAGCCATGTTTTCTGATGTGTTTGTATGTACACGTGTAGTGCCACATAGGCATATGCCGCCAGTGTCCTGACGCATGAGTCTCTCAGTTTAGGTTTGTTCCAGTGAGAAATTTGGCAATATTTTGGCTCAGATGTCGAGCTGGTGAGTGTCTCTTCATTCTCGAACAACGTTGAGGTTCGCAGCTCAGATATATGTCGAGAACATTATCCTCATTCGCAGCCATGTTTTCTGATGTGTATGTATGTACACGTGTATTGCCACATAGGCCTATGCCGCCAGTATCCTGACGCATGAGTCTCTCAGTTTGGGTTTTTTTCCAGTGAGAAGATTGGCAATATTTTGGCTCGGATGTCGAGCTTGTGAGTGTCTCTTCATTCTCGAACAACGTTGAGGCTCGCAGCTCAGATATATGTCGAGAAAAATATCCTCATTCGCAGCCATGTTTTCTGATGTGTTTGTATGTAGAGGTGTAGTGCCACATAGGCATATGCCGCCAGTGTCCTGACGCATGAGTCTCTCAGTTTAGGTTTGTTCCAGTGAGAAATATGGCAATATTTTGGCTCAGATGTCGAGCTGGTGAGTGTCTCTTCATTCTCGAACAACGTTGAGGTTCGCAGCTCAGATATATGTCGAGAACATTATCCTCATTCGCAGCCATGTTTTCTGATGTGTATGTATGTACACGTGTATTGCCACATAGGCCTATGCCGCCAGTATCCTGACGCATGAGTCTCTCAGTTTGGGTTTTTTTCCAGTGAGAAATTTGGCAATATTTTGGCTCGGATGTCGAGCTGTTGGGTGTCTCTATATTCTCGAACAACGTTGATGCTCGCAGCTCAGATATATGTCGATAAAAATATCCTCATTCGCAGCCATGTTTTCTGATGTGTTTGTATGTACACGTGTAGTGCCACATAGGCATATGCCGCCAGTGTCCTGACGCATGAGTCTCTCAGTTTAGGTTTGTTCCAGTGAGAAATTTGGCAATATTTTGGCTCAGATGTCGAGCTGGTGAGTGTCTCTTCATTCTCGAACAACGTTGAGCTTCGCAGCTCAGATACATATCGAGAACATTATCATGTCGCCAGTGTCCAGAAGCATGAGTCTCACAGTTTGGGTTTTTTTCCAGTGAGAAATTTGGCAATATTTTGGCTCGGATGTCGAGCTTGTGAGTGTCTCTTCATTCTCGAACAACGTTGAGGCTCGCAGCTCAGATATATGTCGAGAACATTATCCTCATTCGCAGCCATGTTTTCTGATGTGTTTGTATGTACACGTGTAGTGCCACATAGGCATATGCCGCCAGTGTCCTGACGCATGAGTTTCTCAGTTTAGGTTTTTTCCAGTGAGAAATATGGCAATATTTTGGCTCAGATGTCGAGCTGGTGAGTGTCTCTTCATTCTCGAACAACGTTGAGGTTCGCAGCTCAGATATATGTCGAGAACATTATCCTCATTCGCAGCCATGTTTTCTGATGTGTATGTATGTACACGTGTATTGCCACATAGGCCTATGCCGCAAGTATCCTGACGCATGAGTCTCTCAGTTTGGGTTTTTTTCCAGTGAGAAATTTGGCAATATTTTGGCTCAGATGTCGAGCTGGTGAGTGTCTCTTCATTCTCGAACAACGTTGAGGCTCGCAGCTCAGATATATGTCGAGAAAAATATCCTCATTCGCAGCCATGTTTTCTGATGTGTTTGTATGTACACGTGTAGTGCCACATAGGCATATGCCGCCAGTGTCCTGACGCATGAGTCTCTCAGTTTAGGTTTGTTCCAGTGAGAAATTTGGCAATATTTTGGCTCAGATGTCGAGCTGGTGAGTGTCTCTTCATTCTCGAACAACGTTGAGCTTTGCAGCTCAGATACATATCGAGAACATTATCATGTCACCAGTGTCCAGAAGCATGAGTCTCACAGTTTGGGTTTTTTTCAGTGAGAAATTTGGCAATATTCTGGCTCGGATGTCGAGCGTGTGAGTGTCTCTTCATTCTCGAACAACGTTGAGGCTCGCAGCTCAGATATATGTCGAGAACATTATCCTCATTCGCAGCCATGTTTTCTGATGTGTATGTATGTACACGTGTATTGCCACATAGGCCTATGCCGCCAGTATCCTGACGCATGAGTCTCTCAGTTTGGGTTTTTTCCAGTGAGACATTTGGCAATATTTTGGCTCAGATGTTGAGCTGGTGAGTGTCTCTTCATTCTCGAACAACGTTGAGGTTCGCAGCTCAGATATATGTCGAGAACATTATCCTCATTCGCAGCAATGTTTTCTCATGTGTATGTACGTACACGTGTATTGCCACATAGGCCTATGCCGCCAGTATCCTGACGCATGAGTCTCTCAGTTTGGGTTTTTTTCCAGTGAGAAATTTGGCAATATTTTGGCTCGGATGTCGAGCTGTTGGGTGTCTCTATATTCTCGAACAACGTTGATGCTCGCAGCTCAGATATATGTCGAGAAAAATATCCTCATTCGCAGCCATGTTTTCTGATGTGTTTGTATGTACACGTGTAGTGCCACATAGGCATATGCCGCCAGTGTCCTGACGCATGAGTCTCTCAGTTTAGGTTTGTTCCAGTGAGAAATTTGGCAATATTTTGGCTCAGATGTCGAGCTGGTGAGTGTCTCTTCATTCTCGAACAACGTTGAGCTTCGCAGCTCAGATACATATCGAGAACATTATCATGTCACCAGTGTCCAGAAGCATGAGTCTCACAGTTTGGGTTTTTTTCCAGTGAGAAATTTGGCAATATTTTGGCTCGGATGTCGAGCTTGTGAGTGTCTCTTCATTCTCGAACAACGTTGAGGCTCGCAGCTCAAATATATGTCGAGAACATTATCCTCATTCGCAGCCATGTTTTCTGATGTGTTTGTATGTACACGTATAGTGCCACATAGGCATATGCCGCCAGTGTCCTGACGCATGAGTTTCTCAGTTTAGGTTTTTTCCAGTGAGAAATATGGCAATATTTTGGCTCAGATGTCGAGCTGGTGAGTGTCTCTTCATTCTCGAACAACGTTGAGGTTCGCAGCTCAGATATATGTCGAGAACATTATCCTCATTCGCAGCCATGTTTTCTGATGTGTATGTATGTACACGTGTATTGCCACATAGGCCTATGCCGCCAGTATCCTGACGCATGAGTCTCTCAGTTTGGGTTTTTTTCCAGTGAGAAATTTGGCAATATTTTGGCTCAGATGTCGAGCTGGTGAGTGTCTCTTCATTCTCGAACAACGTTGAGGTTCGCAGCTCAGATATATGTCGAGAAAAATATCCTCATTCGCAGCCATGTTTTCTGATGTGTTTGTATGTACACGTGTAGTGCCACATAGGCATATGCCGCCAGTGTCCTGACGCATGAGTCTCTCAGTTTAGGTTTGTTCCAGTGAGAAATTTGGCAATATTTTGGCTCAGATGTCGAGCTGGTGAGTGTCTCTTCATTCTCGAACAACGTTGAGCTTCGCAGCTCAGATACATATCGAGAACATTATCATGTCACCAGTGTCCAGAAGCATGAGTCTCACAGTTTGGGTTTTTTTCCAGTGAGAAATTTGGCAATATTTTAGCTCGGATGTCGAGCTTGTGAGTGTCTTTTCATTCTCGAACAACGTTGAGGCTCGCAGCTCAGATATATGTCGAGAAAAATATCCTCATTCGCAGCCATGTTTTCTGATGTGTTTGTATGTACACGTGTAGTGCCACATAGGCATATGCCGCCAGTGTCCTGACGCATGAGTCTCTCAGTTTAGGTTTGTTCAAGTGAGAAATATGGCAATATTTTGGCTCAGATGTCGAGCTGGTGAGTGTCTCTTCATTCTCGAACAACGTTGAGGTTCGCAGCTCAGATATATGTCGAGAACATTATCCTCATTCGCAGCCATGTTTTCTGATGTGTATGTATGTACACGTGTATTGCCACATAGGCCTAACCGCCAGTATCCTGACGCATGAGTTTCTCAGTTTGGTTTTTTTTCCAGTGAGAAATTTGGCAATATTTTGGCTCGGATGTCGAGCTGTTGGGTGTCTCTATATTCTCGAACAACGTTGATGCTCGCAGCTCAGATATATGTCGAGAAAAATATCCTCATTCGCAGCCATGTTTTCTGATGTGTTTGTATGTACACGTGTAGTGCCACATAGGCATATGCCGCCAGTGTCCTGACGCATGAGTCTCTCAGTTTAGGTTTGTTCCAGTGAGAAATTTGGCAATATTTTGGCTCAGATGTCGAGCTGGTGAGTGTCTCTTCATTCTCGAACAACGTTGAGCTTCGCAGCTCAGATACATATCGAGAACATTATCATGTCACCAGTGTCCAGAAGCATGAGTCTCACAGTTTGGGTTTTTTTCCAGTGAGAAATTTGGCAATATTTTGGCTCGGATGTCGAGCTTGTGAGTGTCTCTTCATTCTCGAACAACGTTGAGGCTCGCAGCTCAGATATATGTCGAGAACATTATCCTCATTCGCAGCCATGTTTTCTGATGTGTTTGTATGTACACGTGTAGTGCCACATAGGCATATGCCGCCAGTGTCCTGACGCATGAGTCTCTCAGTTTGGGTTTTTTTCCAGTGAGAAATTTGGCAATATTTTGGCTCAGATGTCGAGCTGGTGAGTGTCTCTTCATTCTCGAACAACGTTGAGGTTCGCAGCTCAGATATATGTCGAGAAAAATATCCTCATTCGCAGCCATGTTTTCTGATGTGTTTGTATATACACGTGTAGTGCCACATAGGCATATGCCGCCAGTGTCCTGACGCATGAGTCTCTCAGTTTAGGTTTGTTCCAGTGAGAAATTTGGCAATATTTTGGCTCAGATGTCGAGCTGGTGAGTGTCTCTTCATTCTCGAACAACGTTGAGCTTCGCAGCTCAGATACATATCGAGAACATTATCCTCATTCGCAGCCATGTTTTCTCATGTGTATGTACGTACACGTGTATTGCCACATAGGCCTATGCCGCCAGTATACTGACGCATGAGTCTCTCAGTTTGGGTTTTTTCCAGTGAGAAATTTGGCAATATTTTGGCTCGGATGTCGAGCTGGTGAGTGTCTCTATATTCTCGAACAGCGTTGAGGCTCGCAGCTCAGATATATGTCGAGAAAAATATCCTCATTCGCAGCCATGTTTTCTGATGTGTTTGCATGTACACGTGTAGTGCCACATAGGCATATGCCGCCAGTGTCCTGACGCATGAGTCTCTCAGTTTAGGTTTGTTCCAGTGAGAAATTTGGCAATATTTTGGCTCAGATGTCGAGCTGGTGAGTGTCTCTTCATTCTCGAACAACGTTGAGGTTTGCAGCTCAGATATATGTCGAGAACATTATCCTCATTCGCAGCCATGTTTTCTGATGTGTATGTATGTACACGTGTATTGCCACATAGGCCTATGCCGCCAGTGTCCTGACGCATGAGTCTCACAGTTTGGGTTTTTTTCAGTGAGAAATTTGGTAATATTGTGGCTCGGATGTCGAGCTGGTGAGTGTCTCTTCATTCTCGAACAACGTTGAGGCTCGCAGCTCAGATATATGTCGAGAAAAATATCCTCATTCGCAGCCATGTTTTCTGATGTGTTTGTATGTACACGTGTATTGCCTCATAGGCCTATGCCGCCCGTGTCCTAACGTATGAGTCTCACAGTTTGGTTTTTTTCCACTGGGAAATTTGGAAATATTTTGGCTCAGATGTCGAGCAGGCGAGGGTCTCTTCATTCTCGAACAACGTTGAGGTTTGCAGCTCAGATATAAGTTCATAACATTATCCTCATTCGCAGCCATGTGTTCTTATTGTTATGCGTGTACACGTGTATTGCCGCATAGGCCTATGCCGCCAGTGTCCTGACGCATGAGTCTCAAAGTTTTGGTCTCTTCCGGTGAAATTTTGGCGATATGTTAGCTCAGATGTGGAGGTAGTGAATGTCTCTTCATTCTCCAATAACGTTGAGGTTCGCATCTCAGATATATGTCGAGAAAAATATCCTCATTCGCAGCCATGTTTTCTGATGTGTTTGTATGTACACGTGTATTGCCACATAGGCATATGCCGCTAGTGTCCTGACGCATGAGTCTCTCAGTTTAGGTTTGTTCCATTGAGAAATTTGGCAATATTTTGGCTCAGATGTCGAGCTGGTGAGTGTCTCTTCATTCTCGAACAACGTTGAGGTTCGCAGCTCAGATATATGTCGAGAACATTATCCTCATTCGCAGCCATGTTTTCTGATGTGTATGTATGTACACGTGTATTGCCACATAGGCCTATGCCGCCAGTATCCTGACGCATGAGTCTCTCAGTTTGGGTTTTTTTCAGTGAGAAATGTGGCAATATTTTGGCTCAGATGTTGAGCTGGTGAGTGTCTCTTCATTCTCGAACAACGTTGAGGTTCGCAGCTCAGATATATGTCGAGAACATTATCCTCATTCGCAGCCATGTTTTCTCATGTGTATGTACCTACACGTGTATTGCCACATAGGCATATGCCGCCAGTGTCCTGACGCATGAGTCTATCAGTTTAGGTTTGTTCCAGTGAGAAATTTGGCAATATTTTGGCTCAGATGTCGAGCTGGTGGGTGTCTCTTTATTCTCGAACAACGTTGAGCTTCGCAGCTCAGATACATGTCGAGAACATTGTCATGTCAGCAGTGTCCAGAAGCATGAGTCTCACAGTTTGGGTTTTTTTCAAGTGAGAAATTTGGCAATATTTTGGCTCGGAAGTCTAGCTTGTGAGTGTCTCTTCATTCTCGAACAACGTTGAGGCTCGCAGCTCAGATATATGTCGAGAACATTATCCTCATTCGCAGCCATGTTTTCTGATGTGTATGTATGTACACGTGTATTGCCACATAGGCATATGCCGCCAGTGTCCTGACGCATGAGTCTCTCAGTTTAGGTTTGTTCCAGTGAGAAATTTGGCAATATTTTGGCTCAGATGTCGAGCTGGTGAGTGTCTCTTCATTCTCGAACAACGTTGAGCTTCGCAGCTCAGATATATGTCGAGAACATTATCCTCATTCGCAGCCATGTTTTCTGATGTGTATGTATGTACACGTGTATTGCCACATAGGCCTATGTCGCCAGTATCCTGACGCATGAGTCTCTCAGTTTGGGGTTTTTTTTCAGTGAGAAATTTGGCAATATTTTGGCTCAGATGTTGAGCTGGTGAGTGTCTCTTCATTCTCGAACAACGTTGTGGTTCGCAGCTCAGATATATGTCGAGAACATTATCCTCATTCGCAGCCATGTTTTCTGATGTGTATGTATGTACACGTGTATTGCCACATAGGCATATACCGCCAGTGTCCTGACGCATGAGTCTCTCAGTTTAGGTTTGTTCCAGTGAGAAATTTGGCAATATTTTGGCTCAGATGTTGAGCTGGTGAGTGTCTCTTCATTCTCGAACAACGTTGTGGTTCGCAGCTCAGATATATGTCGAGAACATTATCCTCATTCCCAGCCATGTTTTCTCATGTGTATGTACGTACACGTGTATTGCCACATAGGCCTATGCCGCCAGTATCCTGACGCATGAGTCTCTCAGTTTGGGTTTTTTCCAGTGAGAAATTTGGCAATATTTTGGCTCGGATGTCGAGCTGGTGAGTGTCTCTATATTCTCGAACAACGTTGAGGCTCGCATCTCAGATATATGTCGAGAAAAATATCCTCATTCGCAGCCATGTTTTCTGATGTGTATGTATGTACACGTGTATTGCCACATAGGCCTATGCCGCCAGTATCCTGACGCATGAGTCTCTCAGTTTGGGTTTTTTTCAGTGAGAAATTTGGCAATATTTTGGCTCAGATGTTGAGCTGGTGAGTGTCTCTTCATTCTCGAACAACGTTGTGGTTCGCAGCTCAGATATATGTCGAGAACATTATCCTCATTCGCAGCCATGTTTTCTCATGTGTATGTACGTACACGTGTATTGCCACATAGGCCTATGCCGCCAGTATCCTGACGCATGAGTCTCTCAGTTTGGTTTTTTTCCAGTGAGAAATTTGGCAATATTTTGGCTCGGATGTCGAGCTGGTGAGTGTCTCTATATTCTCGAACAACGTTGAGGTTCGCAGCTCAGATATATGTCGAGAAAAATATCCTCATTCGCAGCCATGTTTTCTGATGTGTTTGTATGTACACGTGTAGTGCCACATAGGCATATGCCGCCAGTGTCCTGACGCATGAGTCTATGAGTTTAGGTTTGTTCCAGTGAGAAATTTGGCCATATTTTGGCTCAGATATTGAGCTGGTGGGTGTCTCTTTATTCTCGAACAACGTTGAGCTTCGCAGCTCAGATACATGTCGAGAACATTATCATGTCACCAGTGTCCAGAAGCATGAGTCTCACAGTTTGGGTTTTTTCCAGTGAGAAATTTGGCAATATTTTGGCTCGGATGTCGAGCTTGTGAGTGTCTCTTCATTCTCGAACAACGTTGAGGCTCGCAGCTCAGATATATGTCGAGAAAAATATCCTCATTCGCAGCCATGTTTTCTGATGTGTTTGTATGTACACGTGTAGTGCCACATAGGCATATGCCGCCAGTGTCCTGACGCATAAGTCTATCAGTTTAGGTTTGTTCCAGTGAGAAATTTGGCAATATTTTGGCTCAGATGTCGAGCTGGTGGGTGTCTCTTTATTCTCGAACAACGTTGAGCTTCGCAGCTCAGATACATGTCGAGAACATTATCATGTCACCAGTGTCCAGAAGCATGAGTCTCACAGTTTGGGTTTTTTTCCAGTGAGAAATTTGGCAATATTTTGGCTCGGATGTCGAGCTTGTGAGTGTCTCTTCATTCTCGAACAACGTTGAGGCTCGCAGCTCAGATATATGTCGAGAAAAATATCCTCATTCGCAGCCATGTTTTCTGATGTGTTTGTATGTACACGTGTAGTGCCACATAGGCATATGCCGCCAGTGTCCTGACGCATGAGTCTCTCAGTTTAGGTTTGTTCCAGTGAGAAATATGGCAATATTTTGGCTCAGATGTCGAGCTGGTGAGTGTCTCTTCATTCTCGAACAACGTTGAGGTTCGCAGCTCAGATATATGTCGAGAACATTATCCTCATTCGCAGCCATGTTTTCTGATGTGTATGTATGTACACGTGTATTGCCACATAGGACTATGCCGCCAGTATCCTGACGCATGAGTCTCTCAGTTTGGGTTTTTTTCCACTGAGAATTTTGGCAATATTTTGGCTCGGATGTCGAGCTGGTGGGTGTCTCTATATTCTCGAACAACGTTGATGCTCGCAGCTCAGATATATGTCGAGACAAATATCCTCATTCGCAGCCATGTTTTCTGATGTGTTTGTATGTACACGTGTAGTGCCACATAGGCATATGCCGCCAGTGTCCTGACGCATGAGTCTCTCAGTTTAGGTTTGTTCCAGTGAGAAATTTGGCAATATTTTGGCTCAGATGTCGAGCTGGTGAGTGTCTCTTCATTCTCGAACAACGTTGAGCTTCGCAGCTCAGATACATATCGAGAACATTATCATGTCACCAGTGTCCAGAAGCATGAGTCTCACAGTTTGGGTTTTTTTCCAGTGAGAAATTTGGCAATATTTTGGCTCGGATGTCGAGCTTGTGAGTGTCTCTTCATTCTCGAACAACGTTGAGGCTCGCAGCTCAGATATATGTCGAAAAAAATATCCTCATTCGCAGCCATGTTTTCTGATGTGTTTGTATGTACACGTGTAGTGCCACATAGGCATATGCCGCCAGTGTCCTGACGCATGAGTCTCTCAGTTTAGGTTTGTTCCAGTGAGAAATATGGCAATATTTTGGCTCAGATGTCGAGCTGGTGAGTGTCTCTTCATTCTCGAACAACGTTGAGGTTCGCAGCTAAGATATATGTCGAGAACATTATCCTCATTCGCAGCCATGTTTTCTGATGTGTATGTATGTACACGTGTATTGCCACATAGGCCTATGCCGCCAGTATCCTGACGCATGAGTCTCTCAGTTTGGTTTTTTTTCCACTGAGAATTTTGGCAATATTTTGGCTCGGATGTCGAGCTGGTGGGTGTCTCTATATTCTCGAACAACGTTGATGCTCGCAGCTCAGATATATGTCGAGACAAATATCCTCATTCGCAGCCATGTTTTCTGATGTGTTTGTATGTACACGTGTAGTGCCACATAGGCATATGCCGCCAGTGTCCTGACGCATGAGTCTCTCAGTTTAGGTTTGTTCCAGTGAGAAATTTGGCAATATTTTGGCTCAGATGTCGAGCTGGTGAGTGTCTCTTCATTCTCGAACAACGTTGAGCTTCGCAGCTCAGATACATATCGAGAACATTATCATGTCACCAGTGTCCAGAAGCATGAGTCTCACAGTTTGGGTTTTTTTCCAGTGAGAAATTTGGCAATATTTTGGCTCGGATGTCGAGCTTGTGAGTGTCTCTTCATTCTCGAACAACGTTGAGGCTCGCAGCTTAGATATATGTCTAGAAAAATATCCTCATTCGCAGCCATGTTTTCTGATGTGTTTGCATGTACACGTGTAGTGCCACATAGGCATATGCCGCCAGTGTCCTGACGCATGAGTCTCTCAGTTTAGGTTTGTTCCAGTGAGAAATTTGGCAATATTTTGGCTCAGATGTCGAGCTGGTGAGTGTCTTTTCATTCTCGAACAACGTTGAGGTTCGCAGCTCAGATATATGTCGAGAACATTATCCTCATTTGCAGCCATGTTTTCTCATGTGTATGTACGTACACGTGTATTGCCACATAGGCCTATGCCGCCAGTATCCTGACGCATGAGTCTCTCAGTTTGGGTTTTTTTCAGTGAGAAATTTGGCAATATTTTGGCTCGGATGTCGAGCTGGTGAGTGTCTCTATATTCTCGAACAACGTTGAGGCTCGCAGCTCAGATATATGTCGAGAAAAATATCCTCATTCGCAGCCATGTTTTCTGATGTGTTTGTATGTACACGTGTAGTGCCACATAGGCATATGCCGCCAGTGTCCTGACGCATGAGTCTCTCAGTTTAGGTTTGTTCCAGTGAGAAATTTGGCAATATTTTGGCTCGGATGTCGAGCTGGTGAGTGTCTCTATATTCTCGAACAACGTTGAGGCTCGCAGCTCAGATATATGTCGAGAAAAATATCCTCATTCGCAGCCATGTTTTCTGATGTGTTTGTATGTACACGTGTAGTGCCACATAGGCATATGCCGCCAGTGTCCTGACGCATAAGTCTATCAGTTTAGGTTTGTTCCAGTGAGAAATTTGGCAATATTTTGGCTGAGATGTCGAGCTGGTGGGTGTCTCTTTATTCTCGAACAACGTTGAGCTTCGCAGCTCAGATACATGTCGAGAACATTATCATGTCACCAGTGTCCAGAAGCATGAGTCTCACAGTTTGGGTTGTTTTCCAGTGAGAAATTTGGCAATATTTTGGCTCGGATGTCGAGCTTGTGAGTGTCTCTTCATTCTCGAACAACGTTGAGGCTCGCAGCTCAGATATATGTCGAGAAAAATATCCTCATTTGCAGCCATGTTTTCTGATGTGTTTGTATGTACACGTGTAGTGCCACATAGGCATATGCCGCCAGTGTCCTGACGCATGAGTCTCTCAGTTTAGGTTTGTTCCAGTGAGAAATATGGCAATATTTTGGCTCAGATGTCGAGCTGGTGAGTGTCTCTTCATTCTCGAACAACGTTGAGGTTCGCAGCTCAGATATATGTCGAGAACATTATCCTCATTCGCAGCCATGTTTTCTGATGTGTATGTATGCACACGTGTATTGCCACATAGGACTATGCCGCCAGTATCCTGACGCATGAGTCTCTCAGTTTGGGTTTTTTTCCACTGAGAATTTTGGCAATATTTTGGCTCGGATGTCGAGCTGGTGGGTGTCTCTATATTCTCGAACAACGTTGATGCTCGCAGCTCAGATATATGTCGAGACAAATATCCTCATTCGCAGCCATGTTTTCTGATGTGTTTGTATGTACACGTGTAGTGCCACATAGGCATATGCCGCCAGTGTCCTGACGCATGAGTCTCTCAGTTTAGGTTTGTTCCAGTGAGAAATTTGGCAATATTTTGGCTCAGATGTCGAGCTGGTGAGTGTCTCTTCATTCTCGAACAACGTTGAGCTTCGCAGCTCAGATACATATCGAGAACATTATCATGTCACCAGTGTCCAGAAGCATGAGTCTCACAGTTTGGGTTTTTTTCCAGTGAGAAATTTGGCAATATTTTGGCTCGGATGTCGAGCTTGTGAGTGTCTCTTCATTCTCGAACAACGTTGAGGCTCGCAGCTCAGATATATGTCGAAAAAAATATCCTCATTCGCAGCCATGTTTTCTGATGTGTTTGTATGTACACGTGTAGTGCCACATAGGCATATGCCGCCAGTGTCCTGACGCATGAGTCTCTCAGTTTAGGTTTGTTCCAGTGAGAAATATGGCAATATTTTGGCTCAGATGTCGAGCTGGTGAGTGTCTCTTCATTCTCGAACAACGTTGAGGTTCGCAGCTCAGATATATGTCGAGAACATTATCCTCATTCGCAGCCATGTTTTCTGATGTGTATGTATGTACACGTGTATTGCCACATAGGCCTATGCCGCCAGTATCCTGACGCATGAGTCTCTCAGTTTGGTTTTTTTTCCACTGAGAATTTTGGCAATATTTTGGCTCGGATGTCGAGCTGGTGGGTGTCTCTATATTCTCGAACAACGTTGATGCTCGCAGCTCAGATATATGTCGAGACAAATATCCTCATTCGCAGCCATGTTTTCTGATGTGTTTGTATGTACACGTGTAGAGCCACATAGGCATATGCCGCCAGTGTCCTGACGCATGAGTCTCTCAGTTTAGGTTTGTTCCAGTGAGAAATTTGGCAATATTTTGGCTCAGATGTCGAGCTGGTGAGTGTCTCTTCATTCTCGAACAACGTTGAGCTTCGCAGCTCAGATACATATCGAGAACATTATCATGTCACCAGTGTCCAGAAGCATGAGTCTCACAGTTTGGGTTTTTTTCCAGTGAGAAATTTGGCAATATTTTGGCTCGGATGTCGAGCTTGTGAGTGTCTCTTCATTCTCGAACAACGTTGAGGCTCGCAGCTTAGATATATGTCTAGAAAAATATCCTCATTCGCAGCCATGTTTTCTGATGTGTTTGCATGTACACGTGTAGTGCCACATAGGCATATGCCGCCAGTGTCCTGACGCATGAGTCTCTCAGTTTAGGTTTGTTCCAGTGAGAAATTTGGCAATATTTTGGCTCAGATGTCGAGCTGGTGAGTGTCTTTTCATTCTCGAACAACGTTGAGGTTCGCAGCTCAGATATATGTCGAGAACATTATCCTCATTTGCAGCCATGTTTTCTCATGTGTATGTACGTACACGTGTATTGCCACATAGGCCTATGCCGCCAGTATCCTGACGCATGAGTCTCTCAGTTTGGGTTTTTTCCAGTGAGAAATTTGGCAATATTTTGGCTCGGATGTCGAGCTGGTGAGTGTCTCTATATTCTCGAACAACGTTGAGGCTCGCAGCTCAGATATATGTCGAGAAAAATATCCTCATTCGCAGCCATGTTTTCTGATGTGTTTGTATGTACACGTGTAGTGCCACATAGGCATATGCCGCCAGTGTCCTGACGCATGAGTCTCTCAGTTTAGGTTTGTTCCAGTGAGAAATTTGGCAATATTTTGGCTCGGATGTCGAGCTGGTGAGTGTCTCTATATTCTCGAACAACGTTGAGGCTCGCAGCTCAGATATATGTCGAGAAAAATATCCTCATTCGCAGCCATGTTTTCTGATGTGTTTGTATGTACACGTGTAGTGCCACATAGGCATATGCCGCCAGTGTCCTGACGCATGAGTCTATCAGTTTAGGTTTGTTCCAGTGAGAAATATGGCAATATTTTGGCTCAGATGTTGAGCTGGTGAGTGTCTCTTCATTCTCGAACAACGTTGAGGTTCGCAGCTCAGATATATGTCGAGAACATTATCCTCATTCGCAGCCATGTTTTCTGATGTGTATGTATGTACACGTGTATTGCCACATAGGACTATGCCGCCAGTATCCTGACGCATGAATCTCTCAGTTTGGGTTTTTTTCCACTGAGAATTTTGGCAATATTTTGGCTCGGATGTCGAGCTGGTGGGTGTCTCTATATTCTCGAACAACGTTGATGCTCGCAGCTCAGATATATGTCGAGACAAATATCCTCATTCGCAGCCATGTTTTCTGATGTGTTTGTATGTACACGTGTAGTGCCACATAGGCATATGCCGCCAGTGTCCTGACGCATGAGTCTCTCAGTTTAGGTTTGTTCCAGTGAGAAATTTGGCAATATTTTGGCTCAGATGTCGAGCTGGTGAGTGTCTCTTCATTCTCGAACAACGTTGAGCTTCGCAGCTCAGATACATATCGAGAACATTATCATGTCACCAGTGTCCAGAAGCATGAGTCTCACAGTTTGGGTTTTTTTCCAGTGAGAAATTTGGCAATATTTTGGCTCGGATGTCGAGCTTGTGAGTGTCTCTTCATTCTCGAACAACGTTGAGGCTCGCAGCTCAGATATATGTCGAAAAAAATATCCTCATTCGCAGCCATGTTTTCTGATGTGTTTGTATGTACACGTGTAGTGCCACATAGGCATATGCCGCCAGTGTCCTGACGCATGAGTCTCTCAGTTTAGGTTTGTTCCAGTGAGAAATATGGCAATATTTTGGCTCAGATGTCGAGCTGGTGAGTGTCTCTTCATTCTCGAACAACGTTGAGGTTCGCAGCTCAGATATATGTCGAGAACATTATCCTCATTCGCAGCCATGTTTTCTGATGTGTATGTATGTACACGTGTATTGCCACATAGGCCTATGCCGCCAGTATCCTGACGCATGAGTCTCTCAGTTTGGTTTTTTTTCCACTGAGAATTTTGGCAATATTTTGGCTCGGATGTCGAGCTGGTGGGTGTCTCTATATTCTCGAACAACGTTGATGCTCGCAGCTCAGATATATGTCGAGACAAATATCCTCATTCGCAGCCATGTTTTCTGATGTGTTTGTATGTACACGTGTAGTGCCACATAGGCATATGCCGCCAGTGTCCTGACGCATGAGTCTCTCAGTTTAGGTTTGTTCCAGTGAGAAATTTGGCAATATTTTGGCTCAGATGTCGAGCTGGTGAGTGTCTCTTCATTCTCGAACAACGTTGAGCTTCGCAGCTCAGATACATATCGAGAACATTATCATGTCACCAGTGTCCAGAAGCATGAGTCTCACAGTTTGGGTTTTTTTCCAGTGAGAAATTTGGCAATATTTTGGCTCGGATGTCGAGCTTGTGAGTGTCTCTTCATTCTCGAACAACGTTGAGGCTCGCAGCTTAGATATATGTCTAGAAAAATATCCTCATTCGCAGCCATGTTTTCTGATGTGTTTGCATGTACACGTGTAGTGCCACATAGGCATATGCCGCCAGTGTCCTGACGCATGAGTCTCTCAGTTTAGGTTTGTTCCAGTGAGAAATTTGGCAATATTTTGGCTCAGATGTCGAGCTGGTGAGTGTCTTTTCATTCTCGAACAACGTTGAGGTTCGCAGCTCAGATATATGTCGAGAACATTATCCTCATTCGCAGCCATGTTTTCTCATGTGTATGTACGTACACGTGTATTGCCACATAGGCCTATGCCGCCAGTATCCTGACGCATGAGTCTCTCAGTTTGGGTTTTTTCCAGTGAGAAATTTGGCAATATTTTGGCTCGGATGTCGAGCTGGTGAGTGTCTCTATATTCTCGAACAACGTTGAGGCTCGCAGCTCAGATATATGTCGAGAAAAATATCCTCATTCGCAGCCATGTTTTCTGATGTGTTTGTATGTACACGTGTAGTGCCACATAGGCATATGCCGCCAGTGTCCTGACGCATGAGTCTCTCAGTTTAGGTTTGTTCCAGTGAGAAATTTGGCAATATTTTGGCTCGGATGTCGAGCTGGTGAGTGTCTCTATATTCTCGAACAACGTTGAGGCTCGCAGCTCAGATATATGTCGAGAAAAATATCCTCATTCGCAGCCATGTTTTCTGATGTGTTTGTATGTACACGTGTAGTGCCACATAGGCATATGCCGCCAGTGTCCTGACGCATGAGTCTATCAGTTTAGGTTTGTTCCAGTGAGAAATATGGCAATATTTTGGCTCAGATGTTGAGCTGGTGAGTGTCTCTTCATTCTCGAACAACGTTGAGGTTCGCAGCTCAGATATATGTCGAGAACATTATCCTCATTCGCAGCCATGTTTTCTGATGTGTATGTATGTACACGTGTATTGCCACATAGGCCTATGCCGCCAGTATCCTGACGCATGAGTCTCTCAGTTTGGGTTTTTTTCCAGTGAGAAATTTGGCAATATTTTGGCTCGGATGTCGAGCTGGTGGGTGTCTCTATATTCTCGAACAACGTTGATGCTCGCAGCTCAGATATATGTCGAGAAAAATATCCTCATTCGCAGCCATGTTTTCTGATGTGTTTGTATGTACACGTGCAGTGCCACATAGGCATATGCCGCCAGTTTCCTAACGCACGAGTCTCTCAGTTTAGGTTTGTTCCAGTGAGAAATTTGGCAATATTTTGGCTCAGATGTCGAGCTGGTGAGTGTCTCTTCATTCTCGAACAACGTTGAGCTTCGCAGCTCAGATACATATCGAGAACATTATCATGTCACCAGTGTCCAGAAGCATGAGTCTCACAGTTTGGGTTTTTTTTCAGTGAGAAATTTGGCAATATTTTGGCTCGGATGTTGAGCTTGTGAGTGTCTCTTCATTCTCGAACAACGTTGAGGCTCGCAGCTCAGATATATGTCGAGAAAAATATCCTCATTCGCAGCCATGTTTTCTGATGTGTTTGCATGTACACGTGTAGTGCCACATATGCATATGCCGCCAGTGTCCTGACGCATGAGTCTCTCAGTTTAGGTTTGTTCCAGTGAGAAATTTGGCAATAATTTGGCTCAGATGTCGAGCTGGTGAGTGTCTCTTCATTCTCGAACAACGTTGAGGTTCGCAGCTCAGATATATGTCGAGAACATTATCCTCATTCGCAGCCATGTTTTCTGATGTGTATGTATGTACACGTGTATTGCCACATAGGCCTATGCCGCCAGTATCCTGACGCATGAGTCTCTCAGTTTGGTTTTTTTCCAGTGAGAAATGTGGCAATATTTTGGCTCAGATGTTGAGCTGGTGAGTGTCTCATCATTCTCGAACAACGTTGAGGTTCGCAGCTCAGATATATGTCGAGAACATTATCCTCATTCGCAGCCATGTTTTCTCATGTGTATGTACGTACACGTGTATTGCCACATAGGCCTATGCCGCCTGTATCCTGACGCATGAGTCTCTCAGTTTGGGTTTTTTCCAGTGAGAAATTTGGCAATATTTTGGCTCGGATGTCGAGCTGGTGAGTGTCTCTATATTCTCGAACACCGTTGAGGCTCGCAGCTCAGATATATGTCGAGAAAAATATCCTCATTCGCAGCCATGTTTTCTGATGTGTATGTATGTACACGTGTATTGCCACATAGGCCTATGCCGCCAGTATCCTGACGCATGAGTCTCTCAGTTTAGGTTTGTTCCAGTGAGAAATCTGGCAATATTTTGGCTCTGATGTCGAGCTGGTGGGTGTCTCTTTATTCTCGAACAACGTTGAGCTTCGCAGCTCAGATATATGTCGAGAACATTATCATGTCACCAGTGTCCAGAAGCATGAGTCTCACAGTTTGGGTTTTTTTCCAGTGAGAAATTTGGCAATATTTTGGCTCGGATGTCGAGCTTGTGAGTGTCTCTTGAGGCTCGCAGCTCAGATATATGTCGAGAAAAATATCCTCATTCGCAGCCATGTTTTCTGATGTGTTTGTATGTACACGTGTAGTGCCACATAGGCATATGCCGCCAGTGTCCTGACGCATGAGTCTCTCAGTTTAAGTTTGTTCCAGTGAGAAATTTGGCAATATTTTGACTCAGATGTCGAGCTGGTGAGTGTCTCTTCATTCTCGAACAACGTTGAGGTTCGCAGCTCAGATATATGTCGAGAACATTATCCTCATTCGCAGCCATGTTTTCTGATGTGTATGTACGTACACGTGTATTGCCACATAGGCCTATGCCGCCAGTATCCTGACGCATGAGTCTCTCAGTTTGGTTTTTTTCCAGTGAGAAATTTGGCAATATTTTGTCTCGGATGTCGAGCTGGTGGGTGTCTCTTTATTCTCGAACAACGTTGAGCTTCGCAGCTCAGATACATGTCGAGAACATTATCATGTCACCAGTGTCCAGAAGCATGAGTCTCACAGTTTGGGTTTTTTTCCAGTGAGAAATTTGGCAATATTTTGGCTCGGATGTCGAGCTTGTGAGTGTCTCTTCATTCTCGAACAACGTTGAGGCTCGCAGCTCAGATATATGTCGAGAAAAATATCCTCATTCGCAGCCATGTTTTCTGATGTGTTTGTATGTACACGTGTAGTGCCACATAGGCATATGCCGCCAGTGTCCTGACGCATGAGTCTCTCAGTTTAGGTTTGTTCCAGTGAGAAATATGGCAATATTTTGGCTCAGATGTCGAGCTGGTGAGTGTCTCTTCATTCTCGAACAACGTTGAGGTTCGCAGCTCAGATATATGTCGAGAACATTATCCTCATTCGCAGCCATGTTTTCTGATGTGTATGTATGTACACGTGTATTGCCACATAGGCCTATGCCGCCAGTGTCCTGACGCATGAGTCTCTCAGTTTGGGTTTTTTTCCAGTGAGAAATTTGGCAATATTTTGGCTCGGATGTCGAGCTGGTGGGTGTCTCTATATTCTCGAACAACGTTGATGCTCGCAGCTCAGATATATGTCGATAAAAATATCCTCATTCGCAGCCATGTTTTCTGATGTGTTTGTATGTACACGTGTAGTGCCACATAGGCATATGCCGCCAGTGTCCTGACGCATGAGTCTCTCAGTTTAGGTTTGTTCCAGTGAGAAATTTGGCAATATTTTGGCTCAGATGTCGAGCTGGTGAGTGTCTCTTCATTCTCGAACAACGTTGAGCTTCGCAGCTCAGATACATATCGAGAACATTATCATGTCACCAGTGTCCAGAAGCATGAGTCTCGCAGTTTGGGTTTTTTTCCAGTGAGAAATTTGGCAATATTTTGGCTCGGATGTCGAGCTTGTGAGTGTCTCTTCATTCTCGAACAACGTTGAGGCTCGCAGCTCAGATATATGTCGAGAAAAATATCCTCATTCGCAGCCATGTTTTCTGATGTGTTTGCATGTACACGTGTAGTGCCACATAGGCATATGCCGCCAGTGTCCAGAAGCATGAGTCTCACAGTTTGGGTTTTTTTCCAGTGAGAAATTTGGCAATATTTTGGCTCGGATGTCGAGCTTGTGAGTGTCTCTTCATTCTCGAACAACGTTGAGGCTCGCAGCTCAGATATATGTCGAGAAAAATATCCTCATTCGCAGCCATGTTTTCTGATGTGTTTGCATGTACACGTGTAGTGCCACATAGGCATATGCCGCCAGTGTCCAGACGCATGAGTCTCTCAGTTTAGGTTTGTTCCAGTGAGAAATTTGGCAATATTTTGGCTCAGATGTTGAGCTGGTGAGTGTCTCCTCATTCTCGAACAACATTGAGGTTCGCAGCTTAGATATATGTCGAGAACATTATCCTCATTCGCAGCCATGTTTTCTTATGTGTATGGATGTACACGTGTATTGCCTCATAGGCCTATGCCGCCAGTGTCCTGACGCATGAGTCTCACAGTTTGTTTGTTTTTCCAATAAAAAAAATGGCAATATTTTGGCTCGGATGTCGAGCTGGTGAGTGTCTCTTCATTCTCGAACAACGTTGAGGCTCGCAGCTCAGATATATGTCGAGAAAATTGTCCTCATTCGCAGCCATGTTTTCTTATGTGTATGGATGTACACGTGTATTGCCTCATAGGCCTATGCCGCCAGTGTCCTGACGCATGAGTCTCACAGTTTGGGTTTTTTTCAGTGAGAAATTTGGCAATATTTTGGCTTGGATGTCGAGCTGGTGAGTGTCTCTTCATTCTCGAACAACGTTGAGGCTCGCAGCTCAGATATATGTCGAGAAAAATATCCTCATTCGCAGCCATGTTTTCTGATGTGTTTGTATGTACACGTGTATTGCCTCATAGGCCTATGCCGCCCGTGTCCTGACGTATGAGTCTCACAGTTTTTTTTCTTTCCAGTGGGAAATTTGGAAATATTTTGGCTCAGATGTCGAGCAGGCGAGGGTCTCTTCATTCTCGAACAACGTTGAGGTTTGCAGCTCAGATATAAGTTCATAACATTATCCTCATTCGCAGCCATGTTTTCTTATGCTTATGCGTGTACACGTGTATTGCCGCATAGGCCTATGCCACCAGTGTCCTGACGCATGAGTCTCAAAGTTTTGGTCTCTTGCGGTGAAATTTTGGCGATATGTTATCTCAGATGTGGAGGTGGTGAATGTCTCTTCATTCTCCAATAACGTTGAGTGTCGCATCTCAGATATATGTCGAGAACATTATACTCATTCGCAGCCATGTTTTCTGATGTGTATGTATGTACACGTGTATTGCCACATATGCATATGCCGCCAGTGTCCTGACGCATGAGTCTCTCAGTTTAGGTTTGTTCCAGTGAGAAATTTGGAAATATTTTGGCTCAGATGTCGAGCTGGTGAGTGTCTCTTCATTATCGAACAACGTTGAGGTTCGCAGCTCAGATATATGTCGAGAACATTATCCTCATTCGCAGCCATGTTTTCTGATGTGTATGTATGTACACGTGTATTGCCACATAGGCCTAGGCCGCCAGTATCCTGACGCATGAGTCTCTCAGTTTGGGTTTTTTCCAGTGAGAAATTTGGCCATATTTTGGCTCAGATGTCGAGCTGGTTAGTGTCTCTTCATTCTCGAACAACGTTGAGCTTCGCAGCTCAGATACTAGTCGAGAACATTATCATGTCACCAGTGTCCAGAAGCATAAGTCTCACAGTTTGGGTTTTTTTCCAGTGAGAAATTTGGCAATATTTTGGCTCGGATGTCGAGCTTGTGAGTGTCTCTTCATTCTCGAACAACGTTGAGGCTCGCAGCTCAGATATATGTCGAGAAAAATATCCTCATTCGCAGCCATGTTTTCTGATGTGTTTGTATGTACACGTGTAGTGCCACATAGGCATATGCCGCCAGTGTCCTGACGCACGAGTCTCTCAGTTTAGGTTTGTTCCAGTGAGAAATTTGGCAATATTTTGGCTCAGATGTCGAGCTGGTGAGTGTCTCTTCATTCTCGAACAACGTTGAGCTTCGCAGCTCAGATACATGTCGAGAACATTATCATGTCACCAGTGTCCAGAAGCATGAGTCTCACCGTTTGGGTTTTTTTCCAGTGAGAAATTTTGCAATATTTTAGCTCGGATGTCGAGCTTGTGAGTGTCTCTTTATTCTCGAACAACGTTGAGGCTCGCAGCTCAGATATATGTCGAGAAAAATATCCTCATTCGCAGCCATGTTTTCTGATGTGTTTGCATGTACACGTGTAGTGCCACATAGGCATATGCCGCCAGTGTCCTGACGCATGAGTCTCTCAGTTTAGGTTTGTTCCAGTGAGAAATTTGGCAATATTTTGGCTCAGATGTCGAGCTGGTGAGTGTCTCTTCATTCTCGAACAACGTTGAGGTTCGCAGCTCAGATATATGTCGAGAACATTATCCTCATTCGCAGCCATGTTTTCTGATGTGTATGTATGTACACGTGTATTGCCACATAGGCCTATGCCGCCTGTATACTGACGCATGAGTCTCTCAGTTTAGGTTTGTTCCATTGAGAAATTTGGCAATATTTTGGCTCCAATCTCGAGCTGGTGAGTGTCTCTTCATTCTCGAACAACGTTGAGGTTCGCAGCTCAGATATATGTCGAGAACATTATCCTCATTCGCAGCAATGTTTTCTGATTTGTATGTATGTACACGTGTATTGCCACATAGGCCTATGCCGCCAGTATCCTGACGCATGAGTCTCTCAGTTTGGGTTTTTTCCAGGGAGAAATTTGGTAATATTTTGGCTCGGATGTCGAGCTGGTGAGTGTCTCTTCATTCTCGAACAACGTTGAGGTTCGCAGCTCAGATATAAGTTCATAAAATTATCCTCATTCGCAGCCATGTTTTCTTATGTTTATGCGTGTACACGTGTATTGCCGCATAGGCCTATGCCGCCAGTGTCCTGACGCATGTGTCTTAAAGTGTTGGTCTCTTCCGGTGAGAATTTTGGCGATATGTTAGCTCAGATGTGGAGGTGGTGAATGTCTCTTCATTCTCGAACAACGTTGAGGTTCGCAGCTCAGATATATGTCGAGAACATTATCCTCATTCGCCGCCATGTTTTCTTATGTGTATGTATGTACACGTGTAGTGCCACATAGGCCTATGCCGCCAGTATACTGACGCATGAGTCTCAAAGTGTTGGTCTCTTCCGGTGAGAATTTTGGCGATGTGTTAGCTCAGATATGGAGGTGGTGAATGTCTTTTAATTCTCGAACAACGTTGAGGTTCGCAGCTCAGATATATGTGGTGAACATTATCCTCATTCGCAGCCATGTTTTCTGATGTGTATGTATGTACACGTGTATTGTCACATAGGCCTATGCCGCCAGTATACTGACGCATGAGCCTCTCAGTTTGTTTGTTTTTCCAGTGAGAAATCTGGCAATATTTTGGCTCGGATGTCGAGCTGGTGAGTGTCTCTTCATTCTCGAACAACGTTGAGGTTCGCAGCTCAGATATAAGTTCATAAAATTATCCTCATTCGCAGCCATGTTTTCTTATGCTGATGCGTGTACACGTGTATTGCCGCATAGGCCTATGCCGCCAGTGTCCTGACGCATGAGTCTCAAAGTGTTGGTCTCTTCCGGTGAGAATGTTGGCGATGTGTTAGCTCAGATGTGGAGGTGGTGAATGTCTTTTCATTCTCGAACAACGTTGAGGTTCGCAGCTCAGATATATGTCGAGAACATTATCCTCATTCGCAGCCATGTTTTCTGATGTGTATGTATGTACACGTGTATTGCCACATAGGCCTATGCCGCCAGTATACTGACGCATGAGCCTCTCAGTTTGTTTGTTTTTCCAGTGAGAAATCTGTCAATATTTTGGCTCGGATGTCGAGCTGGTGAGTGTTTCTTTATTCTCGAACAACGTTGAGGCTCGCAGCTCAGATATATGTCGAGAAAAATATCCTCATTCGCAGCCATGTTTTCTGATGTGTTTGCATGTACACGTGTAGTGCCACATAGGGATATGCCGCCAGTGTCCTGACGCATGAGTCTCTCAGTTTAGGTTTGTTCCAGTGAGAAATTTGGCAATATTTTGGCTCGGATGTCGAGCTGGTGAGTGTCTCTTCATTCTCGAACAACGTTGAGGTTCGCAGCTCAGATACATGCCGAGAACATTATCATGTCACCAGTTTCCAGAAGCATGAGTCTCACAGTTTGGTTTTTTTCCAGTGAAACATTTGGCAATATTTTGGCTCAGATGTCGAGCTGGTGAGTGTCTCTTCATTCTCGAACAACGTTGAGGTTCGCAGCTCAGATATATGTCGAGAACATTATCCTCATTCGCAGCAATGTTTTCTGATTTGTATGTATGTACACGTGTATTGCCACATAGGCCTATGCCGCCAGTATCCTGACGCATGAGTCTCTCAGTTTGGGTTTTTTCCAGGGAGAAATTTGGTAATATTTTGGCTCGGATGTCGAGCTGGTGAGTGTCTCTTCATTCTCGAACAACGTTGAGGTTCGCAGCTCAGATATAAGTTCATAAAATTATCCTCATTCGCAGCCATGTTTTCTTATGTTTATGCGTGTACACGTGTATTGCCGCATAGGCCTATGCCGCCAGTGTCCTGACGCATGTGTCTTAAAGTGTTGGTCTCTTCCGGTGAGAATTTTGGCGATATGTTAGCTCAGATGTGGAGGTGGTGAATGTCTCTTCATTCTCGAACAACGTTGAGGTTCGCAGCTCAGATATATGTCGAGAACATTATCCTCATTCGCCGCCATGTTTTCTTATGTGTATGTATGTACACGTGTAGTGCCACATAGGCCTATGCCGCCAGTATACTGACGCATGAGTCTCAAAGTGTTGGTCTCTTCCGGTGAGAATTTTGGCGATGTGTTAGCTCAGATATGGAGGTGGTGAATGTCTTTTAATTCTCGAACAACGTTGAGGTTCGCAGCTCAGATATATGTGGTGAACATTATCCTCATTCGCAGCCATGTTTTCTGATGTGTATGTATGTACACGTGTATTGTCACATAGGCCTATGCCGCCAGTATACTGACGCATGAGCCTCTCAGTTTGTTTGTTTTTCCAGTGAGAAATCTGGCAATATTTTGGCTCGGATGTCGAGCTGGTGAGTGTCTCTTCATTCTCGAACAACGTTGAGGTTCGCAGCTCAGATATAAGTTCATAAAATTATCCTCATTCGCAGCCATGTTTTCTTATGCTGATGCGTGTACACGTGTATTGCCGCATAGGCCTATGCCGCCAGTGTCCTGACGCATGAGTCTCAAAGTGTTGGTCTCTTCCGGTGAGAATGTTGGCGATGTGTTAGCTCAGATGTGGAGGTGGTGAATGTCTTTTCATTCTCGAACAACGTTGAGGTTCGCAGCTCAGATATATGTCGAGAACATTATCCTCATTCGCAGCCATGTTTTCTGATGTGTATGTATGTACACGTGTATTGCCACATAGGCCTATGCCGCCAGTATACTGACGCATGAGCCTCTCAGTTTGTTTGTTTTTCCAGTGAGAAATCTGTCAATATTTTGGCTCGGATGTCGAGCTGGTGAGTGTTTCTTTATTCTCGAACAACGTTGAGGCTCGCAGCTCAGATATATGTCGAGAAAAATATCCTCATTCGCAGCCATGTTTTCTGATGTGTTTGCATGTACACGTGTAGTGCCACATAGGGATATGCCGCCAGTGTCCTGACGCATGAGTCTCTCAGTTTAGGTTTGTTCCAGTGAGAAATTTGGCAATATTTTGGCTCGGATGTCGAGCTGGTGAGTGTCTCTTCATTCTCGAACAACGTTGAGGTTCGCAGCTCAGATACATGCCGAGAACATTATCATGTCACCAGTTTCCAGAAGCATGAGTCTCACAGTTTGGTTTTTTTCCAGTGAAACATTTGGCAATATTTTGGCTCAGATGTCGAGCTGGTGAGTGTCTCTTCATTCTCGAACAACGTTGAGGTTCGCAGCTCAGATATATGTCGTGAACATTATCCTCATTCGCAGCCATGTTTTCTGATGTGTATGTATGTACACGTGTATTGCCACATAGGCCTATGCCGCCAGTATCCTGACGCATGAGTCTCTCAGTTTGGTTTTTTTCCAGTGAGAAATTTGGTAATATTTTGGCTCGGATGTCGAGCTGGTGAGTGTCTCTTCATTCTCGAACAACGTTGAGGTTCGCAGCTCAGATATAAGTTCATAAAATTATCCTCATTCGCAGCCATGTTTTCTTATGTTTATGCGTGTACACGTGTATTGCCGCATAGGCCTATGCCGCCAGTGTCCTGACGCATGTGTCTTAAAGTGTTGGTCTCTTCCGGTGAGAATTTTGGCGATATGTTAGCTCAGATGTGGAGGTGGTGAATGTCTCTTCATTCTCGAACAACGTTGAGGTTCGCTGCTCCGATATATGTCGAGAACATTATCCTCATTCGCCGCCATGTGTTCTTATGTGTATGTATGTACACGTGTAGTGCCACATAGGCCTATGCCGCCAGTATACTGACGCATGAGTTTCAAAGTGTTGGTCTCTTCCGGTGAGAATTTTGGCGATGTGTTAGCTCAGATATGGAGGTGGTGAATGTCTTTTAATTCTCGAACAACGTTGAGGTTCGCAGCTCAGATATATGTGGTGAACATTATCCTCATTCGCAGCCATGTTTTCTGGTGTGTATGTATGTACACGTGTATTGCCACATAGGCCTATGCCGCCAGTATACTGACGCATGAGCCTCTCAGTTTGTTTGTTTTTCCAGTGAGAAATCTGGCAATATTTTGGCTCGGATGTTGAGCTGGTGAGTGTCTCTTCATTCTCGAACAACGTTGAGGTTCGCAGCTCAGATATAAGTTCATAAAATTATCCTCATTCGCAGCCATGTTTTCTTATGTTGATGCGTGTACACGTGTATTGCCGCATAGGCCTATGCCGCCAGTGTCCTGACGCATGAGTCTCAAAGTGTTGGTCTCTTCCGGAGAGAATGTTGGCGATGTGTTAGCTCAGATGTCGAGGTGGTGAATGTCTTTTCATTCTCGAACAACGTTGAGGTTCGCAGCTCAGATATATGTCGAGAACATTATCCTCATTCGCAGCCATGTTTTCTGATGTGTATGTATGTACACGTGTATTGCCACATAGGCCTATGCCGCCAGTATACTGACGCATGAGCCTCTCAGTTTGTTTGTTTTTCCAGTGAGAAATCTGGCAATATTTTGGATCGGATGTCGAGCTGGTGAGTGTTTCTTCATTCTCGAACAACGTTGAGGCTCGCAGCTCAGATATATGTCGAGAAAAATATCCTCATTCGCAGCCATGTTTTCTGATGTGTTTGCATGTACACGTGTAGTGCCACATAGGGATATGCCGCCAGTGTCCTGACGCATGAGTCTCTCAGTTTAGGTTTGTTCCAGTGAGAAATTTGGCAATATTTTGGCTCGGATGTCGAGCTGGTGAGTGTCTCTTCATTCTCGAACAACGTTGAGGTTCGCAGCTCAGATACATGCCGAGAACATTATCATGTCACCAGTTTCCAGAAGCATGAGTCTCACAGTTTGGTTTTTTTTCCAGTAAAACATTTGGCAATATTTTGGCTCAGATGTCGAGCTGGTGAGTGTCTCTTCATTCTCGAACAACGTTGAGGTTCGCAGCTCAGATATATGTCGAGAACATTATCCTCATTCGCAGCTATGTTTTCTGATGTGTATGTATGTACACGTGTATTGCCACATAGGCCTATGCCGCCAGTATCCTGACGCATGAGTCTCTCAGTTTGGTTTTTTTCCAGTGAGAAATTTGGTAATATTTTGGCTCGGATGTCGAGCTGGTGAGTGTCTCTTCATTCTCGAACAACGTTGAGGTTCGCAGCTCAGATATAAGTTCATAAAATTATCCTCATTCGCAGCCATGTTTTCTTATGTTTATGCGTGTACACGTGTATTGCCGCATAGGCCTATGCCGCCAGTGTCCTGACGCATGTGTCTTAAAGTTTTGGTCTCTTCCGGTGAGAATTTTGGCGATATGTTAGCTCAGATGTCGAGCTGGTGAGTGTCTTTTCATTCTCGAACAACGTTGAGGTTCGCAGCTCAAATATAAGTCGAGAAAATTATCCTCATTCGCATCCATGGTTTCTTATGTGTATGTATTTACACTTGTATTACCGCATAGGCATATGCCGCCAGTGTCCTGATGCATGAGTCTCTCAGTTTTGTTTTTTCCAGTGAGACATTTGGCAATATTTTGGCTCAGATGTCGAGCTGGTGAGTGTCTCTTCATTCTCGAACAATGTTGAAGTTCGCAGCACATACATAAGTCGAGAAAGTTGTCCTCATTCGCAGCCATGTTTACTTAATATGTTGATGTGTGTACACGTGTATTGCGGCATAGGCCTATGCCGCCAGTGACCTGACGCATGAGTCTCAAAGTTTGGGTCGCTTGCGGTGAGAATTGTGGCGATATGTTAGCTCAGATGTGGAGCTGGTGGGTGTCTCTTTATTCTCCAACAACGTTGAGGTTAGCAGCTCAGATATAAGTCGAGACAATTATTCTCATTCGCAGCCATGTTTTCGGATGTATATGTATTTACACGTATATTGCCACATAGGCATATGCCGCCAGTGTCCTGACGCATGAGTCTCAAAGTTTGGGTCTCTTCCGGTGAGAAATTTGGCAATATTTTGGCTCAGATGTCGAGCTGGTCAGTATCTCTTCATTCTCGAAAAAAGTTGAGGTTCGCAGCTTAGATATATGTCGAGAAAATTATCATCATTCTTAGCCCTCTTTTATTATGGTTGTGTATGTACACATGTATTACTACATAGGCCTACGCCGCCAGTGTCCTGACGCATGAGTGTCACAGTTTGGTTTTTTTCCAGTGAGAAATTTGGTAATATTTTGGCTCAAATGTCAATTTGGTGAGTGTCTCTTCGTTCTCGAACAACGTTGAAGTTCGCAGCTAATACATAATTGGAGATAGTTGTCCTCATTCGCAGCCATGTTTACTTAATATGTTGATGTGTGTACACGTGTATTGCGGCATAGGCCTATGCCGCCAGTGACCTGACGCATGAGTCTCCAAGTTTGGGACTCTTCCGGTTAGACATTTGGCAATATTTGGGCTCAGATGTCGAGCTGGTGAGTGTCTCTTCATTCTCGAACAACGTTAAGGTTTGCAGCTCAGATATAAGTCGAGAAAGTTATCCGCATTAGCAGCCATGTTTACTTATGTTGATGTGTGTACACGTGTATTGCGGCATAGGCATATGCCGCCAGTGTCCAGACGCATGCGTCTCACAGTTTGGGTTCTTTCCAGTGAGAAATTTGGCAATATTTTGGCTCAGATGTCGAGCTGGTCAGTGTCTCTTTATTCTCGAACAACGTTGAGGTTCGCAGTTCAGATATAAGTTCAGAAAATTATCCTCATTCGCTGCCATGTTTTCTTATGTGTATGTATGTACATGTGTATTGTCGCATAGGCCTATGCCGCCGCCAGTGTCCTCACGCATGAGTCTCAAAGTTTGGGTCTCTTCCGGTGAGAAATTTGGCAATATTTTGGCTCATATGTCGAGCTGGTCAGTGTCTCTTCATTCTCGAAAAACGTTAAGGTTCGCAGCTTAGATATATGTCGAGAAAATTATCCTCATTCTTAGCCCTGTTTTATTATGTTTATGTATGTACACCTGTATTACCGCATAGGCCTACGCAGCCAGTGTCCTGACGCATGAGTGTCACAGTTTGGTTTTTTTCCAGTGAGAAATTTGGCAATATTTTGGCTCAAATGTCAAGCTGGTGAGTGTTTCTTCATTCTCGAACAACGTTGAAGTTCGCAGCTCAGACATAAGTCGAGAAAATTGTCCTCAATCGCAGCCATGTTTACTTCTGTTTATGTGTGTACATGTGTATTGCCGCATAGGCCTATGCCGCCAGTGTCCTGGCGCATGAGTCTCAAAGTTTGGGTCTCTTTCGGTGAGAATTGTGGCGATATGTTAGCTCAGATGTGGAGCTGGTCAGTGTCTCTTCATTCTCCAACAACGTTAAGGTTCGCAGCTCAGATATAAGTCGAGAAAATTATTCTCATTCGCAGCCATGTTTTCTGATGTGTATGTATTTACACGTGTATTGTCGCATAGGCCTATGCCGCCGCCAGCGACCTGTCGCGTGAGTCTCACAGTTTGGGTTTCTTTCGAGTGAGAAATTTGGCAATATTTTGGCTCAGATGTCGAGCTGGTGAGTGTCTCTTCATTCTCCAACAACGTTCAGGTTCGCAGCTCAGATGTAAGTCGAGAAAATTTTCCTCATTCGCAGCAATGTTTTCTTATGTGTATCAATGTACACTTGTATTGCCGCATAGGCCTATGCCGCCATTGTCCTGACGCATGAGTCTCAAAGTTTTGGTCTCTTCCGGTGAGAATTTTGGCGATATGTTAGCTCAGATGTGGAGGTGGTGAATGTCTCTTCATTCTCCAACAACGTTGAGGTTAGCATCTCAAATATATGTTGAGAAAAATATCCTCATTCGCAGCCATGTTTTCTGATGTGTTTGTATGTACACGTGTATTGCCACATAGGCATATGCCGCCAGTGTCCTGACGCATGAGTCTCTCAGTTTAGGTTTGTTCCAGTGCGAAATTTGGCAATATTTTGGCTCGGATGTCGAGCTGGTGAGTGTCTCTTCATTCTCGAACAACGTTGAGGTTCGCAGCTCAGATATATGTCGAGAACATTATCCTCATTCGCAGCCATGTTTTCTGATGTGTTTGTATGTACACGTGTATTGCCACATAGGCATATGCCGCCAGTGTCCTGACGCATGAGTCTCTCAGTTTAGGTTTGTTCCAGTGAGAAATTTGGCAATATTTTGGCTCAGATGTCGAGCTGGTGAGTGTCTCTTCATTCTCGAACAACGTTGAGGTTCGCAGCTCAAATATAAGTCGAAAGAATTATCCTCATTCGCAGCCATGTTTTCTGATGTGTATGTATGTACATGTGTATCGCCACATAGGCCTATGCCGCCAGTGTCCTGACGCATGAGTCTCTCAGTTTGGTTTTTTTCCAGTGAGAAATTTGGCAATATTTTGGCTCAGATGTTGAGCTGGTGAGTGTCTCTTCATTCTCGAACAACGTTGAGGTTCGCAGCTCAGATATATGTCGAGAACATTATCCTCATTCGCAGCCATGTTTTTAGATGTGTATGTACGTACACGTGTATTGCCACATAGGCCTATGCCGCCAGTATCCTGACGCATGAGTCTCTCAGTTTGGGTTTTTTCCAGTGAGAAATTTGGCAATATTTTGGCTCGGATGTCGAGCTGGTGAGTGTCTCTATATTCTCGAACAACGTTGAGGCTCGCAGCTCAGATATATGTCGAGAAAAATATCCTCATTCGCAGCCATGTTTTCTGATGTGTATGTATGTACACGTGTATTGCCACATAGGCCTATGCCGCCAGTATACTGACGCATGAGTCTCTCAGTTTGTTTGTTTTTCCAATAAAAAAAATGGCAATATTTTGGCTCGGATGTCGAGCTGGTGAGTGTCTCTTCATTCTCGAACAACGTTGAGGCTCGCAGCTCAGATATATGTCGAGAAAATTGTCCTCATTCGCAGCCATGTTTTCTTATGTGTATGGATGTACACGTGTATTGCCTCATAGGCCTATGCCGCCAGTATCATGACGCATGAGTTGCTCAGTTTGGGTTTGTTCCATTGAGAAATTTGGCAATATTTTGGCTCAAATGTCGAGCTGGTGAGTGTCTCTTCATTCTCGAACAACGTTGAGGTTCGCATCTCAGATATATGTCGAGAACATTATCCTCATTCGCAGCCATGTTTTCTGATGTGTATGTATGTACACGTGTATTGCCACATAGGCCTATGCCGCCAGTATCCTGACGCATGAGTCCCTCAGTTTGGGTTTTTTCCAGTGAGAAATTTGATAATATTTTGGCTCGGATGTCGAGCTGGTGAGTGTCTCTTTATTCTCGAACAACGTTGAGGTTCGCAGCTCAGATATAAGTTCATAAAATTATCCTCATTCGCAGCCATGTTTTCTTATGTGTATGTATGTACACGTGTATTGCCTCATAGGCCTATGCCGCCAGTGTCCTGACGCATGAGTCTCAAAGTTTTGGTCTCTTCCGGTGAGAATTTTGGCGATGTGTTAGCTCAGATGTGGAGGTGGTGAATGTCTTTTCATTTTCGAACAACGTTGAGGTTCGCAGCTCAGATATATGTCGAGAACATTATCCTCATTCGCAGCCATGTTTTCTGATGTGTTTGTATGTACAGGTGTATTGCCACATAGGCATATGCCGCCAGTGTCCTGACGCATGAGTCTCTCAGTTTAGGTTTGTTCCAGTGAGAAATTTGGCAATATTTTGGCTCAGATGTCGAGCTGGTGAGTGTCTCCTCATTCTCGAACAACGTTGAGGTTCGCAGCTCAGATATAAGTTCATAAAATTATCCTCATTCGCAGCCATGTTTTCTTATGTGTATGTATGTACACGTGTATTGCCTCATAGGCCTATGCCGCCAGTGTCTTGACGCATGAGTCTCAAAGTTTTGGTCTCTTCCGGTGAGAATTTTGGCGATGTGTTAGCTCAGATGTGGAGGTGGTGAATGTCTTTTCATTTTCGAACAACGTTGAGGTTCGCAGCTCAGATATATGTCGAGAACATTATCCTCATTCGCAGCCATGTTTTCTGATGTGTTTGTATGTACACGTGTATTGCCACATAGGCATATGCCGCCAGTGTCCTGACGCATGAGTCTCTCAGTTTAGGTTTGTTCCAGTGAGAAATTTGGCAATATTTTGGCTCAGATGTCGAGCTGGTGAGTGTCTCCTCATTCTCGAACAACGTTGAGGTTCGCAGCTCAGATATATGTTGAGAACATTATCCTCATTCGCAGCCATGTTTTCTGATGTGTATGTATGTACACGTGTATTGCCACATAGGCCTATGCCGCCAGTATCCTGACGCATGAGTCTCTCAGTTTGGGTTTTTTCCAGTGAGAAATTTGGCCATATTTTGGCTCAGATGTCGAGCTGGTTAGTGTCTCTTCATTCTCGAACAACGTTGAGCTTCGCAGCTCAGATACATGTCGAGAACATTATCATGTCACCAGTGTCCAGAAGCATGAGTCTCACAGTTTGGGTTTTTTTCCAGTGAGAAATTTGGCAATATTTTGGCTCGGATGTCGAGCTTGTGAGTGTCTCTTCATTCTCGAACAACGTTGAGGCTCGCAGCTCAGATATATGTCGAGAAAAATATCCTCATTCGCAGCCATGTTTTCTGATGTGTTTGTATGTACACGTGTAGTGCCACATAGGCATATGCCGCCAGTGTCCTGACGCACGAGTCTCTCAGTTTAGGTTTGTTCCAGTGAGAAATTTGGCAATATTTTGGCTCAGATGTCGAGCTGGTGAGTGTCTCTTCATTCTCGAACAACGTTGAGCTTCGCAGCTCAGATACATGTCGAGAACATTATCATGTCACCAGTGTCCAGAAGCATGAGTCTCACAGTTTGGGTTTTTTTCCAGTGAGAAATTTTGCAATATTTTAGCTCGGATGTCGAGCTTGTGAGTGTCTCTTTATTCTCGAACAACGTTGAGGCTCGCAGCTCAGATATATGTCGAGAAAAATTTCCTAATTCGCAGCCATGTTTTCTGATGTGTTTGCTTGTACACGTGTAGTGCCACATAGGCATATGCCGCCAGTGTCCTGACGCATGAGTCTCTCAGTTTAGGTTTGTTCCAAGGAGAAATTTGGCAATTTGCCATGTTTTCTTATGTGTATGTATGTACACGTGTATTGCCTCATAGGCCTATGCCGCCAGTGTCCTGACGCATGAGTCTCAAAGTTTTGGTCTCTTCCGGTGAGAATTTTGGCGATGTGTTAGCTCAGATGTGGAGGTGGTGAATGTCTTTTCATTTTCGAACAACGTTGAGGTTCGCAGCTCAGATATATGTCGAGAACTTTATCCTCATTCGCAGCCATGTTTTCTGATGTGTTTGTATGTACAGGTGTATTGCCACATAGGCATATGCCGCCAGTGTCCTGACGCATGAGTCTCTCAGTTTAGGTTTGTTCCAGTGAGAAATTTGGCAATATTTTGGCTCAGATGTCGAGCTGGTGAGTGTCTCCTCATTCTCGAACAACGTTGAGGTTCGCAGCTCAGATATAAGTTCATAAAATTATCCTCATTCGCAGCCATGTTTTCTTATGTGTATGTATGTACACGTGTATTGCCTCATAGGCCTATGCCGCCAGTGTCCTGACGCATGAGTCTCAAAGTTTTGGTCTCTTCCGGTGAGAATTTTGGCGATGTGTTAGCTCAGATGTGGAGGTGGTGAATGTCTTTTCATTTTCGAACAACGTTGAGGTTCGCAGCTCAGATATATGTCGAGAACATTATCCTCATTCGCAGCCATGTTTTCTGATGTGTTTGTATGTACACGTGTATTGCCACATAGGCATATGCCGCCAGTGTCCTGACGCATGAGTCTCTCAGTTTAGGTTTGTTCCAGTGAGAAATTTGGCAATATTTTGGCTCAGATGTCGAGCTGGTGAGTGTCTCCTCATTCTCGAACAACGTTGAGGTTCGCAGCTCAGATATATGTTGAGAACATTATCCTCATTCGCAGCCATGTTTTCTGATGTGTATGTATGTACACGTGTATTGCCACATAGGCCTATGCCGCCAGTATCCTGACGCATGAGTCTCACAGTTTGGGTTTTTTCCAGTGAGAAATTTGGCCATATTTTGGCTCAGATGTCGAGTTGGTTAGTGTCTCTTCATTCTCGAACAACGTTGAGCTTCGCAGCTCAGATACATGTCGAGAACATTATCATGTCACCAGTGTCCAGAAGCATGAGTCTCACAGTTTGGGTTTTTTTCCAGTGAGAAATTTGGCAATATTTTGGCTCGGATGTCGAGCTTGTGAGTGTCTCTTCATTCTCGAACAACGTTGAGGCTCGCAGCTCAGATATATGTCGAGAAAAATATCCTCATTCGCAGCCATGTTTTCTGATGTGTTTGTATGTACACGTGTAGTGCCACATAGGCATATGCCGCCAGTGTCCTGACGCACGAGTCTCTCAGTTTAGGTTTGTTCCAGTGAGAAATTTGGCAATATTTTGGCTCAGATGTCGAGCTGGTGAGTGTCTCTTCATTCTCGAACAACGTTGAGCTTCGCAGCTCAGATACATGTCGAGAACATTATCATGTCACCAGTGTCCAGAAGCATGAGTCTCACAGTTTGGGTTTTTTTCCAGTGAGAAATTTTGCAATATTTTAGCTCGGATGTCGAGCTTGTGAGTGTCTCTTTATTCTCGAACAACGTTGAGGCTCGCAGCTCAGATATATGTCGAGAAAAATTTCCTAATTCGCAGCCATGTTTTCTGATGTGTTTGCATGTACACGTGTAGTGCCACATAGGCATATGCCGCCAGTGTCCTGACGCATGAGTCTCTCAGTTTAGGTTTGTTCCAAGGAGAAATTTGGCAATATTTTGGCTCAGATGTCGAGCTGGTGAGTGTCTCTTCATTCTCGAACAACGTTGAGGTTCGCAGCTCAGATATATGTCGAGAAAATTATCCTCATTCGCAGCCATGTTTTCTTATGTGTATGCATGTACACGTGTATTGCCGCATAGGCCTATGCCGCCAGTGACCTGAAGCATGAGTCTCAAAGTTTGGGTCTCTTCCGGTGAGAATTGTGGCGATATGTTAGCTCAGATGTGGAGCTGGTCAGTGTCTCATCATTCTCCAACAACTTTGAGGTTCGCAGCTCAGATTTAAGTCGAGAAAATTATTCTCATTCGCAGCAATGTTTTCCTGATGTGTATGTATTTACACGTGTATTGCCACATAGGCATATGCCGCCAGTGTCCTGACGCATGAGTCTTTCGGTTTATTTGCTTTTTCAGTGAGACATTTTGCAATATTGTGGCTCAGATGTCGAGCTGGTGAGTGTCTCTTCATTCTCGAACAACGTTGAGGTTCGCAGCTCAGATATAAGTCCATAAAATTATCTTCATTCGCAGCCATGTTTTCTTATGTGTATGTATGTACACATGTATTACTGCATATGCCTATGCCGCAGGGTCCTGGCGTATGAGTCTCACAGTTTGGGTTCTTTCCAGTGAGAAATTTTGCAATATTTTGGCTCAGATGTCGAGCTGGTGAGTGTCTCTTCATTCTCGAACAACGTTGAGGTTCGCAGCTCAGATATAAGTTCATAAAATTATCCTCATTCGCAGCCATGTTTTCTTATGAGTATGTATGTACACGTGTATTGTCGCTTAGGCCTATCCCGCCAGTGTCCTGACGCATGAGTCTCAAGGTTTTGGTCTCTTCCGGTGAGAATTCTGGCGACATGTGAGCTCAGATGTGGAGGTGGTGAATGTCTCTTCATTCTCCAACAACGTTGAGGTTCGCAGCTCAGATATATGTCGAGAAAATTATCCTCATTCGCAGCCATGTTTTCTTATGTGTATGCATGTACACGTGTATTGCCGCATAGGCCTATGCCGCCAGTGACCTGAAGCATGAGTCTCAAAGTTTGGGTCTCTTCCGGTGAGAATTGTGGCGATATGTTAGCTCAGATGTGGAGCTGGTCAGTGTCTCATCATTCTCCAACAACTTTGAGGTTCGCAGCTCAGATATAAGTCGAGAAAATTATTCTCATTCGCAGCAATGTTTTCCTGATGTGTATGTATTTACACGTGTATTGACACATAGGCATATGCCGCCAGTGTCCTGACACATGAGTCTTTCGGTTTGTTTGTTTTTTCAGTGAGACATTTTGCAATATTGTGGCTCAGATGTCGAGCTGGTGAGTGTCTCTTCATTCTCGAACAACGTTGAGGTTCGCAGCTCAGATACAAGTCCATAAAATTATCTTTATTCGCAGCCATGTTTTCTTATGTGTATGTATGTACACATGTATTACTGCATATGCCTATGCCGCAGGGTCCTGACGCATGAGTCTCACAGTTTGGGTTCTTTCCAGTGAGAAATGTTGCAATATTTTGGCACAGATGTCGAGCTGGTGAGTGTCCCTTCATTCTCGAACAACGTTGAGGTTCGCATCTCAGATATAAGTTCAAAAAATTATCCGCATTCGCAGCCATGTTTTCTTATGTGTATGTATGTACACGTGTATTGTCGCATAGGCCTATGCCGCCGCCAGCGACCTGTCGCGTGAGTCTCACAGTTTGGGTTTCTTTCGAGTGAGAAATTTGGCAATATTTTGGCTCAGATGTCGAGCTGGTGAGTGTCTCTTCATTCTCCAACAACGTTCAGGTTCGCAGCTCAGATGTAAGTCGAGAAAATTATCCTCATTCGCAGCAATGTTTTCTTATGTGTATCAATGTACACTTGTATTGCCGCATAGGCCTATGCCGCCATTGTCCTGACGCATGAGTCTCAAAGTTTTGGTCTCTTCCGGTGAGAATTTTGGCGATATGTTAGCTCAGATGTGGAGGTGGTGAATGTCTCTTCATTCTCTAACAACGTTGAGGTTAGCATCTCAAATATATGTTGAGAAAAATATCCTCATTCGCAGCCATGTTTTCTGATGTGTTTGTATGTACACGTGTATTGCCACATAGTCATATGCCGCCAGTGTCCTGACGCATGAGTCTCCCAGTTTAGGTTTGTTCCAGTGCGAAATTTGGCAATATTTTGGCTCGGATGTCGAGCTGGTGAGTGTCTCTTCATTCTCGAACAACGTTGAGGTTCGCAGCTCAGATATATGTCGAGAACATTATCCTCATTCGCAGCCATGTTTTCTGATGTGTTTGTATGTACACGTGTATTGCCACATAGGCATATACCGCCAGTGTCCTGACGCATGAGTCTCTCAGTTTAGGTTTGTTCCAGTGAGAAATTTGGCAATATTTTGGCTCAGATGTCGAGATGGTGAGTGTCTCTTCATTCTCGAACAACGTTGAGGCTCGCAGCTCAAATATAAGTAGACAAAATTATCCTCATTCGCAGCCATGTTTTCTGATGTGTATGTATGTACACGTGTATTGCCACATAGGCATATGCCGCCAGTGTCCTGACGCATGAGTCTCTCACTTTAGGTTTGTTCCAGTGAGAAATTTGGCAATATTTTGGCTCAGATGTTGAGCTGGTGAGTGTCTCTTCATTCTCGAACAACGTTGAGGCTCGCAGCTCAGATATATGTCGAGAAAATTATCCACATTCGCAGCCATGTTTTCTGATGTGTATGTATGTACATGTGTATCGCCACATAGGCATATGCCGCCAGTGTACTGACCCATGAGTCTCAAAGTTTTGGTCTCTTCCGGTGAGAATTTTGGCGATATGTTAGCTCAGATGTGGAGGTGGTGAATGTCTCTTCATTCTCCAACAACGTTGAGGTTCGCAGCTCAGATATATGTCGAGAAAAATATCGTCATTCGCAGCCATGTTTTCTGATGTGTTTGTATGTACACGTGTATTGCCACATAGGCTTATGCCGCCAGTGTCCTGACGCATGAGTCTCTCAGTTTAGGTTTTTCCCAGTGAGAAATTTGGCGATATGTTAGATCAGATGTGGAGGTGGTGAATTTCTCTTTATTCTCGAACAACGTTGAGGTTAGCAGCTGAGATATATGTCGAGAAAATTATCCTCATTCGCAGCCATGTTTTCTGATGTGTATTTATGTACACGTGTATTGCCACAAAGGCCTATGCCGCCAGTATCCTGACGCATGAGTCTCTCATTTGTTTGTTTTTTAGTGAGAAATTTGGCAATATTTTTGCTCGGATGTCGAGCTGGTGAGTGTATCTTCATTCTCGAACAACATTGAGGCTCGCAGCTCAGATATATGTCGAGAAAAATATCCTCATTCGCCGCCATTTTTTCTGATTGTTTGTATGTACACTTGTATTGCCACATAGGCATATGCCGCCAGTGTCCTGACGCATGAGTCTCTCAGTTTCGGTTTGTTCCAGTGCACAATTTGGCAATATTTTGGCTCGGATGTCGAGCTGGTGAGTGTCTCTTCATTCTCGAACAATAATAATAATAATAATAACGGAAATTTATACCGCGCCCTTATCCGCCATAAATGACGCTCATGGCGCAAACAACAATTATATCAAATCAGATGTAACAAAACAATTAAATTTAACTAAACGAGAATATTTTGAGTGAGGTTTGCAGCTCAGATATATGTCGAGAACATTATCCTCATTCGCCGCCATGTTTTCTGATCTGTATGTATATACACGTGTATTGCCACATAGGCCTATGCCGCCAGTATCCTGACGCATAAGTCTCTCAGCTTGGGTTTTTCCCAGTGAGAAATTTGGCAATATGTTAGATCAGATGTGGAGGTGGTGAATGTCTCTTTATTCTCGAACAACGTTGAGGTTAGCAGCTGAGATATATGTCGAGAAAATTATCCTCATTCGCAGCCATGTTTTCTGATGTGTATTTATGTACACGTGTATTGCCACAAAGGCCTATGCCGCCAGTATCCTGACGCATGAGTCTCTCATTTGTTTGTTTTTTAGTGATAAATTTGGCAATATTGTGGCTCGGATGTCGAGCTGGTGAGTGTCTCTTCATTCTCGAACAACGTTGAGGTTCGCAGCTGAGATATATGTCGAGAACATTATCCTCATTCGCAGCCATGTTTTCTGATGTGTTTGTATGTACACGTGTATTGGCACATAGGCCTATGCCGCCAGTGTCCTGACGCATGAGTCTCAAAGTTTTGGTCTCTTCCGGTGCGAATTTTGGCGATATGTTAGCTCAGATGTGGAGGTGGTGAATGTCTCTTCATTATCCAACAACGTTGAGGTTCGCAGCTCAGATATATGTCGAGAAAAATATCCTCATTCGCAGCCATGTTTTCTGATGTGTTTGTATGTACACGTGTATTGCCACATAGGCTTATGCCGCCAGTGTCCTGACGCATGAGTCTCTCAGTTTAGGTTTGTTCCAGTGAGAAATTTGGCAATATTTTGGCTCAGATGTCGAGCTGGTGAGTGTCTCTTCATTCTCGAACAACGTTGAGGTTCGCAGATCAGATATATGTCGAGAACATTATCCTCATTCGCAGCCATGTTTTCTGATGTGTATTTATGTACACGTGTATTGCCACATAGGCCTATGCCGCCAGTATCCTGACGCATAAGTCTCTCAGCTTGGGTTTTTCCCAGTGAGAAATTTGGCGATATGTTAGATCAGATGTGGAGGTGGTGAATGTCTCTTTATTCTCGAACAACGTTGAGGTTAGCAGCTGAGATATATGTCGAGAAAATTATCCTCATTCGCAGCCATGTTTTCTGATGTGTATTTATGTACACGTGTATTGCCACAAAGGCCTATGCCGCCAGTATCCTGACGCATGAGTCTCTCATTTGTTTGTTTTTTAGTGAGAAATTTGGCAATATTTTTGCTCGGATGTCGAGCTGGTGAGTGTCTCTTCATTCTCGAACAATAATAATAATAATAATAACGGAAATTTATACCGCGCCCTTATCCGCCATAAATGACGCTCATGGCGCAAACAAAAATTATATCAAATCAGATGTAACAAAACAATTAAATTTAACTAAACGAGAATATTTTGAGTGAGGTTTGCAGCTCAGATATATGTCGAGAACATTATCTTCATTCGCCGCCATGTTTTCTGATCTGTATGTATATACACGTGTATTGCCACATAGGCCTATGCCGCCAGTATCATGACGCATGAGTCTCTCAGTTTGGTTTTTTTTCCAGTGAGAAATTTGGCAATATTTTGGCTCGGATGTCGAGCTGGTAAGTGTATCTTCATTCTCGAACAACGTTGAGGCTCGCAGCTCAGATATATGTCGAGAAAAATATCCTCATTCGCCGCCATGTTTTCTGATGTGTTTGTATGTACACTTGTATTGCCACATAGGCATATGCCGCCAGTATCCTGACGCATGAGTCTCTCAGTTTTGGTTTGTTCCAGTGCGAAATTTGGCAATATTTTGGCTCGGATGTCGAGCTGGTGAGTGTCTCTTCATTCTCGAACAACGTTGAGGTTCGCAGCTCAGATATATGTCGAGAACATTATCCTCATTCGCCGCCATGTTTTCTGATGTGTATGTATGTACACGTGTATTGCCACATAGGCCTATGCCGCCAGTATCCTGACGCATTGAGTCTCTCAGTTTGGGTTTTTTTCCAGTGAGAAATTTGGCAATATTTTGGCTCGGATGTCGAGCTCGTGTGTGTCTCTTCATTTTCGAACAACGTTGAGGCTCGCAGCTCAGATATATGTCGACAAAATTATCCTCATTCATAGCCATGTTTTCTTATGTGTATGTAGGTACACGTGTATTGTCTCATAGGCCTATGCCGCCAGTGTCCTGACGCATGAGTCTCAAAGTTTTGGTCTCTTCCGGTGGGAATTTAGCGATGTGTTAGCTCAGATGTGGAGGTGGTGAGTGTCTTTTCATTCTCGAACAACGTTGAGGTTCGCAGCTCAAATATAAGTCGAGAAAATTATCCTCATTCGCATCCATGTTTTCTTATGTGTATGTATGTACACGTGTATTACCGCATAGGCCTATGCCGCCAGTGTCCTGACGCATGGGTCTCACTGTTTGGGTTTTTTCCAGTGAGACATTTGGCAATATTGTGGCTCAGATGTTGAGCTGGCGAAAGTCTCTTCATTCTCGAACTACGTTGAGGTTTGCAGCTCAGATATAAGTTCATCAAATTATCCTCATTCGTAGCCATGTTTTCTTATGTTTATGCGTGTACACGTGTATTGCCGCATAGGCTTATGCCGCCAGTGTCCTGAAGCATGAGTCTCACAGTTTGGTGTTTTTCCAGTGAGAAATTTGGCAATATTTTGGCTCGGATGTCGAGCTGGTAAGTGTCTCTTCATTCTCGAACAACGTTGAGGCTCGCAGCTCAGATATATGTCGAAATATTATCCTCATTCGTAGCCATGTTTTCTTATGTGTATGTATGTACACGTGTATTGCCACATAGGCCTATGCCGCCAGTATCATGACGCATGAGTCTCTCAGTTTGGGTTTTTTTCCAGTGAGAAATTTGGCAATATTTTGGCTCGGATGTCGAGCTGGTAAGTGTATCTTCATTCTCGAACAACGTTGAGGCTCGCAGCTCAGATATATGTCGAGAAAAATATCCTCATTCGCCGCCATGTTTTCTGATGTGTTTGTATGTACACTTGTATTGCCACATAGGCATATGCCGCCAGTATCCTGACGCATGAGTCTCTCATTTGTTTGTTTTATAGTGAGAAATTTGGCAATATTGTGGCTCGGATGCCGAGCTGGTGAGTGTCTCTTCATTCTCGAACAACGTTGAGGTTCGCAGCTCAGATATATGTCGAGAACATTATCCTCATTCGCAGCCATGTTTTCTGATGTGTTTGTATGTACACGTGTATTGGCACATAGGCCTATGCCGCCAGTGTCCTGACGCATGAGTCTCAAAGTTTTGGTCTCTTCCGGTGAGAATTTTGGCGATATGTTAGCTCAGATGTGGAGGTGGTGAATGTCTCTTCATTATCCAACAACGTTGAGGTTCGCAGCTCAGATATATGTCGAGAAAAATATCCTCATTCGCAGCCATGTTTTCTGATGTGTTTGTATGTACACGTGTATTGCCACATAGGCTTATGCCGCCAGTGTCCTGACGCATGAGTCTCTCAGTTTAGGTTTGTTCCAGTGAGAAATTTGGCAATATTTTGGCTCAGATGTCGAGCTGGTGAGTGTCTCTTCATTCTCGAACAACGTTGAGGTTCGCAGCTCAGATATATGTCGAGAACATTATCCTCATTCGCAGCCATGTTTTCCGATGTGTATGTATGTACACGTGTATTGCCACATAGGCCTATGCCGCCAGTATCCTGACGCATAAGTCTCTCAGCTTGGGTTTTTCCCAGTGAGAAATTTGGCGATATGTTAGATCAGATGTGGAGGTGGTGAATGTCTCTTTATTCTCGAACAACGTTGAGGTTAGCAGCTGAGATATATGTCGAGAAAATTATCCTCATTCGCAGCCATGTTTTCTGATGTGTATTTATGTACACGTGTATTGCCACAAAGGCCTATGCCGCCAGTATCCTGACGCATGAGTCTCTCATTTGTTTGTTTTTTAGTGAGAAATTTGGCAATATTTTTGCTCGGATGTCGAGCTGGTGAGTGTATCTTCATTCTCGAACAACATTGAGGCTCGCAGCTCAGATATATGTCGAGAAAAATATCCTCATTCGCCGCCATGTTTTCTGATGTGTTTGTATGGACACTTGTATTGCCACATAGGCATATGCCGCCAGTGTCCTGACGCATGAGTCTCTCAGTTTCGGTTTGTTCTAGTGCACAATTTGGCAATATTTTGGCTCGGATGTCGAGCTGGTGAGTGTCTCTTCATTCTCGAACAACGTTGAGGTTCGCAGCTCAGATATATGTCGAGAACATTATCCTCATTCGCCGCCATGTTTTCTGATGTGTATGTATGTACACGTGTATTGCCACATAGGCCTATGCCGCCAGTATCCTGACGCATTGAGTCTCTCAGTTTGGGTTTTTTTCCAGTGAGAAATTTGGCAATATTTTTGCTCGGATGTCGAGCTCGTGTGTGTCTCTTCATTCTCGAACAACGTTGAGGCTCGCAGCTCAGATATATGTCGACAAAATTATCCTCATTCGTAGCCATGTTTTCTTATGTGTATGTAGGTACACGTGTATTGTCTCATAGGCCTATGCCGCCAGTGTCCTGACGCATGAGTCTCAAAGTTTTGGTCTCTTCCGGTGGGAATTTTGGCGATGTGTTAGCTCAGATGTGGAGGTGGTGAGTGTCTTTTCATTCTCGAACAACGTTGAGGTTCGCAGCTCAAATATAAGTCGAGAAAATTATCCTCATTCGCATCCATGTTTTCTTATGTGTATGTATGTACACGTGTATTACCGCATAGGCCTATGCCGCCAGTGTCCTGACGCATGGGTCTCACCGTTTGGGTTTTTTCCAGTGAGACATTTGGCAATATGTTAGATCAGATGTGGAGGTGGTGAATGTCTCTTTATTCTCGAACAACGTTGAGGTTAGCAGCTGAGATATATGTCGAGAAAATTATCCTCATTCGCAGCCATGTTTTCTGATGTGTATTTATGTACACGTGTATTGCCACATAGGCCTATGCCGCCAGTATCATGACGCATGAGTCTCTCAGTTTGGGTTTATTTCCAGTGAGAAATTTGGCAATATTTTGGCTCGGATGTCGAGCTGGTAAGTGTATCTTCATTCTCGAACAACGTTGAGGCTCGCAGCTCAGATATATGTCGAGAAAAATATCCTCATTCGCCGCCATGTTTTCTGATGTGTTTGTATGTACACTTGTATTGCCACATAGGCATATGCCGCCAGTATCCTGACGCATGAGTCTCTCATTTGTTTGTTTTATAGTGAGAAATTTGGCAATATTGTGGCTCGGATGCCGAGCTGGTGAGTGTCTCTTCATTCTCGAACAACGTTGAGGTTCGCAGCTCAGATATATGTCGAGAACATTATCCTCATTCGCAGCCATGTTTTCTGATGTGTTTGTATGTACACGTGTATTGGCACATAGGCCTATGCCGCCAGTGTCCTGACGCATGAGTCTCAAAGTTTTGGTCTCTTCCGGTGAGAATTTTGGCGATATGTTAGCTCAGATGTGGAGGTGGTGAATGTCTCTTCATTATCCAACAACGTTGAGGTTCGCAGCTCAGATATATGTCGAGAAAAATATCCTCATTCGCAGCCATGTTTTCTGATGTGTTTGTATGTACACGTGTATTGCCACATAGGCTTATGCCGCCAGTGTCCTGACGCATGAGTCTCTCAGTTTAGGTTTGTTCCAGTGAGAAATTTGGCAATATTTTGGCTCAGATGTCGAGCTGGTGAGTGTCTCTTCATTCTCGAACAACGTTGAGGTTCGCAGCTCAGATATATGTCGAGAACATTATCCTCATTCGCAGCCATGTTTTCCGATGTGTATGTATGTACACGTGTATTGCCACATAGGCCTATGCCGCCAGTATCCTGACGCATAAGTCTCTCAGCTTGGGTTTTTCCCAGTGAGAAATTTGGCGATATGTTAGATCAGATGTGGAGGTGGTGAATGTCTCTTTATTCTCGAACAACGTTGAGGTTAGCAGCTGAGATATATGTCGAGAAAATTATCCTCATTCGCAGCCATGTTTTCTGATGTGTATTTATGTACACGTGTATTGCCACAAAGGCCTATGCCGCCAGTATCCTGACGCATGAGTCTCTCATTTGTTTGTTTTTTAGTGAGAAATTTGGCAATATTTTTGCTCGGATGTCGAGCTGGTGAGTGTATCTTCATTCTCGAACAACATTGAGGCTCGCAGCTCAGATATATGTCGAGAAAAATATCCTCATTCGCCGCCATGTTTTCTGATGTGTTTGTATGGACACTTGTATTGCCACATAGGCATATGCCGCCAGTGTCCTGACGCATGAGTCTCTCAGTTTCGGTTTGTTCTAGTGCACAATTTGGCAATATTTTGGCTCGGATGTCGAGCTGGTGAGTGTCTCTTCATTCTCGAACAACGTTGAGGTTCGCAGCTCAGATATATGTCGAGAACATTATCCTCATTCGCCGCCATGTTTTCTGATGTGTATGTATGTACACGTGTATTGCCACATAGGCCTATGCCGCCAGTATCCTGACGCATTGAGTCTCTCAGTTTGGGTTTTTTTCCAGTGAGAAATTTGGCAATATTTTTGCTCGGATGTCGAGCTCGTGTGTGTCTCTTCATTCTCGAACAACGTTGAGGCTCGCAGCTCAGATATATGTCGACAAAATTATCCTCATTCGTAGCCATGTTTTCTTATGTGTATGTAGGTACACGTGTATTGTCTCATAGGCCTATGCCGCCAGTGTCCTGACGCATGAGTCTCAAAGTTTTGGTCTCTTCCGGTGGGAATTTTGGCGATGTGTTAGCTCAGATGTGGAGGTGGTGAGTGTCTTTTCATTCTCGAACAACGTTGAGGTTCGCAGCTCAAATATAAGTCGAGAAAATTATCCTCATTCGCATCCATGTTTTCTTATGTGTATGTATGTACACGTGTATTACCGCATAGGCCTATGCCGCCAGTGTCCTGACGCATGGGTCTCACCGTTTGGGTTTTTTCCAGTGAGACATTTGGCAATATTGTGGCTCAGATGTTGAGCTGGCGAAAGTCTCTTCATTCTCGAACTACGTTGAGGTTTGCAGCTCAGATATAAGTTCATCAAATTATCCTCATTCGTAGCCATGTTTTCTTATGTTTATGCGTGTACACGTGTATTGCCGCATAGGCTTATGCCGCCAGTGTCCTGAAGCATGAGTCTCACAGTTTGGTGTTTTTCCAGTGAGAAATTTGGCAATATTTTGGCTCGGATGTCGAGCTGGTAAGTGTCTCTTCATTCTCGAACAACGTTGAGGCTCGCAGCTCAGATATATGTCGAAATATTATCCTCATTCGTAGCCATGTTTTCTTATGAGTATGTATGTACCCGTGTATTGCCGCATAGGCCTATGCCGCCAGTATCCTGACGCATGAGTCTCTCAGTTTGTTATTTGTTCCAGTGAGAAATTTGGCAATATTTTGGCTCAGATGTCGAGCTGGTGAGTGTCTCTTCATTCTCGAACAACGTTGAGGTTCGCAGCTCAGATATATGTCGAGAACATTATCCTCATTCGCAGCCATGTTGTCTGATGTGTATGTATGTACACGTGTATTGCCACATAGGCCTATGCCGCCAGTATCATGACGCATGAGTCTCTCAGTTTGGTTTTTTTTCAAGTGAGAAATTTGGCAATATTTTGGCTCGGATGTCGAGCTGGTAAGTGTATCTTCATTCTCGAACAACGTTGAGGCTCGCAGCTCAGATATATGTCGAGAAAAATATCCTCATTCGCCGCCATGTTTTCTGATGTGTTTGTATGTACACTTGTATTGCCACATAGGCATATGCCGCCAGTATCCTGACGCATGAGTCTCTCATTTGTTTGTTTTATAGTGAGAAATTTGGCAATATTGTGGCTCGGATGCCGAGCTGGTGAGTGTCTCTTCATTCTCGAACAACGTTGAGGTTCGCAGCTCAGATATATGTCGAGAACATTATCCTCATTCGCAGCCATGTTTTCTGATGTGTTTGTATGTACACGTGTATTGGCACATAGGCCTATGCCGCCAGTGTACTGACGCATGAGTCTCAAAGTTTTGGTCTCTTCCGGTGAGAATTTTGGCGATATGTTAGCTCAGATGTGGAGGTGGTGAATGTCTCTTCATTATCCGACAACGTTGAGGTTCGCAGCTCAGATATATGTCGAGAAAAATATCCTCATTCGCAGCCATGTTTTCTGATGTGTTTGTATGTACACGTGTATTGCCACATAGGCTTATGCCGCCAGTGTCCTGACGCATGAGTCTCTCAGTTTAGGTTTGTTCCAGTGAGAAATTTGGCAATATTTTGGCTCAGATGTCGAGCTGGTGAGTGTCTCTTCATTCTCGAACAACGTTGAGGTTCGCAGCTCAGATATATGTCGAGAACATTATCCTCATTCGCAGCCATGTTTTCTGATGTGTATGTATGTACACGTGTATTGCCACATAGGCCTATGCCGCCAGTATCCTGACGCATAAGTCTCTCAGCTTGGGTTTTTCCCAGTGAGAAATTTGGCGATATGTTAGATCAGATGTGGAGGTGGTGAATGTCTCTTTATTCTCGAACAACGTTGAGGTTAGCAGCTGAGATATATGTCGAGAAAATTATCCTCATTCGCAGCCATGTTTTCTGATGTGTATTTATGTACACGTGTATTGCCACAAAGGCCTATGCCGCCAGTATCCTGACGCATGAGTCTCTCATTTGTTTGTTTTTTAGTGAGAAATTTGGCAATATTTTTGCTCGGATGTCGAGCTGGTGAGTGTATCTTCATTCTCGAACAACATTGAGGCTCGCAGCTCAGATATATGTCGAGAAAAATATCCTCATTCGCCGCCATGTTTTCTGATGTGTTTGTATGTACACTTGTATTGCCACATAGGCATATGCCGCCAGTGTCCTGACGCATGAGTCTCTCAGTTTCGGTTTGTTCCAGTGCACAATTTGGCAATATTTTGGCTCGGATGTCGAGCTGGTGAGTGTCTCTTCATTCTCGAACAATAATAATAATAATAATAACGGAAATTTATACCGCGCCCTTATCCGCCATAAATGACGCTCATGGCGCAAACAAAAATTATATCAAATCAGATGTAACAAAACAATTAAATTTAACTAAACGAGAATATTTTGAGTAAGGTTTGCAGCTCAGATATATGTCAAGAACATTATCTTCATTCGCCGCCATGTTTTCTGATCTGTATGTATATACACGTGTATTGCCACATAGGCCTATGCCGCCAGTATCATGACGCATGAGTCTCTCAGTTTGGGTTTTTTTCCAGTGAGAAATTTGGCAATATTTTGGCTCGGATGTCGAGCTGGTAAGTGTATCTTCATTCTCGAACAACGTTGAGGCTCGCAGCTCAGATATATGTCGAGAAAAATATCCTCATTCGCCGCCATGTTTTCTGATGTGTTTGTATGTACACTTGTATTGCCACATAGGCATATGCCGCCAGTATCCTGACGCATTTGTATTTGGCAATATTTTGGCTCGGATGTCGAGCTGGTGAGTGTCTCTTCATTCTCGAACAACGTTGAGGTTCGCAGCTCAGATATATGTCGAGAACATTATCCTCATTCGCCGCCATGTTTTCTGATGTGTATGTATGTACACGTGTATTGCCACATAGGCCTATGCCGCCAGTATCCTGACGCATTGAGTCTCTCAGTTTGGTTTTTTTTCCAGTAAGAAATTTGGCAATATTTTGGCTCGGATGTCGAGCTCGTGTGTGTATCTTCATTCTCGAACAACATTGAGGCTCGCAGCTCAGATATATGTCGAGAAAAATATCCTCATTCGCCGCCATGTTTTCTGATGTGTTTGTATGTACACTTGTATTGCCACATAGGGATATGCCGCCAGTGTCCTGACGCATGAGTCTCTCAGTTTCGGTTTGTTCCAGTGCACAATTTGGCAATATTTTGGCTCGGATGTCGAGCTGGTGAGTGTCTCTTCATTCTCGAACAATAATAATAATAATAATAACGGAAATTTATACCGCGCCCTTATCCGCCATAAATGACGCTCATGGCGCAAACAAAAATTATATCAAATCAGATGTAACAAAACAATTAAATTTAACTAAACGAGAATATTTTGAGTGAGGTTTGCAGCTCAGATATATGTCGAGAACATTATCTTCATTCGCCGCCATGTTTTCTGATCTGTATGTATATACACGTGTATTGCCACATAGGCCTATGCCGCCAGTATCATGACGCATGAGTCTCTCAGTTTGGGTTTTTTTCCAGTGAGAAATTTGGCAATATTTTGGCTCGGATGTCGAGCTGGTAAGTGTATCTTCATTCTCGAACAACGTTGAGGCTCACAGCTCAGATATATGTCGAGAAAAATATCCTCATTCGCCGCCATGTTTTCTGATGTGTTTGTATGTACACTTGTATTGCCACATAGGCATATGCCGCCAGTATCCTGACGCATGAGTCTCTCAGTTTTGGTTTGTTCCAGTGCGAAATTTGGCAATATTTTGGCTCGGATGTCGAGCTGGTGAGTGTCTCTTCATTCTCGAACAACGTTGAGGTTCGCAGCTCAGATATATGTCGAGAACATTATCCTCATTCGCCGCCATGTTTTCTGATGTGTATGTATGTACACGTGTATTGCCACATAGGCCTATGCCGCCAGTATCCTGACGCATTGAGTCTCTCAGTTTGGGTTTTTTTCCAGTGAGAAATTTGGCAATATTTTGGCTCGGATGTCGAGCTCGTGTGTGTCTCTTCATTCTCGAACAACGTTGAGGCTCGCAGCTCAGATATATGTCGACAAAATTATCCTCATTCGTAGCCATGTTTTCTTATGTGTATGTAGGTACACGTGTATTGTCTCATAGGCCTATGCCGCCAGTGTCCTGACGCATGAGTCTCAAAGTTTTGGTCTCTTCCGGTGGGAATTTTGGCGATGTGTTAGCTCAGATGTGGAGGTGGTGAGTGTCTTTTCATTCTCGAACAACGTTGAGGTTCGCAGCTCAAATATAAGTCGAGAAAATTATCCTCATTCGCATCCATGTTTTCTTATGTGTATGTATGTAAACGTGTATTACCGCATAGGCCTATGCCGCCAGTGTCCTGACGCATGGGTCTCACCGTTTGGGTTTTTTCCAGTGAGACATTTGGCAATATTGTGGCTCAGATCTTGAGCTGGCGAAAGTCTCTTCATTCTCGAACTACGTTGAGGTTTGCAGCTCAGATATAAGTTCATCAAATTATCCTCATTCGTAGCCATGTTTTCTTATGTTTATGCGTGTACACGTGTATTGCCGCATAGGCTTATGCCGCCAGTGTCCTGAAGCATGAGTCTCACAGTTTGGTGTTTTTCCAGTGAGAAATTTGGCAATATTTTGGCTCGGATGTCGAGCTGGTAAGTGTCTCTTCATTCTGGAACAACGTTGAGGCTCGCAGCTCAGATATATGTCGAAATATTATCCTCATTCGTAGCCATGTTTTCTTATGAGTATGTATGTACCCGTGTATTGCCGCATAGGCCTATGCCGCCAGTATCCTGACGCATGAGTCTCTCAGTTTGTTATTTGTTCCAGTGAGAAATTTGGCAATATTTTGGCTCAGATGTCGAGCTGGTGAGTGTCTCTTCATTCTCGAACAACGTTGAGGTTCGCAGCTCAGATATATGTCGAGAACATTATCCTCATTCGCAGCCATGTTTTCTGATGTGTATGTATGTACACGTGTATTGCCACATAGGCCTATGCCGCCAGTATCCTGACGCATAAGTCTCTCAGCTTGGGTTTTTCCCAGTGAGAAATTTGGCGATATGTTAGATCAGATGTGGAGGTGGTGAATGTCTCTTTATTCTCGAACAACGTTGAGGTTAGCAGCTGAGATATATGTCGAGAAAATTATCCTCATTGGCAGCCATGTTTTCTGATGTGTATTTATGTACACGTGTATTGCCACAAAGGCCTATGCCGCCAGTATCCTGACGCATGAGTCTCTCATTTGTTTGTTTTTTAGTGAGAAATTTGGCAATATTTTTGCTCGGATGTCGAGCTGGTGAGTGTATCTTCATTCTCGAACAACATTGAGGCTCGCAGCTCAGATATATGTCGAGAAAAATATCCTCATTCGCCGCCATGTTTTCTGATGTGCTTGTATGTACACTTGTATTGCCACATAGGCATATGCCGCCAGTGTCCTGACGCATGAGTCTCTCAGTTTCGGTTTGTTCCAGTGCACAATTTGGCAATATTTTGGCTCGGATGTCGTGCTGGTGAGTGTCTCTTCATTCTCGAACAATAATAATAATAATAATAACGGAAATTTATACCGCGCCCTTATCCGCCATAAATGACGCTCATGGCGCAAACAAAAATTATATCAAATCAGATGTAACAAAACAATTAAATTTAACTAAACGAGAATATTTTGAGTGAGGTTTGCAGCTCAGATATATGTCGAGAACATTATCTTCATTCGTCGCCATGTTTTCTGATCTGTATGTATATACACGTGTATTGCCACATAGGCCTATGCCGCCAGTATCATGACGCATGAGTCTCTCAGTTTGGGTTTTTTTCCAGTGAGAAATTTGGCAATATTTTGGCTCGGATGTCGAGCTGGTAAGTGTATCTTCATTCTCGAACAACGTTGAGGTTCGCAGCTCAGATATATGTCGAGAACATTATCCTCATTCGCCGCCATGTTTTCTGATGTGTATGTATGTACACTTGTATTGCCACATAGGCATATGCCGCCAGTATCCTGACGCATGAGTCTCTCAGTTTGGGTTTTTTTCCAGTGAGAAATTTGGCAATATTTTGGCTCGGATGTCGAGCTCGTGTGTGTCTCTTCATTCTCGAACAACGTTGAGGCTCGCAGCTCAGATATATGTCGACAAAATTATCCTCATTCGTAGCCATGTTTTCTTATGTGTATGTAGGTACACGTGTATTGTCTCATAGGCCTATGCCGCCAGTGTCCTGACGCATGAGTCTCAAAGTTTTGGTCTCTTCCGGTGGGAATTTGGCGATGTGTTAGCTCAGATGTGGAGGTGGTGAGTGTCTTTTCATTCTCGAACAACGTTGAGGTTCGCAGCTCAAATATAAGTCGAGAAAATTATCCTCATTCGCATCCATGTTTTCTTATGTGTATGTATGTACACGTGTATTACCGCATAGGCCTATGCCGCCAGTGTCCTGACTCATGGGTCTCACCGTTTGGTTTTTTTCCAGTGAGACATTTGGCAATATTGTGGCTCAGATGTTGAGCTGGCGAAAGTCTCTTCATTCTCGAACTACGTTGAGGTTTGCAGCTCAGATATAAGTTCATCAAATTATCCTCATTCGTAGCCATGTTTTCTTATGTTTATGCGTGTACACGTGTATTTCCGCATAGGCTTATGCCGCCAGTGTCCTGAAGCATGAGTCTCACAGTTTGGTGTTTTTCCAGTGAGAAATTTGGCAATATTTTGGCTCTGATGTCGAGCTGGTAAGTGTCTCTTCATTCTCGAACAACGTTGAGGCTCGCAGCTCAGATATATGTCGAAATATTATCCTCATTCGTAGCCATGTTTTCTTATGAGTATGTATGTACCCGTGTATTGCCGCATAGGCCTATGCCGCTAGTATCCTGACGCATGAGTCTCTCAGTTTGTTATTTTTTCCAGTAAGAAAGTTGGCAATATTTTTGCTCAGATGTCGGGCTGGTGAGTGTCTCTTCATTCTCGAACAACGATGAGAATTTTGGCGATATGTTAGCTCAGATGTGGAGGTGGTGAATGTCTCTTCATTCTCGAACAACGTTGATGTTAGCAGCTCAGATATATGTCGAGAAAATTATCCTCATTCGCAGCCATGTTTTCGGATGTGTATTTATGTACACGTGTACTGCCACATAGGCCTAAGCCGCCAGTATCCTGACGCATGAGTCTCTCAGTTTGTTTATTTTTCCAGTGTGAAATTTGGCAATATTTTGGCTCGGATGTCAAGCTGGTGAGTGTATCTTCATTCTCGAACAACGTTGAGGCTCGCAGCTCAGATTTATGTCGAGAAAATTATCCACATCCGCCGCCATGTTTTCTTATGTGAATGTATGTACCCGTGTATTGCCGCATAGGCCTATGCCGCCAGTATCCTGACGCATGAGTCTCTCAGTTGTTGGGGTTTTTTTTAGTGAGAAATTTGGCAATATTTTTGCTCAGATGTTGGACTGGTGAGTGTCTCTTCATTCTCGAACAACGTTGAGGCTCGCAGCTCAAATACAAGTCGACAAAATTATCCTGATTCGCAGCCATGTTTTCTTATGTGTATGGATGTACACGTGTATTACCGCATAGGCCTATGCCGCCAGTGTCCTGACGCATGGGTCTCACCGTTTGGGTTTTTTTCCAGTGAGAAATTTGGCAATATTTTGGCTCGGATGTCGAGCTGGTGAGTGTATCTTCATTCTCGAACAACGTTGAGGCTCGCAGCTCAGATATATGTCGACAAATTATCCTCATTCGCAGCCATGTTTTCTTATGAGTATGTATGTACCCGTGTATTGCCGCATAGGCCTATGCCGCCAGTATCCTGACGCATGAGTCACTCAGTTTGTTATTTTTTCCAGTGAGAAAGTTGGCAATATTTTTGCTCAGATGTCGGGCTGGTGAGTGTCTCTTCATTCTCGAACAACGATGATAATTTTGGCGATATGTCAGCTCAGATGTGGAGGTGGTGAATGTCTCTTCATTCTCGAACAACGTTGATGTTAGCAGCTCAGATATATGTCGAGAAAATTATCCTCATTCGCAGCCATGTTTTCGGATGTGTATTTATGTACACGTGTACTGCCACATAGGCCTAAGCCGCCAGTATCCTGACGCATGAGTCTCTCAGTTTGTTTATTTTTCCAGTGTGAAATTTGGCAATATTTTGGCTCGGATGTCAAGCTGGTGAGTGTATCTTCATTCTCGAACAACGTTGAGGCTCACAGCTCAGATATATGTCGAGAAAATTATCCTCATCCGCCGCCATGTTTTCTTATGTGAATGTATGTACCCGTGTATTGCCGCATAGGCCTATGCCGCCAGTATCCTGACGCATGAGTCTCTCAGTTGTTGGGGTTTTTTTTAGTGAGAAATTTGGCAATATTTTTGCTCAGATGTTGGACTGGTGAGTGTCTCTTCATTCTCGAACAACGTTGAGGCTCGCAGCTCAAATACAAGTCGACAAAATTATCCTGATTCGCAGCCATGTTTTCTTATGTGTATGGATGTACACGTGTATTACCGCATAGGCCTATGCCGCCAGTGTCCTGACGCATGGGTCTCACCGTTTGGGTTTTTTTCCAGTGAGAAATTTGGCAATATTTTGGCTCGGATGTCGAGCTGGTGAGTGTATCTTCATTCTCGAACAACGTTGAGGCTCGCAGCTCAGATATATGTCGACAAATTATCCTCATTCGCAGCCATGTTTTCTTATGAGTATGTATGTACCCGTGTATTGCCGCATAGGCCTATGCCGCCAGTATCCTGACGCATGAGTCTCTCAGTTTGTTATTTTTTCCAGTGAGAAAGTTGGCAATATTTTTGCTCAGATGTCGGGCTGGTGAGTGTCTCTTCATTCTCGAACAACGATGAGAATTTTGGCGATATGTCAGCTCAGATGTGGAGGTGGTGAATGTCTCTTCATTCTCGAACAACGTTGATGTTAGCAGCTCAGATATATGTCGAGAAAATTATCCTCATTCGCAGCCATGTTTTTGGATGTGTATTTATGTACACGTGTACTGCCACATAGGCCTAAGCCGCCAGTATCCTGACGCATGAGTCTCTCAGTTTGTTTATTTTTCCAGTGAGAAATTTGGCAATATTTTGGCTCGGATGTCGAGCTGGTGAGTGTATCTTCATTCTCGAACAACGTTGAGGCTCGCAGCTCAGATATATGTCGAGAAAATTATCCTCATCCGCCGCCATGTTTTCTTATGTGAATGTATGTACCCGTGTATTGCCGCATAGGCCTATGCCGCCAGTATCCTGAGGCATGAGTCTCTCAGTTGTTGGGGTTTTTTTTAGTGAGAAATTTGGCAATATTTTTGCTCAGATGTCGGACTGGTGAGTGTCTCTTCATTCTCGAACAACGTTGAGGCTCGCAGCTCAAATACAAGTCGACAAAATTATCCTGATTCGCAGCCATGTTTTCTTATGTGTATGGATGTACACGTGTATTACCGCATAGGCCTATGTCGCCAGTGTCCTGACGCATGGGTCTCACCGTTTGGTTTTTTTCCAGTGAGACATTTGGCAATATTGTGGCTCAGATGTTGAGCTGGCGAGTGTCTCTTCATTCTCGAACTATGTTTTCTTATGTTTATGCGTGTACACGTGTATTGCCGCATAGGCTTATGCCGCCAGTGTCCTGACGCATGAGTCTCAAAGTGTTGGTCTCTTCCGTTGAGAATTTTGGCGATATGTTAGCTCAAATGTGGAGGTGGTGAATGTCTCTTTATTCTCCAACAACGTTGAGGTTTGCAGCTCAGATATATGTCGAGAAAAATATCCTCATTCGCAGCGATGTTTTCTGATGTGTTTGTATGTACACGTGTATTGCCACATAGGCATATGCCGCCAGTGTCCTGACGCTTGAGTCTCTCAGTTTAGGTTTGTTCCAGTGCGAAATTTGGCAATATTTTCGCTCGGATGTCGAGCTGGTGAGTGTCTCTTCATTTTCGAACAACGTTGAGGTTCGCAGCTCAGATATATGTCGAGAACATTATCCTCATTCGCAGCCATGTTTTCTGATGTGTTTGTATGTACACGTGTATTGCCACATAGGCATATCACTTTGCGAAAGGGATGGGTTTACGAAAATTTAACGACGCATGAAACGAACGATAGAGGTGCACCCCCCCCCCCCCCCCCCGTTTCGGCTAACAGTTTACCAACAGAGTTCGGGGTTATGAAAATGTAACGCCAAGTTGCACGCTTTACGACGAGCAGAACACGTTAATTGGAAATGTTTCGTGCACTAGTTTACATAATTCTATGCACATGGAATCAAGCCGAAACCGGGTGTATTCATTACATATGATTCAGTTTGCTATTGGTTAGTCATAATAAGAATGTTGAACGGCCATATTGCCGCTAAAATAATATGCTCACACAATATGGCCGATTCTGTTTTAGAATATGTGCATGCAAAACTGAAAGTATTTTCCTTAAATCGTTTTCACGCAAACAATCAATAACATTCTTATTATTTTCCTGGTTCGGTAGTTTACCTCTCTTAAATGTGTATATAAAAATGACATGTTTACGCAACACGACTCGTCAGTGTACTAAGATTTTGTTTGTCATTTCGTTCCTATCAAGTTTTCTCAAATAATTTGATTTTACAGGTTTTATATAGTTAGTGCGAAACATCAAAGTGAACCAATTAGTACTGTGTACATCGGCTTTCATACGTACAGTGTACATGTATGTATACGTATGAACATGTACAATCTGCAAATACATCTCGTTATAATGTACAGAACAAAATAACCCGCATGTTGATAAACTGACCGGGTCTACTCAAATAAAAGTATCATTACAAACACATGTACATTCAAACAGGATAGTGTCTTGTTAATAGTGTGAGTTTCCCCTGCCACTCTCTAAATCACCTTGTGTTTGTTTTAGAAACACCAAATATCTTGTTTTGTATAATGTTAATGTTTTTGTTTTCTTCGTAAAGCCGCCTTCAGTCCGCATACAGTGCTAAAGTGGTGTAAGATTTGTGCGCACAACGCTAAGTTGTATCACTCGTTTATAAATTACACAGTGACTTCATAGTACAGGCCATACAGTACTGACACAGGCGTGCAGCATATCCATGCAGCGCTATATACTGTGTGATCTATCACAGCGAGTTGTGAACTTTTGTCTTTTTCCGTACTGATTCGAATTACCTTACCCCACATGCATTCGACCCAAACCGGCCCTTTACGTTTATAGCGAGTGTGAACCGCTAAACCACACCGTACGCATACTATGTTGGTACACTAGGTACATGTACGTGTACAGTATATACCAATTATTGATGCCCGGGCAAGCGTACTCCATAGGTGTGTGCGTGTGTGTGTGTTTGTTTTCCCGTAAATAAGCACCAACCAGCATATCAATACATGTACATCGCCTGCTAAACCAATTTCTCGTACTATCGTCAGCTAAAATGGGATGTACAGTAGCTGCGAAGATTCAGCTGGGGACCAACAAAAACACACATAAACTTGCTTTAATAGTAAAACAAGCTTAATAATTACAAAATAAACTTGCATTAGACTTGTGCTGGGATGATCAGACTCTTTAGGCAACTTGTATTCTCAACTAAGGGATACTATTTATGTTTCATTATTATACATGGTAACCATTCAACCAAGGGTGTTTTTTGTATGGGGCACCACAAATTGAATAAATTAAATCATATATAAAACAAAATAAAACATTAAGTCGGGGTTCAAACGTAAGAACAAAACTTTACACCCAAAATATACATTTGTAAATAAAAAGTGCTTGACTCAATCACACACCAGACTAATTTCTTAATATAAGTTTAAAATTGATTATTATAAGAAAAGCTCGATCCACTTAGACAGCAAGATCTTAGACAAATTTGATTCGTAATGAGGGATATTTTCAAGACAATGTTTAAATAGAGTGACACAAAATTAGAATTGAACGGTATCTGACTAAATTAGTTTGGTAAAAACGTGTGGGGTTTTTTCTCGGACGAAATGAAATCTGAGAATTGGTAAATTTAAGTAGAAAATGTTTTATAATACCCGTGGTAAAAACGTTCAACACAGGATTAAAATAGTAATAAAGAAACGAGGGGAAATAGTACAGGGCGAGTAAACAAAAAGTGAAACCCCGACACAAAACAAAATATATTTCATATAAAAACACCAAAATTATGCTTACATGTAGTTGAAAATAAACCACACGTGAATATTGGGAGATAAATTTTCTTAGTTCATGCATGCAGAGACGTCTACATCAAGGTATCAAAAGTACTAGACGAAACAGCTTGATAATTTCTCTGAACGTACTCTCTATTCGAAAGAAATTAAAACAAAAAACAATTTATTATATACTAATACCACTGAGTATAGATTTAGCCTGCTGAGGTCACCAGGGTCAAGTAGAAGGCTTGGCTTGTCTAGCCACAGAGGATCTCCACCTGTTGTGCTACCCGATTTATAAGGTCAAAGGACAGTCACAGACACTTGCTGCGCGGGATAATTCTAACGAACGCCATGCATAACGGATTTTGCTAAGCCTGTACTAGCTCGCTGTACTGCAACAACGTTTGCACAACATCGACTGAAATTAGATATTCCTGAAACCATCAAATAACACTTCCTTGCCATGGTAGCCATAACAGTAGGTTATGATTTAGCCGTTGACGAAGTTGTCCGTCGAGTTATTCTGACTGAGCTTGACACCACCATGGAATTATTATGACCACAGAGCAAGGAACAGTGCATGACCAAACGGTCGGTGTTGCTGTATAATGGAGTGCTATGGATTTTAAACTAGTAATGGGGGTAAGTTAATTTGTTAATCGTCCAAAATAAATACTACTGAGTACTGTAAACAGTTTAAAGAGTTTTTTTATTACGATTTAGGCAACCACGTGATATTTTTGTCGCATAGTAATAATATAACTAGTTTCAGTGATAACCTGTCCTTCCTCTATGCATTTTGCTGTATTATTTTGTTTTACTATGCATGGTCTTACAACTTGGTCATGTTGTTTGTTGGGCTTGTTACTACTAGTCAGGACTATTTTGAGTTTGAACTTAGATTCGTAGACCATACTGTTCTTTATTGTTCTACGTCTGCTACTAGTACTCGAATGCAGACAAACTCGCAAACACATGCAGGGTTTTTCCTGTATAAAGCCTAGACACATGCTGGAAATGATAGAGGGAACAGTATACAATTGTTCGTGTTTAACACAACCCTTGATAACCTCGTGTTTATATTGTTCGATATTAAATTGAAGTCCTGGTGCGTGAAATTATGTCTTTTCACACTTTTCAGGGTTCGCTGGCGCCGAAACCGTCTCCTTGTGACCATTCATTTGGTGAGACTACCCGGATGGGCGGAGGGCTACTCATTCAGGAGGATAGACTATTATTTTGAGGAAAACATGGAGGTCAGTAACTCAAATTTCAAGATTAATCGATCATTATTGGAACATTTGGGGGACAATTCAAGGAAACCTGCAAAGCGATATTAAATTTTAATATTACTGTTCGTCGTGTGCACATATCCCTTGGACTATAAAAACAAATATACCTTTGATGTTGCACAATTCAATTGTTTGTACCCACCATGCCCACTGGCTATTGTTTTGAATTTAATGATAACCTTTATCTCTCCTGACAAAATTAATGAGCTCACTGCATAATAATAATAATAATAATGAGATTTGTAAAGCGCACATATCCACCCTGCAGGGTGCTCAAGGCGCTGTAGACAACAACAAGTAAAGTAAGTAAGTAAGTAAATTAATCCTTGAAAATTTGTGACATCAAGTAAGTCTTAAGAAGCGATTTGAACCTAGTTGTACAATGGCATGATCTGAGTTCAAGTGGCAATGAATTCCAAAGTCGAGGAGCTGCAACAGAAAAAGATTTGGCGCCCCATGTTCGTTTAGCAATTGGTTCCTTGAGAAGTTGCTGGTTACTTGATCTAAGAGTTCTTGCTGGAGAATATTCATGTAGTAGTTCCTTAATGTAGTAGGGAGCCTTGTTGTTTAGAGCTTTGTGGACCAGAAGCATGAGTTTGAAAACAATCCTTTGGGAGACAGGAAGCCAGTGTAGTTCCTTCAAAATGGGGGTTATGTGACAGTTCCTCCTAGATAAGGTGATGATGCGGGCAGCAGTATTCTGAAGACGTTGAAGACGGTATATTTGATTCTGAGGGAGTCCGTAGAGTAGTGAATTGCCGTTGTCTAGTCGTAAAGTCACAAATGCATGGATAATGTGCTCGATAGCACTTCTATTCAAATACTTGCGAATACGACCAATGTTTCTAATTTGGAATGATGCCAAACGGACAGTGTTAGCAACGTGAGATTTAAATGTCATTGCGGAATCAAATATAACCCCCAAGTTCCGGGCCTGCAACGATGGGGCTATATGTGCATCACCGATTGTCATAAATGGCACAGGCACCTTTTTTAATTGTTGGCGTGATCCAAACAAGAGAAACTCGGTTTTTTCCTCATTCAGTTTTAGAAAGTTGTTTTTCATCCAGCATCGGATCTCAGAGATGCATTGCTCCAGTCTTGCAATCGAAGAATCGGCAGGCTCCTGTAAAGACTTGAAGGATATGTAGAGTTGAGTATCGTCAGCATAGACATGGTAGTTCAGATGATGTTTCAAGATGATATCACGAATTGGCAAGGTGTAAAGAGTAAACCACTGTGGGCCTAGCACAGACCCTTGTGGTACAGAGTACTCTAAAACAACAGGATCTGATATTGCATTGCCAATGCTGACATGCTGGGTTCTATTTGAGAGATAGGACCTGCACCATTCGAGAGCCGTGTCGTGTATACCGAGAAAGTATACCCTTTTACTCACGCTTACTCACAAAAAGAACAATAAACCTCGACGGTTGAAACACATAAAAGCACAATCAGCAATCCTGGCCATGATTATATTAAGATTTTACCTTTCGGTTTTTATCCATGTTACAGTTGTTTTCCTAGTTCCGGATCGCTTTCAATAAAAACTCCCCTCTTCTTATGGCTCGTGCCCCGAAACAAAAATCTCGGTGCATTTTTAAAAGAAACATGTAAGCTTCTTGATACACAAATATTATTCTAATAAATTATCCATAAAGGAATTGCGGCTACATTTTTGACTCGCACTTTGACATGTTTGGACGGTTTGTAGAAAATCACAAGAGTCGCAAAACCACAATATGTCACTCACAACGTGTAATTTCGATTATGCCTTTTTGTAATCTACAGTTGTATTAACTCATGCATCGATTATTTGTTGAGTCAAAAATCAGTAGAAAAATATCTAGTATTAATACATCTTACAAAGAGTTAACTTGTACTTTTTCATAGTTTCAGATCGCGCTTAAAATACGTGCATCGACTGCACGCCCACAAGCAATTATATGTGACATGTTCTATAAGTCAGTTTATCGGCCCGTTCCCGCGCGCACCACGGTATGGTCGCACTGCGCTACACAAACGAAAATTTCAAAATCAATGTCTTACCCAAGTCGTCTTTTTAAAACTGTATTGGAAGTATTTAAAATGTTTGTTTTGTGTAATATTTAAATACTAAAATCGGCTTGACTCGAGTTGGTTCTAGCTAACATGTATTTTCTCGCGCGATTATTTGTTTATGTACGAAGCAGTTTTAACCGATCCGGAATTTGTTAAGTCGATTCGCAACTACAGCAAAAGGATGTCGGCACTTTTATATATTTATTTTATTTATTTATTAACCACTTCAAACAGCGAAAGAACCGCCAATTACTGGAATGAGATAAACATACACACAATCTCTCCCAGAGAGATTGTATATAACAAATAGGCCTATATGAAATATAAATGTAAACGTCGTTTTTACGTTGTATTTTTAAAATTAGAAGAGCAATATTGAAACAAAAACAATAGTATCTCCACCACCCAAAGTAAATGATACTAAACCCATTTCACTTGAATGTTGAGGATTGGTCTAGCCGAAAGCAGTCTGAATAATTGTTGCGATCTCGAACTAGGAAAACGACTGTATCAGCGTAGTACTACTACTAGAGAACTCAAAATGAATGTTCGAAAAACATTGTTTGCTGAAGTATTTGTTGCTGCTAACCGATCAGTTTTAATCCACCGGAAGTGAAACTTATTACCAAACGGGCTGAGGACAAGCATGGGAGGAGTCAGAATCGCTCTTCACACGTCTCAAGCAGTATAGCTCTAGCATTCTAATGAATGACTTTGCAAATAACTGGTGCCTGTCAATGATTACGTGTTTTGTGTCAGGTATACTATAGGTCTCTCGCAAGTCTCGTCATTTTCTAACCTTCCTTTTTTACACTTTATCTTTCTGTTCACATTACAAAAGGTGTATTCATTGAAAATCCGCTAACTTCAACGGAAATTGTGTGCAACATTCACCGATCATTGCGTAATACGCGTACGAGACAACATACTTCTGCGGCTTCTGCACAGGCAGTGAGGCTTTCGACTTTGAGTTACTTCAGTTGCCAGACTTCGCCGCTTTCGAGGTTTTCCGCGTATAACAAAGAGGAGCAAGATCCCCCAAAACAAAAACTATGGTAGGTCAACAAGATACGTATTAATAATAATAATTATAAAAATAATAAAAATAACAATAGCAATGAACGATGAAATGTATTGACTATTATACAATATGATGCATGTGTGTGAATATTTTGAATACGTCATTTGAGGGTTTGTTTTTCATTTTATTACTTTTAAAATTTACCGATCCTGGGGTTCTGGTACTAGTGATGGCTTCAAATAGTCCAATCCTGGGGTCTCGGTGCATATAGATAGGTGGTGAAAACACGTTTAGTTTTTGGAACACAATAGGAATCCCGGTCATATTTCAAAATGCATTGAAAGCGGGCTTGTATAAAGCAACATAAATATGTTGTTTTCAACTTGAACCCTCGGCTGCCAAATTCTGTAATACTCACACACGTTCTAAAACTATTAATTGCGTGTTTATTTTGTCTGCCCTATTATGGAATATCATTACCCCCACAATGAAGGTATAATCTATGCTCACATGCAATTTTCCACGATGAATATAAATACGAATACATTTCTAGTTTGATTTGTCGTAGTTTTTCAGTATAGTCTAGATTTGTTAAAAGGTTTCTGTGAAATACTTAAACAATATTACTGTTAAATTCTTTATCAAGCGTTTGAGACCAGCATTGCTAGCTTTATGCTTTATGTTTTGTTTGAAAAACGTAACCTTGATGACATTGCCTGTTAAACCACATGTGGTTCGGTTCATTCTGCACGACCTGGCCGCTCGGCCCCAGCTCAATTTACAACCAAAAACTTCACTGTGCCTCACTTAACAGGCCGACCTTTTTTTCTTAATGACATGGACCCTAATCAATCAGTCTTTGAATAGGCGGAGCTAAAACTCATGGATGCCGAGAAAGGCACGAAAAACAGCGTTTGTTTGCAACCGGCGTCGAGCAGTTATTCTTATGTAATTTGTTTTTTTCGCGATCGCCGTCTGGCGATCGCGAATTTGTCTTTATAAAATATTGATTTTACAGAATGATTACAAGATATCTAGCGCAATAATTTAGCTGGATGCCTAACATCATTATTTACTTTTAGATGAGTAAGATATTTCTTAATAATTCGGTAGTAAATATTTTCGATATCTGCAAATGATGTATCCCACCTTTAACACTGACAAAGTCAAAAGGCCATGTTATGTACAATCGTATAAATATTATAAGAAAAACGTTTACTAAAATCAAAACAACCTTTTTTTCTTGAAACTATAGGCCTATACATGTATGCTGATTACGTTTTTATTTAAAATTGTAGTCTTGCTTCTGTCCTATTGAGTGTGTGTGACAAGTTTGGAACTTTGTTTTCGAGGGCTAACTTTGGCATCAATTTACTACAGTTTTATGTTGGATTTTGTTTAATCCAGTACACGTATAATTGCTGACTCTTACAAATATATACCTAGACTTTTTTTTCAAAAAAGTTGAAATTCAAATTCCGAAATCAAGAGAAGGCTTATTTTAGCAGTGTTTCTAAATCGTGGAATTCTGTGCTGGCAGTGGGTGATGGCTTTTATAGTTCGATCCTGGAATGTCATCCACAGAAATGCTTGATGGATACACACTATTTTTCGCACAAATCAACATAAATGCAACCGTTTCTTCTGTTCTTTTTTGAATTTAAAGAGAAGAAGCCATACCCAGGTTAGCCCAGGACAAACAAAGTACTGTTCTATTTACATGCATGCTCTTTGATTTTGTTTTTCTAATATCGGCCGACCATTTGTTTTTATCTGTATAATATATGCCATTTTGTATGGTGAAATGTTCTTATATTTACTTTGATCTATACAGTTCTATACAAGATTATCAAGAATATGACTTACCAGTACGTGATTATTTTTGATAGTAGATTTGTTTGAAGAGACATTGTGAATTACTTTCAAATCTTACTGTGAAATCTAAAATCAAGCGGTTGAGAACAGCATTGATTTGTTCGTATATCAACTTTAACCTTGGTAGCATTGGACTGTCAATTTGTCAAACCATAGGTGAAACCATGGTCAAACCAAGTGTAGTTCTCAGCTCACAAAACACTTGAGATATAGGCCTACCATGAAGGAATGAGACCGGCGAACAAGCTAAATTTGACCGCAAATGATTATTGCGCCTGAACATCGGGGGGGGGGGGGGGGGGGGGGGGGGGGGGGGCATTGCTGTAACAGGGTGACCATTTTATAAAAAGGCATGAACCCCCCCCCCCCCCCCCCCCACATCCCCCCCCCCCCCCCCCCCCCCCCCCCCCAATCAATCTGTACTGGGATGGGCGGAGCGAAAACTATAGGTGTAGTAAACAAAACTCATATGTACAAAACAATTTAACCATTAAAACCTTTTTGGGTGTTAATTAGATGATTGTTAGAAAGGAAGAGTTTTGAATGTAATGTTTAGATCACCAGACCTCCAGGCTTCAGGACTGACAAACTTTTACTACAACCAAAGTCCTTATTTGTTTCTTTTCTTGGAACTATGTTAATTACATTTATAATGTATATTTCTTCACGATAACAACAAGCATGTTCTTGGAGAGTTTGGAACTTTGTTTTGAAGGGCCATCAAAAGCATCAATGTTCACATAGTTCAATATTGGATAGTTACACGTGTATTTTGTTTAATCCAGTACACGTATTGGTGACTGTTACAAACATAATTATAGACAGACTGTTTTCCCCAAAAGTTGAAAAAACAAATTCCGAAAACCAAAAAGAAGGCTTTTTTTAGCAGTGTTTCTAAATCGTGGAATTCTGTGCTGGCAGTGGGTGATGGCTTTTATAGTTCGATCCTGGAATGTCATCAACAGAAGTGCGTGATGGATACACATTATTTTTCGCACAAATCAACATAAATGCAACCGTTTCTTCTGTTCTTTTTTGAATTTGAAAAGAAGAAGCCATACCCAGGTTAGTCCAGGACAAACAGAGTACTGTTCTATTTACATGTATGCTCTTTGATTTTGTTTTTCTAATATCGGCCGACCATTTGTTTTTATCTGTATAATATATGTCATTTTGTATGGTGAAATGTTCTTATATTTACTTTGATCTATACAGTTCTATACAAGATTGGGTTAAGAGATAAAAAGCAAATTGTTAATTCCTCTTTGTCGGGAAAGGGTATTTATCACAAGATTATCAGGAATATGACTTACCAGTGCGTGATTATTTTTGATAGTAGAAGGCATATTTTAGCAGTGTTTCTAAATCGTGGAATTCTGTGCTGGCAGTGGGTGATGGCTTTTATAGTTCCATCTTGGAATGTCATCCACAGGAGTGCGTGCTGGATACACAATATTTGTCGCACAAAACAACATAAATGCATCCGTTTCTTCTGTTCTCTTTTGAATTAAAAAAGAAAAGAAGCATACACTATTTTTTTTGTTTTAAAACGTTGCTGCTTCTCGCACATTTCCTGTAAGATTATTTGATGGGTAAAAAAGCAAAACCTTCCGTTTTCTTACTGTAGTAATGGAGGATATTTTTTAAAGTGTACATCCTAACCCTTGTTTATTATTTGTAAAGTGAAGCTTGAACTTTCACGGCCTTGTCGTGTCGAACCGAGTTGGATAGCAAAGCCCATGAGACTGGAGGCTCGCTAGCTCAATTGATGACATCTGTTTGAAATTTGGCGGGAATTCTCTAACGGGCCCACGTTTTTATCAATAAATATAAGCGCTCAGCGTCATTGAAGCTAAAACTATGAATCCAGTAAAATATGTTAAAACTTAACGTTGAGTTGTCCACTATTAATACTGAAACAAAAATATTGTGTTTTCTTTAAGTTGACTGTCGGGCCGCACTGTCAGACTTTTGAATAATGATGTAAAACATGTGATTGAGAATAAATATTTTACCTCCTTCAAACATGTTGTATTGAATGTGTTTTGTTAAATGTGTCACAAGAGGGTGGGGGGGGGGTGGGGGTGTACAGGTTGTTGGTGAATTTGTGTTGGTGGATTTGTGTTAGGGAGGAGGTTTTTTTGGGGGGAGGAATGGGGGGGGGAGGAATGGGGGGGGGGGGGAGGGGGGGGTGGGGGGGTGGTGAATACGATAGGGGGGGAGATAAAATAAGTGACTAAGTCAATAAATTGCAGGGGAAGCATTTGAAACCTTGAAGCTGGTATTTTTGTTCAATAATTATGACTGAACGTACAACCTATTGACCATAAGCACGCACATGAATTTCCGCGAATTATAGTCTAACATAAAACAAGGAAAGCTGAAATCTGGTTTCGGGGGTTATGGTTTCGGTATTCGGAAATTGCGGAGGCGAAGGGTGCACTTACTTAGTGTGGAAGCTATCTGGAACTAGAAATGAAAATGATCGCCGGAGACGGCCGGATATAGCAACGAAATGGGTTGGTTTCGTGTTCAATTAGGCGTCAATTTCCGCATTCGAAAACGTGATTTTTTAAACAGTGTATGCCGCCAGTGTCCTGACGCATAAGTCTCTCAGTTTAGGTTTGTTCCAGTGAGAAATTTGGCAATATTTTGGCTCAGATGTCGAGCTGGTGAGTGTCTCTTCATTCTCGAACAACGTCGAGGTTCGCAGCTCAGATATATGTTGAGAACATTATCCTCATTCGCAGCCATGTTTTCTGATGTGTATGTATGTACACGTGTATTGCCACATAGGCCTATGCCGCCAGTATCCTGACGCATAAGTCTCTCAGTTTGGGTTTTTTCCAGTGAGAAATTTGGCAATATTTTAGCTCGGATGTCGAGCTGGTGAGTGTCTCTTCATTCTCGAACAACGTTGAGGCTCGCAGCTCAGATATATGTCAAGAAAATTATCCTCATTCGCAGCCATGTTTTCTTATGTGTATGTATGGATGTACACGTGTATTGCCTCATAGGTCTATGCCGCCAGTGTCCTGACGCATGAGTCTCACAGTTTTGGTTTTTTCCAGTGAGAAATTTGGCAATATTTTGGCTCAGATGTCGAGCTGGCGAGTATCTCTTCATTCTCGAACTACGTTGAGGTTCGCAGCTCAGATATATGTGGTGAAAATTGTCCTCATTCGCAGCCATGTTTTCTTATGTGTATGTATGTACACGTGTATTGCCTCATAGGCCTATGCCGCCAGTGTCCTGAAGCATGAGTCTCACAGTTTTGGTCTCTTCCTGTGAGAATTGTGGCGATAGGTTAGCTTAGATGTTGAGCTGGTGAGTGTCTTTTCATTCTCGAACAACGTTGAGGTTCGCAGCTCAAATATAAGTCGAGAAAATTATCCTTATTCGCATCCATGTTTTCTTATGTGTATGTATGTACACGTGTATTACCGCATAGGCCTATGCCGCCATTGTCCTAACGCATGGGTCTCACCGTTTTTGTTTTTTTCAGTGAGACATTTGGCAATATTGTGGCTCAGATGTTGAGCTGGCGAGTGTCTCTTCATTCTCGAACTACGTTGAGGTTCGCAGCTCAGATATAAGTTCATAAAATTATCCTCATTCGTAGCCATGTTTTCTTATGTTTATGCGTGTACACGTGTATTGCCGCATAGGCCTATGCCGCCAGTGTCCTGAAGCATGAGTCTCACAGTTTTGGTCTCTTGCTGTGAGAATTGTGGCGATATGTTAGCTCAGATGTTGAGCTGGTGAGTGTCGTTTCATTCTCGAAAAACGTTGAGGCTCGCAGCTCAGATATATGTCGAGAATATTATCCTCATTCGCATCCATGTTTTCTTACGTGTATGTATGTACACGTGTATTGCCGCATAGGCCTATGCCGCCAGTATCCTGACGCATGAGTCTCTCAGTTTGTTATTTTTTCCAGTGAGAAATTTGGCAATATTTTTGCTCAGATGTCGGGCTGGTGAGTGTCTCTTCATTCTCGAAGAACGTTGAGGCTCGCAGCTCAAATATAAGTCGACAAAAATATCCTCATTCGCAGCCATGTTTTCTTATGAGTATGTATGTACACGTGTATTGCCTCATAGGCCTATGCCACCAGTGTCCTGACGCATGAGTCTCACAATTTGTTTTTTTTCCTGTGAGAAATTTGGCAATATTTTGGCTCAGATGTCGAGCTGGCGAGCGTCTCTTCATTCTCGAACAACGTTGAGGTTCGCATCTCAGATATATGTCGAGAAACTTGTCCTCATTCGCAGCCATGTTTTCTTATGTGTATGTATGTACACGTGTATTGCCTCATAGGCCTATGCCGCCAGTGTCCTGAATCATGAGTCTCACAGTTTTGGTCTATTCCTGTGAGAATTGTGGCGATATGTTAGCTCAGATGTCGAGCTGGTGAGTGTCTTTTCATTCTCGAACAACGTTGAGGTTCGCAGCTCAAATATAAGTCTAGAAAATTATCCTTATTCGCATCCATGTTTTCTTATTTGTATGTATGTACACGTGTATTACCGCATAGGCCTATGCCGCCATTGTCCTGACGCATGGGTCTCACCGTTTGGTTTTTTCCAGTGAGACATTTGGCAATATTGTGGCTCAGATGTTGAGCTGGCGAGTGTCTCTTCATTCTCGAACTACGTTGAGGTTCGCAGCTCAGATATAAGTTCATAAAATTATCCTCATTCGTAGCCATGTTTTCTTATGTTTATGCGTGTACACGTGTATTGCCGCATAGGCTTATGCCGCCAGTGTCCTGAAGCATGAGTCTCACAGTTTGGTGTTTTTCCAGTGAGAAATTTGGCAATATTTTGGCTCGGATGGCGAGCTGGTGAGTGTCTCTTCATTCTCGAACAACGTTGAGGCTCGCAGCTCAGATATATGTCGAACAATTTTCCTCATTCGCAGCCATGTTTTCTTATGAGTATGTATGTACCCGTGTATTGCCGCATAGGCCTATGCCGCCAGTATCCTGACGCATGAGTCTCTCAGTTTGTTTGTTTTTCCAGTGAGAAATTTGGCAATATTTTTGCTCAGATGTCGGGCTGGTGAGTGTCTCTTCATTCTCGAACAACGTTGAGGCTCGCAGCTCAAATATAAGTCGACAAAATTATCCTCATCCGCCGCCATGTTTTCTTATGTGAATGTATGTACCCGTGTATTGCCGAATAGGCCTATGCCGCCAGTATCCTGACGCATGAGTCTCTCAGTTTTTGGGTTTTTCTCAGTGAGAAATTTGGCAATATTTTTGCTCAGATGTCGGACTGGTGAGTGTCTCTTCATTCTCGAACAACGTTGAGGCTCGCAGGTCAAATATAAGTCGACAAAATTATCCTGTATCGCCACATAAGCATATGCCGCCAGTGTCCAGACGCATGAGTCTCAAAGGTTTTGTCTCTTCCGATGGGAATTTTGGCGATATGTTAGCTCAGATGTGGAGGTGGTGAATGTGTCTTCATTCTCGAACAACGTTGATGTTAGCAGCTCAGATATATGTCGAGAAAATTATCCCCATTCGCAGCAATGTTTTCTGATGTGTATTTATGTACACGTGTACTGCCACATAGGCCTATGCCGCCAGTATCCTGACGCATGAGTCTCTCAGTTTGTTTGTTTTTCCAGTGAGAAATTTGGCAATATTTTGGCTCGGATGTCGAGCTGGTGAGTGTATCTTCATTCTCGAACAACATTGAGGCTCGCAGCTCAGATATATGTCGAGAAAATTATCCTCATCCGCCGCCATGTTTTCTTATGTGAATGTATGTACCCGTGTATTGCCGAATAGGCCTATGCCGCCAGTATCCTGACGCATGAGTCTCTCAGTTTTTTGGTTTTTCTCAGTGAGAAATTTGGCAATATTTTTGCTCAGATGTCGGACTGGTGAGTGTCTCTTCATTCTCGAACAACGTTGAGGCTCGCAGGTCAAATATAAGTCGACAAAATTATCCTGATTCGCAGCCATGTTTTCTTATGTGTATGGATGTACACGTGTATTACCGCATAGGCCTATGCCGCCAGTGTCCTGAAGCATGGGTCTCACCGTTTGGTTTTTTTCCAGTGAGACATTTGGCAATATTGTGGCTCAGATGTTGAGCTGGCAAGTGTCTCTTCATTCTCGAACTACGTTAAGGTTCGCAGCTCAGATATAAGTTCATAAAATTATCCTCATTCGTAGCCATGTTTTCTTATGTTTATGCGTGTACCCGTGTATTGCCGCATAGGCTTATGCCGCCAGTGTCCTGACGCATGAGTCTCTCAGTTTAGGTTTGTTCCAGTGGGAAATTGGCAATATTTTGGCTCAGATGTCGAGCTGGTGAGTGTCTCTTCATTCTCGAACAACGTTAAGGTTCGCAGCTCAGATATATGTCGAGAAAAATATCCTCATTCGCAGCCATGTTTTCTGATGTGTTTGTATGTACACGTGTATTGCCACATAGGCATATGCCGCTAGTGTCCTGACGCATGAGTCTCTCAGTTAAGGTTTGTTCCAGTGGGAAATTGGCAATATTTTGGCTCAGATGTCGAGCTGGTGAGTGTCTCTTCATTCTCGAACAACGTTAAGGTTCGCAGCTCAGATATATGTCGAGAACATTATCCTCATTCGCAGCCATGTTTTCTGATGTGTATGTAAGTACACGTGTATTGCCACATAGGCCTATGCCGCCAGTATCCTAAAGCATAAGTCTCTCAGTTTGGTTTTTTTCCAGTGAGAAATTTGGCAATATTTTGGCTCGGATGTCGAGCTGATGAGTGTCTCTTCATTCTCTAACAACGTTGAGGCTCGCAGCTCAGATATATGTCGAGAAAAGTATCCTCATTCGCAGCCATGTTTTCTTATGTGTATGGATGTACACGTGTATTGCGTCATAGGTCTATGCCGCCAGTGTCCTGACGCATGAGTCTCACAGTTTTGTTTTTTTCCAGTGAGAAATTTGGCAATTTTTGGCCCAGATGTCGAGCTGGCGAGTGTCTCTTCATTCTCGAACTACGTTGAGGTTCGCAGCTCAGATATATGTCGTGAACATTGTCCTCATTCGCAGCCATGTTTTCTTATGTGTATGTATGTACACTTGTATTGCCTCATAGGCCTATGCCGCCAGTGTTCTGAAGCATGAGTCTCACAGTTTTGGTATCTTCCTGTGAGAATTGTGGCTATATGTTAGCTCAGATGTTGAGCTGGTGAGTGTCGTTTCATTCTCGAACAACGTTGAGGTTCGCAGCTCAAATATAAGTCGAGAATATTATCCTCATTCGCATCCATGTTTTCTTACGTGTATGTATGTACACGTGTATTACCGTATAGGCATATGCCGCCAGTGTCCTGACTCGTGGGTCTCAGAGTTTGGTTTTTTTCCAGTGAGAAATTTAGCAATATTTTGGCTCAGATGTTAGGCGAGTGTCTCTTCATTCTCGAACTACGTTGAGGTTCGCAGCTCAGATATAAGTTCATAAATTTATCCTCATTCGCAGCCATGTTTTCTTATGTTTATGCGTGTACACGTGTATTGCCGCATAGGCTGATGCCGCCAGTGTCCTGAAGCATGGGTCTCACAGTTTGGTTTTTTTTCCAGTGAGAAATTTTGCAATATTTTGGCTCGGATGTAGAGCTGGTGAGTGTCTCTTTATTATCGAACAACATTGAGGTTCGCAGCTCAAATATAAGTCGACAAAATTATCCTCATCCGCCGCCATGTTTTCTTATGTGAATGTATGTACCCGTGTATTGCCGAATAGGCCTATGCCGCCAGTATCCTGACGCATGAGTCTCTCAGTTTTTGGGTTTTTCTCAGTGAGAAATTTGGCAATATTTTTGCTCAGATGTCGGACTGGTGAGTGTCTCTTCATTCTCGAACAACGTTGAGGCTCGCAGGTCAAATATAAGTCGACAAAATTATCCTGTATCGCCACATAAGCATATGCCGCCAGTGTCCAGACGCATGAGTCTCAAAGGTTTTGTCTCTTCCGATGGGAATTTTGGCGATATGTTAGCTCAGATGTGGAGGTGGTGAATGTGTCTTCATTCTCGAACAACGTTGATGTTAGCAGCTCAGATATATGTCGAGAAAATTATCCCCATTCGCAGCAATGTTTTCTGATGTGTATTTATGTACACGTGTACTGCCACATAGGCCTATGCCGCCAGTATCCTGACGCATGAGTCTCTCAGTTTGTTTGTTTTTCCAGTGAGAAATTTGGCAATATTTTGGCTCGGATGTCGAGCTGGTGAGTGTATCTTCATTCTCGAACAACATTGAGGCTCGCAGCTCAGATATATGTCGAGAAAATTATCCTCATCCGCCGCCATGTTTTCTTATGTGAATGTATGTACCCGTGTATTGCCGAATAGGCCTATGCCGCCAGTATCCTGACGCATGAGTCTCTCAGTTTTTTGGTTTTTCTCAGTGAGAAATTTGGCAATATTTTTGCTCAGATGTCGGACTGGTGAGTGTCTCTTCATTCTCGAACAACGTTGAGGCTCGCAGGTCAAATATAAGTCGACAAAATTATCCTGATTCGCAGCCATGTTTTCTTATGTGTATGGATGTACACGTGTATTACCGCATAGGCCTATGCCGCCAGTGTCCTGAAGCATGGGTCTCACCGTTTGGTTTTTTTCCAGTGAGACATTTGGCAATATTGTGGCTCAGATGTTGAGCTGGCAAGTGTCTCTTCATTCTCGAACTACGTTAAGGTTCGCAGCTCAGATATAAGTTCATAAAATTATCCTCATTCGTAGCCATGTTTTCTTATGTTTATGCGTGTACCCGTGTATTGCCGCATAGGCTTATGCCGCCAGTGTCCTGACGCATGAGTCTCTCAGTTTAGGTTTGTTCCAGTGGGAAATTGGCAATATTTTGGCTCAGATGTCGAGCTGGTGAGTGTCTCTTCATTCTCGAACAACGTTAAGGTTCGCAGCTCAGATATATGTCGAGAAAAATATCCTCATTCGCAGCCATGTTTTCTGATGTGTTTGTATGTACACGTGTATTGCCACATAGGCATATGCCGCTAGTGTCCTGACGCATGAGTCTCTCAGTTAAGGTTTGTTCCAGTGGGAAATTGGCAATATTTTGGCTCAGATGTCGAGCTGGTGAGTGTCTCTTCATTCTCGAACAACGTTAAGGTTCGCAGCTCAGATATATGTCGAGAACATTATCCTCATTCGCAGCCATGTTTTCTGATGTGTATGTAAGTACACGTGTATTGCCACATAGGCCTATGCCGCCAGTATCCTAAAGCATAAGTCTCTCAGTTTGGTTTTTTTCCAGTGAGAAATTTGGCAATATTTTGGCTCGGATGTCGAGCTGATGAGTGTCTCTTCATTCTCTAACAACGTTGAGGCTCGCAGCTCAGATATATGTCGAGAAAAGTATCCTCATTCGCAGCCATGTTTTCTTATGTGTATGGATGTACACGTGTATTGCGTCATAGGTCTATGCCGCCAGTGTCCTGACGCATGAGTCTCACAGTTTTGTTTTTTTCCAGTGAGAAATTTGGCAATTTTTGGCCCAGATGTCGAGCTGGCGAGTGTCTCTTCATTCTCGAACTACGTTGAGGTTCGCAGCTCAGATATATGTCGTGAACATTGTCCTCATTCGCAGCCATGTTTTCTTATGTGTATGTATGTACACTTGTATTGCCTCATAGGCCTATGCCGCCAGTGTTCTGAAGCATGAGTCTCACAGTTTTGGTATCTTCCTGTGAGAATTGTGGCTATATGTTAGCTCAGATGTTGAGCTGGTGAGTGTCGTTTCATTCTCGAACAACGTTGAGGTTCGCAGCTCAAATATAAGTCGAGAATATTATCCTCATTCGCATCCATGTTTTCTTACGTGTATGTATGTACACGTGTATTACCGTATAGGCATATGCCGCCAGTGTCCTGACTCGTGGGTCTCAGAGTTTGGTTTTTTTCCAGTGAGAAATTTAGCAATATTTTGGCTCAGATGTTAGGCGAGTGTCTCTTCATTCTCGAACTACGTTGAGGTTCGCAGCTCAGATATAAGTTCATAAATTTATCCTCATTCGCAGCCATGTTTTCTTATGTTTATGCGTGTACACGTGTATTGCCGCATAGGCTGATGCCGCCAGTGTCCTGAAGCATGGGTCTCACAGTTTGGTTTTTTTTCCAGTGAGAAATTTTGCAATATTTTGGCTCGGATGTAGAGCTGGTGAGTGTCTCTTTATTATCGAACAACATTGAGGTTCGCAGCTCAGATATATGTCGAGAACATTATCCTCATTCGCAGCCATGTTTTCTGATGTGTATGTATGTACACGTGTATTGCCTCATAGGCCTATGCCGCCAGTATCCTGACGCATGAGTCTCACAGTTTGGTTTTTTTCCAGTGAGGAATTTGGAAATATTTCGGCTCAGATGTCGAGCTGGCGAGTGTCTCTTCATTCTCGAACAACGTTGAGGTTCGCAGCTCAGATATAAGTTCATAAAATTATCCTCATTCGCAGCCATGTTTTCGTATGTTTATGCGTGTACACGTGTATTGCCGCATAGGCCTATGCCGCCAGTGTCCTGACGCATGAGTCTCAAAGTTTTAGTCTCTTCCGTTGAGAATTTGGGCGATATGTTAGCTCAGATGTGGAGGTGGTGAATGTCTCTTCATTCTCCAACAACGTTGAGGTCCGCAGCTCAGATATATGTCGAGAAAAATATCTTCATTCGCAGCCATGTTTTCTGATGTGTTTGTATGTACACGTGTATTGCCACATAGGCATATGCCGCCAGTGTCCTGACGCATGAGTCTCTCAGTTTAGGTTTGTTCAATTGCGAAATTTGGCAATATTTTTGCTCGGATGTCGAGCTGGTGAGTGTCTCTTTATTCTCAAACTACGTTGAGGTTCGCAGCTCAGATATATGTCGTGAAAATTGTCCTCATTCGCAGCCATGTTTTCTTATGTTTATGCGTGTACACGTGTATTGCCGCATAGGCCTATGCCGCCAGTGTCCTGAAGCATGAGTCTCACAGTTTTGGTCTCTTGCTGTGAGAATTGTGGCGATATGTTAGCTCAGATGTTGAGCTGGTGAGTGTCGTTTCATTCTCGAAAAACGTTGAGGCTCGCAGCTCAGATATATGTCGAGAATATTATCCTCATTCGCATCCATGTTTTCTTACGTGTATGTATGTACACGTGTATTGCCGCATAGGCCTATGCCGCCAGTATCCTGACGCATGAGTCTCTCAGTTTGTTATTTTTTCCAGTGAGAAATTTGGCAATATTTTTGCTCAGATGTCGGGCTGGTGAGTGTCTCTTCATTCTCGAAGAACGTTGAGGCTCGCAGCTCAAATATAAGTCGACAAAAATATCCTCATTCGCAGCCATGTTTTCTTATGAGTATGTATGTACACGTGTATTGCCTCATAGGCCTATGCCACCAGTGTCCTGACGCATGAGTCTCACAATTTGGTTTTTTTCCTGTGAGAAATTTGGCAATATTTTGGCTCAGATGTCGAGCTGGCGAGCGTCTCTTCATTCTCGAACAACGTTGAGGTTCGCATCTCAGATATATGTCGAGAAACTTGTCCTCATTCGCAGCCATGTTTTCTTATGTGTATGTATGTACACGTGTATTGCCTCATAGGCCTATGCCGCCAGTGTCCTGAATCATGAGTCTCACAGTTTTGGTCTATTCCTGTGAGAATTGTGGCGATATGTTAGCTCAGATGTCGAGCTGGTGAGTGTCTTTTCATTCTCGAACAACGTTGAGGTTCGCAGCTCAAATATAAGTCGAGAAAATTATCCTTATTCGCATCCATGTTTTCTTATTTGTATGTATGTACACGTGTATTACCGCATAGGCCTATGCCGCCATTGTCCTGACGCATGGGTCTCACCGTTTGGTTTTTTCCAGTGAGACATTTGGCAATATTGTGGCTCAGATGTTGAGCTGGCGAGTGTCTCTTCATTTTCGAACTACGTTGAGGTTCGCAGCTCAGATATAAGTTCATAAAATTATCCTCATTCGTAGCCATGTTTTCTTATGTTTATGCGTGTACACGTGTATTGCCGCATAGGCTTATGCCGCCAGTGTCCTGAAGCATGAGTCTCACAGTTTGGTGTTTTTCCAGTGAGAAATTTGGCAATATTTTGGCTCGGATGGCGAGCTGGTGAGTGTCTCTTCATTCTCGAACAACGTTGAGGCTCGCAGCTCAGATATATGTCGAACAATTTTCCTCATTCGCAGCCATGTTTTCTTATGAGTATGTATGTACCCGTGTATTGCCGCATAGGCCTATGCCGCCAGTATCCTGACGCATGAGTCTCTCAGTTTGTTTGTTTTTCCAGTGAGAAATTTGGCAATATTTTTGCTCAGATGTCGGGCTGGTGAGTGTCTCTTCATTCTCGAACAACGTTGAGGCTCGCAGCTCAAATATAAGTCGACAAAATTATCCTCATCCGCCGCCATGTTTTCTTATGTGAATGTATGTACCCGTGTATTGCCGAATAGGCCTATGCCGCCAGTATCCTGACGCATGAGTCTCTCAGTTTTTGGGTTTTTCTCAGTGAGAAATTTGGCAATATTTTTGCTCAGATGTCGGACTGGTGAGTGTCTCTTCATTCTCGAACAACGTTGAGGCTCGCAGGTCAAATATAAGTCGACAAAATTATCCTGTATCGCCACATAAGCATATACCGCCAGTGTCCAGACGCATGAGTCTCAAAGGTTTTGTCTCTTCCGATGGGAATTTTGGCGATATGTTAGCTCAGATGTGGAGGTGGTGAATGTGTCTTCATTCTCGAACAACGTTGATGTTAGCAGCTCAGATATATGTCGAGAAAATTATCCTCATCCGCCGCCATGTTTTCTTATGTGAATGTATGTACCCGTGTATTGCCGAATAGGCCTATGCCGCCAGTATCCTGACGCATGAGTCTCTCAGTTTTTTGGTTTTTCTCAGTGAGAAATTTGGCAATATTTTTGCTCAGATGTCGGACTGGTGAGTGTCTCTTCATTCTCGAACAACGTTGAGGCTCGCAGGTCAAATATAAGTCGACAAAATTATCCTGATTCGCAGCCATGTTTTCTTATGTGTATGGATGTACACGTGTATTACCGCATAGGCCTATGCCGCCAGTGTCCTGAAGCATGGGTCTCACCGTTTGGTTTTTTTCCAGTGAGACATTTGGCAATATTGTGGCTCAGATGTTGAGCTGGCAAGTGTCTCTTCATTCTCGAACTACGTTAAGGTTCGCAGCTCAGATATAAGTTCATAAAATTATCCTCATTCGTAGCCATGTTTTCTTATGTTTATGCGTGTACCCGTGTATTGCCGCATAGGCTTATGCCGCCAGTGTCCTGACGCATGAGTCTCTCAGTTTAGGTTTGTTCCAGTGGGAAATTGGCAATATTTTGGCTCAGATGTCGAGCTGGTGAGTGTCTCTTCATTCTCGAACAACGTTAAGGTTCGCAGCTCAGATATATGTCGAGAAAAATATCCTCATTCGCAGCCATGTTTTCTGATGTGTTTGTATGTACACGTGTATTGCCACATAGGCATATGCCGCTAGTGTCCTGACGCATGAGTCTCTCAGTTAAGGTTTGTTCCAGTGGGAAATTGGCAATATTTTGGCTCAGATGTCGAGCTGGTGAGTGTCTCTTCATTCTCGAACAACGTTAAGGTTCGCAGCTCAGATATATGTCGAGAACATTATCCTCATTCGCAGCCATGTTTTCTGATGTGTATGTAAGTACACGTGTATTGCCACATAGGCCTATGCCGCCAGTATCCTAAAGCATAAGTCTCTCAGTTTGGTTTTTTTCCAGTGAGAAATTTGGCAATATTTTGGCTCGGATGTCGAGCTGATGAGTGTCTCTTCATTCTCTAACAACGTTGAGGCTCGCAGCTCAGATATATGTCGAGAAAAGTATCCTCATTCGCAGCCATGTTTTCTTATGTGTATGGATGTACACGTGTATTGCGTCATAGGTCTATGCCGCCAGTGTCCTGACGCATGAGTCTCACAGTTTTGTTTTTTTCCAGTGAGAAATTTGGCAATTTTTGGCCCAGATGTCGAGCTGGCGAGTGTCTCTTCATTCTCGAACTACGTTGAGGTTCTCAGCTCAGATATATGTCGTGAACATTGTCCTCATTCGCAGCCATGTTTTCTTATGTGTATGTATGTACACTTGTATTGCCTCATAGGCCTATGCCGCCAGTGTTCTGAAGCATGAGTCTCACAGTTTTGGTATCTTCCTGTGAGAATTGTGGCTATATGTTAGCTCAGATGTTGAGCTGGTGAGTGTCGTTTCATTCTCGAACAACGTTGAGGTTCGCAGCTCAAATATAAGTCGAGAATATTATCCTCATTCGCATCCATGTTTTCTTACGTGTATGTATGTACACGTGTATTACCGTATAGGCATATGCCGCCAGTGTCCTGACTCGTGGGTCTCAGAGTTTGGTTTTTTTCCAGTGAGAAATTTAGCAATATTTTGGCTCAGATGTTAGGCGAGTGTCTCTTCATTCTCGAACTACGTTGAGGTTCGCAGCTCAGATATAAGTTCATAAATTTATCCTCATTCGCAGCCATGTTTTCTTATGTTTATGCGTGTACACGTGTATTGCCGCATAGGCTGATGCCGCCAGTGTCCTGAAGCATGGGTCTCACAGTTTGGTTTTTTTTCCAGTGAGAAATTTTGCAATATTTTGGCTCGGATGTAGAGCTGGTGAGTGTCTCTTTATTATCGAACAACATTGAGGTTCGCAGCTCAGATATATGTCGAGAACATTATCCTCATTCGCAGCCATGTTTTCTGATGTGTATGTATGTACACGTGTATTGCCTCATAGGCCTATGCCGCCAGTATCCTGACGCATGAGTCTCACAGTTTGGTTTTTTTCCAGTGAGGAATTTGGAAATATTTCGGCTCAGATGTCGAGCTGGCGAGTGTCTCTTCATTCTCGAACAACGTTGAGGTTCGCAGCTCAGATATAAGTTCATAAAATTATCCTCATTCGCAGCCATGTTTTCGTATGTTTATGCGTGTACACGTGTATTGCCGCATAGGCCTATGCCGCCAGTGTCCTGACGCATGAGTCTCAAAGTTTTGGTCTCTTCCGTTGAGAATTTGGGCGATATGTTAGCTCAGATGTGGAGGTGGTGAATGTCTCTTCATTCTCCAACAACGTTGAGGTCCGCAGCTCAGATATATGTCGAGAAAAATATCTTCATTCGCAGCCATGTTTTCTGATGTGTTTGTATGTACACGTGTATTGCCACATAGGCATATGCCGCCAGTGTCCTGACGCATGAGTCTCTCAGTTTAGGTTTGTTCCATTGCGAAATTTGGCAATATTTTTGCTCGGATGTCGAGCTGGTGAGTGTCTCTTTATTCTCAAACTACGTTGAGGTTCGCAGCTCAGATATATGTCGTGAAAATTGTCCTCATTCGCAGCCATGTTTTCTTATGTTTATGCGTGTACACGTGTATTGCCGCATAGGCCTATGCCGCCAGTGTCCTGAAGCATGAGTCTCACAGTTTTGGTCTCTTGCTGTGAGAATTGTGGCGATATGTTAGCTCAGATGTTGAGCTGGTGAGTGTCGTTTCATTCTCGAAAAACGTTGAGGCTCGCAGCTCAGATATATGTCGAGAATATTATCCTCATTCGCATCCATGTTTTCTTACGTGTATGTATGTACACGTGTATTGCCGCATAGGCCTATGCCGCCAGTATCCTGACGCATGAGTCTCTCAGTTTGTTATTTTTTCCAGTGAGAAATTTGGCAATATTTTTGCTCAGATGTCGGGCTGGTGAGTGTCTCTTCATTCTCGAAGAACGTTGAGGCTCGCAGCTCAAATATAAGTCGACAAAAATATCCTCATTCGCAGCCATGTTTTCTTATGAGTATGTATGTACACGTGTATTGCCTCATAGGCCTATGCCACCAGTGTCCTGACGCATGAGTCTCACAATTTGGTTTTTTTCCTGTGAGAAATTTGGCAATATTTTGGCTCAGATGTCGAGCTGGCGAGCGTCTCTTCATTCTCGAACAACGTTGAGGTTCGCATCTCAGATATATGTCGAGAAACTTGTCCTCATTCGCAGCCATGTTTTCTTATGTGTATGTATGTACACGTGTATTGCCTCATAGGCCTATGCCGCCAGTGTCCTGAATCATGAGTCTCACAGTTTTGGTCTATTCCTGTGAGAATTGTGGCGATATGTTAGCTCAGATGTCGAGCTGGTGAGTGTCTTTTCATTCTCGAACAACGTTGAGGTTCGCAGCTCAAATATAAGTCGAGAAAATTATCCTTATTCGCATCCATGTTTTCTTATTTGTATGTATGTACACGTGTATTACCGCATAGGCCTATGCCGCCATTGTCCTGACGCATGGGTCTCACCGTTTGGTTTTTTCCAGTGAGACATTTGGCAATATTGTGGCTCAGATGTTGAGCTGGCGAGTGTCTCTTCATTTTCGAACTACGTTGAGGTTCGCAGCTCAGATATAAGTTCATAAAATTATCCTCATTCGTAGCCATGTTTTCTTATGTTTATGCGTGTACACGTGTATTGCCGCATAGGCTTATGCCGCCAGTGTCCTGAAGCATGAGTCTCACAGTTTGGTGTTTTTCCAGTGAGAAATTTGGCAATATTTTGGCTCGGATGGCGAGCTGGTGAGTGTCTCTTCATTCTCGAACAACGTTGAGGCTCGCAGCTCAGATATATGTCGAACAATTTTCCTCATTCGCAGCCATGTTTTCTTATGAGTATGTATGTACCCGTGTATTGCCGCATAGGCCTATGCCGCCAGTATCCTGACGCATGAGTCTCTCAGTTTGTTTGTTTTTCCAGTGAGAAATTTGGCAATATTTTTGCTCAGATGTCGGGCTGGTGAGTGTCTCTTCATTCTCGAACAACGTTGAGGCTCGCAGCTCAAATATAAGTCGACAAAATTATCCTCATCCGCCGCCATGTTTTCTTATGTGAATGTATGTACCCGTGTATTGCCGAATAGGCCTATGCCGCCAGTATCCTGACGCATGAGTCTCTCAGTTTTTGGGTTTTTCTCAGTGAGAAATTTGGCAATATTTTTGCTCAGATGTCGGACTGGTGAGTGTCTCTTCATTCTCGAACAACGTTGAGGCTCGCAGGTCAAATATAAGTCGACAAAATTATCCTGTATCGCCACATAAGCATATGCCGCCAGTGTCCAGACGCATGAGTCTCAAAGGTTTTGTCTCTTCCGATGGGAATTTTGGCGATATGTTAGCTCAGATGTGGAGGTGGTGAATGTGTCTTCATTCTCGAACAACGTTGATGTTAGCAGCTCAGATATATGTCGAGAAAATTATCCCCATTCGCAGCAATGTTTTCTGATGTGTATTTATGTACACGTGTACTGCCACATAGGCCTATGCCGCCAGTATCCTGACGCATGAGTCTCTCAGTTTGTTTGTTTTTCCAGTGAGAAATTTGGCAATATTTTGGCTCGGATGTCGAGCTGGTGAGTGTATCTTCATTCTCGAACAACATTGAGGCTCGCAGCTCAGATATATGTCGAGAAAATTATCCTCATCCGCCGCCATGTTTTCTTATGTGAATGTATGTACCCGTGTATTGCCGAATAGGCCTATGCCGCCAGTATCCTGACGCATGAGTCTCTCAGTTTTTGGGTTTTTCTCAGTGAGAAATTTGGCAATATTTTTGCTCAGATGTCGGACTGGTGAGTGTCTCTTCATTCTCGAACAACGTTGAGGCTCGCAGGTCAAATATAAGTCGACAAAATTATCCTGATTCGCAGCCATGTTTTCTTATGTGTATGGATGTACACGTGTATTACCGCATAGGCCTATGCCGCCAGTGTCCTGAAGCATGGGTCTCACCGTTTGGTTTTTTTCCAGTGAGACATTTGGCAATATTGTGGCTCAGATGTTGAGCTGGCAAGTGTCTCTTCATTCTCGAACTACGTTAAGGTTCGCAGCTCAGATATAAGTTCATAAAATTATCCTCATTCGTAGCCATGTTTTCTTATGTTTATGCGTGTACCCGTGTATTGCCGCATAGGCTTATGCCGCCAGTGTCCTGACGCATGAGTCTCTCAGTTTAGGTTTGTTCCAGTGGGAAATTGGCAATATTTTGGCTCAGATGTCGAGCTGGTGAGTGTCTCTTCATTCTCGAACAACGTTAAGGTTCGCAGCTCAGATATATGTCGAGAAAAATATCCTCATTCGCAGCCATGTTTTCTGATGTGTTTGTATGTACACGTGTATTGCCACATAGGCATATGCCGCTAGTGTCCTGACGCATGAGTCTCTCAGTTAAGGTTTGTTCCAGTGGGAAATTGGCAATATTTTGGCTCAGATGTCGAGCTGGTGAGTGTCTCTTCATTCTCGAACAACGTTAAGGTTCGCAGCTCAGATATATGTCGAGAACATTATCCTCATTCGCAGCCATGTTTTCTGATGTGTATGTAAGTACACGTGTATTGCCACATAGGCCTATGCCGCCAGTATCCTAAAGCATAAGTCTCTCAGTTTGGTTTTTTTCCAGTGAGAAATTTGGCAATATTTTGGCTCGGATGTCGAGCTGATGAGTGTCTCTTCATTCTCTAACAACGTTGAGGCTCGCAGCTCAGATATATGTCGAGAAAAGTATCCTCATTCGCAGCCATGTTTTCTTATGTGTATGGATGTACACGTGTATTGCGTCATAGGTCTATGCCGCCAGTGTCCTGACGCATGAGTCTCACAGTTTTGTTTTTTTCCAGTGAGAAATTTGGCAATTTTTGGCCCAGATGTCGAGCTGGCGAGTGTCTCTTCATTCTCGAACTACGTTGAGGTTCGCAGCTCAGATATATGTCGTGAACATTGTCCTCATTCGCAGCCATGTTTTCTTATGTGTATGTATGTACACTTGTATTGCCTCATAGGCCTATGCCGCCAGTGTCCTGAAGCATGAGTCTCACAGTTTTGGTATCTTCCTGTGAGAATTGTGGCTATATGTTAGCTCAGATGTTGAGCTGGTGAGTGTCGTTTCATTCTCGAACAACGTTGAGGTTCGCAGCTCAAATATAAGTCGAGAATATTATCCTCATTCGCATCCATGTTTTCTTACGTGTATGTATGTACACGTGTATTACCGTATAGGCATATGCCGCCAGTGTCCTGACTCATGGGTCTCAGAGTTTGGTTTTTTTCCAGTGAGAAATTTAGCAATATTTTGGCTCAGATGTTAGGCGAGTGTCTCTTCATTCTCGAACTACGTTGAGGTTCGCAGCTCAGATATAAGTTCATAAATTTATCCTCATTCGCAGCCATGTTTTCTTATGTTTATGCGTGTACACGTGTATTGCCGCATAGGCTGATGCCGCCAGTGTCCTGAAGCATGGGTCTCACAGTTTGGTTTTTTTTCCAGTGAGAAATTTTGCAATATTTTGGCTCGGATGTAGAGCTGGTGAGTGTCTCTTTATTATCGAACAACATTGAGGTTCGCAGCTCAGATATATGTCGAGAACATTATCCTCATTCGCAGCCATGTTTTCTGATGTGTATGTATGTACACGTGTATTGCCTCATAGGCCTATGCCGCCAGTATCCTGACGCATGAGTCTCACAGTTTGGTTTTTTTCCAGTGAGGAATTTGGAAATATTTCGGCTCAGATGTCGAGCTGGCGAGTGTCTCTTCATTCTCGAACAACGTTGAGGTTCGCAGCTCAGATATAAGTTCATAAAATTATCCTCATTCGCAGCCATGTTTTCGTATGTTTATGCGTGTACACGTGTATTGCCGCATAGGCCTATGCCGCCAGTGTCCTGACGCATGAGTCTCAAAGTTTTGGTCTCTTCCGTTGAGAATTTGGGCGATATGTTAGCTCAGATGTGGAGGTGGTGAATGTCTCTTCATTCTCCAACAACGTTGAGGTCCGCAGCTCAGATATATGTCGAGAAAAATATCTTCATTCGCAGCCATGTTTTCTGATGTGTTTGTATGTACACGTGTATTGCCACATAGGCATATGCCGCCAGTGTCCTGACGCATGAGTCTCTCAGTTTAGGTTTGTTCCATTGCGAAATTTGGCAATATTTTTGCTCGGATGTCGAGCTGGTGAGTGTCTCTTTATTCTCAAACTACGTTGAGGTTCGCAGCTCAGATATATGTCGTGAAAATTGTCCTCATTCGCAGCCATGTTTTCTTATGTGTATGTATGTACACGTGTATTGCCTCATAGGCCTATGCCGCCAGTGTCCTGAAGCATGAGTCTCACAGTTTTGGTCTCTTCCTGTGAGAATTGTGGCTATATGTTAGCTCAGATGTTGAGCTGGTGAGTGTCGTTTCATTATCGAACAACGTTGAGGTTCGCAGCTCAAATATAATTCGAGAATATTATCCTTATTCGCATCCATGTTTTCTTACGTGTATGTATGTACACGTGTATTACCGTATAGGCCTATGCCGCCAGTGTAGTGACTCATGGGTCTCAGAGTTTGGGTTTTTTCCAGTGAGAAATTTAGCAATGTTTTGGCTCAGATGTTAGGCGAGTGTCTCTTCATTCTCGAACTACGTTGAGGTTCGCAGCTCAGATATAAGTTCATAAAATTATCCTCATTTGCAACCATGTTTTCTTATGTTTATGCGTGTACACGTGTATTGCCGCATAGGCTGATGCCGCCAGTGTCCTGAAGCATGGGTCTCACAGTTTGGTTTTTTTTCCAGTGAGGAATTTGGCAATATTTTGGCTCAGATGTCGAGCTAGTGAGTGTCTCTTTATTCTCGAACAACATTGAGGTTCGCAACTCAGATATATGTCGAGAACATTATCCTCATTCGCAGCCATGTTTTCTGATGTGTATGTATGTACACGTGTATTGCCTCATAGGCCTATGCCGCCAGTATCCTGACGCATGAGTCTCTCAGTTTGTTTTTTTCCCAGTGAGAAATTTGGCAATATTTTGGCTCGGATGTCGAGCTGGTGAATGTCTCTTCATTCTCGAACAACGTTGAGGTTCGCAGCTCAGATATATGTCGAGAACATTATCCTCATTCGCAGCCATGTTTTCTTATGTGTATGTATGTACACGTGTATTGCCACATAGGCCTATGGCGCCAGTATCCTGACGCATGAGTCTCTCAGTTTGGGGTTTTTACAGTGAGAAATGTGGCAATATTTTTGCTCGGATGTCGAGCTGGTGAGTGTCTCTTCATTCTCGAACAACGTTGAGGACGCAGCTCAGATATATGTCGAGAACATTATCCTCATTCGCAGCCATGTTTTCTGATGTGTATGTATGTACACGTGTATTGCCTCATAGGCCTATGCCGCCAGTATCCTGACGCATGAGTCTCACAGTTTGGTTTTTTTCCAGTGAGGAATTTGGAAATATTTTGGCTCAGATGTAGAGCTGGCGAGTGTCTCTTCATTCTCCAACAACGTTGAGGTTCGCAGCTCAGATATAAGTTCATAAAATTATCCCCATTCGCAGCCATGTTTTCTTATGTTTATGCGTGTACACGTGTATTGCCTCATAGGCCTATGCCGCCAGTGTCCTGACGCATGAGTCTCAAAGTTTTGGTCTCTTCCGTTGAGAATGTGGGCGATATGTTAGCTCAGATGTGGAGGTGGTGAATGTCTCTTCATTCTCCAACAACGTTGAGGTTCGCAGCTCAGATATATGTCGAGAAAAATATCCTCATTCGCAGCCATGTTTTCTGATGTGTATGTATGTACACGTGTATTGCCACATAGGCATATGCCGCCAGTGTCCTGACGCATGAGTCTCTCAGTTTAGGTTTGTTTCAGTGAGAAATTTGGCAATATTTTGGCTCAGATGTCGAGCTGGTGAGTGTCTCTTCATTCTCGAACAACGTTGAGGTTCGCAGCTCAGATATATGCCGAGAACATTATCCTCAGTCGCAGCCATGTTTTCTGATGTGTATGTATGTACACGTGTATTGCCACATAGGCCTATGCCACCAGTATCCAGACGCATGAGTCTCTCAGTTTTTTTTTTTTTCAGTGAGAAATTTGGCAATATTTTGGCTCGGATGTCGAGCTGGTGAGTGTCTCTTCATTCTCGAACAACGTTGAGAATCGCAGCTCAGATATATGTCGAGAAAATGGTCCTTATTCGCAGCCATGTTTTCTTATGTGTATGGATGTACACGTGTATTGCCTCATAGGCCTATGCCGCCAGTGTCCTGACGCATGAGTCTCACAGTTTTGTTTTTTTCCAGTGAGAAATTTGGAAATATTTTGGCTCAGATGTCGAGCTGGCGAGTGTCTCTTCATTCTCGAACTACGTTGAGGTTCGCAGCTCAGATATAAGTTCATAAAATTATCCTCATTCGCAGCCATGTTTTCTTATGTGTTTGTATGTACACGTGTATTGCCACATAGGCATATGCCGCCAGTGTCCTGACGCATGAGTCTCTCAGTTTAGGATTGTTCCAGTGATGAATTTGGCAATATTTTGGCTCAGATGTCGAGCAGGCGAGTGTCTCTTCATTCTCGAACAACGTTGAGGTTCGCAGCTCAAATATAAGTTCATAAAATTATCCTCATTCGCAGCCATGTTTTCTGATGTGTTTGTATGTACACGTGTATTGCCACATAGGCATATGCCGCCAGTGTCCTGACGCATGAGTCTCTCAGTTTAGGTTTGTTCCAGTGAGAAATTTGGCAATATTTTGGCTCGGATGTCGAGCTGGTGAGTGTCTCTTCATTCTCGAACAACGTTGAGAATCGCAGCTCAGATATATGTCGAGAAAATGGTCCTCATTCGCAGCCATGTTTTCTTATGTGTATGTATGTACACTTGTATTGCCTCATAGGCCTATGCCGCCAGTGTCCTGAAGCATGAGTCTCACAGTTTTGGTATCTTCCTGTGAGAATTGTGGCTATATGTTAGCTCAGATGTTGAGCTGGTGAGTGTCGTTTCATTCTCGAACAACGTTGAGGTTCGCAGCTCAAATATAAGTCGAGAATATTATCCTCATTCGCATCCATGTTTTCTTACGTGTATGTATGTACACGTGTATTACCGTATAGGCATATGCCGCCAGTGTCCTGACTCATGGGTCTCAGAGTTTGGTTTTTTTCCAGTGAGAAATTTAGCAATATTTTGGCTCAGATGTTAGGCGAGTGTCTCTTCATTCTCGAACTACGTTGAGGTTCGCAGCTCAGATATAAGTTCATAAATTTATCCTCATTCGCAGCCATGTTTTCTTATGTTTATGCGTGTACACGTGTATTGCCGCATAGGCTGATGCCGCCAGTGTCCTGAAGCATGGGTCTCACAGTTTGGTTTTTTTTCCAGTGAGAAATTTGCAATATTTTGGCTCGGATGTAGAGCTGGTGAGTGTCTCTTTATTATCGAACAACATTGAGGTTCGCAGCTCAGATATATGTCGAGAACATTATCCTCATTCGCAGCCATGTTTTCTGATGTGTATGTATGTACACGTGTATTGCCTCATAGGCCTATGCCGCCAGTATCCTGACGCATGAGTCTCACAGTTTGGTTTTTTTCCAGTGAGGAATTTGGAAATATTTCGGCTCAGATGTCGAGCTGGCGAGTGTCTCTTCATTCTCGAACAACGTTGAGGTTCGCAGCTCAGATATAAGTTCATAAAATTATCCTCATTCGCAGCCATGTTTTCGTATGTTTATGCGTGTACACGTGTATTGCCGCATAGGCCTATGCCGCCAGTGTCCTGACGCATGAGTCTCAAAGTTTTGGTCTCTTCCGTTGAGAATTTGGGCGATATGTTAGCTCAGATGTGGAGGTGGTGAATGTCTCTTCATTCTCCAACAACGTTGAGGTCCGCAGCTCAGATATATGTCGAGAAAAATATCTTCATTCGCAGCCATGTTTTCTGATGTGTTTGTATGTACACGTGTATTGCCACATAGGCATATGCCGCCAGTGTCCTGACGCATGAGTCTCTCAGTTTAGGTTTGTTCCATTGCGAAATTTGGCAATATTTTTGCTCGGATGTCGAGCTGGTGAGTGTCTCTTTATTCTCAAACTACGTTGAGGTTCGCAGCTCAGATATATGTCGTGAAAATTGTCCTCATTCGCAGCCATGTTTTCTTATGTGTATGTATGTACACGTGTATTGCCTCATAGGCCTATGCCGCCAGTGTCCTGAAGCATGAGTCTCACAGTTTTGGTCTCTTCCTGTGAGAATTGTGGCTATATGTTAGCTCAGATGTTGAGCTGGTGAGTGTCGTTTCATTATCGAACAACGTTGAGGTTCGCAGCTCAAATATAATTCGAGAATATTATCCTTATTCGCATCCATGTTTTCTTACGTGTATGTATGTACACGTGTATTACCGTATAGGCCTATGCCGCCAGTGTAGTGACTCATGGGTCTCAGAGTTTGGGTTTTTTCCAGTGAGAAATTTAGCAATGTTTTGGCTCAGATGTTAGGCGAGTGTCTCTTCATTCTCGAACTACGTTGAGGTTCGCAGCTCAGATATAAGTTCATAAAATTATCCTCATTTGCAACCATGTTTTCTTATGTTTATGCGTGTACACGTGTATTGCCGCATAGGCTGATGCCGCCAGTGTCCTGAAGCATGGGTCTCACAGTTTGGTTTTTTTTCCAGTGAGGAATTTGGCAATATTTTGGCTCAGATGTCGAGCTAGTGAGTGTCTCTTTATTCTCGAACAACATTGAGGTTCGCAACTCAGATATATGTCGAGAACATTATCCTCATTCGCAGCCATGTTTTCTGATGTGTATGTATGTACACGTGTATTGCCTCATAGGCCTATGCCGCCAGTATCCTGACGCATGAGTCTCTCAGTTTGTTTTTTTCCCAGTGAGAAATTTGGCAATATTTTGGCTCGGATGTCGAGCTGGTGAATGTCTCTTCATTCTCGAACAACGTTGAGGTTCGCAGCTCAGATATATGTCGAGAACATTATCCTCATTCGCAGCCATGTTTTCTTATGTGTATGTATGTACACGTGTATTGCCACATAGGCCTATGGCGCCAGTATCCTGACGCATGAGTCTCTCAGTTTGGGGTTTTTACAGTGAGAAATGTGGCAATATTTTTGCTCGGATGTCGAGCTGGTGAGTGTCTCTTCATTCTCGAACAACGTTGAGGACGCAGCTCAGATATATGTCGAGAACATTATCCTCATTCGCAGCCATGTTTTCTGATGTGTATGTATGTACACGTGTATTGCCTCATAGGCCTATGCCGCCAGTATCCTGACGCATGAGTCTCACAGTTTGGTTTTTTTCCAGTGAGGAATTTGGAAATATTTTGGCTCAGATGTAGAGCTGGCGAGTGTCTCTTCATTCTCCAACAACGTTGAGGTTCGCAGCTCAGATATAAGTTCATAAAATTATCCCCATTCGCAGCCATGTTTTCTTATGTTTATGCGTGTACACGTGTATTGCCTCATAGGCCTATGCCGCCAGTGTCCTGACGCATGAGTCTCAAAGTTTTGGTCTCTTCCGTTGAGAATGTGGGCGATATGTTAGCTCAGATGTGGAGGTGGTGAATGTCTCTTCATTCTCCAACAACGTTGAGGTTCGCAGCTCAGATATATGTCGAGAAAAATATCCTCATTCGCAGCCATGTTTTCTGATGTGTATGTATGTACACGTGTATTGCCACATAGGCATATGCCGCCAGTGTCCTGACGCATGAGTCTCTCAGTTTAGGTTTGTTTCAGTGAGAAATTTGGCAATATTTTGGCTCAGATGTCGAGCTGGTGAGTGTCTCTTCATTCTCGAACAACGTTGAGGTTCGCAGCTCAGATATATGCCGAGAACATTATCCTCAGTCGCAGCCATGTTTTCTGATGTGTATGTATGTACACGTGTATTGCCACATAGGCCTATGCCACCAGTATCCAGACGCATGAGTCTCTCAGTTTTTTTTTTTTTCAGTGAGAAATTTGGCAATATTTTGGCTCGGATGTCGAGCTGGTGAGTGTCTCTTCATTCTCGAACAACGTTGAGAATCGCAGCTCAGATATATGTCGAGAAAATGGTCCTTATTCGCAGCCATGTTTTCTTATGTGTATGGATGTACACGTGTATTGCCTCATAGGCCTATGCCGCCAGTGTCCTGACGCATGAGTCTCACAGTTTTGTTTTTTTCCAGTGAGAAATTTGGAAATATTTTGGCTCAGATGTCGAGCTGGCGAGTGTCTCTTCATTCTCGAACTACGTTGAGGTTCGCAGCTCAGATATAAGTTCATAAAATTATCCTCATTCGCAGCCATGTTTTCTTATGTGTTTGTATGTACACGTGTATTGCCACATAGGCATATGCCGCCAGTGTCCTGACGCATGAGTCTCTCAGTTTAGGATTGTTCCAGTGATGAATTTGGCAATATTTTGGCTCAGATGTCGAGCAGGCGAGTGTCTCTTCATTCTCGAACAACGTTGAGGTTCGCAGCTCAAATATAAGTTCATAAAATTATCCTCATTCGCAGCCATGTTTTCTGATGTGTTTGTATGTACACGTGTATTGCCACATAGGCATATGCCGCCAGTGTCCTGACGCATGAGTCTCTCAGTTTAGGTTTGTTCCAGTGAGAAATTTGGCAATATTTTGGCTCGGATGTCGAGCTGGTGAGTGTCTCTTCATTCTCGAACAACGTTGAGAATCGCAGCTCAGATATATGTCGAGAAAATGGTCCTCATTCGCAGCCATGTTTTCTTATGTGTATGGATGTACACGTGTATTGCCTCATAGGCCTATGCCGCCAGTGTCCTGACGCATGAGTCTCACAGTTTTGTTTTTTTCCAGTGAGAAATTTGGAAATATTTTGGCTCAGATGTCGAGCTGGCGAGTGTCTCTTCATTCTCGAACTACGTTGAGGTTCGCAGCTCAGATATAAGTTCATACAATTATCCTCATTCGCAGCCATGTTTTCTTATGTTTATGCGTGTACACGTGTATTGCCGCATAGGCTGATGCCGCCAGTGTCCTGAAGCATGGGTCTCACAGTTTGGGGTTTTTTTCCAGTGAGAAATTTGGCAATATTTTGGCTCAGATGTCGAGCTGGTGAGTGTCTCTTTATTCTCGAACAACATTGAGGTTCGCAACTCAGATATATGTCGAGAACATTATCCTCATTCGCAGCCATGTTTTCTGATGTGTATGTATGTACACGTGTATTGCCTCATATGCCTATGCCGCCAGTATCCTGACGCATGAGTCTCTCAGTTTGTTTTTTTCCCAGTGAGAAATTTGGCAATATTTTGGCTCGGATGTCGAGCTGGTGAGTGTCTCTTCATTCTCGAACAACGTTGAGGTTCGCAGCTCAGATATATGTCGAGAACATTATCCTCATTCGCAGCCATGTTTTCTTATGTGTATGTATGTACACGTGTATTGCCACATAGGCCTATGGCGCCAGTATCCTGACGCATGAGTCTCTCAGTTTGGGGTTTTTACAGTGAGAAATGTGGCAATATTTTTGCTCGGATGTCGAGCTGGTGAGTGTCTCTTCATTCTCGAACAACGTTGAGGTTCGCAGCTCAGATATATGTCGAGAACATTATCCTCATTCGCAGCCATGTTTTCTGATGTGTATGTATGTACACGTGTATTGCCTCATAGGCCTATGCCGCCAGTATCCTGACGCATGAGTCTCACAGTTTGGTTTTTTTCCAGTGAGGAATTTGGAAATATTTTGGCTCAGATGTCGAGCTGGTGAGTGTCTCTTCATTCTCGAACAACGTTGAGGACGCAGCTCAGATATATGTCGAGAACATTATCCTCATTCGCAGCCATGTTTTCTGATGTGTATGTATGTACACGTGTATTGCCTCATAAGCCTATGCCGCCAGTATCCTGACGCATGAGTCTCACAGTTTGGTTTTTTTCCAGTGAGGAATTTGGAAATATTTTGGCTCAGATGTAGAGCTGGCGAGTGTCTCTTCATTCTCCAACAACGTTGAGGTTCGCAGCTCAGATATAAGTTCATAAAATTATCCCCATTCGCAGCCATGTTTTCTTATGTTTATGCGTGTACACGTGTATTGCCTCATAGGCCTATGCCGCCAGTGTCCTGACGCATGAGTCTCAAAGTTTTGGTCTCTTCCGTTGAGAATGTGGGCGATATGTTAGCTCAGATGTGGAGGTGGTGAATGTCTCTTCATTCTCCAACAACGTTGAGGTTCGCAGCTCAGATATATGTCGAGAAAAATATCCTCATTCGCAGCCATGTTTTCTGATGTGTATGTATGTACACGTGTATTGCCACATAGGCATATGCCGCCAGTGTCCTGACGCATGAGTCTCTCAGTTTAGGTTTGTTTCAGTGAGAAATTTGGCAATATTTTGGCTCAGATGTCGAGCTGGTGAGTGTCTCTTCATTCTCGAACAACGTTGAGGTTCGCAGCTCAGATATATGCCGAGAACATTATCCTCAGTCGCAGCCATGTTTTCTGATGTGTATGTATGTACACGTGTATTGCCACATAGGCCTATGCCACCAGTATCCAGACGCATGAGTCTCTCAGTTTTTTTTTTTTTCAGTGAGAAATTTGGCAATATTTTGGCTCGGATGTCGAGCTGGTGAGTGTCTCTCCATTCTCGAACAACGTTGAGAATCGCAGCTCAGATATATGTCGAGAAAATGGTCCTTATTCGCAGCCATGTTTTCTTATGTGTATGGATGTACACGTGTATTGCCTCATAGGCCTATGCCGCCAGTGTCCTGACGCATGAGTCTCACAGTTTTGTTTTTTTCCAGTGAGAAATTTGGAAATATTTTGGCTCAGATGTCGAGCTGGCGAGTGTCTCTTCATTCTCGAACTACGTTGAGGTTCGCAGCTCAGATATAAGTTCATAAAATTATCCTCATTCGCAGCCATGTTTTCTTATGTGTTTGTATGTACACGTGTATTGCCACATAGGCATATGCCGCCAGTGTCCTGACGCATGAGTCTCTCAGTTTAGGATTGTTCCAGTGATGAATTTGGCAATATTTTGGCTCAGATGTCGAGCAGGCGAGTGTTGAGGTTCGCAGCTCAGATATATGTCGTGAAAATTGTCCTCATTCGCAGCCATGTTTTCTTATGTGTATGTATGTACACGTGTATTGCCTCATAGGCCTATGCCGCCAGTGTCCTGAAGCATGAGTCTCACAGTTTTGGTCTCTTCCTGTGAGAATTGTGGCTATATGTTAGCTCAGATGTTGAGCTGGTGAGTGTCGTTTCATTATCGAACAACGTTGAGGTTCGCAGCTCAAATATAATTCGAGAATATTATCCTTATTCGCATCCATGTTTTCTTACGTGTATGTATGTACACGTGTATTACCGTATAGGCCTATGCCGCCAGTGTCCTGACTCATGGGTCTCAGAGTTTGGGTTTTTTCCAGTGAGAAATTTAGCAATGTTTTGGCTCAGATGTTAGGCGAGTGTCTCTTCATTCTCGAACTACGTTGAGGTTCGCAGCTCAGATATAAGTTCATAAAATTATCCTCATTTGCAACCATGTTTTCTTATGTTCATGCGTGTACACGTGTATTGCCGCATAGGCTGATGCCGCCAGTGTCCTGAAGCATGGGTCTCACAGTTTGGTTTTTTTTCCAGTGAGGAATTTGGCAATATTTTGGCTCAGATGTCGAGCTAGTGAGTGTCTCTTTATTCTCGAACAACATTGAGGTTCGCAACTCAGATATAAGTTCATAAAATTATCCTCATTCGCAGCCATGTTTTCGTATGTTTATGCGTGTACACGTGTATTGCCGCATAGGCCTATGCCGCCAGTGTCCTGACGCATGAGTCTCAAAGTTTTGGTCTCTTCCGTTGAGAATTTGGGCGATATGTTAGCTCAGATGTGGAGGTGGTGAATGTCTCTTCATTCTCCAACAACGTTGAGGTCCGCAGCTCAGATATATGTCGAGAAAAATATCTTCATTCGCAGCCATGTTTTCTGATGTGTTTGTATGTACACGTGTATTGCCACATAGGCATATGCCGCCAGTGTCCTGACGCATGAGTCTCTCAGTTTAGGTTTGTTCCATTGCGAAATTTGGCAATATTTTTGCTCGGATGTCGAGCTGGTGAGTGTCTCTTTATTCTCAAACTACGTTGAGGTTCGCAGCTCAGATATATGTCGTGAAAATTGTCCTCATTCGCAGCCATGTTTTCTTATGTGTATGTATGTACACGTGTATTGCCTCATAGGCCTATGCCGCCAGTGTCCTGACGCATGAGTCTCACAGTTTTGTTTTTTTCCAGTGAGAAATTTGGAAATATTTTGGCTCAGATGTCGAGCTGGCGAGTGTCTCTTCATTCTCGAACTACGTTGAGGTTCGCAGCTCAGATATAAGTTCATACAATTATCCTCATTCGCAGCCATGTTTTCTTATGTTTATGCGTGTACACGTGTATTGCCGCATAGGCTGATGCCGCCAGTGTCCTGAAGCATGGGTCTCACAGTTTGGGGTTTTTTTCCAGTGAGAAATTTGGCAATATTTTGGCTCAGATGTCGAGCTGGTGAGTGTCTCTTTATTCTCGAACAACATTGAGGTTCGCAACTCAGATATATGTCGAGAACATTATCCTCATTCGCAGCCATGTTTTCTGATGTGTATGTATGTACACGTGTATTGCCTCATATGCCTATGCCGCCAGTATCCTGACGCATGAGTCTCTCAGTTTGTTTTTTTCCCAGTGAGAAATTTGGCAATATTTTGGCTCGGATGTCGAGCTGGTGAGTGTCTCTTCATTCTCGAACAACGTTGAGGTTCGCAGCTCAGATATATGTCGAGAACATTATCCTCATTCGCAGCCATGTTTTCTTATGTGTATGTATGTACACGTGTATTGCCACATAGGCCTATGGCGCCAGTATCCTGACGCATGAGTCTCTCAGTTTGGGGTTTTTACAGTGAGAAATGTGGCAATATTTTTGCTCGGATGTCGAGCTGGTGAGTGTCTCTTCATTCTCGAACAACGTTGAGGTTCGCAGCTCAGATATATGTTGAGAACATTATCCTCATTCGCAGCCATGTTTTCTGATGTGTATGTATGTACACGTGTATTGCCTCATAGGCCTATGCCGCCAGTATCCTGACGCATGAGTCTCACAGTTTGGTTTTTTCCAGTGAGGAATTTGGAAATATTTTGGCTCAGATGTCGAGCTGGTGAGTGTCTCTTCATTCTCTAACAACGTTGAGGCTCGCAGCTCAGATATATGTCGAGAAAAGTATCCTCATTCGCAGCCATGTTTTCTTATGTGTATGGATGTACACGTGTATTGCGTCATAGGTCTATGCCGCCAGTGTCCTGACGCATGAGTCTCACAGTTTTGTTTTTTTCCAGTGAGAAATTTGGCAATTTTTGGCCCAGATGTCGAGCTGGCGAGTGTCTCTTCATTCTCGAACTACGTTGAGGTTCGCAGCTCAGATATATGTCGTGAACATTGTCCTCATTCGCAGCCATGTTTTCTTATGTGTATGTATGTACACTTGTATTGCCTCATAGGCCTATGCCGCCAGTGTCCTGAAGCATGAGTCTCACAGTTTTGGTCTCTTCCTGTGAGAATTGTGGCTATATGTTAGCTCAGATGTTGAGCTGGTGAGTGTCGTTTCATTCTCGAACAACGTTGAGGTTCGCAGCTCAAATATAAGTCGAGAATATTATCCTCATTCGCATCCATGTTTTCTTACGTGTATGTATGTACACGTGTATTACCGTATAGGCATATGCCGCCAGTGTCCTGACTCATGGGTCTCAGAGTTTGGTTTTTTTCCAGTGAGAAATTTAGCAATATTTTGGCTCAGATGTTAGGCGAGTGTCTCTTCATTCTCGAACTACGTTGAGGTTCGCAGCTCAGATATAAGTTCATAAATTTATCCTCATTCGCAGCCATGTTTTCTTATGTTTATGCGTGTACACGTGTATTGCCGCATAGGCTGATGCCGCCAGTGTCCTGAAGCATGGGTCTCACAGTTTGGTTTTTTTTCCAGTGAGAAATTTGGCAATATTTTGGCTCGGATGTAGAGCTGGTGAGTGTCTCTTTATTATCGAACAACATTGAGGTTCGCAGCTCAGATATATGTCGAGAACATTATCCTCATTCGCAGCCATGTTTTCTGATGTGTATGTATGTACACGTGTATTGCCTCATAGGCCTATGCCGCCAGTATCCTGACGCATGAGTCTCACAGTTTGGTTTTTTTCCAGTGAGGAATTTGGAAATATTTCGGCTCAGATGTCGAGCTGGCGAGTGTCTCTTCATTCTCGAACAACGTTGAGGTTCGCAGCTCAGATATAAGTTCATAAAATTATCCTCATTCGCAGCCATGTTTTCGTATGTTTATGCGTGTACACGTGTATTGCCGCATAGGCCTAGGCCGCCAGTGTCCTGACGCATGAGTCTCAAAGTTTTGGTCTCTTCCGTTGATAATTTGGGCGATATGTTAGTTCAGATGTGGAGGTGGTGAATGTCTCTTCATTCTCCAACAACGTTGAGGTCCGCAGCTCAGATATATGTCGAGAAAAATATCTTCATTCGCAGCCATGTTTTCTGATGTGTTTGTATGTACACGTGTATTGCCACATAGGCATATGCCGCCAGTGTCCTGACGCATGAGTCTCTCAGTTTAGGTTTGTTCCATTGCGAAATTTGGCAATATTTTTGCTCGGATGTCGAGCTGGTGAGTGTCTCTTTATTCTCAAACTACGTTGAGGTTCGCAGCTCAGATATATGTCGTGAAAATTGTCCTCATTCGCAGCCATGTTTTCTTATGTGTATGTATGTACACGTGTATTGCCTCATAGGCCTATGCCGCCAGTGTCCTGAAGCATGAGTCTCACAGTTTTGGTCTCTTCCTGTGAGAATTGTGGCTATATGTTAGCTCAGATGTTGAGCTGGTGAGTGTCGTTTCATTATCGAACAACGTTGAGGTTCGCAGCTCAAATATAATTCGAGAATATTATCCTTATTCGCATCCATGTTTTCTTACGTGTATGTATGTACACGTGTATTACCGTATAGGCCTATGCCGCCAGTGTCCTGACTCATGGGTCTCAGAGTTTGGGTTTTTTCCAGTGAGAAATTTAGCAATGTTTTGGCTCAGATGTTAGGCGAGTGTCTCTTCATTCTCGAACTACGTTGAGGTTCGCAGCTCAGATATAAGTTCATAAAATTATCCTCATTTGCAACCATGTTTTCTTATGTTCATGCGTGTACACGTGTATTGCCGCATAGGCTGATGCCGCCAGTGTCCTGAAGCATGGGTCTCACAGTTTGGTTTTTTTTCCAGTGAGGAATTTGGCAATATTTTGGCTCAGATGTCGAGCTAGTGAGTGTCTCTTTATTCTCGAACAACATTGAGGTTCGCAACTCAGATATAAGTTCATAAAATTATCCTCATTCGCAGCCATGTTTTCGTATGTTTATGCGTGTACACGTGTATTGCCGCATAGGACTATGCCGCCAGTGTCCTGACGCATGAGTCTCAAAGTTTTGGTCTCTTCCGTTGAGAATTTGGGCGATATGTTAGCTCAGATGTGGAGGTGGTGAATGTCTCTTCATTCTCCAACAACGTTGAGGTCCGCAGCTCAGATATATGTCGAGAAAAATATCTTCATTCGCAGCCATGTTTTCTGATGTGTTTGTATGTACACGTGTATTGCCACATAGGCATATGCCGCCAGTGTCCTGACGCATGAGTCTCTCAGTTTAGGTTTGTTCCATTGCGAAATTTGGCAATATTTTTGCTCGGATGTCGAGCTGGTGAGTGTCTCTTTATTCTCAAACTACGTTGAGGTTCGCAGCTCAGATATATGTCGTGAAAATTGTCCTCATTCGCAGCCATGTTTTCTTATGTGTATGTATGTACACGTGTATTGCCTCATAGGCCTATGCCGCCAGTGTCCTGAAGCATGAGTCTCACAGTTTTGGTCTCTTCCTGTGAGAATTGTGGCTATATGTTAGCTCAGATGTTGAGCTGGTGAGTGTCGTTTCATTATCGAACAACGTTGAGGTTCGCAGCTCAAATATAATTCGAGAATATTATCCTTATTCGCATCCATGTTTTCTTATGTTTATGCGTGTACACGTGTATTGCCTCATAGGCCTATGCCGCCAGTGTCCTGACGCATGAGTCTCAAAGTTTTGGTCTCTTCCGTTGAGAATGTGGGCGATATGTTAGCTCAGATGTGGAGGTGGTGAATGTCTCTTCATTCTCCAACAACGTTGAGGTTCGCAGCTCAGATATATGTCGAGAAAAATATCCTCATTCGCAGCCATGTTTTCTGATGTGTATGTATGTACACGTGTATTGCCACATAGGCATATGCCGCCAGTGTCCTGACGCATGAGTCTCTCAGTTTAGGTTTGTTTCAGTGAGAAATTTGGCAATATTTTGGCTCAGATGTCGAGCTGGTGAGTGTCTCTTCATTCTCGAACAACGTTGAGGTTCGCAGCTCAGATATATGCCGAGAACATTATCCTCAGTCGCAGCCATGTTTTCTGATGTGTATGTATGTACACGTGTATTGCCACATAGGCCTATGCCACCAGTATCCAGACGCATGAGTCTCTCAGTTTTGTTTTTTTTCAGTGAGAAATTTGGCAATATTTTGGCTCGGATGTCGAGCTGGTGAGTGTCTCTTCATTCTCGAACAACGTTGAGAATCGCAGCTCAGATATATGTCGAGAAAATGGTCCTTATTCGCAGCCATGTTTTCTTATGTGTATGGATGTACACGTGTATTGCCTCATAGGCCTATGCCGCCAGTGTCCTGACGCATGAGTCTCACAGTTTTGTTTTTTTCCAGTGAGAAATTTGGAAATATTTTGGCTCAGATGTCGAGCTGGCGAGTGTCTCTTCATTCTCGAACTACGTTGAGGTTCGCAGCTCAGATATAAGTTCATAAAATTATCCTCATTCGCAGCCATGTTTTCTTATGTGTTTGTATGTACACGTGTATTGCCACATAGGCATATGCCGCCAGTGTCCTGACGCATGAGTCTCTCAGTTTAGGATTGTTCCAGTGATGAATTTGGCAATATTTTGGCTCAGATGTCGAGCAGGCGAGTGTCTCTTCATTCTCGAACAACGTTGAGGTTCGCAGCTCAAATATAAGTTCATAAAATTATCCTCATTCGCAGCCATGTTTTCTGATGTGTTTGTATGTACACGTGTATTGCCACATAGGCATATGCCGCCAGTGTCCTGACGCATGAGTCTCTCAGTTTAGGTTTGTTCCAGTGAGAAATTTGGCAATATTTTGGCTCGGATGTCGAGCTGGTGAGTGTCTCTTCATTCTCGAACAACGTTGAGAATCGCAGCTCAGATATATGTCGAGAAAATGGTCCTCATTCGCAGCCATGTTTTCTTATGTGTATGGATGTACACGTGTATTGCCTCATAGGCCTATGCCGCCAGTGTCCTGACGCATGAGTCTCACAGTTTTGTTTTTTTCCAGTGAGAAATTTGGAAATATTTTGGCTCAGATGTCGAGCTGGCGAGTGTCTCTTCATTCTCGAACTACGTTGAGGTTCGCAGCTCAGATATAAGTTCATACAATTATCCTCATTCGCAGCCATGTTTTCTTATGTTTATGCGTGTACACGTGTATTGCCGCATAGGCTGATGCCGCCAGTGTCCTGAAGCATGGGTCTCACAGTTTGGGGTTTTTTCCAGTGAGAAATTTGGCAATATTTTGGCTCAGATGTCGAGCTGGTGAGTGTCTCTTTATTCTCGAACAACATTGAGGTTCGCAACTCAGATATATGTCGAGAACATTATCCTCATTCGCAGCCATGTTTTCTGATGTGTATGTATGTACACGTGTATTGCCTCATATGCCTATGCCGCCAGTATCCTGACGCATGAGTCTCTCAGTTTGTTTTTTTCCCAGTGAGAAATTTGGCAATATTTTGGCTCGGATGTCGAGCTGGTGAGTGTCTCTTCATTCTCGAACAACGTTGAGGTTCGCAGCTCAGATATATGTCGAGAACATTATCCTCATTCGCAGCCATGTTTTCTTATGTGTATGTATGTACACGTGTATTGCCACATAGGCCTATGGCGCCAGTATCCTGACGCATGAGTCTCTCAGTTTGGGGTTTTTACAGTGAGAAATGTGGCAATATTTTTGCTCGGATGTCGAGCTGGTGAGTGTCTCTTCATTCTCGAACAACGTTGAGGTTCGCAGCTCAGATATATGTCGAGAACATTATCCTCATTCGCAGCCATGTTTTCTGATGTGTATGTATGTACACGTGTATTGCCTCATAGGCCTATGCCGCCAGTATCCTGACGCATGAGTCTCACAGTTTGGTTTTTTTCCAGTGAGGAATTTGGAAATATTTTGGCTCAGATGTCGAGCTGGCGAGTGTCTCTTCATTTTCCAACAACGTTGAGGTTTGCAGCTCAGATATAAGTTCATAAAATTATCCCCATTCGCAGCCATGTTTTCTTATGTTTATGCGTGTACACGTGTATTGCCTTATAGGCCTATGCCGCCAGTGTCCTGACGGATGAGTCTCAAAGTTTTGGTCTCTTCCGTTGAGAATGTGGGCGATATGTTAGCTCAGATGTGGAGGTGGTGAATGTCTCTTCATTCTCCAACAACGTTGAGGTTCGCAGCTCAGATATATGTCGAGAAAAATACCCTCATTCGCAGCCATGTTTTCTGATGTGTATGTATGTACACGTGTATTGCCACATAGGCATATGCCGCCAGTGTCCTGACGCATGAGTCCTCAGTTTAGGTTTGTTTCAGTGAGAAATTTGGCAATATTTTGGCTCAGATGTCGAGCTGGTGAGTGTCTCTTCATTCTCGAACAACGTTGAGGCTCGCAGCTCAGATATATGCCGAGAACATTATCCTCAGTCGCAGCCATGTTTTCTGATGTGTATGTATGTACACGTGTATTGCCACATAGGCCTATGCCGCCAGTATCCAGACGCATGAGTCTCTCAGTTTGTTTTTTTTCCAGTGAGAAATTTGGCAATATTTTGGCTCGGATGTCGAGCTGGTGAGTGTCTCTTCAATCTCGAACAACGTTGAGAATCGCAGCTCAGATATATGTCGAGAAAATGGTCCTTATTCGCAGCCATGTTTTCTTATATGTATGGATGTACACGTGTATTGCCACATAGGCCTATGCCGCCAGTATCCAGACGCATGAGTCTCTCAGTTTGTTTTTTTTCCAGTGAGAAATTTGGCAATATTTTGGCTCGGATGTCGAGCTGGTGAGTGTCTCTTCAATCTCGAACAACGTTGAGAATCGCAGCTCAGATATATGTCGAGAAAATGGTCCTTATTCGCAGCCATGTTTTCTTATATGTATGGATGTACACGTGTATTGCCTCATAGGCCTATGCCGCCAGTGTCCTGACGCATGAGTCTCACAGTTTTGTTTTTTTCCAGTGAGAAATTTGGAAATATTTTGGCTCAGATGTCGAACTGGCGAGTGTCTCTTCATTCTCGAACTACGTTGAGGTTCGCAGCTCAGATATAAGTTCATAAAATTATCCTCATTCGCAGCCATGTTTTCTTATGTGTTTGTATGTACACGTGTATTGCCACATAGGCATATGCCGCCAGTGTCCTGACGCATGAGTCTCTCAGTTTAGGATTGTTCCAGTGAGGAATTTGGCAATATTTTGGCTCAGATGTCGAGCAGGCGAGTGTCTCTTCATTCTCGAACAACGTTGAGGTTCGCAGCTCAGATATAAGTTCATAAAATTATCCTCATTCGCAGCCATGTTTTCTGATGTGTTTGTATGTACACGTGTATTGCCACATAGGCATATGCCGCCAGTGTCCTGACGCATGAGTCTCTCAGTTTAGTTTTGTTCCAGTGAGAAATTTGGCAATATTTTGGCTCAGATGTCGAGCTGGTGAGTGTCTCTTCATTCTCGAACAACGTTGGGGTTCGCAGCTCAGATATATGTCGAGAACATTATCCTCATTCGCAGCCATGTTTTCTGATGTGTATGTATTGTGGCGGGGATCTCCCCGGGCCAACCTAAGTTTGTTGGGACCGAGTCTGACACCTATTATAATGTAACTGATCTTCCCAAACCCAAGCGTTCCCTAGACGAGAGACCACTCAGAGCGACCTCAAGGCTCAGGGAGCAGGTCCGTTTTGGAGGAAATATACCGCCGATTATGATGATTAACATAACAAGAAATACACCTTGACAACAAAGTTGTCGGCACAACAAGCATGACTGTAATTTATTAGACAATGATCAAGAAACGTACAGTAATAATCGGACTAAACTGGGTTGTTCTATACTAGGGTCCCTGATGCATCCAAGTACCACAATGTAAACAACGCACTACAATGTAAACAAGGCGATTCAATGTAAACAATGCACCTCAATGTAAATAATGCACTACAATGTAAATAATGCACTACAAAAGTCTGCGCTGTGTCAAAGCAGTGTAAACGCTGTACCGATAATAAGCTTCTCAATAGTACTGCGGCAGCATTACACGGTGTCACATACAACCCGTAAGCTCGGCACCAGCTACACTTGACCCATGCAAGCTTGCGTCAGCATCATACGGTACAATATTGTATGGCTACGCATCAGCTTTGCACGTGCAGTGCAGCCCGAGTCGAGTCGACCACGGCTTGTACTTACAACGCGCGTAAGCCTTACATAAAACGCAGGACGCAATCAACAATTGTACCTTACCTAACGGAATCCACAGCTCGACTGACCCATAAACACGTACGTACACGTCCCACGTGAGTACGTACATTACACAGTACACGTACATAACCATGTCCATAATGCATGCATGTACTTTACCTATAAACCTTGGCTACCCAATCACGTACAAGCAGCAGTTCGCTAGAGCGCGATAAGCTCCGCCCAGTCACCAACACAGAACAGTCTGTACATTCATAATTATAATACAATCGCGCTGCATCAGGCTAGACTGGCTTTAAGTCAATACACTTTCCGTTACACAGGCCCGAGCTAGGCGGTGTATGTCCCCATACACCACAAGCCATAAAACTAAAAAGGAAAGTGGCAATTTCTTAACCTTTACTTTATAATTTAATATAAAAGTTAAGCTCATTACATATTCACAACTTTTTTTTGTACACAGTCTAAGGGGTCTTACAAAAACACCAAATTCTGCCTCATTAAATATTCACAAGAATTCGTAGAGAAGTGGCACTGCATTTACCCAAATTCAAACGCAGCATTAATATTTCTCTAGAGAAACCTACTGACTTAAATCTACTGACTTACAATTTCAGGGCTAATTTACACTTAAAAATGGACGGATGAGTATTGAACAAGATCACCCTCTTAGACAATTTAGATAAAATCAGAAAACTTTTAGACAAACCACAATCTAAAATTGTTTTAAAAGGTTAATTATAACGCTTACGTCCCCTGAGGTTTAAACTGTCAAATTTGCAACAATTAACATTTTGTACAAGATTTCACAGATTAAGAGAATACAATGATTTTTAGTAAATGATGTAGCACCGATTCAACGAGAGGAATTGTAGTCGATATACAAAGTAATTTACACTTAGCAAGTTTCCACAAATTTAAATATTTATACAATTATCAGAAAATCACTTTCGCAGAAATCACAAACAAAATCAAGGGCCAACAGAACAGTGTTTAACCTATAAAAACTTGAAACAATTAACTTATATATTTACTTTCCGGTAGGCTGGCCCTCCGCATCCACCTCGATCGCCTTGAGGTAGGAAGTACGGTTTTCCTCGGTCTTAACCACTTGCCCGTCCAGAAAAACCTCCCTCCGGGTGTACTCCTTAATTTTGGCCATCCGCATCCGGTTAGGCGATGCCGTGGACATGGCCACCTCCGCCGACATCTCACTACCGCCGTCAGCCACCTCGATGTTGGGCAGAGAGGACGCTGCACTATGGGCTGGAGATGTCTCCGCTTCCCTCATCAGCTGAAGCATACCTCTTGGTTTGCCGCCTGGTCCGCAGGGGGACCGTACTGGAGGTTGTGGAGACCTGGGCGCGAGTAGGGGGGATAAGGGGGTTGGCGAGAGAGACAGGACAGCAGGGTTCCCTGGCGCCCCGTCATCCGACTGGGTGGGTGCAGGAGTCTCTGGTTCAGGGTCCGCAGGAGTCTCCGGTGCGACTTTGGGGTACCCAGTCGCTACCGGACCTGTGGAAGCACTTACGTCGAACCTGGCCCTCTTCATTGCTGGGGTCGCAACCGCTGGGGTATCAGCACCAGAGAGCAGCTCTGGGTGGCACATCTGAGTGTGTCTCTGCAGGGTAGTTACCATTCCAGCCTGGTAGGAGCACCTGTTGCAGTGCAGAATGTTCATCCCCTTGTGGACGTCCTCGATATGGCGCCACAAACTCTGACGATGGACATACCAGAGGGGACACTGCCGACAGTTGTAGCGTCTGCCCTTTGTCTTGCTCTTGTCTTGCGGCATCTCGTTTGTTTTGTGTTTTCTACCTGCAGGAAACTAACAGAAATATTATTAGTCAACAACAAACTATAACAACCTCAGCTATTTACAAGCTTTGTCGGGTCGGTTTACCACCAGAACTCTTATCTATACCGCACAGGTAATCGATGAGTTCTTTTGGGGTACCGTCTGGGCGGGGACAAGTCCTGCCGCACCGACTGACCTCCTAACCCTGTCTCTTCTGCAATGGTATCTTCCAATGCAGGAATATTATCTTCAGATGAACATGTATCATCTGGATGTTCTACCACTTCCAAGGGGGGGTTTCTGGCCACCTCGTCCCTGGGTTGACTCCTTTCTGGATTGTTTGACACGACATACGGTTTGAGTCTGTCCACATGGACAACTTTAGGCTTGCCTCCTCGCTTAGGCTGGATGCGAACTGTTACATCCGACAACTTTTTCAGAATCAGCCACGGCCCTTCCCATCGTAATTGGAGTTTGGGGGACATGTGCTTCTTCTTCGCTGGGTTGTGAAGCCACACTAATTGGCCTTCTCTTAACCCATGTGTGGATGTCTTCCTATCATAGTTCCTCTTTTGTCTCCGGGCGCTTTTCCCGAGACACTCTCTGGCTCTTTTATGAGCCTTTTGCATGTTACTTCGCAGTCTTTCTGCAAAGTCAACAGTTGTGTCCTCTTGAACTTCGGGACACCCTGTCACCAGGTCTACTGGGACACTTACTTCCCTTCCCAACATCATCATGTTGGGGGTTTCACCAATCGATTCATGTGGCGTGCACCTATAAGCGAAAGTGGCATAGGGGAGTAACTCATCCCAATCCTTCTGCTTTCGCCTAGGATCGATAAGCATCGCCACGATGTTGACTAAGGTTTTGTTAAACCTCTCAACCATGCCATCCGATTTCGGATTATAGGCGGTTGTTCGAGTTTTTGATATGCCTAGAATTCGGCACATCTCGCAGAATACACCTGCCTCAAAGTTGGTGCCCTGATCGGAATGGAGTTCTTGGGGCACCCCAAACCGACAGACAAATTCGCTCACAATCTTCTGCGCGACTGTAACTGCAGTAGCGTCAGGAAGTGCGAATGCTTCCATCTACTTAGTACAATAGTCGCCTATCACCAACACCCAACGGTTACCATTGTCCGTTATGGGCAATGGCCCGAGCAAGTCTATTGCTACTCGCTCCATTGGCACTCCTACTCGATACTGCTGTAAGGGTGCAAACCTTCTCTTAGCAGCCGACTTTCTCCTGGCACAAAGTTCGCAGCCTCGGAGAAATGATCGCACGTCTGCAGACATGCCTGGCCAGAAGTACCTTGCCTTCACTTTGGCCAGAGTTTTACTGACCCCTAGGTGACCACTAAGTTGCCCACCATGCAACTCAGCCATGATCTGCTTGCGGAACCTTGGTGGCAAAACTAATAACCACCGGCTGGACTTTCCGTCATCGGAGTCCCACCGCCTATGCAGCACCCCTTCACGGACTTCCAACTGGTCCCACTGCGACCAATAGGTCTTGCAGGTTGCTGACAAGTGGGAAACTGTCTTCCACTCCGGGCGACAATTCCCCTCTTCCTTCAAACATATGAGCCAACAGACGGTGTCATCCTGAAGCTGTGCTTCTCTTAAAGCACTTTGCGACAGGGTTGGTTGAGCGGCTACGCCCCTAACCAAATACTCACTACCCTGAGGTTGACCCTCGGGTACCTCACCAGTTGTCTCATATTCACTGACTTCTTCGTCACGGCCACACTGTTTGCATGGCCGTCTCGACAACCCATCAGCATTTCCATGCTTCTTGCCACTTCTGTGCTCTACGACTAAGTCGTATTGAGACAGGACCTCCATCCACCTTGCCAGCTGACCCTCGGGGTTCTTAAAGTTAAGCACCCACCGCAATGCGGCATGATCAGTTCTGACGGTCACCTTCCGGCCATACAGGTATTGTTTAAAATACTTCAAATATACCACTACAGCCAACAACTCTCTGCGAGTGACACAGTAGTTTCGCTCAGGTTTGCTGAGCTTCCGGCTCGCATAAGCAAGCACCTTTTCGTCACCGTCTTGGACCTGGGACAGCACGGCCCCGATACCGTCACCACTGGCATCGGTGTCCAAGATAAAGTCGCTCTCGGGCACTGGGTATGACAGAACTGGTGCGGCCTGAAGCCTGCTCTTCAGCTCGTCAAATGCCTGTTGACAACACTCAGTCCATACAAACACCTTTGACTTTTCGGTCAGGGCATGGAGTGGACTAGCTATTTCTGCAAATCCCTGTATGAACTTCCGGTAGTACGAGGCGAGGCCCAAAAAGCTTCTCACATCCCGTACACACCTTGGAACTGGCCAATGTGCCACTGCCTCAACCTTTTCGGGATCTGTGGCCACGCCTTCTGAGGACACTATGTGCCCCAGGTAAGCCACTGACTTTTGAAACAAATGGCACTTGCTAGGCTTCAACTTTAGCCCAGCGTGTCTTAGCCTTTCCAACACAACCTGGAGACGCTCTAGGGTCTCCGTCACTGTTCTACCAAACACGATGATGTCATCCAAGTATATCAGTAGGATGTCCCACTGTAAGCCGGCCATGACTTTTTCCATGAGCCGCTCAAAGGTCGCCGGGGCGTTGCAAAGCCCAAAGGGCATGCACTTCCACCGGTACAACCCATTCCTTACAACAAATGTGGACTTCTGGCTGGCGTCCTCATCAAGAGCGACTTGCCAGTACCCTGACGCTAAGTCGAGTGTACAAAACCACTTTGCCCCTTCCAATGCATCGAAAGTTTCATCAATGCGCGGGACAGGGTACGCGTCTTTGACAGTGACTGCATTTAGCTTTCTGTAGTCAACACAGAAGCGCTTTGTGCCGTCTTTCTTGTCAACCAGGACAACATTTGCTGCCCAGGGACTATCGGAAGGTTCTATTACTCCCCGAGTCTTCAGATCGCTTACTTGCCTCTGGATCTCCTGCTGATGCACGTACGGGTGACGTCTCACCCGCTCTTTCATCGGCCTAGCATCACCAGTGTTTATCTGATGCTTGACCACGTCCGTGCGACCTATGTCATGGTCACCCTTGGACAACACGTCCTGAAAGTCTATCAGACATTTCCGGACATCACCATGGTACTTAGCATCTATATTGGCTGTACCCCTCTCATATACATCTTGCAAATACAGGGGCAACTCCTTCCCTGTGTTTGCCACCACCTCAACCTCATCAGGAATTGAGCTGACCTCAACCTGGGAGATCACTCCCGCTGTTGTTCCCTCACGGGCAACTCTTTTCTCCCTGCCAGGGTTAAAGACCCGAAGCGGAACAACATCGGCTTCAGTCTCAACCAGAGATCTGGCTAACACCAAGCCTTTCTTGGCTAGGTCACCACCACCTTCCACCGGTTCTACCATGGCTGGCCCGAACAAGTCGGGACCCTTCCGGGCAATTTTGCCAGGGACCACAGCTTCATGACCTGGTGGGATCACTGTAGTTTCAGAAACTACAACGCGTCCCACAAAGGGATCTCCTGCACCATTTGCGCACCTGATTCGCTCTCCATTGAGCCTCCACTCTCTTAATTGGAAGTCTAAACTTCCTCCTGTTGGCACGAGAAAATCCATGCCCAGGATACCACTGTATTTTATTTCGGCAAACACTGCCTTCACTTGGTGCGTGGTCCTACCAACTTGCACCTCAACCCAAGCCATGCCTAGCACAGCTAACTGGCTCCCGTCCACTTGTTTTACCTGGACGTCTACCGTGTCCAAGACAGGTCTTTTACCCTGGGGGATTTGGTAATACACCGCACTACTTATTAACGTGTCGGTGGACCCCGTGTCAATAAGGAATCGACACTTGGTTGTTCGTACCATCCCATCCACAAACAGACCATACCGAGGCCCACGGCTCAGATCAGGCAGAGTGATTACTCGTTGCCCATCCTCCCGTTTGAAACCTCTGGTTTCCCGGAGTCTACTTTTGGACCCTCTCGACCATTCAGCCTTCCCGCGGGTCCTCCGGGGGGCCGACTGTCGTTTCCCTGTTTTGGAGTTCCCTTACACTCCCGGGCGAAATGCCCTTTCTCACCACATCTGAAACACTTCCAGGTTCCAGGTTCGGCTTTCCCCGGCTTATGTGTCTGGGGAGACAGCACGCCTCTGCCTTGTCCCTGGCCTTTGTTTTGACCCGACAAGGCATTCACCCATTCGGCTACAGACTTCAAAGTCTTAGCCTGATCTTTGAGACTTTCCTCAAGAGTCTCCAATCTCTGTTCTGTTACAGAGCCCAGAGCCCTCGCAAATTTGGCGGGCTGCCGGTCCAGCAATCTATGCTGTTCGACCGTCTCAAAATTTTCGGTCTCCAGGGCAGCCTGGACTGCTTCGTCCAAAGTTTTTTGACGGGCCATATTGATGCCCTCTCTAACCGAGTGGCTGTCAACGGCATCTATGAAGTGGTTCTTTGCCAACTTCTCTCGAGCATCTTCCGGTATTTCCGGGTACGCTCGCACCGTTAACTCATAAATAGCTTGCCCCAGTTCAAGCAAGCTTTCCTTTGGCTTTTGGCGCCGGTGTCTCAGCTCGACGAGATAATTCTCACTCCGTCGTGCTGAGCCAAACCTACGCTCAAGCAATTTGACCAATGCACTGTACGTATGCTTTTGGCCTGAGTCGCCCACCAACCGTAGAGCATCCCCTTGCAAGCTTGCGGCTAGCCACTTCGCAGCTTGCACTTCGCTCCATTGGTTTACCTCACGGCATGACTCAAAATGGCGGAAGTACTCCTTCCAGAGCACTTTTCCATTGTACCGATCAGGAGTTATGTTTGGCCTGCGACTTGGCTGTTCCAAACATCTCTTCTGACCCAAGTCACCATGGACACGTGCCTCTCGTTTCAGTGGCCAAGGGCCTACTGACGAGCTGTCCACCTTTTCCGCTGAACTGCTGTCCCTCGCCTCGACTGGTCGAGTAGCGAAACTTAGCAGATCGCTGTGCATCTGTGTAGGGGTTATCTTCTTCCTATCACAAGTGAACGGGTTCGTACTTGGCTTACCCTGTTCTTCGCCACCTTGCCCCGACAGGAATAGCGTCAAGTCGTCTCCGACTGGACTCTCGCATTCCAAGGCGATAGGCGTCGATTCCTGAGCCTGGGTCTTTCAGAGGAGTACTTTCCATAAAGCTCACCTCCCTCCCCACTTTGGGGACCCACTCAGGCACCATCTTTGTGCCTGACTCTCGTCTCCCAGTTGCTTCCGAGACATACCCCGTAGTCTCTTCGGGCAACTTCAGCTCAACATCGGTATCAACCTGATGGAACACACGCCGGCTTTCACCTGGCGTGCTCGTGTTCCGTCCCGTAGGGGAAACACCCGACTGCAACTCCATGGCAGCTTCCAACTTCTTTGCAATGAGTTCTTTTTCCCGGTGCAGAAATTGAGCTTCCATTCGCAGTCGCTGTACCTCGGCCTCAACGCCTGAGGTACTCGCTTGATCCTGCGAGCCTTCGCTCATAATTAATAACAACTACTACAAACCACAATATAATGTGCAATCAAATAATTCAGGGAGAAATCACTTAATCAATCACAATCATCCCACTTCTGACACCATTGTGGCGGGGATCTCCCCGGGCCAACCTAAGTTTGTTGGGACCGAGTCTGACACCTATTATAATGTAACTGATCTTCCCAAACCCAAGCGTTCCCTAGACGAGAGACCACTCAGAGCGACCTCAAGGCTCAGGGAGCAGGTCCGTTTTGGAGGAAATATACCGCCGATTATGATGATTGCGATTACTCTCTCACAACTGCACAATACACTAACAAGAAATACACCTTGACAACAAAGTTGTCGGCACAACAAGCATGACTGTAATTTATTAGACAATGATCAAGAAACGTACAGTAATAATCGGACTAAACTGGGTTGTTCTATACTAGGGTCCCTGATGCATCCAAGTACCACAATGTAAACAACGCACTACAATGTAAACAAGGCGATTCAATGTAAACAATGCACCTCAATGTAAATAATGCACTACAATGTAAATAATGCACTACAAAAGTCTGCGCTGTGTCAAAGCAGTGTAAACGCTGTACCGATAATAAGCTTCTCAATAGTACTGCGGCAGCATTACACGGTGTCACATACAACCCGTAAGCTCGGCACCAGCTACACTTGACCCATGCAAGCTTGCGTCAGCATCATACGGTACAATATTGTATGGCTACGCATCAGCTTTGCACGTGCAGTGCAGCCCGAGTCGAGTCGACCACGGCTTGTACTTACAACGCGCGTAAGCCTTACATAAAACGCAGGACGCAATCAACAATTGTACCTTACCTAACGGAATCCACAGCTCGACTGACCCATAAACACGTACGTACACGTCCCACGTGAGTACGTACATTACACAGTACACGTACATAACCATGTCCATAATGCATGCATGTACTTTACCTATAAACCTTGGCTACCCAATCACGTACAAGCAGCAGTTCGCTAGAGCGCGATAAGCTCCGCCCAGTCACCAACACAGAACAGTCTGTACATTCATAATTATAATACAATCGCGCTGCATCAGGCTAGACTGGCTTTAAGTCAATACACTTTCCGTTACAGTATGTACACGTGTATTGCCACATAGGCCTATGCCGCCAGTATCCTGACGCATGAGTCTCTCAGTTTGGGGTTTCTCCAGTGAGAAATTTTGCAATATTTTGGCTCGGATGTCGAGCTGGTGAGTGTCTCTTCATTCTCGAACAACGTTGATAATCGCAGCTCAGATATATGTCGAGAAAATGGTCCTCATTCGCAGCCATGTTTTCTTATGTGTATGGATGTACACGTGTATTGCCTCATAGGCCTATGCCGCCAGTGTCCTGACGCATGAGTCTCACAGTTTTGTTTTTTTCCAGTGAGAAATTTGGAAATATTTTGGCTCAGATGTCGAGCTGGCGAGTGTCTCTTCATTCTCGAACTACGTTGAGGTTCGCAGCTCAGATATAAGTTCATAAAATTATCCTCATTCGCAGCCATGTTTTCTTATGTGTTTGTATGTACACGTGTATTGCCACATAGGCATATGCCGCCAGTGTCCTGACGCATGAGTCTCTCAGTTTAAGATTGTTCCAGTGAGGAATTTGGCAATATTTTGGCTCAGATGTCGAGCAGGCGAGTGTCTCTTCATTCTCGAACAACGTTGAGGTTCGCAGCTCAGATATAAGTTCATAAAATTATCCTCATTCGCAGCCATGTTTTCTGATGTGTTTGTATGTACACGTGTATTGCCACATAGGCATATGCCGCCAGTGTCCGGACGCATGAGTCTCTCAGTTTAGGTTTGTTCCAGTGAGAAATTTGGCAATATTTTGGCTCAGATGTCGAGCTGGTGAGTGTCTCTTCATTCTCGAACAACGTTGGGGTTCGCAGCTCAGATATATGTCGAGAACATTATCCTCATTCGCAGCCATGTTTTCTGATGTGTATGTATGTACACGTGTATTGCCACATAGGCCTATGCCGCCAGCATCCTGACGCATGAGTCTCTCAGTTTGGGGTTTCTCCAGTGAGAAATTTTGCAATATTTTGGCTCGGATGTCGAGCTAGTGATTGTCTCTTCATTCTCGAACAACGTTGAGAATCGCAGCTCAGATATATGTCGAGAAAATGGTCCTCATTCGCAGCCATGTTTTTTTATGTGTATGGATGTACACGTGTATTGCCTCATAGGCCTATGCCGCCAGTGTCCTGACGCATGAGTCTCACAGTTTTGTTTTTTTCCAGTGAGAAATTTGGAAATATTTTGGCTCAGATGTCGAGCTGGCGAGTGTCTCTTCATTCTCGAACTACGTTGAGGTTCGCAGCTCAGATATAAGTTCATAAAATTATCCTCATTCGCAGCCATGTTTTCTTATGTGTTTGTATGTACACGTGTATTGCCACATAGGCATATGCCACCAGTGTCCTGACGCATGAGTCTCTCAGTTTTGTTTTTTTCCAGTGAGAAATTTGGAAATATTTTGGCTCAGATGTCGAGCTGGTGAGTGTCTCTTCATTTTCGAACTACGTTGAGGTTCGCAGCTCAGATATAAGTTCATAAAATTATCCTCATTCGCAGCCATGTTTTCTTATGTGTTTGTATGTACACGTGTATTGCCACATAGGCATATGCCGCCAGTGTCCTGACGCATGAGTCTCTCAGTTTTTTTTTTTTCCAGTGAGAAATTTGGAAATATTTTGGCTCAGATGTCGAGCTGGCGAGTGTCTCTTCATTCTCGAACTACGTTGAGGTTCGCAGCTCAGATATAAGTTCATAAAATTTTCCTCATTCGCAGCCATGTTTTCTTATGTGTTTGTATGTACACGTGTATTGCCACATAGGCATATGCCGCCAGTGTCCTGACGCATGAGTCTCTCAGTTTAGGATTGTTCCAGTGAGGAATTTGGCAATATTTTGGCTCAGATGTCGAGCAGGCGAGTGTCTCTTCATTCTCGAACAACGTTGAGGTTCGCAGCTCAGATATAAGTTCATACAATTATCCTCATTCGCAGCCATGTTTTCTGATGTGTTTGTATGTACACGTGTATTGCCACATAGGCATATGCCGCCAGTGTCCTGACGCATGAGTCTCTCAGTTTAGGTTTGTTCCAGTGAGAAATTTGGCAATATTTTGGCACAGATGTCGAGCTGGTGAGTGTCTCTTCATTCTCGAACAACGTTGGGGTTCGCAGCTCAGATATATGTCGAGAACATTATCCTCATTCGCAGCCATGTTTTCTGATGTGTATGTATGTACACGTGTATTGCCACATAGGCCTATGCCGCCAGCATCCTGACGCATGAGTCTCTCAGTTTGGGGTTTCTCCAGTGAGAAATTTTGCAATATTTTGGCTCGGATGTCGAGCTGGTGAGTGTCTCTTCATTCTCGAACAACGTTGAGAATCGCAGCTCAGATATATGTCGAGAAAATGGTCCTCATTCGCAGCCATGTTTTCTTATGTGTATGGATGTACACGTGTATTGCCTCATAGGCCTATGCCGCCAGTGTCCTGACGCATGAGTCTCTCAGTTTACGATTGTTCCAGTTAGAAATTTGGCAATATTTTGGCTCAGATGTCGAGCTGGCGAGTGTCTCTTCATTCTCGAACTACGTTGAGGTTCGCAGCTCAGATATAAGTTCATAAAATTATCCTCATTCGCAGCCATGTTTTCTTATGTGTTTGTATGTACACGTGTATTGCCACATAGGCGTATGCCACCAGTGTCCTGACGCATGAGTCTCTCAGTTTTGTTTTTTTCCAGTGAGAAATTTGGAAATATTTTGGCTCAGATGTCGAGCTGGCGAGTGTCTCTTCATTTTCGAACTACGTTGAGGTTCGCAGCTCAGATATAAGTTCATAAAATTATCCTCATTCGCAGCCATGTTTTCTTATGTGTTTGTATGTACACGTGTATTGCCACATAGGCATATGCCGCCAGTGTCCTGACGCATGAGTCTCTCAGTTTTGTTTTTTTCCAGTGAGAAATTTGGAAATATTTTGGCTAAGATGTCGAGCTGGCGAGTGTCTCTTCATTCTCGAACTACGTTGAGGTTCGCAGCTCAGATATAAGTTCATAAAATTTGCCTCATTCGCAGCCATGTTTTCTTATGTGTTTGTATGTACACGTGTATTGCCACATAGGCATATGCCGCCAGTGTCCTGACGCATGAGTCTCTCAGTTTAGGATTGTTCCAGTGAGGAATTTGGCAATATTTTGGCTCAGATGTCGAGCAGGCGAGTGTCTCTTCATTCTCGAACAACGTTGAGGTTCGCAGCTCAGATATAAGTTCATACAATTATCCTCATTCGCAGCCATGTTTTCTGATGTGTTTGTATGTACACGTGTATTGCCACATAGGCATATGCCGCCAGTGTCCTGACGCATGAGTCTCTCAGTTTAGGTTTGTTCCAGTGAGAAATTTGGCAATATTTTGGCACAGATGTCGAGCTGGTGAGTGTCTCTTCATTCTCGAACAACGTTGGGGTTCGCAGCTCAGATATATGTCGAGAACATTATCCTCATTCGCAGCCATGTTTTCTGATGTGTATGTATGTACACGTGTATTGCCACATAGGCCTATGCCGCCAGCATCCTGACGCATGAGTCTCTCAGTTTGGGGTTTCTCCAGTGAGAAATTTTGCAATATTTTGGCTCGGATGTCGAGCTGGTGAGTGTCTCTTCATTCTCGAACAACGTTGAGAATCGCAGCTCAGATATATGTCGAGAAAATGGTCCTCATTCGCAGCCATGTTTTCTTATGTGTATGGATGTACACGTGTATTGCCTCATAGGCCTATGCCGCCAGTGTCCTGACGCATGAGTCTCTCAGTTTACGATTGTTCCAGTTAGAAATTTGGCAATATTTTGGCTCAGATGTCGAGCTGGCGAGTGTCTCTTCATTCTCGAACTACGTTGAGGTTCGCAGCTCAGATATAAGTTCATAAAATTATCCTCATTCGCAGCCATGTTTTCTTATGTGTTTGTATGTACACGTGTATTGCCACATAGGCATATGCCACCAGTGTCCTGACGCATGAGTCTCTCAGTTTTGTTTTTTTCCAGTGAGAAATTTGGAAATATTTTGGCTCAGATGTCGAGCTGGCGAGTGTCTCTTCATTTTCGAACTACGTTGAGGTTCGCAGCTCAGATATAAGTTCATAAAATTATCCTCATTCGCAGCCATGTTTTCTTATGTGTTTGTATGTACACGTGTATTGCCACATAGGCATATGCCGCCAGTGTCCTGACGCATGAGTCTCTCAGTTTTGTTTTTTTCCAGTGAGAAATTTGGAAATATTTTGGCTCAGATGTCGAGCTGGCGAGTGTCTCTTCATTCTCGAACTACGTTGAGGTTCGCAGCTCAGATATAAGTTCATAAAATTTTCCTCATTCGCAGCCATGTTTTCTTATGTGTTTGTATGTACACGTGTATTGCCACATAGGCATATGCCGCCAGTGTCCTGACGCATGAGTCTCTCAGTTTAGGATTGTTCCAGTGAGGAATTTGGCAATATTTTGGCTCAGATGTCGAGCAGGCGAGTGTCTCTTCATTCTCGAACAACGTTGAGGTTCGCAGCTCAGATATAAGTTCATACAATTATCCTCATTCGCAGCCATGTTTTCTGATGTGTTTGTATGTACACGTGTATTGCCACATAGGCATATGCCGCCAGTGTCCTGACGCATGAGTCTCTCAGTTTAGGTTTGTTCCAGTGAGAAATTTGGCAATATTTTGGCACAGATGTCGAGCTGGTGAGTGTCTCTTCATTCTCGAACAACGTTGGGGTTCGCAGCTCAGATATATGTCGAGAACATTATCCTCATTCGCAGCCATGTTTTCTGATGTGTATGTATGTACACGTGTATTGCCACATAGGCCTATGCCGCCAGCATCCTGACGCATGAGTCTCTCAGTTTGGGGTTTCTCCAGTGAGAAATTTTGCAATATTTTGGCTCGGATGTCGAGCTGGTGAGTGTCTCTTCATTCTCGAACAACGTTGAGAATCGCAGCTCAGATATATGTCGAGAAAATGGTCCTCATTCGCAGCCATGTTTTCTTATGTGTATGGATGTACACGTGTATTGCCTCATAGGCCTATGCCGCCAGTGTCCTGACGCATGAGTCTCTCAGTTTACGATTGTTCCAGTTAGAAATTTGGCAATATTTTGGCTCAGATGTCGAGCTGGCGAGTGTCTCTTCATTCTCGAACTACGTTGAGGTTCGCAGCTCAGATATAAGTTCATAAAATTATCCTCATTCGCAGCCATGTTTTCTTATGTGTTTGTATGTACACGTGTATTGCCACATAGGCATATGCCACCAGTGTCCTGACGCATGAGTCTCTCAGTTTTGTTTTTTTCCAGTGAGAAATTTGGAAATATTTTGGCTCAGATGTCGAGCTGGCGAGTGTCTCTTCATTTTCGAACTACGTTGAGGTTCGCAGCTCAGATATAAGTTCATAAAATTATCCTCATTCGCAGCCATGTTTTCTTATGTGTTTGTATGTACACGTGTATTGCCACATAGGCATATGCCGCCAGTGTCCTGACGCATGAGTCTCTCAGTTTTGTTTTTTTCCAGTGAGAAATTTGGAAATATTTTGGCTAAGATGTCGAGCTGGCGAGTGTCTCTTCATTCTCGAACTACGTTGAGGTTCGCAGCTCAGATATAAGTTCATAAAATTTGCCTCATTCGCAGCCATGTTTTCTTATGTGTTTGTATGTACACGTGTATTGCCACATAGGCATATGCCGCCAGTGTCCTGACGCATGAGTCTCTCAGTTTAGGATTGTTCCAGTGAGGAATTTGGCAATATTTTGGCTCAGATGTCGAGCAGGCGAGTGTCTCTTCATTCTCGAACAACGTTGAGGTTCGCAGCTCAGATATAAGTTCATACAATTATCCTCATTCGCAGCCATGTTTTCTGATGTGTTTGTATGTACACGTGTATTGCCACATAGGCATATGCCGCCAGTGTCCTGACGCATGAGTCTCTCAGTTTAGGTTTGTTCCAGTGAGAAATTTGGCAATATTTTGGCACAGATGTCGAGCTGGTGAGTGTCTCTTCATTCTCGAACAACGTTGGGGTTCGCAGCTCAGATATATGTCGAGAACATTATCCTCATTCGCAGCCATGTTTTCTGATGTGTATGTATGTACACGTGTATTGCCACATAGGCCTATGCCGCCAGCATCCTGACGCATGAGGCTCTCAGTTTGGGGTTTCTCCAGTGAGAAATTTTGCAATATTTTGGCTCGGATGTCGAGCTGGTGAGTGTCTCTTCATTCTCGAACAACGTTGAGAATCGCAGCTCAGATATATGTCGAGAAAATGGTCCTCATTCGCAGCCATGTTTTCTTATGTGTATGGATGTACACGTGTATTGCCTCATAGGCCTATGCCGCCAGTGTCCTGACGCATGAGTCTCTCAGTTTACGATTGTTCCAGTTAGAAATTTGGCAATATTTTGGCTCAGATGTCGAGCTGGCGAGTGTCTCTTCATTCTCGAACTACGTTGAGGTTCGCAGCTCAGATATAAGTTCATAAAATTATCCTCATTCGCAGCCATGTTTTCTTATGTGTTTGTATGTACACGTGTATTGCCACATAGGCATATGCCACCAGTGTCCTGACGCATGAGTCTCTCAGTTTTGTTTTTTTCCAGTGAGAAATTTGGAAATATTTTGGCTCAGATGTCGAGCTGGCGAGTGTCTCTTCATTTTCGAACTACGTTGAGGTTCGCAGCTCAGATATAAGTTCATAAAATTATCCTCATTCGCAGCCATGTTTTCTTATGTGTTTGTATGTACACGTGTATTGCCACATAGGCATATGCCGCCAGTGTCCTGACGCATGAGTCTCTCAGTTTTGTTTTTTTCCAGTGAGAAATTTGGAAATATTTTGGCTAAGATGTCGAGCTGGCGAGTGTCTCTTCATTCTCGAACTACGTTGAGGTTCGCAGCTCAGATATAAGTTCATAAAATTTGCCTCATTCGCAGCCATGTTTTCTTATGTGTTTGTATGTACACGTGTATTGCCACATAGGCATATGCCGCCAGTGTCCTGACGCATGAGTCTCTCAGTTTAGGATTGTTCCAGTGAGGAATTTGGCAATATTTTGGCTCAGATGTCGAGCAGGCGAGTGTCTCTTCATTCTCGAACAACGTTGAGGTTCGCAGCTCAGATATAAGTTCATACAATTATCCTCATTCGCAGCCATGTTTTCTGATGTGTTTGTATGTACACGTGTATTGCCACATAGGCATATGCCGCCAGTGTCCTGACGCATGAGTCTCTCAGTTTAGGTTTGTTCCAGTGAGAAATTTGGCAATATTTTGGCACAGATGTCGAGCTGGTGAGTGTCTCTTCATTCTCGAACAACGTTGGGGTTCGCAGCTCAGATATATGTCGAGAACATTATCCTCATTCGCAGCCATGTTTTCTGATGTGTATGTATGTACACGTGTATTGCCACATAGGCCTATGCCGCCAGCATCCTGACGCATGAGTCTCTCAGTTTGGGGTTTCTCCAGTGAGAAATTTTGCAATATTTTGGCTCGGATGTCGAGCTGGTGAGTGTCTCTTCATTCTCGAACAACGTTGAGAATCGCAGCTCAGATATATGTCGAGAAAATGGTCCTCATTCGCAGCCATGTTTTCTTATGTGTATGGATGTACACGTGTATTGCCTCATAGGCCTATGCCGCCAGTGTCCTGACGCATGAGTCTCTCAGTTTACGATTGTTCCAGTGAGAAATTTGGCAATATTTTGGCTCAGATGTCGAGCAGGCGAGTGTCTCTTCATTCTCGAACAACGTTGAGGTTCGCAGCTCAGATATAAGTTCATAAAATTATCCTCATTCGCAGCCATGTTTTCTGATGTGTTTGTATGTACACGTGTATTGCCACATAGGCATATGCCGCCAGTGTCCTGACGCATGAGTCTCTCAGTTTAGGTTTGTTCCAGTGAGAAATTTGGCAATATTTTGGCTCAGATGTCGAGCTGGTGAGTGTCTCTTCATTCTCGAACAACGTTGGGGTTCGCAGCTCAGATATATGTCGAGAACATTATCCTTATTCGCAGCCATGTTTTCTGATGTGTATGTATGTACACGTGTATTGCCACATAGGCCTATGCCGCCAGCATCCTGACGCATGAGTCTCTCAGTTTGGGGTTTCTCCAGTGAGAAATTTTGCAATATTTTGGCTCGGATGTCGAGCTGGTGAGTGTCTCTTCATTCTCGAACAACGTTGAGAATCGCAGCTCAGATATATGTCGAGAAAATGGTCCTCATTCGCAGCCATGTTTTCTTATGTGTATGGATGTACACGTGTATTGTCTCATAGGCCTATGCCGCCAGTGTCCTGACGCATGAGTCTCACAGTTTTGTTTTTTTCCAGTGAGAAATTTGAAAATATTTTGGCTCAGATGTCGAGCTGGCGAGTGTCTCTTCATTCTCGAACTACGTTGAGGTTCGCAGCTCAGATATAAGTTCATAAAATTATCCTCATTCGCAGCCATGTTTTCTTATGTGTTTGTATGTACACGTGTATTGCCACATAGGCATATGCCGCCAGTGTCCTGACGCATGAGTCACTCAGTTTAGGTTTGTTCCAGTGAGGAATTTGGCAATATTTTGGCTCAGATGTCGAGCAGGCGAGTGTCTCTTCATTCTCGAACAACGTTGAGGTTCGCAGCTCAGATATAAGTTCATAAAATTATCCTCATTCGCAGCCATGTTTTCTGATGTGTTTGTATGTACACGTGTATTGCCACATAGGCATATGCCGCCAGTGTCCTGACGCATGAGTCTCTCAGTTTAGGTTTGTTCCAGTGAGAAATTTGGCAATATTTTGGCTCAGATGTCGAGCTGGTGAGTGTCTCTTCATTCTCGAACAACGTTGGGGTTCGCAGCTCAGATTTATGTCGAGAACATTATCCTCATTCGCAGCCATGTTTTCTGATGTGTATGTATGTACACGTGTATTGCCACATAGGCCTATGCCGCCAGTATCCTGACGCATGAGTCTCTCAGTTTGGGGTTTCTCCAGTGAAAAATTTGGCAATATTTTGGCTCGGATGTCGAGCTGGTGAGTTTCTCTTCATTCTCGAACAACGTTGAGGATCGCAGCTCAGATATATGTCGACAAAATTATCCTCATTCGTAGCCATGTTTTCTTATGTGTATGTATGTACACGTGTATTGCCTCATAGGCCTATGCCGCCCGTGTCCTGACGTATGAGTCTCACAGTTTGGGTTTTTTCCAGTAAGAAATTTGGAAATATTTTGGCTCAGATGTCGAGCAGGCGAGTGTCTCTTCATTCTCAATCGACGTTGATGTTCGCAGCTCAGATATATGTCGAGAAAAATATCTTCATTCGCAGTCATGTTTTCTGATGTGTTTGTATGTACACGTGTATTGCCACATAGGCATATGCCGCCAGTGTCCTGACGCATGAGTCTCTCAGTTTAGGTTTGTTCCATTGCGACATTTTGCAATATTTTTGCTCGGATGTCGAGCTGGTGAGTGTCTCTTCATTCTCGAACAACGTTGAGGTTTGCAGCTCAGATATATGTCGAGAACATTATCCTCATTCGCAGCCATGTTTTCTCATGTGTTTGTATGTACACGTGTATTGCCACATAGGCATATGCCGCCAGTATACTGACGCATGAGTCTCTCAGTTTAGGTTCGTTTCAGTGAGAAATTTGGCAATATTTTGGCTCAGATGTCGAGCTGGTGAGTGTCTCTTCATTCTCGAACAACGTTGAGGTTTGCAGCTCAGATATATGTCGAGAACATTATCCTCCTTCGCAGCCATGTTTTCTGATGTGTTTGTATGTACACGTGTATTCCCACATAGGCATATGCCGCCAGTGTCCTGACGCATGAGTCTCTCAGTTTAGGTTTGTTCCAGTGAGAAATTTTGCAATATTTTGGCTCAGATGTCGAGCTGGTGAGTGTCTCTTCATTCTCGAACAACCTTGAGGTTCGCAGCTCAGATATATGTCGAGAACATTATCCTCATTCGCAGCCATGTTTTCTGATGTGTATGTATGTACACGTGTATTGCCTCATAGGCCTATGCCGCCAGTATCCTGACGCATGAGTCTCACAGTTTGTTTTTTTTCCAATGAGAAATTTGGAAATATTTTTGCTCAGATGTCGAGCTGGCGAGTGTTTCTTCATTCTCGAACAACGTTGAGGTTCGCAGCTCAGATATAAGTTCATAAAATTATCCTCATTCGCAGCCATGTTTTCTTATGTTTATGCGTGTACACGTGTATTGCCGCATAGGCCTATGCCGCCAGTGTCCTGACGCATGAGTCTCAAAGTTTTAGTCTATTCCGTTGAGAATTTGGGCGATATGTTAGCTCAGATGTGGAGGTGGTGAATGTCTCTTCATTCTCCAACAACGTTGAGGTTCGCAGCTCAGATATATGTCGAGAAAAATATCTTATTCGCAGCCATGTTTTCTGATGTGTTTGTATGTACACGTGTATTGCCACATAGGCATATGCCGCCAGTGTCCTGACGCATGAGTCTCTCAGTTTAGGTTTGTTCCATTGCGAAATTTGGCAATATTTTTGCTCGGATGTCGAGCTGGTGAGTGTCTCTTCATTCTCAAACTACGTTGAGGTTCGCAGCTCAGATATATGTCGTGAAAATTGTCCTCATTCGCAGCCATGTTTTCTTATGTGTATGTATGTACACGTGTATTGCCTCATAGGCCTATGCCGCCAGTGTCCTGAAGCATAAGTCTCACAGTTTTGGTCTCTTCCTGTAAGAATTGTGGCTATATGTTAGCTCAGATGTTGAGCTGGTGAGTGTCGTTTCATTCTCGAACAACGTTGAGGTTCGCATCTCAAATATAAGTCGAGAATATTATCCTCATTCGCATCCATGTTTTCTTACGTGTATGTATGTACACGTGTATTACCGTATAGGCCAATGCCGCCAGTGTCCTGACTCATGGGTCTCAGAGTTTGGGTTTTTTCCAGTGAGAAATTTAGCAATATTTTGGCTCAGATGTTAGGCGAGTGTCTCTTCATTCTCGAACTACGTTGAGGTTCGCAGCTCAGATATAAGTTCATAAAATTATCCTCATTCGCAACCATGTTTTGTTATGTTTATGCGTGTACCCGTGTATTGCCGCATAGGCTGATGCCGCCAGTGTCCTGAAGCATGGGTCTCACAGTTTTTTTTTTTTCCAGTGAGAAATTTGGCAATATTTTGGCTCGGATGTCGAGCTGGTGAGTGTCTCTTTATTCTCGAACAACATTGAGGTTCGCAGCTCAGATATATGTCGAGAACATTATCCTCATTCGCAGCCATTTTTTCTAATGTGTATGTATGTACACGTGTATTGCCTCATAGGCCTATACCGCTAGTATCCTGACGCATGAGTCTCACAGTTTGTTTTTTTCCAGTGAGAAATTTGGAAATATTTTGGCTCAGATGTCGAGCTGGCGAGTGTCTCTTCATTCTCGAACAACGTTGAGGTTCGCAGCTCAGATATAAGTTCATAAAATTATCCTCATTCGCAGCCATGTTTTCTTATGTTTATGCGTGTACACGTGTATTGCCGCATAGGCCTTTGCCGCCAGTGTCCTGACGCATGAGTCTCAAAGTGTTGGTCTCTTCCGTTGAGAATTTGGGCGATATGTTAGCTCAGATGTGGAGGTGGTGAATGTCTCTTCATTCTCCAACAACGTTGAGGTTCGCAGCTCAGATATATGTCGAGAAAAATATCTTCATTCGCAGCCATGTTTTCTGATGTGTTTGTATGTACACGTGTATTGCCACATAGGCATATGCCGCCAGTGTCCTGACGCATGAGTCTCTCAGTTTAGGTTTGTTCCATTGCGAAATTTTGCAATATTTTTGCTCGGATGTCGAGCTGGTGAGTGTCTCTTCATTCTCGAACAACGTTGAGGTTTGCAGCTCAGATATATGTCGAGAACATTATCCTCCTTCGCAGCCATGTTTTCTGATGTGTTTGTATGTACACGTGTATTCCCACATAGGCATATGCCGCCAGTGTCCTGACGCATGAGTCTCTCAGTTTAGGTTTGTTCCAGTGAGAAATTTTGCAATATTTTGGCTCAGATGTCGAGCTGGTGAGTGTCTCTTCATTCTCGAACAACCTTGAGGTTCGCAGCTCAGATATATGTCGAGAACATTATCCTCATTCGCAGCCATGTTTTCTGATGTGTATGTATGTACACGTGTATTGCCACATAGGCCTATGCCGCCAGTATCCTGACGCATGAGTCTCTCAGTTTGGGGTTTCTCCAGTGAGAAATTTTGCAATATTTTGGCTCGGATGTCGAGCTGGTGAGTGTCTCTTCATTCTCGAACAACGTTGAGAATCGCAGCTCAGATATATGTCGAGAAAATGGTCCTCATTCGCAGCCATGTTTTCTTATGTGTATGGATGTACACGTGTATTGCCTCATAGGCCTATGCCGCCAGTGTCCTGACGCATGAGTCTCACAGTTTTGTTTTTTTCCAGTGAGAAATTTGGAAATATTTTGGCTCAGATGTCGAGCTGGCGAGTGTCTCTTCATTCTCGAACTACGTTGAGGTTCGCAGCTCAGATATAAGTTCATAAAATTATCCTCATTCGCAGCCATGTTTTCTTATGTTTATGCGTGTACACGTGTATTGCCGCATAGGCTGATGCCGCCAGTGTCCTGAAGCATGGGTCTCACAGTTTGGTGTTTTTTTCTAGTGAGAAATTTGGCAATATTTTGGCTCAGATGTCGAGCTGGTGAGTGTCTCTTTATTATCGAACAACATTGAGGTTCGCAACTCAGATATATGTCGAGAACATTATCCTCATTCGCAGCCATGTTTTCTGATGTGTATGTATGTACACGTGTATTGCCTCATATGCCTATGCCGCCAGTATCCTGACGCATGAGTCTCTCAGTTTGTTTTTTTCCCAGTGAGAAATTTGGCAATATTTTGGCTCGGATGTCGAGCTGGTGAGTGTCTCTTCATTCTCGAACAACGTTGAGGTTCGCAGCTCAGATATATGTCGAGAACATTATCCTCATTCGCAGCCATGTTTTCTTTTGTGTATGTATGTACACGTGTATTGCCACATAGGCCTATGGCGCCAGTATCCTGACGCATGAGTCTCTCAGTTTGGGGTTTTTACAGTGAGAAATGTGGCAATATTTTTGCTCGGATGTCGAGCTGGTGAGTGTCTCTTCATTCTCGAACAACGTTGAGGTTCGCAGCTCAGATATATGTCGAGAACATTATCCTCATTCGCAGCCATGTTTTCTGATGTGTATGTATGTACACGTGTATTGCCTCATAGGCCTATGCCGCCAGTATCCTGACGCATGAGTCTCACAGTTTGTTTTTTTTCCAGTGAGGAATTTTGAAATATTTTGGCTCAGATGTCGAGCTGGCGAGTGTCTCTTCATTCTCCAACAACGTTGAGGTTCGCAGCTCAGATATAAGTTCATAAAATTATCCCCATTCGCAGCCATGTTTTCTGATGTGTTTGTATGTACACGTGTATTGCCACATAGGCATATGCCGCCAGTGTCCTGACGCATGAGTCTCTCAGTTTAGGTTTGTTCCAGTGAGAAATTTGGCAATATTTTGGCTCAGATGTCGAGCTGGTGAGTGTCTCTTCATTCTCGAACAACCTTGAGGTTCGCAGCTCAGATATATGTCGAGAAAATGGTCCTCATTCGCAGCCATGTTTTCTTATGTGTATGGATGTACACGTGTATTGCCTCATAGGCCTATGCCGCCAGTGTCCTGACGCATGAGTCTCTCAGTTTTGTTTTTTTCCAGTGAGAAATTTGGAAATATTTTGGCTCAGATGTCGAGCTGGCGAGTGTCTCTTCATTCTCGAACTACGTTGAGGTTCGCAGCTCAGATATAAGTTCATAAAATTATCCTCATTCGCAGCCATGTTTTCTTATGTGTTTGTATGTACACGTGTATTGCCACATAGGCATATGCCGCCAGTGTCCTGACGCATGAGTCTCACAGTTTTGTTTTTTTTGCAGTGAGAAATTTGGAAATATTTTGGCTCAGATGTCGAGCTGGCGAGTGTCTCTTCATTCTCGAACTACGTTGAGGTTCGCAGCTCAGATATAAGTTCATAAAATTATCCTCATTCGCAGCCATGTTTTCTTATGTTTATGCGTGTACACGTGTATTGCCGCATAGGCTGATGCCGCCAGTGTCCTGAAGCATGGGTCTCACAGTTTGGTTTTTTTTTCCAGTGAGAAATTTGGCAATATTTTGGCTCAGATGTCGAGCTGGTGAGTGTCTCTTTATTCTCGAACAACATTGAGGTTCGCAACTCAGATATATGTCGAGAACATTATCCTCATTCGCAGCCATGTTTTCTGATGTGTATGTATGTACACGTGTATTGCCTCATATGCCTATGCCGCCAGTATCCTGACGCATGAGTCTCTCCGTTTGTTTTTTTCCCCGTGAGAAATTTGGCAATATTTTGGCTCGGATGTCGAGCTGGTGAGTGTCTCTTCATTCTCGAACAACGTTGAGGTTCGCAGCTCAGATATATGTCGAGAACATTATTCTCATTCGCAGCCATGTTTTCTTATGTGTATGTATGTACACGTGTATTGCCACATAGGCCTATGGCGCCAGTATCCTGACGCATGAGTCTCTCAGTTTGGGGTTTTTACAGTGAGAAATGTGGCAATATTTTTGCTCGGATGTCGAGCTGGTGAGTGTCTCTTCATTCTCGAACAACGTTGAGGTTCGCAGCTCAGATATATGTCGAGAACATTATCCTCATTCGCAGCCATGTTTTCTGATGTGTATGTATGTACACGTGTATTGCCTCATAGGCCTATGCCGCCAGTATCCTGACGCATGAGTCTCACAGTTTGGTTTTTTTCCAGTGAGGAATTTGGAAATATTTTGGCTCAGATGTCGAGCTGGCGAGTGTCTCTTCATTCTCCAACAACGTTGAGGTACGCAGCTCATATATAAGTTCATAAAATTATCCCCATTCGCAGCCATGTTTTCTTATGTTTATGCGTGTACACGTGTATTGCCTTATAGGCCTATGCCGCCAGTGTCCTGACGCATGAGTCTCAAAGTTTTGGTCTCTTCCGTTGAGAATGTGGGCGATATGTTAGCTCAGATGTGGAGGTGGTGAATGTCTCTTCATTCTCCAACAACGTTGAGGTTCGCAGCTCAGATATATGTCGAGAAAAATATCCTCATTCGCAGCCATGTTTTCTGATGTGTATGTATGTACACGTGTATTGCCACATAGGCATATGCCGCCAGTGTCCTGACGCATGAGTCTCTCAGTTTAGGTTTGTTTCAGTGAGAAATTTGGCAATATTTTGGCTCAGATGTCGAGCTGGTGAGTGTCTCTTCATTCTCGAACAACGTTGAGGTTCGCAGCTCAGATATATGCCGAGAACATTATCCTCAGTCGCAGCCATGTTTTCTGATGTGTATGTATGTACACGTGTATTGCCACATAGGCCTATGCCGCCAGTATCCAGACGCATGAGTCTCTCAGTTTGTTTTTTTTCCAGTGAGAAATTTGGCAATATTTTGGCTCGGATGTCGAGCTGGTGAGTGTCTCTTCATTCTCGAACAACGTTGAGAATCGCAGCTCAGATATATGTCGAGAAAATGGTCCTTATTTGCAGCCATGTTTTCTTATGTGTATGGATGTACACGTGTATTGCCTCATAGGCCTATGCCGCCAGTGTCCTGACGCATGAGTCTCACAGTTTTGTTTTTTTCCAGTGAGAAATTTGGAAATATTTTGGCTCAGATGTCGAGCTGGCGAGTGTCTCTTCATTATCGAACTACGTTGAGGTTCGCAGCTCAGATATAAGTTCATAAAATTATCCTCATTCGCAGCCATGTTTTCTTATGTGTTTGTATGTACACGTGTATTGCCACATAGGCATATACCGCCAGTGTCCTGACGCATGAGTCTCTCAGTTTAGGATTGTTCCAGTGAGGAATTTGGCAATATTTTGGCTCAGATGTCGAGCAGGCGAGTGTCTCTTCATTCTCGAACAACGTTGAGGTTCGCAGCTCAGATATAAGTTCATAAAATTATCCTCATTCGCAGCCATGTTTTCTGATGTGTTTGTATGTACACGTGTATTGCCACATAGGCATATGCCGCCAGTGTCCTGACGCATGAGTCTCTCAGTTTAGGTTTGTTCCAGTGAGAAATTTGGCAATATTTTGGCTCAGATGTCGAGCTGGTGAGTGTCTCTTCATTCTCGAACAACGTTGGGGTTCGCAGCTCAGATATATGTCGAGAACATTATCCTCATTCGCAGCCATGTTTTCTGATGTGTATGTATGTACACGTGTATTGCCACATAGGCCTATGCCGCCAGTATCCTGACGCATGAGTCTCTCAGTTTGGGGTTTCTCCAGTGAGAAATTTTGCAATATTTTGGCTCGGATGTCGAGCTGGTGAGTGTCTCTTCATTCTCGAACAACGTTGATAATCGCAGCTCAGATATATGTCGAGAAAATGGTCCTCATTCGCAGCCATGTTTTCTTATGTGTATGGATGTACACGTGTATTGCCTCATAGGCCTATGCCGCCAGTGTCCTGACGCATGAGTCTCACAGTTTTGTTTTTTTTCCAGTGAGAAATTTGGAAATATTTTGGCTCAGATGTCGAGCTGGTGAGTGTCTCTTCATTCTCGAACTACGTTGAGGTTCGCAGCCTAGATATAAGTTCATAAAATTATCCTCATTCGCAGCCATGTTTTCTTATGTGTTTGTATGTACACGTGTATTGCCACATAGGCATATGCCGCCAGTGTCCTGACGCATGAGTCTCACAGTTTTGTTTTTTTCCAGTGAGAAATTTGGAAATATTTTGGCTCAGATGTCGAGCTGGCGAGTGTCTCTTCATTCTCGAACTACGTTGAGGTTTGCAGCTCAGATATAAGTTCATGAAATTTTCCTCATTCGCAGCCATGTTTTCTTATGTGTTTGTATGTACACATGTATTGCCACATAGGCATATGCCGCCAGTGTCCTGACGCATGAGTCTCTCAGTTTAGGATTGTTCCAGTGAGGAATTTGGCAATATTTTGGCTCAGATGTCGAGCTGGCGAGTGTCTCTTCATTCTCGAACTACGTTGAGGTTCGCAGCTCAGATATAAGTTCATAAAATTATTCTCATTCGCAGCCATGTTTTCTGATGTGTTTGTATGTACACGTGTATTGCCACATAGGCATATGCCGCCAGTGTCCTGACGCATGAGTCTCTCAGTTTAGGTTTGTTCCAGTGAGAAATTTGGCAATATTTTGGCTCAGATGTCGAGCTGGTGAGTGTCTCTTCATTCTCGAACAACGTTGGGGTTCGCAGCTCAGATATATGTCGAGAACATTATCCTCATTCGCAGCCATGTTTTCTGATGTGTATGTATGTACACGTGTATTGCCACATAGGCCTATGCCGCCAGTATCCTGACGCATGAGTCTCTCAGTTTGGGGTTTCTCCAGTGAGAAAGTTTGCAATATTTTGGCTCGGATGTCGAGCTGGTGAGTGTCTCTTCATTCTCGAACAACGTTGATAATCGCAGCTCAGATATATGTCGAGAAAATGGTCCTCATTCGCAGCCATGTTTTCTTATGTGTATGGATGTACACGTGTATTGCCTCATAGGCCTATGCCGCCAGTGTCCTGACGCATGAGTCTCACAGTTTTGTTTTTTTTCCAGTGAGAAATTTGGAAATATTTTGGCTCAGATGTCGAGCTGGTGAGTGTCTCTTCATTCTCGAACTACGTTGAGGTTCGCAGCCTAGATATAAGTTCATAAAATTATCCTCATTCGCAGCCATGTTTTCTTATGTGTTTGTATGTACACGTGTATTGCCACATAGGCATATGCCGCCAGTGTCCTGACGCATGAGTCTCACAGTTTTGTTTTTTTCCAGTGAGAAATTTGGAAATATTTTGGCTCAGATGTCGAGCTGGCGAGTGTCTCTTCATTCTCGAACTACGTTGAGGTTTGCAGCTCAGATATAAGTTCATAAAATTTTCCTCATTCGCAGCCATGTTTTCTTATGTGTTTGTATGTACACGTGTATTGCCACATAGGCATATGCCGCCAGTGTCCTGACTCATGAGTCTCTCAGTTTAGGATTGTTCCAGTGAGGAATTTGGCAATATTTTGGCTCAGATGTCGAGCAGGCGAGTGTCTCTTCATTCTCGAACAACGTTGAGGTTCGCAGCTCAGATATAAGTTCATAAAATTATCCTCATTCGCAGCCATGTTTTCTTATGTGTTTGTATGTACACGTGTATTGCCACATAGGCATATGCCGCCAGTGTCCTGACGCATGAGTCTCACAGTTTTGTTTTTTTCCAGTGAGAAATTTGGAAATATTTTGGCTCAGATGTCGAGCTGGCGAGTGTCTCTTCATTCTCGAACTACGTTGAGGTTCGCAGCTCAGATATAAGTTCATAAAATTATCCTCATTCGCAGCCATGTTTTCTTATGTGTTTGTATGTACACGTGTATTGCCACATAGGCATATGCCGCCAGTGTCCTGACGCATGAGTCTCACAGTTTTGTTTTTTTTTGCAGTGAGAAATTTGGAAATATTTTGGCTCAGATGTCGAGCTGGCGAGTGTCTCTTCATTCTCGAACTACGTTGAGGTTCGCAGCTCAGATATAAGTTCATAAAATTATCCTCATTCGCAGCCATGTTTTCTTATGTTTATGCGTGTACACGTGTATTGCCGCATAGGCTGATGCCGCCAGTGTCCTGAAGCATGGGTCTCACAGTTTGGTTTTTTTTTCCAGTGAGAAATTTGGCAATATTTTGGCTCAGATGTCGAGCTGGTGAGTGTCTCTTCATTCTCGAACAACGTTGAGGTTCGCAGCTCAGATATATGCCGAGAACATTATCCTCAGTCGCAGCCATGTTTTCTGATGTGTATGTATGTACACGTGTATTGCCACATAGGCCTATGCCGCCAGTATCCAGACGCATGAGTCTCTCAGTTTGTTTTTTTTCCAGTGAGAAATTTGGCAATATTTTGGCTCGGATGTCGAGCTGGTGAGTGTCTCTTCATTCTCGAACAACGTTGAGAATCGCAGCTCAGATATATGTCGAGAAAATGGTCCTTATTCGCAGCCATGTTTTCTTATGTGTATGGATGTACACGTGTATTGCCTCATAGGCCTATGCCGCCAGTGTCCTGACGCATGAGTCTCACAGTTTTGTTTTTTTCCAGTGAGAAATTTGGAAATATTTTGGCTCAGATGTCGAGCTGGCGAGTGTCTCTTCATTATCGAACTACGTTGAGGTTCGCAGCTCAGATATAAGTTCATAAAATTATCCTCATTCGCAGCCATGTTTTCTTATGTGTTTGTATGTACACGTGTATTGCCACATAGGCATATACCGCCAGTGTCCTGACGCATGAGTCTCTCAGTTTAGGATTGTTCCAGTGAGGAATTTGGCAATATTTTGGCTCAGATGTCGAGCAGGCGAGTGTCTCTTCATTCTCGAACAACGTTGAGGTTCGCAGCTCAGATATAAGTTCATAAAATTATCCTCATTCGCAGCCATGTTTTCTGATGTGTTTGTATGTACACGTGTATTGCCACATAGGCATATGCCGCCAGTGTCCTGACGCATGAGTCTCTCAGTTTAGGTTTGTTCCAGTGAGAAATTTGGCAATATTTTGGCTCAGATGTCGAGCTGGTGAGTGTCTCTTCATTCTCGAACAACGTTGGGGTTCGCAGCTCAGATATATGTCGAGAACATTATCCTCATTCGCAGCCATGTTTTCTGATGTGTATGTATGTACACGTGTATTGCCACATAGGCCTATGCCGCCAGTATCCTGACGCATGAGTCTCTCAGTTTGGGGTTTCTCCAGTGAGAAATTTTGCAATATTTTGGCTCGGATGTCGAGCTGGTGAGTGTCTCTTCATTCTCGAACAACGTTGATAATCGCAGCTCAGATATATGTCGAGAAAATGGTCCTCATTCGCAGCCATGTTTTCTTATGTGTATGGATGTACACGTGTATTGCCTCATAGGCCTATGCCGCCAGTGTCCTGACGCATGAGTCTCACAGTTTTGTTTTTTTTCCAGTGAGAAATTTGGAAATATTTTGGCTCAGATGTCGAGCTGGTGAGTGTCTCTTCATTCTCGAACTACGTTGAGGTTCGCAGCCTAGATATAAGTTCATAAAATTATCCTCATTCGCAGCCATGTTTTCTTATGTGTTTGTATGTACACGTGTATTGCCACATAGGCATATGCCGCCAGTGTCCTGACGCATGAGTCTCACAGTTTTGTTTTTTTCCAGTGAGAAATTTGGAAATATTTTGGCTCAGATGTCGAGCTGGCGAGTGTCTCTTCATTCTCGAACTACGTTGAGGTTTGCAGCTCAGATATAAGTTCATGAAATTTTCCTCATTCGCAGCCATGTTTTCTTATGTGTTTGTATGTACACATGTATTGCCACATAGGCATATGCCGCCAGTGTCCTGACGCATGAGTCTCTCAGTTTAGGATTGTTCCAGTGAGGAATTTGGCAATATTTTGGCTCAGATGTCGAGCTGGCGAGTGTCTCTTCATTCTCGAACTACGTTGAGGTTCGCAGCTCAGATATAAGTTCATAAAATTATTCTCATTCGCAGCCATGTTTTCTGATGTGTTTGTATGTACACGTGTATTGCCACATAGGCATATGCCGCCAGTGTCCTGACGCATGAGTCTCTCAGTTTAGGTTTGTTCCAGTGAGAAATTTGGCAATATTTTGGCTCAGATGTCGAGCTGGTGAGTGTCTCTTCATTCTCGAACAACGTTGGGGTTCGCAGCTCAGATATATGTCGAGAACATTATCCTCATTCGCAGCCATGTTTTCTGATGTGTATGTATGTACACGTGTATTGCCACATAGGCCTATGCCGCCAGTATCCTGACGCATGAGTCTCTCAGTTTGGGGTTTCTCCAGTGAGAAAGTTTGCAATATTTTGGCTCGGATGTCGAGCTGGTGAGTGTCTCTTCATTCTCGAACAACGTTGATAATCGCAGCTCAGATATATGTCGAGAAAATGGTCCTCATTCGCAGCCATGTTTTCTTATGTGTATGGATGTACACGTGTATTGCCTCATAGGCCTATGCCGCCAGTGTCCTGACGCATGAGTCTCACAGTTTTGTTTTTTTTCCAGTGAGAAATTTGGAAATATTTTGGCTCAGATGTCGAGCTGGTGAGTGTCTCTTCATTCTCGAACTACGTTGAGGTTCGCAGCCTAGATATAAGTTCATAAAATTATCCTCATTCGCAGCCATGTTTTCTTATGTGTTTGTATGTACACGTGTATTGCCACATAGGCATATGCCGCCAGTGTCCTGACGCATGAGTCTCACAGTTTTGTTTTTTTCCAGTGAGAAATTTGGAAATATTTTGGCTCAGATGTCGAGCTGGCGAGTGTCTCTTCATTCTCGAACTACGTTGAGGTTTGCAGCTCAGATATAAGTTCATAAAATTTTCCTCATTCGCAGCCATGTTTTCTTATGTGTTTGTATGTACACGTGTATTGCCACATAGGCATATGCCGCCAGTGTCCTGACGCATGAGTCTCTCAGTTTAGGATTGTTCCAGTGAGGAATTTGGCAATATTTTGGCTCAGATGTCGAGCAGGCGAGTGTCTCTTCATTCTCGAACAACGTTGAGGTTCGCAGCTCAGATATAAGTTCATAAAATTATCCTCATTCGCAGCCATGTTTTCTTATGTGTTTGTATGTACACGTGTATTGCCACATAGGCATATGCCGCCAGTGTCCTGACGCATGAGTCTCACAGTTTTGTTTTTTTCCAGTGAGAAATTTGGAAATATTTTGGCTCAGATGTCGAGCTGGCGAGTGTCTCTTCATTCTCGAACTACGTTGAGGTTCGCAGCTCAGATATAAGTTCATAAAATTATCCTCATTCGCAGCCATGTTTTCTTATGTGTTTGTATGTACACGTGTATTGCCACATAGGCATATGCCGCCAGTGTCCTGACGCATGAGTCTCTCAGTTTAGGTTTGTTCCAGTGAGAAATTTGGCAATATTTTGGCTCAGATGTCGAGCTGGTGAGTGTCTCTTCAATCTCGAACAACGTTGGGGTTCGCAGCTCAGATATATGTCGAGAACATTATCCTCATTCGCAGCCATGTTTTCTGATGTGTATGTATGTACACGTGTATTGCCACATAGGCCTATGCCGCCAGCATCCTGACGCATGAGTCTCTCAGTTTGGGGTTTCTCCAGTGAGAAATTTTGCAATATTTTGGCTCGGATGTCGAGCTGGTGAGTGTCTCTACATTCTCGAACAACGTTGAGAATCGCAGCTCAGATATATGTCGAGAAAATGGTCCTCATTCGCAGCCATGTTTTCTTATGTGTATGGATGTACACGTGTATTGCCTCATAGGCCTATGCCGCCAGTGTCCTGACGCATGAGTCTCACAGTTTTGTTTTTTTCCAGTGAGAAATTTGGAAATATTTTGGCTCAGATGTCGAGCTGGCGAGTGTCTCTTCATTCTCGAACTACGTTGAGGTTCGCAGCTCAGATATAAGTTCATAAAATTATCCTCATTCGCAGCCATGTTTTCTTATGTGTTTGTATGTACACGTGTATTGCCACATAGGCATATGCCGCCAGTGTCCTGACGCATGAGTCTCTCAGTTTAGGTTTGTTCCCGTGAGGAATTTGGCAATATTTTGGCTCAGATGTCGAGCAGGCGAGTGTCTCTTCATTCTCGAACAACGTTGAGGTTCGCAGCTCAGATATAAGTTCATAAAATTATCCTCATTCGCAGCCATGTTTTCTGATGTGTTTGTATGTACACGTGTATTGCCACATAGGCATATGCCGCCAGTGTCCTGACGCATGAGTCTCTCAGTTTAGGTTTGTTCCAGTGAGAAATTTGGCAATATTTTGGCTCAGATGTCGAGCTGGTTAGTGTCTCTTCATTCTCGAACAACGTTGAGGTTCGCAGCTCAGATATAAGTTCATAAAATTATCCTCATTCGCAGCCATGTTTTCTGATGTGTATGTATGTACACGTGTATTGCCTCATAGGCCTATGCCGCCCGTGTCCTGACGTATGAGTCTCACAGTTTGGGTTTTTTCCAGTGAGAAATTTGGAAATATTTTGGCTCAGATGTCGAGCAGGCGAGTGTCTCTTCATTCTCAATCGACGTTGAGGTTGAGGTTTGCAGCTCAGATATATGTCGAGAAAAATGTCCTCATTCGCAGCCATGTTTTCTGATGTGTATGTATGTACACGTGTATTGCCACATAGGCATATGCCGCCAGTGTCCTGACGCATGAGTCTCTCAGTTTAGGTTTGTTTCAGTGAGAAATTTTGCAATATTTTTGCTCGGATGTCGAGCTGGTGAGTGTCTCTTCATTCTCGAACAACGTTGAGGTTTGCAGCTCAGATATATGTCGAGAACATTATCCTCATTCGCAGCCATGTTTTCTGATGTGTATGTATGTACACGTGTATTGCCACATAGGCCTATGCCGCCAGTATCCTGACGCATCAGTCTCTCAGTTTGGTTTTTGTCCAGTGAAAATTTGGCAATATTTTGGCTCGGATGTCGAGCTGGTGAGTGTATCTTCATTCTCGAACAACGTTGAGGCTCGCAGCTCATATATATGTCAAGAAAATTATCCTCATTCGCCGCCATGTTTTCTTATGTGAATGTATGTACCCGTGTATTGCCGCATAGGCCTATGCCGCCAGTATCCTGACGCATGAGTCTCTCAGTTTTTGTGTTTTTTTCAGTGAGAAATTTGGCAATATTTTTGCTCAGATGTCGGACTGGTGAGTGTCTCTTCATTCTCGAACAACGTTGAGGTTCGCAGCTCAGATATATGTCGAAAACATTATCCTCATTCGCAGCCATGTTTTCTGATGTGTATGTATGTACACGTGTATTGTCTCATAGGCCTTTGCCGCCAGTATCCTGACGCATGAGTTTCTCAGTTTGTTTTTTTCCCAGTGAGAAATTTGGCAATATTTTGGATCGGATGTCGAGCTGGTGAGTGTCTCTTCATTCTCGAACAACGTTGAGGTTCGCAGCTCAGATATATGTCGAGAACATTATCCTCATTCGCAGCCATGTTTTCTTATGTGTATGTATGTACACGTGTATTGCCACATAGGCCTATGGCGCCAGTATCCTGACGCATGAGTCCCTCAGTTTGGGGTTTTTCCAGTGAGAAATGTGGCAATATTTTTGCTCGGATGTCGAGCTGGTGAGTGTCTCTTCATTCTCGAACAACGTTGAGGTTCGCAGCTCAGATATATGTCGAGAACATTATCCTCATTCGCAGCCATGTTTTCTGATGTGTATGTATGTACACGTGTATTGCCTCATAGGCCTATGCCGCCAGTATCCTGACGCATGAGTCTCACAGTTTGGTTTTTTTCCAGTGAGGAATTTGGATATATTTTGGCTCAGATGTCGAGCTGGCGAGTGTCTCTTCATTCTCCAACAACGTTAAGGTTCGCAGCTCAGATATAAGTTCATAGAATTATCCCCATTCGCAGCCATGTTTTCTTATGTTTATGCGTGTACACGTGTATTGCCTCATAGGCATATGCCGCCAGTGTCCTGACGCATGAGTCGCTCAGTTTAGGTTTGTTCCAGTGAGAAATTTTGCAATATTTTGGCTCAGATGTCGAGCTGGTGAGTGTCTCTTCATTCTCGAACAACCTTGAGGTTCGCAGCTCAGATATATGTCGAGAACATTATCCCCATTCGCAGCCATGTTTTCTGATGTGTATGTATGTACACGTGTATTGCCACATAGGCCTATGCCGCCAGTATCCTGACGCATGAGTCTCACAGTTTGGTTTTTTTCCAGTGAGGAATTTGGATATATTTTGGCTCAGATGTCGAGCTGGCGAGTGTCTCTTCATTCCCCAACAACGTTAAGGTTCGCAGCTCAGATATAAGTTCATAGAATTATCCCCATTCGCAGCCATGTTTTATTATGTTTATGCGTGTACACGTGTATTTCCTCATAGGCCTGACGCATGAGTCTCAAAGTTTTGGTCTCTTCCGTTGAGAATTTGGGCGATATGTTAGCTCAGATGTGGAGGTGGTGAATGTCTCTTCATTCTCCAACAACGTTGAGGTTCGCAGCTCAGATATATGTCGAGAAAAATGTCCTCATTCGCAGCCATGTTTTCTGATGTGTATGTATGTACACGTGTATTGCCACATAGGCATATGCCGCCAGTGTCCTGACGCATGAGTCTCTCAGTTTAGGTTTGTTTCAGTGAGAAATTTTGCAATATTTTTGCTCGGATGTCGAGCTGGTGAGTGTCTCTTCATTCTTGAACAACGTTGAGGTTTGCAGCTCAGATATATGTCGAGAACATTATCCTCATTCGCAGCCATGTTTTCTGATGTGTTTGTATGTACACGTGTATTGCCACATAGGCATATGCCGCCAGTGTCCTGATGCATGAGTCTCTCAGTTTAGGTTTGTTCCAGTGAGAAATTTTGCAATATTTTGGCTCAGATGTCGAGCTGGTGAGTGTCTCTTCATTCTCGAACAACCTTGAGGTTCGCAGCTCAGATATATGTCGAGAACATTATCCTCATTCGCAGCCATGTTTTCTGATGTGTATGTATGTACACGTGTATTGCCACATAGGCCTATGCCGCCAGTATCCTGACGCATCAGTCTCTCAGTTTGGTTTTTTTCCAGTGAACATTTGGCAATATTTTGGCTCAGATGTCGAGCTGGTGAGTGTATCTTCATTCTCCAACAACGTTGAGGTTCGCAGCTCAGATATATGTCGAGAAAAATGTCCTCATTCGCAGCCATGTTTTCTGATGTGTATGTATGTACACGTGTATTGCCACATAGGCATATGCCGCCAGTGTCCTGACGCATGAGTCTCTCAGTTTAGGTTTGTTTCAGTGAGAAATTTTGCAATATTTTTGCTCGGATGTCGAGCTGGTGAGTGTCTCTTCATTCTCGAACAACGTTGAGGTTTGCAGCTCAGATATATGTCGAGAACATTATCCTCATTCGCAGCCATGTTTTCTGATGTGTTTGTATGTACACGTGTATTGCCACATAGGCATATGCCGCTAGTATCCTGACGCATGAGTCTCTCAGTTGTTGTGTTTTTTTCAGTGAGAAATTTGGCAATATTTTTGCTCAGATGTCGGACTGGTAAGTGTCTCTTCATTTTCGAACAACGTTGAGGTTCGCAGCTTAGATATATGTCGAGAACATTATCCTCATTCGCAGCCATGTTTTCTGATGTGTATGTATGTACACGTGTATTGCCTCATAGGCCTATGCCGCCAGTATCCTGACGCATGAGTCTCTCAGTTTGTTTTTTTCCCAGTGAGAAATTTGGCAATATTTTGGATCGGATGTCGAGCTGGCGAGTGTCTCTTCATTCTCCAACAACGTTAAGGTTCGCAGCTCAGATATAAGTTCATAGAATTATCCCCATTCGCAGCCATGTTTTCTTATGTTTATGCGTGTACACGTGTATTGCCTCATAGGCCTATGCCGCCAGTATCCTGACGCATGAGTCTCTCAGTTTGGGGTTTTTCCAGTGAGAAATGTGGCAATATTTTTGCTCGGATGTCGAGCTGGTGAGTGTCTCTTCATTCTCGAACAACGTTGAGGTTCGCAGCTCAGATATATGTCGAGAACATTATCATCATTCGCAGCCATGTTTTCTGATGTGTATGTATGTACACGTGTATTGCCTCATAGGCCTATGCCGCCAGTATCCTGACGCATGAGTCTCACAGTTTGGTTTTTTTCCAGTGAGGAATTTGGATATATTTTGGCTCAGATGTCGAGCTGGCGAGTGTCTCTTCATTCTCCAACAACGTTAAGGTTCGCAGCTCAGATATAAGTTCATAGAATTATCCCCATTCGCAGCCATGTTTTCTTATGTGAAATTATGTACCCGTGTATTGCCACATAGGCCTATGCCGCTAGTATCCTGACGCGTGAGTCTCCCAGTTGTTGTGTTTTTTTCAGTGAGAAATTTGGCAATATTTTTGCTCAGATGTCGGACTGGTAAGTGTCTCTTCATTCTCGAACAACGTTGAGGTTCGCAGCTTAGATATATGTCGAGAACATTATCCTCATTCGCAGCCATGTTTTCTGATGTGTATGTATGTACACGTGTATTGCCTCATAGGCCTATGCCGCCAGTATCCTGACGCATGAGTCTCTCAGTTTGTTTTTTTCCCAGTGAGAAATTTGGCAATATTTTGGATCGGATGTCGAGCTGGCGAGTGTCTCTTCATTCTCCAACAACGTTAAGGTTCGCAGCTCAGATATAAGTTCATAGAATTATCCCCATTCGCAGCCATGTTTTCTTATGTTTATGCGTGTACACGTGTATTGCCTCATAGGCCTATGCCGCCAGTATCCTGACGCATGAGTTCCTCAGTTTGGGGTTTTTCCAGTGAGAAATGTGGCAATATTTTTGCTCGGATGTCGAGCTGGTGAGTGTCTCTTCATTCTCGAACAACGTTGAGGTTCGCAGCTCAGATATATGTCGAGAACATTATCCTCATTCGCAGCCATGTTTTCTGATGTGTATGTATGTACACGTGTATTGCCTCATAGGCCTATGCCGCCAGTATCCTGACGCATGAGTCTCACAGTTTGGTTTTTTTCCAGTGATGAATTTGGATATATTTTGGCTCAGATGTCGAGCTGGCGAGTGTCTCTTCATTCTCCAACAACGTTAAGGTTCGCAGCTCAGATATAAGTTCATAGAATTATCCCCATTCGCAGCCATGTTTTCTTATGTTTATGCGTGTACACGTGTATTGCCTCATAGGCCTATGCCGCCAGTGTCCTGACGCATGAGTCTCTCAGTTTAGGTTTGTTCCATTGCGAAATTTTGCAATATTTTTGCTCGGATGTCGAGCTGGTGAGTGTCTCTTCATTCTCGAACAACGTTGAGGTTTGCAGCTCAGATATATGTCGAGAACATTATCCTCATTCGCAGCCATGTTTTCTGATGTGTTTGTATGTACACGTGTATTGCCACATAGGCATATGCCGCCAGTGTCCTGACGCATGAGTCGCTCAGTTTAGGTTTGTTCCAGTGAGAAATGTTGCAATATTTTGGCTCAGATGTCGAGCTGGTGAGTGTCTCTTCATTCTCGAACAACCTTGAGGTTCGCAGCTCAGATATATGTCGAGAACATTATCCTCATTCGCAGTCATGTTTTCTGATGTGTATGTATGTACACGTGTATTGCCACATAGGCCTATGCCGCCAGTATCCTGACGCATCAGTCTCTCAGTTTGGGTTTTTTCCAGTGAAAATTTGGCAATATTTTGGCTCAGATGTCGAGCTGGTGAGTGTATCTTCATTCTCGAACAACGTTGAGGCTCGCAGCTCATATATATGTCAAGAAAATTATCCTCATTCGCCGCCATGTTTTCTTATGTGAATGTATGTACCCGTGTATTGCCGCATAGGCCTATGCCGCTAGTATCCTGACGCATGAGTCTCTCAGTTTTTGTGTTTTTTTGAGTGAGAAATTTGGCAATATTTTTGCTCAGATGTCGGACTGGTGAGTGTCTCTTCATTCTCGAACAACGTTGAGGTTCGCAACTCAGATATATGTCGAGAACATTATCCTCATTCGCAGCCATGTTTTCTGATGTGTATGTATGTACACGTGTATTGCCTCATAGGCGTATGCCGCCAGTATCCTGACGCATGAGTCTCTCAGTTTGTTTTTTTCCCAGTGAGAAATTTGGCAATATTTTGGATCGGATGTCGAGCTGGTGAGTGTCTCTTCATTCTCGAACAACGTTGAGGTTCGCAGCTCAGATATATGTCGAGAACATTATCCTCATTCGCAGCCATGTTTTCTTATGTGTATGTATGTACACGTGTATTGCCACATAGGCCTATGGCGCCAGTATCCTGACACATGAGTCTCTCAGTTTGGGGTTTTTCCAGTGAGAAATGTGGCAATATTTTTGCTCGGATGTCGAGCTGGTGAGTGTCTCTTCATTCTCGAACAACGTTGAGGTTCGCAGCTCAGATATATGTCGAGAACATTATCCTCATTCGCAGCCATGTTTTCTGATGTGTATGTATGTACACGTGTATTGCCTCATAGGCCTATGCCGCCAGTATCCTGACGCATGAGTCTCACAGTTTGGTTTTTTTCCAGTGAGGAATTTGGATATATTTTGGCTCAGATGTCGAGCTGGCGAGTGTCTCTTCATTCTCCAACAACGTTAAGGTTCGCAGCTCAGATATAAGTTCATAGAATTATCCCCATTCGCAGCCATGTTTTCTTATGTTTATGCGTGTACACGTGTATTGCCTCATAGGCCTATGCCGCCAGTGTCCTGACGCATGAGTCTCAAAGTTTTGGTCTCTTCCGTTGAGAATTTGGGCGATATGTTAGCTCAGATGTGGAGGTGGTGAATGTCTCTTCATTCTCCAACAACGTTGAGGCTCGCAGCTCATATATATGTCAAGAAAATTATCCTCATTCGCCGCCATGTTTTCTTATGTGAATGTATGTACCCGTGTATTGCCGCATAGGCCTATGCCGCTAGTATCCTGACGCATGAGTCTCTCAGTTGTTGTGTTTTTTTCAGTGAGAAATTTGGCAATATTTTTGCTCAGATGTCGGACTGGTGAGTGTCTCTTCATTCTCGAACAACGTTGAGGTTCGCAACTCAGATATATGTCGAGAACATTATCCTCATTCGCAGCCATGTTTTCTGATGTGTATGTATGTACACGTGTATTGCCTCATAGGCCTATGCCGCCAGTATCCTGACGCATGAGTCTCTCATTTTTTTTTTTCCCAGTGAGAAATTTGGCAATATTTTGGATCGGATGTCGAGCTGGTGAGTGTCTCTTCATTCTCGAACAACGTTGAGGTTCGCAGCTCAGATATATGTCGAGAACATTATCCTCATTCGCAGCCATGTTTTCTTATGTGTATGTATGTACACGTGTATTGCCACATAGGCCTATGGCGCCAGTATCCTGACGCATGAGTCACTCAGTTTGGGGTTTTTCCAGTGAGAAATGTGGCAATATTTGTGCTCGGATGTCGAGCTGGTGAGTGTCTCTTCATTCTCGAACAACGTTGAGGTTCGCAGCTCAGATATATGTCGAGAAAAATGTCCTCATTCGCAGCCATGTTTTCTGATGTGTATGTATGTACATGTGTATTGCCACATAGGCATATGCCGCCAGTGTCCTGACGCATGATTCTCTCAGTTTAGGTTTGTTTCAGTGAGAAATTTGGCAATATTTTGGCTCAGATGTCGAGCTGGCGAGTGTCTCTTCATTCTCGAACAACGTTGAGGTTCGCAGCTCAGATATATGCCGAGAAAATTATCCTCAGTCGCAGCCATGTTTTCTGATGTGTATGTATGTACACGTGTATTGCCACATAGTCCTATGCCGCCAGTATCCAGACGCATGAGTCTTTCAGTTTGTTTTTTGTCCAGTGAGAAATTTGGCAATATTTTGGCTCGGATGTCGAGCTGGTGAGTGTCTCTTCATTCTCGAACAACGTTGAGGTTCGCAGCTCAGATATATGTCGAGAACATTATCCTCATTCGCAGCCATGTTTTCTTATGTGTATGTATGTACACGTGTATTGCCACATAGGCCTATGGCGCCAGTATCCTGACGCATGAGTCTCTCAGTTTGGGGTTTTTCCAGTGAGAAATGTGGCAAAATTTTTGCTCGGATGTCGAGCTGGTGAGTGTCTCTTCATTCTCGAACAACGTTGAGGTTCGCAGCTCAGATATATGTCGAGAACATTATCCTCATTCGCAGCCATGTTTTCTGATGTGTATGTATGTACACGTGTATTGCCTCATAGGCCTATGCCGCCAGTATCCTGACGCATGAGTCTCACAGTTTGGTTTTTTTCCAGTGAGGAATTTGGATATATTTTGGCTCAGATGTCGAGCTGGCGAGTGTCTCTTCATTCTCCAACAACGTTAAGGTTCGCAGCTCAGATATAAGTTCATAGAATTATCCCCATTCGCAGCCATGTTTTCTTATGTTTATGCGTGTACACGTGTATTGCCTCATAGGCCTATGCCGCCAGTGTCCTGACGCATGAGTCTCAAAGTTTTGGTCTCTTCCGTTGAGAATTTGGGCGATATGTTAGCTCAGATGTGGAGGTGGTGAATGTCTCTTCATTCTCCAACAACGTTGAGGCTCGCAGCTCATATATATGTCAAGAAAATTATCCTCATTCGCCGCCATGTTTTCTTATGTGAATGTATGTACCCGTGTATTGCCGCATAGGCCTATGCCGCTAGTATCCTGACGCATGAGTCTCTCAGTTGTTGTGTTTTTTTCAGTGAGAAATTTGGCAATATTTTTGCTCAGATGTCGGACTGGTGAGTGTCTCTTCATTCTCGAACAACGTTGAGGTTCGCAACTCAGATATATGTCGAGAACATTATCCTCATTCGCAGCCATGTTTTCTGATGTGTATGTATGTACACGTGTATTGCCTCATAGGCCTATGCCGCCAGTATCCTGACGCATGAGTCTCTCATTTTTTTTTTTCCCAGTGAGAAATTTGGCAATATTTTGGATCGGATGTCGAGCTGGTGAGTGTCTCTTCATTCTCGAACAACGTTGAGGTTCGCAGCTCAGATATATGTCGAGAACATTATCCTCATTCGCAGCCATGTTTTCTTATGTGTATGTATGTACACGTGTATTGCCACATAGGCCTATGGCGCCAGTATCCTGACGCATGAGTCACTCAGTTTGGGGTTTTTCCAGTGAGAAATGTGGCAATATTTGTGCTCGGATGTCGAGCTGGTGAGTGTCTCTTCATTCTCGAACAACGTTGAGGTTCGCAGCTCAGATATATGTCGAGAAAAATGTCCTCATTCGCAGCCATGTTTTCTGATGTGTATGTATGTACATGTGTATTGCCACATAGGCATATGCCGCCAGTGTCCTGACGCATGATTCTCTCAGTTTAGGTTTGTTTCAGTGAGAAATTTGGCAATATTTTGGCTCAGATGTCGAGCTGGCGAGTGTCTCTTCATTCTCGAACAACGTTGAGGTTCGCAGCTCAGATATATGCCGAGAAAATTATCCTCAGTCGCAGCCATGTTTTCTGATGTGTATGTATGTACACGTGTATTGCCACATAGTCCTATGCCGCCAGTATCCAGACGCATGAGTCTTTCAGTTTGTTTTTTGTCCAGTGAGAAATTTGGCAATATTTTGGCTCGGATGTCGAGCTGGTGAGTGTCTCTTCATTCTCGAACAACGTTGAGAATCGCAGCTCAGATATATTATGTCGACAAAATGATCCTCATTCGTAGCCATGTTTTCTTATGTGTATGTATATACATGTGTATTGCCTCATAGGCCTATGCCGCCAGTGTCCTGACGCATGAGTCTCAAAGTGTTGGTCTCTTACGGTGAGAACTTGGCGATGTGTTAGCTCAGATGTGGAGGTGGTGAATGTCTCTTCATTCTCAAACAACGTTGAGGTTCGCAGCTCAGATATATGTCGAGAACATTATCCTCATTCGCAGCCATGTTTTCTGATGTGTATGTATGTACACGTGTATTGCCACATAGGCCTATGCCGCCAGTATACTGACGCATGAGTCTCTCAGTTTGTTTGTTTTTCCAGTGAGAAATTTGGCAATATTTTGCCTCGGATGTCGAGCTGGTGAGTGTCTCTTCATTCTCGAACAACGTTGAGGCTCGCAGCTCAGATATATGTCGAGAAAATGGTCCTCATTCGCAGCCATGTTTTCTTATGTGTATGGATGTACACGTGTATTGCCTCATAGGCCTATGCCGCCAGTGTCCTGACGCATGAGTCTCTCAGTTTAGGTTTGTTCCAGTGAGGAATTTGGCAATATTTTGGCTCAGATGTTGAGCAGGCGAGTGTCTCTTCATTCTCGAACAACGTTGAGGTTGGCAGCTCAGATATATGTCGAGGACATTATCCTCATTCGCAGCCATGTTTTCTGATGTGTATGTATGTACACGTGTATTGCCACATAGGCATATGCCGCCAGTGTCCTGACGCATGAGTCTCTCAGTTTAGGTTTGTTCCATTGAGAAATTTGGCAATATTTTGGCTCAGATGTCGAGCTGGTGAGTGTCTCTTCATTCTCGAACAAAGTTGGGGTTCGCAGCTCAGATATATGTCGAGAACATTATCCTCATTCTCAGCCATGTTTTCTGATGTGTATGTATGTACACGTGTATTGCCACATAGGCCTATGCCGCCAGTATCCTGACGCATGAGTCTCTCAGTTTGGGGTTTCTCCAGTGAGAAATTTGGCAATATTTTGGCTCGGATGTCGAGCTGGTTTGTGTCTCTTCATTCTCGAACAACGTTGAGGATCGCAGCTCAGATATATGTCGACAAAATTATCCTCATTCGCAGCCATGTTTTCTGATGTGTATGTATGTACACGTGTATTGGCACATAGGCCTATGCCGCCAGTATCCTGACGCATGAGTCTCTCAGTTTGGGGTTTCTCCAGTGAGAAATTTGGCAATATTTTGGGTCGGATGTCGAGCTGGTGAGCGTCTCTTCATTCTCGAACAACGTTGAGAATCGCAGCTCAGATATATGTCGACAAAATTATCCTCATTCGCAGCCATGTTTTCTGATGTGTTTGTATGTACACGTGTATTGCCACATAGGCATATGCCGCCAGTGTCCTGACGCATGAGTCTCTCAGTTTAGGTTTGTTCCAGTGAGAAATTTGGCAATATTTTGGCTCAGATGTCGAGCTGGTGAGTGTCTCTTCATTCTCGAACATTGTTGAGGTTCGCAGCTCAGATATATGTTGACAAAAGTATTCTCATTCGTAGCCATGTTTTCTGATGTGTTTGTATGTACACGTGTATTGCCACATAGGCATATGCCGCCAGTGTCCTGACGCATGAGTCTCTCAGTTTTGGTTTGTTCCAGTGAGAAATTTGGCAATATTTTGGCTCGGATGTCGAGCTGGTGAGTGTCTCTTCATTCTCGAACAGCGTTGAGGTTCGCAGCTCAGATATATGTCGAGAACATTATCCTCATTCGCAGCCATGTTTTCTGATGTGTATGTATGTACACGTGTATAGCCTCATAGGCCTATGCCGCCAGTGTCCTGCCGCATAAGTCTCTCAGTTTGTTTGTTTTTCAGTGAGAAATTTGGCAATATTTTGGCTCGGATGTCGAGCTGGTGAGTGTCTCTTCATTCTCGAACAACGTTGAGGCTCGCAGCTCAGATATATGTCGAGAAAATTATCCTCATTCGCAGCCATGTTTTCTGATGTGTATGTATGTACATGTGTATCGCCACATAGGCATATGCCGCCAGTGTCCTGACGCATGAGTCTCAAAGTTTTGGTCTCTTCCGGTGAGAATTTTGGCGATATGTTAGCTCAAATGTGGAGGTGGTGAATGTATCTTCATTCTCAAACAACGTTGAGGTTCGCAGCTCCGATATAAGTTCATAAAATTATCCTCATTCGCAGCCATGTTTTCTGATGTGTTTGTATGTACACGTGTATTGCCACATAGGCATATGCCGCCAGTGTCCTGACGCATGAGTCTCTCAGTTTAGGTTTGTTCCAGTGAGAAATTTGGCAATATTTTGGCTCAGATGTCGAGCTGGTGAGTGTCTCTTCATTCTCGAACATTGTTGAGGTTCGCAGCTCAGATATATGTTGACAAAATTATTCTCATTCGTAGCCATGTTTTCTAATGTGTATGTATGTACACGTGTATTGCCTCATAGGCCTATGCCGCCAGTGTCCTGACGCATGAGTCTCAAAGTTTTGGTCCCTTCCGGTGAGAATTTTGACGATGTGTTAGCTCAGATGTGGAGGTGGTGAATGTCTCTTCATTCTCGAACAACGTTGAGGTTCGCAGCTCAGATATATGTTGAGAACATTATCCTCATTCGCAGCCATGTTTTCTGATGTGTATGTATGTACACGTGTATTGGCACATAGGCCTATGCCGCCAGTATCCTGACGCATGATTCTCTCAGTTTGTTTGTTTTTCCAATGACAAAATTGGCAATATTTTGGCTCGGATGGCGAGCTGGTGAGTGTCTCTTCATTCTCGAACAACGTTGAGGCTCGCAGCTCAAATATATGTCGAGAAAAATATTATCATTCGCAGCCATGTTTTCTGATGTGTTTGTATGTACACATGTAGTGCCACATAGGCATATGCCGCCAGTGTCCTGACGCATGAGTCTCTCAGTTTAGGTTTGTTCCAGTGAGAAATTTGGCAATATTTTGGCTCAGATGTCGAGCTGTTGAGTGTCTCTTCATTCTCAAACAACGTTGAGGTTCGCAGCTCAGATATATGTTGAGAACATTATCCTCATTCGCAGCCATGTTTTCTGATGTGTATGTATGTACACGTGTATTGGCACATAGGCATATGCCGCCAGTGTCCTGACGCATGAGTCTCTCAGTTTTGGTTTGTTCCAGTGAGAAATTTGGCAATATTTTGGCTCGGATGTCGAGCTGGTGAGTGTCTCTTCATTCTCGAACAGCGTTGAGGTTCGCAGCTCAGATATATGTCGAGAACATTATCCTCATTCGCAGCCATGTTTTCTGATGTGTATGTATGTACACGTGTATTGCCTCATAGGCCTATGCCGCCAGTGTCCTGCCGCATAAGTCTCTCAGTTTGTTTGTTTTTCAGTGAGAAATTTGGCAATATTTTGGCTCGGATGTCGAGCTGGTGAGTGTCTCTTCATTCTCGAACAACGTTGAGGCTCGCAGCTCAGATATATGTCGAGAAAATTATCCTCATTCGCAGCCATGTTTTCTGATGTGTATGTATGTACATGTGTATCGCCACATAGGCATATGCCGCCAGTGTCCTGACGCATGAGTCTCAAAGTTTTGGTCTCTTCCGGTGAGAATTTTGGCGATATGTTAGCTCAAATGTGGAGGTGGTGAATGTATCTTCATTCTCAAACAACGTTGAGGTTCGCAGCTCCGATATAAGTTCATAAAATTATCCTCATTCGCAGCCATGTTTTCTGATGTGTTTGTATGTACACGTGTATTGCCACATAGGCATATGCCGCCAGTGTCCTGACGCATGAGTCTCTCAGTTTAGGTTTGTTCCAGTGAGAAATTTGGCAATATTTTGGCTCAGATGTCGAGCTGGTGAGTGTCTCTTCATTCTCGAACATTGTTGAGGTTCGCAGCTCAGATATATGTTGACAAAATTATTCTCATTCGTAGCCATGTTTTCTAATGTGTATGTATGTACACGTGTATTGCCTCATAGGCCTATGCCGCCAGTGTCCTGACGCATGAGTCTCAAAGTTTTGGTCCCTTCCGGTGAGAATTTTGACGATTTGTTAGCTCAGATGTGGAGGTGGTGAATGTCTCTTCATTCTCGAACAACGTTGAGGTTCGCAGCTCAGATATATGTTGAGAACATTATCCTCATTCGCAGCCATGTTTTCTGATGTGTATGTATGTACACGTGTATTGGCACATAGGCCTATGCCGCCAGTATCCTGACGCATGATTCTCTCAGTTTGTTTGTTTTTCCAATGACAAAATTGGCAATATTTTGGCTCGGATGGCGAGCTGGTGAGTGTCTCTTCATTCTCGAACAACGTTGAGGCTCGCAGCTCAGATATATGTCGAGAAAAATATTATCATTCGCAGCCATGTTTTCTGATGTGTTTGTATGTACACATGTAGTGCCACATAGGCATATGCCGCCAGTGTCCTGACGCATGAGTCTCTCAGTTTAGGTTTGTTCCAGTGAGAAATTTGGCAATATTTTGGCTCAGATGTCGAGCTGTTGAGTGTCTCTTCATTCTCAAACAACGTTGAGGTTCGCAGCTCAGATATATGTTGAGAACATTATCCTCATTCGCAGCCATGTTTTCTGATGTGTATGTATGTACACGTGTATTGGCACATAGGCATATGCCGCCAGTGTCCTGACGCATGAGTCTCTCAGTTTTGGTTTGTTCCAGTGAGAAATTTGGCAATATTTTGGCTCGGATGTCGAGCTGGTGAGTGTCTCTTCATTCTCGAACAGCGTTGAGGTTCGCAGCTCAGATATATGTCGAGAACATTATCCTCATTCGCAGCCATGTTTTCTGATGTGTATGTATGTACACGTGTATTGCCTCATAGGCCTATGCCGCCAGTGTCCTGCCGCATAAGTCTCTCAGTTTGTTTGTTTTTCAGTGAGAAATTTGGCAATATTTTGGCTCGGATGTCGAGCTGGTGAGTGTCTCTTCATTCTCGAACAACGTTGAGGCTCGCAGCTCAGATATATGTCGAGAAAATTATCCTCATTCGCAGCCATGTTTTCTGATGTGTATGTATGTACATGTGTATCGCCACATAGGCATATGCCGCCAGTGTCCTGACGCATGAGTCTCAAAGTTTTGGTCTCTTCCGGTGAGAATTTTGGCGATATGTTAGCTCAAATGTGGAGGTGGTGAATGTATCTTCATTCTCAAACAACGTTGAGGTTCGCAGCTCCGATATAAGTTCATAAAATTATCCTCATTCGCAGCCATGTTTTCTGATGTGTTTGTATGTACACGTGTATTGCCACATAGGCATATGCCGCCAGTGTCCTGACGCATGAGTCTCTCAGTTTAGGTTTGTTCCAGTGAGAAATTTGGCAATATTTTGGCTCAGATGTCGAGCTGGTGAGTGTCTCTTCATTCTCGAACATTGTTGAGGTTCGCAGCTCAGATATATGTTGACAAAATTATTCTCATTCGTAGCCATGTTTTCTAATGTGTATGTATGTACACGTGTATTGCCTCATAGGCCTATGCCGCCAGTGTCCTGACGCATGAGTCTCAAAGTTTTGGTCCCTTCCGGTGAGAATTTTGACGATTTGTTAGCTCAGATGTGGAGGTGGTGAATGTCTCTTCATTCTCGAACAACGTTGAGGTTCGCAGCTCAGATATATGTTGAGAACATTATCCTCATTCGCAGCCATGTTTTCTGATGTGTATGTATGTACACGTGTATTGGCACATAGGCCTATGCCGCCAGTATCCTGACGCATGATTCTCTCAGTTTGTTTGTTTTTCCAATGACAAAATTGGCAATATTTTGGCTCGGATGGCGAGCTGGTGAGTGTCTCTTCATTCTCGAACAACGTTGAGGCTCGCAGCTCAGATATATGTCGAGAAAAATATTATCATTCGCAGCCATGTTTTCTGATGTGTTTGTATGTACACATGTAGTGCCACATAGGCATATGCCGCCAGTGTCCTGACGCATGAGTCTCTCAGTTTAGGTTTGTTCCAGTGAGAAATTTGGCAATATTTTGGCTCAGATGTCGAGCTGTTGAGTGTCTCTTCATTCTCAAACAACGTTGAGGTTCGCAGCTCAGATATATGTTGAGAACATTATCCTCATTCGCAGCCATGTTTTCTGATGTGTATGTATGTACACGTGTATTGGCACATAGGCCTATGCCGCCAGTATCCTGACGCATGATTTTCTCAGTTTGTTTGTTTTTCCAATGACAAAATTGGCAATATTTTGGCTCGGATGGCGAGCTGGTGAGTGTCTCTTCATTCTCGAACAACGTTGAGGCTCGCAGCTCAGATATATGTCGAGAAAAATATTCTCATTCGCAGCCATGTTTTCTGATGTGTTTGTATGTACACGTGTAGTGCCACATAGGCATATGCCGCCAGTGTCCTGACGCATGAGTCCCTCAGTTTAGGTTTGTTCCAGTGAGAAATTTGGCAATATTTTGGCTCAGATGTCGAGCTGTTGAGTGTCTCTTCATTCTCAAACAACGTTGAGGTTCGCAGCTCAGATATATGTCGAGAACATTATCCTCATTCGCAGCCATGTTTTCTGATGTGTATGTATGTACAAGTGTATTGCCACATAGGCCTATGCCGCCAGTATCCTGACGCATGAGTCTCTCAGTTTGGTTTTTTTCCAGTGAGAAATTTGGCAATATTTTGGCTCGGATGTCGAGCTTGTGAGTGTCCCTTTATTCTCGAACAACGTTGAGGCTCGCAGCTCAAATATATGTCGAGAAAATTATCCTCATTCGCAGCCATGTTTTCTGATGTGTATGTATGTACACGTGTATTGCCACATAGGCCTATGCCGCCAGTATCCTGACGCATGAGTCTCTCAGTTTGGTTTTTTTTCAGTGAGAAATTTGGCAATATTTTGGCTCGGATGTCGAGCTGGTGTGTGTCTCTTCATTCTCGAACAACGTTGAGGCTCGCAGCTCAGATATATGTCGACAAAATTATCCTCATTCGTAGCCATGTTTTCTTATGTGTATGTATGTACACGTGTATTGCCACATAGGCCTATGCCGCCAGTATCCTGACGCATGAGTCTCTCAGTTTGTTTGTTTTTCCAGTGAGAAATTTGGCAATATTTTGGCTCGGATGTCGAGCTAGTGAGTCTTTCTTCATTCTCGAACAACGTTAAGAATCGCAGCTCAGATATATGTCGAGAAAATTATCCTCATTCGCAGCCATGTTTTCTGATATGTATGTATGTACACGTGTATTGCCACATAAACATATGCCGCCAGTGTCCTGACACATGAGTCTCTCAGTTTTTGGTGTTTTTTCAAGTGAGAAATTTGGCAATATTTTGGCTCGGATGTCGAGCTGGTGAGTGTCTCTTCATTCTCGAACAACGTTGAGGCTCGCAGCTCAGATATAAGTCGAGAAAATTATCCTCATTCGCAGCCATGTTTTCTTATGTTTATGTATGTACACGTGTATTGCCGCATAGGCCTATGCCGCCAGTATCCTGACGCATGAGTCTCTAAGTTTGTTTGTTTTCCAGTGAGAAATTTGGCAATATTTTTGCTCAGATGTCGGGCTGGTGAGTGTCCCTTCATTCTCAAACAACGTTGAGGCTCGCAGCTCAGATATAAGTCGAGAAAATTATCCTCATTCGCAGCCATGTTTTCTTATGTTTATGTATGTACAAATGTATTGCCACTTAGGCATATGCCGCCAGTGTCCTGACACGTGAGTCTCTCAGTTTGTTTTTTTCCAGTCAAAAAATTGCAATATTTCGGCTCGGATGTCGAGCTGGTGAGTGTCGCTTTATTCTCCAACAACGTTGAGGCTCGCAGCTCAGATATATGTCGAGAAAATTATCCTCATTCGTAGCCATGTTTTCTTATGTGTATGTATGTACATGTGTATTGTCTCATAGGCCTATGCCGCCAGTGTCTTGACGCATGAGTCTCAAAGTTTTGGTCTCTTCCGGTGAGAATGTTGGCGATGTGTTAGCTCAGATGTGGAGGTGGTGAATGTCTCTTCATTCTCGAACAACGTTGAGGTTCGCAGCTCAGATATATGTCGAAAATATTTTCCTTATTCGCAGCCATGTTTTCTGATGTGTATGTATGTACACGTGTATTGCCACATAGGCCTATGCCGCCAGTATCCTGACGCATGAGTCTCTCAGTTTGTTTGTTTTTCCAGTGAGAAATTTGGCAATATTTTGGCTCGGATGTCGAGCTGGTGAGTGTCTCTTCATTCTGGAACAACGTTGAGGCTCGCAGCTCAGATATATGTCGAAAAATTGTTCTCATTTGCAGCCATGTTTTCTTATGTGTATGTATGTACACGTGTATTGCAACATAGGCATATGCCGCCAGTGTCCTGACGCATGAGTCTCTCAGTTTAGGTTTGTTTCAGTGAGAAATTTGGAAATATTTTGGGTCAGATGTCGAGCTGGCGAGTGTCTCTTCATTCTCGAACTACGTTGAGGTTCGCAGCTCAGATATAAGTTCATAAAATTATCCTCATTCGCAGCCATGTTTTCTTATGTGTATGTATGTACACGTGTATCGCCACATAGGCCTATGGCGCCAGTATCCTGACGCATGAGTCTCTCAGTTTGGGGTTTTTCCAGTGAGAAATGTGGCAATATTTTGGCTCGGATGTCGAGCTGGTGAGTGTCTCTTCATTCTCAAACAACGTTGAGGTTCGCAGCTCAGATATATGTTGAGAACATTATCCTCATTCGCAGCCATGTTTTCTGATGTGTATTTATGTACACGTGTATTGCCTCATAGGCCTATGCCGCCAGTATCCTGACGCATGAGTCTCACAGTTTTGTTTTTTTCCAGTGAGAAATTTGGAAATATTTTGTCTCAGATGTCGAGCTGGCGAGTGTTTCTTCATTCTCGAACAACGTTGAGGTTCGCAGCTCAGATATAAGTTCATAAAATTATCCTCATTCGCAGCCATGTTTATGCGTGTTTATGCGTGTACACGTGTATTGCCGCATAGGCCTATGCCGCCAGTGTCCTGACGCATGAGTCTCAAAGTGTTGGTCTCTTCCGTTGAGAATTTGGGCGATATGTTAGCTCAGATGTGGAGGTGGTGAATGTCTCTTCATTCTCCAACAACGTTGAGGTTCGCAGCTCAGATATATGTCGAGAAAAATATCCTCATTCGCAGCCATGTTTTCTGATGTGTATGTATGTACACGTGTATTGCCACATAGGCATATGCCGCCAGTGTCCTGACGCATGAGTCTCAAAGTGTTGGTCTCTTCCGTTGAGAATTTGGGCGATATGTTAGCTCAGATGTGGAGGTGGTGAATGTCTCTTCATTCTTCAACAACGTGTGGAGTGCCATGGTCTCGTGGTCTGGAGCATTGAATTTGAAATCTGTAGGTAAAGCTGCAGGTTGTGGGTTCGAGTCCGGCCTGGGACTATGGTGCGTGTGCCCTTGGGCAAGGCACTTTGTCACTCATTGCTTCTCTCCACCCAGGAGTAATAATAATAATAATAATAATGAGATTTGTAAAGCGCACATATCCACCCTGCAGGGTGCTCAAGGCGCTGTAGACAACAACAAGTAAAGTAAGTAAGTAAGTAAATTAATCCTTGAAAATTTGTGACATCAAGTAAGTCTTAAGAAGCGATTTGAACCTAGTTGTACAATGGCATGATCTGAGTTCAAGTGGCAATGAATTCCAAAGTCGAGGAGCTGCAACAGAACAAGATTTGGCGCCCCATGTTCGTTTAGCAATTGGTTCCTTGAGAAGTTGCTGGTTACTCTCTTTAAGAGTTCTTGCTGGAGAATATTCATGTAGTAGTTCCTTAATGTAGTAGGGAGCCTTGTTGTTTAGAGCTTTGTGGACCAGAAGCATGAGTTTGAAAACAATCCTTTGGGAGACAGGAAGCCAGTGTAGTTCCTTCAAAATGGGGGTTATGTGACAGTTCCTCCTAGATAAGGTGATGATGCGGGCAGCAGTATTCTGAAGACGTTGAAGACGGTATATTTGATTCCGAGGTAGTCCGTAGAGTAGTGAATTGCCGTTGTCTAGTCGTGAAGTCACAAATGCATGGATAATGTGCTCGGTAGCACTTCTATTCAAATACTTGCGAATGCGACCAATGTTTCTAATTTGGAATGATGCCAAACGGACAGTGTTAGCAACGTGAGATTTAAATGTCATTGCGGAATCAAATATAACCCCCAAGTTCCGGGCCTGCAACGATGGGGCTATCTGTGCATCACCGATTGTCATAAATGGCACAGGCACCTTTTTTAATTGTTGGCGTGATCCAAACAAGAGAAACTCCGTTTTTTCCTCAATCAGTTTTAGAAAGTTGTTTTTCATCCAGCATCGGATCTCAGAGATGCATTGCTCCAGTCTTGCAATCGAAGAATCGGCAGGCTCCTGTAAAGACATGAAGGATATGTAGAGTTGAGTATCGTCAGCATAGACATGGTAGTTCAGATGATGTTTCAAGATGATATCAAGAATTGGCAAGGTGTAAAGAGTAAACCACTGTGGGCCTAGCACAGACCCTTGTGGTACAGAGTACTCTAAAACAACAGGATCTGATATTGCATTGCCAATGCTGACATGCTGGGTTCTATTTGAGAGATAGGACCTGCACCATTCGAGAGCCGTGTCGTGTATACCGAGATAGTTTTGAAGTCGAGATAAGAGGATGCCATGATCAACGGTATCGAATGCTGCACTCAAATCAAATAGGGGTACCTGTGAGGGCAGAGATGGTTATTGTGGTTGATTTAGCTGCTTTGCGCCGAAATGGCAGCATCGAGCTGTATACTCCCCAGGGAGCTGAGATGGTATTTGGAATGTTTCATGGGCCCAATGACCGGGGTAATAATAAAGCGCTTTGATACACCCACATTGTGGGAGTCTAAAAGCGCTATATAAGAACTAGCATTATTATTATTATTTATTATTGAGGTTCGCAGCTCAGATATATGTCGAGAAAAATATCCTCATTCGCAGCCATGTTTTCTGATGTGTATCTATGTACACGTGTATTGCCACATAGGCATATGCCGCCAGTGTCATGACGCATGAGTCCTTCAGTTTAGGTTTGTTTCAGTGAGAAATTTGGAAATATTTTGGCTCAGATGTCGAGCTGGTGAGTGTCTCTTCATTCTCGAACAACGTTGAGGTTCGCAGCTCAGATACATGTCGAGAACATTATCCTCAGTCGCAGCCATGTTTTCTGATGTGTATGTATGTACACGTGTATTGCCACATAGGCCTATGCCGCCAGTATCCTGACGCATGAGTCTCTCAGGTTTTTTTTTTCCAGTGAGAAATTTGGCAATATTTTGGCACGGATGTCGAGCTGGTGAGTGTCTCTTCATTCTCGAACAACGTTGAGAATCGCAGCTCAGATATATGTCGACAAAATTATCCTCATTCGTAGCCATGTTTTCTTATGTGTATGTATGTACATGTGTATTGCCTCATAGGCCTATGCCGCCAGTGTCCTGACGCATGAGTCTCAAGGTTTTGGTCTCTTCTGGTTAGAATTTTGGCGATGTGTTAGCTCAGATGTGGAGGTGGTGAATGTCTCTTCATTCTCGAACAACGTTGAGGTTCGCAGCTCAGATATATGTCGAGAACATTATCCTCATTCGCAGCCATGTTTTCTGATGTGTATGTATGTATGTACACGTGTATTGCCACATAGGCCTATGCCGCCAGTATACTGATGCATGAGTCTCTCAGTTTGTTTGTTTTTCCAGTGAGAAATTTGGCAATATTTTGGCTCGGATGTCGAGCTGGTGAGTGTCTCTTCATTCTCGAACAACGTTGAGGCTCGCAGCTCAGATATATGTCGAGAAAATGGTCCTCATTCGCAGCCATGTTTTCTTATGTGTATGGATGTACACGTGTATTGCCTCATAGGCCTATGCCGCCAGTGTCCTGACGCATGAGTCTCACAGTTTTGGTTGTTTCCAGTGAGAAATTTGGAAATATTTTGGCTCAGATGTCGAGCTGGCGAGTGTCTCTTCATTATCGAACTACGTTGAGGTTCGCAGCTCAGATATAAGTTCATAAAATTATCCTCATTCGCAGCCATGTTTTCTTATGTGTATGTATGTACACGTGTATCGCCACATAGGCCTATGGCGCCAGTATCCTGACGCATGAGTCTCTCAGTTTGGGGTTTTTACAGTGAGAAATGTGGCAATATTTTGGCTCGGATGTCGAGCTGGTGAGTGTCTCTTCATTCTCGAACAACGTTGAGGTTCGCAGCTCAGATATATGTTGAGAACATTATCCTCATTCGCAGCCATGTTTTCTGATGTGTATTTATGTACACGTGTATTGCCTCATAGGCCTATGCCGCCAGTATCCTGACGCATGAGTCTCACAGTTTGGTTTTTTTCCAGTGAGAAATTTGAAAAAATATTTTGGCTCAGATGTCGAGCTGGCAAGTGTTTCTTCATTCTCGAACAACGTTGAGGTTCGCAGCTCAGATATAAGTTCATAAAATTATCCTCATTCGCAGCCATGTTTTCTTATGTTTATGCGTGTACAAGTGTATTGCCGCATAGGCCTATGCCGCCAGTGTCCTGACGCATGAGTCTCAAAGTTTTGGTCTCTTCCGTTGAGAATTTGGGCGATATGTTAGCTCAGATGTGGAGGTGGTGAATGTCTCTTCATTCTCCAACAACGTTGAGGTTCGCAGCTCAGATATATGTCGAGAAAAATATCCTCATTCGCAGCCATGTTTTCTGATGTGTATGTATGTACACGTGTATTGCCACATAGGCATATGCCGCCAGTGTCCTGACGCATGAGTCTCAAAGTTTTGGTCTCTTCCGTTGAGAATTTGGGCGATATGTTAGCTCAGATGTGGAGGTGGTGAAAGTCTCTTCATTCTCCAACAACGTTGAGGTTCGCAGCTCAGATATATGTCGAGAAAAATATCCTCATTCGCAGCCATGTTTTCTGATGTGTATGTATGTACAGGTGTATTGCCACATAGGCATATGCCGCCAGTGTCCTGACGCATGAGTCTCTCAGTTTAGGTTTTTTTCCAGTGAGAAATTTGGCAATATTTTGGCTCAGATGTCGAGCTGGTGAGTGTCTCTTCATTCTCGAACAACGTTGAGGTTCGCAGCTCAGATATATGTCGACAAAATTATCCTCATTCGTAGCCATGTTTTCTTATGTGTATGTATGTACATGTGTATTGCCTCATAGGCCTATGCCGCCAGTGTCCTGACGCATGAGTCTCAAGGTTTTGGTCTCTTCCGGTGAGAATGTTGGCGATGTGTTAGCTCAGATGTGGAGGTGGTGAATGTCTCTTCATTCTCGAACAACGTTGAGGTTCGCAGCTCGGAAATATGTCGAGAACATTATCCTCATTCGCAGCCATGTTTTCTGATGTGTATGTATGTATGTACACGTGTATTGCCACATAGGCCTATGCCGCCAGTATACTGACGCATGAGTCTCTCAGTTTGTTTGTTTTTCCAGTGAGAAATTTGGAAATATTTTGGCTCGGATTTCGAGCAGGCGAGTGTCTCTTCATTCTCAAACAACGTTGAGGTTCGCAGCTCAGATATAAGTTCATAAAATTATCCTCATTCGCAGCCATGTTTTCTGATGTGTTTGTATGTACACGTGTATTGCCACATAGGCATATGCCGCCAGTGTCCTGACGCATGAGTCTCTCAGTTTAGGTTTGTTCCAGTGAGAAATTTGGCAATATTTTGGCTCAGATGTCGAGCTGGTGAGTGTCTCTTCATTCTCGAACAACGTTGAGGCTCGCAGCTCAGATATATGTCGACAAAATTATCCTCATTCGTAGCCATGTTTTCCTATGTGTATGTATGTACACGTGTATTACCTCATAGGCCTATGACGCCCGTGTCCTGACGTATGAGTCTCACAGTTTGGGTCTTTTCCAGTGAGAAATTTGGAAATATTTTGTCTCAGATGTCGAGCAGGCGAGTGTCTCTTCATTCTCGAACAACGTTGAGGTTCGCAGCTCAGATATAAGTTCATAAAATTATCCTTATTTGCAGCCATGTTTTCTGATGTGTTTGTATGTACACGTGTATTGCCACGTAGGCATATGCCGCCAGGGTCCTGACGCATGAGTCTCTCAGTTTAGGTTTGTTCCCGTGAGAAATTTGGCAATATTTTGGCTCAGATGTCGAGCTGGTGAGTGTCTCTTCATTCTCGAACAACGTTGAGGTTGGCAGCTCAGATATATGTCGAGAACATTATCCTCATTCGCAGCCATGTTTTATGATGTGTATGTATATTCACATGTATTGCTACATAGGCATATGCCGCCAGTGTCCTGACGCATGAGTCTCTCAGTTTAGGATTGTTCCAGTGAGACATTTGGCAATATTTTGGCTCAGATGTCGAGCTGGTGAGTGTCTCTTCATTCTCGAACAACGTTGAGGTTCGCAGCTCAGATATATATCGAGAACATTATCCTCATTCGCAGCCATGTTTTCTGATGTGTATGTATGTACACGTGTATGGCCACATAGGCCTATGCCGCCAGTATCCTGACGCATGAGTCTCTCAGTTTGGATTTTTTTCAGTGAGAAATTTGGCAATATTTTGGCTCGGATGTCGAGCTGGTGAGTGTCTCTTCATTCTTGAACAACGTTGAGGATCGCAGCTCAGATATATGTCGACAAAATTATCCTCATTCGTAGCCATGTTTTCTTATGCGTATGTATGTACACGTGTATTGCCTCATAGGCCTATGCCGCCAGTGTCCTGACGTATGAGTCTAACAGTTTGGGGTTTTTCCAGTGAGAAATTTGGAAATATTTTGGCTCGGATTTCGAGCAGGCGAGTGTCTCTTCATTCTCAAACAACGTTGAGGTTCGCAGCTCAGATATAAGTTCATAAAATTATCCTCATTCGCAGCCATGTTTTCTGATGTGTATGTATGTACACGTGTATTGTCACATAGGCATATGCCGCCAGTGTCCTGACGCATGAGTCTCTCAGTTTGGTTTTTTTTCCAGTGAGAAATTTGGCAATATTTTGGCTCTGATGTCGAGCTGGCGAGTGTCTCTTCATCTTGGAACTACGTTGAGGTTCGCAGCTCAGATATAAGTTCATAAAATTATCCTCATTCGCAGCCATGTTTTCTTATGTGTATGTATGTACACGTGTATTGCCACATAGGCCTATGGCGCAAGTATCCTGACGCATGAGTCTCTCAGTTTGGGTTTTTTTCAGTGAGAAATGTGGCAATATTTTGGCTCGGATGTCGAGCTGGTGAGTGTCTCTTCATTCTCGAACAACGTTGAGGCTCGCAGCTCAGATATATGTCGACAAAATTATCCTCATTCGTAGCCATGTTTTCCTATGTGTATGTATGTACACGTGTATTGCCACATAGGCCTATGCCGCCAGTATCCTGACGCATGAGTCTCTCAGTTTGGGTTTGTTCCAGTAAGAAATTTGGCAATATTTTGGCTCAGATGTCAAGCTGGTGAGTGTCTCTTCATTCTCGAACAACGTTGAGGTTCGCAGCTCAGATATGTGACGAGAACATTATCCTCATTCGCAGCCATGTTTTCTGATGTGTATGTATGTACACGTGTATTGCCACATAGGCATATGCCGCCAGTGTCCTGACGCATGAGTCTCTCAGTTTGGTTTTTTTTCCAGTGAGAAATTTGGCAATATTTTGGCTCTGATGTCGAGCTGGCGAGTGTCTCTTCATCTTGGAACTACGTTGAGGTTCGCAGCTCAGATATAAGTTCATAAACTTATCCTCATTCGCAGCCATGTTTTCTTATGTGTATGTATGTACACGTGTATTGCCACATAGGCCTATGGCGCCAGTATCCTGACGCATGAGTCTCTCAGTTTGGGGTTTTTCCAGTGAGAAATGTGGCAATATTTTGGCTCGGATGTCGAGCTAGTGAGTGTCTCTTCATTCTCGAACAACGTTGAGGCTCGCAGCTCAGATATATGTCGACAAAATTATCCTCATTCGTAGCCATGTTTTCCTATGTGTATGTATGTACACGTGTATTACCTCATAGGCCTATGCCGCCCGTGTCCTGACGTATGAGTCTCACAGTTTGGGTCTTTTCCAGTGAGAAATTTTGAAATATTTTGTCTCAGATGTCGAGCAGGCGAGTGTCTCTTCATTCTCGAACAACGTTGAGGTTCGCAGCTCAGATATAAGTTCATAAAATTATCCTCATTCGCAGCCATGTTTTCTGATGTGTTTGTATGTACACGTGTATTGCCACATAGGCATATGCCGCCAGGGTCCTGACGCATGAGTCTCTCAGTTTACGTTTGTTCCCGTGAGAAATTTGGCAATATTTTGGCTCAGATGTGGAGCTGGTGAGTGTCTCTTCATTCTCGAACAATGTTGAGGTTGGCAGCTCAGATATATGTCGAGAACATTATCCTCATTCGCAGCCATGTTTTCTGATGTGTATGTATGTACACGTGTATTGCTACATAGGCATATGCCGCCAGTGTCCTGACGCATGAGTCTCTCAGTTTGGGATTGTTCCAGTGAGAAATTTGGCAATATTTTGGCTCAGATGTCGAGCTGGTGAGTGTCTCTTCATTCTCGAACAACGTTGAGGTTCGCAGCTCAGATATATATCGAGAACATTATCCTCATTCGCAGCCATGTTTTCTGATGTGTATGTATGTACACGTGTATTGCCACATAGGCCTATGCCGCCAGTATCCTGACGCATGAGTCTCTCAGTTTGGTTTTTTTTTCCGTGAGAAATTTGGCAATATTTTGGCTCGGATGTCGAGCTGGTGAGTGTCTCTTCATTCTCGAACAACGTTGAGGCTCGCAGCTCAGATATATGTCGACAAAATTATCCTCATTCGTAGCCATGTTTTCCTATGTGTATGTGTGTACACGTGTATTACCTCATAGGCCTATGCCGCCCGTGTCCTGACGTATGAGTCTCACAGTTTGGGTCTTTTCCAGTGAGAAATTTGGAAATATTTTGTCTCAGATGTCGAGCAGGCGAGTGTCTCTTCATTCTCGAACAACGTTGAGGTTCGCAGCTCAGATATAAGTTCATAAAATTATCCTCATTCGCAGCCATGTTTTCTGATGTGTTTGTATGTACACGTGTATTGCCACATAGGCATATGCCGCCAGGGTCCTGACGCATGAGTCTCTCAGTTTAGGTTTGTTCCCGTGAGAAATTTGGCAATATTTTGGCTCAGATGTCGAGCTGGTGAGTGTCTCTTCATTCTCGAACAATGTTGAGGTTGGCAGCTCAGATATATGTCGAGAACATTATCCTCATTCGCAGCCATGTTTTCTGATGTGTATGTATGTACACGTGTATTGCTACATAGGCATATGCCGCCAGTGTCCTGACGCATGAGTCTCTCAGTTTGGGATTGTTGCAGTGAGAAATTTGGCAATATTTTGGCTCAGATGTCGAGCTGGTGAGTGTCTCTTCATTCTCGAACAACGTTGAGGTTCGCAGCTCAGATATATATCGAGAACATTATCCTCATTCGCAGCCATGTTTTCTGATGTGTATGTATGTACACGTGTATTGCCACATAGGCCTATGCCGCCAGTATCCTGACGCATGAGTCTCTCAGTTTGGTTTTTTTTCAGTGAGAAATTTGGCAATATTTTGGCTCGGATGTCGAGCTGGTGAGTGTCTCTTCATTCTCGAACAACGTTGAGGCTCGCAGCTCAGATATATGTCGACAAAATTATCCTCATTCGTAGCCATGTTTTCCTATGTGTATGTGTGTACACGTGTATTACCTCATAGGCCTATGCCGCCCGTGTCCTGACGTATGAGTCTCACAGTTTGGGTCTTTTCCAGTGAGAAATTTGGAAATATTTTGTCTCAGATGTCGAGCAGGCGAGTGTCATTCTCGAACAACGTTGAGGTTCGCAGCTCTGATATAAGTTCATAAAATTATCCTCATTCGCAGCCATGTTTTCTGATGTGTTTGTATGTACACGTGTATTGCCACATAGGCATATGCCGCCAGGGTCCTGACGCATGAGTCTCTCAGTTTAGGTTGGTTCCCGTGAGAAATTTGGCAATATTTTGGCTCAGATGTCGAGCTGGTGAGTGTCTCTTCATTCTCGAACAACGTTGAGGTTGGCAGCTCAGATATATGTCGAGAACATTATTCTCATTCGCAGCCATGTTTTCTGATGTGTATGTATGTACACGTGTATTGCCACTTAGGCCTATGCCGCCAGTATCCTGACGCATGAGTCTCTCAGTTTGGGTTTGTTCCAGTGAGAAATTTGGCAATATTTTGGCTCAGATGTCGAGCTGGTGAGTGTCTCTTCATTCTCGAACAACGTTGAGGTTCGCAGCTCAGATATGTGACGAGAACATTATCCTCATTCGCAGCCATGTTTTCTGATGTGTATGTATGTACACGTGTATTGCTACATAGGCATATGCCGCCAGTGTCCTGACGCATGAGTCTCTCAGTTTAGGATTGTTCCAGTGAGAAATTTGGCAATATTTTGGCTCAGATGTCGAGCTGGTGAGTGTCTCTTCATTCTCGAACAACGTTGAGGTTCGCAGCTCAGATATATATCGAGAACATTATCCTCATTCGCAGCCATGTTTTCTGATGTGTATGTATGTACACGTGTATTGCCACATAGGCCTATGCCGCCAGTATCCTGACGCATGAGTCTCTCAGTTTGGTTGTTTTTCAGTGAGAAATTTGGCAATATTTTGGCTCGGATGTCGAGCTGGTGAGTGTCTCTTCATTCTCGAACAACGTTGAGGCTCGCAGCTCAGATATATGTCGACAAAATTATCCTCATTCGTAGCCATGTTTTCCTATGTGTATGTGTGTACACGTGTATTACCTCATAGGCCTATGCCGCCCGTGTCCTGACGTATGAGTCTCACAGTTTGGGTCTTTTCCAGTGAGAAATTTGGAAATATTTTGTCTCAGATGTCGAGCAGGCGAGTGTCTCTTCATTCTCGAACAACGTTGAGGTTCGCAGCTCTGATATAAGTTCATAAAATTATCATCATTCGCAGCCATGTTTTCTGATGTGTTTGTATGTACACGTGTATTGCCACATAGGCATATGCCGCCAGGGTTCTGACGCATGAGTCGCTCAGTTTAGGTTGGTTCCCGTGAGAAATTTGGCAATATTTTGGCTCAGATGTCGAGCTGGTGAGTGTCTCTTCATTCTCGAACAACGTTGAGGTTGGCAGCTCAGATATATATCGAGAACATTATCCTCATTCGCAGCCATGTTTTCTGATGTGTATGTATGTACACGTGTATTGCCACATAGGCCTATGCCGCCAGTATCCTGACGCATGAGTCTCTCAGTTTGGTTGTTTTTCAGTGAGAAATTTGGCAATATTTTGGCTCGGATGTCGAGCTGGTGAGTGTCTCTTCATTCTCGAACAACGTTGAGGCTCGCAGCTCAGATATATGTCGACAAAATTATCCTCATTCGTAGCCATTTTTTCCTATGTGTATGTGTGTACACGTGTATTACCTCATAGGCCTATGCCGCCCGTGTCCTGACGTATGAGTCTCACAGTTTGGGTCTTTTCCAGTGAGAAATTTGGAAATATTTTGTCTCAGATGTCGAGCAGGCGAGTGTCTCTTCATTCTCGAACAACGTTGAGGTTCGCAGCTCTGATATAAGTTCATAAAATTATCATCATTCGCAGCCATGTTTTCTGATGTGTTTGTATGTACACGTGTATTGCCACATAGGCATATGCCGCCAGGGTTCTGACGCATGAGTCTCTCAGTTTAGGTTGGTTCCCGTGAGAAATTTGGCAATATTTTGGCTCAGATGTCGAGCTGGTGAGTGTCTCTTCATTCTCGAACAACGTTGAGGTTGGCAGCTCAGATATATGTCGAGAACATTATTCTCATTCGCAGCCATGTTTTCTGATGTGTATGTATGTACACGTGTATTGCCACATAGGCCTATGCCGCCAGTATCCTGACGCATGAGTCTCTCAGTTTGGGTTTGTTCCAGTGAGAAATTTGGCAATATTTTGGCTCAGATGTCGAGCTGGTGAGTGTCTCTTCATTCTCGAATAACGTTGAGGTTCGCAGCTCAGATATGTGACGAGAACATTCTCCTCATTCGCAGCCATGTTTTCTGATGTGTATGTATGTACACGTGCATTGCCACATAGGCATATGCCGCAAGTGTCCTGACGCATGAGTCCCTCAGTTTGGTTTTTTTTCCAGTGGAAAATTTGGCAATATTTTGGCTCTGATGTCGAGCTGGTGAGTGTCTCTTCATCTTGGAACTACGTTGAGGTTCGCAGCTCAGATATAAGTTCATAAACTTATCCTCATTTGCAGCCATGTTTTCTTATGTGTATGTATGTACACGTGTATTGCCACATAGGCCTATGTCGCCAGTATCCTGACGCATGAGTCTCTCAGTTTGGGGTTTTTCCAGTGAGAAATGTGGCAATATTTTGGCTCGGATGTCGAGCTGGTGAGTGTCTCTTCATTCTCGAACAACGTTGAGGCTCGAAGCTCAGATATATGTCGACAAAATTATCCTCATTCGTAGCCATGTTTTCCTATGTGTATGTATGTACACGTGTATTACCTCATAGGCCTATGCCGCCCGTGTCCTGACGTATGAGTCTCACAGTTTGGGTCTTTTCCAGTGAGAAATTTGGAAATATTTTGTCTCAGATGTCGAGCAGGCGAGTGTCTCTTCATTCTCGAACAACGTTGAGGTTCGCAGCTCAGATATAAGTTCATAAAATTATCCTCATTCGCAGCCATGTTTTCTGATGTGTTTGTATGTACATGTGTATTGCCACATAGGCATATGCCGCCAGGGTCCTGACGCATGAGTCTCTCAGTTTAGGTTTGTTTCCGTGAGAAATTTGGCAATATTTTGGCTCAGATGTCGAGCTGGTGAGTGTCTCTTCATTCTCGAACAACGTTGAGGTTGGCAGCTCAGATATATGTCGAGAACATTATCCTCATTCGCAGCCATGTTTTCTGATGTGTATATATATACACGTGTATTGCTACATAGGCATATGCCGCCAGTGTCCTGACGCATGAGTCTCTCAGTTTAGGATTGTTCCAGTGAGAAATTTGGCAATATTTTGGCTCAGATGTCGAGCTGGTGAGTGTCTCTTCATTCTCGAACAACGTTGAGGTTCGCAGCTCAGATATATATCGAGAACATTATCCTCATTCGCAGCCATGTTTTCTGATGTGTATGTATGTACACGTGTATTGCCACATAGGCCTATGCCGCCAGTATCCTGACGCATGAGTCTCTCAGTTTGGATTTTTTTCAGTGAGAAATTTGGCAATATTTTGGCTCAGATGTCGAGCTGGTGAGTGTCTCTTCATTCTCGAACAACGTTGAGGATCGCTGTTCAGATATATGTCGACAAAATTATCCTCATTCGTAGCCATGTTTTCTTATGTGTATGTATGTACACGTGTATTGCCTCATAGGCCTATGCCGCCAGTGTCCTGACGTATGAGTCTAACAGTTTGGGGTTTTTCCAGTGAGAAATTTGGAAATATTTTGGCTCAGATTTCGAGCAGGCGAGTGTATCTTCATTCTCAAACAACGTTGAGGTTCGCAGCTCAGATATAAGTTTATACAATTATCCTCATTCGCAGCCATGTTTTCTGATGTGTTTGTATGTACACGTGTATTGCCACATAGGCATATGCCGCCAGTGTCCTGACGCATGAGTCTCTCAGTTTAGGTTTGTTCCAGTGAGAAATTTGGCAATATTTTGGCTCAGATGTCGAGCTGGTGAGTGTCTCTTCATTCTCGAACAACGTTGAGGTTCGCAGCTCAGATATATATCAAGAACATTATCCTCATTCGCAGCCATGTTTTCTGATGTGTATGTATGTACACGTGTATTGCCACATAGGCCTATGCCGCCAGTATCCTGACGTATGAGTCTAACAGTTTGGGGTTTTTCCAGTGAGAAATTTGGAAATATTTTGGCTCAGATTTCGAGCAGGCGAGTGTATCTTCATTCTCAAACAACGTTGAGGTTCGCAGCTCAGATATAAGTTTATAAAATTATCCTCATTCGCAGCCATGTTTTCTGATGTGTTTGTATGTACACGTGTATTGCCACATAGGCATATGCCGCCAGTGTCCTGACGCATGAGTCTCTCAGTTTAGGTTTGTTCCAGTGAGAAATTTGGCAATATTTTGGCTCAGATGTCGAGCTGGTGAGTGTCTCTTCATTCTCGAACAACGTTGAGGTTCGCAGCTCAGATATATATCAAGAACATTATCCTCATTCGCAGCCATGTTTTCTGATGTGTATGTATGTACACGTGTATTGCCACATAGGCCTATGCCGCCAGTATCCTGACGCATGAGTCTCTCAGTTTGGGTTTGTTCCAGTGAGAAATTTGGCAATATTTTGGCTCAGATGTCGAGCTGGTGAGTGTCTCTTCATTCTCGAACAACGTTGAGGTTCGCAGCTCAGATATGTGACGAGAACATTATCCTCATTCGCAGCCATGTTTTCTGATGTGTATGTATGTACACGTGTATTGCCACATAGGCATATGCCGCCAGTGTCCTGACGCATGAGTCTCTTAGTTTGGTTTTTTTTCCAGTGAGAAATTTGGCAATATTTTGGCTCTGATGTCGAGCTGGCGAGTGTCTCTTCATTTTGGAACTACGTTGAGGTTCGCAGCTCAGATATAAGTTCATAAAATTATCCTCATTCGCAGCCATGTTTTCTGATGTGTTTGTATGTACACGTGTATTGCCACATAGGCATATGCCGCCAGGGTCCTGACGCATGAGTCTCTCAGTTTAGGTTGGTTCCCGTGAGAAATTTGGCAATATTTTGGCTCAGATGTCGAGCTGGTGAGTGTCTCTTCATTCTCGAACAACGTTGAGGTTGGCAGCTCAGATATATGTCGAGAACATTATTCTCATTTGCAGCCATGTTTTCTGATGTGTATGTATGTACACGTGTATTGCCACATAGGCCTATGCCGCCAGTATCCTGACGCATGAGTCTCTCAGTTTGGGTTTGTTCCAGTGAGAAATTTGGCAATATTTTGGCTCAGATGTCGAGCTGGTGAGTGTCTCTTCATTCTCGAACAACGTTGAGGTTCGCAGCTCAGATATGTGACGAGAACATTATCCTCATTCGCAGCCATGTTTTCTGATGTGTATGTATGTACACGTGTATTGCTACATAGGCATATGCCGCCAGTGTCCTGACGCATGAGTCTCTCAGTTTAGGATTGTTCCAGTGAGAAATTTGGCAATATTTTGGCTCAGATGTCGAGCTGGTGAGTGTCTCTTCATTCTCGAACAACGTTGAGGTTCGCAGCTCAGATATATATCGAGAACATTATCCTCATTCGCAGCCATGTTTTCTGATGTGTATGTATGTACACGTGTATTGCCACATAGGCCTATGCCGCCAGTATCCTGACGCATGAGTCTCTCAGTTTGGTTGTTTTTCAGTGAGAAATTTGGCAATATTTTGGCTCGGATGTCGAGCTGGTGAGTGTCTCTTCATTCTCGAACAACGTTGAGGCTCGCAGCTCAGATATATGTCGACAAAATTATCCTCATTCGTAGCCATGTTTTCCTATGTGTATGTGTGTACACGTGTATTACCTCATAGGCCTATGCCGCCCGTGTCCTGACGTATGAGTCTCACAGTTTGGGTCTTTTCCAGTGAGAAATTTGGAAATATTTTGTCTCAGATGTCGAGCAGGCGAGTGTCTCTTCATTCTCGAACAACGTTGAGGTTCGCAGCTCTGATATAAGTTCATAAAATTATCATCATTCGCAGCCATGTTTTCTGATGTGTTTGTATGTACACGTGTATTGCCACATAGGCATATGCCGCCAGGGTTCTGACGCATGAGTCTCTCAGTTTAGGTTGGTTCCCGTGAGAAATTTGGCAATATTTTGGCTCAGATGTCGAGCTGGTGAGTGTCTCTTCATTCTCGAACAACGTTGAGGTTGGCAGCTCAGATATATATCGAGAACATTATCCTCATTCGCAGCCATGTTTTCTGATGTGTATGTATGTACACGTGTATTGCCACATAGGCCTATGCCGCCAGTATCCTGACGCATGAGTCTCTCAGTTTGGTTGTTTTTCAGTGAGAAATTTGGCAATATTTTGGCTCGGATGTCGAGCTGGTGAGTGTCTCTTCATTCTCGAACAACGTTGAGGCTCGCAGCTCAGATATATGTCGACAAAATTATCCTCATTCGTAGCCATTTTTTCCTATGTGTATGTGTGTACACGTGTATTACCTCATAGGCCTATGCCGCCCGTGTCCTGACGTATGAGTCTCACAGTTTGGGTCTTTTCCAGTGAGAAATTTGGAAATATTTTGTCTCAGATGTCGAGCAGGCGAGTGTCTCTTCATTCTCGAACAACGTTGAGGTTCGCAGCTCTGATATAAGTTCATAAAATTATCATCATTCGCAGCCATGTTTTCTGATGTGTTTGTATGTACACGTGTATTGCCACATAGGCATATGCCGCCAGGGTTCTGACGCATGAGTCTCTCAGTTTAGGTTGGTTCCCGTGAGAAATTTGGCAATATTTTGGCTCAGATGTCGAGCTGGTGAGTGTCTCTTCATTCTCGAACAACGTTGAGGTTGGCAGCTCAGATATATGTCGAGAACATTATTCTCATTCGCAGCCATGTTTTCTGATGTGTATGTATGTACACGTGTATTGCCACATAGGCCTATGCCGCCAGTATCCTGACGCATGAGTCTCTCAGTTTGGGTTTGTTCCAGTGAGAAATTTGGCAATATTTTGGCTCAGATGTCGAGCTGGTGAGTGTCTCTTCATTCTCGAATAACGTTGAGGTTCGCAGCTCAGATATGTGACGAGAACATTCTCCTCATTCGCAGCCATGTTTTCTGATGTGTATGTATGTACACGTGCATTGCCACATAGGCATATGCCGCAAGTGTCCTGACGCATGAGTCCCTCAGTTTGGTTTTTTTTCCAGTGGAAAATTTGGCAATATTTTGGCTCTGATGTCGAGCTGGTGAGTGTCTCTTCATCTTGGAACTACGTTGAGGTTCGCAGCTCAGATATAAGTTCATAAACTTATCCTCATTTGCAGCCATGTATTCTTATGTGTATGTATGTACACGTGTATTGCCACATAGGCCTATGTCGCCAGTATCCTGACGCATGAGTCTCTCAGTTTGGGGTTTTTCCAGTGAGAAATGTGGCAATATTTTGGCTCGGATGTCGAGCTGGTGAGTGTCTCTTCATTCTCGAACAACGTTGAGGCTCGAAGCTCAGATATATGTCGACAAAATTATCCTCATTCGTAGCCATGTTTTCCTATGTGTATGTATGTACACGTGTATTACCTCATAGGCCTATGCCGCCCGTGTCCTGACGTATGAGTCTCACAGTTTGGGTCTTTTCCAGTGAGAAATTTGGAAATATTTTGTCTCAGATGTCGAGCAGGCGAGTGTCTCTTCATTCTCGAACAACGTTGAGGTTCGCAGCTCAGATATAAGTTCATAAAATTATCCTCATTCGCAGCCATGTTTTCTGATGTGTTTGTATGTACATGTGTATTGCCACATAGGCATATGCCGCCAGGGTCCTGACGCATGAGTCTCTCAGTTTAGGTTTGTTTCCGTGAGAAATTTGGCAATATTTTGGCTCAGATGTCGAGCTGGTGAGTGTCTCTTCATTCTCGAACAACGTTGAGGTTGGCAGCTCAGATATATGTCGAGAACATTATCCTCATTCGCAGCCATGTTTTCTGATGTGTATATATATACACGTGTATTGCTACATAGGCATATGCCGCCAGTGTCCTGACGCATGAGTCTCTCAGTTTAGGATTGTTCCAGTGAGAAATTTGGCAATATTTTGGCTCAGATGTCGAGCTGGTGAGTGTCTCTTCATTCTCGAACAACGTTGAGGTTCGCAGCTCAGATATATATCGAGAACATTATCCTCATTCGCAGCCATGTTTTCTGATGTGTATGTATGTACACGTGTATTGCCACATAGGCCTATGCCGCCAGTATCCTGACGCATGAGTCTCTCAGTTTGGATTTTTTTCAGTGAGAAATTTGGCAATATTTTGGCTCAGATGTCGAGCTGGTGAGTGTCTCTTCATTCTCGAACAACGTTGAGGATCGCTGTTCAGATATATGTCGACAAAATTATCCTCATTCGTAGCCATGTTTTCTTATGTGTATGTATGTACACGTGTATTGCCTCATAGGCCTATGCCGCCAGTGTCCTGACGTATGAGTCTAACAGTTTGGGGTTTTTCCAGTGAGAAATTTGGAAATATTTTGGCTCAGATTTCGAGCAGGCGAGTGTATCTTCATTCTCAAACAACGTTGAGGTTCGCAGCTCAGATATAAGTTTATACAATTATCCTCATTCGCAGCCATGTTTTCTGATGTGTTTGTATGTACACGTGTATTGCCACATAGGCATATGCCGCCAGTGTCCTGACGCATGAGTCTCTCAGTTTAGGTTTGTTCCAGTGAGAAATTTGGCAATATTTTGGCTCAGATGTCGAGCTGGTGAGTGTCTCTTCATTCTCGAACAACGTTGAGGTTCGCAGCTCAGATATATATCAAGAACATTATCCTCATTCGCAGCCATGTTTTCTGATGTGTATGTATGTACACGTGTATTGCCACATAGGCCTATGCCGCCAGTATCCTGACGTATGAGTCTAACAGTTTGGGGTTTTTCCAGTGAGAAATTTGGAAATATTTTGGCTCAGATTTCGAGCAGGCGAGTGTATCTTCATTCTCAAACAACGTTGAGGTTCGCAGCTCAGATATAAGTTTATAAAATTATCCTCATTCGCAGCCATGTTTTCTGATGTGTTTGTATGTACACGTGTATTGCCACATAGGCATATGCCGCCAGTGTCCTGACGCATGAGTCTCTCAGTTTAGGTTTGTTCCAGTGAGAAATTTGGCAATATTTTGGCTCAGATGTCGAGCTGGTGAGTGTCTCTTCATTCTCGAACAACGTTGAGGTTCGCAGCTCAGATATATATCAAGAACATTATCCTCATTCGCAGCCATGTTTTCTGATGTGTATGTATGTACACGTGTATTGCCACATAGGCCTATGCCGCCAGTATCCTGACGCATGAGTCTCTCAGTTTGGGTTTGTTCCAGTGAGAAATTTGGCAATATTTTGGCTCAGATGTCGAGCTGGTGAGTGTCTCTTCATTCTCGAACAACGTTGAGGTTCGCAGCTCAGATATGTGACGAGAACATTATCCTCATTCGCAGCCATGTTTTCTGATGTGTATGTATGTACACGTGTATTGCCACATAGGCATATGCCGCCAGTGTCCTGACGCATGAGTCTCTTAGTTTGGTTTTTTTTCCAGTGAGAAATTTGGCAATATTTTGGCTCTGATGTCGAGCTGGCGAGTGTCTCTTCATTTTGGAACTACGTTGAGGTTCGCAGCTCAGATATAAGTTCATAAAATTATCCTCATTCGCAGCCATGTTTTCTGATGTGTATGTATGTACACGTGTATTGCCACATAGGCCTATGCCGCCAGTATCCTGACGCATGAGTCTCTCAGTTTGGATTTTTTTCAGTGAGAAATTTGGCAATATTTTGGCTCGGATGTCGAGCTGGTGAGTGTCTCTTCATTCTCGAACAACGTTGAGGATCGCAGCTCAGATATATGTCGACAAAATTATCCTCATTCGTAGCCATGTTTTCTTATGTGTATGTATGTACACGTGTATTGCCTCATAGGCCTATGCCGCCAGTGTCCTGACGTATGAGTCTAACAGTTTGGGGTATTTCCAGTGAGAAATTTGGAAATATTTTGGCTCAGATTTCGAGCAGGCGAGTGTCTCTTCATTCTCAAACAACGTTGAGGTTCGCAGCTCAGATATAAGTTCATAAAATTATCCTCATTCGCAGCCATGTTTTCTGATGTGTTTGTATGTACACGTGTATTGCCACATAGGCATATGCCGCCAGTGTCCTGACGCATGAGTCTCTCAGTTTAGGTTTGTTCCAGTGAGAAATTTGGCAATATTTTGGCTCAGATGTCGAGCTGGTGAGTGTATCTTCATTCTCGAACAACGTTGAGGTTCGCAGCTCAGATATATATCAAGAACATTATCCTCATTCGCAGCCATGTTTTCTGATGTGTATGTATGTACACGTGTATTGCCACATAGGCCTATGCCGCCAGTATCCTGACGTATGAGTCTAACAGTTTGGGGTTTTTCCAGTGAGAAATTTGGAAATATTTTGGCTCAGATTTCGAGCAGGCGAGTGTATCTTCATTCTCAAACAACGTTGAGGTTCGCAGCTCAGATATAAGTTTATAAAATTATCCTCATTCGCAGCCATGTTTTCTGATGTGTTTGTATGTACACGTGTATTGCCACATAGGCATATGCCGCCAGTGTCCTGACGCATGAGTCTCTCAGTTTAGGTTTGTTCCAGTGAGAAATTTGGCAATATTTTGGCTCAGATGTCGAGCTGGTGAGTGTCTCTTCATTCTCGAACAACGTTGAGGTTCGCAGCTCAGATATATATCAAGAACATTATCCTCATTCGCAGCCATGTTTTCTGATGTGTATGTATGTACACGTGTATTGCCACATAGGCCTATGCCGCCAGTATCCTGACGCATGAGTCTCTCAGTTTGGGTTTGTTCCAGTGAGAAATTTGGCAATATTTTGGCTCAGATGTCGAGCTGGTGAGTGTCTCTTCATTCTCGAACAACGTTGAGGTTCGCAGCTCAGATATGTGACGAGAACATTATCCTCATTCGCAGCCATGTTTTCTGATGTGTATGTATGTACACGTGTATTGCCACATAGGCATATGCCGCCAGTGTCCTGACGCATGAGTCTCTTAGTTTGGTTTTTTTTCCAGTGAGAAATTTGGCAATATTTTGGCTCTGATGTCGAGCTGGCGAGTGTCTCTTCATCTTGGAACTACGTTGAGGTTCGCAGCTCAGATATAAGTTCATAAAATTATCCTCCTTCGCAGCCATGTTTTCTGATGTGTATGTATGTACACGTGTATTGCCACATAGGCCTATGCCGCCAGTATCCTGACGCATGAGTCTCTCAGTTTGGATTTTTTTCAGTGAGAAATTTGGCAATATTTTGGCTCGGATGTCGAGCTGGTGAGTGTCTCTTCATTCTCGAACAACGTTGAGGATCGCAGCTCAGATATATGTCGACAAAATTATCCTTATTCGTAGCCATGTTTTCTTATGTGTATGTATGTACACGTGTATTGCCTCATAGGCCTATGCCGCCAGTGTCCTGACGTATGAGTCTAACAGTTTGGGGTTTTTCCAGTGAGAAATTTGGAAATATTTTGGCTCAGATTTCGAGCAGGCGAGTGTCTCTTCATTCTCAAACAACGTTGAGGTTCGCAGCTCAGATATAAGTTCATAAAATTATCCTCATTCGCAGCCATGTTTTCTGATGTGTTTGTATGTACACGTGTATTGCCACATAGGCATATGCCGCCAGTGTCCTGACGCATGAGTCTCTCAGTTTAGGTTTGTTCCAGTGAGAAATTTGGCAATATTTTGGCTCAGATGTCGAGCTGGTGAGTGTCTCTTCATTCTCGAACAACGTTGAGGCTCGCAGCTCAGATATATGTCGACAAAATTATCCTCATTCGTAGCCATGTTTTCCTATGTGTATGTATGTACACGTGTATTACCTCATAGGCCTATGCCGCCCGTGTCCTGACGTATGAGTCTCACAGTTTGGGTCTTTTCCAGTGAGAAATTTGGAAATATTTTGTCTCAGATGTCGAGCAGGCGAGTGTCTCTTCATTCTCGAACAACGTTGAGGTTCGCAGCTCAGATATAAGTTCATAAAATTATCCTCATTCGCAGCCATGTTTTCTGATGTGTTTGTATGTACACGTGTATTGCCACGTAGGCATATGCCGCCAGGGTCCTGACGCATGAGTCTCTCAGTTTAGGTTTGTTCCCGTGAGAAATTTGGCAATATTTTGGCTCAGATGTCGAGCTGGTGAGTGTCTCTTCATTCTCGAACAACGTTGAGGTTGGCAGCTCAGATATATGTCGAGAACATTATCCTCATTCGCAGCCATGTTTTATGATGTGTATGTATATACACGTGTATTGCTACATAGGCATATGCCGCCAGTGTCCTGACGCATGAGTCTCTCAGTTTAGGTTTGTTCCAGTGAGAAATTTGGCAATATTTTGGCTCAGATGTCGAGCTGGTGAGTGTCTCTTCATTCTCGAACAACCTTGAGGTTCGCAGCTCAGATATGTGTCGAGAACATTATCCTCATTCGCAGCCATGTTTTCTGATGTGTATGTATGTACACGTGTATTGTCACATAGACATATGCCGCCAGTGTCCTGACGCATGAGTCTCTCAGTTTGGTTTTTTTTCCAGTGAGAAATTTGGCAATATTTTGCCTCTGATGTTGATCTGGCGAGTGTCTCTTCATCTTGGAATTACGTTGAGGTTCGCAGCTCAGATATAAGTTCATAAAATTATCCTCATTCGCAGTCATGTTTTCTTATGTGTATGTATGTACACGAGTATTGCCACATAGGCCTATGGCGCCAGTATCCTGACGCATGAGTCTCTCAGTTTGGGGTTTTTCCAGTGAGAAATGTGGCAATATTTTGGCTCGGATGTCAAGCTAGTGAGTGTTTCTTCATTCTCGAACAACGTTGAGGTTCGCAGCTCAGATATATATCGAGAACATTATCCTCATTCGCAGCCATGTTTTCTGATGTGTATGTATGTACACGTGTATTGCCACATAGGCCTATGCCGCCAGTATCCTGACGCATGAGTCTCTCAGTTTGGGTTTGTTCCAGTGAGAAATTTGGCAATATTTTGGCTCAGATGTCGAGCTGGTGAGTGTCTCTTCATTCTCGAACAACGTTGAGGTTCGCAGCTCAGATATGTGACGAGAACATTCTCCTCATTCGCAGCCATGTTTTCTGATGTGTATGTATGTACACGTGCATTGCCACATAGGCATATGCCGCCAGTGTCCTGACGCATGAGTCTCTCAGTTTGGTTTTTTTTCCAGTGAGAAATTTGGCAATATTTTGGCTCTGATGTCGAGCTGGCGAGTTTCTCTTCATCTTGGAACTACGTTGAGGTTCGCAGATCAGATATAAGTTCATAAACTTATCCTCATTCGCAGCCATGTTTTCTTATGTGTATGTATGTACACGTGTATTGCCACATAGGCCTATGGCGCCAGTATCCTGACGCATGAGTCTCTCAGTTTGGGGTTTTTCCAGTGAGAAATGTGGCAATATTTTGGCTCGGATGTCGAGCTGGTGAGTGTCTCTTCATTCTCGAACAACGTTGAGGCTCGCAGCTCAGATATATGTCGACAAAATTATCCTCATTCGTAGCCATGTTTTCCTATGTGTATGTATGTACACGTGTATTACCTCATAGGCCTATGCCGCCCGTGTCCTGACGTATGAGTCTCACAGTTTGGGTCTTTTCCAGTGAGAAATTTGGAAATATTTTGGCTCAGATGTCGAGCTGGTGAGTGTCTCTTCATTCTCGAACAACGTTGAGGTTCGCAGCTCAGATATAAGTTCATAAAATTATCCTCATTCGCAGCCATGTTTTCTGATGTGTTTGTATGTACATGTGTATTGCCACATAGGCATATGCCGCCAGGGTCCTGACGCATGAGTCTCTCAGTTTAGGTTTGTTCCCGTGAGAAATTTGGCAATATTTTGGCTCAGATGTCGAGCTGGTGAGTGTCTCTTCATTCTCGAACAACGTTGAGGTTGGCAGCTCAGATATATGTCGAGAACATTATCCTCATTCGCAGCCATGTTTTCTGATGTGTATATATATACACGTGTATTGCTACATAGGCATATGCCGCCAGTGTCCTGACGCATGAGTCTCTCAGTTTAGGATTGTTCCAGTGAGAAATTTGGCAATATTTTGGCTCAGATGTCGAGCTGGTGAGTGTCTCTTCATTCTCGAACAACGTTGAGGTTCGCAGCTCAGATATATATCGAGAACATTATCCTCATTCGCAGCCATGTTTTCTGATGTGTATGTATGTACACGTGTATTGCCTCATAGGCCTATGCCGCCAGTGTCCTGACGTATGAGTCTAACAGTTTGGGGTTTTTCCAGTGAGAAATTTGGAAATATTTTGGCTCAGATGTCGAGCTGGTGAGTGTCTCTTCATTCTCGAAAAACGTTGAGGTTCGCAGCTCAGATATGTGTCGAGAACATTATCCTCATTCGCAGCCATGTTTTCTGATGTGTATGTATGTACACGTGTATTGTCACTTAGGCATATGCCGCCAGTGTCCTGACGCATGAGTCTCTCAGTTTGGTTTTTTTTTCAGTGAGAAATTTGGCAATATTTTGGCTCTGATGTCGAGCTGGCGAGTGTCTCTTCATCTTGGAACTACGTTGAGGTTCGCAGCTCAGATATAAGTTCATAAAATTATCCTCATTCGCAGCCATGTTTTCTTATGTGTATGTATGTACACGTGTATTGCCACATAGGCCTATGGCGCCAGTATCCTGACGCATGAGTCTCTCAGTTTGGGGTTTTTCCAGTGAGAAATGTGACAATATTTTGGCTCGGATGTCGAGCTGGTGAGTGTCTCTTCATTCTCGAACAACGTTGAGGCTCGCAGCTCAGATATATGTCGACAAAATTATCCTCATTCGTAGCCATGTTTTCCTATGTGTATGTATGTACACGTGTATTGCCACATAGGCCTATGCCGCCAGTATCCTGACGCATGAGTCTCTCAGTTTGGGTTTGTTCCAGTGAGAAATTTGGCAATATTTTGGCTCAGATGTCGAGCTGGTGAGTGTCTCTTCATTCTCGAACAACGTTGAGGTTCGCAGCTCAGATATGTGACGAGAACATTATCCTCATTCGCAGCCATGTTTTCTGATGTGTATGTATGTACACGTGTATTGCCACATAGGCATATGCCGCCAGTGTCCTGACGCATGAGTCTCTCAGTTTGGGTTTTTTTCCAGTAAGAAATTTGGCAATATTTTGTCTCAGATGTCGAGCAGGCGAGTGTCTCTTCATTCTCGAACATAGTTGAGGTTCGCAGCTCAGATATAAGTTCATAAAATTATCCTCATTCGAAGCCATGTTTTCTGATGTGTTTGTATGTACACGTGTATTGCCACATAGGCATATGCCGCCAGGGTCCTGACGCATGAGTCTCTCAGTTTAGGTTTGTTCCCGTGAGAAATTTGGCAATATTTTGGCTCAGATGTCGAGCTGGTGAGTGTCTCTTCATTCTCGAACAACGTTGAGGTTGGCAGCTCAGATATATGACGAGAACATTATCCTCATTCGCAGCCATGTTTTCTTATGTGTATGTATGTACACGTGTATTGCCTCATAGGCCTATGCCGCCAGTGTCCTGACGTATGAGTCTAACAGTTTGGGTTTTTTCCAGTGAGAAATTTGGAAATATTTTGGCTCAGATTTCGAGCAGGCGAGTGTCTCTTCATTCTCAAACAACGTTGAGTTTCGCAGCTCAGATATAAGTTCATAAAATTATCCTCATTCGCAGCCATGTTTTCTGATGTGTATGTATGTACACGTGTATTGCCACATAGGCATATGCCGCCAGTGTCCTGACGCATGAGTCTCTCAGTTTGGTTTTTTTTCCAGTGAGAAATTTGGCAATATTTTGGCTCGGATGTCGAGCTGGTGAGTGTCTCTTCATACTCGAACAACGTTGAGGATCGCAGCTCAGATATATGTTGACAACATTATTCTCATTCGTAGCAATGTTTTCTTATGTGTTTGTATGTACACGTGTATTGCCTCATAGGCATATGCCGCCAGTGTCCCGACGCATGAGTCTCTCAGTTTAGGTTTGTTCCAGTGAGCAATTTGGCAATATTTTGGCTCAGATGTCGAGCTGGTGAGTGTCCCTTCATTCTCGAACAACGTTGAGGTTCGCAGCTCAGATAGATGTCGTGAAAATTGTGCTCATTCGCAGCCATGTTTTCTTATGTGTATGTATGTACACGTGTATTGCCTCATAGGCCTATGCCGCCAGTGTTCTGACGCATGAGTCTCAAAGTTTTGGTCTCTTCCGGTTAGAATTTTGGCGATGTGTTAGCTCAGATGTGGAGGTGGTGAATGTCTCTTCATTCTCGAACAACGTTGAGGTTCGCAGCTCAGATATATGTCGAGAACATTATCCTCATTCGCAGCCATGTTTTCTGATTTGTATGTATGTACACGTGTATTGCCACATAGGCCTATGCCGCCAGTATACTGACGCATGAGTCTCTCAGTTTGTTTGTTTTTCCAGTGAGAAATTTGGCAATATTTTGGCTCGGATGTCGAGCTGGTGAGTGTCTCTTCATTCTCGAACTACGTTGAGGCTCGCAGCTCAAATATATGTCGAGAAAATGGTCCTCATTCGCAGCCATGTTTTCTTATGTGTATGGATGTACACGTGTATTGCCTCATAGGCCTATGCCGCCAGTGTCCTGACGCATGAGTCTCACAGTTTTGGTTTTTTCCAGTGAGAAATTTGGAAATATTTTGGCTCAGATGTCGAGCTGGCGAGTGTCTCTACATTCTCGAACTACGTTGAGGTTCGCAGCTCAGATATAAGTTCATAAAATTATCCTCATTCGCAGCCATGTTTTCTTATGTTTATGCGTGTACACGTGTATTGCCGCATAGGCCTATGCCGCTAGTGTCCTGACGCATGAGTCTCAAAGTTTTGGTCTCTTCCGGTGAGAATGTTTGGCGATATGTTAGCTCAGATGTGGAGGTGGTGAATGTCTCTTTATTCTCCAACAACGTTGAGGTTCGCAGCTCAGATATATGTCGAGAAAAATATCCTCATTCGCAGCCATGTTTTCTGATGTGTTTGTATGTACACGTGTATTGCCACATAGGCATATGCCGCCAGTGTCCTGACGCATGAGTTTCTCAGTTTAGGTTTGTTCCAGTGAGCAATTTGGCAATATTTTGGCTCAGATGTCGAGCTGGTGAGTGTCCCTTCATTCTCGAACACTGTTGAGGTTCGCAGCTCAGATATATGTCGTGAAGATTGTGCTCATTCGCAGCCATGTTTTCTTATGTGTATGTATGTACACGTGTATTGCCTCATAGGCATATGCCGCCAGTGTCCTGACGCATGAGTCTCAAAGTGTTGGTCTCTTCCGGTGAGAATTTTGGCGATGTGTTAGCTCAGATGTGGAGGTGGTGAATGTCTTTTCATTCTCGAACAACGTTGAGGTTCGCAGCTCAGATATATGTTGAGAACATTATCCTCATTCGCAGCCATGTTTTCTGATGTGTATGTATGTACACGTGTATTGGCACATAGGCCTATGCCGCCAGTTTCCTGACGCATGATTCTCTCAGTTTGTTTGTTTTTCCAGTGAGAAATTTGGCAATATTTTGGCTCGGATGTCGAGCTGGTGAGTGTCTCTTCATACTCGAACAACGTTGAGGATCGCAGCTCAGATATATGTTGACAACATTATTTTCAGTCGTAGCAATGTTTTCTTATGTGTTTGTATGTACACGTGTATTGCCTCATAGGCATATGCCGCCAGTGTCCTGACGCATGAGTCTCTCAGTTTAGGTTTGTTCCAGTGAGCAATTTGGCAATATTTTGGCTCAGATGTCGAGCTGGTGAGTGTCCCTTCATTCTCGAACAACGTTGAGGTTCGCAGCTCAGATATATGTCGTGAAAATTGTGCTCATTCGCAGCCATGTTTTCTTATGTGTATGTATGTACACGTGTATTGCCTCATAGGCCTATGCCGCCAGTGTCCTGACGCATGAGTCTCAAAGTTTTGGTCTCTTCCGGTTAGAATTTTGGCGATGTGTTAGCTCAGAGGTGGAGGTGGTGAATGTCTCTTCATTCTCGAACAACGTTGATGTTCGCAGCTCAGATATATGTCGAGAACATTATCCTCATTCGCAGCCATGTTTTCTGATTTGTATGTATGTACACGTGTATTGCCACATAGGCCTATGCCGCCAGTATACTGACGCATGAGTCTCTCAGTTTGTTTGTTTTTCCAGTGAGAAATTTGGCAATATTTTGGCTCGGATGTCGAGCTGGTGAGTGTCTCTTCATTCTCGAACTACGTTGAGGCTCGCAGCTCAAATATATGTCGAGAAAATGGTCCTCATTCGCAGCCATGTTTTCTTATGTGTATGGATGTACACGTGTATTGCCTCATAGGCCTATGCCGCCAGTGTCCTGACGCATGAGTCTCACAGTTTTGCTTTTTCCAGTGAGAAATTTGGAAATATTTTGGCTCAGATGTCGAGCTGGCGAGTGTCTCTACATTCTCGAACTACGTTGAGGTTCGCAGCTCAGATATAAGTTCATAAAATTATCCTCATTCGCAGCCATGTTTTCTTATGTTTATGCGTGTACACGTGTATTGCCGCATAGGCCTATGCCGCTAGTGTCCTGACGCATGAGTCTCAAAGTTTTGGTCTCTTCCGGTGAGAATGTTTGGCGATATGTTAGCTCAGATGTGGAGGTGGTGAATGTCTCTTTATTCTCCAACAACGTTGAGGTTCGCAGCTCAGATATATGTCGAGAAAAATATCCTCATTCGCAGCCATGTTTTCTGATGTGTTTGTATGTACACGTGTATTGCCACATAGGCATATGCCGCCAGTGTCCTGACGCATGAGTTTCTCAGTTTAGGTTTGTTCCAGTGAGCAATTTGGCAATATTTTGGCTCAGATGTCGAGCTGGTGAGTGTCCCTTCATTCTCGAACACTGATGAGGTTCGCAGCTCAGATATATGTCGTGAAGATTGTGCTCATTCGCAGCCATGTTTTCTTATGTGTATGTATGTACACGTGTATTGCCTCATAGGCATATGCCGCCCGTGTCCTGACGTATGAGTCTCACAGTTTGGGTTTTTTCCAGTGAGAAATATGGAAATATTTTGGCTCAGATGTCGAGCAGGCGAGTGTCTCTTCATTCTCGAACAACGTTGAGGTTCGCAGCTCAGATATAAGTTCATAAAATTATCCTCATTCGCAGCCATGTTTTCTGATGTGTTTGTATGTACACGTGTATTGCCACATAGGCATATGCCGCCAGTGTCCTGACGCATGAGTCTCTCAGTTTAGGTTTGTTCCAGTGAGAAATTTGGCAATATTTTGGCTCGGATGTCGAGCTGGTGAGTGTCTCTTCATTCTCGAACAACGTTCAGGTTCGCAGCTCAGATATATGTTGACAAAATTATTCTCATTCGTAGCCATGTTTTCTTATGTGTATGTATGTACACGTGTATTGCCTCATAGGCCTATGCCGCCAGTGTCCTGACGCATGAGTCTCAAAGTTTTGGTCTCTTCCGGTGAGAATTTTGGCGATGTGTTAGCTCAGATGTGGAGGTGGTGAATGTCTTTTCATTCTCGAACAACGTTGAGGCTCGCAGCTCAGATATATGTCGAGAAAATTGTCCTCATTCGCAGCCATGTTTTCCTATGTGTATGGATGTACACGTGTATTGCCTCTTAGGCCTATGCCGCCAGTGTCCTGACGCATGATTCTCACAGTTTGGTTGTTTTTTCAGTGAGAAATTTGGCAATATTTTGTCTCGGATGTCGAGCTGGTGAGTGTCTCTTCATTCTCGAACAACGTTGAGGTTCGCAGCTCAGATATATGTCGAGAAAAATATCCTCATTCGCAGCCATGTTTTCTGATTTGTTCGTAGGTACACGTGTATTGCAACATAGGCATATGTCGCCCGTGTCCTGACGTATGAGTCTCACAGTTTGGGTTTTTTCCAGTGAGACATTTGGAAATATTTTGGCTCAGATGTCGAGCTGGTGAGTGTCCCTTCATTCTCGAACAACGTTGAGGTTCGCAGCTCAGATATATGTCGTGAAAATTGTGCTCATTCGCAGCCATGTTTTCTTATGTGTATGTATGTACACGTGTATTGCCTCATAGGCCTATGCCGCCAGTGTCCTGACGCATGAGTCTCAAAGTTTTGGTCTCTTCCGGTGAGAATTTTGGCGATGTGTTAGCTCAGATGTGGAGGTGGTGAATGTCTTTTCATTCTCGAACAACGTTGAGGTTCGCAGCTCAGATATATGTCGAGAACATTATCCTCATTCGCAGCCTTGTTTTCTGATGTGTATGTATGTACACGTGTATTGCCACATAGGCCTATGCCGCCAGTATAATGACCCATGAGTCTCTCAGTTTGTTTGTTTTTCCAGTGAGAAATGTGGCAATATTTTGGCTCGGATGTCGAGCTGGTGAGTGTCTCGTCATTCTCGAACTACGTTGAGGCTCGCAGCTCAAATATATGTCGAGAAAATGGTCCTCATTCGCAGCCATGTTTTCTTATGTGTATGGATGTACACGTGTATTGCCTCTTAGGCCTATGCCGCCAGTGTCCTGACGCATGAGTCTCACAGTTTTGTTTTTTTCCAGTGAGAAATTTGGAAATATTTTGGCTCAGATGTTGAGCTGGCGAGTGTCTCTTCATTCTCAAACTACGTTGAGGTTCGCAGCTCAGATATAAGTTCATAAAATTATCCTCATTCGCAGCCATGTTTTCTTATGTTTATGCGTGTACACGTGTATTGCCGCATATGCCTATGCCGCCAGTGTCCTGACGCATGAGTCTCAAAGTTTTGGTCTCTTCCGGTGAGAATGTTTGGCGATATGTTAGCTCAGATGTGGAGGTGGTGAATGTCTCTTCATTCTCCAACAACGTTGAGGTTCGCAGCTCAGATATATGTCGAGAAAAATATCCTCATTCGCAGCCATGTTTTCTGATGTGTTTGTATGTACACGTGTATTGCCACATAGGAATATGCCGCCAGTGTCCTGACGCATGAGTCTCTCAGTTTAGGTTTGTTCCAGTGAGCAATTTGGCAATATTTTGGCTCAGATGTCGAGCTGGTGAGTGTCTCTTCATTCTCGAACAACGTTGAGGTTCGCAGCTCAGATATATGTCGTGAAAATTGTGCTCATTCGCAGCCATGTTTTCTTATGTGTATGTATGTACACGTGTATTGCCTCATAGGCCTATGCCGCCCGTGTCCTGACGTATGAGTCTCACAGTTTGGTTTTTTTCCAGTGAGAAATATGGAAATATTTTGGCTCAGATGTCGAGCAGGCGAGTGTCTCTTCATTCTCGAACAACGTTGAGGTTCGCAGCTCAGATATAAGTTCATAAAATTATTCTCATTCGCAGCCATGTTTTAAGATGTGTTTGTATGTACACGTGTATTGCCACATAGGCATATGCCGCCAGTGTCCTGACGCATGAGTTTCTCAGTTTAGGTTTGTTCCAGTGAGAAATTTGGCAATATTTTGGCTCAGATGTCGAGCTGGTGAGTGTCTCTTCATTCTCGAACAACGTTGAGGTTCGCAGCTCAGATATATGTTGACAAAATTATTCTCATTCGTAGCCATGTTTTCTTATGTGTATGTATGTACACGTGTATTGCCTCATAGGCCTATGCCGCCATCGTCCTGACGCATGAGTCTCAAAGTTTTGGTCTCTTCCGGTGAGAATTTTGGCGATGTGTTAGCTCAGATGTGGAGGTGGTGAATGTCTTTTCATTCTCGAACAACGTTGAGGTTCGCAGCTCAGATATATGTTGAGAACATTATCCTCATTCGCAGCCATGTTTTCTGATGTGTATGTATGTACACGTGTATTGGCACATAGGCCTATGCCGCCAGTATCCTGACGCATGATTCTCTCAGTTTGTTTGTTTTTCCAGTGAACAATTTGGCAATATTTTGGCTCGGATGTCGAGCTGGTGAGTGTCTCTTCATTCTCGAACAACGTTGAGGCTCGCAGCTTAGATATATGTCGAGAACATTGTCCTCATTCGCAGCCATGTTTTCCTATGTGTATGGATGTACACGTGTATTGCCTCTTAGGCCTATGCCGCCAGTGTCCTTACGCATGAGTCTCACAGTTTGGTTGTTTTTTCAGAGAGAAATTTGGCAATATTTTGGCTCGGATGTCGAGCTGGTGAGTGTCTCTTCATTCTGGAACAACGTTGAGGCTCGCAGCTCAGATATATGTCGAGAAAAATATCCTCATTCGCAGCCATGTTTTCTGATTTGTTTGTATGTACACGTGTATTGCCTCATAGGCCTATGCCGCCCGTGTCCTGACGTATGAGTCTCACAGTTTGGGTTTTTTCCAGTGGGAAATTTGGAAATATTTTGGCTCAGATGTCGAGCTGGCGAGGGTCTCTTCATTCTCGAACAACGTTGAGGTTTGCAGCTCAGATATAAGTTCATAACATTATCCTCATTCGCAGCCATGTTTTCTTATGTTTATGCGTGTACACGTGTATTGCCGCATAGGCCTATGCCGCCAGTGTCCTGACGCATGAGTCTCAAAGTTTTGGTTTCTTCCGGTGAAATTTTGGCGATATGTTAGCTCAGATGTGGAGGTGGTGAATGTCTCTTTATTCTCCAATAACGTTGAGGTTTGCAGCTCAGATATTTGTCGAGAAACATATCCTCATTCGCAGCCATGTTTTCTGATGTGTTTGTAGGTACACGTGTGTTGCCACATAGGCATATGCCGCCAGTGTCCTGACGCATGAGTCTCTCAGTTTAGGCTTGTACCAGTGAGACATTTGGCAATATTTTGGCTCAGATGTCGAGCTGGCGAGTGTCTCTTCATTCTCGAACAACGTTGAGGTTCGCAGCTCAGATATATGTCGAGAACATTATCCTCATTCGCAGCCATGTTTTCTGATGTGTATGTATGTACACGTGTATTGCCACATAGGCCGATGGCGCCATTATCCTGACGCATGAGTCTCTCAATTTTATTTTTTTTCAGTAATAAATTTGGCAATATTTTGGCTCGGATGTCGAGTTGGTGAGTGTCTCTTCATTCTCGAACAACGTTGAGGCTCTCAGCTCAGATATATGTCGACAAAATTATCCTCATTCGTAGCCATGTTTTCTTATGTTTATGTATGTACATGTGTATTGCCTCATATGCCTATGCCGCCAGTGTCCTGACGCATGAGTCCCAAAGTGTTGGTCTCTTCCGGTGAGAATTTTGGCGATGCGTTAGCTCAGATGTGGAGGTGGTTAATGTCTCTTCATTCTCGAGCAACGTTGAGGTTCGCAGCTCAGATATATGTCGAGAACATTATCCTCATTCGAAGCCATGTTTTCTGATGTGTATGTATGTACACGTGTATTGCCACATAGGCCTATGCCGCCTGTCACAGTTTAGGGCGATATTTTACGCCAAGTGTATGTTTGCTATAGTTTTTTTCAACTACATGTTAATAAGTCTGACCTAATTACCTTATATGTACATATTATGCAAAGCAGGGTGGGGTCTTGTATTGTTCACGCCCGTGTGCACTGTGGGTAGTAACTTTGTAAGGTGTTAATTAGCATTTGAATACTGGCTCACTGGGGTGTACACAGTACATGTACATCGGGTGTTGTGAATTGAGGGGCGTTTTTGGTGGAGAGGCAGACAGGCCTGAAGTGCGATATTACGTATACATGACCGAGCGATAGCTCCTGTACTTAGCGTAATTTTGCTAAGTTCTGTTGGTGGATCTGAATAATCCCGAGTTGGCGATAGCCAGATTTTCAGCGGTAGCTGAGGAAATATTAGTTAGCTGCATTGTCAGTGTATTTGCACCCCTTGACGGCGTTTTCAAGTAGTAAGAGCCAGTATGTACTGTAAGTTTTGTTTAATTGTTTTTTTTATTAATTTAATTATATTACTTCATTTTAGAGATCAATGAATGTCATTTTTGATGTATTGCAAATCTGATTCGAAGACACGCCCCTTTGGATGGATTGACATTGATTTCGTAATCTTTTGATTGGAAATCCTAGGATGGGTTTTTATTATTGTATTTAACATTTTCAGGGCTCCTTACTGTGGAGTTTTACAAACCACGTTCAGTCCTGATGATGTTCACTCCTAACTGATTTACATTTTGCATGTTTTGGTGGAGACCACTCCATTGCCTCGCCGCATAGCTAGGCATACGGCCATGGACATCTGCCCCTCGTAGCTGGTACCACATCCATCACGCCGCGCCGGGGTATAACAGTGCCAGGATATGAACCGCTAGTCGGAGGCTCACCGAAAGTGAACTGTTCAATAAGTTGTGTACGATAACCCATTATTATAATACCCGAGGGTATTTTAGTGATTATTTTTAATTATAATTATATCACTTCTAGTGGCTGGCTTCGCCAATAATAGTAATACCAATATTAATAGATTAAATATTTTACGATTTTAATGCTGATAATTGTCAGCAGATAAGTATTAATAAAGAAAGAAATAAACTAAGAACAAGTAAACCTCCTGGGTTGCAACAAAATACAATGTGTAACGCCGCCGCGGCTCACCTATTAGCTGTATACTACTGCCAAACCTGGTTCACCACGGCGACTAAATAATAAACTCACAACTCAACAAACAAGGAAATAACGTAGATGAAGCAAACTGCTAAAACGACGATCGGTGCTGCCAGCCAGATGAGACGTCGTCAGTGGTGTGGTCGTGAACGTGGCTCTCGCACAACTGGTGGTGAATACTAGGACGTCTGGTCCTTTATACAAATAAAGGAATGCACCACTGCACGCGCTGCGGAATGTGCAGGTGTAGGCCTAAATGAACAAAGGAATTCTTGGCTACTACATCAGCCTCCCCCTAAACTGCTGGAGGCAGAGGATGATTTCTTAATATTTACATATTTACATTAATTCTTGATCACTTGGACATATCGTTTAGGCCAATGAACTTTCCGGCCTGAACGAGTGGTACGTACTGGTTTCTGACTGGATGGTAGATCTGGAAGATGCGACTTTTTGACAGTGGTAACCTCTATCTGTGGTTATACACGCTGGAACGCCAAACATTGCAACCCACCTACTAATGAAAGCTTTAGCAACTGTCTCGGCCGTTATGTTAGGGATTGGAATAGCTTCAGACCAACGTGTGTACCTATCAATGATTGTCAGAAGATAAGTATAACCATTACATGGTGGTAAAGGGCCTACGATATCGATATGAATATGACTAAAGCGTGAATCGGGTTTAGCGAAGGTAGCTATAGGTGCCGCAATATGGCGATGAATTTTAGCTTTTTGGCATGCTAAGCAAACTTTAGTCCAATCCCTAACATCTCGATTCATACTACGCCAAACGAATCTTCTTGTGATCAAACGTTGTGTGGCACGAATGCCAGGATGTGATAATGAATGCAACGAGTCAAATACCGTCTTTCTGAATTTACATGGTACATAGGGTCGCGCTACACCAGTCGATATATCGCAAGTGATCATTTTGTCCGAGTTATGTAAAGGTACTTCTACAAACTGAAGAGAAGATGATTTTCGGAGTTTTTCTAACTCTTCATCACCCTTTTGTTCATCAGAAATTTGGTCTAAATCGATCATGTTTGAAGGTTCGACGTTTAGTGCATCTATAGTACAACGTGAAAGCGCGTCTGCGACTACATTATCGTTTCCTTTTACATAACACAAATCAGTTGTAAATTGGGAAATGTAATCGAGATGTCTAATCTCACGTGGCGAATATTTGTCAAGATTGGCATCAAAAGCATGGGTAAGTGGTTTGTGATCTATATAGATACAAAAATCGCGACCTTCCAGCATATGTCTAAAATGTCGTACACTCCAATATACAGCCAGTAATTCTCTGCCAAATGTACTATATCTTGTTTCCGCGGGCTGTAACCGTTTTGAAAAAAATCCAAGTGGTTGCCAAGCAGAATCAACAAATTGTTGCAAAACACCACCTACTGCGGAATTTGATGCATCTGTCGTAAGACTCAAAACAGCATTTGCGCAAGGATGTGTCAACAATGTAGCTTGACCAAGGGCTGCCTTACTGTTGTTAAATGCTTCAATTTCGGCACTAGTCAATTGGATAGCCTTATTTTTCGTTTTGCATTTAAGGATATCCGTGAGTGGCTGTATAATGTGAGCACACGATGGAATGAATCGTCTATAGAAATTCACTAATCCCAAGTATCTTCGCAGTTGGCGAAGTGAACTGGGGACTGGAAAGTCTAAGATTGCTTCGACTTTCTTTGGTATGGGAGTCACACCTTCGGCACTAACAAAATGTCCTAAAAACTCGACACTTTCAACTCCGAATTGGCACTTGTCTTAATTAATAACTACGCCAAACTCATCTAATCTCCCGAACAGCTCTTTTAGATGTGAATAGTGTTCCTCGATTGTACTACTGGCTACAAGCAAGTCGTCAATGTACGCAAATACAAAAGGTAATCCGCGCAATACTTGATCAATGAAACGTTGGAATGTTTGCGCTGCATTTCGAAGACCAAAGGGCATTCTGGTAAATTCAAAAATACCGAATGGTGTTGTTATGGCCGTTTTGTGAATATCGCTAGGCTCAACTGGTATTTGATGATATGCTCTTGTTAAATCGATCTTCGAAAATATACATTTACCATTTAACGATGCTGTGAAGTCATGAATGTGAGGAATTGGGTAGCGATCAGGAATGGTAACGCTATTCAGAGCGCGGTAATCACCGCAAGGACGCCAATCTCCAGTCTTTTTAGGAACCATGTGTAAAGGAGTAGCCCAACTGCTTTGCGATGGCCGAATGATGCCTAATTGCAGCATGTGGTCAAATTCTTTCTTTGCAATTTTCCAACGAGTTGGAGCTAAGCGACGGGAACGAGCATTAACGGGTGGACCCTTTGTGCATATGTGATGCGTTACGTCATGCTTGACGTCAGTAGTACAGTATCGTGGTTTGGTGATATCCGGGAACTGACTTAGTAAGAAGTGAAAATCGGATTTGCTAGTATCGATACTGAATGATGGACTGGGCGTAGTTGTCGACGAATAAAAACCTGGAATTGAAAGAGAGGTGGTAGAGTCAACAAGTTTACAGTGTTTTATGTCAACCATTAATGCAAAATGATCTAAAAAATCTGCACCTAATATAGGCTGGTTAACATCTGCCATCATGACGAAAATCCATATAAAAACGCGTCTTAATCCTAGATTAAGACTAAGTGATTTGTCACCATATGTCCTAATTGGCGTTTTATTTGCCGCTTGCAATGTACTTTTACATGATCTATTTTTCTCAGAAACCGAAACTGGAAAAAACGCTTACATCAGCACCGGTATCTACTAGGAAATTAATGCCAGTAGACCTATCCATCACACAAATTCGGCGACTTACTCTATACCTGCCGGACAATTCTGTCGTCGTTAATTGTCGGCGTTGTCGTTTCCCTGCTTTGAACTGTAAGTGCAAGGTTGGTTGCATTTATTTGCCTTATCGCCATAACGCCAATGGTACCAACATTGTTCACCTTCATGCTGAGTTGGCAAAGGGGAACGTGTGCGACGCTCGCGACTGTTACTAAATCTACGATTATCGCGGCTTTTTGAGCGGGTTCTGGATCTGCTACGAATTTCGCTTTCAAGGGCTTCACCATTTTTGGTCAGGTGGTCTACCATTTTCATTGGCAGTTTTAACGACTGATGAAACTGCCATTTGGCCTACAGATGGGCTCACTTCCATAATTTTATCAGCAACATTTGCTAGTTGATTGATGGGTATAGTATCGCTTGTGGGTGCTAGGATAAGCTGTGCGTTTGTAGGGAGCCTTTGCTTCCTCTACTTAGTTGAGTCATTGAGTACACTCGGACATTAATTTGAAGCTGTAATTGTTTAGTAGGCACAGGGATTTGTGTAAGGCTTGATATAGTCTCAACATCGGGTTATGACATTTCCATATGCCTTTCAGGGTACATGCGCGATCTTTTTTTTTGTAGCGCATTTTTGCAAGGATGGTGCAAAGATTGTCAGTAGTTGCAGCGGTCTTGGTGGTAACTTGTTGCCTTGTTCCCTTACTGTATGCAATAGGCACACCGTGCACGCAATATGTTTTTTGTTTTGCCTTGCGTTGGCAGAGATTTAATTTGTAATATGGAATTCGAGCGGCTTTTAAAGATAGGCAAAGAGCTTAACTTAGAGGGCGACAAATTGTTAGAATTTGTGCAGCAGCGCGAAGAAAAGATTGCTAAAAAAAGATCAATCGAAGATGAAAGAGAGGCTAAGAAAATAGAGACTGCGGATCGAAGAGAACAAGAGGCGTTAGAAAAGGGAGAAAGGCAGAAAAGGCGCGAACATGACAGAATCATGAAAGAATTAGATCTTAAACATGCAGAACTCATGAATGAAAGTAAGGATAAGGATAACGGTGTTTACTACCCCACACCTTAACTCCCCAAGTTACCAAATTTCCGTGACGGGAAAGATGAAATGGACTCTTTTATTATGAGGTTTGAAAGGTTTGCTACCGCTATGAACTGGCCGGAAGCAGATTGGGCAACGGGGTTGTGCGCTCTTCTTACAGGTAAGGCACTAGATGTTTATACACGTTTACCTGCGACCAAAGCTAAAGACTTTAGGGAACTTAATACCGCACTCATTTATAGTTATCAGCTTACTGAAGAAGGTTTTAGGATAAAATTCAGATCGACACGTCCCGAAACTGGTAAAATGATCGTATTAGGAGTTATCTTATGCGTTGGGTAGATGTAGCTGGTGTTAACAAGTCATTTGAAGGACTAGTTGAACTGATTTTGAAAGAGCAGATACATAGAGTTTGTAGTAGGGACCTTAGTATTTGTTTGAAGGAACGGCAACCAAAAGATCTGACTGAATTAGTGCGAATAGCAGATAGGTACGTTGAGGCCCATCACTCTAAGCAAGATAGGAAACCACAAGCGTTTGGAAGCTTTAAGGGCCAAATTAATCAGGCACCAAATAAGTCTCAGACGCAAGTACAATCCCGTGGGTCGGATAGATTTACCAAGCCCTGGAGAGACTCGCGCACATGTCATAAATGTGGTAAAGTTGGACCTGAGACTAAAATACCTAAAGAGATAGGAAGCAACGATCGACTCCCATTGTCACGCCTTCGACCGTATCCTACAGAGTCTGATGCGCCTGTGCAACTTTCGACGATAGCGGCGCTATTCGCGTCTTGACATCCAACATGGCGAACATAATCGAGAAATTTTAGCTCCGATATTTCGACGCATTTTTCATAACAAATAGTCAGCGAAGTTATAATTTTAATTGATGTAAGTTTCAATCCAATAATTCTTTACATAAATATGTGCTTTGGGTTATATTAGGTTACGTATAAAAGATAAAATAAACCGATACCGCGACGATGTTTCGTCGTTTTACTTCCGTGTGTCTTTGTATACAAGGTATATAGCTGTATTCGGAAGTCCATGTTTTCGGCGATTTTGCCCTTAAAAATGACCCATTTGTGCTTCAATTCACGCAATACTGGTGATATATAATTTGTTTGTAGAAGCTGTTTCATAAAATTTAAACTTTGGACCGTGTCATGTACGTTTTTAAAACATTACCAGATTTGTAGGGAATCATCACAAAAAGTCCAAAAATCAGGACAAAATACGACCCTGTTCATTTGTGATCTATATTTCATATTTTAAGTAAAAACTGTGACTAGTTTGCATCAATTAAAGTTGCAATGATCCTTATAATATCAACAACTAACATGGTAGATACATTTTAAATATGTGCCTGTGTGCACTCAATGCATTGAAAATAGAATATTATATTCCATATTCCTATAATTTAGGTCAACAAATTGTTTATTTTGGGGCAAAAATGGTTTCCAACATGTTTCCAATGTGTATAAAAAAGGGTCGTGATGCTAACAAAATACCTGGTTATCATACTATTGCCTATAGGTCGTATTATGACCTTATTTAAAATAGATTGAATGCATTGTATTGATGTCAGAGTAGCCTGTGCACTGAATGCAATTTATAATGAGCCATGTTTTTGATTATTATACAAATTTGGTGCTCAAATAAGCGTTGTTGTTTTTTACAAAAATGGACTGCCGAAGTAGTGAAAAGGCATAATACAAGATTTGCCAGACACAAAAGCATGTACTAATATTAAAGTTGCCAAAGGGTCATGTATGAACTAAACACTTCTATCAATCTTAATTTTGGGCTAAAATGTATATTTGTAATGATTTTCACAAACACAAAATGGTCGCTGTGTAGCCGGCTGCTGACCTATAGGGCATACATGCCCATTGTCCACCTTTGATCACAAGATGACTTGCAAATAAAATTTGATTGCAATAAACAGCAATTTTCGTTGACTTATTTTACAAATTTATTTTGTTGTACTCAATTTTCTTCATGTTGTGTTTAGTTTTATTCATTTGTTAGCAACTGTTAATTTTATTGTGATATTTTGCTCGTTAATCGCAAGTCCACATTGCAAAATTTGGCACCTTTTCGTAAAACAATGCGTGATGATTCGGCTGTCTCTCAAGCCATATTTATATCTGGGGGAGTACAAAAGCAACACAATAACTAACCTTTGTCTGGCCTATCATGTTTTGTTGAAACATGACCCCGAAACCCCGATGTTGATGTATATTGTTTGTTACACAATGGACATTGGTAGTTTTGGGGTGATTTTTCTTTCGGTTTTGGGTCATGATTTTTTTTGCCGTCATTTTCTGGTTCAACTTCAACTTCAAAAATATCATCGTTTTCGCTGCTTAGCCACTCGTTTTTTATCCCAAAATCTCTGCTTGTTCGGTGTCAGTCTAGTTGCCTTCTCCTAGAACATTATTTAAATCGATTTCTTCCCAATTTACAAAGACATTTAGATATGCCATGTCGCTTTTTAATACGAAGAGTTTTTTTAATCACGTTGTTTACAGTCAGCTGTCAAAATTCTGAATAGTCTGGGTCAGTAAAAAAGGTCGCCATAAAGTACTCTGAACAAGCGCACAAACGCTCAACTCCTAATTTGGGCCGTTGAAACGGAAGTGACTTGCTCGCCGGTCGAGTGGATCGCGCAATTAGCATAACAATACCGCATAGGACGCTGTGCACGGACAGAGCCCTTCTGAAGTGCTTGCTTCCTATCTCTTTAGGTATTTTAGTCTCAGGTTGGACATATAGCCCCAAACTGTTACAGTCGACAGCGTTACCCAAACCAGACCAGTGGTACTAAGACAGTTGCAAGTTTACTTACAGATCGAACAACAGCCCAGGAACTAGACCCAGAAGTGGAGAGTGCTAGACGGTCAGCTGAAACGGTGGCAACATGTTTACCCGTCAGATCTCCTTTAGCTCCATCATTGTGCAGTTGCGACAATCCTACTTCAGGTGAAGGTGTACGTCTGTCATGTGGCCACACTCTTCCGGTGGTAAGTGCAGCTTGTACTGATGGTGACAGAATGCCAGTAAAACAAGGATACATGGGTCTAAAAAGAGTCTTAGTTCTTCGAGACACAGGTTGCAGTACTGTTGTGGTTAGAAAGGATTTAGTTCAGGAAGATCAACTTACCAATCAGATTCAGAAGTGCGTTTTTCTGGATGGCACAGTTAGGAACTGTCCGGTTGCAGAGGTTGTGTTAGATACACCATTCTACTCGGGCACAGACAAAGCCATATGCATGTCTAACCCCTTGTATGATGTAACCGTTGGAAATATTCCTTTTGCCAGAGATCCTACAGATCCTGATCCGACATGGAAACCGAAGCCAGTTGTATACGATTTGGTAAAGGGTCACGTCAGCGAGGTCAGCGAGGCCAGTGCCGTCGAAACGCGAGCGCAGAAGCTGAAGAAGTTGAAACCGCTACAGCCACTAAAGACTCCCACGATGGAATCGTCTTTTGAAATTCCAGTATCTAAAGACGAGCTTCTTCAAGCACAAAAAGAAGATGACACTCTTAAGAGCCATTGGAAAGCATCAGCAACTGATGATACTAAGGTATCTAGCCATGGTAACTCGACTTGTTATATGGTGAAGAATGGCCTATTGTATCGAAAATTCACTTCACCCAGAAATAACCAAGGAAAAACATTCAAGCAGTTAGTCATTCCAGGTCTCTACAGAAAGTACATCATGAAGGTCGCCCATGATTCACCGATGGCAGGACATATGGGAATACGGCGCACTACCGATAGAGTGACATCCAAGTTTGGCCAGGGGTAAACGGAGATGTCCACAGATATTGTGTTTCCTGCGATGTTTGTCAGCGAACTGTGTCCAAGGAAGGATTATCAGGGCGCCACTTGGAGAGATGCCTTTAATCGACACACCGTTCCGTCGTGTTGCAGTTGATTTGATAGACCCTATTACTCCTGTCACAGATCGCGGGAATAGGTATATACTAACTTTGGTTGATTACTGCACTAGGTACCCAGAAGCCATCGCCTTGCGTAGCATCGAGATAGAGAGAGTAGCCGAGGCACTGATGGATGTCTATTCAAGAATGGGTGTTCCAGATGAAATTCTAACAGACATGGGTACTCAATTTACGTCAGATTTGATGAAGGAAGTCGGTCGACTCCTCATGGTTAAGCAGTTAACAACTACCCCATACCATCCCATGTGTAATGGTCTATGCAAAAGGTACAATGGTACACTGAAGAAGATGTTAAGGAGGATGTGCCACGAGCGACCAGAAGATTGGGACCGCTACATTTTAGCTTTACTGTTTGCTTACCGAGAGGTCCCACAGGAGAGTTTGGGGTTCTCACCGTTTGAGATGATGTTTGGTCGTACAGTTAGAGGTCCAATGGCTATATTACGTGATCTTTGGACAGGTGACACTGAAGAGGAAGAGGTTCGTAGTAGCTATCAGTATGTACTTGACTTGAAGAAGAAAATGGAATCCACCTGAGAAATTGGCAAAGGAGGAACTGAAGAAAGCATCCACCCGTTACCGTAAGTACTACGATGTGAGAAGTAGAGATCGAAAATTCAACGTTGGTGACGAAGTCTTGGTTCTACTTCCAACCAGTCACAATAAACTCCTCATGCAGTGGAAAGGGCCATATAAGATAATCCGCAAAGTTGCCAAGAATGACTACAAGGTGATGGTGAAGGGGAAGAAAAAGACGCTCCACGCAAATCTCCTGAAGAGATATATTAGACGAGATGAGGAGATTGCTGACGAGAAGCAAGTGAGTACTCCAGTTCTCCATCTTGCCGTGGCCTGTGCAACAATTATTGATGCACCAGATCACGACAATCCCGACGGTACTCCAACGCTAGAACTTGCTCCATTATAGCAGATGGAAACAACCAATGATATACACATCTGTACCAACACAAATAAAGATGAGATGAAATCCATTACATCCCTTATCAACCATTACAGTGATGTCTTCACAGATCTCCCAGGTAGAACCAATTTAGCTCAGCATAGTGTGAAACTGACAACCGACACACCAATCCGTTCCAAACCATATCCAGTGCCCATTGCAGTACAAGATACAATTCAACGGGAAGTAGAAACCATGTTGCAATTTGATGTGATTGAGAAATCTACATCACCATACGCCTCGCCTATATTATTGGTTAGAAAGAAAGACGGGAGCAATCGATTCTGCGTTGATTTTCGCAAATTGAACAACATCACAGTCTTTGATTCTGAGCCGATCTCAAATTTTGATGATCTGATGGCTAAGCTGACAACGGGTAAGTATTTCACAAAGATTGACTTGTCAAAAGGGTATTGGCAGATTCCTATTTCTCCCCAGGATAAAGAGAAGACGGCTTTTGTTACGGCCGATGGTTTGTTCCAGTTCAAGGTGCTTCCCTTTGGCATGGTCAACGCCCCAGCAGTGTTCAGCAGAATGATGCGGAAGTTGCTCAGTGGTTTATATAATGTAATCAACTTCATCGACGACATTTGTGTCTATACAGGTACGTGGAATGAACATATTAAAACACTGACAGATGTTCTTGATATACTTAGGTCAGCAGGCTTAACAGCCCCTCCCACAAAGTGTTTTCTAGGGTTTGATAGTATTGATTTCTTAGGGCACATTGTCGGTGGAGGAAATCTTCGACCTCAACCAATTATGTCCGCCAAAAGACCTATGACGAAGAAAGAAGTCCGATCTTTTTTAGGGTTGGTTGGATATTACCGCCGTTTTGTGCCAAATTTTGCAGCGATAGCGAGCCCACTTACTGACCTAACGAAAGGTAAAGGTCCTAAACAGGTAGTGTGGGAAGAGCCTCAAGAACGCGCGTTTGACACTCTCAAGAAACGCGTAGCATCAGCGCCTGTTTTGCACTTACCAGACGCGGCCAAGACGTTTATTTTGCGCACAGATGCGTCAGATATGGGTCTAGGAGCTGTATTGATGCAAAGCGAAGCAAGCGAACAGTTTCCAGTGTGTTTCGCGAGTAAGAAGCTACTACCAAGACAGCGCGCTTACTCCACCATTGAGAAGAAGTGTTTGGCTTTAGTATTGGGTGTGGAGAAATTCAAAATGTACCTGTATGGCAAGGAATTCATCATTGAGACAGATCACAAACCTCTGATGTACATTGCACAATCCCAAAATAAGAACAGTAGGGTTATGAGATGGTCTCTTTCACTACAGCCATATCGTTACTTTGTTAAGGCAATTCAAGGAAAAGAAAACACAGCTGCTGATTTTCTCAGTCGGTGCCCAGTAGAGTGACCCAATAAAATAAATTAAAAAAAAAAAAGGTGCATAAAACTGTTACCTTGCATATTGCATGAGATTTTCTTAATTAATCGAAATATTCTCTTTTTGTTTGTTTAGGCGTATGAAAGTATGTTTAAGAGTATTAAATTACGTGATGGTTTCTGAGAATGTTGATGTCTACAGAAATGTGATAAAATGCTATATTTATTTTTCAAATTAGTCTAAGTTGAGGTTCGCAGCTCAGATATAAGTTCATACAATTATTCTCATTCGCAGCCATGTTTTCTTATGTGCGTGCGTTTGTTTTTGATTGAAATAGGGGACGTATGACAAAGGGAACAATGGGGTCCCCTATTCCGCAAAGGTCCCCGATTCAGACTCGTGTGCAAATCCTATGGGATCATCCGAAAACGTTAGAGTACAAACAAAAGAGGGAAGACGGTCGGACAATGCCCCGTCCCCTATTGACGGCATTTACCCACTTGGGTGCGTGTACACGTGTATTGCCGCATAGGCCTATGCCGCCAGTGTCCTGACGCATGAGTCTCAAAGTTTTGGTCTCTTCCAGTGAGAATTGTTGGCGATATGTTAGCTCAGATGTGAAGGTGGTGAATGTCTCTTCATTCTCCAACAACGTTGAGGTTCGCAGCTCAGATATATGTCGTGAAAATTGTCCTCATTCGCAGCCATGTTTTCTTATGTTTATGTATGTACACGTGTATTGCCTCATAGGCCTATGCCGCCAGTATCCTGACGCATGAGTCTCTCAGTTGGGTTTTTTCCAGTGAGAAATTTGGCAATATTTTGGCTCGGATGTCGAGCTGGTGAGTGTCTCTTCATTCTCGAACAGCGTTGAGGTTCGCAGCTCAGATATATGTCGAGAACATTATCCTCATTCGCAGCCATGTTTTCTGATGTGTATGTATGTACAGGTGTATTGCCTCATAGGCCTATGCCGCCAGTGTCCTGACGCATAAGTCTCTCAGTTTGGGTTTTTTCCAGTGAGGAATTTGGCAATATTTTGGCTCGGATGTCGAGCTGGTGAATGTCTCTTCATTCTCGAACAACGTTGAGGCTCGCAGCTCAGATATATGTCGAGAAAATTATCCTCATTCGCAGCCATGTTTTCTTATGTGTATGTATGTACACGTGTATTGCCTCATAGGCCTATGCCGCCAGTGTCCTCACTCATGGGTCTCAGAGTTTGGAATTTTTCCAGTGAAAAATTTGGCTATATTTTGGCTCAGATGTCGAGCTGGCGAGTGTCTCTTCATTCTCTAACTACGTTGAGGTTCGCAGCTCAGATATAAGTTCATTAAATTATCATTATTCGCAGCCATGTTTTCTTATGTTTATTCGTGTACACGTGTATTGCCGCATAGGCTGATGCCGCCAGTGTCCTAAAGCATGGGTCTCACAGTTTGGTTTTTTTCCAGTGAGAAATTTGGCAATATTTTGGCTCGGATGGCGAGCTGGTGAGTGTTTCTTCATTCTCGAACAACGTTGAGGCTCGCAGCTCAGATATATGTCAAAAAATTATCCTCATTCGCAGCCATGTTTTCTTATGAGTATGTATGTACCCGTGTATTGCCGCATAGGCCTATGCCGCCAGTATCCTGAAGCATGGGTCTCACAGTTTGGTTTTTTTCCAGTGAGAAATTTGGCAATATTTTGGCTCGGATGGCGAGCTGGTGAGTGTTTCTTCATTCTCGAACAACGTTGAGGCTCGCAGCTCAGATATATGTCGAAAAATTATCCTCATCGCAGCCATGTTTTCTGATGTGTATGTATGTACATGTGTATCGCCACGTAGGCATATGCCGCCAGTGTCCTGACGCATGAGTCTCAAAGTTTTGGTCTCTTCCGGTGAGAATTTTGGCGATATGTTAGCTCAGATGTGGAGGTGGTGAATGTCTCTTCATTCTCGAACAAAGTTGAGGTTCGCAGCTCAGATATATGTCGAAAAATTATCCTCATTCGCAGCCATGTTTTCTTATGATTATATATGTACCCGTTTATTGCCGCATAGGCCTATGCCGCCAGTATCCTGACGCATGAGTCTCTCAGTTTGTTATTTTTTCCGGTGAGAAATTTGGCAATATTTTGGCTCGGATGGCGAGCTGGTGAGTGTCTCTTCATTCTCGAACAACGTTGAGGCTCGCTGCTCAGATATATGTCGAGAACAATATTCTCATTCGCAGCCATGTTTTCTGATGTGTTTGTATTTACACGTGTAGTGCCACATAGGCATATGCCGCCAGTGTCCTGACGCATGAGCCTCTCAGTTTAGGTTTGTTCCAGTGAGAAATTTGGCAATATTTTGGCTCAGATGTCGAGCTGGTGAGTGTGTCTTCATTCTCGAACAACGTTGAGGTTCGCAGCTCAGATATATGTCGAGAACATTATCCTCATTCGCAGCCATGTTTTCTGATGTGTATGTATGTACACGTGTATTGCCACATATGCCTATGCCGCCAGTATCCTGACGCATGAGTCTCTCAGTTTGGTTTTTTTCCAGTGAGAAACTTTGCAATATTTTGGCTCAGATGTCGAGCTGGTGAGTGTCTCTTCATTCTCCAACAACGTTGAGGTTCGCAGCTCAGATATATGTTGAGAACATTATCCTCATTCGCAGCCATGTTTTCTGATGTGTATGTATGTACACGTGTATTGCCACATAGGCCTATGCCGCCAGTATCCTGACGTATTAGTCTCTCAGTTTGTTTGTTTTTTTCAGTGAGAAATTTGGCAATATTTTGGCTCAGATGTCGACCTGGCGAGTGTCTCTTCATTCTCGAACAACGTTGAGGTTCGCATCCCAGATATAAGTTCATAAAATTATCCTCATTCGCAGCCATGTTTTCTTATGTTTATGCGTGTACACGTCTACTGCCGCATAGGCTTATATCGCCAGTGTCCAGAAGCATGAGTCTCACATTTTTGTTTTTTTCCAGTTAGAAATTTTGCAATAATTTGGCTCGGATGTAGAGCTGGTAAGTGTCTCTCCATTCTCGAACAACGTTGAGGCTCGCAGCTCAGATATATGTCGAGAAAAATATCCTCATTCGCATCCATGTTTTCTGATGTGTTTGTATGTACACGTGTAGTGCCACATAGGCATATGCCGCCAGTGTCCTGACGCATGAGTCTCTCAGTTTAGGTTTGTTCCAGTGACAAATTTGGCAATATTTTGGCTCAGATGTCGAGGTGGTGAGTGTCTCTTCATTCTTGAACAACGTTGAGGCTCGCAGTTCAGATATATGTCAAGAAAAGTATCCTCATTCGCAGCCATGTTTTCTTATGTGTATGTATGTACACGTGTATTGCCACATAGGCATATGCCGCCAGTGTCCTGACGCATGAGTCTCTCAGTTTTGTTTTTTTCCAGTCAGAAATTTTGCAATATTTTGGCTCAGATGTCGAGCTGGTGCGTGTCTCTTCATTCTCCAACAACGTTGAGGTTCGCAGCTCAGATATAAGTCGAGAAAATTATCCTCATTCGCAGCCATGTTTTCTGATATGTATGTACATGTATGTACACGTTTATTACCACATAAACATATGCCGCCAGTGTCCTGACACATGAGTCTCTAAGTTTTTGTGTTTTCCAGTGAAACAAATTTGCAATATTTTTGGTCAGATGTCGGACTGGTGAGTGTCCCTTCATTCTCAAACAACGTTGAGGCTCGCAGCTCAGATATAAGTCGAGACAATTATCCTCATTGGCAGCCATGTTTGCTGATGTGTTTGTATGTACACGTGTAGTGCCACATAGGCATATGCCGCCAGTGTCCTGACGCATGAGTCTCTCCGTTTAGGTTTGTTATAGTGAGAAATTTGGCAATAATTTTGCTCAGATGTCGAGCTGGTGAGTGTCTCTTCATTCTCGAACAACGTTGAGGCTCGCAGCTCAGATATATGTCGAGAAAATTATGCTCATTCGCAGCCATGTTTTCTTATGTGTATGTATGTATACGTGCATTGTCACATAGGCATATACCGCCAGTGTCCTGACGCATGAGTCTCTCAGTTTTGTTTTTTTCCAGTGAGAAACTTTGCAATATTTTGGCTCAGATGTCGAGCTGGTGAGTGTCTCTTCATTCTCCAACAAGGTTGAGGTTCGCAGCTCAGATATAAGTCGAGAAAATTATCCTCATTCGCAGCCATGTTTTCTGATGTGTTTGTATGTACACGTGTAGTGCCACATAGGCATATGCCGCCATTGTGCTGACGCATGAGTCTCTCCGTTTAGATTTGTTCCAGTGAGAAATTTGGCATTATTTTTGCTCAGATGTCGAGCTGGTGAGTGTCTCTTCATTCTCCAACAACGTTGAGGTTCGCAGCTCAGATATATGTCGAGAAAATTATGCTCATTCGCAGCCAAGTTTTCTGATATGTATGTATGTACACGTGTATTGCCACATAAACATATGCCGCCAGTGTCCTGACACATGAGTCTCTCAGTTTTTGGTGTTTTTTCTAGTGAGAAATTTGGCAATATTTTGGCTCGGATGTCGAGCTGGTGAGTGTCTCTTCATTCTCGAACAACGTTGAGGCCCGCAGCTCAGATATATGTCGAGAAAATTATGCTCATTCGCAGCCATGTTTTCTTATGTGTATGTATGTACACGTGTATTGTCACATAGGCATATACCGCCAGTGTCCTGACGCATGAGTCTCGCAGTTTGGTTTTTTTCCAGTGAGAAACTTTGCAGTATTTTGGCTCAGATGTCGAGCTGGTGAGTGTCTCTTCATTCGCCAACAACGTTGAGGTTCGCAGCTCAGATATAAGTCGAGAAAATTATCCTCGTTCGCAGCCATGTGTTCTGATATGTATGTGTGTACACGTGTATTGCCTCATAGGCCTATGCCGCCAGTGTCCTGACGCATGAGTCTCAAAGTTTTGGTCTCTTCCGGTGAGAATTTTGGCGATGTGTTAGCTCAGATGTTGAGGTGGTGAATGTCTCTTCATTCTCTAACAACGTTGAGGTTCGCAGCTCAGATATATGTCGAGAAAATTGTCCTCATTCCCAGCCATGTTTTCTTATGTGTATGGATGTACACGTGTATTGCCTCATAGGCCTATGCCGCCAGTGTCCAGACGCATGAGTCTCACAGTTTGTTTTTTTTCAGTGAGAAATTTGGCAATATTTTGGCTCAGATGTCGAGCTGGCGAGTGTCGCTTCATTCTCGAACAACGTTGAGGTTCACATCTCAGATATAAGTTCATAAAATTATCCTCATTCGCAGCCATGTTTTCTTATGTTTATGCGTGTACACGTGTAGTGCCACATAAGCTTATGTCGGCAGTGTCCTGACGCATGAGTTTATCAGTTTAGGTTTGTTCCAGTGAGAAATTTGGCAATATTTTGGCTCAGATGTCGAGCTGGCGAGTGTCTCTTCAATTTCGAACAATGTTGAGGTTCACATCTCAGATATAAGTTCATAACATTTTCCTCATTCGCAGCCATGTTTTCCGATATGTATGTATGTACACGTGTATTGCCACATAAACATTTGTCGCCAGTGTCCTGACACAAGAGTCTCTCAGTTTTTGGTGTTTTTTTCTAGTGAGAAATTTGGCAATATTTTGGCTCGGATGTCGAGCTGGTGAGTGTCTCTTCATTCTCGAACAACGTTGAGGCTCGCAGCTCAGATATATGTCGAGAAAATTATCCTCATTCGCAGCCATGTTTTCGTATGTGTATGTATGTACACGTGTATTGCCGCATAGGCCTATGCCGCCAGTATCCTGACGCATGAGTCTCTAAGTTTGTTTGTTTTCCAGTGAGAAATTTGGCAATATTTTTGCTCAGATGTCGAGCTGGTGAGTGTCTCTTCATTCTCGAACAACGTTGAGGCTCGCAGCTCAGATATATGTCGAGAAAATTATGCTCATTCGCAGCCATGTTTTCTTATGTGTATGTATGTACACGTGTATTGTCACATAGGCATATACCGCCAGTGTCATGACGCATGAGTCTCTCAGTTTGTTTGTTTTCCAGTGAGAAATTTTGCACTATTTTGGCTCAGATGTCGAGCTGGTGAGTGTCTCTTCATTCTCGAACAACGTTGAGGCTCGCAGCTCAGATATATGTCGAGAAAGTTATCCTCATTCGCAGCCATGTTTTCGTATGTGTATGTATGTACACGTGTATTGCCGCATAGTCCTATGCCGCCAGTATCCTGACGCATGAGTCTCTAAGTTTGTTTGTTTTCCAGTGAGAAATTTGGCAATATTTTTGCTCAGATGTCGGGCTGGTGAGTGTCCCTTCATTCTCAAACAACGTTGAGGCTCGCAGCTCAGATATAAGTCAAGAAAATTATCCTCATTCGCAGCCATGTTTTCTGATGTGTTTGTATGTACACGTGTAGTGCCACATAGGCATATGCCGCCAGTGTCCTGACGCATGAGTCTTTCAGTTTAGGTTTGTTCCAGTGAGACATTTGGCAATATTTTGGCTCAGATGTCGAGCTGGTGAGTGTCTCTTCATTCTCGAACAACGTTGAGGCTCGCAGCTCTGATATATGTCGAGAAAATTATGCTCATTCGCAGCCATGTTTTCTTATGTGTATGTATGTACACGTGTATTGTCACATAGGCATATCCCGCCAGTGTCCTGACGCATGAGTCTCTCAGTTTAGGTTTGTTCCAGTGAGAAATTTGGCAATATTTTGGCTCAGATGTCGAGCTGGTGAGTGTCTCTTCATTCTCGAACAACGTTGAGGCTCGCAGCTCAGATATATGTCGAGAAAATTATGCTCATTCGCAGCCATGTTTTCTTATATGTATGTATGTACACGTGTATTGTCACATAGGCATATACCGCCAGTGTCCTGACGCATGAGTCTCTCAGTTTGGTTTTTTTTCCAGTGAGAAACTTTGCAATATTTTGGCTCAGATGTCGAGCTGGTGAGTGTCTCTTCATTCGCCAACAACGTTGAGGTTCGCAGCTCAGATATAAGTCGAGAAAATTATCCTCATTCGCAGCCATGTATTCTGATATGTATGTGTGTACACGTGTATTGCCTCATAGGCCTATGCCGCCAGTGTCCTGACGCATGAGTCTCAAAGTTTTTGGTCTCTTCCGGTGAGAATTTTGGCGATGTGTTAGCTCAGATGTTGAGGTGGTGAATGTCTCTTCATTCTCGAACAACGTTGAGGCTCGCAGCTCAGATATATGTCGAGAAAATTATGCTCATTCGCAGCCATGTTTTCTTATGTGTATGTATGTACACGTGTATTGTCACATAGGCATATACCGCCAGTGTCCTGACGCATGAGTCTCTCAGTTTGGTTTTTTTCCAGTGAGAAATTTTGCAATATTTTGGCTCGGATGTCGAGCTGGTGAGTGTCTCTTCATTATCGAACAACGTTGAGGCTCGCAGCTCAGATATATGTCGAGAAAATTGTCCTCATTCCCAGCCATGTTTTCTTATGTGTATGGATGTACACGTGTATTGCCTCATAGGCCTATGCCGCCAGTGTCCTGACGCATGAGTCTCACAGTTTGTTTTTTTTCAGTGAGAAATTTGGCAATATTTTGGCTCAGATGTCGAGCTGGCGAGTGTCGCTTCATTCTCGAACAACGTTGAGGTTCACATCTCAGATATAAGTTCATAAAATTATCCTCATTCGCAGCCATGTTTTCTTATGTTTATGCGTGTACACGTGTAGTGCCACATAGGCTTATGTCGGCAGTGTCCTGACGCATGAGTTTCTCAGTTTAGGTTTGTTCCAGTGAGAAATTTGGCAATATTTTGGCTCAGATGTCGAGCTGGCGAGTGTCTCTTCAATCTCGAACAACGTTGAGGTTCACATCTCAGATATAAGTCCATAAAATTGTCCTCATTCGCAGCCATGTTTTCTGATATGTATGTATGTACACGTGTATTGCCACATAAACATTTGCCGCCAGTGTCCTGACACAAGAGTCTCTCAGTTTTTGGTGTTTTTTTTCTAGTGAGAAATTTGGCAATAATTTGGCTCGGATGTCGAGCTGGTGAGTGTCTCTTTATTCTCGAACAACGTTGAGGCTCACAGCTCAGATATATGTCGAGAAAATTATCCTCATTCGCAGCCATGTTTTCGTATGTGTATGTATGTACACGTGTATTGCCGCATAGGCCTATGCCGCCAGTATCCTGACGCATGAGTCTCTAAGTTTGTTTGTTTTCCAGTGAGAAATTTGGCAATATTTTTGCTCAGATGTCGGGCTGGTGAGTGTCCCTTCATTCTCAAACAACGTTGAGGCTCGCAGCTCAGATATAAGTCGAAACAATTATCCTCATTCGCAGCCATGTTTTCTGATGTGTTTGTATGTACACGTGTGGTGCCACATAGGCATATACCGCCAGTGTCCTGACGCATGAGTTTCTCAGTTTGTTTTTTTTCCAGTGGGAAACTTTGCAATATTTTGGCTCAGATGTCGAGCTGGTGAGTGTCTCTTCATTCTCCAACAACGTTGAGGTTCGCAGCTCAGATACAAGTCGAGAAAATTATCCTCATTTGCAGCCATGTTTTCTGATATGTATGTATGTACACGTGTATTGCCACATAAACATATGCCGCCAGTGTCCTGTGTTACGTGCGCCATATCAATTAAAACAAACTGAGCTAGGGCACGGCAGAAACAAAGTAATAAACAACAAAAGTGAAAACCAGCAATTAGATTTGAACAATGAATTTAATAATTACAATATAAATTATACCCAGGTGATTACAATTGAATTATTTAATACAATTATAAAACTCGATACCAGTTTAATGACGAGCCAGGTCGGGTTTTGTGTGGGCGTGGCCAGAAGTCCGGGGACGAAAGTCTATGAACACGACAGTCCCGCTGGTGTACGGAGTGCAATGAGCTAGTCTGGCCCAAGCCATCTACGGAGTGCAGTGAGCCGGTCTGGCCCAAGCCATCTACGGAGTGCAGTGAGCCGGTCTGGCCCAAGCCATCTACGGAGCCTCGGATAACACCGGTAAGGGCATGGTCCGAGCAACACAGACCATCGAAGAAGACCACTAGACAGTGCTAGCGAGGGAAGCCTGACTGACTTGGCATCGTCTTGTCTTGACTTGACTTGACTTGACTTGACTGGCGAAAGGTTTTGGTTTTGGCATCCAAAACGGCGGGGTGACACATCAAACAGCAACGAAGGAGAAGTGAACGAAGCCTCCGGCTGACCCCGTGGTGGTAGTTTAGTGTGTGACCAAAAAGAGAGTCGAACCCGGCCTTATATGCTCGTCAGACTCCAAAATACAATACATTATACAGGGTTTAAGACCACTAGGTACAACAAATATGTTAAGCCAATTGTGTACCGAAAAGTATGCTAATCCCAGGTGGACTGCAGGCTCAAGCTGTGCATAATCTTAAGCTTATTAAATACAGATCAAATAAGTTAAGAGGGCCTAATATATTTAAATCTCTGACCGCAACAGTCCTCCCCCCTTAAATAAAAGTTTCAAATAAAATGAGGAACTTTCTTTTGAGTGGGTTTTTAAGTGTATCAAAAATGAATTATTAATACAATACAAAACACTTTTATGGTCAGCAGTTAAAATCAAGATAATTACAATCTTTGCACTATTGGTAGAATTTATCCCTTTACATGTTTCTAGATAGACAGTCGGCAACTACGTTGTCTTTACCCTTCACTGAACGAATTTCTATATTAAAATCCTGAAGAAACAAACTCCATCTCATTAGCCTTCTGTTATGGTTTTTCATTCTACCAATGAACTTCAGTGGATTATGGTCAGTGAAGACTACTGTTGGCTTGACTGTTATACATAAAAATACTTCAAAATGTTGCAATGATAATATCAACGCCAGACATTCTTTCTCAGTGGTTGAATAATTAACCTGATGCTTGTTCAGTTTCTTCGAAAAATAGCAAACCGGGTGTTCAATGTTGTGTTCATCTTCTTGCATTAACACAGAACCAACACCGACGTCACTTGCGTCTACTGCTAACTTAAACGGTTTACAAAAATCTGGTGCCATCAAAATTGGCTCTTTTGCCAGCATAGTTTTGACTGACTCGAATGCCTCTTTACAATCATTTGACCAAATAAATTTTGTTTTCTTGCTGAGCAAGTTTGTCAGCGGAACAACAACATCGGAAAAGTTTTTACAAAACTTTCGATAGTACCCGGCCATGCCGAGAAAACGCATGACATCTTTCTTGCTTGTCGGCTGTGGACAATTAACCACGGCTTCAACTTTGGCTTTGACCGGTTCTACTTGACCGTGACCAATAACATAACCCAAGAACTTAACTTGTCCTTTACCTATTTGACTTTTTGTCAGGTTTACCGTTAACTTAGCTTCTGTTAACCTATCAAAAAGAGCACGAATACTTTCCATGTGCTCTGTCCAATTATCGTTATACACCACAATATCATCTATGTACACTTCTACGTTTGACATGCCCTTTATCACATTATTCATTAATTTTTGAAATGAGGCAGGCGCGTTTTTCAATCCAAAAGGAAGAACTGTGTATTGATACAATCCCCGTGTGGTTACAAAAGCAGACACTTCTTTTGCACGAGGAGTCAATGGAACTTGCCAATAGCCCTTGAGTAAATCAAATGTGCTAACGAATTTGGCTTTTCCAATATGATCAATACAATCGTCAACCCTTGGTAACGGAAAAGTATCAGATTTCGTCACCGAGTTTACTTTTCTGAAATCTGTGCAAAACCTATAGGTGGAATCCGGTTTGGGTACCAAAATACACGGTGACGACCAATTACTCTCACTTTCTTCAATGATACCATTTGCTTTCATGTAATCAATCTCCTCGTCCAAATGTGTCTGTTTTACTGGTCCTACTCTATACGGATGTTGTTTGATAGGGGAAGCATCGCCTACATCAATATCATGAGATATGACATCCGTTTTACCGGGAACGTCAGGAAATAAATGCGAAAAGTCACGTACTAACCGTGATGCGTCAGGCTGTTGGTCTGACGTCAAGTGACTTAACTTATCGTCTAAATGTGAAAGAACCTCCGAGTTTTTCAACCGGAAAGTTCCTGGCACAGTGAAATCTTCACTCTCGACATTTTCAGTGGTATTCTCTACTTCCTTGTTTTCTGAACTAGTACATACTGTTTTTTCAGGTTTCACAGATTTGTCATTTATACGTTCATGATATTGCTTCAACATATTGATGTGGCACACTCGTTTTGATTTACGCCTATCTGGAGTACAGATTACATAATCCAAATTACCAACCCTAGACTCAATTGTGTACGGTCCAAAATAACGGGCACTCAGTGGTTTACCCGAGACTGGCAATAATACAAGGACCTTATCACCTGGCTTAAATGTACGATCTTTGGATTTCTTATCATACCAAGTTTTCATAACTTGCTGAGCCTCTTTCATACTAGTTTGAGCTAGTTCACATGCACCTTTTAAACGGTCCTTTAACTTAGTTACGTAACTGAGGACACTTTCATCCGTTTGTTCAGATAACCATTTCTCCTTTACTAGCTTCAACGGTCCCCTAACAGTACGGCCAAAAACTAGTTCAAAAGGGCTGAAGCCTAATGACTCTTGTACTACTTCTCTTACTGCAAAAAGTAACAAAGGTATTCCTTCATCCCAGTCTCGTTGATGATCCATACAGTAAGTACGGATCATCGACTTTAGTGTCTGATGAAAGCGTTCAAGCGCACCCTGACTTTGTGGGTGATATGCACTTGACGTAATCTGTGTAATGCCTAAAGCATACAATTGCTCCTGAAATAACTTGGAAGTGAAATTAGTACCTTGGTCACTTTGTACTTTTTTTGGTAATCCAAAACGAGTGAAAAATCCCCTTAATGCTTCACCGACTGGTTTGGCCTTAATGGATCGAAGCGGAATAGCTTCAGCGTACCGCGTTGAGGCACACATAATTGTCAACATATACTCATGGCCAGACTTTGTTTTAGGCAAAGGCCCAACACAATCTATTATAACCTTACTGAATGGCTCATCGAAAGCCGGTATAGGTTGCAAGGGAACTCGAGTAGGTTTCTGGTTAGGTTTCCCTACCATCTGACATGTGTGACATGTGCGACAGTATTCTGCAACAGTCTGTCGGATTCCAGGCCAGAAAAAATGCTGTAATATTCGGTCACATGTTTTAGTGACACCCAGGTGCCCGGCCATGGGGATATCATGAGCTAGATTCAATATGTGTAAGCGGTAAGCTGTAGGAACTACAATCTGATACAACACTTTCCATTCATTGTCAGCAGGCACATCTGGTGGTCGCCATTTACGCATAAGTACACCCGACTTCATAAAGAAGCATACAGGTACTGTACGTGCCTCTACCTCTGTAAGTGCTTTTAGGATTAAACTGGCTAGCGTTTTGTCCTTGTTTTGCTCAGATATTAGTTGTTCCCTACTCAAAAATATGTCAGAATATACACCGAGTTCGCTCAACAAAGCCGAGTCTTCGCTATGAAGCGGTTTAGTGTTTGTCTCATCCATAGAATTCAAAGATTCTTTATCAGAAACCCTAAATGTCTCATCAGGTAGACTAGCCATAAAGCTATCAGCAATACCAAAGTCTACGTCACCAGTATGAACAGGTTCATTTTTAGCCTTACTCATGGCCCTAGTTGTAACACAAGCGGGGAAAATCCCAGGAAATTCTTCCTCTAATAATGTTGTGTTGTTTTCAGAGCTAGGTGAACAAGTCATACAAGGTTCAACGACTACCTTCGAACCGGCAACTTCATTGCCTAAAAGTAGCGTTATACCTTTAAGCCCTACAGGCAAAGTGGAAGCAATACCCACTGTTATGGGTCCTGTAACCAAATCTGACTTCAAATATACATGATGGAGAGGTACATCAAAAGATTCATTACCTATACCCGTAATACACACACTGGTATCTAACGAAGAACCCTCGGCCAAAGGGATTTCTCCTTGTAACAACAAAGACTGATTGGATGCTGTATCCCTCAGAATAGTTACTGGGTAAGTAGGCGAATCGGAATGCTCATCGAGCGACACTAATCCTTTAGTTACAAAGGGTAAACATTCCTCTCTAATGTCAGACAGAGACCCTGTTTTATCAAACTTGTTACTCAAGCGTACACGTGTTTTACTGGTAAATGCGACATGTTTAGAGCTTGTATTCTCTGCATTTTGTCGTTGCAAAAGAAAGCAGTTAGACTTAGTATGGCCTTTCTTTTTACAGTATGCACACACAATGATCTTACTGGAGTCAAAAGTAGCCCTAGTGTTACTTAAATCCTTGGCGGACCTAGACTCTTTCAAACTCTGATCTGTCGGCTTTAGTACGGTATTGTAATACGACTTGTGACTCTGAGAATTCCGTGCATTGTTCTTGTGAAAACTCGCACCATTCCCCTTCAAAAAATATGTTTTGTGGGTCAAAACATAGTCATCAGCCAAAACAGCTGCCTTATCCAATTCTGTAACACGCTGCTCCTCTAAATGGACCTTAACAGCATAAGGCATACTATTCTTAAAGTCTTCAAGAAGTACAAGTTGTCTTAACTTTTTGTAATCCTGCTCAATTTCTCGAGATCTACACCAACGGTCAAACTTTATCTTTTTGTCATTTGCAAACTCAACGTATGTTTCCTGCTCTAGTTTCTTCCTATCACGGAATTGTTGCCGGTAGGCCTCTGGAACAAGCTCGTATGCCTTTAAAATAGCAGCTTTAACTACATCATAATCAGTACATTGATCTAATGGCAAAGTTGAATAAACTTCTTGAGCTTTTCCAACCAATACACTCTGTAAAAGCAAAGTGCGCATTTCTTTAGGCCATTCTAACCTGTCGGCAACCTTCTCAAAATGAAGAAAGTATTTGTCCACTTCTTTTTCCTGAAATGGAGGCACTAACTTAATGTATTTTGTTGGGTCAAACTTTTTAGCGGATGCGACGTGGTCACCCGACTGAGACTGCAACTGTTTTAGTTCAGCCAAATGAATTTCAAGTTTAAGTTTTTCAACCTCTAACTGTTTCAATTTAATAGCAGCTTCGGCTTTATCACCGTTATCAGAATGACTAGCTGCAGATTCATCTAGAATTTCTTCATCAACAAGGTGTTCAATAATAACGGCCCTTAGGTCTGCCTTCTTCATACTGGCTAATACCGAAATTTTGTAATGTTTGGCTAGTTCAAACAACTCGGGACGTTTGAGACTAAACACCATGTCCTCTGATGGACTTTCTATGAACTCATGAATGTCAAACTTAGCCATGATGAAAATCTAATTGCTGGATAAGTTTTAGATGAAATTAACTAATTTTTATCGGCTTTGGGCTGAATTTTGTTCATTTCCCGGACAAGCCCCCAATTCTGTTACGTGCGCCATATCAATTAAAACAAACTGAGCTAGGGCACGGCAGAAACAAAGTAATAAACAACAAAAGTGAAAACCAGCAATTAGATTTGAACAATGAATTTAATAATTACAATATAAATTATACCCAGGTGATTACAATTGAATTATTTAATACAATTATAAAACTCGATACCAGATTAATGACGAGCCAGGTCGGGTTTTGTGTGGGCGTGGCCAGAAGTCCGGGGACGAAAGTCTATGAACACGACAGTCCCGCTGGTGTACGGAGTGCAATGAGCTAGTCTGGCCCAAGCCATCTACGGAGTGCAGTGAGCCGGTCTGGCCCAAGCCATCTACGGAGTGCAGTGAGCCGGTCTGGCCCAAGCCATCTACGGAGCCTCGGAGAACACCGGTAAGGGCATGGTCCGAGCAACACAGACCATCGAAGAAGACCACTAGACAGTGCTAGCGAGGGAAGCCTGACTGACTTGGCATCGTCTTGTCTTGACTTGACTTGACTTGACTTGACTGGCGAAAGGTTTTGGTTTTGGCATCCAAAACGGCGGGGTGACACATCAAACAGCAACGAAGGAGAAGTGAACGAAGCCTCCGGCTGACCCCGTGGTGGTAGTTTAGTGTGTGACCAAAAAGAGAGTCGAACCCGGCCTTATATGCTCGTCAGACTCCAAAATACAATACATTATACAGGGTTTAAGACCACTAGGTACAACAAATATGTTAAGCCAATTGTGTACCGAAAAGTATGCTAATCCCAGGTGGACTGCAGGCTCAAGCTGTGCATAATCTTAAGCTTATTAAATACAGATCAAATAAGTTAAGAGGGCCTAATATATTTAAATCTCTGACCGCAACACCTGACACATGAGTCTCTCAGTTTTTGGTGTTTTTTCTAGTGAGACATTTGGCAATATTTTGGCTCGGATGTCCAGCTGGTGAGTGGCTCTTCATTCTCGAACAACGTTGAGGTTCACAGCTCAGATATATGTTGACAACATTATCCTCATTGGCAGCCATGTTTTCTGATGTGTATGGATGTACACGTGTATTGCCTCATAGGCCTATGCCGCCAGTGTCCTGACGCATGAGTCTCACAGTTTAGGTTTGTTTCAGTGAGAAATTTGGCAATATTTTGCCTCAGTTGTCGAGCTGGCGAGTGTCTCTTCATTCTCGAACAACGTTGAGGTTCACATCTGAGATATAAGTTCATAAAATTATCCTCATTCGCAGCCATGTTTTCTTATGTTTATGCGTGTACACGTGTAGTGCCACATAGGCTTATGTCGGCAGTGTCCTGACGCATGAGTTTCTCAGTTTAGGTTTGTTCCAGTGAGAAATTTGGCAATATTTTGGCTCAGATGTCGAGCTGGTGAGTGTCTCTTCATTCTCGAACAACGTTGAGGTTCGCAGCTCAAATATATGTCGAGAAAATTGTCCTCATTCGCAGCCATGTTTTCTTATGTGTATGGATGTACACGTGTATTGGCTCATAGGCCTATGCCGCCAGTGTCCTGACGCATGAGTCTCACAGTTTTGGTTTTTTTCAGTGAGAAATTTGGCAATATTTTGGCTCAGATGTCGAGCTGGCGAGTGTCTCTTCAATCTCGAACAACGTTGAGGTTCACATCTCAGATATAAGTTCATAAAATTTTCCTTATTCGCAGCCATGTTTTCTGATATGTATGTATGTACACGTGTATTGCCACATAAACATTTGCCGCCAGTGTCCTGACACAAGAGTCTCTCAGTTTTTGGTGTTTTTTTCTAGTGAGAAATTTGGCAATATTTTGGCTCGGATGTCGAGCTGGTGAGTGTCTCTTCATTCTCGAACAACGTTGAGGCTCGCAGCTCAGATATATGTCGAGAAAATTATCCTCATTCGCAGCCATGTTTTCGTATGTGTATGTATGTACACGTGTATTGCCGCATAGGCCTATGCTGCCAGTATCCTGACGCATGAGTCTCTAAGTTTGTTTGTTTTCCAGTGAGAAATTTGGCAATATTTTTGCTCAGATGTCGGGCTGGTGAGTGTCTCTTCATTCTCCAACAACGTTGAGGTTCGCAGCTCAGATACAAGTCGAGAAAATTATCCTCATTTGCAGCCATGTTTTCTGATATGTATGTATGTACACGTGTATTGTCACATAAACATATGCCGCCAGTGTCCTGACACATGAGTCTCTCAGTTTTGGGTGTTTTTTTCTAGTGAGAAATTTGGCAATATTTTGGCTCGGATGTCCAGCTGGTGAGTGGCTCTTCATTCTCGAACAACGTTGAGGCTCGCAGCTCAGATATATGTCAGGAAAGTTATCCTCATTCGCAGCCATGTTTTCTGATGTGTTTGTGTGTACACGTGTACTGCCACATAGGCATATGCCGCCAGTGTCCTGACGCATGAGTCTCTCAGTTTAGGTTTGTTCCAGTGAGAAATTTGGCAATATTTTGGCTCAGATGTCGAGCTGGTGAGTGTCTTTTCATTCTCGAACAACGTTGAGGCTCGCAGCTCAGATATATGTCGAGAAAATTATGCTCATTCGCAGCCATGTTTTCTTATGTGTATGCATGTACACGTGTATTGTCACATAGGCACATACCGCCCGTGTCCTGACGCATGAGTCTCTCAGTTTGGTTTTTTTTTCAGTGAGAAACTTTGCAATATTGTGGCTCAGATGTCGAGCTGATGAGTATCTCTTCATTCGCCAACAACGTTGAGGTTCGCAGCTCAGATATAAGTCGAGAAAATTATCCTCATTCGCAGCCATGTGTTCTGATATGTATGTGTGTACACGTGTATTGCCTCATAGGCCTATGCCGCCAGTGTCCTGACGCCTGAGTCTCAAAGTTTTGGTCTCTTCCGTTGAGAATTTTGGCGATGTGTTAGCTCAGATGTTGAGGTGGTGAATGTCTCTTTATTCTCGTACAACGTTGAGGTTCGCAGCTCAGAAATATGTTGAGAACATTATACTCATTCGCAGCCATGTTTTCTGTTGTGTATGTATGTACACGTGTATTGCCACATAGGCCTATGCCGCCAGTATCCAGACGCATGAGTCTCTCACTTTGTTTGTTTTTCCAGTGAGAAATTTGGCAATATTTTGGCTCGGATGTCGAGCTGGTGAGTGTCTCTTCATTCTCGAACTACGTTGAGGCTCGCAGCTCAGATATATGTCGAGAAAATTGTCCTCATTCCCAGCCATGTTTTCTTATGTGTATGGATGTACACGTGTATTGCCTCATAGGCCTATGCAGCCAGTGTCCTGACGCATGAGTCTCACAGTTTGTTTTTTTTCAGTGAGAAATTTGACAATATTTTGGCTCAGATGTCGAGCTGGCGAGTGTCTCTTCATTTTTGAACAACGTTGAGGTTCACATCTCAGATATAAGTTCATAAAATTATCCTCATTCGCAGCCATGTTTTCTTATGTTTATGCGTGTACACGTGTAGTGCCACATAGGCTTATGTCGGCAGTGTCCTGACGCATGAGTTTCTCAGTTTAGGTTTGTTCCAGTGAGAAATTTGACAATATTTTGGCTCAGATGTCGAGCTGGTGAGTGTCTCTTCATTCTCGAACAACGTTGAGGCTCGCAGCTCAAATATATGTCGAGAAAATTATGCTCATTCGCAGCCATGTTTTCTTATGTGTATGTATGTACACGTGTATTGCCACATAGGCATATGCCGCCAGTGTCCTGACGCATGAGTCTCTCAGTTTGTTTGTTTTCCAGTGAGAAATTTGGCAATATTTTTGCTCAGATGTCGAGCTGGTGAGTGTCCCTTCATTCTCAAACAACGTTGAGGCTCGCAGCTCAGATATAAGTCGAAACAATTATCCTCATTCGCAGCCATGTTTTCTTATGTGTATGTATGTACACGTGTATTGCCGCATAGGCCTATGTCGGCAGTGTCCTGACGCATGAGTTTCTCAGTTTAGGTTTGTTCCAGTGAGAAATTTGGCAATATTTTGGCTCAGATGTCGAGCTGGTGAGTGTCTCTTCATTCTCGAACAACGTTGAGGCTCGCAGCTCAAATATATGTCGAGAAAATTGTCCTCATTCGCAGCCATGTTTTCTTATGTGTATGGATGTACACGTGTATTGGCTCATAGGCCTATGCCGCCAGTGTCCTGACGCATGAGTCTCAAAGTTTTGGTCTCTTCCGGTGAGAATTCTGGCGATGTGTTAGCTCAGATGTTGAGGTGGTGAATGTCTCTTCATTCTCGAACAACGTTGAGGTTCGCAGCTCAGATATATGTTGACAACATTATCCTCATTGGCAGCCATGTTTTCTGATGTGTATGGATGTACACGTGTATTGCCTCATATGCCTATGCCGCCAGTGTCCTGACGCATGAGTCTCACAGTTTGTTTTTTTTCAGTGAGAAATTTGGCAATATTTTGGCTCAGATGTCGAGCTGGCGAGTGTCTCTTCATTCTCGAACAACGTTGAGGTTCGCATCTCAGATATAAGTTCATAAAATTATCCTCATTCGCAGCCATGTTTTCTTATGTTTATGCGTGTACACGTGTAGTGCCACATAGGCTTATGTCGGCAGTGTCCTGACGCATGAGTTTCTCAGTTTAGGTTTGTTCCAGTGAGAAATTTGGCAATATTTTGGCTCAGATGTCGAGCTGGTGAGTGTCTCTTCATTCTCGAACAACGTTGAGGCTCGCAGCTCAAATATATGTCGAGAAAATTGTCCTCATTCGCAGCCATGTTTTCTTATGTGTATGGATGTACACGTGTATTGGCTCATAGGCCTATGCCGCCAGTGTCCTGACGCATGAGTCTCACAGTTTTGTTTTTTTTCAGTGAGAAATTTGGCAATATTTTGGCTCAGATGTCGAGCTTGCGAGTGTCTCTTCATTCTCGAACAACGTTGAGGTTCGCATCTTAGATATAAGTTCATAAAAGTATCCTCATTCGCAGCCATGTTTTCTTATGTTTATGCGTGTACACGTGTATTGCCGCATAGGCTTATGTCGCCAGTGTCCAGAAGCATGAGTCTCACAGTTTGTTTGTTTTTCCAGTGAGAAATTTGGCAATATTTTGGCTCAGATGTCGAGCTGGCGAGTGTCTCTTCAATCTCGAACAACGTTGAGGTTCACATCTCAGATATAAGTTCATAACATTTTCCTTATTCGCAGCCATGTTTTCTGATATGTATGTATGTACACGTGTATTGCCACATAAACATTTGCCGCCAGTGTCCTGACACAAGAGTCTCTCAGTTTTTGGTGTTTTTTTCTAGTGAGAAATTTGGCAATATTTTGGCTCGGATGTCGAGCTGGTGAGTGTCTCTTCATTCTCGAACAACGTTGAAGCTCGCAGCTCAGATATATGTCGAGAAAATTATCCTCATTCGCAGCCATGTTTTCGTATGTGTATGTATGTACACGTGTATTGCCGCATAGGCCTATGCCGCCAGTATCCTGACGCATGAGTCTCTAAGTTTGTTTGTTTTCCAGTGAGAAACTTTGCAATATTTTGGCTCAGATGTCGAGCTGGTGAGTATCTCTTCATTCGCCAACAACGTTGAGGTTCGCAGCTCAGACATAAGTCGAGAAAATTATCCTCATTCGCAGCCATGTGTTCTGATATGTATGTGTGTACACGTGTATTGCCTCATAGGCCTATGCCGCCAGTGTCCTGACGCATGAGTCTCAAAGTTTTGGTCTCTTCCGTTGAGAATTTTGGCGATGTGTTAGCTCAGATGTTGAGGTGGGGAATGTCTCTTTATTCTCGTACAACGTTGAGGTTCGCAGCTCAGATATATGTTGAGAACATTATACTCATTCGCAGCCATGTTTTCTGTTGTGTATGTATGTACACGTGTATTGCCACATAGGCCTATGCCGCCAGTATCCTGACGCATGAGTCTCTCACTTTGTTTGTTTTTCCAGTGAGAAATTTGGAAATATTTTGGCTCAGATGTCGAACAGGCGAGGGTCTCTTCATTCTCGAACAACGTTGAGGTTCGCAGCTCAGATATAAGTTCATAACATTATCCTCATTCGCTGCCATGTTTTCTTATGTTTATGCGTGTACACGTATATTGCCGCATAGGCCTATGCCGCCAGTGTCCTGACGCATGAGTCTCAAAGTTTTGGTCTCTTCCGGTGAGAATTTTGGCGATATGTTAGCTCAGATGTGGAAGTGGTGAATGTCTCTTCATTCTCCAATAACGTTGAGGTTCGCAGCTCAGATATATGTCGAGAAAAATATCCTCATTCGCAGCCATGTTTTCTGATGTGTTTGTATGTACACGTGTATTGCCACATAGGCCTATGCCGCCAGTATCCTGACGCATGAGTCTCTCACTTTGTTTGTTTTTCCAGTGAGAAATTTGGAAATATTTTGGCTCAGATGTCGAACAGGCGAGGGTCTCTTCATTCTCGAACAACGTTGAGGTTCGCAGCTCAGATATAAGTTCATAACATTATCCTCATTCGCTGCCATGTTTTCTTATGTTTATGCGTGTACACGTATATTGCCGCATAGGCCTATGCCGCCAGTGTCCTGACGCATGAGTCTCAAAGTTTTGGTCTCTTCCGGTGAGAATTTTGGCGATATGTTAGCTCAGATGTGGAAGTGGTGAATGTCTCTTCATTCTCCAATAACGTTGAGGTTCGCAGCTCAGATATATGTCGAGAAAAATATCCTCATTCGCAGCCATGTTTTCTGATGTGTTTGTATGTACACGTGTATTGCCACATAGGCCTATGGCGCCAGTATCCTGACGCATGAGTCTCTCAGTTTGGGGTTTTTCCAGTGAGAAATATGGCAATATTTTGGCTCGGATGTCGTGCTGGTGAGTGTCTCTTCATTCTCGAACAACGTTGAGGCTCGCAGCTCATATATATGTCGACAAAATTATCCTCATTCGTAGCCATGTTTTCTTATGTGTATGTATGTACACGTGTATGGCCTCATAGGCCTATGCCGCCAGTGTCCTGACGCATGAGTCCCAAAGTTTTGGTCTCTTCCGGTGAGAATTTTGGCGATGTGTTAGCTCAGATGTGGAGGTGGTGAATGTCTCTTCATTCTCCAACAACGTTGAGGTTCGCAGCTCAGATATATGTTGAGAACATTATTCTCATTCGCAGCCATGTTTTCTTATGTTTATGCGTGTACACGTGTATTGCCGCATAGGCCTATGCCGCCAGTGTCCTGCCGCATGAGTCTCAAAGTTTTGGTCTCTTCCGGTGATAATTTTGGCGATATGTTAGCTCAGATGTGGAGGTGGTGAATGTCTCTTTATTCTCCAACAACGTTGAGGTTCGCAGCTCAGATATATGTCGAGAAAATGGTCCTCATTTGCAGCCATGTTTTCTTATGTGTATGGATGTACACGTGTATTGCCTCATACGCCTATGCCGCCAGTGTCCTGTCGCATGAGTCTCAAAGTTTTGGTCTCTTCCGGTGAGAATTTTTGGCGATATGTTAGCTCAGATGTGGAGGTGGTGAATGTCTCTTCATTCTCCAACAACGTTGAGGTTCGCAGCTCAGATATATGTCGAGAAAATGGTCCTCATTCGCAGCCATGTTTTCTTATGTGTATGGATGTACACGTGTATTGCCTCATAGGCCTATGCCGCCAGTGTCCTGACGCATGAGTCTCTCAGTTTAGGTTTGTTCCAGTGAGAAATTTGGCAATATTTTGGCTCAGATGTCGAGCTGGTGAGTGTCTCTTCATTCTCGAACAACGTTGAGGTTCGCAGCTCAGATATATGTCGAGAACATTATCGTCATTCGCAGCCATGTTTTCTGATGTGTATGTATGTACACGTGTATTGCCTCATAGGCCTATGCCGCCAGTGTCCTGCCGCATGAGTCTCAAAGTTTTGGTCTCTTCCGGTGATAATTTTGGCAATATGTTAGCTCAGATGTGGAGGTGGTGAATGTCTCTTCATTCTCCAACAACGTTGAGGTTCGCAGCTCAGATATATGTCGAGAAAATGGTCCTCATTCGCAGCCATGTTTTCTTATGTGTATGGATGTACACGTGTATTGCCTCATACGCCTATGCCGCCAGTGTCCTGACGCATGAGTCTCAAAGTTTTGGTCTCTTCCGGTGAGAATTATTGGCGATATGTTAGCTCAGATGTGGAGGTGGTGAATGTCTCTTCATTCTCCAACAACGTTGAGGTTCGCAGCTCGGATATATGTTGAGAACATTATCCTCATTCGCAGCCATGTTTTCTGATGTGTATGTATGTACACGTGTATTGCCACATAGGCCTATGCCGCCAGTATCCTGACGCATGAGTCTCTCAGTTTTTTTGTTTTTCCAGTGAAAAATTTGGCAATATTTTGGCTCGGATGTCGAAATGGTGAGTGTCTCTTAATTCTCGAACAACGTTGAGGCTCGCAGCTCAGATATATGTCGAGAAAATTGTTCTCATTCGCAGCCATGTTTTCTTATGTGTATGGATGTACACGTGTATTGCCTCATAGGCCTATGCCGCCAGTGTCTTGACGCATGAGTCTCAAAGTTTTGGTGTCTTCCGGTTAGAATGTTGGCGATGTGTTAGCTCAGATGTGGAGGTGGTGAATGTCTTTTCATTCTCGAAGAACGTTGACGTTCGCAGCTCAGATATATGTTGAGAACATTATCCTCATTCGCAGCCATGTTTTCTGATGTGTATGTATGTACACGTGTATTGCCACATAGGCCTATTCCGCCAGTATCCTGACGCATGAGTCTCTCAGTTTGTTTGTTTTTCCAGTGACAAATTTGGCAATATTTTGGCTCGGATGTCGAGCTGGTGAGTGTCTCTTAATTCTCGAACAACGTTGAGGCTCGCAGCTCAGATATATGTCGAGAAAATTGTCCTCATTCGCAGCCATGTTTTCTTATGTGTATTGATTTTCACGTGTATTGCCTCACAGGCCTATGCCGCCCGTGTCCTGACGTATGAGTCTCACAGTTTGGGTTTTTTCCAGTGAGAAATTTGGAAATATTTTGGCTCAGATGTCGAGCTGGCGAGTGTCTCTTCATTCTCGAACTACGTTGAGGCTCGCAGCTCAGATATATGTCGAGAAAATTGTCCTCATTCGCAGCCATATTTTCTTATGTGTATGGATGTACACGTGTATTGCCTCATACGCCTATGCCGCCAGTGTCCTGTCGCATGAGTCTCAAAGTTTTGGTCTCTTCCGGTGAGAATTTTTGGCGATATGTTAGCTCAGATGTGGAGGTGGTGAATGTCTCTTCATTCTCCAACAACGTTGAGGTTCGCAGCTCAGATATATGTCGAGAAAATGGTCCTCATTCGCAGCCATGTTTTCTTATGTGTATGGATGTACACGTGTATTGCCTCATAGGCCTATGCCGCCAGTGTCCTGACGCACGAGTCTCTCAGTTTAGGTTTGTTCCAGTGAGAAATTTGGCAATATTTTGGCTCAGATGTCGAGCTGGTGAGTGTCTCTTCATTCTCGAACAACGTTGAGGTTCGCAGCTCAGATATATGTCGAGAACATTATCGTCATTCGCAGCCATGTTTTCTGATGTGTATGTATGTACACGTGTATTGCCTCATAGGCCTATGCCGCCAGTGTCCTGCCGCATGAGTCTCAAAGTTTTGGTCTCTTCCGGTGATAATTTTGGCAATATGTTAGCTCAGATGTGGAGGTGGTGAATGTCTCTTCATTCTCCAACAACGTTGAGGTTCGCAGCTCAGATATATGTCGAGAAAATGGTCCTCATTCGCAGCCATGTTTTCTTATGTGTATGGATGTACACGTGTATTGCCTCATACGCCTATGCCGCCAGTGTCCTGACGCATGAGTCTCAAAGTTTTGGTCTCTTCCGGTGAGAATTATTGGCGATATGTTAGCTCAGATGTGGAGGTGGTGAATGTCTCTTCATTCTCCAACAACGTTGAGGTTCGCAGCTCAGATATATGTCGATAAAATGGTACTCATTCGCAGCCATGTTTTCTTATGTGTATGGATGTACACGTGTATTGCCTCATAGGCCTATGCCGCCAGTGTCCTGACGCATGAGTCTCAAAGTTTTGGTCTCTTCCGGTGAGAATTTTGGCGATGTGTTAGCTCAGATGTGGAGGTGGTGAATGTCTTTTCATTCTCGAACAACGTTGAGGTTCGCAGCTCGGATATATGTTGAGAACATTATCCTCATTCGCAGCCATGTTTTCTGATGTGTATGTATGTACACGTGTATTGCCACATAGGGCTATGCCGCCAGTATCCTGACGCATGAGTCTCTCAGTTTGTTTGTTTTTCCAGTGACAAATTTGGCAATATTTTGGCTTGGATGTCGAAATGGTGAGTGTCTCTTAATTCTCGAACAACGTTGAGGCTCGCAGCTCAGATATATGTCGAGAAAATTGTTCTCATTCGCAGCCATGTTTTCTTATGTGTATGGATGTACAAGTGTATTGCCTCATAGGCCTATGCCGCCAGTGTCTTGACGCATGAGTCTCAAAGTTTTGGTGTCTTCCGGTGAGAATGTTGGCGATGTGTTAGCTCAGATGTGGAGGTGGTGAATGTCTTTTCATTCTCGAAGAACGTTGACGTTCGCAGCTCAGATATATGTTGAGAACATTATCCTCATTCGCAGCCATGTTTTCTGATGTGTATGTATGTACACGTGTATTGCCACATAGGCCTATTCCGCCAGTATCCTGACGCATGAGTCTCTCAGTTTGTTTGTTTTTCCAGTGACAAATTTGGCAATATTTTGGCTCGGATGTCGAGCTGGTGAGTGTCTCTTAATTCTCGAACAACGTTGAGGCTCGCAGCTCAGATATATGTCGAGAAAATTGTCCTCATTCGCAGCCATGTTTTCTTATGTGTATTGATTTTCACGTGTATTGCCTCACAGGCCTATGCCGCCCGTGTCCTGACGTATGAGTCTCACAGTTTGGGTTTTTTCCAGTGAGAAATTTGGAAATATTTTGGCTCAGATGTCGAGCTGGCGAGTGTCTCTTCATTCTCGAACTACGTTGAGGCTCGCAGCTCAGATATATGTCGAGAAAATTGTCCTCATTCGCAGCCATATTTTCTTATGTGTATGGATGTACACGTGTATTGCCTCATACGCCTATGCCGCCAGTGTCCTGTCGCATGAGTCTCAAAGTTTTGGTCTCTTCCGGTGAGAATTTTTGGCGATATGTTAGCTCAGATGTGGAGGTGGTGAATGTCTCTTCATTCTCCAACAACGTTGAGGTTCGCAGCTCAGATATATGTCGAGAAAATGGTCCTCATTCGCAGCCATGTTTTCTTATGTGTATGGATGTACACGTGTATTGCCTCATAGGCCTATGCCGCCAGTGTCCTGACGCATGAGTCTCTCAGTTTAGGTTTGTTCCAGTGAGAAATTTGGCAATATTTTGGCTCAGATGTCGAGCTGGTGAGTGTCTCTTCATTCTCGAACAACGTTGAGGTTCGCAGCTCAGATATATGTCGAGAACATTATCGTCATTCGCAGCCATGTTTTCTGATGTGTATGTATGTACACGTGTATTGCCTCATAGGCCTATGCCGCCAGTGTCCTGCCGCATGAGTCTCAAAGTTTTGGTCTCTTCCGGTGATAATTTTGGCAATATGTTAGCTCAGATGTGGAGGTGGTGAATGTCTCTTCATTCTCCAACAACGTTGAGGTTCGCAGCTCAGATATATGTCGAGAAAATGGTCCTCATTCGCAGCCATGTTTTCTTATGTGTATGGATGTACACGTGTATTGCCTCATACGCCTATGCCGCCAGTGTCCTGACGCATGAGTCTCAAAGTTTTGGTCTCTTCCGGTGAGAATTATTGGCGATATGTTAGCTCAGATGTGGAGGTGGTGAATGTCTCTTCATTCTCCAACAACGTTGAGGTTCGCAGCTCAGATATATGTCGATAAAATGGTACTCATTCGCAGCCATGTTTTCTTATGTGTATGGATGTACACGTGTATTGCCTCATAGGCCTATGCCGCCAGTGTCCTGACGCATGAGTCTCAAAGTTTTGGTCTCTTCCGGTGAGAATTTTGGCGATGTGTTAGCTCAGATGTGGAGGTGGTGAATGTCTTTTCATTCTCGAACAACGTTGAGGTTCGCAGCTCGGATATATGTTGAGAACATTATCCTCATTCGCAGCCATGTTTTCTGATGTGTATGTATGTACACGTGTATTGCCACATAGGCCTATGCCGCCAGTATCCTGACGCATGAGTCTCTCAGTTTGTTTGTTTTTCCAGTGACAAATTTGGCAATATTTTGGCTTGGATGTCGAAATGGTGAGTGTCTCTTAATTCTCGAACAACGTTGAGGCTCGCAGCTCAGATATATGTCGAGAAAATTGTTCTCATTCGCAGCCATGTTTTCTTATGTGTATGGATGTACAAGTGTATTGCCTCATAGGCCTATGCCGCCAGTGTCTTGACGCATGAGTCTCAAAGTTTTTGGTGTCTTCCGGTGAGAATGTTGGCGATGTGTTAGCTCAGATGTGGAGGTGGTGAATGTCTTTTCATTCTCGAAGAACGTTGACGTTCGCAGCTCAGATATATGTTGAGAACATTATCCTCATTCGCAGCCATGTTTTCTGATGTGTATGTATGTACACGTGTATTGCCACACAGGCCTATTCCGCCAGTATCCTGACGCATGAGTCTCTCAGTTTGTTTATTTTTCCAGTGACAAATTTGGCAATATTTTGGCTCGGATGTCGAGCTGGTGAGTGTCTCTTAATTCTCGAACAACGTTGAGGCTCGCAGCTCAGATATATGTCGAGAAAATTGTCCTCATTCGCAGCCATGTTTTCTTATGTGTATGGATGTACACGTGTATTGCCTCACAGGCCTATGCCGCCCGTGTCCTGACGTATGAGTCTCACAGTTTGGGTTTTTTCCAGTGAGAAATTTGGAAATATTTTGGCTCAGATGTCGAGCTGGCGAGTGTCTCTTCATTCTCGAACTACGTTGAGGCTCGCAGCTCAGATATATGTCGAGAAAATTGTCCTCATTCGCAGCCATGTTTTCTTATGTGTATTGATTTTCACGTGTATTGCCTCACAGGCCTATGCCGCCCGTGTCCTGACGTATGAGTCTCACAGTTTGGGTTTTTTCCAGTGAGAAATTTGGAAATATTTTGGCTCAGATGTCGAGCTGGCGAGTGTCTCTTCATTCTCGAACTACGTTGAGGCTCGCAGCTCAGATATATGTCGAGAAAATTGTCCTCATTCGCAGCCATATTTTCTTATGTGTATGGATGTACACGTGTATTGCCTCATACGCCTATGCCGCCAGTGTCCTGTCGCATGAGTCTCAAAGTTTTGGTCTCTTCCGGTGAGAATTTTTGGCGATATGTTAGCTCAGATGTGGAGGTGGTGAATGTCTCTTCATTCTCCAACAACGTTGAGGTTCGCAGCTCAGATATATGTCGAGAAAATGGTCCTCATTCGCAGCCATGTTTTCTTATGTGTATGGATGTACACGTGTATTGCCTCATAGGCCTATGCCGCCAGTGTCCTGACGCATGAGTCTCTCAGTTTAGGTTTGTTCCAGTGAGAAATTTGGCAATATTTTGGCTCAGATGTCGAGCTGGTGAGTGTCTCTTCATTCTCGAACAACGTTGAGGTTCGCAGCTCAGATATATGTCGAGAACATTATCGTCATTCGCAGCCATGTTTTCTGATGTGTATGTATGTACACGTGTATTGCCTCATAGGCCTATGCCGCCAGTGTCCTGCCGCATGAGTCTCAAAGTTTTGGTCTCTTCCGGTGATAATTTTGGCAATATGTTAGCTCAGATGTGGAGGTGGTGAATGTCTCTTCATTCTCCAACAACGTTGAGGTTCGCAGCTCAGATATATGTCGAGAAAATGGTCCTCATTCGCAGCCATGTTTTCTTATGTGTATGGATGTACACGTGTATTGCCTCATACGCCTATGCCGCCAGTGTCCTGACGCATGAGTCTCAAAGTTTTGGTCTCTTCCGGTGAGAATTATTGGCGATATGTTAGCTCAGATGTGGAGGTGGTGAATGTCTCTTCATTCTCCAACAACGTTGAGGTTCGCAGCTCAGATATATGTCGATAAAATGGTACTCATTCGCAGCCATGTTTTCTTATGTGTATGGATGTACACGTGTATTGCCTCATAGGCCTATGCCGCCAGTGTCCTGACGCATGAGTCTCAAAGTTTTGGTCTCTTCCGGTGAGAATTTTGGCGATGTGTTAGCTCAGATGTGGAGGTGGTGAATGTCTTTTCATTCTCGAACAACGTTGAGGTTCGCAGCTCGGATATATGTTGAGAACATTATCCTCATTCGCAGCCATGTTTTCTGATGTGTATGTATGTACACGTGTATTGCCACATAGGCCTATGCCGCCAGTATCCTGACGCATGAGTCTCTCAGTTTGTTTGTTTTTCCAGTGACAAATTTGGCAATATTTTGGCTTGGATGTCGAAATGGTGAGTGTCTCTTAATTCTCGAACAACGTTGAGGCTCGCAGCTCAGATATATGTCGAGAAAATTGTCCTCATTCGCAGCCATGTTTTCTTATGTGTATGGATGTACACGTGTATTGCCTCACAGGCCTATGCCGCCCGTGTCCTGACGTATGAGTCTCACAGTTTGGGTTTTTTCCAGTGAGAAATTTGGAAATATTTTGGCTCAGATGTCGAGCTGGCGAGTGTCTCTTCATTCTCGAACTACGTTGAGGCTCGCAGCTCAGATATATGTCGAGAAAATTGTCCTCATTCGCAGCCATGTTTTCTTATGTGTATGGATGTACACGTGTATTGCCTCATAGGCCTATGCCGCCAGTGTCCTGACGCATGAGTCTCACAGTTTGGTTTTTTTCAGTGAGAAATTTGGCAATATTTTGGCTGGGGTGTCGAGCTGGTGAGTGTCTCTTCATTCTCGGACAACATTGAGGCTCGCAGCTCAGATATATGTCGAGAAAAATATCCTCATTCGCAGCCATGTTTTCTGATGTGTTTGTATGTACACGTGTAGTGCCACATAGGCATATGCCGCCAGTGTCCTGACGCATGAGTCTCTCAGTTTAGGTTTGTTCCAGTGAGAAATTTGGCAATATTTTGGCTCAGATGTCGAGCTGGTGAGTGTCTCTTCATTCTCGAACAACGTTGAGGTTCGCAGCTCAGATATATGTCGAGAACATTATCCTCATTCGCAGCCATGTTTTCTGATGTGAATGTATGTACACGTGTATTGCCACATAGGCCTATGTCGCCAGTATCCTGACGCATGAGTCTCTCAGTTTGTTTTTCCAGTGAAAAATTTGGCAATATTTTGGCTCGGATGTCGAAATGGTGAGTGTCTCTTAATTCTCGAACAACGTTGAGGCTCGCAGCTCAGATATATGTCGAGAAAATTGTTCTCATTCGCAGCCATGTTTTCTTATGTGTATGGATGTACACGTGTATTGCCTCATAGGCCTATGCCGCCCGTGTCCTGACGTATGAGTCTCACAGTTTGGGATTTTTCGAGTGAGAAATTTTGAAATATTTTGGCTCAGATGTCGAGCAGGCGAGGGTCTCTTCATTCTCGAACAACGTTGAGGTTCGCAGCTCAGATATAAGTTCATAACATTATCCTCATTCGCAGCCATGTTTTCTTATGTTTATGCGTGTACACGTGTATTGCCGCATATGCCTATGCCGCCAGTGTCCTGACGCATGAGTCTCAAAGTTTTGGTCTCTTCCGGTGAGAATTTTGGCGATATGTTAGCTCAGATGTGGAAGTGGTGAATGTCTCTTCATTCTCCAATAACGTTGAGGTTCGCAGCTCAGATATATGTCGAGAAAAATATCCTCATCCGCAGCCATGTTTTCTGATGTGTTTGTATGTACACGTGTATTGCCACATAGGCATATGCCGCCAGTGTCCTGACGCATGAGTCTCTCAGTTTAGGATTGTACCAGTGAGAAATTTGACAATATTTTGGCTCAGATGTCGAGCTGGTGAGTTTCTCTTCATTCTCGAACAACGTTGAGGCTCGCAGCTCAGATATATGTCGACAAAATTATCCTCATTCGTAGCCATGTTTTCTTATGTGTATGTATGTACACGTGTATGGCCTCATAGGCCTATGCCGCCAGTGTCCTGACGCATGAGTCCCAAAGTTTTGGTCTCTTCCGGTGAGAATTTTGGCGATGTGTTAGCTCAGATGTGGAGGTGGTGAATGTCTCTTCATTCTCCAACAACGCTGAGATTCGCAGCTCAGATATATGGTGAGAACATTATCCTCATTCGCAGTTATGTTTTCTGATGTATATGTATGTACACGTGTATTGCCACATAGGCCTATGCCGCCAGTATCCTGACGCATGAGTCTCTCAGTTTGTTTGTTTTTCCAGTGAAAAAATTGGCAATATTTGGGCTCGGATGTCGAGCTGGTGAGTGTCTCTTCATTCTCGAACAACGTTGAGGCTCGCATCTCAGATATATGTCGAGAAAATTGTCCTCATTCGCAGCCATGTTTTCTTATGTGTATGGATGTACACGTGTATTGCCTCATAGGCCTATGCCGCCAGTGTCCTGACGCATGAGTCTCACAGTTTGGTTTTTTTCAGTGAGAAATTTGGCAATATTTTGGCCTGGGTGTCGAGCTGGTGAGTGTCTCTTCATTCTCGAACAACATTGAGGCTCGCAGCTCAGATATATGTCGAGAAAAATATCCTCATTCGCAGCCATGTTTTCTGATGTGTTTGTATGTACACGTGTAGTGCCACATAGGCATATGCCGCCAGTGTCCTGACGCATGAGTCTCTCAGTTTAGGTTTGTTCCAGTGAGAAATTTGGCAATATTTTGGCTTAGATGTCGAGCTGGTGAGTGTCTCTTCATTCTCGAAAAACGTTGAGGTTCGCAGCCATGTTTTCTTATGTGTATGGATGTACACGTGTATTGCCTCATAGGCCTATGCCGCCAGTGTCCTGACGCATGAGTCTCAAAGTTTAGGTCTCTTCCGGTGAGAATTTGTGGCGATATGTTAGCTCAGATGTGGAGGTGGTGAATGTCTCTTCATTCTCCAACAACGTTGAGGTTCGCAGCTCAGATATATGTCGAAAAAATGGTCCTCATTTGCAGCCATGTTTTCTTATGTGTATGGATGTACACGTGTATTGCCTCATATGCCTATGCCGCCAGTGTCCTGACGCATGAGTCTCAAAGTTTTGGTCTCTTCCGGTGAGAATTTTGGCGATGTGTTAGCTCAGATGTGGAGGTGGTGAATGTCTTTTCATTCTCGAACAACGTTGAGGTTCGCATCTCGGATATATGTTGAGAACATTATCCTCATTCGCAGCCATGTTTTCTGATGTGTATGTATGTACACGTGTATTGCCACATAGGCCTATGCCGCCAGTATCCTGACGCATGAGTCTCCCAGTTTGTTTGTTTTTCTAGTGAAAAATTTGGCAATATTTTGGCTCGGATGTCGAAATGGTGAGTGTCTCTTATTTCTCGAACAACGTTGAGGCTCGCAGCTCAGATATATGTCGAGAAAATTGTCCTCATTCGCAGCCATGTTTTCTTATGTGTATGGATGTACACGAGTATTGCCTCATAGGCCTATGCCGCCAGTGTCCTAACGCATGAGTCTCACAGTTTGTGGTTTTTTTCAGTGAGAAATTTGGCAATATTTTGTCTCGGATGTCGAGCTGGTGAGTGTCTCTTAATTCTCGAACAACGTTGAGGCTCGCAGCTCAGATATATGTCGAGAAAATTGTCCTCATTCGCAGCCATATTTTCTTATGTGTATGGATGTACACGTGTATTGCCTCATAGGCCTATGCCGCCAGTGTCTTGACGCATGAGTCTCAAAGTTTTGGTGTCTTCCGGTGAGAATGTTGGCGATGTGTTAGTTCAGATGTGGAGGTGGTGAATGTCTTTTCATTCTCGAAGAACGTTGACGTTCGCAGCTCAGATATATGTTGAGAACATTATCCTCAATCGCAGCCATGTTTTCTGATGTGTATGTATGTACACGTGTATTGCCACATAGGCCTATTCCGCCAGTATCCTGACGCATGAGTCTCTCAGTTTGTTTGTTTTTCCAGTGACAAATTTGGCAATATTTTGGCTAGGATGTCGAGCTGGTGAGTGTCTCTTAATTCTCGAACAACGTTGAGGCTCGCAGCTCAGATATATGTCGAGAAAATTGTCCTCATTCGCAGCCATGTTTTCTTATGTTTATGCGTGTACACGTGTATTGCCGCATAGGCCTATGCCGCCAGTGTCCTGACGCATGAGTCTCAAAGTTTTGGTCTCTTCCGGTGAGAATTTTGGCGATATGTTAGCTCAGATGTGGAGGTGGTGAATGTTTCTTCATTCTCCAATAACGTTGAGGTTCGCAGCTCAGATATATGTCGAGAAAAATATCCTCATTCGCAGCCATGTTTTCTGATGTGTTTGTATGTACACGTGTATTGCCACATAGGCATATGCCGCCAGTGTCCTGACGCATGAGTCTCTCAGTTTAGGATTGTACCAGTGGGAAATTTGACAATATTTTGGCTCAGATGTCGAGCTGGTGAGTGTCTCTTCATTCTCGAACAACGTTGAGGTTCGCAGCTCAGATATATGTCGAGAACATTATCCTCATTCGCAGCCATGTTTTCTGATGTGTATGTATGTACACGTGTATTGCCACATAGGCCTATGGCGCCAGTATCCTGACGCATGAGTCTCTCAGTTTGGGGTTTTTCCAGTGAGAAATATGGCAATATTTTGGCTCGGATGTCGAGCTGGTGAGTGTCTCTTCATTCTCGAACAACGTTGAGGCTCGCAGCTCAGATATATGTCGACAAAATTATCCTCATTCGTAGCCATGTTTTCTTATGTGTATGTATGTACACGTGTATGGCCTCATAGGCCTATGCCGCCAGTGTCCTGACGCATGAGTCCCAAAGTTTTGGTCTCTTCCGGTGAGAATTTTGGCGATGTGTTAGCTCAGATGTGGAGGTGGTGAATGTCTCTTCATTCTCCAACAACGTTGAGGTTCGCAGCTCAGATATATGTTGAGAACATTATCCTCATTCGCAGCCATGTTTTCTTATGTGTATGTATGTACACATGTATTGCCACATAGGCCTATGCCGCAAGTATCCTGACGCATGAGTCTCTCAGTTTGTTTGTTTTTCCAGTGAGAAATTTGGCAATATTTTGGCTCGGGTGTCGAGCTGTGGTGAGTGTCTCTTCATTCTCGAACAACGTTGAGGTTCGCAGCTCAGATATATGTCGAGAACATTATCGTCATTCGCAGCCATGTTTTCTGATGTGTTTGTATGTACACGTGTAGTGCCACATAGGCATATGCCGCCAGTGTCCTGACGCATGAGTCTCTCAGTTTAGGTTTGTTCCAGTGAGAATTTTGGCGATGTGTTAACTCAGATGTGGAGGTGGTGAATGTCTTTTCATTCTCGAACAACGTTGAGGTTCGCAGCTCAGATATATGTTGAGAACATTATCCTCATTCGCAGCCATGTTTTCTGATGTGTATGTATGTATGTACACGTGTATTGCCACATAGGCCTATGCCGCCAGTATCCTAACGCATGAGTCCCACAGTTTGGGTTTTTTTTTAGTGAGAAATTTGGCAATATTTTGGCTCGGATGTCGAGCTGGTGAGTGTCTCTTCATTCTCGAACAACGTTGAGGTTCGCAGCTCAGATATATGTCGAGAACATGATCAAGCCCTGAATTTAGCTTGGTACAACTATAAATCTAAATCGGGCCATTACCCAACCCATACATGTCTAGAACAAATCCAGTAACAGACAACAAAATGAATGAGCTCAAATATTTATTTGAGAATAAATAAACCAAAGTATTTAGTAAATCATGCAAAATGGAAATACAGTTAAATCAAAGTAAACTCACAAAATATACCTAAATTACATGCCTTTAAATAATTTAAGAATTATAATTTGAAGGAAATTGAATTACAGGTGCTGTCTCTGACGATATATATATCTAACTTAAATCCATGCAAATGTATAAGATAAACAGCAAAGAAGTTGTATTAATTGAAACTTATTTAGAGCATGCAAATTACACAAATATCAATATTATATGAAATGAATCGTCATTCAAATCAAAGCATGCAAAACCAATCATCATGCAGATAAACACAATATAGACAAGCTTCAACCTGGCTATTAACAACTCAATAGCAAAACAAAAGAAATGAATTCATGCAGGCTTCAACAAATCAATTAATAAATTAATCAATCAATAAATTGGTATACATACCAAATCCCTCAGGTACTTTCACAGAATGGCAGTAGCCTGTAGCAAATGTTTTTAACAAAACAACTTTCAAACACAATTACTGTTCGTTGGCATGATTCCATCGATAGCATAAAAAGGGGGTCAATCACCAACCTCGGGATGACCCACGATCAGGAGGGGATCGATAACTCATACGGCGGGCTGAATGGGCGTCTCTGGCTCGACAAGCAACACTCACACCGCGAGTTCCACCTCGTCTCTCGAACTAATCTAGAGGCCGTTCAACCGTTGTCTGCGACACAGAGCTTCCATGAAAAGGAGCCTGGACTGGCCACATCAAACGAATTTGACCCCTGTATCATTTTCGGGCAGGACTGAAAGCCATCTGTGATAATTCCAAATTAAGCTTATCAGTACAAAATACCAATTCATTCTGTTCTCCCAGTAGTATCTAACAAAATGCAATACGACATGTCTTATTCTGAATAAATATAACTGCACTCCAATTCCCCCCATTTCGAAATAAAGGTCACCACAAAATAATGAATCCTTAAATATACTCACGGTCAGCAACAAGTGGCCGAAGACTTACAAACACATCAAGTGGTGCATATTATTGGGCGATGTATGGGTAAGCTGACTCTTACGAGCATACACCCCCGTTAGCTGTTTTCGCTGCGAAGCGGAGATTCAATCTGCCTGTTTTTCGCGCGCTACGTACTTTCCTGGTATTATCAGCCCATGTACAAACTCATTCACGCATGCCAACCCTTCATACAATCTCACATACACATGCAAATGCCCATACATGTACAGCTGTACATGTACGCATTCCTGCCGACCATGGCTTAGTAGACTTGACTAAGTCCTGCAATAAAAGTTTCTGACAACAGCTCCCCTTTTAAAGAAGAGGCTTTGCATCTTCTGAATTCTGTAATCTGTCAGAGAGAACAAAACGTGCATTATTGGTTTAAACCAACAAGAAAACTACAAGCGACTTAAAAAGTCAGCACCCACATTTAACTTACCTGGGATGGCTTCGATTCGAAACCGATGAGGTTGCAATGACAATGCCCATCTTGTCAATCGACCGTTCAACAATTTTGCTCGCTGAAGGTATAACAACGGTTGGTGATCCGTTTCTAGTATAAATTGCTTACCTTCTAGGTACACCTGGAATTTATTTATCCCCCATATAATACCAAGGCATTCACGCTCAATTACAGAGTAGCGCTGCTCCCGGGGTAGGAGCTTTCTGCTTGCATAGGCAACTGGCAACTTACATCCATCTTCGTCCTGTAACAGAACGGCACCCAATCCAGTATCTGAAGCATCTGTTCTCAGAATGAAAGGTTTCTGAAAATCAGGAAGATGGAGGATAGGGGCCTTGGTCAGCAACTCTTTTAATAAATTGAAGGAAGCTTCTTTCTCACCTGTCCAAACCACTTGATTTGGTTCCTTGTTTCGGGTGGAATCAGTAAGAGAAGCACAGGTTGTAGAAAAATCCTGAATGAATCTCCGGTAATATCCACAAAGACCAAGAAAAGAACGCATCTGCTTTTTCGTTTTGGGTTGAGGAGCATTCCTTATTTTCTCCAACTTGTCCTGCATGGGTATTAGCTTACCATCACCTATCACGTGACCAAGGAATTCTACCTGAGAACATCCAACTCTACACTTACTTGGCCTGGCTGTCAGATTAATTTGACGAAGGCGGCCAAGAAGTTGATTTAGAACTTGTAGGTGTTCCTTCCAACTCTCTGTGTGAATCAAAATGTCGTCAATATAATTGTGAACCTGGGGAATTCCACGAAGTACTGACCGCATCACTCGACTGAAAGTGGCTGGGGCATTTACAAGCCCGAATGGCATTACATTGAACTGGAAAAGCCCTTGAGGAGTGAGAAATGCCGTCAGGGGTTTTGAGCTGTCATCAAGAGGAATTTGCCAGTACCCTTTACTGAGATCTATTTTAGTGAAGAATCTGGCATTAGACAAAGTAGCAAATATTTCTTCTGGGTTAGGAATAGGTTCAGCATCAAAGACTGTAATCATATTAATCTTGCGGAAGTCGATGCAAAACCGGTAACTTTCATCAGGTTTCTTTACCAAGACTATCGGGGATGCATAGGGTGACTCAGACGGCTCAATAACTTTCATCTCCAGCATTTTTTTAACCTCAGCCTCTACCACATGTCGCTTGGCATGAGGAAGTGGATAGGGTTTTTGACGGATTGGAGTATCAGAAGTCACTTTCAGACTATGCATTCCTTTTGTGGTTCTTCCAGGAAGATCAGTCAATACATCAGTGTAATTACCTATGATACGTCTTACCTGTTGAGACTGTTCAGGAGTTAGATCAGGATTAATATGGACATCATAGATTGACTCTGTAGCCTCCAAAGTGGGGAAATGGAGCTGGGTTACAGATCTCTGATGCAGAGGATGATGGTTTTCCATGAAGTCTGTTTCATCCTCTATGGTAGCAACACAGACGACATCGAAAATACCTGTGAAAGAACAATGCATAGCTTCCTTAATCTCAACCTGATTAGTTTCCTCAACTCGTTCTATATACTTCTTTAGGAGGTTTGCATGAAATGTTTTGATCTTTCCGTTTATGTCTACTTTATAATCACATGCACCCACCTTTTGCATGATCTTGAAAGGCCCTTTCCATTGGAGAAGGAGCTTGTTGTTATCCGTTGGCAACAGCAAGAGGACCTTGTCGTCAGTTGTTAGTTTCCGGTCTCTGCTCTTCCTGTTATAATACATAGCCTGCTTTTCAGATGACCTCTGAAGTTCCTGGTGAGCTATCTTAAGTGTGCTCTCCAGACGATCTCTAAGATCAACTACATACTGATATGTAGTCTTCACATTGCTATCTATTTCCTTACTTCCACTCCACAACTCTTTCAAGATCATCATTGGACCACGCACAGACCTCCCGTACACAAGCTCAAAGGGAGAAAATCCCAAGGAAGCCTGGGGAACCTCTCGATAGGCAAATAGCAGAGGATCAATGTAGCGGTCCCAGTCGTTGGGTCTATCAGCACACATCCGTTTCAGCATGGTTTTCAGGGTTCCATTAAACCTCTCCACCAAACCGTTGCATGCTGGATGGTAAGGGGTTGTGACCAACTGACGCAGTGACAATAACCTTCCCACTTCTTTCATGATCTTGGAAGTGAACTGGGCTCCCTGATCAGAAAGAATTTCCATGGGAACTCCAACCCTTGAAAAAATCTTTACCAAAGCTTCAGCCACCTCTGTCGTCTCAATATTAGGAAGAGCTACGGCTTCAGGATATCTTGTGGCATAATCGACGACCGTCAATATGTATCGATTCTTCCTTGGTGACATAGGACTAATGGGACCCACAAGGTCGACGGCGACCCGCTGGAATGGAACTTCAATTACTGGCATCTTTCCAAGTGGTAAACGCCTTACCCGACCTTTAGCTACGGTTCTTTGGCACACATCGCAGGAGCGGCAAAACCGTACAATATCGGATTGTACACCTGGCCAGAAGAAACTTGATAACACTTTGCAGGTTGTTCGCTTGATGCCTTGATGACCACCCATTATGCTCTCATGGGCTAACTTCATAACACTCTGACGGTAAGCTCTTGGAACAAGTAATTGTTGAACTGGACTACTGTTTTCTACCTTGTCTGACTGAAATACTCTATAAATCATACCTTGTTTTACCCGAAAGTAGGATGTTCGCCCAGCTTTTCCTGTCTGAATCTCCTCCGTGTTGGCCAAGTCTCGAATCTTTTTTAAAGTAGAATCTTCCCCTTGGGCCATTCGTATTTCCTCCGGAGTGACATCCGAGATGACAGGAGGCACTTTCAAAGGCCGAAGCACCTTATGAATCTCGTTCTTCACTTGCGACCTGGTCTGAACTGCCAGCCCTTCCACCACATGATCTTCAACTTCCACTGAATGCTTCCATGTAGGATCTGGGTCATCAGCTGCTCTTACTTCCTTAATATTCCCTAGAACTAGGCCATATACAGGGTTAATCATACAAATTGCCTCCACCTCGCCTGAGAAATAGGGAGTATCAATCTGGATCCGAGCAGTTGGAAATTTTCGGACTGTACCGTCGATCATAACACAATGTTTAATGTGACCTGTCATCTGTTCAGGTTGGACTAAATCTTGTCGTACAACTACTCCACTACACCCTGTGTCACGAAGTACATTGATTCTTTGTAAACCAACCAAACCCTCTGTAATGGGCATACCGTGAGGTTTAGATTGATTACAAACAGCAGACATGACAGGCAGTGTGTGTCCACACTGAAGTTTAGCAATCCCTTTTTCACTGCAACAATCGGACAGTCTGTGAGATTCAACCATACATGCTGTCGTATCTTTCTCTTCCAGACATTTTACACACCTTGGACATGAACATACTACATGTTCTGTTTGAAATGGTTTTCTTTCTGAACTTGGATAACTTGGTTTAAAACGGTTCTGTTTTGCTTGCCAGGACTGTTGAAACTTAGGCTTATACTTACCTTCAGCTGGGGTAAGGCTTGCAACTTTCATTCCTTGACTGTTGCCCCTGTTGCGACAGTCCCTAGCTACATGGCCAGCTCGGTCACATATAAAACATCGAAGTAGGTTCCTGGGTCTAGTTGCCATACTTGTGTTGTCCTTCTTGGCTTCAGCTGATTGAGAGGGGAAACGTGGACTATTTGGACCCGACGATTGAGGAGGTCTGGTATAGGCTGGACGCCATGCTCCCTTCCCATGAGCCTCTATGTATTTTTGGGTAAGATCTGTCATGTCATCGATGGTTTTAGGACACCGTTCCTTCAGATATAGAGACAACTGGGGATTCATACCATTAATAAACTGTTCTCTCAAAAGTAAGTCAGTTAAACCTTTATATGTCTTTTCAGTTAAAGACAGGTCTACCCACCGAGTGAGGTAATTTTCCAGTCGAACAGCAAACTGAAAGGCGGTTTCACCCTGTTCAGGCTTTGCCGACCTAAATTTTTCTCTAAATCCATCCTCGGTGAGACGAAATCTCCTCAACAAAGCATGCTTCAATGCTGGGTAATCAGTAACTTGCTCTATGGGCAATCTATAATAAACATCCAAAGATTTACCTGAAAGGAGGGCACTCAAATTAATAGCCCAAGAACCTTCTGGCCATCTCTGGTTTGTGGCATACCTTTCATACCTCTCTAAATAGGCATCCATGTCGTCTTTCTTTTCATCGAAAATTGGAAGTTTGGGTGCTCTGGGAAGAACACTCGGTTGTTGGACTGCGTCTGCACTGCCAGCTTCGCTACCTGTAAAACTAAGTATTTCTTGTTTAGTTTGTAACTCTATTTTTGCCTGTATGATCTCACGTTCAAGCCTTTTTACCTCAACCTCTTGTCGACGCATGTCCATCTCCTGAGCTCTATCATCACGTGCAACCTTCTCACGCTCACGCATAAACTCTAGCAATTCCTCGCCAGCTAGTCCAATCTCTCTACCCAATTCAATCCATTGTCTATCCATTATGCAGTAATCGATCGGATATTGTGTATCAACACTGTATAACACCAGGGGAGTAAAAGCCAACAACCAAAGTAACAGCGCAATATGCAAATCCATCAACTTACCCAATCGCCAGCACCATCTCGCACGAAAAAACAAATCCGCGGTAACGAAAACGAACTACTCCTGTACCCGGTGCTGACCTGCAAATATACTTTAAAATTCAATATTTTGTGAACATTTGAGTCTATCAGACTATCAACAAACCACAATGAGGCAAATTACATAAATGCCGATTATTACAAAAACTTGTTCTTCATGCACTTTACTCAGTCTGATATTTTTGCTGAGGTGGGTGTGTTACAGGTTAATGAGTTTTCCCGGACAAGCCCCCAAATGTCATGATCAAGCCCTGAATTTAGCTTGGTACAACTATAAATCTAAATCGGGCCATTACCCAACCCATACATGTCTAGAACAAATCCAGTAACAGACAACAAAATGAATGAGCTCAAATATTTATTTGAGAATAAATAAACCAAAGTATTTAGTAAATCATGCAAAATGGAAATACAGTTAAATCAAAGTAAACTCACAAAATATACCTAAATTACATGCCTTTAAATAATTTAAGAATTATAATTTGAAGGAAATTGAATTACAGGTGCTGTCTCTGACGATATATATATCTAACTTAAATCCATGCAAATGTATAAGATAAACAGCAAAGAAGTTGTATTAATTGAAACTTATTTAGAGCATGCAAATTACACAAATATCAATATTATATGAAATGAATCGTCATTCAAATCAAAGCATGCAAAACCAATCATCATGCAGATAAACACAATATAGACAAGCTTCAACCTGGCTATTAACAACTCAATAGCAAAACAAAAGAAATGAATTCATGCAGGCTTCAACAAATCAATTAATAAATTAATCAATCAATAAATTGGTATACATACCAAATCCCTCAGGTACTTTCACAGAATGGCAGTAGCCTGTAGCAAATGTTTTTAACAAAACAACTTTCAAACACAATTACTGTTCGTTGGCATGATTCCATCGATAGCATAAAAAGGGGGTCAATCACCAACCTCGGGATGACCCACGATCAGGAGGGGATCGATAACTCATACGGCGGGCTGAATGGGCGTCTCTGGCTCGACAAGCAACACTCACACCGCGAGTTCCACCTCGTCTCTCGAACTAATCTAGAGGCCGTTCAACCGTTGTCTGCGACACAGAGCTTCCATGAAAAGGAGCCTGGACTGGCCACATCAAACGAATTTGACCCCTGTATCATTTTCGGGCAGGACTGAAAGCCATCTGTGATAATTCCAAATTAAGCTTATCAGTACAAAATACCAATTCATTCTGTTCTCCCAGTAGTATCTAACAAAATGCAATACGACATGTCTTATTCTGAATAAATATAACTGCACTCCAATTCCCCCCATTTCGAAATAAAGGTCAACACAAAATAATGAATCCTTAAATATACTCACGGTCAGCAACAAGTGGCCGAAGACTTACAAACACATCAAGTGGTGCATATTATTGGGCGATGTATGGGTAAGCTGACTCTTACGAGCATACACCCCCGTTAGCTGTTTTCGCTGCGAAGCGGAGATTCAATCTGCCTGTTTTTCGCGCGCTACGTACTTTCCTGGTATTATCAGCCCATGTACAAACTCATTCACGCATGCCAACCCTTCATACAATCTCACATACACATGCAAATGCCCATACATGTACAGCTGTACATGTACGCATTCCTGCCGACCATGGCTTAGTAGACTTGACTAAGTCCTGCAATAAAAGTTTCTGACAACAGCTCCCCTTTTAAAGAAGAGGCTTTGCATCTTCTGAATTCTGTAATCTGTCAGAGAGAACAAAACGTGCATTATTGGTTTAAACCAACAAGAAAACTACAAGCGACTTAAAAAGTCAGCACCCACATTTAACTTACCTGGGATGGCTTCGATTCGAAACCGATGAGGTTGCAATGACAATGCCCATCTTGTCAATCGACCGTTCAACAATTTTGCTCGCTGAAGGTATAACAACGGTTGGTGATCCGTTTCTAGTATAAATTGCTTACCTTCTAGGTACACCTGGAATTTATTTATCCCCCATATAATACCAAGGCATTCACGCTCAATTACAGAGTAGCGCTGCTCCCGGGGTAGGAGCTTTCTGCTTGCATAGGCAACTGGCAACTTACATCCATCTTCGTCCTGTAACAGAACGGCACCCAATCCAGTATCTGAAGCATCTGTTCTCAGAATGAAAGGTTTCTGAAAATCAGGAAGATGGAGGATAGGGGCCTTGGTCAGCAACTCTTTTAATAAATTGAAGGAAGCTTCTTTCTCACCTGTCCAAACCACTTGATTTGGTTCCTTGTTTCGGGTGGAATCAGTAAGAGAAGCACAGGTTGTAGAAAAATCCTGAATGAATCTCCGGTAATATCCACAAAGACCAAGAAAAGAACGCATCTGCTTTTTCGTTTTGGGTTGAGGAGCATTCCTTATTTTCTCCAACTTGTCCTGCATGGGTATTAGCTTACCATCACCTATCACGTGACCAAGGAATTCTACCTGAGAACATCCAACTCTACACTTACTTGGCCTGGCTGTCAGATTAATTTGACGAAGGCGGCCAAGAAGTTGATTTAGAACTTGTAGGTGTTCCTTCCAACTCTCTGTGTGAATCAAAATGTCGTCAATATAATTGTGAACCTGGGGAATTCCACGAAGTACTGACCGCATCACTCGACTGAAAGTGGCTGGGGCATTTACAAGCCCGAATGGCATTACATTGAACTGGAAAAGCCCTTGAGGAGTGAGAAATGCCGTCAGGGGTTTTGAGCTGTCATCAAGAGGAATTTGCCAGTACCCTTTACTGAGATCTATTTTAGTGAAGAATCTGGCATTAGACAAAGTAGCAAATATTTCTTCTGGGTTAGGAATAGGTTCAGCATCAAAGACTGTAATCATATTAATCTTGCGGAAGTCGATGCAAAACCGGTAACTTTCATCAGGTTTCTTTACCAAGACTATCGGGGATGCATAGGGTGACTCAGACGGCTCAATAACTTTCATCTCCAGCATTTTTTTAACCTCAGCCTCTACCACATGTCGCTTGGCATGAGGAAGTGGATAGGGTTTTTGACGGATTGGAGTATCAGAAGTCACTTTCAGACTATGCATTCCTTTTGTGGTTCTTCCAGGAAGATCAGTCAATACATCAGTGTAATTACCTATGATACGTCTTACCTGTTGAGACTGTTCAGGAGTTAGATCAGGATTAATATGGACATCATAGATTGACTCTGTAGCCTCCAAAGTGGGGAAATGGAGCTGGGTTACAGATCTCTGATGCAGAGGATGATGGTTTTCCATGAAGTCTGTTTCATCCTCTATGGTAGCAACACAGACGACATCGAAAATACCTGTGAAAGAACAATGCATAGCTTCCTTAATCTCAACCTGATTAGTTTCCTCAACTCGTTCTATATACTTCTTTAGGAGGTTTGCATGAAATGTTTTGATCTTTCCGTTTATGTCTACTTTATAATCACATGCACCCACCTTTTGCATGATCTTGAAAGGCCCTTTCCATTGGAGAAGGAGCTTGTTGTTATCCGTTGGCAACAGCAAGAGGACCTTGTCGTCAGTTGTTAGTTTCCGGTCTCTGCTCTTCCTGTTATAATACATAGCCTGCTTTTCAGATGACCTCTGAAGTTCCTGGTGAGCTATCTTAAGTGTGCTCTCCAGACGATCTCTAAGATCAACTACATACTGATATGTAGTCTTCACATTGCTATCTATTTCCTTACTTCCACTCCACAACTCTTTCAAGATCATCATTGGACCACGCACAGACCTCCCGTACACAAGCTCAAAGGGAGAAAATCCCAATTCAATCCATTGTCTATCCATTATGCAGTAATCGATCGGATATTGTGTATCAACACTGTATAACACCAGGGGAGTAAAAGCCAACAACCAAAGTAACAGCGCAATATGCAAATCCATCAACTTACCCAATCGCCAGCACCATCTCGCACGAAAAAACAAATCCGCGGTAACGAAAACGAACTACTCCTGTACCCGGTGCTGACCTGCAAATATACTTTAAAATTCAATATTTTGTGAACATTTGAGTCTATCAGACTATCAACAAACCACAATGAGGCAAATTACATAAATGCCGATTATTACAAAAACTTGTTCTTCATGCACTTTACTCAGTCTGATATTTTTGCTGAGGTGGGTGTGTTACAGGTTAATGAGTTTTCCCGGACAAGCCCCCAAATGTCATGATCAAGCCCTGAATTTAGCTTGGTACAACTATAAATCTAAATCGGGCCATTACCCAACCCATACATGTCTAGAACAAATCCAGTAACAGACAACAAAATGAATGAGCTCAAATATTTATTTGAGAATAAATAAACCAAAGTATTTAGTAAATCATGCAAAATGGAAATACAGTTAAATCAAAGTAAACTCACAAAATATACCTAAATTACATGCCTTTAAATAATTTAAGAATTATAATTTGAAGGAAATTGAATTACAGGTGCTGTCTCTGACGATATATATATCTAACTTAAATCCATGCAAATGTATAAGATAAACAGCAAAGAAGTTGTATTAATTGAAACTTATTTAGAGCATGCAAATTACACAAATATCAATATTATATGAAATGAATCGTCATTCAAATCAAAGCATGCAAAACCAATCATCATGCAGATAAACACAATATAGACAAGCTTCAACCTGGCTATTAACAACTCAATAGCAAAACAAAAGAAATGAATTCATGCAGGCTTCAACAAATCAATTAATAAATTAATCAATCAATAAATTGGTATACATACCAAATCCCTCAGGTACTTTCACAGAATGGCAGTAGCCTGTAGCAAATGTTTTTAACAAAACAACTTTCAAACACAATTACTGTTCGTTGGCATGATTCCATCGATAGCATAAAAAGGGGGTCAATCACCAACCTCGGGATGACCCACGATCAGGAGGGGATCGATAACTCATACGGCGGGCTGAATGGGCGTCTCTGGCTCGACAAGCAACACTCACACCGCGAGTTCCACCTCGTCTCTCGAACTAATCTAGAGGCCGTTCAACCGTTGTCTGCGACACAGAGCTTCCATGAAAAGGAGCCTGGACTGGCCACATCAAACGAATTTGACCCCTGTATCATTTTCGGGCAGGACTGAAAGCCATCTGTGATAATTCCAAATTAAGCTTATCAGTACAAAATACCAATTCATTCTGTTCTCCCAGTAGTATCTAACAAAATGCAATACGACATGTCTTATTCTGAATAAATATAACTGCACTCCAATTCCCCCCATTTCGAAATAAAGGTCAACACAAAATAATGAATCCTTAAATATACTCACGGTCAGCAACAAGTGGCCGAAGACTTACAAACACATCAAGTGGTGCATATTATTGGGCGATGTATGGGTAAGCTGACTCTTACGAGCATACACCCCCGTTAGCTGTTTTCGCTGCGAAGCGGAGATTCAATCTGCCTGTTTTTCGCGCGCTACGTACTTTCCTGGTATTATCAGCCCATGTACAAACTCATTCACGCATGCCAACCCTTCATACAATCTCACATACACATGCAAATGCCCATACATGTACAGCTGTACATGTACGCATTCCTGCCGACCATGGCTTAGTAGACTTGACTAAGTCCTGCAATAAAAGTTTCTGACAGTCATTCGCAGCCATGTTTTCTGATGTGTATGTATGTACACGTGTATTGCCTCATAGGCCTATGCCGCCAGTGTCCTGACGCATGAGTCTCACAGTTTTGTTTTTTTCCAGTGAGAAATTTGGAAATATTTTGACTCAGATGTCGAGCTGGTGAGTGTCTCTTTATTCTCGAACAACGTTGAGGTTCGCAGCTCAGATATATGTCGAGAACATTATCCTCATTCGCAGCCATGTTTTCTGATGTGTATGTATGTACACGTGTATTGCCTCATAGGCCTATGCCGCCAGTGTCCTGACGCATGAGTCTCAAAGTTTTGGTCTCTTCCGGTGAGAATTTTGGCGATATGTTAGCTCAGATGTGGAGGTGGTGAATGTCTCTTCATTCTCCAATAACGTTGAGGTTCGCAGCTCAGATATATGTCGAGAAAAATATCCTCATTCGCAGCCATGTTTTCTGATATGTTTGTATGTACACGTGTATTGCCACATAGGCATATGCCGCCAGTGTCCTGACGCATGAATGAGTCTCTCAGTTTAGGTTTGTACCAGTGAGAAATTTGGCAATATTTTGGCTCAGATGTCGAGCTGGTAAGTGTCTCTTCATTCTCGAACAACGTTGAGGTTCGCAGCTCAGATATATGTTGAGAACCTTATCCTCATTCGCAGCCATGTTTTCTGATGTGTATGTATGTACAGATGTATTGCCACATAGGCCAATGCCGCCAGTATCCTGACGCATGAGTCTCTCAGTTTGTTTGTTTTTCCAGTGAACAATTTGGCAATATTTTGGCTCAGATGTCGAGCTGGTGAGTGTCTCTTCATTCTCGAACAACGTTGAGGTTCGCAGATCAGATATATGTTGAGAACACTATCCTCATTCGCAGCCATGTTTTCTGATGTGTATGTATGTACACGTGTATTACCACATAGGCCTATGCCGCCAGTGTCCTAACGCATGAGTCTCACAGTTTGGGGTTTTTTTCAGTGAGAAATTTGGGAAATTTTTTGGCGGGGATGTCGAGGTGGTGAGTGTCTCTTAATTCTCGAACAACGTTGAGGCTCGCAGCTCAGATATATGTCGAGAAAATTGTTCTCATTCGCAGCCATGTTTTCTCATGTGTATGGCTGTACACGTGTATTAGTTAGGCAGATATCAGCCCCTATGGCACGAAATTGTGGGTTTTTACATACAAGTATGAAATTTGGTATAGATGAGTATTATGGCCAATGTAATATTTTCAGAAGTGGAGCCAACGCAAAAACGCCCTCGGTCGGCCATGGCGGCCATTTTTCAAAATGGCTGCTAAAACACATTGTTGACTAAGTAAATGCAGTCATGTTTAGACAGGGCCCAGACCAGGAAAAACTAAGGGTTTTTCCTGTCAAGGTTTTCTCAACGGTTTCATCATCCTGAACCTCAACCATTTCATATGAGCTTGGGGGCCACCCTGATTTTTGCCCCTAATTCAAAATGGCCGCCAAAATCCAAAATGGCCGCTAAAATTACATAAAATATATATAAATTACATATATACTGCTAATTATGTTTAATATCAACGGTTTTTTTTAGTGATTCTGTCATCTTGAATATACACCCATTGAATTTAGCTCCAGAGCCACCCAGAATTTGGCCACAAATCCAAGATGGCCGCCAAAATTTAAAATGGCTGCCAAAATTACATAAAATACATATATACTGCTAATTACGTTAAATATCAACGGTTTTTTGTGTGATTCTGTCATCTTGAATGTACACTCATTGAATTTAGCTCCAGAGCCACCCAGAATTTGGCCTCAAATTCAATATGGCCGCCAAAATCTAAAATGGCTGCCAAAATTACATAAAATACATATATACTGCTAATTACGTTAAATATCAACGTTTTTTTGTGTGATTCTGTCATCTTGAATGTACACTCATTGAATTTAGCTTCAGAGCCACCCAGAATTTGGCCTCAAATCCAATATGGCCGCCAAAATCTAGGTTTTTCCTGCTTCTTGTTTTTTTTCTGTCAGAGTTTTTTCAGTAATTCCGTCATTCTAAGCCCAAGGCCTTTAAGATTAGTCTGGGGAATACCCAGGATTTTTCGTCTAATCCAAGATGGCTGTCAAAATGGCTGTCAAAATGGCTGCCAAAATGGCTGCTAAAACGGCTGCCAAAATGGCTGCCAAAGTGGCTGCCAAAATGGCCATCAAAAGCATCTTACTTAAATTTAAAGTACATCTTCGTTTTGTCCTGTTAAAGTTCACTAAAGTTGGTTTCATTGTGGCGTCCTGAACCTAAGCCTTTTGAAATTAACTTGTGGCTACCCAAGATTTGTCCGCCCAAATCCAAACTGGCTACCAAAATTACCTTATTCAGATTTAAACGGTCTCTTATTTATCCCCCATAATTTAGTAAAGGACCTGGCTCAGACATGTATGCACATTATTTAGGAGAGGATAACTCTACTGTTCTAGGCTTATGTGACCCCAAGGAACAACTTGGGATGTGTGCCAAAATCTCTATCCGAGGCGAACAGCCCGGAAATGACCACGCCCTTTTTAAATGACCATGCCCTTTTAAAAATGACCACGCCCTTTTTATTGGAAGTGCTACTTCCGACATAGCTGTATCTTCTAAAGCATTGGAGCTAGACATTTTCTGATGTGCTCAAGATGTTCATTGGATATTTTACAAGAACATTTCTAAAAACCGTTCGGTCAACTTATTACCATACAAATAAATACATACACCGGGAATTTACGTATATATTTATTAATTAAACTTTCCCAACTTAGAGCAAAGTTAGAACATTTGTGTCATCTACTAGAATTTAACTGACAATTCGGAATTTAAACAATACAAGGATTTTGTTAAGAAAGAAAACAAGCATTTAGTAATTATTATAAAGTAACACAACAGAGTCCAGGTATGGAAATTGTGAGCAGTGTTCATTCAGTGATGGGTTCTTACAACAATCACCTCCCTTGCATTTGCAGTTCTTGCAACAATGGATCCGAGCAACTCGCCTTCTGGTTTTGAGATCACAATCTCGGGGACTAATGAATTACCCCTTCTTACAAAACCATAAAACGCGGCATTCAAAATCAAGGTGGCGTCTCTCAATGGGGCTTGGACCCACAGCTGTTGTTTCCCTGCATTAGTTGAGGTGCAAGTGGTTCTCTGAAAGTCTATCTTTAGGGCATTGCTATCAAATGCAGCGAGACGCAGGTCACCAAATGTCTGCAGGTCTGTTGATGGTTTGAGACACTTGATCAAGAATGTTTCTGCCATCTGTATTGCATTTTCTGTTAGCTTTGGACAGTCGAAATTCAGGATCAGGGAGAATTTTTTTGGTTTGCGGACAGCATTCAGGGCTGCAGGTTTAGTTGATATCTTGCTGGTTGTATCGCATCCAGTCAGCGCATATAGAGTGCTGGAAGACACTTTGTGAGCTTGTCTCCCAGCGTTATGCAGATATCGTGGAGTGGTAATATTGATATTTTCACTCGTGAGTTGTGGATGAGCCAGAATTCTTGGAGGCCAAGATCTCTCAAATTGACCTGATGACACATCTGTGTCACCTGATGACAGCGTCAGGGATGTAGGTCCTGCCCGGTGACTTAGAATGTCCTGCACATGGAACATCATCCTGTCATCAGCTTCCTCGTGTGTGCAGTTGAGCCGAAGGAATGGAGAAGCACACACAGCTGACACAATCCATGCCTTTGGTGATATACCAATGTATAGAGGTTTGGTGTCTTGTTATCTGGTGGTGCGCCACTCAACATATAATGCCTGGAAAGCAGTTTTGCTGATGAAAGATGACCAAAAGTCACCATGTCTTTCCCGAGTTGTTCCTTGGGGTCACATAAGCCTAGAACAGTTGAGTTATCCTCTCCTGAATAATGTGCATACATGTCTGAGCCAGGTCCCAAGCACTTCCTTTCTTCCATGCTTTCACTGGTTGTGACACGGTCTCGGCTTTCAACACGAAGGGGGAAAAAACCGCCTGGCAAAGGTGGAAGGTATATGAAGCAGTAACACCCACATTTCTCACCCTCTCCACTGGGCCAGTCCAAATCCAGCAGGATGATGTAGCTGCCCTTGAGAGGTTCACCATTCTCATGTATGATCATACAAGCACTTTGGTAGACATAGACATGGCACGACAAGAACTGTTCACCAAAAAAGGTCGGCCTATTGATGCCATCCCTCCAACTAAAGCTGCATTCATGCAACACATCAAAAGAGCTACATACCAAGGCGGACACTGCTGGGGCAAAGCATTTAAAGTTACTATGGCGATGCCATCACCCGAAAGTTGGGGATGGATTGATCCCCCCAACTGGAAACTAATGTGGACAACCCTCCCTGAAGCCAGCAAGTCATCAAGAGAACTCATTCATTGTGGATGTAAGCTGGAGAAAGGATGCCGAGGGCGGTGCAAATACAAAAAGGCCGCTTTAAAGTGCACTGCTTTGTGTCAGCCATGTGGTGGACAAAACTGTGACGTATGAGAACGAGGTTAGACTACCCGCACCTATGTATTATCTGCACTAGGGAAATGGAAATGTCTGAATTGATAACATTAAAAGTTAAGATGTTATTCTGTTTTATAGAAGTTATCTTCATGCAAGTAACACTTTATTGCATGTAAAACCTGCAAAATACGTGGGTGATTTCCCAATACAGTTATATTCATTCTCCGAAATGTGGTATTTGGTAGCCATTTTTAAAATGGCCTCTATTTTTAAACAGGCCTGCAACATTTACAAACATGCAAATGCCCCTGATTCTTCAATAGGCATGCATTTCGATGGCATTCAAACTTCTGTGAACCTTCAACACTGCTTAATTTCCAATAAAATAGCAAGTCCCGTGTGCCAAATGTGGCATTTGGCAGCCATTTTGAAAAAATGGCCGCCAAACGCGACAAAGGGCTTTTTTCTCGTGGCTCCATTTCTAGAAACGCTATTAGGGCCATCGTAATTAACTCTGCCAAATATCATGCTTGTATGTAAAAACCCACAATTTGGTCACATATCTGCCCCACTAGTTAGGCAGATATCAGCCCCTATGGCACGAAATTGTGGGTTTTTACATACAAGTATGAAATTTGGTATAGATGAGTATTATGGCCAATGTAATATTTTCAGAAGTGGAGCCAACGCAAAAACGCCCTCGGTCGGCCATGGCGGCCATTTTTCAAAATGGCTGCTAAAACACATTGTTGACTAAGTAAATGCAGTCATGTTTAGACAGGGCCCAGACCAGGAAAAACTAAGGGTTTTTCCTGTCAAGGTTTTCTCAACGGTTTCATCATCCTGAACCTCAACCATTTCATATGAGCTTGGGGGCCACCCTGATTTTTGCCCCTAATTCAAAATGGCCGCCAAAATCCAAAATGGCCGCTAAAATTACATAAAATATATATAAATTACATATATACTGCTAATTATGTTTAATATCAACGGTTTTTTTTAGTGATTCTGTCATCTTGAATATACACCCATTGAATTTAGCTCCAGAGCCACCCAGAATTTGGCCACAAATCCAAGATGGCCGCCAAAATTTAAAATGGCTGCCAAAATTACATAAAATACATATATACTGCTAATTACGTTAAATATCAACGGTTTTTTGTGTGATTCTGTCATCTTGAATGTACACTCATTGAATTTAGCTCCAGAGCCACCCAGAATTTGGCCTCAAATTCAATATGGCCGCCAAAATCTAAAATGGCTGCCAAAATTACATAAAATACATATATACTGCTAATTACGTTAAATATCAACGTTTTTTTGTGTGATTCTGTCATCTTGAATGTACACTCATTGAATTTAGCTTCAGAGCCACCCAGAATTTGGCCTCAAATCCAATATGGCCGCCAAAATCTAGGTTTTTCCTGCTTCTTGTTTTTTTTCTGTCAGATTTTTTTCAGTAATTCCGTCATTCTAAGCCCAAGGCCTTTAAGATTAGTCTGGGGAATACCCAGGATTTTTCGTCTAATCCAAGATGGCTGTCAAAATGGCTGTCAAAATGGCTGCCAAAATGGCTGCTAAAACGGCTGCCAAAATGGCTGCCAAAGTGGCTGCCAAAATGGCCATCAAAAGCATCTTACTTAAATTTAAAGTACATCTTCGTTTTGTCCTGTTAAAGTTCACTAAAGTTGGTTTCATTGTGGCGTCCTGAACCTAAGCCTTTTGAAATTAACTTGTGGCTACCCAAGATTTGTCCGCCCAAATCCAAACTGGCTACCAAAATTACCTTATTCAGATTTAAACGGTCTCTTATTTATCCCCCATAATTTAGTAAAGGACCTGGCTCAGACATGTATGCACATTATTTAGGAGAGGATAACTCTACTGTTCTAGGCTTATGTGACCCCAAGGAACAACTTGGGATGTGTGCCAAAATCTCTATCCGAGGCGAACAGCCCGGAAATGACCACGCCCTTTTTAAATGACCATGCCCTTTTAAAAATGACCACGCCCTTTTTATTGGAAGTGCTACTTCCGACATAGCTGTATCTTCTAAAGCATTGGAGCTAGACATTTTCTGATGTGCTCAAGATGTTCATTGGATATTTTACAAGAACATTTCTAAAAACCGTTCGGTCAACTTATTACCATACAAATAAATACATACACCGGGAATTTACGTATATATTTATTAATTAAACTTTCCCAACTTAGAGCAAAGTTAGAACATTTGTGTCATCTACTAGAATTTAACTGACAATTCGGAATTTAAACAATACAAGGATTTTGTTAAGAAAGAAAACAAGCATTTAGTAATTATTATAAAGTAACACAACAGAGTCCAGGTATGGAAATTGTGAGCAGTGTTCATTCAGTGATGGGTTCTTACAACAATCACCTCCCTTGCATTTGCAGTTCTTGCAACAATGGATCCGAGCAACTCGCCTTCTGGTTTTGAGATCACAATCTCGGGGACTAATGAATTACCCCTTCTTACAAAACCATAAAACGCGGCATTCAAAATCAAGGTGGCGTCTCTCAATGGGGCTTGGACCCACAGCTGTTGTTTCCCTGCATTAGTTGAGGTGCAAGTGGTTCTCTGAAAGTCTATCTTTAGGGCATTGCTATCAAATGCAGCGAGACGCAGGTCACCAAATGTCTGCAGGTCTGTTGATGGTTTGAGACACTTGATCAAGAATGTTTCTGCCATCTGTATTGCATTTTCTGTTAGCTTTGGACAGTCGAAATTCAGGATCAGGGAGAATTTTTTTGGTTTGCGGACAGCATTCAGGGCTGCAGGTTTAGTTGATATCTTGCTGGTTGTATCGCATCCAGTCAGCGCATATAGAGTGCTGGAAGACACTTTGTGAGCTTGTCTCCCAGCGTTATGCAGATATCGTGGAGTGGTAATATTGATATTTTCACTCGTGAGTTGTGGATGAGCCAGAATTCTTGGAGGCCAAGATCTCTCAAATTGACCTGATGACACATCTGTGTCACCTGATGACAGCGTCAGGGATGTAGGTCCTGCCCGGTGACTTAGAATGTCCTGCACATGGAACATCATCCTGTCATCAGCTTCCTCGTGTGTGCAGTTGAGCCGAAGGAATGGAGAAGCACACACAGCTGACACAATCCATGCCTTTGGTGATATACCAATGTATAGAGGTTTGGTGTCTTGTTATCTGGTGGTGCGCCACTCAACATATAATGCCTGGAAAGCAGTTTTGCTGATGAAAGATGACCAAAAGTCACCATGTCTTTCCCGAGTTGTTCCTTGGGGTCACATAAGCCTAGAACAGTTGAGTTATCCTCTCCTGAATAATGTGCATACATGTCTGAGCCAGGTCCCAAGCACTTCCTTTCTTCCATGCTTTCACTGGTTGTGACACGGTCTCGGCTTTCAACACGAAGGGGGAAAAAACCGCCTGGCAAAGGTGGAAGGTATATGAAGCAGTAACACCCACATTTCTCACCCTCTCCACTGGGCCAGTCCAAATCCAGCAGGATGATGTAGCTGCCCTTGAGAGGTTCACCATTCTCATGTATGATCATACAAGCACTTTGGTAGACATAGACATGGCACGACAAGAACTGTTCACCAAAAAAGGTCGGCCTATTGATGCCATCCCTCCAACTAAAGCTGCATTCATGCAACACATCAAAAGAGCTACATACCAAGGCGGACACTGCTGGGGCAAAGCATTTAAAGTTACTATGGCGATGCCATCACCCGAAAGTTGGGGATGGATTGATCCCCCCAACTGGAAACTAATGTGGACAACCCTCCCTGAAGCCAGCAAGTCATCAAGAGAACTCATTCATTGTGGATGTAAGCTGGAGAAAGGATGCCGAGGGCGGTGCAAATACAAAAAGGCCGCTTTAAAGTGCACTGCTTTGTGTCAGCCATGTGGTGGACAAAACTGTGACGTATGAGAACGAGGTTAGACTACCCGCACCTATGTATTATCTGCACTAGGGAAATGGAAATGTCTGAATTGATAACATTAAAAGTTAAGATGTTATTCTGTTTTATAGAAGTTATCTTCATGCAAGTAACACTTTATTGCATGTAAAACCTGCAAAATACGTGGGTGATTTCCCAATACAGTTATATTCATTCTCCGAAATGTGGTATTTGGTAGCCATTTTTAAAATGGCCTCTATTTTTAAACAGGCCTGCAACATTTACAAACATGCAAATGCCCCTGATTCTTCAATAGGCATGCATTTCGATGGCATTCAAACTTCTGTGAACCTTCAACACTGCTTAATTTCCAATAAAATAGCAAGTCCCGTGTGCCAAATGTGGCATTTGGCAGCCATTTTGAAAAAATGGCCGCCAAACGCGACAAAGGGCTTTTTTCTCGTGGCTCCATTTCTAGAAACGCTATTAGGGCCATCGTAATTAACTCTGCCAAATATCATGCTTGTATGTAAAAACCCACAATTTGGTCACATATCTGCCCCACTATATTGCCCCATAGGCCTATGCCGCCAGTGTCCTAACGCATGTGTCTCACAGTTTGGGTTTTTTTTCAGTGAGAAATTTGGCAATATTTTGGCTCGGATGTCGAGCTTGTGAGTGTCTCTTAATTCTCGAACAACGTTGAGGCTCGCAGCTCAGATATATGTCGAGAAAATTGTCCTCATTCGCAGCCATGTTTTCTTATGTGTATGGATATACACGTGTATTGCTTCATAGGCCTATGCCGCCAGTGTCCTAACGCATGAGTCAAACAGTTTGGGGTTTTTTTCAGTGAGAAATTTGGCAATATTTTGGCGGGGATGTCGAGCTGGTGAGTGTCTCTTAATTCTCGAACAACGTTGAGGCTCGCAGCTCAGATAAGTGGAGTGCAGCGCTACTGACTGGCAGCTCCTCTTAATGCTCTCCGCATATGTACCGAGTTCGTCTTCCATAGCGGTTTGTTCAGTTATATATTTTATGCCAAGTGTAACTTTAGCGCATACTGATCATCATGCCCAACCAGAATCTGTATAACTTCTATTGGTTTTTGAGTATTTTAAGGAAGATTTTCCTTCCTTTGCTGTGCCTTCTGAGTTTCGGCAGTACCAATGCACCTCAAGACCGTCACCTCTCTTTTGTGACTTGTGGATCACACCTTCTGCTGCTAACAATTAGATGTTACTGCACTTCTAATGAAGCACTTCATATGCTAATGAACCGATTGTATCTCCCACTGGACTTAACAATGGCTCCTGCTGCATCCCATCGCGTCAGGTATTCACCAAACTTTCTGCACTCATTCAAAAATAAACCAGATCTTTGCCGTCCATGTCCTCTTTCTGCTGAAATCTGCGGTGATATTGGACCCAGAACATGTGCAACCCATCCACCATCGAAATATTCTGCACCCGTCGGCACCCGTTATCAGCACACTCGTCGTGGATGTAAGGCTGGGATACATAGGCGCCGACCGACTCGTTTTAACTCTGATAATATATCAAGTCACGATGGACCCCATCACCCTGACTACTTCAATCAAAATTCACAAGCCCGGTTTGTAAATGTACATAACTTGGTTTATCCATGTCAGATTGTGAGATCTAAGCCCCATAAACTCAAACTTGACACTAACTTCTGCATGATTAACGCCCGGTCAATTCGGAACAAGACAACAGAACTTATTGATTTTGTTTCTGAACATCATCTTGATATCATTGGTATATGTGAGACTTGGTTATCCCCCGATGATTCAGCAGTTATTGCTGACATGACACCTGATGGGTACACGTTTAAACATGTACCAAGACCTAACAGACGAGGTGGTGGAGTCGGCTTGTTGTTTCGAAATGAACTACAGATAAACATTCGGGATATTTCCCAGAACTACATCTCTTTCGAGTCAATGCAAGCTGAGATTGTCGACAATGCAGTTACCATTCATCTGGTGATCTTATATCGTCCTCCCGGCTCACAATGCCCCTTCAGTAAATTCCTGGAGGAATTCAGCAGCCTTGCTGACAGTTACTTATTGGAACCTTCGTCGGTAATATTTACTGGCGACTTCAATATCCACGTCAATGTTCCAATTGCACCTGAGGGGATACAGTTTGTCAATCTTCTTTCTGCCCACGGCCTTCAACAGCACATGGACACCCCTACTCATCAACTTGGTAATACTCTTGTCCTCTTCATAACACGCTCTGCCGATACACCTGTGTTCTCCTACCTTAAGGTGGTAAGCGGAATTTCAGACCATTCAGCTGTTACATGCAGTCTGCTCGTTCGTAAACCCCGCACTAAATCCAGGATTATAAGTACACGCAACCTCCGCCTCATCGATTCGAATCTCTTGTGCGCTGAGATTGAAGGCAGTTTGTCGGTCCAATGCGGTGTTGCCAATGTCAACAAGGCAGCTGACCGTTACAACTCTACGCTATCTAAACTCTTGGATACATTTGCACCAGTCAAGTCGCGGTGTGTCCCTATTCGGCCCATGACCGGTTGGTACACTGATGAGGTGTTCCAAGCAAAGCACAAACGAAGACGGCTTGAGCATAGGTGGCGTGCATCCTCACTTGAGATAGACCGCCAACTATATTGCCAACAACGCCAGCATGTGATCTCGTTGATCCGTAAAGCCAAAAGAACCCACTACTGAGAAATAGTCTCCCAGTGTTCCGGTGATCAAAAACAACTGTTTCGTGTCGCCAATAAGCTTCTCCATAGGAATAAGGAATCTCCTATGCCTAAGCATGATTCCGACAAGTCATTGGCTGACCGTTTCAGCCATTTTTTCACGTCCAAGATTTCTTCGATTCGTGATGCACTACCTCTATCGGTGCCGGATACAGATACTTGCACCCCGCCAAAACAAACACTAACCAGTCTCCGTACTGCTTCTCAAGATGAGATTCGCACTCTTATCTTTAAATCAGCAGCTAAATCATGTGATTTGGACCCTATACCAACCTGGCTCCTGAAGCAATGCTCTGAACCCATCATTCCTGCCATCACCATGATTATCAACCACAGCCTGCAATCCAGTGTTGTTCCTTCTGTTTTCAAAGCTGCCCATGTGCGTCCTTTGTTAAAGAAACCTACATTGGACATCAACGAACTCCAAAACTACCGCCCAGTCTCCAACTTGCCGTACATCTCAAAGTTACTTGAACGTGTCGCTTTCCTCAGACTGTCGACGTTTCTACGGAAAAACGACCTGTTGGATAGTCGCCAATCTGCATATCGTCAGAACCATAGTGTAGAAACATTACTTATTCATCTGTCCGACCACATTCTACGACAGATGGATGTTGGCAAAGTAACGGCACTTGTGCTTCTCGATCTGTCATTAGCATTTGACACCATAGATCATGCCATCTTGATCAGTCGCTTACACTCTTTGGGGGTGTACGACGCAGCCTTACAGTGGTTTATTTCATACCTTGCAGACCGGCAACAGTCTGTTAACATCAATGGAGAATTATCTGCCCCTGCCTCCCTTGACTGTGGTGTTCCACAAGGATCTGTTGGTGGTCCCCTATTATTCACCATCTACATTTTACCACTCGGCCAAATCATCCAGAAATACAACCTTCAATATCACTGCTATGCAGATGACATACAACTGTATCAATCCTTCACTCCATCTCAACCCAATGCTTTGTCTGCCCTTGAGAATCTCGAGGCTTGCATTGATGAGATCAAGATATGGATGATGACAAACAGTCTCAAATTGAATGACAAGAAGTCTGAATTTATCCTGTGTGGCTCAAAACAACAACTTTCCAAGTTTAATATCCCGAGCATTAGGATTGGAGATTGCCTCGTCCATTCCTCCAACAAGTGTCGCAACCTAGGTATAATATTCGACCCCCACATGTCCCACATTGATCAGATATCAGCAGTGTCAAAATCAGTCAGATTTCATCTCCGTAATCTCGGATTTATTCAAAAATATCTCAATCGTATGGCCACTGAGCAACTCGTCCATGCATTTATAACCTCGCGCTTAGTTGTAACTCCCTCATGTATAACCTGCCGCAATACCAAATCAACAGACTCCAACGCCTCCAAAATGCCACTGCTCGCATCATCACCTTATCCAGACGCACCACTCACATCACCCCCGTCTTAAAGTCCCTCCACTGGCTCCCTATCATTGATCGCATTGCCTTCAAGATCCTCCTTCTCGCTTTCAGGTCACAACAAGGAACTTCACCGGCCTACATATCAGACATTATTTCGCAATATCAACCGTCACGTAGTCTTCGTTCAGCCAGAGCGCTACAGCTTACGGTTCCCCGTACCAATCACTCTTGGGGAGACCGGTCTTTTTCAAGCGCCGCTCCCGAACTCTGGAACAAATTACCTTTTGAAATTCGTCAGTCATCATCATTGTCTGTATTTAAATCTTCTCTAAAAACCCACATGTTTACCTCACGGTTTTGTGATTAAAAACAATCTGTATTGTGCGCCATGAGCGTCTTGCTTGGCGGATACCGGCGCCTTATAAATGTTCATTATTATTATTATTATATATGTCGAGAAAATTGTCCTCATTTGCAGCCATGTTTTATTATGTGTATGTATGCCGCCAGTGTCCTGACGCATGAGTCTCAAAGTTTTGGTGTCTTCCGGTGAGAATTTTGGCGATGTGTTAACTCAGATGTGGAGGTGGTGAATGTCTTTTCATTCTCAAACAATGTTGAGGTTCGCAGCTCAGATATATGTTAAGAACATTATCCTCATTCGCAGCCATGTTTTCTGATGTGTATGTATGTACACGTGTATTGCCACATAGGCCCATGCCGCCAGTGTCCTGACGCATGAGTCTCAAAGTTTTGGTCTCTTCCGGTGAGAATTTTGGCGATGTGTTAGCTCATATGTGGAGGTGGTGATTGTCTTTTCATTCTTGAACAACGTTGAGGTTCGCAGATCAGATATATGTTGAGAACACTATCCTCATTGGCAGCCATGTATCCTGACGCATGAGTCTCTCAGTTTGTTTGTTTTTCCAGTGAAAAATTTGGCAATATTTTGGCTCGGATGTCGAGCTGGTGAGTGTCTCTTAATTCTCGAACAACGTTGAGGCTCGCAGCTCAGATATATGTCGAGAAAATTGTCCTCATTCGCAGCCATGTTTTCTTATGTGTATGGATTTACACGTGTATTGCTTCATAGGCCTATGCCGCCAGTGTCATAACGCATGAGTCAAACAGTTTGGGGTTTTTTTCAGTGAGAAATTTGGCAATATTTTGGCGGGGATGTCGAGCTGGTGAGTGTCTCTTAATTATCTAACAACGTTGAGGCTCGCAGCTCAGATATATGTCGAGAAAATTGTCCTCATTCGCAGCCATGTTTTATTATGTGTAGGTATGTACACGTGTATTGCCTCATAGGCCTATGCCGCCAGTGTCCTGACGCATGAGTCTCAAAGTTTTAGTGTCTTCCGGTGAGAATTTTGGTGATGTGTTAACTCAGATGTGGAGGTGGTGAATGTCTTTTCATTCCCGAACAACGTTGAGGTTCGCAGCTCAGATATATGTTGAGAACATTATCCTCATTCGCAGCCATGTTTTCTCATGTGTATGGATGTACACGTGTATTGCCTCATAGGCCTATGCCGCCAGTGTCCTAACGCATGAGTCTCACAGTTTGGGGTTTTTTTCAGTGAGAAATTTGGCAATATTTTGGCTCGGATGTCGAGCTGGTGAGTATCTCTTAATTCTCGAACAACGTTGAGGCTCGCAGCTCAGATATATGTCGAGAAAATTGTCCGCATTCGCAGCCATGTTTTCTTATGTGTATGGATGTACACGTGTATTGCCTCATAGGCCTATGCCGCCAGTGTCCTGACGCATGAGTCTCAAAGTTTTGGTCTCTTTTGGTGAGAATTTTGGCGATGTGTTAGCTCAGATGTGGAGGTGGTGAATGTCTTTTCATTCTCGAACAACGTTGAGGTTCGCAGATCAGATATATGTTGAGAACATTATCCTCATTCGCAGCCATGTGTTCTGATGTGTATGTATGTACACGTGTATTGCCACATAGGCCTATGCCGCCAGTATCCTGACGCATGAGTCTCTCAGTTTGTTTGTTTTTCCAGTGAAAAAATTTGGCAATATTTTGGCTCGGATGTCGAGCTGGTGAGTGTCTCTTAATTCTCGAACAACGTTGAGGCTCGCAGCTCAGATATATGTCGAGAAAATTGTCCTCATTCGCAGCCATGTTTTCTTAGTGTATGGATGTACACGTGTATTGCTTCATAGGCCTATGCCGCCAGTGTCCTAACGCATGAGTCTCATAGTTTGGGTTCTTTTTCAGTGAGAAATTTTTGCAATATTTTGGCTCGGATGTCGAGCTGGTGAGTATCTCTTAATTCTCGAACAACGTTGAGGCTCGCAGCTCAGATATATGTCGAGAAAATTGTCCTCATTCGCAGCAATGTTTTCTTATGTGTATGGATGTACACGTGTATTGCCTCATAGGCCTATGCCGCCAGTGTCCTGACGCATGAGTCTCAAAGTTTTGGTCTCTTTTGGTGAAAATTTTGGCGATGTGTTAGCTCAGATGTGGAGGTGGTGAATGTCTTTTCATTCTCGAACAACGTTGAGGTTCGCAGATCAGATATATGTTGAGAACATTATCCTCATTCGCAGCCATGTTTTCTGATGTGTATGTATGTACACGTGTATTGCCACATAGGCCTATGCCGCCAGTATCCTGACGCATGAGTCTCTCAGTTTGTTTGTTTTTCCAGTGAAAAATTTGGCAATATTTTGGCTCGGATGTCGAGCTGGTGAGTGTCTCTTAATTCTCGAACAACGTTGAGGCTCGCAGCTCAGATATATGTCGAGAAAATTGTCCTCATTCGTAGCCATGTTTTCTTAGTGTATGGATGTACACGTGTATTGCTTCATAGGCCTATGCCGCCAGTGTCCTAACGCATGAGTCAAACAGTTTGGGTTTTTTCCAGTGAGAAATTTGGCAATATTTTGGCGGGGATGTCGAGCTGGTGAGTGTCTCTTAATTCTCGAACAACGTTGAGGCTCGCAGCTCAGATATATGTCGAGAAAATTGTTCTCATTCGCAGCCATGTTTTATTATGTGTATGTATGTACACGTGTATTGCCTCATAGGCCTATGCCGCCAGTGTCCTGACGCATGAGTCTCAAAGTTTTGGTGTCTTCCGGTGAGAATTTTGGCGATGTGTTAACTCAGATGTGGAGGTGGTGAATGTCTTTTCATTCTCGAACAACGTTGAGGTTCGCAGCTCAGATATATGTTGAGAACATTATCCTCATTCGCAGCCATGTTTTCTGATGTGTATGTATGTACACGTGTATTGCCTCGTAGGCCGATGCCGCCAGTATCCTGAAGCATGAGTCTCTCAGTTTGTTTGTTTTTCTAGTGAAAAATTTGGCAATATTTTGGCTCGGATGTCGAGCTGGTGAGTGTCTCTTAATTCTCGAACAACGTTGAGGCTCGCAGCTCAGATATAGGTCGAGAAAATTGTCCTCATTCGCAGCCATGTTTTCTTATGTGTATGGATGTACACGTGTATTGCTTCATAGGCCTATGCCGCCAGTGTCCTAACGCATGAGTCAAACAGTTTGGGGTTTTTTTCAGTGAGAAATTTGGCAATATTTTGGCGGGGATGTCGAGCTGGTGAGTGTCTCTTAATTCTCGAACAACGTTGAGGCTCGCAGCTCAGATATATGTCGAGAAAATTGTCCTCATTCGCAGCCATGTTTTATTATGTGTAGGTATGTACACATGTATAGCCTCATAGGCCTATGCCGCCAGTGTCCTGACGCATGAGTCTCAAAGTTTTGTTGTCTTCCGGTGAGAATTTTGGCGATGTGTTAACTCAGATGTGGAGGTGGTGAATGTCTTTTCATTCTCGAACAACGTTGAGGTTCGCAGCTCAGATATATGTTGAGAACATTATCCTCATTCGCAGCCATGTTTTCTGATGTGTATGTATGTACACGTGTATTGCCACATAGGCCTATGCCGCCAGTATCCTGACGCATGAGTCTCTCAGTTTGTTCGTTTTTCCAGTGCAAAATTTGGCAATATTTTGGCTCGGATGTCGAGCTGGTGAGTGTCTCTTAATTCTCGAACAACGTTGAGTCTCGCAGCTCAGATATATGTCGAGAAAATTGTCCTCATTCGCAGCCATGTTTTCTTATGTGTATGGATGTACACGTGTATTGCTTCATAGGCCTATGCCGCCAGTGTCCTAACGCATGAGTCAAACAGTTTGGGTTTTTTTTCAGTGAGAAATTTGGCAATATTTTGGCGGGGATGTCGAGCTGGTGAGTGTCTCTTAATTATCTAACAACGTTGAGGCTCGCAGCTCAGATATATGTCGAGAATATTGTCCTCATTCGCAGCCATGTTTTATTATGTGTAGGTATGTACACGTGTATTGCCTCATAGGCCTATGCCGCCAGTGTCCTGAAGCATGAGTCTCAAAGTTTTGGTGTCTTCCGGTGAGAATTTTGGCGATGTGTTAACTCAGATGTGGAGGTGGTGAATGTCTTTTCATTTTCGAACAACGTTGAGGTTCGCAGCTCAGATATATGTTGAGAACATTATCCTCATTCGCAGCCATGTTTTCTGATGTGTATGTATGTACACGTGTATTGCCACATAGGCCTATGCCGCCAGTATCCTGACGCATGAGTCTCTCAGTTTGTTCGTTTTTCCAGTGCAAAATTTGGCAATATTTTGGCTCGGATGTCGAGCTGGTGAGTGTCTCTTAATTCTCGAACAACGTTGAGGCTCGCAGCTCAGATATATGTCGGGAAAATTGTCCTCATTCGCAGCCATGTTTTCTTATGTGTATGTATGTACACGTGTATTGCCTCATAGGCCTATGCCGCCAGTGTCCTATCGCATGAGTCTCACAGTTTGGGTTTTTTTTCAGTGAGAAATTTGGCAATATTTTGGCTCGGATGTCGAGCTGGTGAGTATCTCTTAATTCTCGAACAACGTTGAGGCTCGCAGCTCAGATATATGTCGAGAAAATTGTCCTCATTCGCAGCCATGTTTTCTTATGTGTATGGATGTACACGTGTATTGCCTCATAGGCCTATGCCGCCAGTGTCCTGACGCATGAGTCTCAAAGTTTTGGTCTCTTTTGGTGAGAATTTCGGCGATGTGTTAGCTCAGATGTGGAGGTGGTGAATGTCTTTTCATTCTCGAACAACGTTGAGGTTCGCAGATCAGATATATGTTGAGAACATTATCCTCATTCGCAGCCATGTTTTCTGATGTGTATGTATGTACACGTGTATTGCCACATAGGCCTATGCCGCCAGTATCCTGACGCATGAGTCTCTCAGTTTGTTTGTTTTTCCAGTGGAAAATTTGGCAATATTTTGGCTCGGATGTCGAGCTGGTGAGTGTCTCTTAATTATCGAACAACGTTGAGGCTCGCAGCTCAGATATATGTCGAGAAAATTGTCCTCATTCGCAGCCATGTTTTCTTAGTGTATGGATGTACACGTGTATTGCTTCATAGGCCTATGCCGCCAGTGTCCTAACGCATGAGTCAAACAGTTTGGGTTTTTTTTTCAGTGAGAAATTTGGCAATATTTTGGCGGGATGTCGAGCTGGTGAGTGTCTCTTAATTCTCGAACAACGTTGAGGCTCGCAGCTCAGATATATGTCGAGAAAATTGTTCTCATTCGCAGCCATGTTTTATTATGTGTATGTATGTACATGTGTATTGCCTCATAGGCCTATGCCGCCAGTGTCCTGACGCATGAGTCTCAAAGTTTTGGTGTCTTCCGGTGAGAATTTTGGCGATGTGTTAACTCAGATGTGGAGGTGGTGAATGTCTTTTCATTCTCGAACTACGTTGAGGTTCGCAGCTCAGATATATGTTGAGAACATTATCCTCATTCGCAGCCATGTTTTCTGATGTGTATGTATGTACACGTGTATTGCCTCGTAGGCCGATGCCGCCAGTATCCTGACGCATGAGTCTCTCAGTTTGTTTGTTTTTCCAGTGAAAAATTTGGCAATATTTTGACTCGGATGTCGAGCTGGTGAGTGTCTCTTAATTCTCGAACAACGTTGAGGCTCGCAGCTTAGATATATGTCGAAAAAATTGTCCTCATTCGCAGCCATGTTTTCTTATGTGTATGGATCTACACGTGTATTATTTTCAGTGAGAAATTTGGCAATATTTTGGCTCGGATGTCGAGCTGGTGAGTATCTCTTAATTCTCGAACAACGTTGAGGCTCGCAGCTCAGATATATGTCTCTTAATTCTCGAACAACGTTGAGGCTCGCAGCTCAGATATAAGTCGAGAAAATTGTCCTCATTCGCAGCCATGTTTTCTTATGTGTATGGATCTACACGTGTATTGCCTCATAGGCCTATGCCGCCAGTGTCCTAACGCATGAGTCTCACAGTTTGGGGTTCTTTTCAGGTAGAAATTGTTTCAATATTTTGGAAGGATGTCGAGCTGGTGAGTGTCTCTTTATTCTCGAACAACGTTGAGGCTCGCAGCTCAGATATATGTCGAGAAAATTGTTCTCATTCGCAGCCATGTTTTATTATGTGTATGTATGTACATGTGTATTGCCTCATAGGCCTATGCCGCCAGTGTCCTGACGCATGAGTCTCAAAGTTTTGTTGTCTTCCGGTGAGAATTTTGGCGATGTGTTAACTCAGATGTGGAGGTGGTGAATGTCTTTTCATTATCGAACAACGTTGAGGTTCGCAGATCAGATATATGTTGAGAACATTATCCTCATTCGCAGCCATGTTTTCTGATGTGTATGTATGTACACGTGTATTGCCACATAGGCCTATGTCGCCAGTATCCTGACGCATGAGTCTCTCAGTTTGTTTGTTTTTCCAGTGGAAAATTTGGCAATATTTTGGCTCGGATGTCGAGCTGGTGAGTGTCTCTTAATTCTCGAACAACGTTGAGGCTCGCAGCTCAGATATATGTCGAGAAAATTGTCCTCATGCGCAGCCATGTTTTCTTAGTGTATGGATGTACACGTGTATTGCTTCATAGGCCTATGCCGCCAGTGTCCTAACGCATGAGTCAAACAGTTTGGGTTTTTTTTCAGTGAGAAATTTGGCAATATTTTGGCTCGGATGTCGAGCTGGTGAGTATCTCTTAATTCTCGAACAACGTTGAGGCTCGCAGCTCAGATATATGTCGAGAAAATTGTCCTCATTCGCAGCCATGTTTTCTTATGTGTATGGATGTACACGTGTATTGCCTCATAGGCCTATGCCGCCAGTGTCCTGACGCATGAGTCTCAAAGTTTTGGTCTCTTTTGGTGAGAATTTCGGCGATGTGTTAGCTCAGATGTGGAGGTGGTGAATGTCTTTTCATTCTCGAACAACGTTGAGGTTCGCAGATCAGATATATGTTGAGAACATTATCCTCATTCGCAGCCATGTTTTCTGATGTGTATGTATGTACACGTGTATTGCCACATAGGCCTATGCCGCCAGTATCCTGACGCATGAGTCTCTCAGTTTGTTTGTTTTTCCAGTGGAAAATTTGGCAATATTTTGGCTCGGATGTCGAGCTGGTGAGTGTCTCTTAATTATCGAACAACGTTGAGGCTCGCAGCTCAGATATATGTCGAGAAAATTGTCCTCATTCGCAGCCATGTTTTCTTAGTGTATGGATGTACACGTGTATTGCTTCATAGGCCTATGCCGCCAGTGTCCTAACGCATGAGTCAAACAGTTTGGGTTTTTTTTTCAGTGAGAAATTTGGCAATATTTTGGCGGGATGTCGAGCTGGTGAGTGTCTCTTAATTCTCGAACAACGTTGAGGCTCGCAGCTCAGATATATGTCGAGAAAATTGTTCTCATTCGCAGCCATGTTTTATTATGTGTATGTATGTACATGTGTATTGCCTCATAGGCCTATGCCGCCAGTGTCCTGACGCATGAGTCTCAAAGTTTTGGTGTCTTCCGGTGAGAATTTTGGCGATGTGTTAACTCAGATGTGGAGGTGGTGAATGTCTTTTCATTCTCGAACTACGTTGAGGTTCGCAGCTCAGATATATGTTGAGAACATTATCCTCATTCGCAGCCATGTTTTCTGATGTGTATGTATGTACACGTGTATTGCCTCGTAGGCCGATGCCGCCAGTATCCTGACGCATGAGTCTCTCAGTTTGTTTGTTTTTCCAGTGAAAAATTTGGCAATATTTTGACTCGGATGTCGAGCTGGTGAGTGTCTCTTAATTCTCGAACAACGTTGAGGCTCGCAGCTTAGATATATGTCGAAAAAATTGTCCTCATTCGCAGCCATGTTTTCTTATGTGTATGGATCTACACGTGTATTATTTTCAGTGAGAAATTTGGCAATATTTTGGCTCGGATGTCGAGCTGGTGAGTATCTCTTAATTCTCGAACAACGTTGAGGCTCGCAGCTCAGATATATGTCTCTTAATTCTCGAACAACGTTGAGGCTCGCAGCTCAGATATAAGTCGAGAAAATTGTCCTCATTCGCAGCCATGTTTTCTTATGTGTATGGATCTACACGTGTATTGCCTCATAGGCCTATGCCGCCAGTGTCCTAACGCATGAGTCTCACAGTTTGGGGTTCTTTTCAGGTAGAAATTGTTTCAATATTTTGGAAGGATGTCGAGCTGGTGAGTGTCTCTTTATTCTCGAACAACGTTGAGGCTCGCAGCTCAGATATATGTCGAGAAAATTGTTCTCATTCGCAGCCATGTTTTATTATGTGTATGTATGTACATGTGTATTGCCTCATAGGCCTATGCCGCCAGTGTCCTGACGCATGAGTCTCAAAGTTTTGTTGTCTTCCGGTGAGAATTTTGGCGATGTGTTAACTCAGATGTGGAGGTGGTGAATGTCTTTTCATTATCGAACAACGTTGAGGTTCGCAGATCAGATATATGTTGAGAACATTATCCTCATTCGCAGCCATGTTTTCTGATGTGTATGTATGTACACGTGTATTGCCACATAGGCCTATGTCGCCAGTATCCTGACGCATGAGTCTCTCAGTTTGTTTGTTTTTCCAGTGGAAAATTTGGCAATATTTTGGCTCGGATGTCGAGCTGGTGAGTGTCTCTTAATTCTCGAACAACGTTGAGGCTCGCAGCTCAGATATATGTCGAGAAAATTGTCCTCATGCGCAGCCATGTTTTCTTAGTGTATGGATGTACACGTGTATTGCTTCATAGGCCTATGCCGCCAGTGTCCTAACGCATGAGTCAAACAGTTTGGGTTTTTTTTCAGTGAGAAATTTGGCAATATTTTGGCGGGATGTCGAGCTGGTGAGTGTCTCTTAATTCTCGAACAACGTTGAGGCTCGCAGCTCAGATATATGTCGAGAAAATTGTTCTCATTCGCAGCCATGTTTTATTATGTGTATGTATGTACATGTGTATTGCCTCATAGGCCTATGCCGCCAGTGTCCTGACGCATGAGTCTCAAAGTTTTGGTGTCTTCCGGTGAGAATTTTGGCGATGTGTTAACTCAGATGTGGAGGTGGTGAATGTCTTTTCATTCTCGAACAACGTTGAGGTTCGCAGCTCAGATATATGTTGAGAACATTATCCTCATTCGCAGCCATGTTTTCTGATGTGTATGTATGTACACGTGTATTGCCTCGTAGGCCGATGCCGCCAGTATCCTGACGCATGAGTCTCTCAGTTTGTTTGTTTTTCCAGTGAAAAAATTGGCAATATTTTGACTCGGATGTCGAGCTGGTGAGTGTCTCTTAATTCTCGAACAACGTTGAGGCTCGCAGCTTAGATATATGTCGAAAAAATTGTCCTCATTCGCAGCCATGTTTTCTTATGTGTATGGATCTACACGTGTATTTTTTTCAGTGAGAAATTTGGCAATATTTTGGCTCGGATGTCGAGCTGGTGAGTATCTCTTAATTCTCGAACAACGTTGAGGCTCGCAGCTCAGATATATGTCTCTTAATTCTCGAACAACGTTGAGGCTCGCAGCTCAGATATATGTCGAGAAAATTGTCCTCATTCGCAGCCATGTTTTCTTATGTGTATGGATCTACACGTGTATTGCCTCATAGGCCTATGTCACCAGTGTCCTAACGCATGAGTCTCACAGTTTGGGGTTCTTTCAGGTAGAATTTTTTTCAATATTTTGGAAGGATGTCGAGCTGGTGAGTATCTCTTAATTCTCGAACAACGTTGAGGCTCGCAGCTCAGATATATGTCGAGAAAATTGTCCTCATTCGCAGCCATGTTTTCTTATGTGTATGGATGATGTACACGTGTATTGCCTCATAGGCCTATGCCGCCAGTGTCCTGACGCATGAGTCTCAAAGTTTTGGTCTCTTTTGGTGAGAATTTTGGCGATGTGTTAGCTCAGATGTGGAGGTGGTGAATGTCTTTTCATTCTCGAACAACGTTGAGGTTCGCAGATCAGATATATGTTGAGAACATTATCCTCATTCGCAGCCATGTTTTCTGATGTGTATGTATGTACACGTGTATTGCCACATAGGCCTATGCCGCCAGTATCCTGACGCATGAGTCTCTCAGTTTGTTTGTTTTTCCAGTGAAAAATTTGGCAATATTTTGGCTCGGATGTCGAGCTGGTGAGTGTCTCTTAATTCTCGAACAACGTTGAGGCTCGCAGCTCAGATATATGTCGAGAAAATTGTCCTCATTCGCAGCCATGTTTTCTTAGTGTATGGATGTACACGTGTATTGCTTCATAGGCCTATGCCGCCAGTGTCCTAACGCATGAGTCAAACAGTTTGGGTTTTTTTTCAGTGAGAAATTTGGCAATATTTTGGCGGGATGTCGAGCTGGTGAGTGTATCTTAATTCTCGAACAACGTTGAGGCTCGCAGCTCAGATATATGTCGAGAAAATTGTTCTCATTCGCAGCCATGTTTTATTATGTGTATGTATGTACACGTGTATTGCCTCATAGGCCTATGCCGCCAGTGTCCTGACGCATGAGTCTCAAAGTTTTGGTGTCTTCCGGTGAGAATTTTGGCGATGTGTTAACTCAGATGTGGAGGTGGTGAATGTCTTTTTATTCTCGAACAACGTTGAGGTTCGCAGCTCAGATATATGTTGAGAACATTATCCTCATTCGCAGCCATGTTTTCTGATGTGTATGTATGTACACGTGTATTGCCTCGTAGGCCGATGCCGCCAGTATCCTGACGCATGAGTCTCTCAGTTTGTTTGTTTTTCCAGTAAAAAAATTGGCAATATTTTGGCTCGGATGTCGAGCTGGTGAGTGTCTCTTAATTCTCGAACAACGTTGAGGCTCGCAGCTTAGATATATGTCGAGAAAATTGTCCTCATTCGCATCCATGTTTTCGTATGTGTATGGATCTACACGTGTATTTTTTTCAGTGAGAAATTTGGCAATATTTTGGCTCGGATGTCGAGCTGGTGAGTATCTCTTAATTCTCGAACAACGTTGAGGCTCGCAGCTCAGATATGTGTCTCTTAATTCTCGAACAACGTTGAGGCTCGCAGCTCAGATATATGTCGAGAAAATTGTCCTCATTCGCAGCCATGTTTTCTTATGTGTATGGATCTACACGTGTATTGCCTCATAGGCCTATGCCGCCAGTGTCCTAACGCATGAGTCTCACAGTTTGGGGTTCTTTTCAGGTAGAAATTTTTTCAATATTTTGGAAGGATGTCGAGCTGGTGAGTGTCTCTTTATTCTCGAACAACGTTGAGGCTCGCAGCTCAGATATATGTCGAGAAAATTGTCCTCATTTGCAGCCATGTTTTATTATGCGTATGTACACGTGTATTGCCTCATAGGCCTATGCCGCCCGTGTCCTGATGTATGAGTCTCACAGTTTGGTTTTTTTCCAGTGAGAAATTTGGAAATATTTTGACTCAGATGTCGAGCAGATGTTTTCTGATGTGTATGTATGTACACGTGTTTTGCCACATAGGCCTATGCCGCCAGTATCCTGACGCATGAGTCTCCCAGTTTGTTTGTTTTTCCAGTGCAAAATTTGGCAATATTTTGGCTCGGATTTCGAGCTGGTGAGTGTCTCTTAATTCTCGAACAACGTTGAGGCTCGCAGCTCAGATATATGTCTAAAAAATTGTTCTCATTCGCAGCCATGTTTTCTTATGTGTATGGATGTACACGTGTATTGCCTCATAGGCCTATGCCGCCAGTGTCCTAACGCATGAGTCTCACAGTTTGGGGTTTTTTTCAGTGAGAAATTTGGCAATATTTTGGCTCGGATGTCGAGCTGGTGAGTATCTCTTCATTCTCGAACAACGTTGAGGCTCGCAGCTCAGATATATGTCGAGAAAATTGTCCTCATTCGCAGCCATGTTTTATTATGTGTAGGTATGTACACGTGTATTGCCCCATAGGCCTATGCCGCCAGTGTCCTGACGCATGAGTCTCAAAGTTTTGGTGTCTTCCGGTGAGAATTTTGGCGATGTGTTAGCTCAGATGTGGAGGTGGTGAATGTCTTTTCATTCTCGAACAACGTTGAGGTTCGCAGATCAGATATATGTTGAGAACATTATCCTCATTCGCAGCCATGTTTTCTGATGTGTATGTATGTACACGTGTATTGCCACATAGGCCTATGCCGCCAGTATCCTGACGCATGAGTCTCTCAGTTTGTTTGTTTTTCCAGTGAAAAATTTGGCAATATTTTGGCTCGGATGTCGAGCTGGTGAGTGTCTCTTAATTCTCGAACAACGTTGAGGCTCGCAGCTTAGATATATGTCGAGAAAATTGTCCTCATTCGCAGCCATGTTTTCTTATGTGTATGGATCTACACGTGTATTTTTTTCAGTGAGAAATTTGGCAATATTTTGGCTCGGATGTCGAGCTGGTGAGTATCTCTTAATTCTCGAACAACGTTGAGGCTCACAGCTCAGATATATGTCTCTTAATTCTCGAACAACGTTGAGGCTCGCAGCTCAGATATATGTCGAGAAAATTGTCCTCATTCGCAGCCATGTTTTCTTATGTGTATGGATCTACACGTGTATTGCCTCATAGGCCTATGCCGCCAGTGTCCTAACGCATGAGTCTCACAGTTTGGGGTTCTTTTCAGTGAGAAATTTGGCAATATTTTGGCTCGGATGTCGAGCTGGTGAGTATCTCTTAATTCTCGAACAACGTTGAGGCTCGCAGCTCAGATATATGTCGAGAAAATTGTCCTCATTCGCAGCCATGTTTTATTATGTGTAGGTATGTACACGTGTATTGCCTCATAGGCCTATGCCGCCAGTGTCCTGACGCATGAGTCTCAAAGTGTTGGTGTCTTCCGGTGAGAATTTTGGCGATGTGCTAACTCAGATGTGGAGGTGGTGAATGTCTTTTCATTCTCGAACAACGTTGAGGTTCGCAGCTCAGATATATGTTGAGAACATTATCCTCATTCGCAGCCATGTTTTCTGATGTGTATGTATGTACACGTGTATTGCCACATAGGCCTATGACGCCAGTATCCTGACGCATGAGTCTCTCAGTTTGTTCGTTTTTCCATTGCAAAATTTGGCAATATTTTGGCTCGTATGTCGAGCTGGTGAGTGTCTCTTAATTCTCGAACAACGTTGAGGCTCGCAGCTCAGATATATGTCGGGAAAATTGTCCTCATTCGCAGCCATGTTTTCTTATGTGTATGGATGTACACGTGTATTGCCTCATAGGCCTATGCCGCCAGTGTCCTAACGCATGAGTCTCACAGTTTGGGGTTTTTTTCAGTGAGAAATTTGGCAATATTTTGGCTCGGATGTCGAGCTGGTGAGTATCTCTTAATTCTCGAACAACGTTGAGGCTCGCAGCTCAGATATATGTCGAGAAAAAATTGTCCTCATTCGCAGCCATGTTTTCTTATGTGTATGGATGATGTACACGTGTATTGCCTCATAGGCCTATGCCGCCAGTGTCCTGACGCATGAGTCTCAAAGTTTTGGTCTCTTTTGGTGAGAATTTTGGCGATGTGTTAGCTCAGATGTGGAGGTGGTGAATGTCTTTTCATTCTCGAACAACGTTGAGGTTCGCAGATCAGATATATGTTGAGAACATTATCCTCATTCGCAGCCATGTTTTCTGATGTGTATGTATGTACACGTGTATTGCCACATAGGCCTATGCCGCCAGTGTCCTAACGCATGAGTCTCACAGTTTGGGGTTTTTTTCAGTGAGAAATTTGGCAATATTTTGGCTCGGATGTCGAGCTGGTGAGTATCTCTTAATTCTCGAACAACGTTGAGGCTCGCAGCTCAGATATATGTCGAGAAAATTGTCCTCATTCGCAGCCATGTTTTATTATGTGTAGGTATGTACACGTGTATTGCCTCATAGGCCTATGTCGCCAGTGTCCTGACGCATGAGTCTCAAAGTTTTGGTGTCTTCCGGTGAGAATTTTTGCGATGTGCTAACTCAGATGTGGAGGTGGTGAATGTCTTTTCATTCTCGAACAACGTTGAGGTTTGCAGCTCAGATATATGTTGAGAACATTATCCTCATTCGCAGCCATGTTTTCTGATGTGTATGTATGTACACGTGTATTGCCACATAGGCCTATGACGCCAGTATCCTGACGCATGAGTCTCTCAGTTTGTTCGTTTTCCAGTGCAAAATTTGGCAATATTTTGGCTCGGATGTCGAGCTGGTGAGTGTCTCTTAATTCTCGAACAACGTTGAGTCTCGCAGCTCAGATATATGTCGAGAAAATTGTCCTCATTCGCAGCCATGTTTTCGTATGTGTATGGATGTACACGTGTATTGCTTCATAGGCCTATGCCGCCAGTGTTCTAACGCATGAGTCAAACAGTTTGGGGTTTTTTTCAGTGAGAAATTTGGCAATATTTTGGCGGGGATGTGGAGCTGGTGAGTGTCTCTTAATTATCTAACAACGTTGAGGCTCGCAGCTCAGATATATGTCGAGAAAATTGTCCTCATTCGCAGCCATGTTTTATTATGTGTAGGTATGTACACGTGTATTGCCCCATAGGCCTATGCCGCCAGTGTCCTGACGCATGAGTCTCAAAGTTTTGGTGTCTTCCGGTGAGAATTTTGGCGATGTGTTAGCTCAGATGTGGAGGTGGTGAATGTCTTTTCATTCTCGAACAACGTTGAGGTTCGCAGATCAGATATATGTTGAGAACATTATCCTCATTCGCAGCCATGTTTTCTGATGTGTATGTATGTACACGTGTATTGCCACATAGGCCTATGCCGCCAGTATCCTGACGCATGAGTCTCTCAGTTTGTTTGTTTTTCCAGTGAAAAATTTGGCAATATTTTGGCTCGGATGTCGAGCTGGTGAGTGTCTCTTAATTCTCGAACAACGTTGAGGCTCGCAGCTTAGATATATGTCGAGAAAATTGTCCTCATTCGCAGCCATGTTTTCTTATGTGTATGGATCTACACGTGTATTTTTTTCAGTGAGAAATTTGGCAATATTTTGGCTCGGATGTCGAGCTGGTGAGTATCTCTTAATTCTCGAACAACGTTGAGGCTCACAGCTCAGATATATGTCTCTTAATTCTCGAACAACGTTGAGGCTCGCAGCTCAGATATATGTCGAGAAAATTGTCCTCATTCGCAGCCATGTTTTCTTATGTGTATGGATCTACACGTGTATTGCCTCATAGGCCTATGCCGCCAGTGTCCTAACGCATGAGTCTCACAGTTTGGGGTTCTTTTCAGTGAGAAATTTGGCAATATTTTGGATCGGATGTCGAGCTGGTGAGTATCTCTTAATTCTCGAACAACGTTGAGGCTCGCAGCTCAGATATATGTCGAGAAAATTGTCCTCATTCGCAGCCATGTGTTATTATGTGTAGGTATGTACACGTGTATTGCCTCATAGGCCTATGCCGCCAGTGTCCTGACGCATGAGTCTCAAAGTGTTGGTGTCTTCCGGTGAGAATTTTGGCGATGTGCTAACTCAGATGTGGAGGTGGTGAATGTCTTTTCATTCTCGAACAACGTTGAGGTTCGCAGCTCAGATATATGTTGAGAACATTATCCTCATTCGCAGCCATGTTTTCTGATGTGTATGTATGTACACGTGTATTGCCACATAGGCCTATGACGCCAGTATCCTGACGCATGAGTCTCTCAGTTTGTTCGTTTTTCCATTGCAAAATTTGGCAATATTTTGGCTCGTATGTCGAGCTGGTGAGTGTCTCTTAATTCTCGAACAACGTTGAGTCTCGCAGCTCAGATATATGTCGAGAAAATTGTCCTCATTCGCAGCCATGTTTTCTTATGTGTATGGATGTACACGTGTATTGCTTCATAGGCCTATGCCGCCAGTGTTCTAACGCATGAGTCAAACAGTTTGGGGTTTTTTTCAGTGAGAAATTTGGCAATATTTTGGCTCGGATGTCGAGCTGGTGAGTGTCTCTTAATTCTCGAACAACGTTGAGGCTCGCAGCTCAGATATATGTCGGGAAAATTGTCCTCATTCGCAGCCATGTTTTCTTATGTGTATGGATGTACACGTGTATTGCCTCATAGGCCTATGCCGCCAGTGTCCTAACGCATGAGTCTCACAGTTTGGGGGTTTTTTCAGTGAGAAATTTGGCAATATTTTGGCTCGGATGTCGAGCTGGTGAGTATCTCTTAATTCTCGAACAACGTTGAGGCTCGCAGCTCAGATATATGTCGAGAAAATTGTCCTCATTCGCAGCCATGTTTTCTTATGTGTATGGATGATGTACACGTGTATTGCCTCATAGGCCTATGCCGCCAGTGTCCTGACGCATGAGTCTCAAAGTTTTGGTCTCTTTTGGTGAGAATTTTGGCGATGTGTTAGCTCAGATGTGGAGGTGGTGAATGTCTTTTCATTCTCGAACAACGTTGAGGTTCGCAGATCAGATATATGTTGAGAACATTATCCTCATTCGCAGCCATGTTTTCTGATGTGTATGTATGTACACGTGTATTGCCACATAGGCCTATGCCGCCAGTATCCTGACGCATGAGTCTCTCAGTTTGTTTGTTTTTCCAGTGAAAAATTTGGCAATATTTTGGATCGGATGTCGAGCTGGTGAGTGTCTCTTAATTCTCGAACAACGTTGAGGCTCGCAGCTCAGATATATGTCGAGAAAATTGTCCTCATTCGCAGCCATGTTTTCTGATGTGTATGGATGTACACGTGTATTGCTTCATAGGCCTATGCCGCCAGTGTTCTAACGCATGAGTCAAACAGTTTGGGGTTTTTTTCAGTGAGAAATTTGGCAATATTTTGGCTCGGATGTCGAGCTGGTGAGTGTCTCTTAATTCTCGAACAACGTTGAGGCTCGCAGCTCAGATATATGTCGAGAAAATTGTCCTCATTCGCAGCCATGTTTTCTTATGTGTATGGATGATGTACACGTGTATTGCCTCATAGGCCTATGCCGCCAGTGTCCTGACGCATGAGTCTCAAAGTTTTGGTCTCTTTTGGTGAGAATTTTGGCGATGTGTTAGCTCAGATGTGGAGGTGGTGAATGTCTTTTCATTCTCGAACAACGTTGAGGTTCGCAGATCAGATATATGTTGAGAACATTATCCTCATTCGCAGCCATGTTTTCTGATGTGTATGTATGTACACGTGTATTGCCACATAGGCCTATGCCGCCAGTATCCTGACGCATGAGTCTCTCAGTTTGTTTGTTTTTCCAGTGAAAAATTTGGCAATATTTTGGATCGGATGTCGAGCTGGTGAGTGTCTCTTAATTCTCGAACAACGTTGAGGCTCGCAGCTCAGATATATGTCGAGAAAATTGTCCTCATTCGCAGCCATGTTTTCTTAGTGTATGGATGTACACGTGTATTGCTTCATAGGCCTATGCCGCCAGTGTCCTAACGCATGAGTCTCTCAGTTTGTTTGTTTTTCCAGTGAAAAATTTGGCAATATTTTGGCTCGGATGTCGAGCTGGTGAGTGTCTCTTAATTCTCGAACAACGTTGAGGCTCGCAGCTCAGATATATGTCGAGAAAATTGTTCTCATTCGCAGCCATGTTTTATTATGTGTATGTATGTACACGTGTATTGCCTCATAGGCCTATGCCGCCAGTGTCCTGACGCATGAGTCTCAAAGTTTTGGTGTCTTCCGGGAAGAATTTTGGCGATGTGTTATCTCAGATGTGGAGGTGGTGAATGTCTTTTCATTCTCGAACAACGTTGAGGTTCGCAGCTCAGATATATGTTGAGAACATTATCCTCATTCGCAGCCATGTTTTCTGATGTGTATGTATGTACACGTGTATTGCCTCGTAGGCCGATGCCGCCAGTATCCTGACGCATGAGTCTCTCAGTTTGTTTGTTTTTCCAGTAAAAAAATTGGCAATATTTTTGCCCGGATGTCGAGCTGGTGAGTGTCTCTTAATTCTCGAACAACGTTGAGGCTCGCAGCTTAGATATATGTCGAGAAAATTGTCCTCATTCGCAGCCATGTTTTCTTATGTGTATGGATCTACACGTGTATTTTTTTCAGTGAGAAATTTGGCAATATTTTGGCTCGGATGTCGAGCTGGTGAGTATCTCTTAATTCTTGAACAACGTTGATGCTCGCAGCTTAGATATATGTCTCTTAATTATCGAACAACGTTGAGGCTCGCAGCTCAGATATATGTCGAGAAAATTGTCCTCATTCGCAACCATGTTTTCTTATGTGTATGGATCTACACGTGTATTGCCTCATAGGCCTATGCCGCCAGTGTCCTAACGCATGAGTCTCACAGTTTGGGGTTCTTTTCAGGTAGAAATTTTGTCAATATTTTGGAAGGATGTCGAGCTGGTGAGTGTCTCTTTATTCTCGAACAACGTTGAGGCTCGCAGCTCAGATATATGTCGAGAAAATTGTCCTCATTTGCAGCCATGTTTTATTATGCGTATGTACACGTGTATTGCCTCATAGGCCTATGCCGCCCGTGTCCTGATGTATGAGTCTCACAGTTTGGTTTTTTTCCAGTGAGAAATTTGGAAATATTTTGACTCAGATGTCGAGCAGATGTTTTCTGATGTGTATGTATGTACACGTGTTTTGCCACATAGGCCTATGCCGCCAGTATCCTGACGCATGAGTCTCCCAGTTTGTTTGTTTTTCCAGTGCAAAATTTGGCAATATTTTGGCTCGGATGTCGAGCTGGTGAGTGTCTCTTAATTATCGAACAACGTTGAGGCTCGCAGCTCAGATATATGTCTAAAAAAATGTCCTCATTCGCAGCCATGTTTTCTTATGTGTATGGATGTACACGTGTATTGCCTCATAGGCCGATGCCGCCAGTGTCCTAACGCATGAGTCTCACAGTTTGGGGTTTTTTTCAGTGAGAAATTTGGCAATATTTTGGCTCGGATGTCGAGCTGGTGAGTATCTCTTAATTCTCGAACAACGTTGAGGCTCGCAGCTCAGATATATGTCGAGAAAATTGTCCTCATTCGCAGCCATGTTTTATTATGTGTAGGTATGTACACGTGTATTGCCTCATAGGCCTATGTCGCCAGTGTCCTGACGCATGAGTCTCAAAGTTTTGGTGTCTTCCGGTGAGAATTTTTGCGATGTGCTAACTCAGATGTGGAGGTGGTGAATGTCTTTTCATTCTCGAACAACGTTGAGGTTCGCAGCTCAGATATATGTTGAGAACATTATCCTCATTCGCAGCCATGTTTTCTGATGTGTATGTATGTACACGTGTATTGCCACATAGGCCTATGACGCCAGTATCCTGACGCATGAGTCTCTCAGTTTGTTCGTTTTTCCAGTGCAAAATTTGGCAATATTTTGGCTCGGATGTCGAGCTGGTGAGTGTCTCTTAATTCTCGAACAACGTTGAGTCTCGCAGCTCAGATATATGTCGAGAAAATTGTCCTCATTCGCAGCCATGTTTTCTTATGTGTATGGATGTACACGTGTATTGCTTCATAGGCCTATGCCGCCAGTGTTCTAACGCATGAGTCAAACAGTTTGGGGTTTTTTTCAGTGAGAAATTTGGCAATATTTTGGCGGGGATGTGGAGCTGGTGAGTGTCTCTTAATTATCTAACAACGTTGAGGCTCGCAGCTCAGATATATGTCGAGAAAATTGTCCTCATTCGCAGCCATGTTTTATTATGTGTAGGTATGTACACGTGTATTGTCACATAGGCCTATGCCGCCAGTATCCTGACGCATGAGTCTCTCAGTTTGTTTGTTTTTCCAGTGAAAAATTTGGCAATATTTTGGCTCGGATGTCGAGCTGGTGAGTGTCTCTTAATTCTCGAACAACGTTGAGGCTCGCAGCTTAGATATATGTCGAGAAAATTGTCCTCATTCGCAGCCATGTTTTCTTATGTGTATGGATCTACACGTGTATTTTTTTCAGTGAGAAATTTGGCAATATGTTGGCTCGGATGTCGAGCTGGTGAGTATCTCTTAATTCTCGAACAACGTTGAGGCTCGCAGCTCAGATATATGTCTCTTAATTCTCGAACAACGTTGAGGCTCGCAGCTCAGATATATGTCGAGAAAATTGTCCTCATTCGCAGCCATGTTTTCTTATGTGTATGGATCTACACGTGTATTGCCTCATAGGCCTATGCCGCCAGTGTCCTAACGCATGAGTCTCACAGTTTGGGGTTCTTTTCAGTGAGAAATTTGGCAATATTTTGGCTCGGATGTCGAGCTGGTGAGTATCTCTTAATTCTCGAACAACGTTGAGGCTCGCAGCTCAGATATATGTCGAGAAAATTGTCCTCATTCGCAGCCATGTTTTATTATGTGTAGGTATGTACACGTGTATTGCCTCATAGGCCTATGCCGCCAGTGTCCTGACGCACGAGTCTCAAAGTTTTGGTGTCTTCCGGTGAGAATTTTGGCGATGTGCTAACTCAGATGTGGAGGTGGTGAATGTCTTTTCATTCTCGAACAACGTTGAGGTTCGCAGCTCAGATATATGTTGAGAACATTATCCTCATTCGCAGCCATGTTTTCTGATGTGTATGTATGTACACGTGTATTGCCACATAGGCCTATGACGCCAGTATCCTGACGCATGAGTCTCTCAGTTTGTTCGTTTTTCCAGTGCAAAATTTGGCAATATTTTGACTCGTATGTCGGGCTGGTGAGTGTCTCTTAATTCTCGAACAACGTTGAGTCTCGCAGCTCAGATATATGTTGAGAAAATTGTCCTCATTCGCAGCCATGTTTTCGGATGTGTATGTATGTACACGTGTATTGCCACATAGGCCTATGCCGCCAGTGTCCTGACGCATGAGTCTCACAGTTTGGTTTTTTTTCAGTGAGAAATTTGGCAATATTTTGGCTCGGATGTCGAGCTGGTGTGTGTCTCTTCATTCTCGAACAACGTTGAGGTTCGCATCTCAGATATATGTTCATAAAATTATCCTCATTCGCAGCCATGTTTTCTTATGTTTATGCGTGTACACGTGTATTGCCGCATAGGCTTATGTCGCCAGTGTCCTGAAGCATGAGTCTCACAGTTTGTTTTTTTTTCCAGTGAGAAATTTGGAAATATTTTGGCTCGGATGTCGAGCTGGTGAGTGTCTCTTCATTCTCGAACAACGTTGAGGTTCGCAGCTCAGATATAAGTTCATAACATTATCCTCATTCGCAGCCATGTTTTCTTATGTTTATGCGTGTACACGTGTATTGCCGCATAGGCCTATGCCGCCAGTGTCCTGACGCATGAGTCTTAAAGTTTTGGTCTCTTCCGGTGAGAATTTTGGCGATATGTTAGCTCAGATGTGGAGGTGGTGAATGTCTCTTCATTCTCCAACGACGTTGAGGTTCGCAGCTCAGATATATGTCGAGAAAAATATCCTCTTTCGCAGCCATGTTTTCTAATGTGTTTGTAAGTACACGTGTATTGCCACATAGGCATATGCAGCCAGTGTCCTGACGCATGAGTCTCACAGTTTTGTTTTTTTCCAGTGAGAACTTTTGAAATATTTTGGCTCAGATGTCGAGCTGGCGAGTGTCTCTTCATTCTCGAACAACGTTGAGTTTCGCAGCTCAGATATAAGTTCATAAAATTATCCTCATTCGCAGCCATGTTTTCTTATGATTATGCGTGTACACGTGTATTGCCGCATAGGCCTATGCCGCCAGTGTCCTGACGCATGAGTCTCAAAGTGTTTGTCTCTTCCGGTGAGAATTTTGGCAATATGTTAGCTCAGATGTGGAGGTGGTGAATGTCTCTTCATTCCCCAACAACGTTGAGGACGTATCCTGACGTGTATTGCCACCTAGGCCTATGCCGCCAGTATCCTGACACATGAGTCTCTCAGTTTGGGTTTTTTCCAGTGAGACATTTTGCAATATTTTGGCTTGGATGTCGAGCTGGTGAGTGTCTCTTCATTCTCGAACAACGTTGAGGCTCGAAGCTCAGATATATGTCGACAAAATTATCCTCATTTGTAGCCATGTTTTCTGATGTGTATGTATGTACACGTGTATTGCCTCATATGCCTATGCCGGCAGTGTCCTGACGCATGAGTCTCGTTGAGGTTATAACGTTGAGGTTCGCAGCTCAGATATATTTCGAGAAAATTATCCCCATTTGCAGCCATGTTTTCTAATGTGTTTGTATGTACACGTGTATTGCCTCACAGGCCTATGCCGGCAGTGTCCTGACGCATGAGTCTCAAAGTTTTGGTCTCTTCCGGTGAGAATTTTGGCGATGTGTTAGCTCAGATGTGGAGGTGGTGAATGTCTCTTCATTCTCCAACGACGTTGAGGTTCGCAGCTCAGATATATGTCGAGAAAAATATCCTCATTCGAAGCCATGTTTTCTGATGTGTTTGTATGTACACGTGTATTGCCACATAGGCATATGCCGCCAGTGTCCTGACGCATGAGTCTCAAAGTTTTGGTCTCTTCCGGTGAGAATGTTGGCGATATGTTAGCTCAGATGTGGAGGTGGTGAATGTCTCTTCATTCTCCAACAACGTTGAGGTTCGCAGCTCAGATATATGTCGAGAACATTATCCTCATTCGCAGCCATGTTTTCTGTTGTGTGTGTATGTACACGTGTATTGCCACATAGGCCTATGCCGCCAGTATCCTGACACATGAGTCTCTCAGTTTGGGATTTTTCCAGTGAGACTTTTTGCAATATTTTCGCTCGGATGTCGAGCTGGTGAGTGTCTCTTCATTCTCGAATAACGTTGAGACTCGCAGCTCAGATATATGTCGACAAAATTATCCTCATTCGTAGCCATGTTTTCTTATGTGTATGTATGTACACGTGTATTGCCTCATAGGCCTATGCCGGCAGTGTCCTGACGCATGAGTCTCAAAGTTTTGGTCTCTTCCGGTGAGAATTTTGGCGATGTGTTAGCTCAGATGTGGAGGTGGTGAATGTCTCTTCATTCTCGAACAACGTTGAGGTTCGCAGCTCAGATATATGTCGAGAACATTATCCTCATTCGCAGCCATGTTTCTGATGTGTATGTATGTACACGTGTATTGCCACATACGCCTATGCCGCCAGTGTCCTGACGCATGAGTCTCAAAGTTTTGGTCTCTTCCAGTGATAAATTTGGAAATATTTTGGCTCGGATGTCGAGCTGGTGAGTGTCTCTTCATTCTCAAACAACGTTGAGGCTCTCAGCTCAGATATATGTCGACAAAATTATCCTCTTTCGTAGCCATGTTTTCTTATGTTTATGCGTGTACACGTGTATTGCCACATAGGCATATGCAGCCAGTGTCCTGACGCATGAGTCTCACAGTTTTGTTTTTTTCCAGTGAGAACTTTTGAAATATTTTGGCTCAGATGTCGAGCTGGCGAGTGTCTCTTCATTCTCGAACAACGTTGAGTTTCGCAGCTCAGATATAAGTTCATAAAATTATCCTCATTCGCAGCCATGTTTTCTTATGTTTATGCGTGTACACGTGTATTGCCGCATAGGCCTATGCCGCCAGTGTCCTGACGCATGAGTCTCAAATTGTTTGTCTCTTCTGGTGAGAATTTTGGCAATATGTTAGCTCAGATGTGGAGGTGGTGAATGTCTCTTCATTCCCCAACAACGTTGAGGTTCGCAGCTCAGATATATGTCGAGAAAAATATCCTCATTCGCAGCCATGTTTTCTGATGTGTTTGTATGTACACGTGTATTGCCACCTAGGCCTATGCCGCCAGTATCCTGACTCATGAGTCTCTCAGTTTGGGTTTTTTCCAGTGAGACATTTTGCAATATTTTGGCTTGGATGTCGAGCTGGTGAGTGTCTCTTCATTCTCGAACAACGTTGAGGCTCGAAGCTCAGATATATGTCGACAAAATTATCCTCATTTGTAGCCATGTTTTCTGATGTGTATGTATGTACACGTGTATTGCCTCATATGCCTATGCCTGCAGTGTCCTGACGCATGAGTCCCAAAGTTTTGGTCTCTTCTGGTGAGAATTTTGGAGATGTGTTAGCTCAGATGTGGAGGTGGTGAATGTCTCTTCATTCTCGAATAACGTTGAGGTTCGCAGCTCAGATATATTTCGAGAAAATTATCCTCATTTGCAGCCATGTTTTCTAATGTGTTTGTATGTACACGTGTATTGCCACATAGGCATATGCCGCCAGTGTCCTGACGCAGGAGTCTCTCAGTTTAGGTTTGTTCCAGTGAGAAATTTGGCAATATTTTGGCTCAGATGTCGAGCTGGTGAATGTCTCTTCATTCTCCAACAACGTTGAGGTTCGCAGCTCAGATATATGTCGAGAAAAATATCCTCATTCGCAGCCATGTTTTCTGATGTGTTTGTATGTACACGTGTATTGCCACATAGGCATATGCCGCCAGTGTCCTGACGCATGAGTTTCTCAGTTTAGGTTTGTTCCAGTGAAAAATTTGGCAATATTTTGTCTCAGATGTCGAGCTGGTGAGTGTCTCTTCATTCTCGAACAACGTTGAGCTTCGCAGCTCAGATATATGTCGAGAACATTATCCTCATTCGCAGCCATGTTTTCTGATGTGTATGTATGTACACGTGTAATGCCACATAGGCCTATGCCGCCAGTATCCTGACGCATGAGTCTCTCAGTTTGGTTTTTTTCCAGTGAGAAATTTTGCAATATTTTGGCTCGGATGTCGAACAGGTGAGTGTCTCTTCATTCTCGAACAACGTTGAGGCTCGCAGCTCAGATATATGTCGACATAATTATCCTCGTTCGTAGCCATGTTTTCTTATGTGTATGTATGTACACGTGTATTGCCTCATAGGCCTATGCCGGCAGTGTCCTGACGCATGAGTCTCAAAGTGTTGGTCTCTTCCGGTGAGAATTTTGGCGATGTGTTAGCTCAGATGTGGAGGTGGTGAATGTCTCTTCATTCTCGAACAAAGTTGAGGTTCACAGCTTAGATATATGTCGATAACATTATCCTCATTCGCAGCCATGTTTTCTGATGTGTATGTATGTACACGTGTATTGTCACATAGGCCTATGCCGCCGGTATACTGACGCATGAGCTTCTCAGTTTGTTTGTTTTGCCAGTGAGAAATCTGGCAATATTTTGGCTCGGATGTCGAGCTGGTGAGTGTCTCTTCATTCTCGAACAACGTTGAGGTTCGCAGCTCAGATATAAGTTCATAAAATTATCCTCATTCGCAGCCATGTTTTCTTATGTTGATGCGTGTACACGTATATTGCCTCAGAGGACTATGCCGCCAGTGTCCTGACGCATGAGTCTCACAGTTGTGTTTTTTTCCAGTGAGAAATTTGGAAATATTTTGGCTCAGATGTCGAGCTGGCGAGTGTCTCTTCATTCTCGAACAACGTTGAGGTTCGCAGCTCAGATATAAGTTCATACAATTATCCTCATTCGCAGCCATGTTTTCTTATGTTTATGCGTGTACACGTGTATTGCCGCATAGGCCTATGCCGCCAGTGTCCTGACGCATGAGTCTCAGAGTTTTGGTATCTTCCTATAAGAATGTTGGCGATATGTTAGCTCAGATGTGGAGGTGGTGAATGTCTCTTCATTCTCCAACAACGTTGAGGTTCGCAGCTCAGATATATGTCGAGAGAAATATCCTCATTCGCAGCCATGTTTTCTGATGTGTTTGTATGTACACGTTTATTGCCACATAGGCATATGCCGCCAGTGTCCTGACGCATGAGTCTCTCAGTTTAGGTTTGTTCCAGTAAAAAATTTGGCAATATTTTGGCTCAGATGTCGAGCTGGTGAGTGTCCCATCATTCTCGAACAACGTTGAGGTTCGCAGCTCAGATATATGTCGAGAACATTATCCTCATTCGCAGCCATGTTTTCTGTTGTGTGTGTATGTACACGTGTATTGCCACATAGGCCTATGCCGCCAGTATCCTGACACATGAGTCTCTCAGTTTGGGTTTTTTCCAGTGAGACTTTTTGCAATATTTTCGCTCGGATGTCAAGCTGGTGAGTGTCTCTTCATTCTCGAACAACGTTGAGACTCGCAGCTCAGATATATGTCGACAAAATTATCCTCATTCGTAGCCATGTTTTCTTATGTGTATGTATGTACACGTGTATTGCCTCATGGGCCTATGCCGGCAGTGTCCTGACGCATGAGTCTCAAAGTTTTGGTCTCTTCCGGTGAGAATTTTGGCGATGTGTTAGCTTAGATGTGGAGGTGGTGAATGTCTCTTCATTCTCGAACAACGTTGAGGTTCGCAGCTCAGATATATGTCGAGAACATTATCCTCATTCGCAGCCATGTTTCTGATGTGTATGTATGTACACGTGTATTGCCACATACGCCTATGCCGCCAGTGTCCTGACGCATGAGTCTCAAAGTTTTGTTCTCTTCCAGTGATAAATTTGGAAATATTTTGGCTCGGATGTCGAGCTGGTGAGTGTCTCTTCATTCTCAAACAACGTTGAGGCTCTCAGCTCAGATATATGTCGACAAAATTATCCTCTTTTGTAGCCATGTTTTCTTATGTTTATGCGTGTACACGTGTATTGCCGCATAGGCCTATGCCGCCAGTGTCCTGACGCATGAGTCTCAAAGTTTTGGTCTCTTCCGGTGAGAATTTTGGCGATATGTTAGCTCAGATGTGGAGGTGGTGAATATCTCTTCATTCTCCAACGACGTTGAGGTTCGCAGCTCAGATATATGTCGAGAAAAATATCCTCATTTGCAGCCATGTTTTCTAATGTGTTTGTAAGTACACGTGTATTGCCACATAGGCATATGCAGCCAGTGTCCTGACGCATGAGTCTCACAGTTTTGTTTTTTTCCAGTGATAACTTTTGAAATATTTTGGCTCAGATGTCGAGCTGGCGAGTGTCTCTTCATTCTCGAACAACGTTGAGTTTCGCAGCTCAGATATAAGTTCATAAAATTATCCTCATTCGCAGCCATGTTTTCTTATGTTTATGCGTGTACACGTGTATTGCCGCATAGGCCTATGCCGCCAGTGTCCTGACGCATGAGTCTCAAAGTTTTTGTCTCTTCCGGTGAGAATTTTGGCAATATGTTAGCTCAGATGTGGAGGTGGTGAATGTATCTTCATTCCCCAACAACGTTGAGGTTCGCAGCTCAGATATATGTCGAGAAAAATATCCTCATTCGCAGCCATGTTTTCTGATGTGTTTGTATGTACACGTGTATTGCCACCTAGGCCTATGCCGCCAGTATCCTGACACATGAGTCTCTCAGTTTGGGTTTTTTCCAGTGAGACATTTTGCAATATTTTGGCTTGGATGTCGCGCTGGTGAGTGTCTCTTCATTCTCGAACAACGTTGAGGCACGAAGCTCAGATATATGTCGACAAAATTATCCTCATTTGTAGCCATGTTTTCTGATGTGTATGTATGTACACGTGTATTGCCTCATATGCCTATGCCGGCAGTGTCCTGACGCATGAGTCTCAAAGTTTTGGTCTCTTCTGGTGAGAATTTTGGCGATGTGTTAGCTCAGATGTGGAGGTGGTGAATGTCTCTTCATTCTCGAATAACGTTGAGGTTCGCAGCTCAGATATATTTCGAGAAAATTATCCTCATTTGCAGCCATGTTTTCTAATGTGTTTGTATGTACACGTGTATTGCCACATACGCCTATGCCGCCAGTGTCCTGACGCATGAGTCTCAAAGTTTTGGTCTCTTCCAGCGATAAATTTGGAAATATTTTGGCTCGGATGTCGAGCTGGTGAGTGTCTCTTCATTCTCAAACAACGTTGAGGCTCTCAGCTCAGATATATGTCGACAAAATTATCCTCTTTCGTAGCCATGTTTTCTTATGTTTATGCGTGTACACGTGTATTGCCGCATAGGCCTATGCCGCCAGTGTCCTGACGCATGAGTCTCAAAGTGTTGGTCTCTTCCGGTGAGAATTTTGGCGATATGTTAGCTCAGATGTGGAGGTGGTGAATGTCTCTTCATTCTCCAACGACGTTGAGGTTCGCAGCTCAGATATATGTCGAGAAAAATATCCTCATTCGCAGCCATGTTTTCTAATGTGTTTGTAAGTACACGTGTATTGCCACATAGGCATATGCAGCCAGTGTCCTGACGCATGAGTCTCACAGTTTTGTTTTTTTCCAGTGAGAACTTTTGAAATATTTTGGCTCAGATGTCGAGCTGGCGAGTGTCTCTTCATTCTCGAACAACGTTGAGTTTCGCAGCTCAGATATAAGTTCATAAAATTATCCTCATTCGCAGCCATGTTTTCTTATGTTTATGCGTGTACACGTGTATTGCCGCATAGGCCTATGCCGCCAGTGTCCTGACGCATGAGTCTCAAATTGTTTGTCTCTTCCGGTGAGAATTTTGGCAATATGTTAGCTCAGATGTGGAGGTGGTGAATGTCTCTTCATTCCCCAACAACGTTGAGGTTCGCAGCTCAGATATATGTCGAGAAAAATATCCTCATTCGCAGCCATGTTTTCTGATGTGTTTGTATGTACACGTGTATTGCCACCTAGGCCTATGCCGCCAGTATCCTGACACATGAGTCTCTCAGTTTGGGTTTTTTCCAGTGAGACATTTTGCAATATTTTGGCTTGGATGTCGAGCTGGTGAGTGTCTCTTCATTCTCGAACAACGTTGAGGCTCGAAGCTCAGATATATGTCGACAAAATTATCCTCATTTGTAGCCATGTTTTCTGATGTGTATGTATGTACACGTGTATTGCCTCATATGCCTATGCCTGCAGTGTCCTGACGCATGAGTCCCAAAGTTTTGGTCTCTTCTGGTGAGAATTTTGGAGATGTGTTAGCTCAGATGTGGAGGTGGTGAATGTCTCTTCATTCTCGAATAACGTTGAGGTTCGCAGCTCAGATATATTTCGAGAAAATTATCCTCATTTGCAGCCATGTTTTCTAATGTGTTTGTATGTACACGTGTATTGCCACATAGGCATATGCCGCCAGTGTCCTGACGCAGGAGTCTCTCAGTTTAGGTTTGTTCCAGTGAGAAATTTGGCAATATTTTGGCTCAGATGTCGAGCTGGTGAATGTCTCTTCATTCTCCAACAACGTTGAGGTTCGCAGCTCAGATATATGTCGAGAAAAATATCCTCATTCGCAGCCATGTTTTCTGATGTGTTTGTATGTACACGTGTATTGCCACATAGGCATATGCCGCCAGTGTCCTGACGCATGAGTTTCTCAGTTTAGGTTTGTTCCAGTGAAAAATTTGGCAATATTTTGTCTCGGATGTCGAGCTGGTGAGTGTCTCTTCATTCTCGAACAACGTTGAGCTTCGCAGCTCAGATATATGTCGAGAACATTATCCTCATTCGCAGCCATGTTTTCTGATGTGTATGTATGTACACGTGTAATGCCACATAGGCCTATGCCGCCAGTATCCTGACGCATGAGTCTCTCAGTTTGGTTTTTTTCCAGTGAGAAATTTTGCAATATTTTGGCTCGGATGTCGAACAGGTGAGTGTCTCTTCATTCTCGAACAACGTTGAGGCTCGCAGCTCAGATATATGTCGACATAATTATCCTCGTTCGTAGCCATGTTTTCTTATGTGTATGTATGTACACGTGTATTGCCTCATAGGCCTATGCCGGCAGTGTCCTGACGCATGAGTCTCAAAGTGTTGGTCTCTTCCGGTGAGAATTTTGGCGATGTGTTAGCTCAGATGTGGAGGTGGTGTATGTCTCTTCATTCTCGAACAAAGTTGAGGTTCACAGCTTAGATATATGTCGATAACATTATCCTCATTCGCAGCCATGTTTTCTGATGTGTATGTATGTACACGTGTATTGTCACATAGGCCTATGCCGCCGGTATACTGACGCATGAGCTTCTCAGTTTGTTTGTTTTGCCAGTGAGAAATCTGGCAATATTTTGGCTCGGATGTCGAGCTGGTGAGTGTCTCTTCATTCTCGAACAACGTTGAGGTTCGCAGCTCAGATATAAGTTCATAAAATTATCCTCATTCGCAGCCATGTTTTCTTATGTTGATGCGTGTACACGTATATTGCCTCAGAGGACTATGCCGCCAGTGTCCTGACGCATGAGTCTCACAGTTGTGTTTTTTTCCAGTGAGAAATTTGGAAATATTTTGGCTCAGATGTCGAGCTGGCGAGTGTCTCTTCATTCTCGAACAACGTTGAGGTTCGCAGCTCAGATATAAGTTCATACAATTATCCTCATTCGCAGCCATGTTTTCTTATGTTTATGCGTGTACACGTGTATTGCCGCATAGGCCTATGCCGCCAGTGTCCTGACGCATGAGTCTCAGAGTTTTGGTATCTTCCTATAAGAATGTTGGCGATATGTTAGCTCAGATGTGGAGGTGGTGAATGTCTCTTCATTCTCCAACAACGTTGAGGTTCGCAGCTCAGATATATGTCGAGAAAAATATCCTCATTCGCAGCCATGTTTTCTGATGTGTTTGTATGTACACGTTTATTGCCACATAGGCATATGCCGCCAGTGTCCTGACGCATGAGTCTCTCAGTTTAGGTTTGTTCCAGTAAAAAATTTGGCAATATTTTGGCTCAGATGTCGAGCTGGTGAGTGTCCCATCATTCTCGAACAACGTTGAGGTTCGCAGCTCAGATATATGTCGAGAACATTATCCTCATTCGCAGCCATGTTTTCTGTTGTGTGTGTATGTACACGTGTATTGCCACATAGGCCTATGCCGCCAGTATCCTGACACATGAGTCTCTCAGTTTGGGTTTTTTCCAGTGAGACTTTTTGCAATATTTTCGCTCGGATGTCAAGCTGGTGAGTGTCTCTTCATTCTCGAACAACGTTGAGACTCGCAGCTCAGATATATGTCGACAAAATTATCCTCATTCGTAGCCATGTTTTCTTATGTGTATGTATGTACACGTGTATTGCCTCATGGGCCTATGCCGGCAGTGTCCTGACGCATGAGTCTCAAAGTTTTGGTCTCTTCCGGTGAGAATTTTGGCGATGTGTTAGCTTAGATGTGGAGGTGGTGAATGTCTCTTCATTCTCGAACAACGTTGAGGTTCGCAGCTCAGATATATGTCGAGAACATTATCCTCATTCGCAGCCATGTTTCTGATGTGTATGTATGTACACGTGTATTGCCACATACGCCTATGCCGCCAGTGTCCTGACGCATGAGTCTCAAAGTTTTGTTCTCTTCCAGTGATAAATTTGGAAATATTTTGGCTCGGATGTCGAGCTGGTGAGTGTCTCTTCATTCTCAAACAACGTTGAGGCTCTCAGCTCAGATATATGTCGACAAAAGTATCCTCTTTCGTAGCCATGTTTTCTTATGTTTATGCGTGTACACGTGTATTGCCGCATAGGCCTATGCCGCCAGTGTCCTGACGCATGAGTCTCAAAGTTTTGGTCTCTTCCGGTGAGAATTTTGGCGATATGTTAGCTCAGATGTGGAGGTGGTGAATATCTCTTCATTCTCCAACGACGTTGAGGTTCGCAGCTCAGATATATGTCGAGAAAAATATCCTCATTTGCAGCCATGTTTTCTAATGTGTTTGTAAGTACACGTGTATTGCCACATAGGCATATGCAGCCAGTGTCCTGACGCATGAGTCTCACAGTTTTGTTTTTTTCCAGTGAGAACTTTTGAAATATTTTGGCTCAGATGTCGAGCTGGCGAGTGTCTCTTCATTCTCGAACAACGTTGAGTTTCGCAGCTCAGATATAAGTTCATAAAATTATCCTCATTCGCAGCCATGTTTTCTTATGTTTATGCGTGTACACGTGTATTGCCGCATAGGCCTATGCCGCCAGTGTCCTGACGCATGAGTCTCAAAGTTTTTGTCTCTTCCGGTGAGAATTTTGGCAATATGTTAGCTCAGATGTGGAGGTGGTGAATGTATCTTCATTCCCCAACAACGTTGAGGTTCGCAGCTCAGATATATGTCGAGAAAAATATCCTCATTCGCAGCCATGTTTTCTGATGTGTTTGTATGTACACGTGTATTGCCACCTAGGCCTATGCCGCCAGTATCCTGACACATGAGTCTCTCAGTTTGGGTTTTTTCCAGTGAGACATTTTGCAATATTTTGGCTTGGATGTCGCGCTGGTGAGTGTCTCTTCATTCTCGAACAACGTTGAGGCACGAAGCTCAGATATATGTCGACAAAATTATCCTCATTTGTAGCCATGTTTTCTGATGTGTATGTATGTACACGTGTATTGCCTCATATGCCTATGCCGGCAGTGTCCTGACGCATGAGTCTCAAAGTTTTGGTCTCTTCTGGTGAGAATTTTGGCGATGTGTTAGCTCAGATGTGGAGGTGGTGAATGTCTCTTCATTCTCGAATAACGTTGAGGTTCGCAGCTCAGATATATTTCGAGAAAATTATCCTCATTTGCAGCCATGTTTTCTAATGTGTTTGTATGTACACGTGTATTGCCACATAGGCATATGCCGCCAGTGTCCTGACGCAGGAGTCTCTCAGTTTAGGTTTGTTCCAGTGAGAAATTTGGCAATATTTTGGCTCAGATGTCGAGCTGGTAAATGTCTCTTCATTCTCCAACAACGTTGAGCTTCGCAGCTCAGATATATGTCGAGAACATTATCCTCATTCGCAGCCATGTTTTCTGATGTGTATGTATGTACACGTGTAATGCCACATAGGCCTATGCCGCCAGTATCCTGACGCATGAGTCTCTCAGTTTGGTTTTTTTCCAGTGAGAAATTTTGCAATATTTTGGCTCGGATGTCGAACAGGTGAGTGTCTCTTCATTCTCGAACAACGTTGAGGCTCGCAGCTCAGATATATGTCGACATAATTATCCTCGTTCGTAGCCATGTTTTCTTATGTGTATGTATGTACACGTGTATTGCCTCATAGGCCTATGCCGGCAGTGTCCTGACGCATGAGTCTCAAAGTGTTGGTCTCTTCCGGTGAGAATTTTGGCGATGTGTTAGCTCAGATGTGGAGGTGGTGAATGTCTCTTCATTCTCGAACAAAGTTGAGGTTCACAGCTCAGATATATGTCGATAACATTATCCTCATTCGCAGCCATGTTTTCTGATGTGTATGTATGTACACGTGTATTGCCACATAGGCCTATGCCGCCAGTATACTGACGCATGAGCCTCTCAGTTTGTTTGTTTTTCCAGTGAGAAATCTGGCAATATTTTAGCTCGGATGTCGAGCTGGTGAGTGTCTCTTCATTCTCGAACAACGTTGAGGTTCGCAGCTCAGATATAAGTTCATACAATTATTCTCATTCGCAGCCATGTTTTCTTATGTTGATGCGTGTACACGTGTATTGCCTCAGAGGCCTATGCCGCCAGTGTCCTGACGCATGAGTCTCACAGTTGTGGTTTTTTCCAGTGAGAAATTTGGAAATATTTTGGCTCAGATGTCGAGCTGGCAAGTGTCTCTTCATTCTCGAACAACGTTGAGGTTCGCAGCTTAGATATAAGTTCATACAATTATCCTCATTCGCAGCCATGTTTTCCTATGTTTATGCGTGTACACGTGTATTGCCGCATAGGCCTATGCCGCCAGTGTCCTGACGCATGAGTCTCAGAGTTTTGGTATCTTCCGATGAGAATTTTGGCGATATGTTAGCTCAGATGTGGAGGTGGTGAATGTCTCTTCATTCTCAAACAACGTTGAGGTTCGCAGCTCAGATATATGTCGAGAAAAATATCCTCATTCGCAGCCATGTTTTCTGATGTGTTTGTATGTACACGTTTATTGCCACATAGGCATATGCCGCCAGTGTCCTGACGCATGAGTCTCCCAGTTTAGGTTTGTTCCAGTCAGAAATTTGGCAATATTTTGGCTCAGATGTCGAGCTGGTGAGTGTCTCGTCATTCTCGAACAACGTTGAAGTTCGCAGCTCAGATATATGTCGAGAACATTATCCTCATTTGCAGCCATGTTTTCTGATGTGTATGTATGTACACGTGTAATGCCACATAGGCCTATGCCGCCAGTATCCTGACGCATGAGTCTCTCAGTTTGGTTTTTTTCCAGTGAGAAATTTTGCAATATTTTGGCTCGGATGTCGAGCAGGTGGTGAGTGTCTCTTCATTCTCGAACAACGTTGAGGCTCGCAGCTCAGATATATGTCGACAAAATTATCCTCGTTCGTAGCCATGTTTTCTTATGTGTATGTATGTACACGTGTATTGCCTCATATGCCTATGCCGGCAGTGTCCTGACGCATGAGTCTCAAAGTGTTGGTCTCTTCCGGTGAGAATTTTGGCGATGTGTTAGCTCAGATGTGGAGGTGGTGAATGTCTCTTTATTCTCGAACAACGTTGAGGTTCGCAGCTCAGATATATGTCGAGAACTTATCCTCATTCGCAGCCATGTTTTCTGATGTGTATGTATGTACACGTGTATTGCCACATAGGCCTATGCCGCCAGTATACTGACGCATGAGCCTCTCAGTTTGTTTGTTTTTCCAGTGAGAAATCTGGCAATATTTTAGCTCGGATGTCGAGCTGGTGAGTGTCTCTTCATTCTCGAACAACCTTGAGGTTCGCAGCTCAGATATAAGTTCATACAATTATCCTCATTCGCAGCCATGTTTTCTTATGTTGATGCGTGTACACGTGTATTGCCTCAGAGGCCTATGCCGCCAGTGTCCTGACGCATGAGTCTCACAGTTGTGGTTTTTTCCAGTGAGAAATTTGGAAATATTTTGTCTCAGATGTCGAGCTGGCAAGTGTCTCTTCATTCTCGAACAACGTTGAGGTTCGCAGCTCAGATATAAGTTCATACAATTATCCTCATTCGCAGCCATGTTTTCTTATGTTTATGCGTGTACACGTGTATTGCCGCATAGGCCTATGCCGCCAGTGTCCTGACGCATGAGTCTCAGAGTTTTGGTATCTTCCGATGAGAATTTTGGCGATATGTTAGCTCAGATGTGGAGGTGGTGAATGTCTCTTCATTCTCAAACAACGTTGAGGTTCGCAGCTCAGATATATGTCGAGAAAAATATCCTCATTCGCAGCCATGTTTTCTGATGTGTTTGTATGTACACGTTTATTGCCACATAGGCATATGCTGCCAGTGTCCTGACGCATGAGTCTCCCAGTTTAGGTTTGTTCCAGTCAGAAATTTGGCAATATTTTGGCTCAGATGTCGAGCTGGTGAGTGTCTCGTCATTCTCGAACAACGTTGAAGTTCGCAGCTCAGATATATGTCGAGAACATTATCCTCATTTGCAGCCATGTTTTCTGATGTGTATGTATGTACACGTGTAATGCCACATAGGCCTATGCCGCCAGTATCCTGACGCATGAGTCTCTCAGTTTGGTTTTTTTCCAGTGAGAAATTTTGCAATATTTTGGCTCGGATGTCGAGCAGGTGGTGAGTGTCTCTTCATTCTCGAACAACGTTGAGGCTCGCAGCTCAGATATATGTCGACAAAATTATCCTCGTTCGTAGCCATGTTTTCTTATGTGTATGTATGTACACGTGTATTGCCTCATATGCCTATGCCGGCAGTGTCCTGACGCATGAGTCTCAAAGTGTTGGTCTCTTCCGGTGAGAATTTTGGCGATGTGTTAGCTCAGATGTGGATGTGGTGAATGTCTCTTCATTCTCGAACAACGTTGAGGTTCGCAGCTCAGATATATGTCGAGAACATTATCCTCATTCGCAGCCATGTTTTCTGATGTGTATGTATGTACACGTGTATTGCCACATAGGCCTATGCCGCCAGTATACTGACGCATGAGCCTCTCAGTTTGTTTGCTTTTCCAGTGAGAAATCTGGCAATATTTTAGCTCGGATGTCGAGCTGGTGAGTGTCTCTTCATTCTCGAACAACGTTGAGGTTCGCAGCTCAGATATAAGTTCATACAATTATCCTCATTCGCAGCCATGTTTTCTTATGTTGATGCGTGTACACGTGTATTGCCTCAGAGGCCTATACCGCCAGTGTCCTGACGCATGAGTCTCACAGTTGTGGTTTTTTCCAGTGAGAAATTTGGAAATATTTTGGCTCAGATGTCGAGCTGGCAAGTGTCTCTTCATTCTCGAACAACGTTGAGGTTCGCAGCTCAGATATAAGTTCATACAATTATCCTCATTCGCAGCCATGTTTTCTTATGTTTATGCGTGTACACGTGTATTGCCGCATAGGCCTATGCCGCCAGTGTCCTGACGCATGAGTCTCAAAGTTTTGGTATCTTCCGGTGAGAATTTTGGCGATATGTTAGCTCAGATGTGGAGGTGGTGAATGTCTCTTCATTCTCCAACAACGTTGAGGTTCGCAGCTCAGATATATGTCGAGAAAAATATCCTCATTCGCAGCCATGTTTTCTGATGTGTTTGTATGTACACGTGTATTGCCACATAGGCATATGCCGGAGGTGTCCTGACGCATGAGTCTATCAGTTTAGGTTTGTTCCCGAGAGAAATTTGGCAATATTTTGGCTCAGATGTCGAGCTGGTGAGTGTCTCTTCATTCTCGAACAACGTTGAGGTTCACAGCTCAGATATATGTCGAGAACATTATCATCATTCGCAGCCATGTTTTCTGATGTGTATGTATGTACACGTGTAATGCCACATAGGCCTATGCCGCCAGTATCCTGACGCATGGGTCTCTCAGTTTCTTTTTTTTCCAGTGAGAAATTTTGCAATATTTTGGCTCGGATGTCGAGCTGGTGAGTGTCTCTTCATTCTCGAACAACGTTGAGGCACGCAGCTCAGATATATGTCGACAACATTATCCTCATTCGTAGCCATGTTTTCTTTTGTGTATTTATGTACACGTGTATTGCCTCATTGGCCTATGCCGGCAGTGTCCTGACGCATGAGTCTCAACGTTTTGGTGTCTTCCGGTGAGAATGTTGGCGATGTGTTAGCTCAGATGTGGAGGTGGTGAATGTCTCTTCATTCTCAAACAACGTTGAGGTTCGCAGCTCATATATATGTCGAGAACATTATCCTCATTCGCAGCCATGTTTTCTGATGTGTATGTATGTACACGTGTATTGCCAGATAGGCCTATGCCGCCAGTATACTGACGCATGAGCCTCTCAGTTTGTTTGTTTTTCCAGTGAGAAATCTGGCAATATTTTGGCTCGGATGTCGAGCTGGTGAGTGTCTCTTCATTCTCGAACAACGTTGAGGCTCGCAGCTCAGATGTATGTCGAGAAAATTGTCCTCATTCGCAGCCATGTTTTCTTATGTGTATGGATGTACACGTGTATTGCCTCAGAGGCCTGTGCCGCCAGTGTCCTGACGCATGAGTCTCACAGTTGTGTTTTTTTCCAGTGAGAAATTTGGAAATATTTTGGCTCAGATATCGAGCTGGCGAGTGTCTTTTCATTCTCGAACAACGTTGAGGTTCGCAGCTCAGATATAAGTTCATAAAATTATCCTCATTCGCAGCCATGTTTTCTTATGTTTATGCGTGTACACGTGTATTGCCGCATAGGCCTATGTTGCCAGTGTCCTGACGCATGAGTCTCAAAGTTTTGGTCTCTTCCGGTGAGAATTTTGGCGATATGTTAGCTCAGATGTGGAGGTGGTGAATGTCTCTTCATTCTCCAACAACGTTGAGGTTCGCAGCTCAGATATATGTCGATAAAAATATCCTCATTCGCAGACATGTTTTCTGATGTGTTTGTATGTACACGTATATTGCCACAAAGGCATATGCCGCCAGTGTCCTGACGCATGAGTCTCTCAGTTTAGGTTTGTTCCAGTGAGAAATTTGGCAATATTTTGGCTCAGATGTCGAGCTGGTGAGTGTCTCTTCATTCTCGAACAACGTTGAGGTTCGCAGATCAGATATATGTCGAGAACGTTATCCTCATTCGCAGCCATGTTTTCTGATGTGTAAGTATGTACACGTGTAATGCCACATAGGCCTATGCCGCCAGTATCCTGACGCATGAGTCTCTCAGTTTGGTTTTTTCCCAGTGAGAAATTTTGCAATATTTTGGCTCGGATGTCGAGCAGGTGAGTGTCTCTTCATTCTCGAACAACGTTGAGGCTCGCAGCTCAAATATATGTCGACAAAATTATCCTCGTTCGTAGCCATGTTTTCTTATGTGTATGTATGTACACGTGTATTGCCTCATAGGCCTATGCCGGCAGTGTCCTGACGCATGAGTCTCAAAGTGTTGGTCTCTTCCGGTGAGAATTTTGGCGATGTGTTAGCTCAGATGTGGAGGTGGTGAATGTCTCTTCATTCTCGAACAACGTTGAGGTTCGCAGCTCAGATATATGTCGAGAACATTATCCTCATTCGCAGCCATGTTTTCTGATGTGTATGTATGTACACGTGTATTGCCACATAGGCCTATGCCGCCAGTATACTGACGCATGAGCCTCTCAGTTTGTTTGTTTTTCCAGTGAGAAATCTGGCAATATTTTAGCTCGGATGTCGAGCTGGTGAGTGTCTCTTCATTCTCGAACAACGTTGAGGTTCGCAGCTCAGATATAAGTTTATACAATTATCCTCATTCGCAGCCATGTTTTCTTATGTTGATGCGTGTACACGTGTATTGCCTCAGAGGCCTATGCCGCCAGTGTCCTGACGCATGAGTCTCACAGTTGTGGTTTTTTCCAGTGAGAAATTTGGAAATATTTTGGCTCAGATGTCGAGCTGGCAAGTGTCTCTTCATTCTCGAACAACGTTGAGGTTCGCAGCTCAGATATAAGTTCATACAATTATCCTCATTCGCAGCCATGTTTTCTTATGTTTATGCGTGTACACGTGTATTGCCGCATAGGCATATGCCGCCAGTGTCCTGACGCATGAGTCTCAAAGTTTTGGTATCTTCCGGTGAGAATTTTGGCGATATGTTAGCTCAGATGTGGAGGTGGTGAATGTCTCTTCATTCTCCAACAACGTTGAGGTTCGCAGCTCAGATATATGTCGAGAAAAATATCCTCATTCGCAGCCATGTTTTCTGATGTGTTTGTATGTACACGTGTATTGCCACATAGGCATATGCCGGAGGTGTCCTGACGCATGAGTCTATCAGTTTAGGTTTGTTCCCGAGAGAAATATGGCAATATTTTGGCTCAGATGTCGAGCTGGTGAGTGTCTCTTCATTCTCGAACAACGTTGAGGTTCGCAGCTCAGATATATGTCGAGAACATTATCATCATTCGCAGCCATGTTTTCTGATGTGTATGTATGTACACGTGTAATGCCACATAGGCCTATGCCGCCAGTATCCTGACGCATGAGTCTCTCAGTTTCTTTTTTTTTTCAGTGAGAAATTTTGCAATATTTTGGCTCGGATGTCGAGCTGGTGAGTGTCTCTTCATTCTCGAACAACATTGAGGCACGCAGCTCAGATATATGTCGACAACATTATCCTCATTCGTAGCCATGTTTTCTTTTGTGTATGTATGTACACGTGTATTGCCTCATAGGCCTATGCCGGCAGTGTCCTGACGCATGAGTCTCAAAGTTTTGGTATCTTCCGGTGAGAATTTTGGCGATATGTTAGCTCAGATGTGGAGGTGGTGAATGTCTCTTCATTCTCCAACAACGTTGAGGTTCGCAGCTCAGATATATGTCGATAAAAATATCCTCATTCGCAGACATGTTTTCTGATGTGTTTGTATGTACACGTATATTGCCACAAAGGCATATGCCGCCAGTGTCCTGACGCATGAGTCTCTCAGTTTAGGTTTGTTCCAGTGAGAAATTTGGCGATATGTTAGCTCAGATGTGGAGGTGGTGAATGTCTCTTCATTCTCCAACAACGTTGAGGTTCGCAGCTCAGATATATGTCGAGAAAAATATCCTCATTCGCAGCCATGTTTTCTGATGTGTTTGTATGTACACGTGTATTGCCACATAGGCATATGCCGGAGGTGTCCTGACGCATGAGTCTATCAGTTTAGGTTTGTTCCCGAGAGAAATTTGGCAATATTTTGGCTCAGATGTCGAGCTGATGAGTGTCTCTTCATTCTCGAACAACGTTGAGGTTCGCAGCTCAGATATATGTCGAGAACATTATCATCATTCGCAGCCATGTTTTCTGATGTGTATGTATGTACACGTGTAATGCCACATAGGCCTATGCCGCCAGTATCCTGACGCATGAGTCTCTCAGTTTCTTTTTTTTCCAGTGAGAAATGTTGCAATATTTTGGCTCGGATGTCGAGCTGGTGAGTGTCTCTTCATTCTCGAACAACGTTGAGGCACGCAGCTCAGATATATGTCGACAACATTATCCTCATTCGTAGCCATGTTTTCTTTTGTGTATGTATGTACACGTGTATTGCCTCATAGGCCTATGCCGGCAGTGTCCTGACGCATGAGTCTCAAAGTTTTGGTGTCTTCCGGTGAGAATGTTGGCGATGTGTTAGCTCAGATGTGGAGGTGGTGAATGTCTCTTCATTCTCGAACAACGTTGAGGTTCGCAGCTCACATATATGTCGAGAACATTATCCTCATTCGCAGCCATGTTTTCTGATGTGTATGTATGTACACGTGTATTGCCAGATAGGCCTATGCCGCCAGTATACTGACGCATGAGCCTCTCAGTTTGTTTGTTTTTCCAGTGAGAAATTTTGCAATATTTTGGCTCGGATGTCGAGCTGGTGAGTGTCTCTTCATTCTCGAACAACGTTGAGGCACGCAGCTCAGATATATGTCGACAACATTATCCTCATTCGTAGCCATGTTTTCTTTTGTGTATGTATGTACACGTGTATTGCCTCATAGGCCTATGCCGGCAGTGTCCTGACGCATGAGTCGCAAAGTGTTGGTGTCTTCCGGTGAGAATGTTGGCGATGTGTTAGCTCAGATGTGGAGGTGGTGAATGTCTCTTCATTCTCGAACAACGTTGAGGTTCGCAGCTCACATATATGTCGAGAACATTATCCTCATTCGCAGCCATGTTTTCTGATGTGTATGTATGTACACGTGTATTGCCAGATAGGCCTATGCCGCCAGTATACTGACGCATGAGCCTCTCAGTTTGTTTGTTTTTCCAGTGAGAAATCTGGCAATATTTTGGCTCGGATGTCGAGCTGGTGAGTGTCTCTTCATTCTCGAACAACGTTGAGGTTCGCAGCTCAGATATAAGTTCATAAAATTATCCTCATTCGCAGTCATGTTTTCTTATGTTGATGCGTGTACACGTGTATTGCCTCAGAGGCCTATGCCGCCAGTGTCCTGACGCATGAGTCTCACAGTTCGGTTTTTTTCCAGTGAGAAATTTGGAAATATTTTTGGCTCAGATGTCGAGCTGGCGAGTGTCTCTTCATTCTCGAACAACGTTGAGGTTCGCAGCTCAGATATAAGTTCATACAATTATCCTCAGTCGCAGCCATGCTTTCTTATGTTTATGCGTGTACACGTGTATTGCCGCATAGGCCTATGCCGCCAGTGTCCTGACGCATGAGTCTCAAAGTTTTGGTATCTTCCGGTGAGAATTTTGGCGATATGTTAGCTCAGATGTGGAGGTGGTGAATGTCTCTTCATTCTCCAACAACGTTGAGGTTCGCAGCTCATATATATGTCGAGAACATTATCCTCATTCGCAGCCATGTTTTCTGATGTGTATGTATGTACACGTGTATTGCCAGATAGGCCTATGCCGCCAGTATACTGACGCATGAGCCTCTCAGTTTGTTTGTTTTTCCAGTGAGAAATCTGGCAATATTTTGGCTCGGATGTCGAGCTGGTGAGTGTCTCTTCATTCTCGAACAACGTTGAGGTTCGCAGCTCAGATATAAGTTTATACAATTATCCTCATTCGCAGCCATGTTTTCTTATGTTGATGCGTGTACACGTGTATTGCCTCAGAGGCCTATGCCGCCAGTGTCCTGACGCATGAGTCTCACAGTTGTGGTTTTTTCCAGTGAGAAATTTGGAAATATTTTGGCTCAGATGTCGAGCTGGCAAGTGTCTCTTCATTCTCGAACAACGTTGAGGTTCGCAGCTCAGATATAAGTTCATACAATTATCCTCATTCGCAGCCATGTTTTCTTATGTTTATGCGTGTACACGTGTATTGCCGCATAGGCCTATGCCGCCAGTGTCCTGACGCATGAGTCTCAAAGTTTTGGTATCTTCCGGTGAGAATTTTGGCGATATGTTAGCTCAGATGTGGAGGTGGTGAATGTCTCTTCATTCTCCAACAACGTTGAGGTTCGCAGCTCAGATATATGTCGAGAAAAATATCCTCATTCGCAGCCATGTTTTCTGATGTGTTTGTATGTACACGTGTATTACCACATAGGCATATGCCGGAGGTGTCCTGACGCATGAGTCTATCAGTTTAGGTTTGTTCCCGAGAGAAATTTGGCAATATTTTGGCTCAGATGTCGAGCTGGTGAGTGTCTCTTCATTCTCGAACAACGTTGAGGTTCGCAGCTCAGATATATGTCGAGAACATTATCATCATTCGCAGCCATGTTTTCTGATGTGTATGTATGTACACGTGTAATGCCACATATGCCTATGCCGCCAGTATCCTGACGCATGAGTCTCTCAGTTTCTTTTTTTTCCAGTGAGAAATTTTGCAATATTTTGGCTCGGATGTCGAGCTGGTGAGTGTCTCTTCATTCTCGAACAACGTTGAGGCACGCAGCTCAGATATATGTCGACAACATTATCCTCATTCGTAGCCATGTTTTCTTTTGTGTATGTATGTACACGTGTATTGCCTCATAGGCCTATGCCGGCAGTGTCCTGACGCATGAGTCTCAAAGTTTTGGTGTCTTCCGGTGAGAATGTTGGCGATGTGTTAGCTCAGATGTGGAGGTGGTGAATGTCTCTTCATTCTCGAACAACGTTGAGGTTCGCAGCTCACATATATGTCGAGAACATTATCCTCATTCGCAGCCATGTTTTCTGATGTGTATGTATGTACACGTGTATTGCCAGATAGGCCTATGCCGCCAGTATACTGACGCATGAGCCTCTCAGTTTGTATGTTTTTCCAGTGAGAAATCTGGCATTATTTTGGCTTGGATGTCGAGCTGGCGAGTGTCTCTTCATTCTCGAACAACGTTGAGGTTCGCAGCTCAGATATAAGTTCATAAAATTATCCTCATTCGCAGTCATGTTTTCTTATGTTGATGCGTGTACACGTGTATTGCCTCAGAGGCCTATGCCGCCAGTGTCCTGACGCATGAGTCTCACAGTTGTGGTTTTTTCCAGTGAGAAATTTGGAAATATTTTTGGCTCAGATGTCGAGCTGGCGAGTGTCTCTTCATTCTCGAACAACGTTGAGGTTCGCAGCTCAGATATAAGTTCATACAATTATCCTCAGTCGCAGCCATGTTTTCTTATGTTTATGCGTGTACACGTGTATTGCCGCATAGGCCTATGCCGCCAGTGTCCTGACGCATGAGTCTCAAAGTTTTGGTATCTTCCGGTGAGAATTTTGGCGATATGTTAGCTCAGATGTGGAGGTGGTGAATGTCTCTTCATTTTCCAACAACGTTGAGGTTCGCAGCTCAGATATATGTCGAGAAAAATATCCTCATTCGCAGCCATGTTTTCTGATGTGTTTGTATGTACACGTGTATTGCCACATAGGCATATGCCGGAGGTGTGCTGACGCATGAGTCTATCAGTTTAGGTTTGTTCCCGAGAGAAATTTGGCAATATTTTGGCTCAGATGTCGAGCTGGTGAGTGTCTCTTCATTCTCGAACAACGTTGAGGTTCGCAGCTCAGATATATGTCGAGAACATTATCCTCATTCGCAGCCATGTTTTCTGATGTGTATGTATGTACACGTGTAATGCCACATAGGCCTATGCCGCCAGTATCCTGACGCATGAGTCTCTCAGTTTGGGTTTTTCCAGTGAGAAATTTTGCAATATTTTGGCTCGGATGTCGAGCTGGTGAGTGTCTCTTCATTCTCGAACAACGTTGAGGCTCGCAGCTCAGATATATGTCGACAAAATTATCCTCGTTCGTAGCCATGTTTTCTTATGTGTATGTATGTACACGTGTATTGCCTCATAGGCCTATGCCGGCAGTGTCCTGACGCATGAGTCTCAAAGTGTTGGTCTCTTCCGGTGAGAATTTTGGCGATGTGTTAGCTCAGATGTGGAGGTGGTGAATGTCTCTTCATTATCGAACAACGTTGAGGTTCGCAGCTCAGATATATGTGGAGAACAATATCCTCATTCGCAGCCATGTTTTCTGATGTGTATGTATGTACACGTGTATTGCCACAGGGGCCTATGCCGCCAGTATACTGACGCATGAGCCTCTCAGTTTGTTTGTTTTTCCAGTGAGAAATCTGGCATTATTTTGGCTTGGATGTCGAGCTGGCGAGTGTCTCTTCATTCTCGAACAACGTTGAGGTTCGCAGCTCAGATATAAGTTCATACATTTATCCTCAGTCGCAGCCATGTTTTCTTATGTTTATGCGTGTACACGTGTATTGCCGCATAGGCCTATGCCGCCAGTGTCCTGACGCATGAGTCTCAAAGTTTTGGTATCTTCCGGTGAGAATGTTGGCGATATGTTAGCTCAGATGTGGAGGTGGTGAATGTCTCTTCATTCTCCAACAACGTTGAGGTTCGGAGCTCAGATATATGTCGAGAAAAATATCCTCATTCGCAGCCATGTTTTCTGATGTGTTTGTATGTACACGTGTATTGCCACATAGGCATATGCCGGAGGTGTCCTGACGCATGAGTCTATCAGTTTAGGTTTGTTCCCGAGAGAAATTTTGCTATATTTTGGCTCAGATGTCGAGCTGGTGAATGTCTCTTCATTCTCGAACAACGTTGAGGTTCGCAGCTCAGATATATGTCGAGAACATTATCCTCATTCGCAGCCATGTTTTCTGATGTGTATGTATGTACACGTGTAATGCCACATAGGCCTATGCCGCCAGTATCCTGACGCATGAGTCTCTTAGTTTGGGTTTTTTCCAGTGAGAAATTTTGCAATATTTTGGCTCGGATGTCGAGCTGGTGAGTGTCTCTTCATTCTCGAACAAAGTTGAGGCTCGCAGCTCAGATATATGTCGACAAAATTATCCTCGTTCGTAGCCATGTTTTCTTATGTGTATGTATGTACACGTGTATTGCCTCATAGGCCTATGCCGGCAGTGTCCTGACGCATGAGTCTCAAAGTGTTGGTCTCTTCCGGTGAGAATTTTGGCGATGTGTTAGCTCAGATGTGGAGGTGGTGAATGTCTCTTCATTATCGAACAAAGTTGAGGTTCGCAGCTCAGATATATGTGGAGAACAATATCCTCATTCGCAGCCATGTTTTCTGATGTGTATGTATGTACACGTGTATTGCCACATAGACCTATGCCGCCAGTATACTGACGCATGAGCCTCTCAGTTTGTTTGTTTTTCCAGTGAGAAATCTGGCATTATTTTGGCTTGGATGTCGAGCTGGTGAGTGTCTCTTCATTCTCGAACAACGTTGAGGTTCGCAGCTCAGATATAAGTTCATAAAAGTATCCTCATTCGCAGCCATGTTTTCTTATGTTGATGCGTGTACACTTGTATTGCCGCATAGGCCTATGCCGCCAGTGTCCTGACGCATGAGTCTCAAAGTTTTGGTCTCTTCCGGTGAGAATGTTGGCGATGTGTTAGCTCAGATGTGGAGGTGGTGAATGTCTTTTCATTCTCGAACAACGTTGAGGTTCGCAGCTGAGATATATCTCGAGAACATTATCCTCATTCGCAGCCATGTTTTCTGATGTGTATGTATGTACACGTGTATTGCCACATAGGCCTATGCCGCCAGTATCTTGACGCATGAGTCTCTCAGTTTTGGTTTTTTCCAGTGAGAAATTTTGCAATATTTTGGCTCGGATGTCGAGCTGGTGAGTGTCTCTTCATTCTCGAACAACGTTGAGGCTCGCAGCTCAGATATATGTCGACAACATTATCCTCATTCGTAGCCATGTTTTCTTCTGTGTATGTATGTACACGTGTATTGCCTCATAGGCCTATGCCGGCAGTGTCCTGACGCATGAGTCTCAAAGTTTTGGTGTCTTCCGCTGAGAATTTTGGCGATGTGTTAGCTCAGATGTGGAGGTGGTGAATGTCTCTTCATTCTCGAACAACGTTGAGGTTCGCAGCTCATATATATGTCGAGAACATTATCCTCATTCGCAGCCATGTTTTCTGATGTGTCTGTATGTACACGTGTATTGCCACATAGGCATATGCCGGAGGTGTCCTGACGCATGAGTCTATCAGTTTAGGTTTGTTCCCGAGAGAAATTTGGCAATATTTTGGCTCAGATGTCGAGCTGGTGAGTGTCTCTTCATTCTCGAACAACGTTGAGGTTCGCAGCTCAGATATATGTCGAGAACATTATCCTCATTCGCAGCCATGTTTTCTGATGTGTATGTATGTATACGTGTAATGCCACATAGGCCTATGCCGCCAGTATCCTGACGCATGAGTCTCTCAGTTTGGTTTTTTTCCAGTGAGAAATTTTGCAATATTTTGGCTCGGATGTCGAGCTGGTAAATTTCTCTTCATTCTCGAACAACGTTGAGGCTCGCAGCTCAGATATATGTCGACAAAATTATCCTCGTTCGTAGCCATGTTTTCTTATGTGTATGTATGTACACGTGTATTGCCACATAGGCCTATGCCGCCAGTATACTGACGCATGAGCCTCTCAGTTTGTTTGTCTTTCCAGTGAGAAATCTGGCATTATTTTGGCTTGGATGTCGAGCTGGTGAGTGTCTCTTCATTCTCGAACAACGTTGAGGTTCGCAGCTCAGATATAAGTTCATAAAAGTATCCTCATTCGCAGCCATGTTTTCTTATGTTGATGCGTGTACACTTGTATTGCCGCATATGCCTATGCCGCCAGTGTCCTGACGCATGAGTCTCAAAGTTTTGGTCTCTTCCGGTGAGAATGTTGGCGATGTGTTAGCTCAGATGTGGAGGTGGTGAATGTCTTTTCATTCTCGAACAACGTTGAGGTTCGCAGCTGAGATATATGTCGAGAACATTATCCTCATTCGCAGCCATGTTTTCTGATGTGTATGTATGTACACGTGTATTGCCACATAGGCCTATGCCGCCAGTATCTTGACGCATGAGTCTCTCAGTTTCGTTTTTTTCCAGTGAGAAATTTTGCAATATTTTGGCTCGGATGTCGAGCTGGTGAGTGTCTCTTCATTCTCGAACAACGTTGAGGCTCGCAGCTCAGATATATGTCGACAACATTATCCTCATTCGTAGCCATGTTTTCTTCTGTGTATGTATGTACACGTGTATTGCCTCATAGGCCTATGCCGGCAGTGTCCTGACGCATGAGTCTCAAAGTTTTGGTGTCTTCCGGTGAGAAATTTGGCGATGTGTTAGCTCAGATGTGGAGGTGGTGAATGTCTCTTCATTCTCGAAAAACGTTGAGGTTCGCAGCTCATATATATGTCGAGAACATTATCCTCATTCGCAGCCATGTTTTCTGATGTGTATGTATGTACACGTGTATTGCCACATAGGCCTATGCCGCCAGTATACTGACGCATGAGTCCCACAGTTGTGTTTTTTTCCAGTGAGAAATTTGGAAATATTTTGGCTCGGATGTCGATCAGGTGAGTGTCTCTTCATTCTCGAACAACGTTGAGGCTCGCAGCTCAAATATATGTCGACAAAATTATCCTCGTCCGTAGCCATGTTTTCTTATGTGTATGTATGTACACGTGTATTGCCTCATAGGCCTATGCCGGCAGTGTCCTGACGCATGAGTCTCAAAGTGTTGGTCTCTTCCGGTGAGAATTTTGGCGATGTGTTAGCTCAGATGTGGAGGTGGTGAATGTCTCTTCATTCTCGAACAACGTTGAGGTTCGCAGCTCAGATATATGTCGAGAACATTATCCTCATTCGCAGCCATGTTTTCTGATGTGTATGTATGTACACGTGTATTGCCACATAGGCCTATGCCGCCAGTATACTGACGCATGAGCCTCTCAGTTTGTTTGTTTTTCCAGTGAGAAATCTGGCAATATTTTAGCTCGGATGTCGAACTGGTGAGTGTCTCTTCATTCTCGAACAACGTTGAGGTTCGCAGCTCAGATATAAGTTTATACAATTATCCTCATTCGCAGCCATGTTTTCTTATGTTGATGCGTGTACACGTGTATTGCCTCAGAGGCCTATGCCGCCAGTGTCCTGACGCATGAGTCTCACAGTTGTGGTTTTTTCCAGTGAGAAATTTGGAAATATTTTGGCTCAGATGTCGAGCTGGCAAGTGTCTCTTCATTCTCGAACAACGTTGAGGTTCGCAGCTCAGATATAAGTTCATACAATTATCCTCATTCGCAGCCATGTTTTCTTATGTTTATGCGTGTACACGTGTATTGCCGCATAGGCCTATGCCGCCAGTGTCCTGACGCATGAGTCTCAAAGTTTTGGTATCTTCCGGTGAGAATTTTGGCGATATGTTAGCTCAGATGTGGAGGTGGTGAATGTCTCTTCATTCTCCAACAACGTTGAGGTTCGCAGCTCAGATATATGTCGAGAAAAATATCCTCATTCGCAGCCATGTTTTCTGATGTGTTTGTATGTACACGTGTATTGCCACATAGGCATATGCCGGAGGTGTCCTGACGCATGAGTCTATCAGTTTAGGTTTGTTCCCGAGATAAATTTGGCAATATTTTGGCTCAGATGTCGAGCTGGTGAGTGTCTCTTCATTCTCGAACAACGTTGAGGTTCGCAGCTCAGATATATGTCGAGAAAAATATCCTCATTCGCAGCCATGTTTTCTGATGTGTCTGTATGTACACGTGTATTGCCACATAGGCATATGCCGGAGGTGTCCTGACGCATGAGTCTATCAGTTTAGGTTTGTTCCCGAGAGAAATTTGGCAATATTTTGGCTCAGATGTCGAGCTGGTGAGTGTCTCTTCATTCTCGAACAACGTTGAGGTTCGCAGCTCAGATATATGTCGAGAACATTATCCTCATTCGTAGCCATGTTTTCTTATGTGTATGTATGTACACGTGTATTGCCTCATAGGCCTATGCCGGCAGTGTCCTGACGCATGAGTCTCAAAGTGTTGGTCTCTTCCTGTGAGAATTTTGGCGATGTGTTAGCTCAGATGTGGAGGTGGTGAATGTCTCTTCATTATCGAACAACGTTGAGGTTCGCAGCTCAGATATATGTGGAGAACAATATCCTCATTCGCAGCCATGTTTTCTGATGTGTATGTATGTACACGTGTATTGCCACATAGGCCTATGCCGCCAGTATACTGACGCATGAGTCTCTCAGTTTGTTTGTCTTTCCAGTGAGAAATCTGGCATTATTTTGGCTTGGATGTCGAGCTGGTGAGTGTCTCTTCATTCTCGAACAACGTTGAGGTTCGCAGCTCAGATATAAGTTCATAAAAGTATCCTCATTCGCAGCCATGTTTTCTTATGTTGATGCGTGTACACTTGTATTGCCGCATATGCCTATGCCGCCAGTGTCCTGACGCATGAGTCTCAAAGTTTTGGTCTCTTCCGGTGAGAATGTTGGCGATGTGTTAGCTCAGATGTGGAGGTGGTGAATGTCTTTTCATTCTCGAACAACGTTGAGGTTCGCAGCTGAGATATATGTCGAGAACATTATCCTCATTCGCAGCCATGTTTTCTGATGTGTATGTATGTACACGTGTATTGCCACATAGGCCTATGCCGCCAGTATCTTGACGCATGAGTCTCTCAGTTTCATTTTTTTACAGTGAGAAATTTTGCAATATTTTGGCTCGGATGTCGAGCTGGTGAGTGTCTCTTCATTCTCGAACAACGTTGAGGCTCGCAGCTCAGATATATGTCGACAACATTATCCTCATTCGTAGCCATGTTTTCTTCTGTGTATGTATGTACACGTGTATTGCCTCATAGGCCTATGCCGGCAGTGTCCTGACGCATGAGTCTCAAAGTTTTGGTGTCTTCCGGTGAGAAATGTGGCGATGTGTTAGCTCAGATGTGGAGGTGGTGAATGTCTCTTCATTCTCGAAAAACGTTGAGGTTCGCAGCTCATATATATGTCGAGAACATTATCCTCATTCGCAGCCATGTTTTCTGATGTGTATGTATGTACACGTGTATTGCCACATAGGCCTATGCCGCCAGTATACTGACGCATGAGTCCCACAGTTGTGTTTTTTTCCAGTGAGAAATTTGGAAATATTTTGGCTCGGATGTCGAGCAGGTGAGTGTCTCTTCATTCTCGAACAACGTTGAGGCTCGCAGCTCAAATATATGTCGACAAAATTATCCTCGTCCGTAGCCATGTTTTCTTATGTGTATGTATGTACACGTGTATTGCCTCATAGGCCTATGCCGGCAGTGTCCTGACGCATGAGTCTCAAAGTGTTGGTCTCTTCCGGTGAGAATTTTGGCGATGTGTTAGCTCAGATGTGGAGGTGGTGAATGTCTCTTCATTCTCGAACAACGTTGAGGTTCGCAGCTCAGATATATGTCGAGAACATTATCCTCATTCGCAGCCATGTTTTCTGATGTGTATGTATGTACACGTGTATTGCCACATAGGCCTATGCCGCCAGTATACTGACGCATGAGCCTCTCAGTTTGTTTGTTTTTCCAGTGAGAAATCTGGCAATATTTTAGCTTGGATGTCGAACTGGTGAGTGTCTCTTCATTCTCGAACAACGTTGAGGTTCGCAGCTCAGATATAAGTTTATACAATTATCCTCATTCGCAGCCATGTTTTCTTATGTTGATGCGTGTACACGTGTATTGCCTCAGAGGCCTATGCCGCCAGTGTCCTGAGGCATGAGTCTCACAGTTGTGGTTTTTTCCAGTGAGAAATTTGGAAATATTTTGGCTCAGATGTCGAGCTGGCAAGTGTCTCTTCATTCTCGAACAACGTTGAGGTTCGCAGCTCAGATATAAGTTCATACAATTATCCTCATTCGCAGCCATGTTTTCTTATGTTTATGCGTGTACACGTGTATTGCCGCATAGGCCTATGCCGCCAGTGTCCTGACGCATGAGTCTCAAAGTTTTGGTATCTTCCGGTGAGAATTTTGGCGATATGTTAGCTCAGATGTGGAGGTGGTGAATGTCTCTTCATTCTCCAACAACGTTGAGGTTCGCAGCTCAGATATATGTCGAGAAAAATATCCTCATTCGCAGCCATGTTTTCTGATGTGTTTGTATGTACACGTGTATTGCCACATAGGCATATGCCGGAGGTGTCCTGACGCATGAGTCTCTCAGTTTGGTTTTTTTCCAGTGAGAAATTTTGCAATATTTTGGCTCGGATGTCGAGCTGGTGAGTGTCTCTTCATTCTCGAACAACGTTGAGGTTCGCAGCTCAGATATATGTCGAGAACATTATCCTCATTCGCAGCCATGTTTTCTGATGTGTATGTATGTACACGTGTAATGCCACATAGGCCTATGCCGCCAGTATCCTGACGCATGAGTCTCTCAGTTTCTTTTTTTTTCAGTGAGAAATTTTGCAATATTTTGGCTCGGATGTCGAGCTGGTGAGTGTCTCTTCATTCTCGAACAACGTTGAGGTTCGCAGCTCAGATATATGTCGAGAACATTATCATCATTCGCAGCCATGTTTTCTGATGTGTATGTATGTACACGTGTAATGCCACATAGGCCTATGCCGCCAGTATCCTGACGCATGAGTCTCTCAGTTTCTTTTTTTTCCAGTGAGAAATTTTGCAATATTTTGGCTCGGATGTCGAGCTGGTTAGTGTCTCTTCATTCTCGAACAACGTTGAGGCACGCAGCTCAGATATATGTCGACAACATTATCCTCATTCGTAGCCATGTTTTCTTTTGTGTATGTATGTACACGTGTATTGCCTCATAGGCCTATGCCGGCAGTGTCCTGACGCATGAGTCTCAAAGTGTTGGTGTCTTCCGGTGAGAATGTTGGCGATGTGTTAGCTCAGATGTGGAGGTGGTGAATGTCTCTTCATTCTCGAACAACGTTGAGGTTCGCAGCTCACATATATGTCGAGAACATTATCCTCATTCGCAGCCATGTTTTCTGATGTGTATGTATGTACACGTGTATTGCGAGATAGGCCTATGCCGCCAGTATACTGACGCATGAGCCTCTCAGTTTGTTTGTTTTTCCAGTGAGAAATCTGGCAATATTTTGGCTCGGATGTCGAGCTGGTGAGTGTCTCTTTATTCTCGAACAACGTTGAGGTTCGCAGCTCAGATATAAGTTCATAAAATTATCCTCATTCGCAGTCATGTTTTCTTATGTTGATGCGTGTACACGTGTATTGCCTCAGAGGCCTATGCCGCCAGTGTCCTGACGCATGAGTCTCACAGATGTGGTTTTTTCCAGTGAGAAATTTGGAAATATTTTTGGCTCAGATGTCGAGCTGGCGAGTGTCTCTTCATTCTCGAACAACGTTGAGGTTCGCAGCTCAGATATAAGTTCATACAATTATCCTCAGTCGCAGCCATGTTTTCTTATGTTTATGCGTGTACACGTGTATTGCCGCATAGGCCTATGCCGCCAGTGTCCTGACGCATGAGTCTCAAAGTTTTGGTATCTTCCGGTGAGAATTTTGGCGATATGTTAGCTCAGATGTGCAGGTGGTGAATGTCTCTTCATTTTCCAACAACGTTGAGGTTCGCAGCTCAGATATATGTCGAGAAAAATATCCTAATTCGCAGCCATGTTTTCTGATGTGTTTGTATGTACACGTGTATTGCCACATAGGCATATGCCGGAGGTGTCCTGACGCATGAGTCTATCAGTTTAGGTTTGTTCCCGAGATAAATTTGGCAATATTTTGGCTCAGATGTCGATCTGGTGAGTGTCTCTTCATTCTCGAACAACGTTGAGGTTCGCAGCTCAGATATATGTCGAGAACATTATCCTCATTCGCAGCCATGTATTCTGATGTGTATGTATGTACACGTGTAATGCCACATAGGCCTATGCCGCCAGTATCCTGACGCATGAGTCTCTCAGTTTGGGTTTTTTCCAGTGAGAAATTTTGCAATATTTTGGCTCGGATGTCGAGCTGGTGAGTGTCTCTTCATTCTCAAACAACGTTGAGGCTCGCAGCTCAGATATATGTCGACAAAATTATCCTCGTTCGTAGCCATGTTTTCCTATGTGTATGTATGTACACGTGTATTGCCTCATAGGCCTATGCCGCCAGTGTCCTGACGCATGAGTGTCAAAGTGTTGGTCTCTTCCGGTGAGAATTTTGGCGATGTGTTAGCTCAGATGTGGAGGTGGTGAATGTCTCTTCATTATCGAACAACGTTGAGGTTTGCAGCTCAGATATATGTGGAGAACAATATCCTCATTCGCAGCCATGTTTTCTGATGTGTATGTATGTACACGTGTATTGCCACATAGGCCTATTCCGCCAGTATACTGACGCATGAGCCTCTCAGTTTGTTTGTTTTTCCAGTGAGAAATCTGGCATTATTTTGGCTTGGATGTCGAGCTGGTGAGTGTTTCTTCATTCTCGAACAACGTTGAGGTTCGCAGCTCAGATAAAAGTTCATAAAAGTATCCTCATTCGCAGCCATGTTTTCTTATGTTGATGCGTGTACACTTGTATTTCCGCATAGGCCTATGCCGCCAGTGTCCTGACGCATGAGTCTCAAAGTTTTGGTCTCTTCCGGTGAGAATGTTGGCGATGTGTTAGCTCAGATGTGGAGGTGGTGAATGTCTCTTCATTCTCGAACAACGTTTAGGTTCGCAGCTCATATATATGTCGAGAACATTATCCTCATTCGCAGCCATGTTTTCTGATGTGTATGTATGTACACGTGTATTGCCACATAGGCCTATGCCGCCAGTATACTGACGCATGAACCTCTCAGTTTGTTTGTTTTTCCAGTGAGAAATCTGGCAATATTTTGGCTCGGATGTCGAGCTGGTGAATGTCTCTTCATTCTCCAACAACGTTGGGGTTCGCAGCTCAGATATAAGTTCATAAAATTATCCTCATTCGCAGCCATGTTTTCTTATGTTTATGCGTGTACACGTGTATTACCGCATAGGCCTATGCCGCCAGTGTCCTGACGCATGAGTCTCAAAGTTTTGGTATCTTCGGGTGAGAATTTTGGCGATATGTTAGCTCAGATGTGGAGGTGGTGAATGTCTCTTCATTCTCCAACAACGTTGAGGTTCGCAGCTCAGATATATGTCGAGAAAAATATCCTCATTCGCAGCCATGTTTTTTGATGTGTTTGTATGTACACGTGTATTGCCACATAGGCATATGCCGGCAGTGTCCTGACGCATGAGTCTCTCAGTTTAGGTTTGTTCCCGTGAGAAATTTGGCAATATTTTGGCTCAGATGTCGAGCTGGTGAGTGTCTTTTTATTCTCGAACAACGTTGAGGTTCGCAGCTCAGATATATGTCGAGAACATTATCATCATTCGCAGCCATGTTTTCTGATGTGTATGTATGTACACGTGTAATGCCACATAGGCCTATGCCGCCAGTATCCTGACGCATGAGTCTCTCAGTTTCGTTTGTTTCCAGTGAAAAATTTTGCAATATTTTGGCTCGGATGTCGAGCTGGTGAGTGTCTCTTCATTCTCGAACAACGTTGAGGCTCGCAGCTCAGATATATGTCGACAACATTATCCTCATTCGTAGCCATGTTTTCTTATGTGTATGTATGTACACGTGTATTGCCTCATAGGCCTATGCCGGCAGTGTCCTGACGCATGAGTCTCAAAGTTTTGGTGTCTTCCGGTGAGAATTTTGGCGATGTGTTAGCTCAGATGTGGAGGTGGTGAATGTCTCTTCATTCTCGAACAACGTTGAGGTTCGCAGCTCATATATATGTCGAGAACATTATCCTCATTCGCAGCCATGTTTTCTGATGTGTATGTATGTACACGTGTATTGCCAGATAGGCCTATGCCGCCAGTATACTGACGCATGAGCCTCTCAGTTTGTTTGTTTTTCCAGTGAGAAATCTGGCAATATTTTGGCTCGGATGTCGAGCTGGTGAGTGTCTCTTCATTCTCGAACAACGTTGAGGTTCGCAGCTCAGATATAAGTTCATAAAATTATCCTCATTCGCATTCATGTTTTCTTATGTTGATGCGTGTACACGTGTATTGCCTCAGAGGCCTATGCCGCCAGTGTCCTGACGCATGAGTCTCACAGTTGTGGTTTTTTCCAGTGAGAAATTTGGAAATATTTTTGGCTCAGATGTCGAGCTGGCGAGTGTCTCTTCATTCTCGAACAACGTTGAGGTTCGCAGCTCAGATATAAGTTCATACAATTATCCTCATTCGCAGCCATGTTTTCTTATGTTGATGCGTGTACACGTGTATTGTCGCATAGGCCTATGCCGCCAGTGTCCTGACGCATGAGTCTCAAAGTTGTGGTCTCTTCCGGTGAGAATGTTGGCGATGTGTTAGCTCAGATGTGGAGGTGGTGAATGTCTTTTCATTCTCGAACAACGTTGAGGTTTGCAGCTCAGATATATGTCGAGAACATTATCCTCATTCGCAGCCATGTTTTCTGATGTGTATGTATGTACACATGTATTGCCACATAGGCCTATGCCGCCAGTATACTGACGCGTGAGCCTCTCAGTTTGGTTTTTGTTAAGTGAGAAATCTGGCAATATTTTGGCTTGGATGTCGAGCTGGTGAGTGTCTCTTCATTCTCGAACAACGTTGAGGCTCGCAGCTCAGATATATGTCGAGAAAATTGTCCTCATTCGCAGCCATGTTTTCTTATGTGTATGGATGTACACGTGTATTGCCTCAGAGGCCTATGCCGCCAGTGTCCTGACGCATGAGTCTCACAGTTGTAGTTTTTTCCAGTGAGAAATTTGGAAATATTTTGGCTCAGATGTCGAGCTGGCGAGTGTCTCTTCATTCTCGAACAACGTTGAGGTTCGCAGCTCAGATATAAGTTCATACAATTATCCTCATTCGCAGCCATGTTTTCGTATGTTTATGCGTGTACACGTGTATTGCCGCATAGGCCTATGCCGCCAGTGTCCTGACGCATGAGTCTCAAAGTTTTGGTATCTTCCAGTGAGAATTTTGGCGATATGTTAGCTCAGATGTGGAGGTGGTGAATGTAAGATATATGTCGAGAAAAATATCCTCATTCGCAGCCATGTTTTTTGATGTGTTTGTATGTACACGTGTATTGCCACATAGGCATATGCCGGCAGTGTCCTGACGCATGAGTCTCTCAGTTTAGGTTTGTTCCCGTGAGAAATTTGGCAATATTTTGGCTCAGATGTCGAGCTGGTGAGTGTCTTTTTATTCTCGAACAACGTTGAGGTTCGCAGCTCAGATATATGTCGAGAACATTATCATCATTCGCAGCCATGTTTTCTGATGTGTATGTATGTACACGTGTAATGCCACATAGGCCTATGCCGCCAGTATCCTGACGCATGAGTCTCTCAGTTTCGTTTGTTTCCAGTGAAAAATTTTGCAATATTTTGGCTCGGATGTCGAGCTGGTGAGTGTCTCTTCATTCTCGAACAACGTTGAGGCTCTCAGCTCAGATATATGTCGACAACATTATCCTCATTCGTAGCCATGTTTTCTTATGTGTATGTATGTACACGTGTATTGCCTCATAGGCCTATGCCGGCAGTGTCCTGACGCATGAGTCTCAAAGTTTTGGTGTCTTCCGGTGAGAATTTTGGCGATGTGTTAGCTCAGATGTGGAGGTGGTGAATGTCTCTTCATTCTCGAACAACGTTGAGGTTCGCAGCTCATATATATGTCGAGAACATTATCCTCATTCGCAGCCATGTTTTCTGATGTGTATGTATGTACACGTGTATTGCCAGATAGGCCTATGCCGCCAGTATACTGACGCATGAGCCTCTCAGTTTGTTTGTTTTTCCAGTGAGAAATCTGGCAATATTTTGGCTCGGATGTCGAGCTGGTGAGTGTCTCTTCATTCTCGAACAACGTTGAGGTTCGCAGCTCAGATATAAGTTCATAAAATTATCCTCATTCGCAGTCATGTTTTCTTATGTTGATGCGTGTACACGTGTATTGCCTCAGAGGCCTATGCCGCCAGTGTCCTGACGCATGAGTCTCACAGTTGTGGTTTTTTCCAGTGAGAAATTTGGAAATATTTTTGGCTCAGATGTCGAGCTGGCGAGTGTCTCTTCATTCTCGAACAACGTTGAGGTTCGCAGCTCAGATATAAGTTCATACAATTATCCTCATTCGCAGCCATGTTTTCTTATGTTGATGCGTGTACACGTGTATTGTCGCATAGGCCTATGCCGCCAGTGTCCTGACGCATGAGTCTCAAAGTTGTGGTCTCTTCCGGTGAGAATGTTGGCGATGTGTTAGCTCAGATGTGGAGGTGGTGAATGTCTTTTCATTCTCGAACAACGTTGAGGTTTGCAGCTCAGATATATGTCGAGAACATTATCCTCATTCGCAGCCATGTTTTCTGATGTGTATGTATGTACACGTGTATTGCCACATAGGCCTATGCCGCCAGTATACTGACGCATGAGCCTCTCAGTTTGGTTTTTTTTAAGTGAGAAATCTGGCAATATTTTGGCTTGGATGTCGAGCTGGTGAGTGTCTCTTCATTCTCGAACAACGTTGAGGCTCGCAGCTCAGATATATGTCGAGAAAATTGTCCTCATTCGCAGCCATGTTTTCTTATGTGTATGGATGTACACGTGTATTGCCTCAGAGGCCTATGCCGCCAGTGTCCTGACGCATGAGTCTCACAGTTGTAGTTTTTTCCAGTGAGAAATTTGGAAATATTTTGGCTCAGATGTCGAGCTGGCGAGTGTCTCTTCATTCTCGAACAACGTTGAGGTTCGCAGCTCAGATATAAGTTCATACAATTATCCTCATTCGCAGCCATGTTTTCGTATGTTTATTCGTGTACACGTGTATTGCCGCATAGGCCTATGCCGCCAGTGTCCTGACGCATGAGTCTCAAAGTTTTGGTATCTTCCAGTGAGAATTTTGGCGATATGTTAGCTCAGATGTGGAGGTGGTGAATGTCTCTTCATTCTCCAACAACGTCGAGGTTCGCAGCTCAGATATATGTCGAGAAAAATATCCTCATTCGCAGACATGTTTTCTGATGTGTTTGTATGTACACGTGTATTGCCACATAGGCATATGCCGCCAGTGTCCTGATGCATGAGTCTCTCAGTTTAGGTTTGTTCCAATGAGAAATTTGGCAATATTTTGGCTCAGATGTCGAGCTGGTGAGTGTCTCTTCATTCTCGAACAACGTTGAGGTTCGCAGATCAGATATATGTCGAGAACGTTATCCTCATTCACAGCCATGTTTTCTGAGGTGTAAGTATGTACACGTGTAATGCCACATAGGCCTATGCCGCCAGTATCCTGACGCATGAGTCTCTCAGTTTGGTTTTGTTCCAGTGAGAAATTTTGCAATATTTTGGCTCGGATGTCGAACAGGTGAGTGTCTCTTCATTCTCGAACAACGTTGAGGCTCGCAGCTCAAATATATGTCGACAAAATTATCCTCGTTCGTAGCCATGTTTTCTTATGTGTATGTATGTACACGTGTATTGCCTCATAGGCCTATGCCGCCAGTGTCCTGACGCATGAGTCTCAAAGTTTTGGTCTCTTCCGGTGAGAATTTTGGCGATATGTTAGCTCAGATGTGGAGGTGGTGAATGTCTCTTCATTCTCCAACAACGTTGAGGTTCGCAGCTCAGATATATGTCGAGAAAAATATCCTCATTCGCAGCCATGTTTTCTGATGTGTTTGTATGTACACGTGTATTGCCACATAGGCATATGCCGGCAGTGTCCTGACGCATGAGTCTCTCAGTTTAGGTTTGTTCCCGTGAGAAATTTTGCAATATTTTGGCTCGGATGTCGAGCTGGTGAGTGTCTCTTCATTCTCGAACAACGTTGAGGCTCGCAGCTCAGATATATGTCGACAAAATTATCCTCGTTCGTAGCCATGTTTTCTTATGTGTATGTATGTACACGTGTATTGCCTCATAGGCCTATGCCGGCAGTGTCCTGACGCATGAGTCTCAAAGTGTTGGTCTCTTCCAGTGAGAATTTTGGCGATGTGTTAGCTCAGATGTGGAGGTGGTGAATGTCTCTTCATTATCGAACAACGTTGAGGTTCGCATCTCAGATGTATGTGGAGAACATTATCCTCATTCGCAGCCATGTTTTCTGATGTGTATGTATGTACACGTGTATTGCCACATAGGCCTATGCCGCCAGTATACTGACGCATGAGCCTCTCAGTTTGTTTGTGTTTCCAGTGAGAAATCTGGCAATATTTTGGCTCGGATGTCGAGCTGGTGAGTGTCTCTTCATTCTCGAACAACGTTGAGGCTCGCAGCTCAGATATATGTCGACAAAATTATCCTCGTTCGTAGCCATGTTTTCTTATGTGTATGTATGTACACGTGTATTGCCTCATAGGCCTATGTCGCCAGTGTCCTGACGCATGAGTCTCAAAGTTGTGGTCTCTTCCGGTGAGAATGTTGGCGATGTGTTAGCTCAGATGTGGAGGTGGTGAATGTCTTTTCATTCTCGAACAACGTTGAGGTTTGCAGCTCAGATATATGTCGAGAACATTATCCTCATTCGCAGCCATGTTTTCTGATGTGTATGTATGTACACGTGTATTGCCACATAGGCCTATGCCGCCAGTATACTGACGCATGAGCCTCTCAGTTTGGTTTTTTTTCAGTGAGAAATCTGGCAATATTTTGGCTTGGATGTCGAGCTGGTGAGTGTCTCTTCATTCTCGAACAACGTTGAGGCTCGCAGCTCAGATATATGTCGAGAAAAGTGTCCTCATTCGCAGCCATGTTTTCTTATGTGTATGGATGTACAGTGTATTGCCTCAGAGGCCTATGCCGCCAGTGTCCTGACGCATGAGTCTCACAGTTGTAGTTTTTTCCAGTGAGAAATTTGGAAGTATTTTGGCTCAGATGTCGAGCTGGAGAGTGTCTCTTCATTCTCGAACAACGTTGAGGTTCGCAGCTCAGATATAAGTTCATAAAATTATCCTCATTCGCAGCCATGTTTTATTATGTTTATGCGTGTACACGTGTATTGCCGCATAGGCATATGCCGCCAGTGTCCTGACGCATGAGTCTCAAAGTTTTTGTCTCTTTCGGTGAGAATTTTGGCGATGTGTTAGCTCAGATGTGGAGGTGGTGAATGTCTTTTTGGTATCGAACAACGTTGAGGTTCGCAGCTCAGATATATGTCGACAAAAATATTCTCATTCGTAGCCATGTTTTCTTATGTGTATGTATGTACACGTGTATTGCCTCATAGGCCTATGCCGCCAGTGTCCTGACGCATGAGTCTCTCAGTTTAGGTTTGTTCCCGTGAGAAATTTGGCAATATTTTGGCTCAGATGTCGAGCTGGTGAGTGACTCTTCATTCTCGAACAACGTTGAGGTTCGCAGCTCAGATATATGTCGAGAACATTATCCTCATTCGCAGCCATGTTTTCTGATGTGTATGTATGTACACGTGTAATGCCACATAGGCCTATGCCGCCAGTATCCTGACGCATGAGTCTCTCAGTTTGGTTTTTTTCCAGTGAGAAATTGTGCAATATTTTGGCTCGGATGTCGAGCAGGTGAGTGTCTCTTCATTCTCGAACAACGTTGAGGCTCGCAGCTCAGATATATGTCGACAAAATTATCCTCGTTCGTAGCCATGTTTTCTTATGTGTATGTATGTACACGTGTATTGCCTCATAGGCCTATGCCGGCAGTGTCCTGACGCATGAGTCTCAAAGTTTTGGTATCTTCCGGTGAGAATTTTGGCGATATGTTAGCTCAGATGTGGAGGTGGTGAATGTATCTTCATTCTCCAACAACGTTGAGGTTCGCAGCTCAGATATATGTCGAGAAAAATATCCTCATTCGCAGCCATGTTTTCTGATGTGTTTGTATGTACACGTGTATTGCCACATAGGCATATGCCGGCAGTGTCCTGACGCATGAGTCTCTCAGTTTAGGTTTGTTCCCGTGAGAAATTTGGCAATATTTTGGCTCAGATGTCGAGCTGGTGAATGTCTCTTCATTCTCGAACAACGTTGAGGTTCGCAGCTCAGATATATGTCGAGAACATTATCCTCATTCGCAGCCATGTTTTCTGATGTGTATGTATGTACACGAGTATTGCCACATAGGCCTATGCCGCCAGTATACTGACGCATGAGCCTCTCAGTTTGGTTTTTTTTCAGTGAGAAATCTGGCAATATTTTGGCTTGGATGTCGAGCTGGTGAGTGTCTCTTCATTCTCGAACAACGTTGAGGCTCGCAGCTCAGATATATGTCGAGAAAATTTTCCTCATTCGCAGCCATGTTTTCTTATGTGTATGGATGTACACGTGTATTGCCTCAGAGGCCTATGCCGCCAGTGTCCTGACGCATGAGTCTCACAGTTGTAGTTTTTTCCAGTGAGAAATTTGGAAATATTTTGGCTCAGATATCCAGCTGGCGAGTGTCTCTTCATTCTCGAACAACGTTGAGGTTCGCAGCTCAGATATAAGTTCATACAATTATCCTCATTCGCAGCCATGTTTTCTTATGTTTATGCGTGTACACGTGTATTGCCGCATAGGCCTATGCCGCCAGTGTACTGACGCATGAGTCTCAAAGTTTTGGTATCTTCCGGTGAGAATTTTGGCGATATGTTAGCTCAGATGTGGAGGTGGTGAATGTCTCTTCATTCTCCAACAACGTTGAGGTTCGCAGCTCAGATATATGTCGAGAAAAACATCCTCATTCGCAGCCATGTTTTCTGATGTGTTTGTATGTACACGTGTATTGCCACATAGGCATATGCCGGCAGTGTCCTGACGCATGAGTCTCACAGTTGTAGTTTTTTCCAGTGAGAAATTTGGAAATATTTTGGCTCAGATGTCCAGCTGGCGAGTGTCTCTTCATTCTCGAACAACGTTGAGGTTCGCAGCTCAGATATAAGTTCATACAATTATCCTCATTCGCAGCCATGTTTTCTTATGTTTATGCGTGTACACGTGTATTGCCGCATAGGCCTATGCCGCCAGTGTCCTGACGCATGAGTCTCAAAGTTTTGGTATCTTCCGGTGAGAATTTTGGCGATATGTTAGCTCAGATGTGGAGGTGGTGAATGTCTCTTCATTCTCCAACAACGTTGAGGTTCGCAGCTCAGATATATGTCGAGAAAAATATCCTCATTCGCAGCCATGTTTTCTGATGTGTTTGTATGTACACGTGTATTGCCACATAGGCATATGCCGGCAGTGTCCTGACGCATGAGTCTCTCAGTTTAGGTTTGTTCCCGTGAGAAATTTGGCAATATTTTGGCTCAGATGTCGAGCTGGTGAGTGTCTCTTCATTCTCGAACAACGTTGAGGCTCGCAGCTCAGATATATGTGGAGAACATTATCCTCATTCGCAGCCATGTTTTCTGATGTGTATGTATGTACACGTGTATTGCCACATAGGCCTATGCCGCCAGTATACTGACGCATGAGCCTCTCAGTTTGTTTGTTTTTCCCAGTGAGAAATCTGGCAATATTTTGGCTCGGATGTCGAGCTGGTGAGTGTCTCGTCATTCTCGAACAACGTTCAGGTTCGCAGCTCAGATATAAGTTCATAAAATTATCCTCATTCGCAGCCATGTTTTATTATGTTTATGCGTGTACACGTGTATTGCCGCATAGGCCTATGCCGCCAGTTTCCTGACGCATGAGTCTCAAAGTTTTGGTCTCTTTCGGTGAGAATTTTGGCGATGTGTTAGCTCAGATGTGGAGGTGGTGAATGTCTTTTTGGTCTCGAACAACGTTGAGGTTCGCAGCTCAGATATATGTCGACAAAAATATCCTCATTCGTAGCCATGTTTTCTTATGTGTATGTATGTACACGTGTATTGCCTCATAGGCCTATGCCGCCAGTGTCCTGACGCATGAGTCTCAAAGTTTTGGTCTCTTCCGGTGAGAATTTTGGCGATATGTTAGCTCAGATGTGGAGGTGGTGAATGTCTCTTCATTCTCCAACAACGTTGAGGTTCGCAGCTTAGATATATGTCGAAAAAAATATTCTCATTCGCAGGCATGTTTTCTGATGTGTTTGTATGTACACGTGTATTGCAACATAGGCATATGCCGCCAGTGTCCTGACGCGTGAGTCTCTCAGTTTAGGTTTGTTCCAGTGAGAAATTTGGCAATATTTTGGCTCGGATGTCGAGCTGGTGAGTGTCTCTATAATCTCGAACAACGTTGAGGCTCGCAGCTCAGATATATGTCGAGAAAAATATCCTCATTCGCAGCCATGTTTTCTGATGTGTATGTATGTACACGTGTATTGCCACATAGGCCTATGCCGCCAGTATCCTGACGCATGAGTCTCTCAGTTTGGGTCTTTTCCAGTGAGAAATTTGGCAATATTTTTGCTCGGATGTCGAGCTGGTGAGTGTCTCTTCATTCTCGAACAACGTTGAGGTTCGCAGCTCAGATATAAGTTCATAAAAGTATCCTCATTCGCAGCCATGTTTTCTTATGATGATGCGTGTACACTTGTATTGCCGCATATGCCTATGCCGCCAGTGTCCTGACGCATGAGTCTCAAAGTTTTGGTCTCTTCCGGTGAGAATGTTGGCGATGTGTTAGCTCAGATGTGGAGGTGGTGAATGTCTTTTCATTCTCGAACAACGTTGAGGTTCGCAGCTGAGATATATGTCGAGAACATTATCCTCATTCGCAGCCATGTTTTCTGATGTGTATGTATGTACACGTGTATTGCCACATAGGTCTATGCCGCCAGTATCTTGACGCATGAGTCTCAAAGTTTTGGTCTCTTCCGGTGAGAATTTTGGCGATGTGTTAGCTCAGATGTGGAGGTGGTGAATGTCTCTTCATTCTCGAACAACGTTGAGGTTCGCAGCTCATATATATGTCGAGAACATTATCCTCATTCGCAGCCATGTTTTCTGATGTGTATGTATGTACACGTGTATTGCCAGATAGGCCTATGCCGCCAGTATACTGACGCATGAGCCTCTCAGTTTGTTTGTTTTTCCAGTGAGAAATCTGGCAATATTTTGGCTCGGATGTCGAGCTGGTGAGTGTCTCTTCATTCTCGAACAACGTTGAGGTTCGCAGCTCAGATATAAGTTCATAAAATTATCCTCATTCGCAGTCATGTTTTTTTATGTTGATGCGTGTACACGTGTATTGCCTCAGAGGCCTATGCCGCCAGTGTCCTGACGCATGAGTCTCACAGTTGTGGTTTTTTCCAGTGAGAAATTTGGAAATATTTTTGGCTCAGATGTCGAGCTGGCGAGTGTCTCTTCATTCTCGAACAACGTTGAGGTTCGCAGCTCAGATATAAGTTCATACAATTATCCTCATTCGCAGCCATGTTTTCTTATGTTGATGCGTGTACACGTGTATTGTCGCATAGGCCTATGCCGCCAGTGTCCTGACGCATGAGTCTCAAAGTTGTGGTCTCTTCCGGTGAGAATGTTGGCGATGTGTTAGCTCAGATGTGGAGGTGGTGAATGTCTTTTCATTCTCGAACAACGTTGAGGTTTGTAGCTCAGATATATGTCGAGAACATTATCCTCATTCGCAGCCATGTTTTCTGATGTGTATGTATGTACACGTGTATTGCCACATAGGCCTATGCCGCCAGTATACTGACGCATGAGCCTCTCAGTTTGTTTTTTTTTAAGTGAGAAATCTGGCAATATTTTGGCTTGGATGTCGAGCTGGTGAGTGTCTCTTCATTCTCGAACAACGTTGAGGCTCGCAGCTCAGATATATGTCGAGAAAATTGTCCTCATTCGCAGCCATGTTTTCTTATGTGTATGGATGTACACGTGTATTGCCTCAGAGGCCTATGCCGCCAGTGTCCTGACGCACGAGTCTCACAGTTGTAGTTTTTTCCAGTGAGAAATTTGGAAATATTTTGGCTCAGATGTCGATCTGGCGAGTGTCTCTTCATTCTCGAACAACGTTGAGGTTCGCAGCTCAGATATAAGTTCATACAATTATCCTCATTCGCAGCCATGTTTTATTATGTTTATGCGTGTACACGTGTATTGCCGCATAGGCATATGCCGCCAGTGTCCTGACGCATGAGTCTCAAAGTTTTTGTCTCTTTCGGTGAGAATTTTGGCGATGTGTTAGCTCAGATGTGGAGGTGGTGAATGTCTTTTTGGTATCGAACAACGTTGAGGTTCGCAGCTCAGATATATGTCGACAAAAATATTCTCATTCGTAGCCATGTTTTCTTATGTGTATGTATGTACACGTGTATTGCCTCATAGGCCTATGCCGCCAGTGTCCTGACGCATGAGTCTCTCAGTTTAGGTTTGTTCCCGTGAGAAATTTGGCAATATTTTGGCTCAGATGTCGAGCTGGTGAGTGACTCTTCATTCTCGAACAACGTTGAGGTTCGCAGCTCAGATATATGTCGAGAACATTATCCTCATTCGCAGCCATGTTTTCTGATGTGTATGTATGTACACGTGTAATGCCACATAGGCCTATGCCGCCAGTATCCTGACGCATGAGTCTCTCAGTTTGGTTTTTTTCCAGTGAGAAATTGTGCAATATTTTGGCTCGGATGTCGAGCAGGTGAGTGTCTCTTCATTCTCGAACAACGTTGAGGCTCGCAGCTCAGATATATGTCGACAAAATTATCCTCGTTCGTAGCCATGTTTTCTCATGTGTATGTATGTACACGTGTATTGCCTCATAGGCCTATGCCGGCAGTGTCCTGACGCATGAGTCTCAAAGTTTTGGTATCTTCCGGTGAGAATTTTGGCGATATGTTAGCTCAGATGTGGAGGTGGTGAATGTATCTTCATTCTCCAACAACGTTGAGGTTCGCAGCTCAGATATATGTCGAGAAAAATATCCTCATTCGCAGCCATGTTTTCTGATGTGTTTGTATGTACACGTGTATTGCCACATAGGCATATGCCGGCAGTGTCCTGACGCATGAGTCTCTCAGTTTAGGTTTGTTCCCGTGAGAAATTTGGCAATATTTTGGCTCAGATGTCGAGCTGGTGAATGTCTCTTCATTCTCGAACAACGTTGAGGTTCGCAGCTCAGATATATGTCGAGAACATTATCCTCATTCGCAGCCATGTTTTCTGATGTGTATGTATGTACACGAGTATTGCCACATAGGCCTATGCCGCCAGTATACTGACGCATGAGCCTCTCAGTTTGGTTTTTTTTCAGTGAGAAATCTGGCAATATTTTGGCTTGGATGTCGAGCTGGTGAGTGTCTCTTCATTCTCGAACAACGTTGAGGCTCGCAGCTCAGATATATGTCGAGAAAATTTTCCTCATTCGCAGCCATGTTTTCTTATGTGTATGGATGTACACGTGTATTGCCTCAGAGGCCTATGCCGCCAGTGTCCTGACGCATGAGTCTCACAGTTGTAGTTTTTTCCAGTGAGAAATTTGGAAATATTTTGGCTCAGATATCCAGCTGGCGAGTGTCTCTTCATTCTCGAACAACGTTGAGGTTCGCAGCTCAGATATAAGTTCATACAATTATCCTCATTCGCAGCCATGTTTTCTTATGTTTATGCGTGTACACGTGTATTGCCGCATAGGCCTATGCCGCCAGTGTACTGACGCATGAGTCTCAAAGTTTTGGTATCTTCCGGTGAGAATTTTGGCGATATGTTAGCTCAGATGTGGAGGTGGTGAATGTCTCTTCATTCTCCAACAACGTTGAGGTTCGCAGCTCAGATATATGTCGAGAAAAACATCCTCATTCGCAGCCATGTTTTCTGATGTGTTTGTATGTACACGTGTATTGCCACATAGGCATATGCCGGCAGTGTCCTGACGCATGAGTCTCACAGTTGTAGTTTTTTCCAGTGAGAAATTTGGAAATATTTTGGCTCAGATGTCCAGCTGGCGAGTGTCTCTTCATTCTCGAACAACGTTGAGGTTCGCAGCTCAGATATAAGTTCATACAATTATCCTCATTCGCAGCCATGTTTTCTTATGTTTATGCGTGTACACGTGTATTGCCGCATAGGCCTATGCCGCCAGTGTCCTGACGCATGAGTCTCAAAGTTTTGGTATCTTCCGGTGAGAATTTTGGCGATATGTTAGCTCAGATGTGGAGGTGGTGAATGTCTCTTCATTCTCCAACAACGTTGAGGTTCGCAGCTCAGATATATGTCGAGAAAAATATCCTCATTCGCAGCCATGTTTTCTGATGTGTTTGTATGTACACGTGTATTGCCACATAGGCATATGCCGGCAGTGTCCTGACGCATGAGTCTCTCAGTTTAGGTTTGTTCCCGTGAGAAATTTGGCAATATTTTGGCTCAGATGTCGAGCTGGTGAGTGTCTCTTCATTCTCGAACAACGTTGAGGCTCGCAGCTCAGATATATGTGGAGAACATTATCCTCATTCGCAGCCATGTTTTCTGATGTGTATGTATGTACACGTGTATTGCCACATAGGCCTATGCCGCCAGTATACTGACGCATGAGCCTCTCAGTTTGTTTGTTTTTCCCAGTGAGAAATCTGGCAATATTTTGGCTCGGATGTCGAGCTGGTGAGTGTCTCGTCATTCTCGAACAACGTTCAGGTTCGCAGCTCAGATATAAGTTCATAAAATTATCCTCATTCGCAGCCATGTTTTATTATGTTTATGCGTGTACACGTGTATTGCCGCATAGGCCTATGCCGCCAGTTTCCTGACGCATGAGTCTCAAAGTTTTGGTCTCTTTCGGTGAGAATTTTGGCGATGTGTTAGCTCAGATGTGGAGGTGGTGAATGTCTTTTTGGTCTCGAACAACGTTGAGGTTCGCAGCTCAGATATATGTCGACAAAAATATCCTCATTCGTAGCCATGTTTTCTTATGTGTATGTATGTACACGTGTATTGCCTCATAGGCCTATGCCGCCAGTGTCCTGACGCATGAGTCTCAAAGTTTTGGTCTCTTCCGGTGAGAATTTTGGCGATATGTTAGCTCAGATGTGGAGGTGGTGAATGTCTCTTCATTCTCCAACAACGTTGAGGTTCGCAGCTTAGATATATGTCGAAAAAAATATTCTCATTCGCAGGCATGTTTTCTGATGTGTTTGTATGTACACGTGTATTGCAACATAGGCATATGCCGCCAGTGTCCTGACGCGTGAGTCTCTCAGTTTAGGTTTGTTCCAGTGAGAAATTTGGCAATATTTTGGCTCGGATGTCGAGCTGGTGAGTGTCTCTATAATCTCGAACAACGTTGAGGCTCGCAGCTCAGATATATGTCGAGAAAAATATCCTCATTCGCAGCCATGTTTTCTGATGTGTATGTATGTACACGTGTATTGCCACATAGGCCTATGCCGCCAGTATCCTGACGCATGAGTCTCTCAGTTTGGGTCTTTTCCAGTGAGAAATTTGGCAATATTTTTGCTCGGATGTCGAGCTGGTGAGTGTCTCTTCATTCTCGAACAACGTTGAGGTTCGCAGCTCAGATATAAGTTCATAAAAGTATCCTCATTCGCAGCCATGTTTTCTTATGATGATGCGTGTACACTTGTATTGCCGCATATGCCTATGCCGCCAGTGTCCTGACGCATGAGTCTCAAAGTTTTGGTCTCTTCCGGTGAGAATGTTGGCGATGTGTTAGCTCAGATGTGGAGGTGGTGAATGTCTTTTCATTCTCGAACAACGTTGAGGTTCGCAGCTGAGATATATGTCGAGAACATTATCCTCATTCGCAGCCATGTTTTCTGATGTGTATGTATGTACACGTGTATTGCCACATAGGTCTATGCCGCCAGTATCTTGACGCATGAGTCTCAAAGTTTTGGTCTCTTCCGGTGAGAATTTTGGCGATGTGTTAGCTCAGATGTGGAGGTGGTGAATGTCTCTTCATTCTCGAACAACGTTGAGGTTCGCAGCTCATATATATGTCGAGAACATTATCCTCATTCGCAGCCATGTTTTCTGATGTGTATGTATGTACACGTGTATTGCCAGATAGGCCTATGCCGCCAGTATACTGACGCATGAGCCTCTCAGTTTGTTTGTTTTTCCAGTGAGAAATCTGGCAATATTTTGGCTCGGATGTCGAGCTGGTGAGTGTCTCTTCATTCTCGAACAACGTTGAGGTTCGCAGCTCAGATATAAGTTCATAAAATTATCCTCATTCGCAGTCATGTTTTTTTATGTTGATGCGTGTACACGTGTATTGCCTCAGAGGCCTATGCCGCCAGTGTCCTGACGCATGAGTCTCACAGTTGTGGTTTTTTCCAGTGAGAAATTTGGAAATATTTTTGGCTCAGATGTCGAGCTGGCGAGTGTCTCTTCATTCTCGAACAACGTTGAGGTTCGCAGCTCAGATATAAGTTCATACAATTATCCTCATTCGCAGCCATGTTTTCTTATGTTGATGCGTGTACACGTGTATTGTCGCATAGGCCTATGCCGCCAGTGTCCTGACGCATGAGTCTCAAAGTTGTGGTCTCTTCCGGTGAGAATGTTGGCGATGTGTTAGCTCAGATGTGGAGGTGGTGAATGTCTTTTCATTCTCGAACAACGTTGAGGTTTGTAGCTCAGATATATGTCGAGAACATTATCCTCATTCGCAGCCATGTTTTCTGATGTGTATGTATGTACACGTGTATTGCCACATAGGCCTATGCCGCCAGTATACTGACGCATGAGCCTCTCAGTTTGGTTTTTTTTAAGTGAGAAATCTGGCAATATTTTGGCTTGGATGTCGAGCTGGTGAGTGTCTCTTCATTCTCGAACAACGTTGAGGCTCGCAGCTCAGATATATGTCGAGAAAATTGTCCTCATTCGCAGCCATGTTTTCTTATGTGTATGGATGTACACGTGTATTGCCTCAGAGGCCTATGCCGCCAGTGTCCTGACGCACGAGTCTCACAGTTGTAGTTTTTTCCAGTGAGAAATTTGGAAATATTTTGGCTCAGATGTCGATCTGGCGAGTGTCTCTTCATTCTCGAACAACGTTGAGGTTCGCAGCTCAGATATAAGTTCATACAATTATCCTCATTCGCAGCCATGTTTTCGTATGTTTATGCGTGTACACGTGTATTGCCGCATAGGCCTATGCCGCCAGTGTCCTGACGCATGAGTCTCAAAGTTTTGGTATCTTCCAGTGAGAATTTTGGCGATATGTTAGCTCAGATGTGGAGGTGGTGAATGTCTCTTCATTCTCCAACAACGTCGAGGTTCGCAGCTCAGATATATGTCGAGAAAAATATCCTCATTCGCAGACATGTTTTCTGATGTGTTTGTATGTACACGTGTATTGCCACATAGGCATATGCCGCCAGTGTCCTGATGCATGAGTCTCTCAGTTTAGGTTTGTTCCAATGAGAAATTTGGCAATATTTTGCCTCAGATGTCGAGCTGGTGAGTGTCTCTTCATTCTCGAACAACGTTGAGGTTCGCAGATCAGATATATGTCGAGAACGTTATCCTCATTCACAGCCATGTTTTCTGAGGTGTAAGTATGTACACGTGTAATGCCACATAGGCCTATGCCGCCAGTATCCTGACGCATGAGTCTCTCAGTTTGGTTTTGTTCCAGTGAGAAATTTTGCAATATTTTGGCTCGGATGTCGAACAGGTGAGTGTCTCTTCATTCTCGAACAACGTTGAGGCTCGCAGCTCAAATATATGTCGACAAAATTATCCTCGTTGGTAGCCATGTTTTCTTATGTGTATGTATGTACACGTGTATTGCCTCATAGGCCTATGCCGCCAGTGTCCTGACGCATGAGTCTCAAAGTTTTGGTCTCTTCCGGTGAGAATTTTGGCGATATGTTAGCTCAGATGTGGAGGTGGTGAATGTCTCTTCATTCTCCAACAACGTTGAGGTTCGCAGCTCAGATATATGTCGAGAAAAATATCCTCATTCGCAGCCATGTTTTCTGATGTGTTTGTATGTACACGTGTATTGCCACATAGGCATATGCCGGCAGTGTCCTGACGCATGAGTCTCTCAGTTTAGGTTTGTTCCCGTGAGAAATTTTGCAATATTTTGGCTCGGATGTTGAGCTGGTGAGTGTCTCTTCATTCTCGAACAACGTTGAGGCTCGCAGCTCAGATATATGTCGACAAAATTATCCTCGTTCGTAGCCATGTTTTCTTATGTGTATGTATGTACACGTGTATTGCCTCATAGGCCTATGCCGGCAGTGTCCTGACGCATGAGTCTCAAAGTGTTGGTCTCTTCCAGTGAGAATTTTGGCGATGTGTTAGCTCAGATGTGGAGGTGGTGAATGTCTCTTCATTATCGAACAACGTTGAGGTTCGCAGCTCAGATGTATGTGGAGAACATTATCCTCATTCGCAGCCATGTTTTCTGATGTGTATGTATGTACACGTGTATTGCCACATAGGCCTATGCCGCCAGTATACTGACGCATGAGCCTCTCAGTTTGTTTGTGTTTCCAGTGAGAAATCTGGCAATATTTTGGCTCGGATGTCGAGCTGGTGAGTGTCTCGTCATTCTCGAACAACGTTGAGGTTCGCAGCTCAGATATAAGTTCATAAAATTATCCTCATTCGCAGCCATGTTTTATTATGTTTATGCGTGTACACGTGTATTGCCGCATAGGCCTATGCCGCCAGTGTCCTGACGCATGAGTCTCAAAGTTTTGGTCTCTTTCGGTGAGAATTTTGGCGATGTGTTAGCTCAGATGTGGAGGTGGTGAATGTCTTTTTGGTCTCGAACAACGTTGAGGTTCGCAGCTCAGATATATGTCGACAAAAATATTCTCATTCGTAGCCATGTTTTCTTATGTGTATGTATGTACACGTGTATTGCCTCATAGGCCTATGTCGCCAGTGTCCTGACGCATGAGTCTCTCAGTTTAGGTTTGTTCCCGTGATAAATTTGGCAATATTTTGGCTCAGATGTCGAGCTGGTGAGTGTCTCTTCATTCTCGAACAACGTTGACGTTCGCAGCTCAGATATATGTCGAGAACATTATCCTCATTCGCAGCCATGTTTTCAAGAGGTGTATGTATGTACACGTGTAATGCCACATAGGCCTATGCCGCCAGTATCCTGACGCATGACTCTCTCAGTTTGTTTTTTTTCCAGTGAGAAATTTTGCAATATTTTGGCTCGGATGTCGAGCTGGTGAGTGTCTCTTCATTCTCGAACAACGTTGAGGCTCGCAGCTCAGATATATGTCGACAAAATTATCCTCGTTCGTAGCCATGTTTTCTTATGTGTATGTATGTACACGTGTATTGCCTCATAGGCCTATGTCGCCAGTGTCCTGACGCATGAGTCTCACAGTTGTGGTCTCTTCCGGTGAGAATGTTGGCGATGTGTTAGCTCAGATGTGGAGGTGGTGAATGTCTTTTCATTCTCGAACAACGTTGAGGTTTGCAGCTCAGATATATGTCGAGAACATTATCCTCATTCGCAGCCATGTTTTCTGATGTGTATGTATGTACACGTGTATTGCCACATAGGCCTATGCCGCCAGTATACTGACGCATGAGCCTCTCAGTTTGGTTTTTTTTTCAGTGAGAAATCTGGCAATATTTTGGCTTGGATGTCGAGCTGGTGAGTGTCTCTTCATTCTCGAACAACGTTGAGGCTCGCAGCTCAGATATATGTCGAGAAAAGTGTCCTCATTCGCAGCCATGTTTTCTTATGTGTATAGATGTACAGTGTATTGCCTCAGAGGCCTATGCCGCCAGTGTCCTGACGCATGAGTCTCACAGTTGTAGTTTTTTCCAGTGAGAAATTTGGAAGTATTTTGGCTCAGATGTCGAGCTGGAGAGTGTCTCTTCATTCTCGAACAACGTTGAGGTTCGCAGCTCAGATATAAGTTCATAAAATTATCCTCATTCGCAGCCATGTTTTATTATGTTTATGCGTGTACACGTGTATTGCCGCATAGGCATATGCCGCCAGTGTCCTGACGCATGAGTCTCAAAGTTTTGGTCTCTTTCGGTGAGAATTTTGGCGATGTGTTAGCTCAGATGTGGAGGTGGTGAATGTCTTTTTGGTCTCGAACAACGTTGAGGTTCGCAGCTTAGATATATGTCGACAAAAATATTCTCATTCGTAGCCATGTTTTTTTATGTGTATGTATGTACACGTGTATTGCCTCATAGGCCTATGCCGCCAGTGTCCTGACGCATGAGTCTCTCAGTTTAGGTTTGTTCCCGTGAGAAATTTGGCAATATTTTGGCTCAGATGTCGAGCTGGTGAGTGACTCTTTATTCTCGAACAACGTTGAGGTTCGCAGCTCAGATATATGTCGAGAACATTATCCTCATTCGCAGCCATGTTTTCTGATGTGTATGTATGTACACGTGTAATGCCACATAGGCCTATGCCGCCAGTATCCTGACGCATGAGTCTCTCAGTTTGGTTTTTTTCCAGTGAGAAATTGTGCAATATTTTGGCTCGGATGTCGAGCAGGTGAGTGTCTCTTCATTCTCGAACAACGTTGAGGCTCGCAGCTCAGATATATGTCGACAAAATTATCCTCGTTCTTAGCCATGTTTTCTTATGTGTATGTATGTACACGTGTATTGCCTCATAGGCCTATGCCGGCAGTGTCCTGACGCATGAGTCTCAAAGTTTTGGTATCTTCCGGTGAGAATTTTGGCGATATGTTAGCTCAGATGTGGAGGTGGTGAATGTATCTTCATTCTCCAACAACGTTGAGGTTCGCAGCTCAGATATATGTCGAGAAAAATATCCTCATTCGCAGCCATGTTTTCTGATGTGTTTGTATGTACACGTGTATTGCCACATAGGCATATGCCGGCAGTGTCCTGACGCATGAGTCTCTCAGTTTAGGTTTGTTCCCGTGAGAAATTTGGCAATATTTTGGCTCAGATGTCGAGCTGGTGAGTGTCTCTTCATTCTCGAACAACGTTGAGGTTCGCAGCTCAGATATATGTCGAGAACATTATCCTCATTGGCAGCCATGTTTTCTGATGTGTATGTATGTACACGTGTAATGCCACATAGGCCTATGCCACCAGTATCCTGACGCATGAGTCTCTCAGTTTGGGGTTTTTTCAGTGAGAAATTTTGCAATATTTTGGCTTGGATGTCGAGCAGGTGAGTGTTTCTTCATTCTCGAACAACGTTGAGGCTCGCAGCTCAGATATATGTCGACAAATTTATCCTCGTTCGTAGCCATGTTTTCTTATGTTTATGCGTGTACACGTGTATTGCCGCATAGGCTGATGCCGCCAGTGTCCTGACTCATGAGTCTCAAAGTGTTGGTCTCTTCCGGTGAGAATTTTGGCGATGTGTTAGCTCAGATGTGGAGGTGGTGAATGTCTCTTCATTCTCGAACAACGTTGAGGTTCGCAGCTCAGATATATGTCGAGAACATTATCCTCATTCGCAGCCATGTTTTCTGATGTGTATGTATGTACACGAGTATTGCCACATAGGCCTATGCCGCCAGTATACTGACGCATGAGCCTCTCAGTTTGGTTTTTTTTCAGTGAGAAATCTGGCAATATTTTGGCTTGGATGTCGAGCTGGTGAGTGTCTCTTCATTCTCGAACAACGTTGAGGCTCGCAGCTCAGATATATGTCGAGAAAATTTTCCTCATTCGCAGCCATGTTTTCTTATGTGTATGGATGTACACGTGTATTGCCTCAGAGGCCTATGCCGCCAGTGTCCTGACGCATGAGTCTCACAGTTGTAGTTTTTTCCAGTGAGAAATTTGGAAATATTTTGGCTCAGATATCCAGCTGGCGAGTGTCTCTTCATTCTCGAACAACGTTGAGGTTCGCAGCTCAGATATAAGTTCATACAATTATCCTCATTCGCAGCCATGTTTTCTTATGTTTATGCGTGTACACGTGTATTGCCGCATAGGCCTATGCCGCCAGTGTACTGACGCATGAGTCTCAAAGTTTTGGTATCTTCCGGTGAGAATTTTGGCGATATGTTAGCTCAGATGTGGAGGTGGTGAATGTCTCTTCATTCTCCAACAACGTTGAGGTTCGCAGCTCAGATATATGTCGAGAAAAACATCCTCATTCGCAGCCATGTTTTCTGATGTGTTTGTATGTACACGTGTATTGCCACATAGGCATATGCCGGCAGTGTCCTGACGCATGAGTCTCTCAGTTTAGGTTTGTTCCCGTGAGAAATTTGGCAATATTTTGGCTCAGATGTCGAGCTGGTGAGTGTCTCTTCATTCTCGAACAACGTTGAGGCTCGCAGCTCAGATATATGTCGACAAAATTATCCTCGTTCGTAGCCATGTTTTCTTATGTGTATGTATGTACACGTGTATTGCCTCATAGGCCTATGCCGGCAGTGTCCTGACGCATGGGTCTCAAAGTGTTGGTCTCTTCCGGTGAGAATTTGGGCGATGTGTTAGCTCAGATGTGGAGGTGGTGAATGTCTCTTCATTATCGAACAACGTTGAGGTTCGCAGCTCAGATATATGTGGAGAACATTATCCTCATTCGCAGCCATGTTTTCTGATGTGTATGTATGTACACGTGTATTGCCACATAGGCCTATGCCGCCAGTATACTGACGCATGAGCCTCTCAGTTTGTTTGTTTTTCCCAGTGAGAAATCTGGCAATATTTTGGCTCGGATGTCGAGCTGGTGAGTGTCTCGTCATTCTCGAACAACGTTGAGGTTCGCAGCTCAGATATAAGTTCATAAAATTATCCTCATTCGCAGCCATGTTTTATTATGTTTATGCGTGTACACGTGTATTGCCGCATAGGCCTATGCCGCCAGTTTCCTGACGCATGAGTCTCAAAGTTTTGGTCTCTTTCGGTGAGAATTTTGGCGATGTGTTAGCTCAGATGTGGAGGTGGTGAATGTCTTTTTGGTCTCGAACAACGTTGAGGTTCGCAGCTCAGATATATGTCGACAAAAATATCCTCATTCGTAGCCATGTTTTCTTATGTGTATGTATGTACACGTGTATTGCCTCATAGGCCTATGCCGCCAGTGTCCTGACGCATGAGTCTCAAAGTTTTGGTCTCTTCCGGTGAGAATTTTGGCGATATGTTAGCTCAGATGTGGAGGTGGTGAATGTCTCTTCATTCTCCAACAACGTTGAGGTTCGCAGCTTAGATATATGTCGAAAAAAATATTCTCATTCGCAGGCATGTTTTCTGATGTGTTTGTATGTACACGTGTATTGCAACATAGGCATATGCCGCCAGTGTCCTGACGCGTGAGTCTCTCAGTTTAGGTTTGTTCCAGTGAGAAATTTGGCAATATTTTGGCTCGGATGTCGAGCTGGTGAGTGTCTCTATAATCTCGAACAACGTTGAGGCTCGCAGCTCAGATATATGTCGAGAAAAATATCCTCATTCGCAGCCATGTTTTCTGATGTGTATGTATGTACACGTGTATTGCCACATAGGCCTATGCCGCCAGTATCCTGACGCATGAGTCTCTCAGTTTGGGTCTTTTCCAGTGAGAAATTTGGCAATATTTTGGCTCGGATGTCGAGCTGGTGAGTGTCTCTTCATTCTCGAACAACGTTGAGGTTCGCAGCTCAGATATAAGTTCATAAAAGTATCCTCATTCGCAGCCATGTTTTCTTATGTTGATGCGTGTACACTTGTATTGCCGCATATGCCTATGCCGCCAGTGTCCTGACGCATGAGTCTCAAAGTTTTGGTCTCTTCCGGTGAGAATGTTGGCGATGTGTTAGCTCAGATGTGGAGGTGGTGAATGTCTTTTCATTCTCGAACAACGTTGAGGTTCGCAGCTGAGATATATGTCGAGAACATTATCCTCATTCGCAGCCATGTTTTCTGATGTGTATGTATGTACACGTGTATTGCCACATAGGTCTATGCCGCCAGTATCTTGACGCATGAGTCTCTCAGTTTCGTTTTTTTCCAGTGAGAAATTTTGCAATATTTTGGCTCGGATGTTGAGCTGGTGAGTGTCTCTTCATTCTCGAACAACGTTGAGGCTCGCAGCTCAGATATATGTCGACAACATTATCCTCATTCGTAGCCATGTTTTCTTCTGTGTATGTATGTACACGTGTATTGCCTCATAGGCCTATGCCGGCAGTGTCCTGACGCATGAGTCTTAAAGTTTTGGTGTCTTCCGGTGAGAAATTTGGCGATGTGTTAGCTCAGATGTGGAGGTGGTGAATGTCTCTTCATTCTCGAAAAACGTTGAGGTTCGCAGCTCATATATATGTCGAGAACATTATCCTCATTCGCAGCCATGTTTTCTGATGTGTATGTATGTACACGTGTATTGCCACATAGGCCTATGCCGCCAGTATACTGACGCATGAGTCCCACAGTTGTGTTTTTTTCCAGTGAGAAATTTGGAAATATTTTGGCTCGGATGTCGAGCAGGTGAGTGTCTCTTCATTCTCGAACAACGTTGAGGCTCGCAGCTCAAATATATGTCGACAAAATTATCCTCGTTCGTAGCCATGTTTTCTTATGTGTATGTATGTACACGTGTATTGCCTCATAGGCCTATGCCGGCAGTGTCCTGACGCATGAGTCTCAAAGTGTTGGTCTCTTCCGGTGAGAATTTTGGCGATGTGTTAGCTCAGATGTGGAGGTGGTGAATGTCTCTTCATTCTCGAACAACGTTGAGGTTCGCAGCTCAGATATATGTCGAGAACATTATCCTCATTCGCAGCCATGTTTTCTGATGTGTATGTATGTACACGTGTATTGCCACATAGGCCTATGCCGCCAGTATACTGACGCATGAGCCTCTCAGTTTGTTTGTTTTTCCAGTGAGAAATCTGGCAATATTTTAGCTCGGATGTCGAGCTGGTGTGTGTCTCTTCATTCTTGAACAACGTTGAGGTTCGCAGCTCAGATATAAGTTTATACAATTATCCTCATTCGCAGCCATGTTTTCTTATGTTGATGCGTGTACACGTGTATTGCCTCAGAGGCCTATGCCGCCAGTGTCCTGACGCATGAGTCTCACAGTTGTGGTTTTTTCCAGTGAGAAATTTGGAAATATTTTGGCTGAGATGTCGAGCTGGCAAGTGTCTCTTCATTCTCGAACAACGTTGAGGTTCGCAGCTCAGATATAAGTTCATACAATTATCCTCATTCGCAGCCATGTTTTCTTATGTTTATGCGTGTACACGTGTATTGCCGCATAGGCCTATGCCGCCAGTGTCCTGACGCATGAGTCTCAAAGTTTTGGTATCTTCCGGTGAGAATTTTGGCGATATGTTAGCTCAGATGTGGAGGTGGTGAATGTCTCTTCATTCTCCAACAACGTTGAGGTTCGCAGCTCAGATATATGTCGAGAAAAATATCCTCATTCGCAGCCATGTTTTCTGATGTGTTTGTATGTACACGTGTATTGCCACATAGGCATATGCCGGAGGTGTCCTGATGCATGAGTCTATCAGTTTAGGTTTGTTCCCGAGAGAAATTTGGCAATATTTTGGCTCAGATGTCGAGCTGGTGAGTGTCTCTTCATTCTCGAACAACGTTGAGGTTCGCAGCTCAGATATATGTCGAGAACATTATCATCATTCGCAGCCATGTTTTCTGATGTGTATGTATGTACACGTGTAATGCCACATAGGTCTATGCCGCCAGTATCCTGACGCATGAGTCTCTCAGTTTCTTTTTTTTCCAGTGAGAAATTTTGCAATATTTTGGCTCGGATGTCGAGCTGGTGAGTGTCTCTTCATTCTCGAACAACGTTGAGGCACGCAGCTCAGATATATGTCGACAACATTATCCTCATTCGTAGCCATGTTTTCTTTTGTGTATGTATGTACACGTGTATTGCCTCATAGGCCTATGCCGGCAGTGTCCTGACGCATGAGTCTCAAAGTGTTGGTGTCTTCCGGTGAGAATGTTGGCGATGTGTTAGCTCAGATGTGGAGGTGGTGAATGTCTCTTCATTCTCGAACAACGTTGAGGTTCGCAGCTCACATATATGTCGAGAACATTATCCTCATTCGCAGCCATGTTTTCTGATGTGTATGTGTGTACACGTGTATTGCCACATAGGCCTATGCCGCCAGTATACTGACGCATGAGCCTCTCAGTTTGTTTGTTTTTCCAGTGAGAAATCTGGCATTATTTTGGCTTGGATGTCGAGCTGGTGAGTGTTTCTTCATTCTCGAACAACGTTGAGGTTCGCAGCTCAGATATAAGTTCATAAAAGTATCCTCATTCGCAGCCATGTTTTCTTATGTTGATGCGTGTACACTTGTATTGCCGCATAGGCCTATGCCGCCAGTGTCCTGACGCATGAGTCTCAAAGTTTTGGTCTCTTCCGGTGAGAATGTTGGCGATGTGTTAGCTCAGATGTGGAGGTGGTGAATGTCTCTTCATTCTCGAACAACGTTGAGGTTCGCAGCTCATATATATGTCGAGAACATTATCCTCATTCGCAGCCATGTTTTCTGATGTGTATGTATGTACACGTGTATTGCCACATAGGCCTATGCCGCCAGTATACTGACGCATGAACCTCTCAGTTTGTTTGTTTTTCCAGTGAGAAATCTGGCAATATTTTGGCTCGGATGTCGAGCTGGTGAATGTCTCTTCATTCTCCAACAACGTTGAGGTTCGCAGCTCAGATATAAGTTCATAAAATTATCCTCATTCGAAGCCATGTTTTCTTATGTTGATGCGTGTACACGTGTATTGCCTCAGAGGCCTATGCCGCCAGTGTCCTGACGCATGAGTCTCACAGTTGTGGTTTTTTCCAGTGAGAAATTTGGAAATATTTTGGCTCAGATGTCGAGCTGGCGAGTGTCTCTTCATTCTCGAACAACGTTGAGGTTCGCAGCTCAGATATAAGTTCATAAAATTATCCTCATTCGCAGCCATGTTTTCTTATGTTTATGCGTGTACACGTGTATTACCGCATAGGCCTATGCCGCCAGTGTCCTGACGCATGAGTCTCAAAGTTTTGGTATCTTCCGGTGAGAATTTTGGCGATATGTTAGCTCAGATGTGGAGGTGGTGAATGTCTCTTCATTCTCCAACAACGTTGAGGTTCGCAGCTCAGATATATGTCGAGAAAAATATCCTCATTCGCAGCCATGTTTTTTGATGTGTTTGTATGTACACGTGTATTGCCACATAGGCATATGCCGGCAGTGTCCTGACGCCTGAGTCTCTCAGTTTAGGTTTGTTCCCGTGAGAAATTTGGCAATATTTTGGCTCAGATGTCGAGCTGGTGAGTGTCTCTTTATTCTCGAACAACGTTGAGGTTTGCAGCTCAGATATATGTCGAGAACATTATCATCATTCGCAGCCATGTTTTCTGATGTGTATGTATGTACACGTGTAATGCCACATAGGCCTATGCCGCCAGTATCCTGACGCATGAGTCTCTCAGTTTCGTTTGTTTCCAGTGAGAAATTTTGCAATATTTTGGCTCGGATGTCGAGCTGGTGAGTGTCTCTTCATTCTCAAACAACGTTGAGGCTCGCAGCTCAGATATATGTCGACAACATTATCCTCATTCGTAGCCATGTTTTCTTATGTGTATGTATGTACACGTGTATTGCCTCATAGGCCTATGCCGGCAGTGTCCTGACGCATGAGTCTCAAAGTTTTGGTGTCTTCCGGTGAGAATTTTGGCGATGTGTTAGCTCAGATGTGGAGGTGGTGAATGTCTCTTCATTCTCGAACAACGTTGAGGTTCGCAGCTCATATATATGTCGAGAACATTATCCTCATTCGCAGCCATGTTTTCTGATGTGTATGTATGTACACGTGTATTGCCAGATAGGCCTATGCCGCCAGTATACTGACGCATGAGCCTCTCAGTTTGTTTGTTTTTCCAGTGAGAAATCTGGCAATATTTTGGCTCGGATGTCGAGCTGGTGAGTGTCTCTTCATTCTCGAACAACGTTGAGGTTCGCAGCTCAGATATAAGTTCATAAAATTATCCTCATTCGCAGTCATGTTTTCTTATGTTGATGCGTGTACACGTGTATTGCCTCAGAGGCCTATGCCGCCAGTGTCCTGACGCATGAGTCTCACAGTTGTGTTTTTTTCCAGTGAGAAATTTGGAAATATTTTTGGCTCAGATGTCGAGCTGGCGAGTGTCTCTTCATTCTCGAACAACGTTGAGGTTCGCAGCTCAGATATAAGTTCATACAATTATCCTCATTCGCAGCCATGTTTTCTTATGTTGATGCGTGTACACGTGTATTGTCGCATAGGCCTATGCCGCCAGTGTCCTGACGCATGAGTCTCAAAGTTGTGGTCTCTTCCGGTGAGAATGTTGGCGATGTGTTAGCTCAGATGTGGAGGTGGTGAATGTCTTTTCATTCTCGAACAACGTTGAGGTTTGCAGCTCAGATATATGTCGAGAACATTATCCTCATTCGCAGCCATGTTTTCTGATGTGTATGTATGTACACGTGTATTGCCACATAGGCCTATGCCGCCAGTATACTGACGCATGAGCCTCTCAGTTTGGTTTTTTTTAAGTGAGAAATCTGGCAATATTTTGGCTTGGATGTCGAGCTGGTGAGTTTCTTTTCATTCTCGAACAACGTTGAGGTTCGCAGATCAGATATATGTCGAGAACGTTATCCTCATTCACAGCCATGTTTTCTGAGGTGTAAGTATGTACACGTGTAATGCCACATAGGCCTATGCCGCCAGTATCCTGACGCATGAGTCTCTCAGTTTGGTTTGTTCCCGTGAGAAATTTTGCAATATTTTGGCTCGGATGTCGAGCTGGTGAGTGTCTCTTCATTCTCGAACAACGTTGAGGCTCGCAGCTCAGATATATGTCGACAAAATTATCCTCGTTCGTAGCCATGTTTTCTTATGTGTATGTATGTACACGTGTATTGCCTCATAGGCCTATGCCGGCAGTGTCCTGACGCATGAGTCTCAAAGTGTTGGTCTCTTCCAGTGAGAATTTTGGCGATGTGTTAGCTCAGATGTGGAGGTGGTGAATGTCTCTTCATTATCGAACAACGTTGAGGTTCGCAGCTCAGATGTATGTGGAGAACATTATCCTCATTCGCAGCCATGTTTTCTGATGTGTATGTATGTACACGTGTATTGCCACATAGGCCTATGCCGCCAGTATACTGACGCATGAGCCTCTCAGTTTGTTTGTGTTTCCAGTGAGAAATCTGGCAATATTTTGGCTCGGATGTCGAGCTGGTGAGTGTCTCGTCATTCTCGAACAACGTTGAGGTTCGCAGCTCAGATATAAGTTCATAAAATTATCCTCATTCGCAGCCATGTTTTATTATGTTTATGCGTGTACACGTGTATTGCCGCATAGGCCTATGCCGCCAGTGTCCTGACGCATGAGTCTCAAAGTTTTGGTCTCTTTCGGTGATAATTTTGGCGATGTGTTAGCTCAGATGTGGAGGTGGTGAATGTCTTTTTGGTCTCGAACAACGTTGAGGTTCGCAGCTCAGATATATGTCGACAAAAATATTCTCATTCGTAGCCATGTTTTCTTATGTGTATGTATGTACACGTGTATTGCCTCATAGGCCTATGTCGCCAGTGTCCTGACGCATGAGTCTCTCAGTTTAGGTTTGTTCCCGTGAGAAATTTGGCAATATTTTGGCTCAGATGTCGAGCTGGTGAGTGTCTCTTCATTCTCGAACAACGTTGAGGTTCGCAGCTCAGATATATGTCGAGAACATTATCCTCATTCGCAGCCATGTTTTCAAGAGGTGTATGTATGTACACGTGTAATGCCACATAGGCCTATGCCGCCAGTATCCTGACGCATGATTCTCTCAGTTTGTTTTTTTTTCCAGTGAGAAATTTTGCAATATTTTGGCTCGGATGTCGAGCTGGTGAGTGTCTCTTCATTCTCGAACAACGTTGAGGCTCGCAGCTCAGATATATGTCGACAAAATTATCCTCGTTCGTAGCCATGTTTTCTTATGTGTATGTATGTACACGTGTATTGCCTCATAGGCCTATGTCGCCAGTGTCCTGACGCATGAGTCTCAAAGTTGTGGTCTCTTCCGGTGAGAATGTTGGCGATGTGTTAGCTCAGATGTGGAGGTGGTGAATGTCTTTTCATTCTCGAACAACGTTGAGGTTTGCAGCTCAGATATATGTCGAGAACATTATCCTCATTCGCAGCCATGTTTTCTGATGTGTATGTATGTACACGTGTATTGCCACATAGGCCTATGCCGCCAGTATACTGACGCATGAGCCTCTCAGTTTGGTTTTTTTTCAGTGAGAAATCTGGCAATATTTTGGCTTGGATGTCGAGCTGGTGAGTGTCTCTTCATTCTCGAACAACGTTGAGGCTCGCAGCTCAGATATATGTCTAGAAAATTGTCCTCATTCGCAGCCATGTTTTCTTATGTGTATGGATGTACAGTGTATTGCCTCAGAGGCCTATGCCGCCAGTGTCCTGACGCATGAGTCTCACAGTTGTAGTTTTTTCCAGTGAGAAATTTGGAAGTATTTTGGCTCAGATGTCGAGCTGGAGAGTGTCTCTTTATTCTCGAACAACGTTGAGGTTCGCAGCTCAGATATAAGTTCATAAAATTATCCTCATTCGCAGCCATGTTTTATTATGTTTATGCGTGTACACGTGTATTGCCGCATAGGCCTATGCCGCCAGTGTCCTGACGCATGAGTCTCAAAGTTTTGGTCTCTTTCGGTGAGAATTTTGGCGATGTGTTAGCTCAGATGTGGAGGTGGTGAATGTCTTTTTGGTCTCGAACAACGTTGAGGTTCGCAGCTCAGATATATGTCGACAAAAATATTCTCATTCGTAGCCATGTTTTCTTATGTGTATGTATGTACACGTGTATTGCCTCATAGGCCTATGCCGCCAGTGTCCTGACGCATGAGTCTCTCAGTTTAGGTTTGTTCCCGTGAGAAATTTGGCAATATTTTGGCTCAGATGTCGAGCTGGTGAGTGTCTCTTCATTCTCGAACAACGTTGAGGTTCGCAGCTCAGATATATGTCGAGAACATTATCCTCATTCGCAGCCATGTTTTCTGATGTGTATGTATGTACACGTGTAATGCCACATAGGCCTATGCCGCCAGTATCCTGACGCATGAGTCTCTCAGTTTGGTTTTTTTCCAGTGAGAAATTGTGCAATATTTTGGCTCGGATGTCGAGCAGGTGAGTGTCTCTTCATTCTCGAACAACGTTGAGGCTCGCAGCTCAGATATATGTCGACAAAATTATCCTCGTTCGTAGCCATGTTTTCTTATGTGTATGTATGTACACGTGTATTGCCTCATAGGCCTATGCCGGCAGTGTCCTGACGCATGAGTCTCAAAGTTTTGGTATCTTCCGGTGAGAATTTTGGCGATATGTTAGCTCAGATGTGGAGGTGGTGAATGTCTCTTCATTCTCCAACAACGTTTAGGTTCGCAGCTCAGATATATGTCGAGAAAAATATCCTCATTCACAGCCATGTTTTCTGATGTGTTTGTATGTACACGTGTATTGCCACATAGGCCTATGCCGGCAGTGTCCTGACGCATGGGTCTCAAAGTGTTGGTCTCTTCCGGTGAGAATTTGGGCGATGTGTTAGCTCAGATGTGGAGGTGGTGAATGTCTCTTCATTATCGAACAACGTTGAGGTTCGCAGCTCAGATATATGTGGAGAACATTATCCTCATTCGCAGCCATGTTTTCTGATGTGTATGGATGTACACGTGTATTGCCTCAGAGGCCTATGCCGCCAGTGTCCTGACGCATGAGTCTCACAGTTGTAGTTTTTTCCAGTGAGAAATTTGGGAATATTTTGTCTCAGATGTCCAGCTGGCGAGTGTCTCTTCATTCTCGAACAACGTTGAGGTTCGCAGCTCAGATATAAGTTCATACAATTATCCTCATTCGCAGCCATGTTTTCTTATGTTTATGCGTGTACACGTGTATTGCCGCATAGGCCTATGCCGCCAGTGTCCTGACGCATGGGTCTCAAAGTGTTGGTCTCTTCCGGTGAGAATTTGGGCGATGTGTTAGCTCAGATGTGGAGGTGGTGAATGTCTCTTCATTATCGAACAACGTTGAGGTTCGCAGCTCAGATATATGTGGAGAACATTATCCTCATTCGCAGCCATGTTTTCTGATGTGTATGGATGTACACGTGTATTGCCTCAGAGGCCTATGCCGCCAGTGTCCTGACGCATGAGTCTCACAGTTGTAGTTTTTTCCAGTGAGAAATTTGGAAATATTTTGGCTCAGATGTCCAGCTGGCGAGTGTCTCTTCATTCTCGAACAACGTTGAGGTTCGCAGCTCAGATATAAGTTCATACAATTATCCTCATTCGCAGCCATGTTTTCTTATGTTTATGCGTGTACACGTGTATTGCCGCATAGGCCTATGCCGCCAGTGTCCTGACGCATGAGTCTCAAAGTTTTGGTATCTTCCGGTGAGAATTTTGGCGATATGTTAGCTCAGATGTGGAGGTGGTGAATGTCTCTTCATTCTCCAACAACGTTGAGGTTCGCAGCTCAGATATATGTCGAGAAAAATATCCTCATTCGCAGCCATGTTTTCTGATGTGTTTGTATGTACACGTGTATTGCCACATAGGCATATGCCGGCAGTGTCCTGACGCATGAGTCTCTCAGTTTAGGTTTGTTCCCGTGAGAAATTTGGCAATATTTTGGCTCAGATGTCGAGCTGGTGAGTGTCTCTTCATTCTCGAACAACGTTGAGGCTCGCAGCTCAGATATATGTCGACAAAATTATCCTCGTTCGTAGCCATGTTTTCTTATGTGTATGTATGTACACGTGTATTGCCTCATAGGCCTATGCCGGCAGTGTCCTGACGCATGGGTCTCAAAGTGTTGGTCTCTTCCGGTGAGAATTTGGGCGATGTGTTAGCTCAGATGTGGAGGTGGTGAATGTCTCTTCATTATCATACAACGTTGAGGTTCGCAGCTCAGATATATGTGGAGAACATTATCCTCATTTGCAGCCATGTTTTCTGATGTGTATGTATGTACACGTGTATTGCCACATAGGCCTATGCCGCCAGTATACTGACGCATGAGCCTCTCAGTTTGTTTGTTTTTCCCAGTGAGAAATCTGGCAATATTTTGGCTCGGATGTCGAGCTGGTGAGTGTCTCGTCATTCTCGAACAACGTTGAGGTTCGCAGCTCAGATATAAGTTCATAAAATTATCCTCATTCGCAGCCATGTTTTATTATGTTTATGCGTGTACACGTGTATTGCCGCATAGGCCTATGCCGCCAGTTTCCTGACGCATGAGTCTCAAAGTTTTGGTCTCTTTCGGTGAGAATTGTGGCGATGTGTTAGCTCAGATGTGGAGGTGGTGAATGTCTTTTTGGTCTCGAACAACGTTGAGGTTCGCAGCTCAGATATATGTCGACAAAAATATCCTCATTCGTAGCCATGTTTTCTTATGTGTATGTATGTACACGTGTATTGCCTCATAGGCCTATGCCGCCAGTGTCCTGACGCATGAGTCTCAAAGTTTTGGTCTCTTCCGGTGAGAATTTTGGCGATATGTTAGCTCAGATGTGGAGGTGGTGAATGTCTCTTCATTCTCCAACAACGTTGAGGTTCGCAGCTTAGATATATGTCGAAAAAAATATTCTCATTCGCAGGCATGTTTTCTGATGTGTTTGTATGTACACGTGTATTGCAACATAGGCATATGCCGCCAGTGTCCTGACGCGTGAGTCTCTCAGTTTAGGTTTGTTCCAGTGAGAAATTTGGCAATATTTTGGCTCAGATGTCGAGCTGGTGAGTGTCTCCTCATTCTCGAACAACGTTGAGGTTCGCAGCTCAGATATATGTCGAGAACATTATCCTCATTCGCAGCCATGTTTTCTGATGTGTATGTATGTACACGTGTATTGCCACATAGGCCTATGCCGCCAGTATCCTGACGCATGAGTCTCTCATTTTTTTTTTTTTCAGTGAGAAATTTGGCAATATTTTGGCTCGGATGTCGAGCTGGTGAGTGTCTCTATAATCTCGAACAACGTTGAGGCTCGCAGCTCAGATATATGTCGAGAAAAATATCCTCATTCGCAGCCATGTTTTCTGATGTGTATGTATGTACACGTGTATTGCCACATAGGCCTATGCCGCCAGTATCCTGACGCATGAGTCTCTCAGTTTATGTTTGTTCCCGTGAGAAATTTGGCAATATTTTGGCTCAGATGTCGAGCTGGTGAGTGCCTCTTCATTCTCGAACAACGTTGAGGTTCGCAGCTCAGATATATGTTGAGAACATTATCCTCAATCGCAGCCATGTTTTCAAGATGTGTATGTATGTACACGTGTAATGCCACATAGGCCTATGCCGCCAGTATCCTGACGCATGAGTCTCTCAGTTTGGTTTTTTTCCAGTGAGAAATTTGGCAATATTTTGGCTCGGATGTCGAGCTGGTGAGTGTCTCTTCATTCTCGAACAACGTTGAGGTTCGCAGCTCAGATACATGTCGAGAACATTATCATGTCACCAGTGTCCAGAAGCATGAGTCTCACAGTTTGTTTGTTTTTCCAGTGAGAAATTTGGCAATATTTTGGCTCGGATGTCGAGCTTGTGAGTGTCTCTTCATTCTCGAACAACGTTGAGGCTCGCAGCTCAGATATATGTCGAGAAAATTGTCCTCATTCGCAGCCATGTTTTCTTATGTGTATGGATGTACACGTGTATTGCCTCAGAGGCCTATGCCGCCAGTGTCCTGACGCATGAGTCTCAGAGTTGTGGGTTTTTCCAGTGAGAAATTTGGAAATATTTTGGCTCAGATATCGAGCTGGCGAGTGTCTCTTCATTCTCGAACAACGTTGAGGTTCGCAGCTCAGATATAACTTCATACAATTATCCTCATTCGCAGCCATGTTTTCTTATGTTTATGCGTGTACACGTGTATTGCCGCATAGGCCTATGCCGCTAGTGTCCTGACGCATGAGTCTCAAAGTTTTGGTATCTTCCGGTGAGAATTTTGGCGATATGTTAGCTCAGATGTGGAGGTGGTGAATGTCGCTTCATTCTCCAACAACGTTGAGGTTCGCAGCTCAGATATATGTCGAGAAAATTGTCCTCATTCGCAGCCATGTTTTCTGATGTGTTTGTATGTACACGTGTATTGCAACATAGGCCTATGCCGGCAGTGTCCTGACGCATGAGTCTCAAAGTGTTGGTCTCTTCCAGTGAGAATTTTGGCGATGTGTTAGCTCATATGTGGAGGTGGTGAATGTCTCTTCATTCTCGAACAACGTTGAGGTTCGCAGCTCAGATATAAGTTTATAAAATTATCCTGATTCGCAGCCATGTTTTCTTATGTTGATGCGTGTACACGTGTATTGCCGCATAGGCCTATGCCGCCAGTGTCCTGAGGCATGAGTCTCAAAGTTTTGGTCTCTTCCGGTGAGAATGTTGGCGATGTGTTAGCTCAGATGTGGAGGTGGTTTATTTTTTTTCATTCTCGAACAACGTTGAGGTTCGCAGCTCAGATATATGTCGAGAACATTATCCTCATTCGCAGCCATGTTTTCTTATGTGTATATATGTACACGTATATTGCCACATAGGCCTATGCCGCCAGTATACTGACGCATGAGTCTCAAAGTGTTGGTCTCTTCCGGTGAGAATTTTGGCGATGTGTTAGCTCATATGTGGAGGTGGTGAATGTCTCTTCATTATCGAACAACGTTGAGGTTCGCAGCTCAGATATATGTGGAGAACATTATCCTCATTCGCAGCCATGTTTTCTGATGTGTATGTATGTACACGTGTATTGCCACATAGGCCTATGCCGCCAGTATCCTGACGCATGAGTCTCTCAGTTTGGTTTTTTTCCAGTGAGAAATTTGGTAATATTTTGGCTCGGATGTCGAGCTGGTGAGTGTCTTTTCATTCTCGAACAACGTTGAGGTTCGCAGCTCAAATATAAGTTCATCAAATTATCCTCATTCGCAGCCATGTTTTCTTATGTTTATGCGTGTACACGTGTATTGCCGCATAGGCCTATGCCGCCAGTGTCCTGACGCATGAGTCTCAAAGTTTTGGTATCTTCCGGTGAGAATTTTGGCGATATGTTAGCTCAGATGTGGAGGTGGTGAATGTCTCTTCATTCTCGAACAACGTTGAGTTTCGCAGCTCATATATATGTCGAGAACATTATCCTCATTCGCAGCCATGTTTTCTGATGTGTATGTATGTACACGTGTATTGCCACATAGGCCTATGCCGCCAGTATACTGACGCATTAGCCTCTCAGTTTGTTTGTTTTTCCAGTGAGAAATCTAGCAATATTTTGGCTCGGATGTCGAGCTGGTGAGTGTCTCTTCATTCTCGAACAACGTTGAGGCTCGCAGCTCAGATATATGTCGAGAAAATTGTCCTCATTCGCAGCCATGTTTTCTTATGTGTATGGATGTACACGTGTATTGCCTCAGAGGCCTATGCCGCTAGTGTCCTGACGCATGAGTCTCAAAGTTTTGGTATCTTCCGGTGAGAATTTTGGCGATATGTTAGCTCAGATGTGGAGGTGGTGAATGTCGCTTCATTCTCCAACAACGTTGAGGTTCGCAGCTCAGAATATATGTCGAGAAAATTGTCCTCATTCGCAGCCATGTTTTCTGATGTGTTTGTATGTACACGTGTATTGCAACATAGGCCTATGCCGGCAGTGTCCTGACGCATGAGTCTCAAAGTGTTGGTCTCTTCCAGTGAGAATTTTGGCGATGTGTTAGCTCATATGTGGAGGTGGTGAATGTCTCTTCATTCTCGAACAACGTTGAGGTTCGCAGCTCAGATATAAGTTTATAAAATTATCCTGATTCGCAGCCATGTTTTCTTATGTTGATGCGTGTACACGTGTATTGCCGCATAGGCCTATGCCGCCAGTGTCCTGAGGCATGAGTCTCAAAGTTTTGGTCTCTTCCGGTGAGAATGTTGGCGATGTGTTAGCTCAGATGTGGAGGTGGTTTATTTTTTTTCATTCTCGAACAACGTTGAGGTTCGCAGCTCAGATATATGTCGAGAACATTATCCTCATTCGCAGCCATGTTTTCTTATGTGTATATATGTACACGTATATTGCCACATAGGCCTATGCCGCCAGTATACTGACGCATGAGTCTCAAAGTGTTGGTCTCTTCCGGTGAGAATTTTGGCGATGTGTTAGCTCATATGTGGAGGTGGTGAATGTCTCTTCATTATCGAACAACGTTGAGGTTCGCAGCTCAGATATATGTGGAGAACATTATCCTCATTCGCAGCCATGTTTTCTGATGTGTATGTATGTACACGTGTATTGCCACATAGGCCTATGCCGCCAGTATCCTGACGCATGAGTCTCTCAGTTTGGTTTTTTTCCAGTGAGAAATTTGGTAATATTTTGGCTCGGATGTCGAGCTGGTGAGTGTCTTTTCATTCTCGAACAACGTTGAGGTTCGCAGCTCAAATATAAGTTCATCAAATTATCCTCATTCGCAGCCATGTTTTCTTATGTTTATGCGTGTACACGTGTATTGCCGCATAGGCCTATGCCGCCAGTGTCCTGACGCATGAGTCTCAAAGTTTTGGTATCTTCCGGTGAGAATTTTGGCGATATGTTAGCTCAGATGTGGAGGTGGTGAATGTCTCTTCATTCTCGAACAACGTTGAGTTTCGCAGCTCATATATATGTCGAGAACATTATCCTCATTCGCAGCCATGTTTTCTGATGTGTATGTATGTACACGTGTATTGCCACATAGGCCTATGCCGCCAGTATACTGACGCATTAGCCTCTCAGTTTGTTTGTTTTTCCAGTGAGAAATCTAGCAATATTTTGGCTCGGATGTCGAGCTGGTGAGTGTCTCTTCATTCTCGAACAACGTTGAGGCTCGCAGCTCAGATATATGTCGAGAAAATTGTCCTCATTCGCAGCCATGTTTTCTTATGTGTATGGATGTACACGTGTATTGCCTCAGAGGCCTATGCCGCCAGTGTCCTGACGCATGAGTCTCACAGTTGTGGGTTTTTCCAGTGAGAAATTTGGAAATATTTTGGCTCAGATATCGAGCTGGCGAGTGTCTCTTCATTCTCGAACAACGTTGAGGTTCGCAGCTCAGATATAACTTCATACAATTATCCTCATTCGCAGCCATGTTTTCTTATGTTTATGCGTGTACACGTCTATTGCCGCATAGCCCTATGTCGCCAGTGTCCTGACGCATGAGTCTCAATGTTTTGGTCTCTTCCGGTGAGAATTTTGGCGATATGTTAGCTCAGATGTGGAGGTGGTGAATGTCTCTTCATTCTCCAACAACGTTGAGGTTCGCAGCTCAGATATATGTCGAGAAAAATATCCTCATTGGCAGCCATGTTTTCTGATGTGTTTGTATGTACACGTGTATTGCCACATAGGCATATGCCGCCAGTGTCCTGACGCATGAGTCTCTCAGTTTAGGTTTGTTCCAGTGAGAAATTTGGCAATATTTTGGCTCAGATGTCGAGCTGGTGATTGTCTCTTCATTCTCGAACAACGTTGAGGTTCGCAGCTCAGATATATGTCGAGAACATTATCCTCATTCGCAGCCATGTTTTCTGATGTGTATGTATGTACACGTGTATTGCCACATAGGCATATGCCGCCAGTTTCCTGACGCATGAGTCTCTCAGTTTAGCTTTGTTCCCGTGAGAAATTTGGCAATATTTTGGCTCAGATGTCGAGCTGGTGAGTGTCTCTTCATTCTCGAACGACGTTGAGGTTCGCAGCTCAGATATATGTCGAGAACATTATCCTCATTCGCAGCCATGTTTTCTGATGTGTATGTATGTACACGTGTAATGCCACATAGGCCTATGCCGCCAGTATCCTGACGCATGAGTCTCTCAGTTTGGTTTTTTTTCCAGTGAGAAATTGTGCAATATTTTGGCTCGGATGTCGAGCAGGTGAGTGTCTCTTCATTCTCGAACAACGTTGAGGCTCGCAGCTCAGATATATGTCGACAAAATTATCCTCGTTCGTAGCCATGTTTTCTTATGTGTATGTATGTACACGTGTATTGCCTCATAGGCCTATGCCGGCAGTGTCCTGACGCATGAGTCTCAAAGTGTTGGTCTCTTCCGGTGAGAATTTTGGCGATGTGTTAGCTCAGATGTGGAGGTGGTGAATGTCTCTTCATTCTCGAACAACGTTGAGGTTCGCAGCTCAGATATATGTCGAGAACATTATCCTCATTCGCAGCCATGTTTTCTGATGTGTATGTATGTACACGTGTATTGCCACATAGGCCTATGGCGCCAGTATACTGACGCATGAGACTATCAGTTTGTTTGTTTTTCCAGTGAGAAATCTGGCAATATTTTGGCTCGGATGTCGAGCTGGTGAGTGTCTCTTCATTCTCGAACAACGTTGAGGTTCGCAGCTCAGATATAAGTTCATAAAATTATCCTCATTCGCAGCCATGTTTTCTTATGTTGATGCGTGTACACGTGTATTGCCGCATAGGCCTATGCCGCCAGTGTCCTGACGCATGAGTCTCACAGTTTTGGTCTCTTCCGGTGAGAATGTTGGCGATGTGTTAGCTCAGATGTGGAGGTGGTGAATGTCTTTTTATTCTCGAACAACGTTGAGGTTCGCAGCTCGGATATATGTCGAGAACATTATCCTCATTCGCAGCCATGTTGTTTGATGTGTATGTATGTACACGTGTATTGCCACATAGGCCTATGCCGCCAGTATACTGACGCATGAGCCTCTCAGTTTGGTTTTTTTTCAGTGAGAAATATGGCAATATTTTGGCTTGGATGTCGAGCTGGTGAGTGTCTCTTTATTCTCGAACAACGTTGAGGCTCGCAGCTCAGATATATGTCGAGAAAATTGTCCTCATTCGCAGCCATGTTTTCTTATGTGTATGGATGTACACGTGTATTGCCTCAGAGGCCTATGCCGCCAGTGTCCTGACGCATGAGTCTCACAGTTGTAGTTTTTTCCAGTGAGAAATTTGGAAATATCTTGGCTCAGATGTCGAGCTGGCGAGTGTCTCTTCATTCTCGAACAACGTTGAGGTTCGCAGCTCAGATATAAGTTCATACAATTATCCTCATTCGCAGCCATGTTTTCTTATGTTTATGCGTGTACACATGTATTGCCGCATAGGCCTATGCCGCCAGTGTCCTGACGCATGAGTCTCAAAGGTTTGGTATCTTCCGCTGAGAATTTTGGCGATATGTTAGCTCAGATGTGGAGGTGGTGAATGTCTCTTCATTCTCCAACAACGTTGAGGTTCGCAGCTCAGATATATGTCGAGAAAAATATCCTCATTCGCAGCCATGTTTTCTGATGTGTTTGTATGTACACGTGTATTGCAACATAGGCATATGCCGGCAGTGTCCTGACGCATGAGTCTCTCAGTTTAGGTTTGTTCCCGTGAGAAATTTGGCAATATTTTGGCTCAGATGTCGAGCTGGTGAGTGTCTCTTCATTCTCGAACAACGTTGAGGTTCGCAGCTCAGATATATGTCGAGAACATTATCCTCAATCGCAGCCATGTTTTCAAGATGTGTATGTATGTACACGTGTAATGCCACATAGGCCTATGCCGCCAGTATCCTGACGCATGAGTCTCTCAGTTTGGGTTTTTTCCAGTGGGAAAGTTTGCAATATTTTGGCTCGGATGTCGAGCTGGTGAGTGTCTCTTCATTCTCGAACAACGTTGAGGCTCGCAGCTCAGATATATGTCGACAAAATTATCCTCGTTCGTAGCCATGTGTTCTGATGTGTATGTATGTACACGTGTATTGCCTCATAGGCCTATGCCGGCAGTGTCCTGACGCATGAGTCTCTCAGTTTGGTTTTTTTTTCATTGAGAAATCTGGCAATATTTTGGCTTGGATGTCGAGCTGGTGAGTGTCTCTTCATTCTCGAACAACGTTGAGGCTCGCAGCTCAGATATATGTCGAGAAAATTGTCCTCATTCGCAGCCATGTTTTCTTATGTGTATGGATGTACACGTGTATTGCCTCAGAGGCCTATGCCGCCAGTGTCCTGACGCATGAGTCTCACAGTTGTAGTTTTTTCAAGTGAGAAATTTGGAAATATTTTGGCTCAGATGTCGAGCTGGCGAGTGTCTCTTCATTCTCGAACAACGTTGAGGTTCGCAGCTCGGATATAAGTTCATACAATTATCCTCATTCGCAGCCATGCTTTCTTATGTTTATGCGTGTACACGTGTATTGCCGCATAGGCCTATGCCGCCAGTGTCCTGACGCATGAGTCTCAAAGTTTTGGTATCTTCCGGTGAGAATTTTGGCGATATGTTAGCTCAGATGTGGAGGTGGTGAATGTCTCTTCATTCTCCAACAACGTTGAGGTTCGCAGCTCAGATATATGTCGAGAAAAATATCCTCATTCGCAGCCATGTTTTCTGATGTGTTTGTATGTACACGTGTATTGCAACATAGGCATATGCCGGCAGTGTCCTGACGCATGAGTCTCTCAGTTTAGGTTTGTTCCCGTGAGAAATTTGGGAATATTTTGGCTCAGATGTCGAGCTGGTGAGTGTCTCTTCATTCTCGAACAACGTTGAGGTTCGCAGCTCAGATATATGTCGAGAACATTATCCTCATTCGCAGCCATGTTTTCTGATGTGTATGTATGTACACGTGTATTGCCACATAGGCCTATGCCGCCAGTATACTGACGCATGAGTCTCTCAGTTTGTTTGTTTTTCCAGTGAGAAATTTGGCAATATTTTGCCTCGGATGTCGAGCTGGTGAGTGTCTCTTCATTCTCGAACTACGTTGAGGCTCGCAGCTCAGATATATGTTGAGAACATTATCCTCATTCGCAGCCATGTTTTCTGATGTGTATGTATGTACCCGTGTATTGCCTCATAGGCCTATGCCACCAGTGTCCTGACGCATGAGTCTCACAGTTTGGGTTTTTTTCAGTGAGAAATTTGGCAATATTTTGGCTCGGATGTCGAGCTGCTGAGTGTCTCTTCATTCTCAAACAACGTTGAGGCTCGCAGTTCAGATATATGTCGAGAAAAATATCCTCATTCGCAGCCATGTTTTCTGATGTGTTTGTATGTACACGTGTATTGCCTCATAGGCCTATGCCGCCCGTGTCCTGACGTATGAGTCTCACAGTTTGGGTTTTTTCCAGTGGGAAATTTGAAAATATTTTGGCTCAGATGTCGAGCAGGCGAGGGTCTCTTCATTCTCGAACAACGTTGAGGTTTGCAGCTCAGATATAAGTTCATAACATTATCCTCATTCGCAGCCATGTTTTCGTATGTTTATGCGTGTACACGTGTATTGCCGCATAGGCCTATGCCGCCAAGGTCCTGACGCATGAGTCTCAAAGTTTTGGTCTGTTCCGGTGACATTTTGGCGATATGTTAGCTCAGATGTGGAGGTGGTGAATGTCTCTTCATTCTCGAACTACGTTGAGGTTCGCAGCTCAGATATAAGTTCATAAAATTATCCTCATTCGCAGCCATGTTTTCTTATGTGTTTGTATGTACACGTGTATTGCCACATAGGCATATGCCGCCAGTGTCCTGACGCATGAGTCTCTCAGTTTAGGTTTGTTCCAGTGAGGAATTTGGCAATATTTTGGCTCAGATTTCGAGCAGGCGAGTGTCTCTTCATTCTCGAACAACGTTGAGGTTCGCAGCTCAGATATATGTCGTGAAAATTTTCCTCATTCGCAGCCATGTTTTCTTATGTTTATGTATGTACACGTGTATTGCCAGATAGGCCTATGCCGCCAGTATCCTGACGCATGAGTCTCTCAGTTGGGTTTTTTCCAGTGAGAAATTTGGCAATATTTTGGCTCGGATGTCGAGCTGGTGAGTGTCTCTTCATTCTCGAACAGCGTTGAGGTTCGCAGCTCACATATATGTCGAGAACATTATCCTCATTCGCAGCCATGTTTTCTGATGTGTATATATGTACACGTGTATTGCCACATAGGCCTATGCCGCCTGTCACAGTTGAGGGCGATATTTTACGCCAAGTGTATGTTTGCTATAGTTTTTTCAACTACATGTTAATAAGTCTGACCTAATTACCTTATATGTACATATTATGCAAAGCAGGGTAGGGTCTTGTATTGTTCACGCCCGTGTGCACTGTGGGTAGTAACTTTGTAAGGTGTTAATTAGTATTTGAATACTGGCTCACTGGGGTGTACACAGTACATGTACATCGGGTGTTGTAAATTGAGGGGCGTTTTTGGTGGAGAGGCAGACAGGCCTGAAGTGCAATAGCACGTATACATGACCGAGCGATAGCTCCTGTACTTAGCGTAATTTTGCTAAGTTCTGTTGGTGGATCTGAATAATCCCGAGTTGGCGATAGCCCGATTTTCAGCGGTAGCTGAGGAAATATTAGTTAGCTGCTTGTCAGTGTATTTGCACCCCTTGACCGCGTTTTCAAGTAGTAGGAGCCAGTATATACTGTAAGTTTTGTTTAATTGGTTTTCTTATTCATTTAATTATATTACTTCATTTTAGTGATCAATGAATGTCATTTTTGATGTATTGCAAATCTGATTCTAAGACACGCCCCTTTGGGTGGATTGACATTGATTTCGTAATCTTTTGATTGGAAATCCTAGGATGGGTTTTTATTATTGTATTTAACATTTTCAGGGCTCCTTACTGTGGAGTTTTACAAACCACGTTCAGTCCTGATGATGTTCACTCCTAACTGATTTACATGTTGCACGTTTTGGTGGAGACCACTTCATTGCCTCGCCGCATAGCTAGGCATACGGCCATGGACATCTGCCCCTCGTAGCTGGTACCACAGCCATCACGCCGCGCCGGGGTATAACAGTGCCAGGATATGAACCGCTAGTCGGAGGCTCACCGAAAGTGAACTGTTCAATAAGTTGTGTACGATAACCCATTATTATAATACCCGAGGGTATTAATCAATGTAAAGTTTGTGTACACTACGTTTATAATCATTTTAGAGCTTGTGGAACACATGTATTTCTTTTTGTATTTTGTTCGACTTTGGTTGAATTGGATTAGATAGCCTGGTAATCCAATTGGCTATACATCTTACTCGTACCTCTTTATTTTGTTATAGTGTAGATATTGTAAATAAATATTGGTATAATTATTGTATACTTTGCTTACTTTGATTTATGTCCGCGAGTCAAAAATGATGAGACCGGGTGCACATTGCGTGTGAGAGGGTAGGGGGGACCCGGGTTTATGACACCGCCAGTATACTGACGCATGAGTCTCTCAGTTTGTTTGTTTTTCCAGTGAGAAATTTGGCAATATTTTGGCTCGGATGTTGAGCTGGTGAGTGTCTCTTCATTCTCGAACAACGTTGAGGCTCACAGCTCAGATATATGTCGAGAAAATGGTCCTCATTCGCAGCCATGTTTTCTTATGTGTATGGATGTACACGTGTATTGCCTCATAGGCCTATGCCGCCAGTGTCCTGACGCATGAGTCTCACAGTTTTGTTTTTTTCCAGTGAGAAATTTGGAAATATTTTGGCTCAGATGTCGAGCTGGCGAGTGTCTCTTCATTCTCGAACTACGTTGAGGTTCGCAGCTCAGATATAAGTTCATAAAATTATCCTCATTCGCAGCCATGTTTTCTGATGTGTTTGTATGTACACGTGTATTGCCACATAGGCATATGCCGCCAGTGTCCTGACGCATGAGTCTCTCAGTTTAGGTTTGTTCCAGTGAGTAATTTGGCAATATTTTGGCTCAGATGTCGAGCTGGTGAGTGTCCCTTCATTCTCGAACAACGTTGAGGTTCCCAGCTCAGATATATGTTGACAAAATTATTCTCATTCGTAGCCATGTTTTCTGATGTGTATGTATGTACACGTGTATTGCCTCATAGGCCTATGCCGCCAGTGTCCTGACGCATGAGTCTCAAAGTTTTGGTTTCTTCCGGTGAGAATTTTGACGATGTGTTAGCTCAGATGTGGAGGTGGTGAATGTCTCTTCATTCTCGAACAACGTTGAGGTTCGCAGCTCAGATATATGTTGAGAACATTATCCTCATTCGCAGCCATGTTTTCTGATGTGTATGTATGTACACGTGTATTGGCACATAGGCCTATGCCGCCAGTATCCTGACGCATGATTCTCTCAGTTTGTTTGTTTTTCCAATGACAAAATTAGCAATATTTTGGCTCGGATGGCGAGCTGGTGAGTGTCTCTTCATTCTCGAACAACGTTGAGGCTCGCAGCTCAGATATATGTCGAGAAAATTGTCCTCATTCGCAGCCATGTTTTCTGATGTGTTTGTATGTACACGTGTATTGCCACATAGGCATATGCCGCCAGTGTCCTGACGCATGAGTCTCTCAGTTTAGGTTTGTTCCAGTGAGAAATTTGGCAATATTTTGGCTCGGATGGCGAGCTGGTGAGTGTCTCTTCATTCTCGAACAACGTTGAGGCTCGCAGCTCAGATATATGTCGAGAAAAATATTCTCATTTGCAGCCATGTTTTCTGATGTGTTTGTATGTACACGTGTAGTGCCACATAGGCATATGCCGCCAGTGTCCTGACGCATGAGTCTCTCAGTTTAGGTTTGTTCCAGTGAGAAATTTGGCAATATTTTGGCTCAGATGTCGAGCTGTTGAGTGTCTCTTCATTCTCAAACAACGTTGAGGTTCGCAGCTCAGATATATGTCGAGAACATTATCCTCATTCGCAGCCATGTTTTCTGATGTGTATGTATGTACAAGTGTATTGCCACTTAGGCCTATGCCGCCAGTATCCTGACGCATGAGTCTCTCAGTTTGGTTTTTTTCCAGTGAGAAATTTGGCAATATTTTGGCTCGGATGTCGAGCTGGTGAGTGTCTCTTTATTCTCGAACAACGTTGAGGCTCGCAGCTCAGATATATGTTGACAAAATTATTCTCATTCGTAGCCATGTTTTCTGATGTGTATGTATGTACACGTGTATTGCCTCATAGGCCTATGCCGCCAGTGTCCTGACGCATGAGTCTCAAAGTTTTGGTCTCTTCCGGTGAGAATTTTGACGATGTGTTAGCTCAGATGTGGAGGTGGTGAATGTCTTTTCATTCTCGAACAACGTTGAGGTTCGCAGCTCAGATATATGTTGAGAACATTATCCTCATTCGCAGCCATGTTTTCTGATGTGTATGTATGTACACGTGTATTGGCACATAGGCCTATGCCGCCAGTATACTGACGCATTATTCTCTCAGTTTGTTTGTTTTTCCAATGACAAAATTGGCAATATTTTGGCTCGGATGGCGAGCTGGTGAGTGTCTCTTCATTCTCGAACAACGTTGAGGCTCGCAGCTCAGATATATGTCGAGAAAAATTTTCTCATTTGCAGCCATGTTTTCTGATGTGTTTGTATGTACACGTGTAGTGCCACATAGGCATATGCCGCCAGTGTCCTGACGCATGAGTCTCTCAGTTTAGGTTTGTTCCAGTGAGAAATTTGGCAATATTTTGGCTCAGATGTCGAGCTGTTGAGTGTCTCTTTATTCTCGAACAACGTTGAGGCTCGCAGCTCAGATATATGTTGACAAAATTATTCTCATTCGCAGCCATGTTTTCTGATGTGTATGTATGTACAAGTGTATTGCCACCTAGGCCTATGCCGCCAGTATCCTGACGCATGAGTCTCTCAGTTTGGTTTTTTTCCAGTGAGAAATTTGGCAATATTTTGGCTCGGATGTCGAGCTGGTGAGTGTCTCTTTATTCTCGAACAACGTTGAGGCTCGCAGCTCAGATATATGTCGAGAAAATTATCCTCATTCGCAGCCATGTTTTCTGATGTGTATGTATGTACACGTGTATTGCCACATAGGCCTATGCCGCCAGTATCCTGACGCATGAGTCCCTCAGTTTGGTTTTTTTCCAGTGAGAAATTTGGCAATATTTTGGCTCGGATGTCGAGCTGGTGAGTGTCTCTTTATTCTCGAACAACGTTGAGGCTCGCAGCTCAGATATATGTCGAGAAAATTGTCCTCATTCGCAGCCATGTTTTCTGATGTGTTTGTATGTACACGTGTATTGCCACATAGGCATATGCCGCCAGTGTCCTGACGCATGAGTCTCTCAGTTTAGGTTTGTTCTAGTGAGAAATTTGGCAATATTTTGGCTCAGATGTCGAGCTGGTGAGTGTCTCTTCATTCTCGAACATTGTTGAGGTTCGCAGCTCAGATATATGTTGACAAAATTATTCTCATTCGTAGCCATGTTTTCTGATGTGTATGTATGTACACGTGTATTGCCTCATAGGCCTATGCCGCCAGTGTCCTGACGCATGAGTCTCAAAGTTTTGGTCTCTTCCGGTGAGAATTTTGACGATGTGTTAGCTCAGATGTGGAGGTGGTGAATGTCTCTTCATTCTCGAACAACGTTGAGGTTCGCAGCTCAGATATATGTTGAGAACATTATCCTCCTTCGCAGCCATGTTTTCTGATGTGTATGTATGTACACGTGTATTGGCACATAGGCCTATGCCGCCAGTATACTGACGCATGATTCTCTCAGTTTGTTTGTTTTTCCAATGACAAAATTGGCAATATTTTGGCTCGGATGGCGAGCTGGTGAGTGTCTCTTCATTCTCGAACAACGTTGAGGCTCGCAGCTCAGATATATGTCGAGAACAATATTCTCATTCGCATCCATGTTTTCTGATGTGTTTGTATGTACACGTGTAGTGCCACATAGGCATATGCCGCCAGTGTCCTGACGCATGAGTCCCTCAGTTTAGGTTTGTTCCAGTGAGAAATTTGGCAATATTTTGGCTCAGATGTCGAGCTGTTGAGTGTCTCTTCATTCTCAAATAACGTTGAGGTTCGCAGCTCAGATATATGTCGAGAACATTATCCTCATTCGCAGCCATGTTTTCTGATGTGTATGTATGTACAAGTGTATTGCCACATAGGCCTATGCCGCCAGTATCCTGACGCATGAGTCTCTCAGTTTGGTTTTTTTCCAGTGAGAAATTTGGCAATATTTTGGCTCGGATGTCGAGCTGGTGAGTGTCTCTTTATTCTCGAACAACGTTGAGGCTCGCAGCTCAGATATATGTCGAGAAAATTGTTCTCATTGGCAGCCATGTTTTCTGATGTGTTTGTATGTACACGTGTATTTCCACATAGGCATATGCCGCCAGTGTCCTGACGCATGAGTCTCTCAGTTTAGGTTTGTTCCAGTGAGAAATTTGGCAATATTTTGGCTCAGATTTTCGAGCTGGTGAGTGTCTCTTCATTCTCGAACATTGTTGAGGTTCGCAGCTCAGATATATGTTGACAAAATTATTCTCATTCGTAGCCATGTTTTCCTATGTGTATGTATGTACACGTGTATTGCCTCATAGGCCTATGCCGCCAGTGTCCTGACGCACGAGTCTCAAAGTTTTGGTCTCTTCCGGTGAGAACTTTGACGATGTGTTAGCTCAGATGTGGAGGTGGTGAATGTCTCTTCATTCTCGAACAACGTTGAGGTTCGCAGCTCAGATATATGTTGAGAACATTATCCTCATTCGCAGCCATGTTTTCTGATGTGTATGTATGTACACGTGTATTGGCACATAGGCATATGCCGCCAGTATCCTGACGCATGATTCTCTCAGTTTGTTTGTTTTTCCAATGAAAAAATTGGCAATATTTTGGCTCGGATGGTGAGCTGGTGAGTGTCTCTTCATTCTCGAACAACGTTGAGGCTCGCAGCTCAGATATATGTCGAGAAAAATATTCTCATTCGCAGCCATGTTTTCTGATGTGTTTGTATGTACACGTGTAGTGCCACATAGGCCTATGCCGCCAGTGTCCTGACGCATGAGTCTCTCAGTTTAGGTTTGTTCCAGTGAAAAATTTGGCAATATTTTGGCTCAGATGTCGAGCTGTTGAGTGTCTCTTCATTCTCAAACAACGTTGAGGTTCGCAGCTCAGATATATGTCGAGAACATTATCCTCATTCGCAGCCATGTTTTCTGATGTGTATGTATGTACAAGTGTATTGCCACATAGGCCTATGCCGCCAGTATCCTGACGCATGAGTCTCTCAGTTTGGTTTTTTTTCAGTGAGAAATTTGGAAATATTTTGGCTCGGATGTCGAGCTGGTGAGTGTCTCTTCATTCTCGAACAACGTTGAGGCTCGCAGCTCAGATATATGTCGAGAAAATTATCCTCATTCGCAGCCATGTTTTCTGATGTGTATGTATGTACACGTGTATTGCCACATAGGCCTATGCCGCCAGTATCCTGACGCATGAGTCTCTCAGTTTGGTTTTTTTCCAGTGAGAAATTTGGCAATATTTTGGCTCGGATGTCGAGCTGGTGAGTGTCTCTTTATTCTCGAACAACGTTGAGGCTCGCAGCTCAGATATATGTCGAGAAAATTGTCCTCATTCGCAGCCATGTTTTCTTATGTGTATGGATGTACACGTGTATTGTCTCGTAGGCCTATGCCGTCAGTGTCCTGACGCATGAGTCTCACAGTTTTCTTTTTTTTCAGTGACAAATTGGGCAATATTTTGGCTCAGATGTCAAGCTGGCGAGTGTCTCTTCATTCTCGAACAACGTTGAGGTTCGCATCTCAGATATAAGTTCATAAAATTATCCTCATTCGCAGCCATGTTTTCTTATGTTTATGCGTGTACACGTGTATTGCCGCATAGGCTTATGTCGCCAGTGTCTAGAAGCATGAGTCTCACATTTTTTATTTTTTTTTCAGTGAGAAATTTGGCAATAATTTGGCTCTGATGTAGAGCTGGTAAGTGTCTCTCCATTCTCGAACAACGTTGAGGCTCGCAGCTCAGATATATGTCGAGAAAAATATCCTCATTCGCAGCCATGTTTTCTGATGTGTTTGTATGTACACGTGTATTGCCACATAGGCATATGCCGCCAGTGTCCTGACGCATGAGTCTCTCAGTTTAGGTTTGTTCCAGTGAGAAATTTGGCAATATTTTGGCTCAGATGTCGAGCTGGTGAGTGTCTCTTCATTCTCGAACATTGTTGAGGTTCGCAGCTCAGATATATGTTGACAAAATTATTCTCATTCGTAGCCATGTTTTCTGATGTGTATGTATGTACACGTGTATTGCCTCATAGGCCTATGCCGCCAGTGTCCTGACGCATGAGTCTCAAAGTTTTGGTCTCTTCCGGTGAGAATTTTGACGATGTGTTAGCTCAGATGTGGAGGTGGTGAATGTCTCTTCATTCTCGAACAACGTTGAGGTTCGCAGCTCAGATATATGCTGAGAACATTATCCTCATTCGCAGCCATGTTTTCTGATGTGTATGTATGTACACGTGTATTGGCACATAGGCCTATGCCGCCAGTATCCTGACGCATAATTCTCTCAGTTTGTTTGTTTTTCCAATGAAAAATTGGCAATATTTTGGCTCGGATGGCGAGCTGGTGAGTGTCTCTTCATTCTCGAACAACGTTGAGGCTCGCAGCTCAGATACATGTCGAGAACATTATCCTCATTCGCAGCCATGTTTTCTTATGTTTATGTATGTACAAATGTATTGCCACTTAGGCATATGCCGCCAGTGTCCTGACACGTGAGTCTCTCAGTTTGTTTTTTTCCAGTGAAAAAATGGCAATATTTCGGCTCGGATGTCGAGCTGGTGAGTGTCGCTTTATTCTCCAACAACGTTGAGGCTCGCAGCTCAGATATATGTCGAGAAAATTATCCTCATTCGCAGCCATGTTTTCTTATGTGTATGTATGTACACGTGTATTGTCTCATATGCCTATGCCGCCAGTGTCTTGACGCATGAGTCTCAAAGTTTTGGTCTCTTCCGGTGAGAATTTTGGCGATGGGTTAGCTCAGATGTGGAGGTGGTGAATGTCTCTTCATTCTCGATCAACGTTGAGGTTCGCAGCTCAGATATATGTCGAGAACATTATCCTCATTCGCAGCCATGTTTTCTGATGTGTATGTATGTACACGTGTATTGCCACATAGGCCTATGCCGCTAGTATCTTGACGCATGAGTCTCTCAGTTTGTTTGTTTTTCCAGTGAGAAATTTGGCAATATTTTGGCTCGGATGTCGAGCTGGTGAGTGTCTCTTCATTCTCGAACAACGTTGAGGCTCGCAGCTCAGATATATGTCGAGAAAATTGTCCTCATTCGCAGCCATGTTTTCTTATGTGTATGTATGTACACGTGTATTGTCACATAGGCATATGCCGCCAGTGTCCTGACGCATGAGTCTCTCAGTTTAGGTTTGTTTCGGTGAGAAATTTGGCAATATTTTGGCTCAGATGTCGAGCTGGTGAGTGTCTCTTCATTCTCAAACAACGTTGAGGTTTGCAGCTCAGATACATGTCGAGAACATTATCCTCAGTCGCAGCCATGTTTTCTGATGTGTATGTATGTACACGTGTATTGCCACATAGGCCCATGCCGCCAGTATCCTGACGCATGAGTCTCTCAGTTTGGTTTTTTTCCAGTGAGAAATTTGGCAATATTTTGGCTCGAATGTCGAGCTGGTGAGTCTCTCTTCATTCTCGAACAACGTTGAGAATCGCAACTCAGATATATGTCGAGAAAATTATCCTCATTCGCAGCCATGTTTTCTGATATGTATGTATGTACACGTGTATTGCCACATAAACATATGCCGCCAGTGTCCTGACACATGAGTCTCTCAGTTTTTGGTGTTTTTTCAAGTGAGAAATTTGGCAATATTTTGGCTCGGATGTCGAGCTGGTGAGTGTCTCTTCATTCTCGAACAACGTTGAGGCTCGCAGCTCAGATATATGTCGAGAAAATTATCCTCATTCGCAGCCATGTTTTCGTATGTGTATGTATGTACACGTGTATTGTCGCATAGGCCTATGACGCCAGTATCCTGACGCATGAGTCTCTAAGTTTGTTTGTTTTCCAGTGAGAAATTTGGCAATATTTTTGCTCAGATGTCGAGCTGGTGATTGTCCCTTTATTCTCAAACAACGTTGAGGCTCGCAGCTCAGATATAAGTCGAGAAAATTATCCTCATTCGCAGCCATGTTTTCTTATGTTTATGTATGTACAAATGTATTGCCACTTAGGCATATGCCGCCAGTGTCCTGACACGTGAGTCTCTCAGTTTGTTTTTTTCCAGTGAAAAAATGGCAATATTTCGGCTCGGATGTCGAGCTGGTGAGTGTCGCTTTATTCTCCAACAACGTTGAGGCTCGCAGCTCAGATATATGTCGAGAAAATTATCCTCATTCGCAGCCATGTTTTCTTATGTGTATGTATGTACACGTGTATTGTCTCATAGGCCTATGCCGCCAGTGTCTTGACGCATGAGTCTCAAAGCTTTGGTCTCTTCCGGTGAGAATTTTGGCGATGGGTTAGCTCAGATGTGGAGGTGGTGAATGTCTCTTCATTCTCGAACAACGTTGAGGTTCGCAGCTCAGATATATGTCGAGAACATTATCCTCATTCGCAGCCATGTTTTCTGATGTGTATGTATGTACACGTGTATTGCCACATAGGCCTATGCCGCTAGTATCCTGACGCATGAGTCTCTCAGTTTGTTTGTTTTTCCAGTGAGAAATTTGGCAATATTTTGGCTCGGATGTCGAGCTGGTGAGTGTCTCTTCATTCTCGAACAACGTTGAGGCTCGCAGCTCAGATATATGTCGAGAAAATTGTCCTCATTCGCAGCCATGTTTTATTATGTGTATATATGTACACGTGTATTGTCACATAGGCATATGCCGCCAGTGTCCTGACGCATGAGTCTCTCAGTTTAGGTTTGTTTCAGTGAGAAATTTGGCAATATTTTGGCTCAGATGTCGAGCTGGTGAGTGTCTCTTCATTCTCAAACAACGTTGAGGTTTGCAGCTCAGATACATGTCGAGAACATTATCCTCAGTCGCAGCCATGTTTTCTGATGTGTATGTATGTACACGTGTATTGCCACATAGGCCCATGCCGCCAGTATCCTGACGCATGAGTCTCTCAGTTTGGTTTTTTTCCAGTGAGAAATTTGGCAATAGTTTGGCTCGAATGTCGAGCTGGTGAGTCTCTCTTCATTCTCGAACAACGTTGAGAATCGCAACTCAGATATATGTCGAGAAAATTATCCTCATTCGCAGCCATGTTTTCTGATATGTATGTATGTACACGTGTATTGCCACATAAACATATGCCGCCAGTGTCCTGACACATGAGTCTCTCAGTTTTTGGTGTTTTTTCAAGTGAGAAATTTGGCAATATTTTGGCTCGGATGTCGAGCTGGTGAGTGTCTCTTCATTCTCGAACAACGTTGAGGCTCGCAGCTCAGATATATGTCGAGAAAATTATCCTCATTCGCAGCCATGTTTTCGTATGTGTATGTATGTACACGTGTATTGCCGCATAGGCCTATGCCGCCAGTATCCTGACGCATGAGTCTCTAAGTTTGTTTGTTTTCCAGTGAGAAATTTGGCAATATTTTTGCTCAGATGTCGGGCTGGTGAGTGTCCCTTCATTCTCAAACAACGTTGAGGCTCGCAGCTCAGATATAAGTCGAGAAAATTATCCTCATTCGCAGCCATGTTTTCTTATGTTTATGTATGTACAAATGTATTGCCACTTAGGCATATGCCGCCAGTGTCCTGACACGTGAGTCTCTCAGTTTGTTTTTTTTCAGTGAAAAAATGGCAATATTTCGGCTCGGATGTCGAGCTGGTGAGTGTCTCTTCATTCTCGAACAACGTTGAGGCTCGTAGCTCAGATATATGTCCAGAAAATTATTCTCATTCGCAGCCATGTTTTCTGATGTGTATGTATGTACATGTGTATCGCCACATAGGCATATGCCGCCAGTGTCCTGACGCATGAGTCTCAAAGTTTTGGTCTCTTCCGGTGAGAATTTTGGCGATATGTTAGCTCAAATGTGGAGGTGGTGAATGTATCTTCATTTTCAAACAACGTTGAGGTTCGCAGCTCCGATATAAGTTCATAAAATTATCCTCATTCGCAGCCATGTTTTCTGATGTGTTTGTATGTACACGTGTATTGCCACATAGGCATATGCCGCCAGTGTCCTGACGCATGAGTCTCTCAGTTAAGGTTTGTTCCAGTGAGAAATTTGGCAATATTTTGGCTCAGATGTCGAGCTGGTGAGTGTCTCTTCATTCTCGAACAACGTTGAGGTTCGCAGCTCAGATATATGTCGAGAACATTATCCTAATTCGCAGCCATGTTTTCTGAAGTGTATGTATGTACACGTGTATTGCCACATAGGCCTATGCCGCCAGTATCATGACGCATGAGTCTCTCAGTTTGGGTTTTTTTCCAGTGAGAAATTTGGCAATATTTTGGCTCGGATGTCGAGCTGGTGTGTGTCTCTTCATTCTCGAACAACGTTGAGGCTCGCAGCTCAGATATATGTCGACAAAATTATCCTCATTCGTAGCCATGTTTTCTTATGTGTATGTATGTACACGTGTATTGCCACATAGGTCTATGCCGCCAGTATCCTGACGCATGAGTCTCTCAGTTTGTTTGTTTTTCCAGTGACAAATTTGGCAATATTTTAGCTCGGATGTCGAGCTGGTGAGTGTCTCTTCATTTTCGAACAACGTGGAGGTTCGCAGCTCAGATATATGTCGAGAACATTATCCTCATTCGCAGCCATGTTTTCTGATGTGTATGTATGTACACGTGTATTGTCACATAGGCATATGCCGCCAGTGTCCTGACGCATGAGTCTCTCAGTTTATGTTTGTTTCAGTGAGAAATTTGGCAATGTTTTGGCTCAGATGTCGAGCTGGTGAGTGTCTCTTCATTCTCGAACAACGTTGAGGTTTGCAGCTCAGATACATGTCGAGAACATTATCCTCAGTCGCAGCCATGTTTTCTGATGTGTATGTATGTAAACGTGTATTGCCACATAGGCCCATGCCGCCAGTATCCCGACGCATGAGTCTCTCAGTTTGGTTTTTTTCCAGTGAGAAATTTGGCAATATTTTGGCTCGGATGTCGAGCTAGTGAGTCTCTCTTCATTCTCGAACAACGTTGAGAATCGCAGCTCAGATATATGTCGAGAAAATTATCCTCATTCGCAGCCATGTTTTCTGATATGTATGTATGTACACGTGTATTGCCACATAAACATATGCCGCCAGTGTCCTGACACATGAGTCTCTCAGTTTTTGGTGTTTTTTCAAGTGAGAAATTTGGCAATATTTTGGCTCGGATGTCGAGCAGGTGAGTGTCTCTTCATTCTCGAACAACGTTGAGGCTCGCAGCTCAGATATATGTCGAGAAAATTATCCTCATTCGCAGCCATGTTTTCGTATGTGTATGTATGTACACGTGTATTGCCGCATAGGCCTATGCCGCCAGTATCCTGACGCATGAGTCTCTAAGTTTGTTTGTTTTCCAGTGAGAAATTTGGCAATATTTTTGCTCAGATGTCGGGCTGGTGAGTGTCCCTTCATTCTCAAACAACGTTGAGGCTCGCAGCTCAGATATAAGTCGAGAAAATTATCCTCATTCGCAGCCATGTTTTCTTATGTTTATGTATGTACAAATGTATTGCCACTTAGGCATATGCCGCCAGTGTTCTGACACGTGAGTCTCTCAGTTTCTTTTTTTCCAGTCAAAAAATGGCAATATTTCGGCTCGGATGTCGAGCTGGTGAGTGTCTCTTCATTCTCGAACAACGTTGAGGTTCGCAGCTCAGATATATGTTGAGAACATTATCCTCATTCGCAGCCATGTTTTCTGATGTGTATTTATGTACACGTGTATTGCCTCATAGGCCTATGCCGCCAGTATCCTGACGCATGAGTCTCACAGTTTTGGTTTTTTTCACTGAGAAATTTGGAAATATTTTGTCTCAGATGTCGAGCTGGCGAGTGTTTCTTCATTCTCGAACAACGTTGAGGTTCGCAGCTCAGATATAAGTGCATAACATTATCCTCATTCGCAGCCATGTTTTCTTATGTTTATGCGTGTACACGTGTATTGCCGCATAGGCCTATGCCGCCAGTGTCCTGACGCATGAGTCTCAAAGTTTTGGTCTCTTCCGTTGAGAATTTGGGCGATATGTTAGCTCAGATGTGGAGGTGGTGAATGTCTCTTCATTATCCAACAACGTTGAGGTTCGCAGCTCAGATATATGTCGAGAAAAATATCCTCATTCGCAGTCATGTTTTCTGATGTGTATGTATGTACACGTGTATTGCCACATAGGCCTATGCCGCCAGTGTCCTGACGCATGAGTCTCAAAGTGTTGGTCTCTTCCGTTGAGAATTTGGGCGATATGTTAGCTCAGATGTGGAGGTGGTGAATGTCTCTTCATTCTCCAACAACGTTGAGGTTCGCAGCTCAGATATATGTCGAGAAAAATATCCTCATTCACAGCCATGTTTTCTGATGTGTATGTATGTACCCGTGTATTGCCACATAGGCATATGTCGCCAGTGTCCTGACGCATGAGTCTCTCAGTTTAGGTTTGTTTCAGTGAGAAATTTGGCAATAATTTGGCTCAGATGTCGAGCTGGTGAGTGTCTCTTCATTCTCGAACAACGTTGAGGTTCGCAGCTCAGATACATGTCGAGAACATTATCCTCAGTCGCAGCCATGTTTTGTGATGTGTATGTATGTACACGTGTATTGCCACATAGGCCCATGCCACTAGTATCCTGACGCATGAGTCTCTCAGTTTGGTTTTTTTCCAGTGAGAAATTTGGCAATATTTTGGCTCGGATGTCGAGCTGGTGAGTGTCTCTTCATTCTCGAACAACGTTGATAATCGCAGCTCAGATATATGTCGACAAAATTATCCTCATTCGTAGCCATGTTTTCTTATGTGTATGTATGTACATGTATATTGCCTCATAGGCCTATGCCGCCAGTGTCCTGACGCATGAGTCTCAAGGTTTTGGTCTCTTCCGGTGAGAATTTTGGCGATGTGTTAGCTCAGATGTGGAGGTGGTGAATGTCTCTTCATTCTCGAACAACGTTGAGGTTCGCAGCTCAGATATATGTCGAGAACATTATCCTCATTCGCAGCCATGTTTTCTGATGTGTATGTATGTACACGTGTATTGCCACATAGGCCTATGCCGCCAGTATACTGACGCACGAGTCTCTCAGTTTGTTTGTTTTTCCAGTGAGAAATTTGGCAATATTTTGGCTCAGATTTCGAGCTGGCGAGTGTCTCTTCATTCTCGAACTACGTTGAGGTTCGCAGCTCAGATATAAGTTCATAAAATTATCCTCATTCGCAGCCATGTTTTCTTATGTGTATGTATGTACACGTGTATCGCCACATAGGCCTATGGCGCCAGTATCCTGACGCATGAGTCTCTCAGTTTGGGGTTTTTCCAGTGAGAAATGTGGCAATATTTTGGCTCGGATGTCGAGCTGGTGAGTGTCTCTTCATTCTCGAACAACGTTGAGGTTCGCAGCTCAGATATATGTTGAGAACATTATCCTCATTCGCAGCCATGTTTTCTGATGTGTATTTATGTACACGTGTATTGCCTCATAGGCCTATGCCGCCAGTATCCTGACGCATGAGTCTCACAGTTTTGTTTTTTTCCACTGAGAAATTTGGAAATATTTTGTCTCAGATGTCGAGCTGGCGAGTGTTTCTTCATTCTCGAACAACGTTGAGGTTCGCAGCTCAGATATAAGTTCATAACATTATCCTCATTCGCAGCCATGTTTTCTTATGTTTATGCGTGTACACGTGTATTGCCGCATAGGCCTATGCCGCCAGTGTCCTGACGCATGAGTCTCAAAGTTTTGGTCTCTTCCGTTGAGAATTTGGGCGCTATGTTAGCTCAGATGTGGAGGTGGTGAATGTCTCTTCATTCTCCAACAACGTTGAGGTTCGCAGCTCAGATATATGTCGAGAAAAATATCCTCATTCGCAGCCATGTTTTCTGATGTGTATGTATGTACACGTGTATTGCCACATAGGCATATGCCGCCAGTGTCCTGACGCATGAGTCTTTCAGTTTAGGTTTGTTTCAGTGAGAAATTTGGAAATATTTTGGCTCAGATGTCGAGCTGGTGAGTGTCTCTTCATTCTCGAACAACGTTGAGGTTCGCAGCTCAGATACATGTCGAGAACATTATCCTCAGTCGCAGCCATGTTTTCTGATGTGTATGTATGTACACGTGTATTGCCACATAGGCCTATGCCGCCAGTATCCTGACGCATGAGTCTCTCAGTTTGTTTTTTTTCCAGTGAGAAATTTGGCAATATTTTGGCTCGGATGTCGAGCTGGTGAGTGTCTCTTCATTCTCGAACAACGTTGAGAATCGCAGCTCAGATATATGTCGACAAAATTATCCTCATTCGTAGCCATGTTTTCTTATGTGTATGTATGTACATGTGTATTGCCTCATAGGCCTATGCCGCCAGTGTCCTGACGCATGAGTCTCAAGGTTTTGCTCTCTTCTGGTTAGAATTTTGGCGATGTGTTAGCTCAGATGTGGAGGTGGTGAATGTCTCTTCATTCTCGAACAACGTTGAGGTTCGCAGCTCAGATATATGTCGAGAACATTATCCTCATTCGCAGCCATGTTTTCTGATGTGTATGTATGTATGTACACGTGTATTGCCACATAGGCCTATGCCGCCAGTATACTGATGCATGAGTCTCTCAGTTTGTTTGTTTTTCCAGTGAGAAATTTGGCAATATTTTGGCTCGGATGTCGAGCTGGTGAGTGTCTCTTCTTTCTCGAACAACGTTGAGGCTCGCAGCTCAGATATATGTCGAGAAAATGGTCCTCATTTGCAGCCATGTTTTCTTAGGTGTATGGATGTACACGTGTATTGCCTCATAGGCCTATGCCGCCAGTGTCCTGACGCATGAGTCTCACAGTTTTGGTTGTTTCCAGTGAGAAATTTGGAAATATTTTGGCTCAGATGTCGAGCTGGCGAGTGTCTCTTCATTATCGAACTACGTTGAGGTTCGCAGCTCAGATATAAGTTCATAAAATTATCCTCATTCGCAGCCATGTTTTCTTATGTGTATTTATGTACACGTGTATTGCCTCATAGGCCTATGCCGCCAAGTATCCTGACGCATGAGTTTCACAGTTTGGTTTTTTTCCAGTGAGAAATTTGGAAATATTTTGGCTCAGATGTCGAGCTGGCGAGTGTTTTTTCATTCTCGAACAACGTTGAGGTTCGCAGCTCAGATATATGTCGAGAACATTATCCTCATTCGCAGCCATGTTTTCTGATGTGTATGTATGTACACGTGTATTGCCACATAGGCATATGCCGCCAGTGTCCTGAAGCATGAGTCTCTCAGTTTAGGTTCGTTTCAGTGAGAAATTTGGCAATATTTTGGCTCAGATGTCGAGCTGGTGAGTGTCTCTTCATTCTCGAACAACGTTGAGGTTCGCAGCTCAGATATATGTCGAGAACATTATCCTCATTCGCAGCCATGTTTTCTGATGTGTATGTATGTACACGTGTATTGCCTCATATGCCTATGCCGCCAGTATCCTGACGCATGAGTCTCACAGTTTGTTTTTTTTTCCAGTGAGAAATTTGGCAATATTTTGGCTCGGATGTCGAGCTGGTAAGTGTCTCTTCATTCTCGAACAACGTTGAGAATCGCAGCTCAGATATATGTCGACAAAATTATCCTCATTCGTAGCCATGTTTTCTTATGTGTATGTATGTACATGTGTATTGCCTCATAGGCCTATGCCGCCAGTGTCCTGACGCATGAGTCTCAAAGTTGTGGTCTCTTCCGGTGAGAATGTTGGCGATGTGTTAGCTCAGATGTGGAGGTGGTGTATGTCTCTTAATTCTCGAACAACGTTGAGGTTCGCAGTTCAGATATATGTCGAGAACATTATCCTCATTCGCAGCCATGTTTTCTGATGTGTATGTATGTACACGTGCATTGCCACATAGGCCTATGCCGCCAGTATACTGACGCATGAGTCTCTCAGTTTAGGTTCGTTTCAGTGAGAAATTTGGCAATATTTTGGCTCAGATGTCGAGCTGGTGAGTGTCTCTTCATTCTCGAACAACGTTGAGGTTCGCAGCTCAGATATATGTCGAGAACATTATCCTCATTCGCAGCCATGTTTTCTGATGTGTATGTATGTACACGTGTATTGCCTCATAGGCCTATGCCGCCAGTATCCTGACGCATGAGTCTCACAGTTTGTTTGTTTTTCCAGTGATAAATTTGGCAATATTTTGGCTCGGATGTCGAGCTGGTGAGTGTCTCTTTATTCTGGAACAACGTTGAGGCTCGCAGCTCAGATATATGTCGAGAAAATGGTCCTCATTCGTAGCCATGTTTTCTTATGTGTATGTATGTACATGTGTATTGCCTCATAGGCCTATGCCGCCAGTGTCCTGACGCATGAGTCTCAAAGTTGTGGTCTCTTCCGGTGAGAATTTTGGCGATGTGTTAGCTCAGATGTGGAGGTGGTGAATGTCTCTTCATTCTCGAACAACGTTGAGGTTCGCAGTTCAGATATATGTCGAGAACATTATCCTCATTCGCAGCCATGTTTTCTGATGTGTATGTATGTACACGTGCATTGCCACATAGGCCTATGCCGCCAGTATACTGACGCATGAGTCTCTCAGTTTAGGTTCGTTTCAGTGAGAAATTTGGCAATATTTTGGCTCAGATGTCGAGCTGGTGAGTGTCTCTTCATTCTCGAACAACGTTGAGGTTCGCAGCTCAGATATATGTCGAGAACATTATCCTCATTCGCAGCCATGTTTTCTGATGTGTATGTATGTACACGTGTATTGCCTCATAGGCCTATGCCGCCAGTATCCTGACGCATGAGTCTCACAGTTTAGGTTTTTTTCAGTGAGAAAATTGGCAATATTTTGGCTCGGATGTCGAGCTGGTGAGTGTCTCTTCATTCTCGAACAACGTTGAGAATCGCAGCTCAGATATGTGTCGACAAAATTATCCTCATTCGTAGCCATGTTTTCTTATGTGTATGTATGTACATGTGTATTGCCTCATAGGCCTATGCCGCCAGTGTCCTGACGCATGAGTCTCAAAGTTGTGGTCTCTTCCGGTGAGAATTTTGGCGATGTGTTAGCTCAGATGTGGAGGTGGTGAATGTCTCTTCATTCTCGAACAACGTTGAGGTTCGCAGCTCAGATATATGTCGAGAACATTATCCTCATTCGCAGCCATGTTTTCTGATGTGTATGTATGTATGTACACGTGTATTGCCACATAGGCCTATGCCGCCAGTATACTGATGCATGAGTCTCTCAGTTTGTTTGTTTTTCCAGTGAGAAATTTGGCAATATTTTGGCTCGGATGTCGAGCTGGTGAGTGTCTCTTCTTTCTCGAACAACGTTGAGGCTCGCAGCTCAGATATATGTCGAGAAAATGGTCCTCATTTGCAGCCATGTTTTCTTAGGTGTATGGATGTACACGTGTATTGCCTCATAGGCCTATGCCGCCAGTGTCCTCACGCATGAGTCTCACAGTTTTGGTTGTTTCCAGTGAGAAATTTGGAAATATTTTGGCTCAGATGTCGAGCTGGCGAGTGTCTCTTCATTATCGAACTACGTTGAGGTTCGCAGCTCAGATATAAGTTCATAAAATTATCCTCATTCGCAGCCATGTTTTCTTATGTGTATTTATGTACACGTGTATTGCCTCATAGGCCTATGCCGCCAGTATCCTGACGCATGAGTTTCACAGTTTGGTTTTTTTCCAGTGAGAAATTTGGAAATATTTTGGCTCAGATGTCGAGCTGGCGAGTGTTTTTTCATTCTCGAACAACGTTGAGGTTCGCAGCTCAGATATATGTCGAGAACATTATCCTCATTCGCAGCCATGTTTTCTGATGTGTATGTATGTACACGTGTATTGCCACATAGGCATATGCCGCCAGTGTCCTGACGCATGAGTCTCTCAGTTTAGGTTCGTTTCAGTGAGAAATTTGGCAATATTTTGGCTCAGATGTCGAGCTGGTGAGTGTCTCTTCATTCTCGAACAACGTTGAGGTTCGCAGCTCAGATATATGTCGAGAACATTATCCTCATTCGCAGCCATGTTTTCTGATGTGTATGTATGTACACGTGTATTGCCTCATATGCCTATGCCGCCAGTATCCTGACGCATGAGTCTCACAGTTTGGTTTTTTTCCAGTGAGAAATTTGGCAATATTTTGGCTCGGATGTCGAGCTGGTAAGTGTCTCTTCATTCTCGAACAACGTTGAGAATCGCAGCTCAGATATATGTCGACAAAATTATCCTCATTCGTAGCCATGTTTTCTTATGTGTATGTATGTACATGTGTATTGCCTCATAGGCCTATGCCGCCAGTGTCCTGACGCATGAGTCTCAAAGTTGTGGTCTCTTCCGGTGAGAATTTTGGCGATGTGTTAGCTCAGATGTGGAGGTGGTGAATGTCTCTTCATTCTCGAACAACGTTGAGGTTCGCAGTTCAGATATATGTCGAGAACATTATCCTCATTCGCAGCCATGTTTTCTGATGTGTATGTATGTACACGTGCATTGCCACATAGGCCTATGCCGCCAGTATACTGACGCATGAGTCTCTCAGTTTAGGTTCGTTTCAGTGAGAAATTTGGCAATATTTTGGCTCAGATGTCGAGCTGGTGAGTGTCTCTTCATTCTCGAACAACGTTGAGGTTCGCAGCTCAGATATATGTCGAGAACATTATCCTCATTCGCAGCCATGTTTTCTGATGTGTATGTATGTACACGTGTATTGCCTCATAGGCCTATGCCGCCAGTATCCTGACGCATGAGTCTCACAGTTTGTTTGTTTTTCCAGTGATAAATTTGGCAATATTTTGGCTCGGATGTCGAGCTGGTGAGTGTCTCTTTATTCTGGAACAACGTTGAGGCTCGCAGCTCAGATATATGTCGAGAAAATGGTCCTCATTCGTAGCCATGTTTTCTTATGTGTATGTATGTACATGTGTATTGCCTCATAGGCCTATGCCGCCAGTGTCCTGACGCATGAGTCTCAAAGTTGTGGTCTCTTCCGGTGAGAATTTTGGCGATGTGTTAGCTCAGATGTGGAGGTGGTGAATGTCTCTTCATTCTCGAACAACGTTGAGGTTCGCAGTTCAGATATATGTCGAGAACATTATCCTCATTCGCAGCCATGTTTTCTGATGTGTATGTATGTACACGTGCATTGCCACATAGGCCTATGCCGCCAGTATACTGACGCATGAGTCTCTCAGTTTAGGTTCGTTTCAGTGAGAAATTTGGCAATATTTTGGCTCAGATGTCGAGCTGGTGAGTGTCTCTTCATTCTCGAACAACGTTGAGGTTCGCAGCTCAGATATATGTCGAGAACATTATCCTCATTCGCAGCCATGTTTTCTGATGTGTATGTATGTACACGTGTATTGCCACATAGGCATATGCCGCCAGTGTCCTGACGCATGAGTCTCTCAGTTTAGGTTCGTTTCAGTGAGAAATTTGGCAATATTTTGGCTCAGATGTCGAGCTGGTGAGTGTCTCTTCATTCTCGAACAACGTTGAGGTTCGCAGCTCAGATATATGTCGAGAACATTATCCTCATTCGCAGCCATGTTTTCTGATGTGTATGTATGTACACGTGTATTGCCTCATATGCCTATGCCGCCAGTATCCTGACGCATGAGTCTCACAGTTTGGTTTTTTTCCAGTGAGAAATTTGGCAATATTTTGGCTCGGATGTCGAGCTGGTAAGTGTCTCTTCATTCTCGAACAACGTTGAGAATCGCAGCTCAGATATATGTCGACAAAATTATCCTCATTCGTAGCCATGTTTTCTTATGTGTATGTATGTACATGTGTATTGCCTCATAGGCCTATGCCGCCAGTGTCCTGACGCATGAGTCTCAAAGTTGTGGTCTCTTCCGGTGAGAATTTTGGCGATGTGTTAGCTCAGATGTGGAGGTGGTGAATGTCTCTTCATTCTCGAACAACGTTGAGGTTCGCAGTTCAGATATATGTCGAGAACATTATCCTCATTCGCAGCCATGTTTTCTGATGTGTATGTATGTACACGTGCATTGCCACATAGGCCTATGCCGCCAGTATACTGACGCATGAGTCTCTCAGTTTAGGTTCGTTTCAGTGAGAAATTTGGCAATATTTTGGCTCAGATGTCGAGCTGGTGAGTGTCTCTTCATTCTCGAACAACGTTGAGGTTCGCAGCTCAGATATATGTCGAGAACATTATCCTCATTCGCAGCCATGTTTTCTGATGTGTATGTATGTACACGTGTATTGCCTCATAGGCCTATGCCGCCAGTATCCTGACGCATGAGTCTCACAGTTTGTTTGTTTTTCCAGTGATAAATTTGGCAATATTTTGGCTCGGATGTCGAGCTGGTGAGTGTCTCTTTATTCTGGAACAACGTTGAGGCTCGCAGCTCAGATATATGTCGAGAAAATGGTCCTCATTCGTAGCCATGTTTTCTTATGTGTATGTATGTACATGTGTATTGCCTCATAGGCCTATGCCGCCAGTGTCCTGACGCATGAGTCTCAAAGTTGTGGTCTCTTCCGGTGAGAATTTTGGCGATGTGTTAGCTCAGATGTGGAGGTGGTGAATGTCTCTTCATTCTCGAACAACGTTGAGGTTCGCAGTTCAGATATATGTCGAGAACATTATCCTCATTCGCAGCCATGTTTTCTGATGTGTATGTATGTACACGTGCATTGCCACATAGGCCTATGCCGCCAGTATACTGACGCATGAGTCTCTCAGTTTAGGTTCGTTTCAGTGAGAAATTTGGCAATATTTTGGCTCAGATGTCGAGCTGGTGAGTGTCTCTTCATTCTCGAACAACGTTGAGGTTCGCAGCTCAGATATATGTCGAGAACATTATCCTCATTCGCAGCCATGTTTTCTGATGTGTATGTATGTACACGTGTATTGCCTCATAGGCCTATGCCGCCAGTATCCTGACGCATGAGTCTCACAGTTTAGGTTTTTTTCAGTGAGAAAATTGGCAATATTTTGGCTCGGATGTCGAGCTGGTGAGTGTCTCTTCATTCTCGAACAACGTTGAGAATCGCAGCTCAGATATATGTCGACAAAATTATCCTCATTCGTAGCCATGTTTTCTTATGTGTATGTATGTACATGTGTATTGCCTCATAGGCCTATGCCGCCAGTGTCCTGACGCATGAGTCTCAAAGTTGTGGTCTCTTCCGGTGAGAATTTTGGCGATGTGTTAGCTCAGATGTGGAGGTGGTGAATGTCTCTTCATTCTCGAACAACGTTGAGGTTCGCAGTTCAGATATATGTCGAGAACATTATCCTCATTCGCAGCCATGTTTTCTGATGTGTATGTATGTACACGTGTATTGCCACATAGGCCTATGCCGCCAGTATACTGACGCATGAGTCTCTCAGTTTGTTTGTTTTTCCAGTGATAAATTTGGCAATATTTTGGCTCGGATGTCGAGCTGGTGAGTGTCTCTTTATTCTGGAACAACGTTGAGGCTCGCAGCTCAGATATATGTCGAGAAAATGGTCCTCATTCGCAGCCATGTTTTCTTATGTGTATGGATGTACACGTGTATTGCCTCATAGGCCTATGCCGCCAGTGTCCTGACGCATGAGTCTCACAGTTTTGTTTTTTTCCAGTGAGAAATTTGGAAATATTTTGGTTCAGATGTCGAGCTGGCGAGTGTCTCTTCATTCTCGAACTACGTTGAGGTTCGCAGCTCAGATATAAGTTCATAAAATTATCCTCATTCGCAGCCATGTTTTCTTATGTGTATGCATGTACACGTGTATTGCCAAATAGGCCTATGGCGCCAGTATCCTGACGCATGAGTCTCTCAGTTTGGGATTTTTCTAGTGAGAAATGTGGCAATATTTTGGCTCGGATGTCGAGCTGGTGAGTGTCTCTTCATTCTTGAACAACGTTGAGGCTCGCAGCTCCGATATAAGTTAATAAAATTATCCTCATTCGCAGCCATGTTTTCTGATGTGTTTTTATGTACACGTGTATTGCCACATAGGCATATGCCGCCAGTGTCCTGACGCATGAGTCTCTCAGTTTAGGTTCGTTCCAGTGAGAAATTTGGCAATATTTTGGCTCAGATGTCGAGCTGGTGAGTGTCTCTTCATTCTCGAACAACGTTGAGGTTCGCAGCTCAGATATATGTCGAGAACATTATCCTCATTCGCAGCCATGTTTTCTGATGTGTATGTATGTACACGTGTATTGCCACATAGGCATATGCCGCCAGTGTCCTGACGCATGAGTCTCTCAGTTTAGGTTTGTTTCAGTGAGAAATTTGGCAATATTTTGGCTCAGATGTCGAGCTGGTGAGTGTCTCTTCATTCTCGAACAACGTTGAGGTTCGCAGCTCAGATATATGTCGAGAACATTATCCTCATTCGCAGCCATGTTTTCTGATGTGTATGTATGTACACGTGTATTGCCACATAGGCATATGCCGCCAGTGTCCTGACGCATGAGTCTCTCAGTTTAGGTTCGTTTCAGTGAGAAATTTGGCAATATTTTGGCTCAGATGTCGAGCTGGTGAGTGTCTCTTCATTCTCGAACAACGTTGAGGTTCGCAGCTCAGATATATGTCGACAAAATTATCCTCATTCGTAGCCATGTTTTCTTATGTGTATGTATGTACATGTGTATTGCCTCATAGGCCTATGCCGCCAGTGTCCTGACGCATGAGTCTCAAAGTTGTGGTCTCTTCCGGTGAGAATTTTGGCGATGTGTTAGCTCAGATGTGGAGGTGGTGAATGTCTCTTCATTCTCGAACAACGTTGAGGTTCGCAGTTCAGATATATGTCGAGAACATTATCCTCATTCGCAGCCATGTTTTCTGATGTGTATGTATGTACACGTGCATTGCCACATAGGCCTATTCCGCCAGTATACTGACGCATGAGTCTCTCAGTTTAGGTTCGTTTCAGTGAGAAATTTGGCAATATTTTGGCTCAGATGTCGAGCTGGTGAGTGTCTCTTCATTCTCGAACAACGTTGAGGTTCGCAGCTCAGATATGTGTCGAGAACATTATCCTCATTCGCAGCCATGTTTTCTGATGTGTATGTATGTACACGTGTATTGCCTCATAGGCCTATGCCGCCAGTATCCTGACGCATGAGTCTCACAGTTTGTTTGTTTTTCCAGTGATAAATTTGGCAATATTTTGGCTCGGATGTCGAGCTGGTGAGTGTCTCTTTATTCTGGAACAACGTTGAGGCTCGCAGCTCAGATATATGTCGAGAAAATGGTCCTCATTCGTAGCCATGTTTTCTTATGTGTATGTATGTACATGTGTATTGCCTCATAGGCCTATGCCGCCAGTGTCCTGACGCATGAGTCTCAAAGTTGTGGTCTCTTCCGGTGAGAATTTTGGCGATGTGTTAGCTCAGATGTGGAGGTGGTGAATGTCTCTTCATTCTCGAACAAAGTTGAGGTTCGCAGTTCAGATATATGTCGAGAACATTATCCTCATTCGCAGCCATGTTTTCTGATGTGTATGTATTTACACGTGCATTGCCACATAGGCCTATGCCGCCAGTATACTGACGCATGAGTCTCTCAGTTTAGGTTCGTTTCAGTGAGAAATTTGGCAATATTTTGGCTCAGATGTCGAGCTGGTGAGTGTCTCTTCATTCTCGAACAACGTTGAGGTTCGCAGCTCAGATATATGTCGAGAACATTATCCTCATTCGCAGCCATGTTTTCTGATGTGTATGTATGTACACGTGTATTGCCTCATAGGCCTATGCCGCCAGTATCCTGACGCATGAGTCTCACAGTTTAGGTTTTTTTCAGTGAGAAAATTGGAAATATTTTGGCTCGGATGTCGAGCTGGTGAGTGTCTCTTCATTCTCGAACAACGTTGAGAATCGCAGCTCAGATATATGTCGACAAAATTATCCTCATTCGTAGCCATGTTTTCTTATGTGTATGTATGTACATGTGTATTGCCTCATAGGCCTATGCCGCCAGTGTCCTGACGCATGAGTCTCAAAGTTGTGGTCTCTTCCGGTGAGAATTTTGGCGATGTGTTAGCTCAGATGTGGAGGTGGTGAATGTCTCTTCATTCTCGAACAACGTTGAGGTTCGCAGTTCAGATATATGTCGAGAACATTATCCTCATTCGCAGCCATGTTTTCTGATGTGTATGTATGTACACGTGTATTGCCACATAGGCCTATGCCGCCAGTATACTGACGCATGAGTCTCTCAGTTTGTTTGTTTTTCCAGTGATAAATTTGGCAATATTTTGGCTCGGATGTCGAGCTGGTGAGTGTCTCTTTATTCTGGAACAACGTTGAGGCTCGCAGCTCAGATATATGTCGAGAAAATGGTCCTCATTCGCAGCCATGTTTTCTTATGTGTATGGATGTACACGTGTATTGCCTCATAGGCCTATGCCGCCAGTGTCCTGACGCATGAGTCTCACAGTTTTGCTTTTTTCCAGTGAGAAATTTGGAAATATTTTGGTTCAGATGTCGAGCTGGCGAGTGTCTCTTCATTCTCGAACTACGTTGAGGTTCGCAGCTCAGATATAAGTTCATAAAATTATCCTCATTCGCAGCCATGTTTTCTTATGTGTATGCATGTACACGTGTATTGCCAAATAGGCCTATGGCGCCAGTATCCTGACGCATGAGTCTCTCAGTTTGGGATTTTTCTAGTGAGAAATGTGGCAATATTTTGGCTCGGATGTCGAGCTGGTGAGTGTCTCTTCATTCTTGAACAACGTTGAGGCTCGCAGCTCAGATATAAGTTCATAAAATTATCCTCATTCGCAGCCATGTTTTCTGATGTGTTTTTATGTACACGTGTATTGCCACATAGGCATATGCCGCCAGTGTCCTGACGCATGAGTCTCTCAGTTTAGGTTTGTTCCAGTGAGATATTTGGCAATATTTTGGCTCAGATGTCGAGCTGGTGAGTGTCTCTTCATTCTCGAACAACGTTGAGGTTCGCAGTTCAGATATATGTCGAGAACATTATCCTCATTCGCAGCCATGTTTTCTGATGTGTATGTATTTACACGTGCATTGCCACATAGGCCTATGCCGCCAGTATACTGACGCATGAGTCTCTCAGTTTAGGTTCGTTTCAGTGAGAAATTTGGCAATATTTTGGCTCAGATGTCGAGCTGGTGAGTGTCTCTTCATTCTCGAACAACGTTGAGGTTCGCAGCTCAGATATATGTCGAGAACATTATCCTCATTCGCAGCCATGTTTTCTGATGTGTATGTATGTACACGTGTATTGCCTCATAGGCCTATGCCGCCAGTATCCTGACGCATGAGTCTCACAGTTTAGGTTTTTTTCAGTGAGAAAATTGGCAATATTTTGGCTCGGATGTCGAGCTGGTGAGTGTCTCTTCATTCTCGAACAACGTTGAGAATCGCAGCTCAGATATATGTCGACAAAATTATCCTCATTCGTAGCCATGTTTTCTTATGTGTATGTATGTACATGTGTATTGCCTCATAGGCCTATGCCGCCAGTGTCCTGACGCATGAGTCTCAAAGTTGTGGTCTCTTCCGGTGAGAATTTTGGCGATGTGTTAGCTCAGATGTGGATGTGGTGAATGTCTCTTCATTCTCGAACAACGTTGAGGTTCGCAGTTCAGATATATGTCGAGAACATTATCCTCATTCGCAGCCATGTTTTCTGATGTGTATGTATGTACACGTGTATTGCCACATAGGCCTATGCCGCCAGTATACTGACGCATGAGTCTCTCAGTTTGTTTGTTTTTCCAGTGATAAATTTGGCAATATTTTGGCTCGGATGTCGAGCTGGTGAGTGTCTCTTTATTCTGGAACAACGTTGAGGCTCGCAGCTCAGATATATGTCGAGAAAATGGTCCTCATTCGCAGCCATGTTTTCTTATGTGTATGGATGTACACGTGTATTGCCTCATAGGCCTATGCCGCCAGTGTCCTGACGCATGAGTCTCACAGTTTTGTTTGTTTCCAGTGAGAAATTTGGAAATATTTTGGTTCAGATGTCGAGCTGGCGAGTGTCTCTTCATTCTCGAACTACGTTGAGGTTCGCAGCTCAGATATAAGTTCATAAAATTATCCTCATTCGCAGCCATGTTTTCTTATGTGTATGCATGTACACGTGTATTGCCAAATAGGCCTATGGCGCCAGTATCCTGACGCATGAGTCTCTCAGTTTGGGATTTTTCTAGTGAGAAATGTGGCAATATTTTGGCTCGGATGTCGAGCTGGTGAGTGTCTCTTCATTCTTGAACAACGTTGAGGCTCGCAGCTCAGATATAAGTTCATAAAATTATCCTCATTCGCAGCCATGTTTTCTGATGTGTTTTTATGTACACGTGTATTGCCACATAGGCATATGCCGCCAGTGTCCTGACGCATGAGTCTCTCAGTTTAGGTTTGTTCCAGTGAGATATTTGGCAATATTTTGGCTCAGATGTCGAGCTGGTGAGTGTCTCTTCATTCTCGAACAACGTTGAGGTTCGCAGCTCAGATATATTTCGAGAACATTATCCTCATTCGCAGCCATGTTTTCTGATGTGTATGTATGTACACGTGTATTGCCACATAGGCATATGCCGCCAGTGTCCTGACGCATGAGTCTCTCAGTTTAGGTTTGTTTCAGTGAAAAATTTGGCAATATTTTGGCTCAGATGTCGAGCTGGTGAGTGTCTCTTCATTATCGAACAACGTTGAGGTTCGCAGCTCAGATATATGTCGAGAACATTATCCTCATTCGCAGCCATGTTTTCTGATGTGTATGTATGTACACGTGTATTGCCACATAGGCATATGCCGCCAGTGTCCTGACGCATGAGTCTCTCAGTTTAGGTTCGTTTCAGTGAGAAATTTGGCAATATTTTGGCTCAGATGTCGAGCTGGTGAGTGTCTCTTCATTCTCGAACAACGTTGAGGTTCGCAGCTCAGATATATGTCGAGAACATTATCCTCATTCGCAGCCATGTTTTCTGATGTGTACGTATGTACACGTGTATTGCCTCATATGCCTATGCCGCCAGTATCCTGACGCATGAGTCTCACATTTTTTTTTTCCGGTGAGAAATTTGGCAATATTTTGGCTCGGATGTCGAGCTGGTAAGTGTCTCTTCATTCTCGAACAACGTTGAGAATCGCAGCTCAGATATATGTCGACAAAATTATCCTCATTCGTAGCCATGTTTTCTTATGTGTATGTATGTACATGTGTATTGCCTCATAGGCCTATGCCGCCAGTGTCGTGACGCATGAGTCTCAAAGTTGTGGTCTCTTCCGGTGAGAATTTTGGCGATGTGTTAGCTCAGATGTGGAGGTGGTGAATGTCTCTTTATTCTCGAACAACGTTGAGGTTCGAAGTTTAGATATATGTCGAGAACATTATCCTCATTCGCAGCCATGTTTTCTGATGTGTATGTATGTACACGTGCATTGCCACATAGGCCTATGCAGCCAGTATACTGACGCATGAGTCTCTCAGTTTGTTTGTTTTTCCAGTGAGAAATTTGGCAATATTTTGGCTCGGATGTCGAGCTGGTGAGTGTCTCTTTATTCTGGAACAACGTTGAGGCTCGCAGCTCAGATTTATGTCGAGAAAATGGTCCTCATTCGCAGACATGCTTTCTTATGTGTATGGATGTACACGTGCATTGCCACATAGGCCTATGCCGCCAGTATACTGACGCATGAGTCTCTCAGTTTAGGTTCGTTTCAGTGAGATATTTGGCAATATTTTGGCTCAGATGTCGAGCTGGTGAGTGTCTCTTCATTCTCGAACAACGTTGAGGTTCGCAGTTCAGATATATGTCGAGAACATTATCCTCATTCGCAGCCATGTTTTCTGATGTGTATGTATTTACACGTGCATTGCCACATAGGCCTATGCCGCCAGTATACTGACGCATGAGTCTCTCAGTTTAGGTTCGTTTCAGTGAGAAATTTGGCAATATTTTGGCTCAGATGTCGAGCTGGTGAGTGTCTCTTCATTCTCGAACAACGTTGAGGTTCGCAGCTCAGATATATGTCGAGAACATTATCCTCATTCGCAGCCATGTTTTCTGATGTGTATGTATGTACACGTGTATTGCCTCATAGGCCTATGCCGCCAGTATCCTGACGCATGAGTCTCACAGTTTAGGTTTTTTTCAGTGAGAAAATTGGCAATATTTTGGCTCGGATGTCGAGCTGGTGAGTGTCTCTTCATTCTCGAACAACGTTGAGAATCGCAGCTCAGATATATGTCGACAAAATTATCCTCATTCGTAGCCATGTTTTCTTATGTGTATGTATGTACATGTGTATTGCCTCATAGGCCTATGCCGCCAGTGTCCTGACGCATGAGTCTCAAAGTTGTGGTCTCTTCCGGTGAGAATTTTGGCGATGTGTTAGCTCAGATGTGGAGGTGGTGAATGTCTCTTCATTCTCGAACAACGTTGAGGTTCGCAGTTCAGATATATGTCGAGAACATTATCCTCATTCGCAGCCATGTTTTCTGATGTGTATGTATGTACACGTGTATTGCCACATAGGCCTATGCCGCCAGTATACTGACGCATGAGTCTCTCAGTTTGTTTGTTTTTCCAGTGATAAATTTGGCAATATTTTGGCTCGGATGTCGAGCTGGTGAGTGTCTCTTTATTCTGGAACAACGTTGAGGCTCGCAGCTCAGATATATGTCGAGAAAATGGTCCTCATTCGCAGCCATGTTTTCTTATGTGTATGGATGTACACGTGTATTGCCACATAGGCCTATGCCGCCAGTGTCCTGACGCATGAGTCTCACAGTTTTGTTTTTTTCCAGTGAGAAATTTGGAAATATTTTGGTTCAGATGTCGAGCTGGCGAGTGTCTCTTCATTCTCGAACTACGTTGAGGTTCGCAGCTCAGATATAAGTTCATAAAATTATCCTCATTCGCAGCCATGTTTTCTTATGTGTATGCATGTACACGTGTATTGCCAAATAGGCCTATGGCGCCAGTATCCTGACGCATGAGTCTCTCAGTTTGGGATTTTTCTAGTGAGAAATGTGGCAATATTTTGGCTCGGATGTCGAGCTGGTGAGTGTCTCTTCATTCTTGAACAACGTTGAGGCTCGCAGCTCAGATATAAGTTCATAAAATTATCCTCATTCGCAGCCATGTTTTCTGATGTGTTTTTATGTACACGTGTATTGCCACATAGGCATATGCCGCCAGTGTCCTGACGCATGAGTCTCTCAGTTTAGGTTTGTTCCAGTGAGATATTTGGCAATATTTTGGCTCAGATGTCGAGCTGGTGAGTGTCTCTTCATTCTCGAACAACGTTGAGGTTCGCAGCTCAGATATATTTCGAGAACATTATCCTCATTTGCAGCCATGTTTTCTGATGTGTATGTATGTACACGTGTATTGCCACATAGGCATATGCCGCCAGTGTCCTGACGCATGAGTCTCTCAGTTTAGGTTTGTTTCAGTGAGAAATTTGGCAACATTTTGGCTCAGATGTCGAGCTGGTGAGTGTCTCTTCATTCTCGAACAACGTTGAGGTTCGCAGCTCAGATATATGTCGAGAACATTATCCTCATTCGCAGCCATGTTTTCTGATGTGTATGTATGTACACGTGTATTGCCACATAGGCATATGCCGCCAGTGTCCTGACGCATGAGTCTCTCAGTTTAGGTTCGTTTCAGTGAGAAATTTGGCAATATTTTGGCTCAGATGTCGAGCTGGTGAGTGTCTCTTCATTCTCGAACAACGTTGAGGTTCGCAGCTCAGATATATGTCGAGAACATTATCCTCATTCGCAGCCATGTTTTCTGATGTGTATGTATGTACACGTGTATTGCCTCATATGCCTATGCTGCCAGTATCCTGACGCATGAGTCTCACATTTTTTTTTTCCGGTGAGAAATTTGGCAATATTTTGGCTCGGATGTCGAGCTGGTAAGTGTCTCTTCATTCTCGAACAACGTTGAGAATCGCAGCTCAGATATATGTCGACAAAATTATCCTCATTCGTAGCCATGTTTTCTTATGTGTATGTATGTACATGTGTATTGCCTCATAGGCCTATGCCGCCAGTGTCCTGACGCATGAGTCTCAAAGTTGTGGTCTCTTCCGGTGAGAATTTTGGCGATGTGTTAGCTCAGATGTGGAGGTGGTGAATGTCTCTTTATTCTCGAACAACGTTGAGGTTCGAAGTTTAGATATATGTCGAGAACATTATCCTCATTCGCAGCCATGTTTTCTGATGTGTATGTATGTACACGTGCATTGCCACATAGGCCTATGCAGCCAGTATACTGACGCATGAGTCTCTCAGTTTGTTTGTTTTTCCAGTGAGAAATTTGGCAATATTTTGGCTCGGATGTCGAGCTGGTGAGTGTCTCTTTATTCTGGAACAACGTTGAGGCTCGCAGCTCAGATATATGTCGAGAAAATGGTCCTCATTCGCAGCCATGCTTTCTTATGTGTATGGATGTACACGTGTATTGCCTCATAGGCCTATGCCGCCAGTGTCCTGACGCATGAGTCTCACATTTTTTGTTTTTTTCCAGTGAGAAATTTGGAAATATTTTGGTTCAGATGTCGAGCTGGCGAGTGTCTCTTCATTCTCGAACTACGTTGAGGTTCGCAGCTCAGATATAAGTTCATAAAATTATCCTCATTCGCAGCCATGTTTTTTTATGTGTATGCATGTACACGTGTATTGCCTCATAGGCCTATGCCGCCAGTGTCCTGACGCATGAGTCTCAAAGTTGTGGTCTCTTCCGGTGAGAATTTTGGCGATGTGTTAGCTCAGATGTGGAGGTGGTGAATGTCTCTTCATTCTCGAACAACGTTGAGGTTCGCAGTTCAGATATATGTCGAGAACATTATCCTCATTCGCAGCCATGTTTTCTGATGTGTATGTATGTACACGTGCATTGCCACATAGGCCTATGCCGCCAGTATACTGACGCATGAGTCTCTCAGTTTAGGTTCGTTTCAGTGAGAAATTTGGCAATATTTTGGCTCAGATGTCGAGCTGGTGAGAGTCTCTTCATTCTCGAACAACGTTGAGGTTCGCAGCTCAGATATATGTCGAGAACATTGTCCTCATTCGCAGCCATGTTTTCTGATGTGTATGTATGTACACGTGTATTGCCTCATAGGCCTATGCCGCCAGTATCCTGACGCATGAGTCTCACAGTTTGGTTTTTTTTCAGTCAGAAAATTTGCAATATTTTGGCTCGGATGTCGAGCTGGTGAGTGTCTCTTCATTCTCGAACAACGTTGAGAATCGCAGCTCAGATATATGTCGACAAAATTATCCTCATTCGTAGCCATGTTTTCTTATGTGTATGTATGTACATGTGTATTGCCTCATAGGCCTATGCCGCCAGTGTCCTGACGCATGAGTCTCAAAGTTGTGGTCTCTTCCGGTGAGAATTTTGGCGATGTGTTAGCTCAGATGTGGAGGTGGTGAATGTCTCTTCATTCTCGAACAACGTTGAGGTTCGCAGTTCAGATATATGTCGAGAACATTATCCTCATTCGCAGCCATGTTTTCTGATGTGTATGTATGTACACGTGTATTGCCACATAGGCCTATGCCGCCAGTATACTGACGCATGAGTCTCTCAGTTTGTTTGTTTTTCCAGTGAGAAATTTGGCAATATTTTGGCTCGGATGTCGAGCTGGTGAGTGTCTCTTTATTCTGGAACAACGTTGAGGCTCGCAGCTCAGATACATGTCGAGAAAATGGTTCTCATTCGCAGCCATGTTTTCTTATGTGTATGGATGTACACGTGTATTGCCTCATAGGCTTATGCCGCCAGTGTCCTGACGCATAAGTCTCACAGTTTTGTTTTTTTCCAGTGAGAAATTTGGAAATATTTTGGTTCAGATGTCGAGCTGGCGAGTGTCTCTTCATTCTCGAACTACGTTGAGGTTCGCAGCTCAGATATAAGTTCATAAAATTATCCTCATTCGCAGCCATGTTTTCTTATGTGTATGCATGTACACGTGTATTGCCTAATAGGCCTATGGCGCCAGTATCCTGACGCATGAGTCTCTCAGTTTGGGATTTTTCCAGTGAGAAATGTGGCAATATTTTGGCTCGGATGTCGAGCTGGTGAGTGTCTCTTCATTCTTGAACAACGTTGAGGCTCGCAGCTCAGATATAAGTTCATAAAATTATCCTCATTCGCAGCCATGTTTTCTGATGTGTATGTTTGTACACGTGTATTGCCACATAGGCATATGCCGCCAGTGTCCTGACGCATGAGTCTCTCAGTTTAGGTTTGTTTCAGTGAGAATTTTGGCGATGTGTTAGCTCAGATGTGGAGGTGGTGAATGTATCTTCATTCTCGAACAACGTTGAGGTTCGCAGCTCAGATATATGTCGAGAACATTATCCTCATTCGCAGCCATGTTTTCTGATGTGTATGTATGTACACGTGCATTGCCACATAGGCCTATGCCGCCAGTATACTGACGCATGAGTCTCTCAGTTTAGGTTCGTTTCAGTGAGAAATTTGGCAATATTTTGGCTCAGATGTCGAGCTGGTGAGAGTCTCTTCATTCTCGAACAACGTTGAGGTTCGCAGCTCAGATATATGTCGAGAACATTGTCCTCATTCGCAGCCATGTTTTCTGATGTGTATGTATGTACACGTGTATTGCCTCATAGGCCTATGCCGCCAGTATCCTGACGCATGAGTCTCACAGTTTGGTTTTTTTTCAGTCAGAAAATTTGCAATATTTTGGCTCGGATGTCGAGCTGGTGAGTGTCTCTTCATTCTCGAACAACGTTGAGAATCGCAGCTCAGATATATGTCGACAAAATTATCCTCATTCGTAGCCATGTTTTCTTATGTGTATGTATGTACATGTGTATTGCCTCATAGGCCTATGCCGCCAGTGTCCTGACGCATGAGTCTCAAAGTTGTGGTCTCTTCCGGTGAGAATTTTGGCGATGTGTTAGCTCAGATGTGGAGGTGGTGAATGTCTCTTCATTCTCGAACAACGTTGAGGTTCGCAGTTCAGATATATGTCGAGAACATTATCCTCATTCGCAGCCATGTTTTCTGATGTGTATGTATGTACACGTGTATTGCCACATAGGCCTATGCCGCCAGTATACTGACGCATGAGTCTCTCAGTTTGTTTGTTTTTCCAGTGAGAAATTTGGCAATATTTTGGCTCGGATGTCGAGCTGGTGAGTGTCTCTTTATTCTGGAACAACGTTGAGGCTCGCAGCTCAGATACATGTCGAGAAAATGGTTCTCATTCGCAGCCATGTTTTCTTATGTGTATGGATGTACACGTGTATTGCCTCATAGGCTTATGCCGCCAGTGTCCTGACGCATAAGTCTCACAGTTTTGTTTTTTTCCAGTGAGAAATTTGGAAATATTTTGGTTCAGATGTCGAGCTGGCGAGTGTCTCTTCATTCTCGAACTACGTTGAGGTTCGCAGCTCAGATATAAGTTCATAAAATTATCCTCATTCGCAGCCATGTTTTCTTATGTGTATGCATGTACACGTGTATTGCCTAATAGGCCTATGGCGCCAGTATCCTGACGCATGAGTCTCTCAGTTTGGGATTTTTCCAGTGAGAAATGTGGCAATATTTTGGCTCGGATGTCGAGCTGGTGAGTGTCTCTTCATTCTTGAACAACGTTGAGGCTCGCAGCTCAGATATAAGTTCATAAAATTATCCTCATTCGCAGCCATGTTTTCTGATGTGTATGTTTGTACACGTGTATTGCCACATAGGCATATGCCGCCAGTGTCCTGACGCATGAGTCTCTCAGTTTAGGTTTGTTTCAGTGAGAAATTTGGAAATATTTTGGCTCAGATGTCGAGCTGGTGAGTGTCTCTTCATTCTCGAACAACGTTGAGGTTCGCAGCTCAGATATATGTCGAGAACATTATCCTCATTCGCAGCCATGTTTTCTGATGTGTATGTATGTACACGTGTATTGCCACATAGGCATATGCCGCCAGTATCCTGACGCATGAGTCTCTCAGTTTAGGTTTGTTTCAGTGAGAAATTTGGCAATATTTTGGCTCAGATGTCGAGCTGGTGAATGCCTCTTCATTCTCGAACAACGTTCAGGTTCGCAGCTCAGATATATGTCGAGAACATTATCCTCATTCGCAGCCATGTTTTCTGATGTGTATGTATGTACACGTGTATTGCCTCATAGGCCTATGCCGCCAGTATCCTGACGCATGAGTCTCACAGTTTGGTTTTTTTTTAGTGAGAAATTTGGCAATATTTTGGCTCGGATGTCGCGCTGGTGAGTGTCTCTTCATTCTCGAACAACGTTGAGAATCGCAGCTCAGATATATGTCGACAAAATTATCCTCATTCGTAGCCATGTTTTCTTATGTGTATGTATGTACATGTGTATTGCCTCATAGGCCTATGCCGCCAGTGTCCTGACGCATGAGTCTCAAAGTTTTCGTCTCTTCCGGTGAGAATTTTGGCGATGTGTTAGCTCAGATGTGGAGGTGGTGAATGTCTCTTTATTCTCGAACAACGTTGAGGTTCGCAGCTCAGATATATGTCGAGAACATTATCCTCATTCGCAGCAATGTTTTCTGATGTGTATGTATGTACACGTGTATTGCCACATAGGCCTATGCCGCCAGTATACTGACGCATGAGTCTCTCAGTTTGTTTGTTTTTCCAGTGAGAATTTTGGCGATGTGTTACCTCAGATGTGGAGGTGGTGAAAGTCTTTTCATTCTCGAACAACGTTGAGGTTCGCAGCTCAGATATATGTCGAGAACATTATCCTCATTCGCAGCCATGTTTTCTGATGTGTTTGTATGTACACGTGTATTGCCACATAGGCATATGCCGCCAGTGTCCTGACGCATGAGTCTCTCAGTTTAGGTTTGTTCCAGTGAGAAATTCGGCAATATTTTGTCTCAGATGTCGAGCTGGTGAGTGTCTCTTCATTCTCGAACAACGTTGAGGCTCGCAGCTCAGATATATGTCGACAAAATTATCCTCATTCGTAGCCATGTTTTCTTATGTGTATGTATGTACACGTGTATTGCCACATAGGCATATGCCGCCAGGGTCCTGACGCATGAGTCTCTCAGTTTAGGTTGGTTCCCGTGAGAAATTTGGCAATATTTTGCCTCAGATGTCGAGCTGGTGAGTGTCTCTTCATTCTCGAACAACGTTGAGGTTGGCAGCTCAGATATATGTCGAGAACATTATCCTCATTCGCAGCCATGTTTTCTGATGTGTATGTATGTACACGTGTATTGCCACATATGCATATGCCGCCAGTGTCCTGACGCATGAGTCTCTCAGTTTAGGTTTGTTCCAGTGAGAAATTTGGCAATATTTTGGCTCGGATGTCGAGCTGGTGAGTGTCTCTTCATTCTCGAACAACGTTGAGAATCGCAGCTCAGATATATGTCGACAAAATTATCCTCATTCGTAGCCATGTTTTCTTATGTGTATGTATGTACATGTGTATTGCCTCATAGGCCTATGCCGCCTGTGTCCTGACGCATGAGTCTCAAAGTTTTCGTCTCTTCCGGTGAGAATTTTGGCGATGTGTTAGCTCAGATGTGGAGGTGGTGAATGTCTCTTTATTCTCGAACAACGTTGAGGTTCGCAGCTCAGATATATGTCGAGAACATTATCCTCATTCGCAGCCATGTTTTCTGATGTGTATGTATGTACACGTGTATTGCCACATAGGCATATGCCGCCAGTATCCTGACGCATGAGTCTCTCAGTTTAGGTTTGTTTCTGTGAGAAATTTGGCAATATTTTGGCTCAGATGTCGAGCTGGTGAGTGTCTCTTCATTCTCGAACAACGTTGAGGTTCGCAGCTCAGATATATGTCGAGAACATTATCCTCATTCGCAGCCATGTTTTCTGATGTGTATGTATGTACACGTGTATTGCCACATAGGCATATGCCGCCAGTATCCTGACGCATGAGTCTCTCAGTTTAGGTTTGTTTCAGTGAGAAATTTGGCAATATTTTGGCTCAGATGTCGAGCTGGTGAATGCCTCTTCATTCTCGAACAACGTTCAGGTTCGCAGCTCAGATATATGTCGAGAACATTATCCTCATTCGCAGCCATGTTTTCTGATGTGTATGTATGTACACGTGTATTGCCTCATAGGCCTATGCCGCCAGTATCCTGACGCATGAGTCTCACAGTTTGGTTTTTTTTTAGTGAGAAATTTGGCAATATTTTGGCTCGGATGTCGCGCTGGTGAGTGTCTCTTCATTCTCGAACAACGTTGAGAATCGCAGCTCAGATATATGTCGACAAAATTATCCTCATTCGTAGCCATGTTTTCTTATGTGTATGTATGTACATGTGTATTGCCTCATAGGCCTATGCCGCCAGTGTCCTGACGCATGAGTCTCAAAGTTTTCGTCTCTTCCGGTGAGAATTTTGGCGATGTGTTAGCTCAGATGTGGAGGTGGTGAATGTCTCTTTATTCTCGAACAACGTTGAGGTTCGCAGCTCAGATATATGTCGAGAACATTATCCTCATTCGCAGCAATGTTTTCTGATGTGTATGTATGTACACGTGTATTGCCACATAGGCCTATGCCGCCAGTATACTGACGCATGAGTCTCTCAGTTTGTTTGTTTTTCCAGTGAGAATTTTGGCGATGTGTTACCTCAGATGTGGAGGTGGTGAAAGTCTTTTCATTCTCGAACAACGTTGAGGTTCGCAGCTCAGATATATGTCGAGAACATTATCCTCATTCGCAGCCATGTTTTCTGATGTGTTTGTATGTACACGTGTATTGCCACATAGGCATATGCCGCCAGTGTCCTGACGCATGAGTCTCTCAGTTTAGGTTTGTTCCAGTGAGAAATTCGGCAATATTTTGTCTCAGATGTCGAGCTGGTGAGTGTCTCTTCATTCTCGAACAACGTTGAGGCTCGCAGCTCAGATATATGTCGACAAAATTATCCTCATTCGTAGCCATGTTTTCTTATGTGTATGTATGTACACGTGTATTGCCACATAGGCATATGCCGCCAGGGTCCTGACGCATGAGTCTCTCAGTTTAGGTTGGTTCCCGTGAGAAATTTGGCAATATTTTGGCTCAGATGTCGAGCTGGTGAGTGTCTCTTCATTCTCGAACAACGTTGAGGTTGGCAGCTCAGATATATGTCGAGAACATTATCCTCATTCGCAGCCATGTTTTCTGATGTGTATGTATGTACACGTGTATTGCCACATATGCATATGCCGCCAGTGTCCTGACGCATGAGTCTCTCAGTTTAGGTTTGTTCCAGTGAGAAATTTGGCAATATTTTGGCTCGGATGTCGAGCTGGTGAGTGTCTCTTCATTCTCGAACAACGTTGAGAATCGCAGCTCAGATATATGTCGACAAAATTATCCTCATTCGTAGCCATGTTTTCTTATGTGTATGTATGTACATGTGTATTGCCTCATAGGCCTATGCCGCCAGTGTCCTGACGCATGAGTCTCTCAGTTTAGGTTTGTTTCAGTGAGAAATTTGGCAATATTTTGGCTCAGATGTCGAGCTGGTGAATGCCTCTTCATTCTCGAACAACGTTCAGGTTCGCAGCTCAGATATATGTCGAGAACATTATCCTCATTCGCAGCCATGTTTTCTGATGTGTATGTATGTACACGTGTATTGCCTCATAGGCCTATGCCGCCAGTATCCTGACGCATGAGTCTCACAGTTTGGTTTTTTTTTAGTGAGAAATTTGGCAATATTTTGGCTCGGATGTCGCGCTGGTGAGTGTCTCTTCATTCTCGAACAACGTTGAGAATCGCAGCTCAGATATATGTCGACAAAATTATCCTCATTCGTAGCCATGTTTTCTTATGTGTATGTATGTACATGTGTATTGCCTCATAGGCCTATGCCGCCAGTGTCCTGACGCATGAGTCTCAAAGTTTTCGTCTCTTCCGGTGAGAATTTTGGCGATGTGTTAGCTCAGATGTGGAGGTGGTGAATGTCTCTTTATTCTCGAACAACGTTGAGGTTCGCAGCTCAGATATATGTCGAGAACATTATCCTCATTCGCAGCAATGTTTTCTGATGTGTATGTATGTACACGTGTATTGCCACATAGGCCTATGCCGCCAGTATACTGACGCATGAGTCTCTCAGTTTGTTTGTTTTTCCAGTGAGAATTTTGGCGATGTGTTACCTCAGATGTGGAGGTGGTGAAAGTCTTTTCATTCTCGAACAACGTTGAGGTTCGCAGCTCAGATATATGTCGAGAACATTATCCTCATTCGCAGCCATGTTTTCTGATGTGTTTGTATGTACACGTGTATTGCCACATAGGCATATGCCGCCAGTGTCCTGACGCATGAGTCTCTCAGTTTAGGTTTGTTCCAGTGAGAAATTCGGCAATATTTTGTCTCAGATGTCGAGCTGGTGAGTGTCTCTTCATTCTCGAACAACGTTGAGGCTCGCAGCTCAGATATATGTCGACAAAATTATCCTCATTCGTAGCCATGTTTTCTTATGTGTATGTATGTACACGTGTATTGCCACATAGGCATATGCCGCCAGGGTCCTGACGCATGAGTCTCTCAGTTTAGGTTGGTTCCCGTGAGAAATTTGGCAATATTTTGGCTCAGATGTCGAGCTGGTGAGTGTCTCTTCATTCTCGAACAACGTTGAGGTTGGCAGCTCAGATATATGTCGAGAACATTATCCTCATTCGCAGCCATGTTTTCTGATGTGTATGTATGTACACGTGTATTGCCACATATGCATATGCCGCCAGTGTCCTGACGCATGAGTCTCTCAGTTTAGGTTTGTTCCAGTGAGAAATTTGGCAATATTTTGGCTCGGATGTCGAGCTGGTGAGTGTCTCTTCATTCTCGAACAACGTTGAGAATCGCAGCTCAGATATATGTCGACAAAATTATCCTCATTCGTAGCCATGTTTTCTTATGTGTATGTATGTACATGTGTATTGCCTCATAGGCCTATGCCGCCTGTGTCCTGACGCATGAGTCTCAAAGTTTTCGTCTCTTCCGGTGAGAATTTTGGCGATGTGTTAGCTCAGATGTGGAGGTGGTGAATGTCTCTTTATTCTCGAACAACGTTGAGGTTCGCAGCTCAGATATATGTCGAGAACATTATCCTCATTCGCAGCCATGTTTTCTGATGTGTATGTATGTACACGTGTATTGCCACATAGGCATATGCCGCCAGTATCCTGACGCATGAGTCTCTCAGTTTAGGTTTGTTTCTGTGAGAAATTTGGCAATATTTTGGCTCAGATGTCGAGCTGGTGAGTGTCTCTTCATTCTCGAACAACGTTGAGGTTCGCAGCTCAGATATATGTCGAGAACATTATCCTCATTCGCAGCCATGTTTTCTGATGTGTATGTATGTACACGTGTATTGCCACATAGGCATATGCCGCCAGTATCCTGACGCATGAGTCTCTCAGTTTAGGTTTGTTTCCGTGAGAAATTTGGCAATATTTTGGCTCGGATGTCGCGCTGGTGAGTGTTTCTTCATTCTCGAACAACGTTGAGAATCGCAGGTCAGATATATGTCGACAAAATTATCCTCATTCGTAGCCATGTTTTCTTATGTGTATGTATGTACATGTGTATTGCCTCATAGGCCTATGCCGCCAGTGTCCTGACGCATGAGTCTCAAAGTTTTCGTCTCTTCCGGTGAGAATTTTGGCGATGTGTTAGCTCAGATGTGGAGGTGGTGAATGTCTCTTTATTCTCGAACAACGTTGAGGTTCGCAGCTCAGATATATGTCGAGAACATTATCCTCATTCGCAGCAATGTTTTCTGATGTGTATGTATGTACACGTGTATTGCCACATAGGCCTATGCCGCCAGTATACTGACGCATGAGTCTCTCAGTTTGTTTGTTTTTCCAGTGAGAATTTTGGCGATGTGTTACCTCAGATGTGGAGGTGGTGAAAGTCTTTTCATTCTCAAACAACGTTGAGGTTCGCAGCTCAGATATATGTCGAGAACATTATCCTCATTCGTAGCCATGTTTTCTTATGTGTATGTATGTACACGTGTATTGCCACATAGGCATATGCCGCCAGGGTCCTGACGCATGAGTCTCTCAGTTTAGGTTGGTTCCCGTGAGAAATTTGGCAATATTTTGCCTCAGATGTCGAGCTGGTGAGTGTCTCTTCATTCTCGAACAACGTTGAGGTTGGCAGCTCAGATATATGTCGAGAACATTATCCTCATTCGCAGCCATGTTTTCTGATGTGTATGTATGTACACGTGTATTGCCACATATGCATATGCCACCAGTGTCCTGACGCATGAGTCTCTCAGTTTAGGTTTGTTCCAGTGAGAAATTTGGCAATATTTTGGCTCGGATGTCGAGCTGGTGAGTGTCTCTTCATTCTCGAACAACGTTGAGAATCGCAGCTCAGATATATGTCGACAAAATTATCCTCATTCGTAGCCATGTTTTCTTATGTGTATGTATGTACATGTGTATTGCCTCATAGGCCTATGCCGCCTGTGTCCTGACGCATGAGTCTCAAAGTTTTCGTCTCTTCCGGTGAGAATTTTGGCGATGTGTTAGCTCAGATGTGGAGGTGGTGAATGTCTCTTTATTCTCGAACAACGTTGAGGTTCGCAGCTCAGATATATGTCGAGAACATTATCCTCATTCGCAGCAATGTTTTATGATGTGTATGTATGTACACGTGTATTGCCACATAGGCCTATGCCGCCAGTATACTAACGCATGAGTCTCTCAGTTTGTTTGTTTTTCCAGTGAGAATTTTGGCGATGTGTTAGCTCAGATGTGGAGGTGGTGAAAGTCTTTTCATTCTCGAACAACGTTGAGGTTCGCAGCTCAAATATATGTCGAGAACATTATCCTCATTCGCAGCCATGTTTTCTGATGTGTTTGTATGTACACGTGTATTGCCACATAGGTATATGCCGCCAGTGTCCTGACGCATGAGTCTCTCAGTTTAGGTTTGTTCCAGTGAGAAATTCGGCAATATTTTGGCTTAGATGTCGAGCTGGTGAGTGTCTCTTCATTCTCGAACAACGTTGAGGCTCGCAGCTCAGATATATGTCGACAAAATTATCCTCATTCGTAGCCATGTTTTCTTATGTGTATGTATGTACACGTGTATTGCCACATAGGCATATGCCGCCAGGGTCCTGACGCATGAGTCTCTCAGTTTAGGTTGGTTCCCGTGAGAAATTTGGCAATATTTTGGCTCAGATGTCGAGCTGGTGAGTGTCTCTTCATTCTCGAACAACGTTGAGGTTGGCAGCTCGGATATATGTCGAGAACATTATCCTCATTCGTAGCCATGTTTTCTGATGTGTTTGTATGTACACGTGTATTGCCACATAGGTATATGCCGCCAGTGTCCTGACGCATGAGTCTCTCAGTTTAGGTTTGTTCCAGTGAGAAATTCGGCAATATTTTGGCTCAGATGTCGAGCTGGTGAGTGTCTCTTCATTGTCGAACAACGTTGAGGCTCGCAGCTCAGATATATGTCGACAAAATTATCCTCATTCGTAGCCATGTTTTCTTATGTGTATGTATGTACACGTGTATTGCCACATAGGCATATGCCGCCAGGGTCCTGACGCATGAGTCTCTCAGTTTAGGTTGGTTCCCGTGAGAAATTTGGCAATATTTTGGCTCAGATGTCGAGCTGGTGAGTGTCTCTTCATTCTCGAACAACGTTGAGGTTGGCAGCTCAGATATATGTCGAGAACATTATCCTCATTCGCAGCCATGTTTTCTGATGTGTATGTATGTAGACGTGTATTGCCACATAGGCATCTGCCGCCAGTGTCCTGACGCATGAGTCTCTCAGTTTAGGTTTGTTCCAGTGAGAAATTTGGCAATATTTTGGCTCAGATGTCGAGCTGGTGAGTTTCTCTTCATTCTCGAACAACGTCGAGGTTCGCAGCTTAGATATATGTCGAGAACATTATCCTCATTCGCATCCATGTTTTCTGATGTGTATGTATGTAAACGTGTATTGCCACATAGGCATATGCCGCCAGTGTCCTGACGCATGAGTCTCTCAGTTTAGGTTTTTTTTTAGTGAGAAATTTGGCAATATTTTGGCTCAGATGTCGAGCTGGTGAGTGTCTCTTCATTCTCGAACAACGTTGAGGTTCGCAGCTCAGATATATGTCGAGAACATTATCCTCATTCGCAGCCATGTTTTCTGATGTGTATGTATGTACAAGTGTATTGCCACATATGCCTATGCCGCCAGTATCCTGACGCATGAGTCTCTCAGTTAGGTTTGTTCCAGTGTGAAATTTGGCAATATTTTGGGTCAGATGTCGAGCTGGTGAGTGTCTCTTCATTCTCGAACAACGTTGAGGTTCGCAGCTCAGATATATGTCGAGAACATTATCCTCATTCGCAGCCATGTTTTCTGATGTGTATGTATGTACAAGTGTATTTCCACATATGCCTATGCCGCCAGTATCCTGACGCATGAGTCTCAAAGTTTTGGTCTCTTCCGGTAAGAATTTGGCGATGTGTTAGCTCAGATGTGGAGGTGGTGAATGTCTCTTCATTCTCGAACAACGTTGAGGTTCGCAGCTCAGATATATGTTGAGAACATTATCCTCATTCGCAGCCATGTTTTCTGAGTGAGTGAGTTTTTAGGGTTTAACGCCGTACCAGCATCAATGGCCATATTCACGGCGGGAACAAATTTCATTCAACAATTTTTGTGTATTTCATTCAACAATTAATGTGAAGAAGTTACAGTTTTAGAGGTGGGAGGAAACATGTGTTCTGATGTGTATGTATGTACACGTGTATTGCCACATAGGCATATGCCGCCGGTGTCCTGACGCATGAGTCTCTCAAGTTAGGTTTGTTTCAGTGAGGAATTTGGCAATATTTTGGCTCAGATGTCGAGCTGGTGAGTGTCTCTTCATTCTCGAACAACGTTGAGGTTCGCAGCTCAGATATATGTCGAGAACATTATCCTCATTCGCAGCCATGTTTTCTAATGTGTATGTATGTACACGTGTATTGCCACATAGGCATATACCGCCAGTGTCCTGACGCATGAGTCTCTCAGTTTAGGTTTGTTCCAGTGAGAAATTTGGCAATATTTTGGCTCAGATGTCGAGCTGGTTAGTGTCTCTTCATTCTCGAACAACGTTGAGGTTCGCAGCTCAGATATATGTCGAGAACATTATCCTCATTCGCAGCCATGTTTTCTGATGTGTATGTATGTACACGTGTATTGCCACATAGGCATATGCCGCCAGTGTCCTGACGCATGAGTCTCTCAGTTTAGGTTTGTTCCAGTGAGAAATTTGGCAATATTTTGGGTCAGATGTCGAGCTGGTGAGTGTCTCTTCATTCTCGAACAACGTTGAGGTTCGCAGCTCAGATATATGTCGAGAACATTATCCTCATTCGCAGCCATGTTTTCTGATGTGTATGTTTGTACAAGTGTATTTCCACATATGCCTATGCCGCCAGTATCCTGACGCATGAGTCTCTCAGTTAGGTTTTTTTCCAGTGAGAAATTTGGCAATATTTTGGCTCGGATGTCGAGCTGGTGAGTGTCTCTTCATTCTCGAACAACGTTGAGGATCGCAGCTCAGATATATGTCGACAAAATTATCCTCATTCGTAGCCATGTTTTCTTAAGTGTATGTATGTACATGTGTATTGCCTCATACGCCTATTCCGCCAGTGTCCTGACGCATGAGTCTCAAAGTTTTGGTCTCTTCCGGTAAGAATTTGGCGATGTGTAAGCTCAGATGTGGAGGTGGTGAATGTCTCTTCATTCTCGAACAACGTTGAGGTTCGCAGCTCAGATATATGTTGAGAACATTATCCTCATTCGCAGCCATGTTTTCTGAGTGAGTGAGTTTTTAGGGTTTAACGCCGTACCAGCATCAATGGCCATATTCACGGCGGGAACAAATTTCATTCAATTTTTTTTTTGTATTTCATTCAACAATTAATGTGAAGAAGTTACAGTTTTAGAGGTGGGAGGAAACATGTTTTCTGATGTGTATGTATGTACACGTGTATTGCCACATAGGCATATGCCGCCAGTGTCCTGACGCATGAGTCTCTCAGTTTAGGTTTGTTTCAGTGAGGAATTTGGCAATATTTTGGCTCAGATGTCGAGCTGGTGAGTGTCTCTTCATTCTCGAACAACGTTGAGGTTCGCAGCTCAGATATATGTCGAGAACATTATCCTCATTCGCAGCCATGTTTTCTGATGTGTATGTATGTACACGTGTATTGCCACATAGGCATATGCCGCCAGTGTCCTGACGCATGAGTCTCTCAGTTTAGGTTTGTTCCAGTGAGAAATTTGGCAATATTTTGGCTCAGATGTCGAGCTGGTGAGTGTCTCTTCATTCTCGAACAACGTTGAGGTTCGCAGCTCAGATATATGTCGAGAACATTATCCTCATTCGCAGCCATGTTTTCTGATGTGTATGTATGTACAAGTGTATTTCCACATATGCCTATGCCGCCAGTATCCTGACGCATGAGTCTCTCAGTTAGTTTTTTTTCCAGTGAGAAATTTGGCAATATTTTGGCTCGGATGTCGAGCTGGTGAGTGTCTCTTCATTCTCGAACAACGTTGAGGTTGGCAGCTCAGATATATGTCGAGAACATTATCCTCATTCGCAGCCATGTTTTCTGATGTGTATGTATGTACACGTGTATTGCCACATAGGCATCTGCCGCCAGTGTCCTGACGCATGAGTCTCTCAGTTTAGGTTTGTTCCAGTGAGAAATTTGGCAATATTTTGGCTCAGATGTCGAGCTGGTGAGTTTCTCTTCATTCTCGAACAACGTCGAGGTTCGCAGCTTAGATATATGTCGAGAACATTATCCTCATTCGCATCCATGTTTTCTGATGTGTATGTATGTAAACGTGTATTGCCACATGGGCATATGCCGCCAGTGTCCTGACGCATGAGTCTCTCAGTTTAGGTTTGTTTCAGTGAGAAATTTGGCAATATTTTGGCTCAGATGTCGAGCTGGTGAGTGTCTCTTCATTCTCGAACAACGTTGAGGTTCGCAGCTCAGATATATGTCGAGAACATTATCCTCATTCGCAGCCATGTTTTCTGATGTGTATGTATGTACAAGTGTATTGCCACATATGCCTATGCCGCCAGTATCCTGACGCATGAGTCTCTCAGTTAGGTTTGTTCCAGTGTGAAATTTGGCAATATTTTGGGTCAGATGTCGAGCTGATGAGTGTCTCTTCATTCTCGAACAACGTTGAGGTTCGCAGCTCAGATATATGTCGAGAACATTATCCTCATTCGCAGCCATGTTTTCTGATGTGTATGTATGTACAAGTGTATTTCCACGTATGCCTATGCCGCCAGTATCCTGACGCATGAGTCTCAAAGTTTTGGTCTCTTCCGGTAAGAATTTGGCGATGTGTTAGCTCAGATGTGGAGGTGGTGAATGTCTCTTCATTCTCGAACAACGTTGAGGTTCGCAGCTCAGATATATGTTGAGAACATTATCCTCATTCGCAGCCATGTTTTCTGAGTGAGTGAGTTTTTAGGGTTTAACGCCGTACCAGCATCAATGGCCATATTCACGGCGGGAACAAATTTCATTCAACAATTTTTGTGTATTTCATTCAACAATTAATGTGAAGAAGTTACAGTTTTAGAGGTGGGAGGAAACATGTGTTCTGATGTGTATGTATGTACACGTGTATTGCCACATAGGCATATGCCGCCGGTGTCCTGATGCATGAGTCTCTCAAGTTAGGTTTGTTTCAGTGAGGAATTTGGCAATATTTTGGCTCAGATGTCGAGCTGGTGAGTGTCTCTTCATTCTCGAACAACGTTGAGGTTCGCAGCTCAGATATATGTCGAGAACATTATCCTCATTCGCAGCCATGTTTTCTAATGTGTATGTATGTACACGTGTATTGCCACATAGGCATATACCGCCAGTGTCCTGACGCATGAGTCTCTCAGTTTAGGTTTGTTCCAGTGAGAAATTTGGCAATATTTTGGCTCAGATGTCGAGCTGGTTAGTGTCTCTTCATTCTCGAACAACGTTGAGGTTCGCAGCTCAGATATATGTCGAGAACATTATCCTCATTCGCAGCCATGTTTTCTGATGTGTATGTATGTACACGTGTATTGCCACATAGGCATATGCCGCCAGTGTCCTGACGCATGAGTCTCTCAGTTTAGGTTTGTTCCAGTGAGAAATTTGGCAATATTTTGGGTCAGATGTCGAGCTGGTGAGTGTCTCTTCATTCTCGAACAACGTTGAGGTTCGCAGCTCAGATATATGTCGAGAACATTATCCTCATTCGCAGCCATGTTTTCTGATGTGTATGTTTGTACAAGTGTATTTCCACATATGCCTATGCCGCCAGTATCCTGACGCATGAGTCTCTCAGTTAGGTTTTTTTCCAGTGAGAAATTTGGCAATATTTTGGCTCGGATGTCGAGCTGGTGAGTGTCTCTTCATTCTCGAACAACGTTGAGGATCGCAGCTCAGATATATGTCGACAAAATTATCCTCATTCGTAGCCATGTTTTCTTATGTGTATGTATGTACATGTGTATTGCCTCATACGCCTATGCCGCCAGTGTCCTGACGCATGAGTCTCAAAGTTTTGGTCTCTTCCGGTAAGAATTTGGCGATGTGTTAGCTCAGATGTGGAGGTGGTGAATGTCTCTTCATTCTCGAACAACGTTGAGGTTCGCAGCTCAGATATATGTCGAGAACATTATCCTCATTCGCAGCCATGTTTTCTGAGTGAGTGAGTTTTTAGGGTTTAACGCCGTACCAGCATCAATGGCCATATTCACGGCGGGAACAAATTTCATTCAAATTTTTTTTTGTATTTCATTCAACAATTAATGTGAAGAAGTTACAGTTTTAGAGGTGGGAGGAAACATGTTTTCTGATGTGTATGTATGTACACGTGTATTGCCACATAGGCATATGCCGCCAGTGTCCTGACGCATGAGTCTCTCAGTTTAGGTTTGTTCCAGTGAGAAATTTGGCAATATTTTGGCTCAGATGTCGAGCTGGTGAGTGTCTCTTCATTCTCGAACAACGTTGAGGTTCGCAGCTCAGATATATGTCGAGAACATTATCCTCATTCGCAGCCATGTTTTCTGATGTGTATGTATGTACACGTGTATTGCCACATAGGCATATGCCGCCAGTGTCCTGACGCATGAGTCTCTCAGTTTAGGTTTGTTCCAGTGAGAAATTTGGCAATATTTTGGGTCAGATGTCGAGCTGGTGAGTGTCTCTTTATTCTCGAACAACGTTGAGGTTCGCAGCTCAGATATATGTCGAGAACATTATCCTCATTCGCAGCCATGTTTTCTGATGTGTATGTATGTACAAGTGTATTTCCACATATGCCTATGCCGCCAGTATCCTGACGCATGAGTCTCTCAGTTAGGTTTTTTTCAAGTGATAAATTTGGCAATATTTTGGCTCGGATGTCGAGCTGGTGAGTGTCTCTTCATTCTCGAACAACGTTAAGGATCGCAGCTCAGATATATGTCGACAAAATTATCCTCATTCGTAGCCATGTTTTCTTATGTGTATGTATGTACATGTGTATTGCCTCATACGCCTATGCCGCCAGTGTCCTGACGCATGAGTCTCAAAGTTTTGGTCTCTTCCGGTAAGAATTTGGCGATGTGTTAGCTCAGATGTGGAGGTGGTGAATGTCTCTTCATTCTCGAACAACGTTGAGGTTCGCAGCTCAGATATATGTCGAGAACATTATCCTCATTCGCAGCAATGTTTTCTGAGTGAGTGAGTTTTTAGGGTTTAACGCCGTACCAGCATCAATGGCCATATTCACGGCGGGAACAAATTTCATTCAACAATTTTTTTGTATTTCATTCAACAATTAATGTGAAGAAGTTACAGTTTTAGAGGTGGGAGGAAACATGTTTTCTGATGTGTATGTATGTACACGTGTATTGCCACATAGGCATATGCCGCCAGTGTCCTGACGCATGAGTCTCTCAGTTTAGGTTTGTTTCAGTGAGGAATTTGGCAATGTTTTGGCTCAGATGTCGAGCTGGTGAGTGTCTCTTCATTCTCGAACAACGTTGAGAATCGCAGCTCAGATATATGTCTACAAAACTATCCTCATTCGTAGCCATGTTTTCTTATGTGTATGTATGTACATGTGTATTGCCACATAGGCATATGCCGCCAGTGTCCTGACGCATGAGTCTCTCAGTTTAGGTTTGTTTCAGTGAGGAATTTGGCAATATTTTGGCTCAGATGTCGAGCTGGTGAGTGTCTCTTCATTCTCGAACAACGTTGAGGTTCGCAGCTCAGATATATGTCGAGAACATTATCCTCATTCGCAGCCATGTTTTCTGATGTGTATGTATGTACAAGTGTATTTCCACATATGCCTATGCCGCCAGTATCCTGACGCATGAGTCTCTCAGTTAGGTTTTTTTCCAGTGATAAATTTGGCAATATTTTGGCTCGGATGTCGAGCTGGTGAGTGTCTCTTCATTCTCGAACAACGTTGAGGATCGCAGCTCAGATATATGTCGACAAAATTATCCTCATTCGTAGCCATGTTTTCTTATGTGTATGTATGTACATGTGTATTGCCTCATACGCCTATGCCGCCAGTGTCCTGACGCATGAGTCTCAAAGTTTTGGTCTCTTCCGGTAAGAATTTGGCGATGTGTTAGCTCAGATGTGGAGGTGGTGAATGTCTCTTCATTCTCGAACAACGTTGAGGTTCGCAGCTCAGATATATGTCGAGAACATTATCCTCATTCGCAGCCATGTTTTCTGAGTGAGTGAGTTTTTAGGGTTTAACGCCGTACCAGCATCAATGGCCATATTCACGGCGGGAACAAATTTCATTCAACAATTTTTTTGTATTTCATTCAACAATTAATGTGAAGAAGTTACAGTTTTAGAGGTGGGAGGAAACATGTTTTCTGATGTGTATGTATGTACACGTGTATTGCCACATAGGCATATGCCGCCAGTGTCCTGACGCATGAGTCTCTCAGTTTAGGTTTGTTTCAGTGAGGAATTTGGCAATATTTTGGCTCAGATGTCGAGCTGGTGAGTGTCTCTTCATTCTCGAACAACGTTGAGGTTCGCAGCTCAGATATATGTCGAGAACATTATCCTCATTCGCAGCCATGTTTTCTGATGTGTATGTATGTACACGTGTATTGCCACATAGGCATATGCCGCCAGGGTCCTGACGCATGAGTCTCTCAGTTTAGGTTTGTTCCAGTGAGAAATTTGGCAATATTTTGGCTCAGATGTCGAGCTGGTGAGTGTCTCTTCATTCTCGAACAACGTTGAGGTTGGCAGCTCGGATATATGTCGAGAACATTATCCTCATTCGCAGCCATGTTTTCTGATGTGTATGTATGTACACGTGTATTGCCACATAGGCATATGCCGCCAGTGTCCTGACGCATGAGTCTCTCAGTTTAGGTTTGTTCCAATGAGAAATTTGGCAATATTTTGGCTCAGATGTCGAGCTGGTGAGTTTCTCTTCATTCTCGAACAACGTCGAGGTTCGCAGCTCAGATATATGTCGAGAACATTATCCTCATTCGCATCCATGTTTTCTGATGTGTTTGTATGTACACGTGTATTGCCACATAGGTATATGCCGCCAGTGTCCTGACGCATGAGTCTCTCAGTTTAGGTTTGTTCCAGTGAGAAATTCGGCAATATTTTGGCTCAGATGTCGAGCTGGTGAGTGTCTCTTCATTGTCGAACAACGTTGATGCTCGCAGCTCAGATATATGTCGACAAAATTATCCTCATTCGTAGCCATGTTTTCTTATGTGTATGTATGTACACGTGTATTGCCACATAGGCATATGCCGCCAGGGTCCTGACGCATGAGTCTCTCAGTTTAGGTTGGTTCCCGTGAGAAATTTGGCAATATTTTGGCTCAGATGTCGAGCTGGTGAGTGTTTCTTCATTCTCGAACAACGTTGAGGTTCGCAGCTCAGATATATGTCGACAAAATTATCCTCATTCGTAGCCATGTTTTCTTATGTGTATGTATGTACATGTGTATTGCCTCATACGCCTATGCCGCCAGTGTCCTGACGCATGAGTCTCAAAGTTTTGGTCTCTTCCGGTAAGAATTTGGCGATGTGTTAGCTCAGATGTGGAGGTGGTGAATGTCTCTTCATTCTCGAACAACGTTGAGGTTCGCAGCTCAGATATATGTCGAGAACATTATCCTCATTCGCAGCCATGTTTTCTGAGTGAGTGAGTTTTTAGGGTTTAACGCCGTACCAGCATCAATGGCCATATTCACGGCGGGAACAAATTTCATTCAATTTTTTTTGTGTATTTCATTCAACAATTAATGTGAAGAAGTTACAGTTTTAGAGGTGGGAGAAAACATGTTTTCTGATGTGTATGTATGTACACGTGTATTGCCACATAGGCATATGCCGCCAGTGTCCTGACGCATGAGTCTCTCAGTTTAGGTTTGTTTCAGTGAGGAATTTGGCAATGTTTTGGCTCAGATGTCGCGCTGGTGAGTGTCTCTTCATTCTCGAACAACGTTGAGAATCGCAGCTCAGATATATGTCGACAAAATTATCCTCATTCGTAGCCATGTTTTCTTATGTGTATGTATGTACATGTGTATTGCCACATAGGCATATGCCGCCAGTGTCCTGACGCATGAGTCTCTCAGTTTAGGTTTGTTTCAGTGAGGAATTTGGCAATATTTTGGCTCAGATGTCGAGCTGGTGAGTGTCTCTTCATTCTCGAACAACGTTGAGGTTCGCAGCTCAGATATATGTCGAGAACATTATCCTCATTCGCAGCCATGTTTTCTGATGTGTATGTATGTACAAGTGTATTTCCACATATGCCTATGCCGCCAGTATCCTGACGCATGAGTCTCTCAGTTAGGTTTTTTTCCAGTGATAAATTTGGCAATATTTTGGCTCGGATGTCGAGCTGGTGAGTGTCTCTTCATTCTCGAACAACGTTGAGGATCGCAGCTCAGATATATGTCGACAAAATTATCCTCATTCGTAGCCATGTTTTCTTATGTGTATGTATGTACATGTGTATTGCCTCATACGCCTATGCCGCCAGTGTCCTGACGCATGAGTCTCAAAGTTTTGGTCTCTTCCGGTAAGAATTTGGCGATGTGTTAGCTCAGATGTGGAGGTGGTGAATGTCTCTTCATTCTCGAACAACGTTGAGGTTCGCAGCTCAGATATATGTCGAGAACATTATCCTCATTCGCAGCCATGTTTTCTGAGTGAGTGAGTTTTTAGGGTTTAACGCCGTACCAGCATCAATGGCCATATTCACGGCGGGAACAAATTTCATTCAACAATTTTTTTGTATTTCATTCAACAATTAATGTGAAGAAGTTACAGTTTTAGAGGTGGGAGGAAACATGTTTTCTGATGTGTATGTATGTACACGTGTATTGCCACATAGGCATATGCCGCCAGTGTCCTGACGCATGAGTCTCTCAGTTTAGGTTTGTTTCAGTGAGGAATTTGGCAATATTTTGGCTCAGATGTCGAGCTGGTGAGTGTCTCTTCATTCTCGAACAACGTTGAGGTTCGCAGCTCAGATATATGTCGAGAACATTATCCTCATTCGCAGCCATGTTTTCTGATGTGTATGTATGTACACGTGTATTGCCACATAGGCATATGCCGCCAGTGTCCTGACGCATGAGTCTCTCAGTTTAGGTTTGTTCCAGTGAGAAATTTGGCAATATTTTGGGTCAGATGTCGAGCTGGTGAGTGTCTCTTCATTCTCGAACAACGTTGAGGTTCGCAGCTCAGATATATGTCGAGAACATTATCCTCATTCGCAGCCATGTTTTCTGATGTGTATGTATGTACAAGTGTATTTCCACATATGCCTATGCCGCCAGTATCCTGACGCATGAGTCTCTCAGTTAGGTTTTTTTCCAGTGATAAATTTGGCAATATTTTGGCTCGGATGTCGAGCTGGTGAGTGTCTCTTCATTCTCGAACAACGTTAAGGATCGCAGCTCAGATATATGTCGACAAAATTATCCTCATTCGTAGCCATGTTTTCTTATGTGTATGTATGTACATGTGTATTGCCTCATACGCCTATGCCGCCAGTGTCCTGACGCATGAGTCTCAAAGTTTTGGTCTCTTCCGGTAAGAATTTGGCGATGTGTTAGCTCAGATGTGGAGGTGGTGAATGTCTCTTCATTCTCGAACAACGTTGAGGTTCGCAGCTCAGATATATGTCGAGAACATTATCCTCATTCGCAGCCATGTTTTCTGAGTGAGTGAGTTTTTAGGGTTTAACGCCGTACCAGCATCAATGGCCATATTCACGGCGGGAACAAATTTCATTCAACAATTTTTTTGTATTTCATTCAACAATTAATGTGAAGAAGTTACAGTTTTAGAGGTGGGAGGAAACATGTTTTCTGATGTGTATGTATGTACACGTGTATTGCCACATAGGCATATGCCGCCAGTGTCCTGACGCATGAGTCTCTCAGTTTAGGTTTGTTTCAGTGAGGAATTTGGCAATATTTTGGCTCAGATGTCGAGCTGGTGAGTGTCTCTTCATTCTCGAACAACGTTGAGGTTCGCAGCTCAGATATATGTCGAGAACATTATCCTCATTCGCAGCCATGTTTTCTGATGTGTATGTATGTACACGTGTATTGCCACATAGGCATATGCCGCCAGTGTCCTGACGCATGAGTCTCTCAGTTTAGGTTTGTTCCAGTGAGAAATTTGGCAATATTTTGGGTCAGATGTCGAGCTGGTGAGTGTCTCTTCATTCTCGAACAACGTTGAGGTTCGCAGCTCAGATATATGTCGAGAACATTATCCTCATTCGCAGCCATGTTTTCTGATGTGTATGTATGTACAAGTGTATTTCCACATATGCCTATGCCGCCAGTATCCTGACGCATGAGTCTCTCAGTTAGGTTTTTTTCCAGTGATAAATTTGGCAATATTTTGGCTCGGATGTCGAGCTGGTGAGTGTCTCTTCATTCTCGAACAACGTTAAGGATCGCAGCTCAGATATATGTCGACAAAATTATCCTCATTCGTAGCCATGTTTTCTTATGTGTATGTATGTACATGTGTATTGCCTCATACGCCTATGCCGCCAGTGTCCTGACGCATGAGTCTCAAAGTTTTGGTCTCTTCCGGTAAGAATTTGGCGATGTGTTAGCTCAGATGTGTAGGTGGTGAATGTCTCTTCATTCTCGAACAACGTTGAGGTTCGCAGCTCAGATATATGTCGAGAACATTATCCTCATTCGCAGCCATGTTTTCTGAGTGAGTGAGTTTTTAGGGTTTAACGCCGTACCAGCATCAATGGCCATATTCACGGCGGGAACAAATTTCATTCAACAATTTTTTTGTATTTCATTCAACAATTAATGTGAAGAAGTTACAGTTTTAGAGGTGGGAGGAAACATGTTTTCTGATGTGTATGTATGTACACGTGTATTGCCACATAGGCATATGCCGCCAGTGTCCTGACGCATGAGTCTCTCAGTTTAGGTTTGTTTCAGTGAGGAATTTGGCAATGTTTTGGCTCAGATGTCGCGCTGGTGAGTGTCTCTTCATTCTCGAACAACGTTGAGAATCGCAGCTCAGATATATGTCGACAAAATTATCCTCATTCGTAGCCATATTTTCTTATGTGTATGTATGTACATGTGTATTGCCACATAGGCATATGCCGCCAGTGTCCTGACGCATGAGTCTCTCAGTTTAGGTTTGTTTCAGTGAGGAATTTGGCAATATTTTGGCTCAGATGTCGAGCTGGTGAGTGTCTCTTCATTCTCGAACAACGTTGAGGTTCGCAGCTCAGATATATGTCGAGAACATTATCCTCATTCGCAGCCATGTTTTCTGATGTGTATGTATGTACAAGTGTATTTCCACATATGCCTATGCCGCCAGTATCCTGACGCATGAGTCTCTCAGTTAGGTTTTTTTCCAGTGATAAATTTGGCAATATTTTGGCTCGGATGTCGAGCTGGTGAGTGTCTCTTCATTCTCGAACAACGTTGAGGATCGCAGCTCAGATATATTTTCGACAAAATTATCCTCATTCGTAGCCATGTTTTCTTATGTGTATGTATGTACATGTGTATTGCCTCATACGCCTATGCCGCCAGTGTCCTGACGCATGAGTCTCAAAGTTTTGGTCTCTTCCGGTAAGAATTTGGCGATGTGTTAGCTCAGATGTGGAGGTGGTGAATGTCTCTTCATTCTCGAACAACGTTGAGGTTCGCAGCTCAGATATATGTCGAGAACATTATCCTCATTCGCAGCCATGTTTTCTGAGTGAGTGAGTTTTTAGGGTTTAACGCCGTACCAGCATCAATGGCCATATTCACGGCGGGAACAAATTTCATTCAACAATTTTGTTGTATTTCATTCAACAATTAATGTGAAGAAGTTACAGTTTTAGAGGTGGGAGGAAACATGTTTTCTGATGTGTATGTATGTACACGTGTATTGCCACATAGGCATATGCCGCCAGTGTCCTGACGCATGAGTCTCTCAGTTTAGGTTTGTTTCAGTGAGGAATTTGGCAATTTTTTGGCTCAGATGTCGCGCTGGTGAGTGTCTCTTCATTCTCGAACAACGTTGAGAATCGCAGCTCAGATATATGTCGACAAAATTATCCTCATTCGTAGCCATGTTTTCTTATGTGTATGTATGTACATGTGTATTGCCACATAGGCATATGCCGCCAGTGTCCTGACGCATGAGTCTCTCAGTTTAGGTTTGTTTCAGTGAGGAATTTGGCAATATTTTGGCTCAGATGTCGAGCTGGTGAGTGTCTCTTCATTCTCGAACAACGTTGAGGTTCGCAGCTCAGATATTTGTCGAGAACATTATCCTCATTCGCAGCCATGTTTTCTGATGTGTATGTATGTACACGTGTATTGCCACATAGGCATATGCCGCCAGTGTCCTGACGCATGAGTCTCTCAGTTTAGGTTTGTTCCAGTGAGAAATTTGGCAATATTTTGGGTCAGATGTCGAGCTGGTGAGTGTCTCTTCATTCTCGAACAACGTTGAGGTTCGCAGCTCAGATATATGTCGAGAACATTATCCTCATTCGCAGCCATGTTTTCTGATGTGTATGTATGTACAAGTGTATTTCCACATATGCCTATGCCGCCAGTATCCTGACGCATGAGTCTCTCAGTTAGGTTTTTTTCCAGTGATAAATTTGGCAATATTTTGGCTCGGATGTCGAGCTGGTGAGTGTCTCTTCATTCTCGAACAACGTTGAGGATCGCAGCTCAGATATATGTCGACAAAATTATCCTCATTCGTAGCCATGTTTTCTTATGTGTATGTATGTACATGTGTATTGCCTCATACGCCTATGCCGCCAGTGTCCTGACGCATGAGTCTCAAAGTTTTGGTCTCTTCCGGTAAGAATTTGGCGATGTGTTAGCTCAGATGTGGAGGTGGTGAATGTCTCTTCAATCTCGAACAACGTTGAGGTTCGCAGCTCAGATATATGTCGAGAACATTATCCTCATTCGCAGCCATGTTTTCTGAGTGAGTGAGTTTTTAGGGTTTAACGCCGTACCAGCATCAATGGCCATATTCACGGCGGGAACAAATTTCATTCAACAATTTTGTTTTATTTCATTCAACAATTAATGTGAAGAAGTTACAGTTTTAGAGGTGGAAGGAAACATGTTTTCTGATGTGTATGTATGTACACGTGTATTGCCACATAGGCATATGCCGCCAGTGTCCTGACGCATGAGTCTCTCAGTTTAGGTTTGTTTCAGTGAGGAATTTGGCAATATTTTGGCTCAGATGTCGCGCTGGTGAGTGTCTCTTCATTCTCGAACAACGTTGAGAATCGCAGCTCAGATATATGTCGACAAAATTATCCTCATTCGTAGCCATGTTTTCTTATGTGTATGTATGTACATGTGTATTGCCACATAGGCATATGCCGCCAGTGTCCTGACGCATGAGTCTCTCAGTTTAGGTTTGTTTCAGTGAGGAATTTGGCAATATTTTGGCTCAGATGTCGAGCTGGTGAGTGTCTCTTCATTCTCGAACAACGTTGAGGTTCGCAGCTCAGATATTTGTCGAGAACATTATCCTCATTCGCAGCCATGTTTTCTGATGTGTATGTATGTACACGTGTATTGCCACATAGGCATATGCCGCCAGTGTCCTGACGCATGAGTCTCTCAGTTTAGGTTTGTTCCAGTGAGAAATTTGGCAATATTTTGGCTCAGATGTCGAGCTGGTGAGTGTCTCTTCATTCCCGTACAACGTTGAGGTTCGCAGCTCAGATATATGTCGAGAACATTATCCTCATTCGCAGCCATGTTTTCTGATGTGTATGTATGTACACGTGTATTGCCACATAGGCATATGCCGCCAGTGTCCTGACGCATGAGTCTCTCAGTTTAGGTTTGTTCCAGTGAGAAATTTGGCAATATTTTGGGTCAGATGTCGAGCTGGTGAGTGTCTCTTCATTCTCGAACAACGTTGAGGTTCGCAGCTCAGATATATGTCGAGAACATTATCCTCATTCGCAGCCATGTTTTCTGATGTGTATGTATGTACAAGTGTATTTCCACATATGCCTATGCCGCCAGTATCCTGACGCATGAGTCTCTCAGTTAGGTTTTTTTCCAGTGATAAATTTGGCAATATTTTGGCTCGGATGTCGAGCTGGTGAGTGTCTCTTCATTCTCGAACAACGTTGAGGATCGCAGCTCAGATATATGTCGACAAAATTATCCTCATTCGTAGCCATGTTTTCTTATGTGTATGTATGTACATGTGTATTGCCTCATACGCCTATGCCGCCAGTGTCCTGACGCATGAGTCTCAAAGTTTTGGTCTCTTCCGGTAAGAATTTGGCGATGTGTTAGCTCAGATGTGGAGGTGGTGAATGTCTCTTCAATCTCGAACAACGTTGAGGTTCGCAGCTCAGATATATGTCGAGAACATTATCCTCATTCGCAGCCATGTTTTCTGAGTGAGTGAGTTTTTAGGGTTTAACGCCGTACCAGCATCAATGGCCATATTCACGGCGGGAACAAATTTCATTCAACAATTTTGTTTTATTTCATTCAACAATTAATGTGAAGAAGTTACAGTTTTAGAGGTGGAAGGAAACATGTTTTCTGATGTGTATGTATGTACACGTGTATTGCCACATAGGCATATGCCGCCAGTGTCCTGACGCATGAGTCTCTCAGTTTAGGTTTGTTTCAGTGAGGAATTTGGCAATATTTTGGCTCAGATGTCGCGCTGGTGAGTGTCTCTTCATTCTCGAACAACGTTGAGAATCGCAGCTCAGATATATGTCGACAAAATTATCCTCATTCGTAGCCATGTTTTCTTATGTGTATGTATGTACATGTGTATTGCCACATAGGCATATGCCGCCAGTGTCCTGACGCATGAGTCTCTCAGTTTAGGTTTGTTTCAGTGAGGAATTTGGCAATATTTTGGCTCAGATGTCGAGCTGGTGAGTGTCTCTTCATTCTCGAACAACGTTGAGGTTCGCAGCTCAGATATTTGTCGAGAACATTATCCTCATTCGCAGCCATGTTTTCTGATGTGTATGTATGTACACGTGTATTGCCACATAGGCATATGCCGCCAGTGTCCTGACGCATGAGTCTCTCAGTTTAGGTTTGTTCCAGTGAGAAATTTGGCAATATTTTGGCTCAGATGTCGAGCTGGTGAGTGTCTCTTCATTCCCGTACAACGTTGAGGTTCGCAGCTCAGATATATGTCGAGAACATTATCCTCATTCGCAGCCATGTTTTCTGATGTGTATGTATGTACACGTGTATTGCCACATAGGCATATGCCGCCAGTGTCCTGACGCATGAGTCTCTCAGTTTAGGTTTGTTCCAGTGAGAAATTTGGCAATATTTTGGGTCAGATGTCGAGCTGGTGAGTGTCTCTTCATTCTCGAACAACGTTGAGGTTCGCAGCTCAGATATATGTCGAGAACATTATCCTCATTCGCAGCCATGTTTTCTGATGTGTATGTATGTACAAGTGTATTTCCACATATGCCTATGCCGCCAGTATCCTGACGCATGAGTCTCTCAGTTAGGTTTTTTTCCAGTGATAAATTTGGCAATATTTTGGCTCGGATGTCGAGCTGGTGAGTGTCTCTTCATTCTCGAACAACGTTGAGGATCGCAGCTCAGATATATGTCGACAAAATTATCCTCATTCGTAGCCATGTTTTCTTATGTGTATGTATGTACATGTGTATTGCCTCATACGCCTATGCCGCCAGTGTCCTGACGCATGAGTCTCAAAGTTTTGGTCTCTTCCGGTAAGAATTTGGCGATGTGTTAGCTCAGATGTGGAGGTGGTGAATGTCTCTTCATTCTCGAACAACGTTGAGGTTCGCAGCTCAGATATATGTCGAGAACATTATCCTCATTCGCAGCCATGTTTTCTGAGTGAGTGAGTTTTTAGGGTTTAACGCCGTACCAGCATCAATGGCCATATTCACGGCGGGAACAAATTTCATTCAACAATTTTTTTTTATTTCATTCAACAATTAATGTGAAGAAGTTACAGTTTTAGAGGTGGAAGGAAACATGTTTTCTGATGTGTATGTATGTACACGTGTATTGCCACATAGGCATATGCCGCCAGTGTCCTGACGCATGAGTCTCTCAGTTTAGGTTGGTTCCCGTGAGAAATTTGGCAATATTTTGGCTCAGATGTCGAGCTGGTGAGTGTCTCTTCATTCTCGAACAACGTTGAGGTTGGCAGCTCAGATATATGTCGAGAACATTATCCTCATTCGCAGCCATGTTTTCTGATGTGTATGTATGTACACGTGTATTGCCACATAGGCATATGCCGCCAGTGTCCTGACGCATGAGTCTCTCAGTTTAGGTTTGTTCCAGTGAGAAATTTGGCAATATTTTGGCTCGGATGTCGAGCTGGTGAGTGTCTCTTCATTCTCGAACAACGTTGAGAATCGCAGCTCAGATATATGTCGACAAAATTATCCTCATTCGTAGCCATGTTTTCTTATGTGTATGTATGTACATGTGTATTGCCTCATAGGCCTATGCCGCCAGTGTCCTGACGCATGAGTCTCAAAGTTTTCGTCTCTTCCGGTGAGAATTTTGGCGATGTGTTAGCTCAGATGTGGAGGTGGTGAATGTCTCTTTATTCTCGAACAACGTTGAGGTTCGCAGCTCAGATATATGTCGAGAACATTATCCTCATTCGCAGCAATGTTTTCTGATGTGTATGTATGTACACGTGTATTGCCACATAGGCCTATGCCGCCAGTATACTGACGCATGAGTCTCTCAGTTTGTTTGTTTTTCCAGTGAGCATTTTGGCGATGTGTTAGCTCAGATGTGGAGGTGGTGAAAGTCTTTTCATTCTCAAACAACGTTGAGGTTCGCAGCTCAGATATATGTCGAGAACATTATCCTCATTCGCAGCCATGTTTTCTGATGTGTTTGTATGTACACGTGTATTGCCACATAGGTATATGCCGCCAGTGTCCTGACGCATGAGTCTCTCAGTTTAGGTTTGTTCCAGTGAGAAATTCTGCAATATTTTGGCTCATATGTCGAGCTGGTGAGTGTCTATTCATTCTCGAACAACGTTGAGGCTCGCAGCTCAGATATATGTCGACAAAATTATCCTCATTCGTAGCCATGTTTTCTTATGTGTATGTATGTACACGTGTATTGCCACATAGGTATATGCCGCCAGTGTCCTGACGCATGAGTCTCTCAGTTTAGGTTTGTTCCAGTGAGAAATTCGGCAATATTTTGGCTCAGATGTCGAGCTGGTGAGTGTCTCTTCATTCTCGAACAACGTTGAGGCTCGCAGCTCAGATATATGTCGACAAAATTATCCTCATTCGTAGCCATGTTTTCTTATGTGTATGTATGTACACGTGTATTGCCACATAGGCATATGCCGCCAGGGTCCTGACGCATGAGTCTCTCAGTTTAGGTTGGTTCCCGTGAGAAATTTGGCAATATTTTGGCTCAGATGTCGAGCTGGTGAGAGTCTCTTCATTCTCGAACAACGTTGAGGTTGGCAGCTCAGATATATGTCGAGAACATTATCCTCATTCGCAGCCATGTTTTCTGATGTGTATGTATGTACACGTGTATTGCCACATAGGCATATGCCGCCAGTGTCCTGACGCATGAGTCTCTCAGTTTAGGTTTGTTCCAGTGAGAAATTTGGCAATATTTTGGCTCAGATGTCGAGCTGGTGAGTTTCTCTTCATTCTCGAACAACGTCGAGGTTTGCAGCTCAGATATATGTCGAGAACATTATCCTCATTCGCATCCATGTTTTCTGATGTGTTTGTATGTACACGTGTATTGCCACATATGTATATGCCGCCAGTGTCCTGACGCATGAGTCTCTCAGTTTAGGTTTGTTCCAGTGAGAAATTCGGCAATATTTTGGCTCAGATGTCGAGCTGGTGAGTGTCTCTTCATTATCGAACAACGTTGAGGCTCGCAGCACAGATATATGTCGACAAAATTATCCTCATTCGCATCCATGTTTTCTGATGTGTATGTATGTACACGTGTATTGCCACATAGGCATATGCCGCCAGGGTCCTGACGCATGAGTCTCTCAGTTTAGGTTGGTTCCCGTGAGAAATTTGGCAATATTTTGGCTCAGATGCCGAGCTGGTGAGTGTCTCTTCATTCTCGAACAACGTTGAGGTTGGCAGCTCAGATATATGTCGAGAACATTATCCTCATTCGCAGCCATGTTTTCTGATGTGTATGTATGTACACGTGTATTGCCACATAGGCATGTGCCGCCAGTGTCCTGATGCATGAGTCTCTCAGTTTAGGTTTGTTCCAGTGAGAAATTTGGCAATATTTTGGCTCAGATGTTGAGCTGGTGAGTTTCTCTTCATTCTCGAACAACGTCGAGGTTCGCAGCTCAGATATATGTCGAGAACATTATCCTCATTCGCATCCATGTTTTCTGATGTGTATGTATGTACACGTGTATTGCCACATAGGCATATGCCGCCAGTGTCCTGACGCATGAGTCTCTCAGTTTAGGTTTGTTTCAGTGAGAAATTTGGCAATATTTTGGCTCAGATGTCGAGCTGGTGAGTGTCTCTTCATTCTCGAACAACGTTGAGGTTCGCAACTCAGATATATGTCGAGAACATTATCCTCATTCGCAGCCATGTTTTCTGATGGGTATGTATGTACACGTGTATTGCCACATAGGCATATGCCGCCAGTGTCCTGACGCATGAGTCTCTCAGTTTAGGTTTGTTCCAGTGAGAAATTTGGCAATATTTTGGGTCAGATGTCGAGCTGGTAAGTGTCTCTTCATTCTCGAACAACGTTGAGGTTCGCAGCTCAGATATATGTCGAGAACATTATCCTCATTCGCAGCCATGTTTTCCGATGTGTATATATGTACACGTGTATTGCCACATAGGCATATGCCGCCAGTGTCCTGACGCATGAGTCTCTCAGTTTAGGTTTGTTCCAGTGAGACATTTGGCAATATATTGGCTCAGATGTCGAGCTGGTGAGTTTCTCTTCATTCTCGAACAACGTCGAGGTTCGCAGCTCAGATATATGTCGAGAACATTATCCTCATTCGCATCCATGTTTTCTGATGTGTTTGTATGTACACGTGTATTGCCACATAGGTATATGCCGCCAGTGTCCTGACGCATGAGTCTCTCAGTTTAGGTTTGTTCCAGTGAGAAATTCGGCAATATTTTTGGCTCAGATGTCGAGCTGGTGAGTGTCTCTTCATTCTCGAACAACGTTGAGGCTCGCAGCTCAGATATATGTCGACAAAATTATCCTCATTCGTAGCCATGTTTTCTTATGTGTATGTATGTACACGTGTATTGCCACATAGGCATATGCCGCCAGGGTCCTGACGCATGAGTCTCTCAGTTTAGGTTGGTTCCCGTGAGAAATTTGGCAATATTTTGGCTCAGATGTCGAGCTGGTGAGTGTCTCTTCATTCTCGAACAACGTTGAGGTTGGCAGCTCAGATATATGTCGAGAACATTATCCTCATTCGCAGCCATGTTTTCTGATGTGTATGTATGTACACGTGTATTGCCACATAGGCATATGCCGCCAGTGTCCTGACGCATGAGTCTCTCAGTTTAGGTTTGTTCCAGTGAGAAATTTGGCAATATTTTGGCTCAGATGTCGAGCTGGTGAGTTTCTCTTCATTCTCGAACAACGTCGAGGTTCGCAGCTCAGATATATGTCGAGAACATTATCCTCATTCGCATCCATGTTTTCTGATGTGTATGTATGTACACGTGTATTGCCACATAGGCATATGCCGCCAATGTCCTGACGCATGAGTCTCTCAGTTTAGGTTTGTTTCAGTGAGGAATTTGGCAATATTTTGGCTCAGATGTCGAGCTGGTGAGTGTCTCTTCATTCTCGAACAACGTTGAGGTTCGCAGCTCAGATATATGTCGAGAACATTATCCTCATTCGCAGCCATGTTTTCTGAGTGAGTGAGTTTTTAGGGTTTAACGCCGTACCAGCATCAATGGCCATATTCACGGCGGGAACAAATTTCATTCAACAATTTTTTTGTATTTCATTCAACAATTAATGTGAAGAAGTTACAGTTTTAGAGGTGGGAGGAAACATGTTTTCTGATGTGTATGTATGTACACGTGTATTGCCACATAGGCATATGCCGCCAGTGTCCTGACGCACGAGTCTCTCAGTTTAGGTTTGTTTCAGTGAGGAATTTGGCAATGTTTTGGCTCAGATGTCGCGCTGGTGAGTGTCTCTTCATTCTCGAACAACGTTGAGAATCGCAGCTCAGATATATGTCGAGAACATTATCCTCATTCGCAGCCATGTTTTCTGATGTGTATGTATGTACAAGTGTATTGCCACATAGGCATATGCCGCCAGTGTCCTGACGCATGAGTCTCTCAGTTTAGGTTTGTTTCAGTGAGGAATTTGGCAATATTTTGGCTCAGATGTCGAGCTGGTGAGTGTCTCTTCATTCTCGAACAACGTTGAGGTTCGCAGCTCAGATATATGTCGAGAACATTATCCTCATTCGCAGCCATGTTTTCTGATGTGTATGTATGTACAAGTGTATTTCCACATATGCCTATGCCGCCAGTATCCTGACGCATGAGTCTCTCAGTTAGGTTTTTTTCCAGTGATAAATTTGGCAATATTTTGGCTCGGATGTCGAGCTGGTGAGTGTCTCTTCATTCTCGAACAACGTTGAGGATCGCAGCTCAGATATATTTTCGACAAAATTATCCTCATTCGTAGCCATGTTTTCTTATGTGTATGTATGTACATGTGTATTGCCTCATACGCCTATGCCGCCAGTGTCCTGACGCATGAGTCTCAAAGTTTTGGTCTCTTCCGGTAAGAATTTGGCGATGTGTTAGCTCAGATGTGGAGGTGGTGAATGTCTCTTCATTCTCGAACAACGTTGAGGTTCGCAGCTCAGATATATGTCGAGAACATTATCCTCATTCGCAGCCATGTTTTCTGAGTGAGTGAGTTTTTAGGGTTTAACGCCGTACCAGCATCAATGGCCATATTCACGGCGGGAACAAATTTCATTCAACAATTTTTTTGTATTTCATTCAACAATTAATGTGAAGAAGTTACAGTTTTAGAGGTGGGAGGAAACATGTTTTCTGATGTGTATGTATGTACACGTGTATTGCCACATAGGCATATGCCGCCAGTGTCCTGACGCATGAGTCTCTCAGTTTAGGTTTGTTTCAGTGAGGAATTTGGCAATTTTTTGGCTCAGATGTCGCGCTGGTGAGTGTCTCTTCATTCTCGAACAACGTTGAGAATCGCAGCTCAGATATATGTCGACAAAATTATCCTCATTCGTAGCCATGTTTTCTTATGTGTATGTATGTACATGTGTATTGCCACATAGGCATATGCCGCCAGTGTCCTGACGCATGAGTCTCTCAGTTTAGGTTTGTTTCAGTGAGGAATTTGGCAATATTTTGGCTCAGATGTCGAGCTGGTGAGTGTCTCTTCATTCTCGAACAACGTTGAGGTTCGCAGCTCAGATATTTGTCGAGAACATTATCCTCATTCGCAGCCATGTTTTCTGATGTGTATGTATGTACACGTGTATTGCCACATAGGCATATGCCGCCAGTGTCCTGACGCATGAGTCTCTCAGTTTAGGTTTGTTCCAGTGAGAAATTTGGCAATATTTTGGGTCAGATGTCGAGCTGGTGAGTGTCTCTTCATTCTCGAACAACGTTGAGGTTCGCAGCTCAGATATATGTCGAGAACATTATCCTCATTCGCAGCCATGTTTTCTGATGTGTATGTATGTACAAGTGTATTTCCACATATGCCTATGCCGCCAGTATCCTGACGCATGAGTCTCTCAGTTAGGTTTTTTTCCAGTGATAAATTTGGCAATATTTTGGCTCGGATGTCGAGCTGGTGAGTGTCTCTTCATTCTCGAACAACGTTGAGGATCGCAGCTCAGATATATGTCGACAAAATTATCCTCATTCGTAGCCATGTTTTCTTATGTGTATGTATGTACATGTGTATTGCCTCATACGCCTATGCCGCCAGTGTCCTGACGCATGAGTCTCAAAGTTTTGGTCTCTTCCGGTAAGAATTTGGCGATGTGTTAGCTCAGATGTGGAGGTGGTGAATGTCTCTTCAATCTCGAACAACGTTGAGGTTCGCAGCTCAGATATATGTCGAGAACATTATCCTCATTCGCAGCCATGTTTTCTGAGTGAGTGAGTTTTTAGGGTTTAACGCCGTACCAGCATCAATGGCCATATTCACGGCGGGAACAAATTTCATTCAACAATTTTGTTTTATTTCATTCAACAATTAATGTGAAGAAGTTACAGTTTTAGAGGTGGAAGGAAACATGTTTTCTGATGTGTATGTATGTACACGTGTATTGCCACATAGGCATATGCCGCCAGTGTCCTGACGCATGAGTCTCTCAGTTTAGGTTTGTTTCAGTGAGGAATTTGGCAATATTTTGGCTCAGATGTCGCGCTGGTGAGTGTCTCTTCATTCTCGAACAACGTTGAGAATCGCAGCTCAGATATATGTCGACAAAATTATCCTCATTCGTAGCCATGTTTTCTTATGTGTATGTATGTACATGTGTATTGCCACATAGGCATATGCCGCCAGTGTCCTGACGCATGAGTCTCTCAGTTTAGGTTGGTTCCCGTGAGAAATTTGGCAATATTTTGGCTCAGATGTCGAGCTGGTGAGTGTCTCTTCATTCTCGAACAACGTTGAGGTTGGCAGCTCAGATATATGTCGAGAACATTATCCTCATTCGCAGCCATGTTTTCTGATGTGTATGTATGTACACGTGTATTGCCACATAGGCATATGCCGCCAGTGTCCTGACGCATGAGTCTCTCAGTTTAGGTTTGTTCCAGTGAGAAATTTGGCAATATTTTGGCTCGGATGTCGAGCTGGTGAGTGTCTCTTCATTCTCGAACAACGTTGAGAATCGCAGCTCAGATATATGTCGACAAAATTATCCTCATTCGTAGCCATGTTTTCTTATGTGTATGTATGTACATGTGTATTGCCTCATAGGCCTATGCCGCCAGTGTCCTGACGCATGAGTCTCAAAGTTTTCGTCTCTTCCGGTGAGAATTTTGGCGATGTGTTAGCTCAGATGTGGAGGTGGTGAATGTCTCTTTATTCTCGAACAACGTTGAGGTTCGCAGCTCAGATATATGTCGAGAACATTATCCTCATTCGCAGCAATGTTTTCTGATGTGTATGTATGTACACGTGTATTGCCACATAGGCCTATGCCGCCAGTATACTGACGCATGAGTCTCTCAGTTTGTTTGTTTTTCCAGTGAGCATTTTGGCGATGTGTTAGCTCAGATGTGGAGGTGGTGAAAGTCTTTTCATTCTCAAACAACGTTGAGGTTCGCAGCTCAGATATATGTCGAGAACATTATCCTCATTCGCAGCCATGTTTTCTGATGTGTTTGTATGTACACGTGTATTGCCACATAGGTATATGCCGCCAGTGTCCTGACGCATGAGTCTCTCAGTTTAGGTTTGTTCCAGTGAGAAATTCTGCAATATTTTGGCTCATATGTCGAGCTGGTGAGTGTCTATTCATTCTCGAACAACGTTGAGGCTCGCAGCTCAGATATATGTCGACAAAATTATCCTCATTCGTAGCCATGTTTTCTTATGTGTATGTATGTACACGTGTATTGCCACATAGGTATATGCCGCCAGTGTCCTGACGCATGAGTCTCTCAGTTTAGGTTTGTTCCAGTGAGAAATTCGGCAATATTTTGGCTCAGATGTCGAGCTGGTGAGTGTCTCTTCATTCTCGAACAACGTTGAGGCTCGCAGCTCAGATATATGTCGACAAAATTATCCTCATTCGTAGCCATGTTTTCTTATGTGTATGTATGTACACGTGTATTGCCACATAGGCATATGCCGCCAGGGTCCTGACGCATGAGTCTCTCAGTTTAGGTTGGTTCCCGTGAGAAATTTGGCAATATTTTGGCTCAGATGTCGAGCTGGTGAGAGTCTCTTCATTCTCGAACAACGTTGAGGTTGGCAGCTCAGATATATGTCGAGAACATTATCCTCATTCGCAGCCATGTTTTCTGATGTGTATGTATGTACACGTGTATTGCCACATAGGCATATGCCGCCAGTGTCCTGACGCATGAGTCTCTCAGTTTAGGTTTGTTCCAGTGAGAAATTTGGCAATATTTTGGCTCAGATGTCGAGCTGGTGAGTTTCTCTTCATTCTCGAACAACGTCGAGGTTTGCAGCTCAGATATATGTCGAGAACATTATCCTCATTCGCATCCATGTTTTCTGATGTGTTTGTATGTACACGTGTATTGCCACATATGTATATGCCGCCAGTGTCCTGACGCATGAGTCTCTCAGTTTAGGTTTGTTCCAGTGAGAAATTCGGCAATATTTTGGTTCAGATGTCGAGCTGGTGAGTGTCTCTTCATTATCGAACAACGTTGAGGCTCGCAGCACAGATATATGTCGACAAAATTATCCTCATTCGCATCCATGTTTTCTGATGTGTATGTATGTACACGTATATTGCCACATAGGCATATGCCGCCAGGGTCCTGACGCATGAGTCTCTCAGTTTAGGTTGGTTCCCGTGAGAAATTTGGCAATATTTTGGCTCAGATGCCGAGCTGGTGAGTGTCTCTTCATTCTCGAACAACGTTGAGGTTGGCAGCTCAGATATATGTCGAGAACATTATCCTCATTCGCAGCCATGTTTTCTGATGTGTATGTATGTACACGTGTATTGCCACATAGGCATGTGCCGCCAGTGTCCTGATGCATGAGTCTCTCAGTTTAGGTTTGTTCCAGTGAGAAATTTGGCAATATTTTGGCTCAGATGTTGAGCTGGTGAGTTTCTCTTCATTCTCGAACAACGTCGAGGTTCGCAGCTCAGATATATGTCGAGAACATTATCCTCATTCGCATCCATGTTTTCTGATGTGTATGTATGTACACGTGTATTGCCACATAGGCATATGCCGCCAGTGTCCTGACGCATGAGTCTCTCAGTTTAGGTTTGTTTCAGTGAGAAATTTGGCAATATTTTGGCTCAGATGTCGAGCTGGTGAGTGTCTCTTCATTCTCGAACAACGTTGAGGTTCGCAACTCAGATATATGTCGAGAACATTATCCTCATTCGCAGCCATGTTTTCTGATGTGTATGTATGTACACGTGTATTGCCACATAGGCATATGCCGCCAGTGTCCTGACGCATGAGTCTCTCAGTTTAGGTTTGTTCCAGTGAGAAATTTGGCAATATTTTGGGTCAGATGTCGAGCTGGTAAGTGTCTCTTCATTCTCGAACAACGTTGAGGTTCGCAGCTCAGATATATGTCGAGAACATTATCCTCATTCGCAGCCATGTTTTCTGATGTGTATATATGTACACGTGTATTGCCACATAGGCATATGCCGCCAGTGTCCTGACGCATGAGTCTCTCAGTTTAGGTTTGTTCCAGTGAGACATTTGGCAATATATTGGCTCAGATGTCGAGCTGGTGAGTTTCTCTTCATTCTCGAACAACGTCGAGGTTCGCAGCTCAGATATATGTCGAGAACATTATCCTCATTCGCATCCATGTTTTCTGATGTGTTTGTATGTACACGTGTATTGCCACATAGGTATATGCCGCCAGTGTCCTGACGCATGAGTCTCTCAGTTTAGGTTTGTTCCAGTGAGAAATTCGGCAATATTTTTGGCTCAGATGTCGAGCTGGTGAGTGTCTCTTCATTCTCGAACAACGTTGAGGCTCGCAGCTCAGATATATGTCGACAAAATTATCCTCATTCGTAGCCATGTTTTCTTATGTGTATGTATGTACACGTGTATTGCCACTTAGGCATATGCCGCCAGGGTCCTGACGCATGAGTCTCTCAGTTTAGGTTGGTTCCCGTGAGAAATTTGGCAATATTTTGGCTCAGATGTCGAGCTGGTGAGTGTCTCTTCATTCTCGAACAACGTTGAGGTTGGCAGCTCAGATATATGTCGAGAACATTATCCTCATTCGCAGCCATGTTTTCTGATGTGTATGTATGTACACGTGTATTGCCACATAGGCATATGCCGCCAGTGTCCTGACGCATGAGTCTCTCAGTTTAGGTTTGTTCCAGTGAGAAATTTGGCAATATTTTGGCTCAGATGTCGAGCTGGTGAGTTTCTCTTCATTCTCGAACCACGTCGAGGTTCGCAGCTCAGATATATGTCGAGAACATTATCCTCATTCGCATCCATGTTTTCTGATGTGTATGTATGTACACGTGTATTGCCACATAGGCATATGCCGCCAATGTCCTGACGCATGAGTCTCTCAGTTTAGGTTTGTTTCAGTGAGGAATTTGGCAATATTTTGGCTCAGATGTCGAGCTGGTGAGTGTCTCTTCATTCTCGAACAACGTTGAGGTTGGCAGCTCAGATATATGTCGAGAACATTATCCTCATTCGCAGCCATGTTTTCTGATGTGTATGTATGTACACGTGTATTGCCACATAGGCATGTGCCGCCAGTGTCCTGACGCATGAGTCTCTCAGTTTAGGTTTGTTCCAGTGAGAAATTTGGCAATATTTTGGCTCAGATGTTGAGCTGGTGAGTTTCTCTTCATTCTCGAACAACGTCGAGGTTCGCAGCTCAGATATATGTCGAGAACATTATCCTCATTCGCATCCATGTTTTCTGATGTGTATGTATGTACACGTGTATTGCCACATAGGCATATGCCGCCAGTGTCCTGACGCATGAGTCTCTCAGTTTAGGTTTGTTTCAGTGAGAAATTTGGCAATATTTTGGCTCAGATGTCGAGCTGGTGAGTGTCTCTTCATTCTCGAACAACGTTGAGGTTCGCAGCTCAGATATATGTCGAGAACATTATCCTCATTCGCAGCCATGTTTTCTGATGTGTATGTATGTACACGTGTATTGCCACATAGGCATATGCCGCCAGTGTCATGACGCATAAATCTCTCAGTTTAGGTTTGTTCCAGTGAGAAATTTGGCAATATTTTGGGTCAGATGTCGAGCTGGTGAGTGTCTCTTCATTCTCGAACAACGTTGAGGTTCGCAGCTCAGATATATGTTGAGAACATTATCCTCATTCGCAGCCATGTTTTCTGATGTGTATGTATGTACACGTGTATTGCCACATAGGCATATGCCGCCAGTGTCCTGACGCATGAGTCTCTCAGTTTAGGTCTGTTCCAGTGAGAAATTTGGCAATATTTTGGCTCAGATGTCGAGCTGGTGAGTTTCTCTTCATTCTCGAACAACGTCGAGGTTCGCAGCTCAGATATATGTCGAGAACATTATCCTCATTCGCATCCATGTTTTTTGATGTGTTTGTATGTACACGTGTATTGCCACATAGGTATATGCCGCCAGTGTCCTGACGCATGAGTCTCTCAGTTTAGGTTTGTTCCAGTGAGAAATTTGGCAATATTTTGGCTCGGATGTCGAGCTGGTGAGTGTCTCTTCATTCTCGAACAACGTTGAGAATCGCAGCTCAGATATATGTCGACAAAATTATCCTCATTCGTAGCCATGTTTTCTTATGTGTATGTATGTACATGTGTATTGCCTCATAGGCCTATGCCGCCAGTGTCCTGACGCATGAGTCTCAAAGTTTTCGTCTCTTCCGGTGAGAATTTTGGCGATGTGTTAGCTCAAATGTGGAGGTGGTGAATGTCTCTTTATTCTCGAACAACGTTGAGGTTCGCAGCTCAGATATATGTCGAGAACATTATCCTCATCGCAGCAATGTTTTCTGATGTTTATGTATGTACACGCGTATTGCCACATAGGCCTATGCCGCCAGTATACTGACGCATGAGTCTCTCAGTTTGTTTGTTTTTCCAGTGAGAATTTTGGCGATGTGTTAGCTCAGATGTGGAGGTGGTGAAAGTCTTTTCATTCTCGAACAACGTTGAGGTTCGCAGCTCAGATATATGTCGAGAACATTATCCTCATTCGCAGCCATGTTTTCTGATGTGTTTGTATGTACACGTGTATTGCCACATAGGTATATGCCGCCAGTGTCCTGACGCATGAGTCTCTCAGTTTAGGTTTGTTCCAGTGAGAAATTCGTTAATATTTTGGCTCAGATGTCGAGCTGGTGAGTGTCTCTTCATTCTCGAACAACGTTGAGGCTCGCAGCTCAGATATATGTCGACAAAATTATCCTCATTCGTAGCCATGTTTTCTTATGTGTATGTATGTACACGTGTATTGCCACATAGGCATATGCCGCCAGGGTCCTGACGCATGAGTCTCTCAGTTTAGGTTGGTTCCCGTGAGAAATTTGGCAATATTTTGGCTCAGATGTCGAGCTGGTGAGAGTCTCTTCATTCTCGAACAACATTGAGGTTGGCAGCTCAGATATATGTCGAGAACATTATCCTCATTCGCAGCCATGTTTTCTGATGTGTATGTATGTACACGTGTATTGCCACATAGGCATATGCCGCCAGTGTCCTGACGCATGAGTCTCTCAGTTTAGGTTTGTTCCAGTGAGAAATTTGGCAATGTTTTGGCTCAGATGTCGAGCTGGTGAGTTTCTCTTTATTCTCGAACAACGTCGAGGTTCGCAGCTCAGATATATGTCGAGAACATTATCCTCATTCGCATCCATGTTTTCTGATGTGTTGGTATGTACACGTGTATTGCCACATAGGTATATGCCGCCAGTGTCCCGACGCATGAGTCTCTCAGTTTAGGTTTGTTCCAGTGAGAAATTCGGCAATATTTTGGCTCAGATGTCGAGCTGGTGAGTGTCTCTTCATTCTCGAACAACGTTGAGGCTCGCAGCTCAGATATATGTCGACAAAATTATCCTCATTCGCATCCATGTTTTCTGATGTGTATGTATGTACACGTGTATTGCCACATAGGCATATGCCGCCAGGGTCCTGACGCATGAGTCTCTCAGTTTAGGTTGGTTCCCGTAAGAAATTTGGCAATATTTTGGCTCAGATGTCGAGCTGGTGAGTGTCTCTTCATTCTCGAACAACGTTGAGGTTGGCAGCTCAGATATATGTCGAGAACATTATCCTCATTCGCAGCCATGTTTTCTGATGTGTATGTATGTACACGTGTATTGCCACATAGGCATGTGCCGCCAGTGTCCTGACGCATGAGTCTCTCAGTTTGGGTTTGTTCCAGTGAGAAATTTGGCAATATTTTGGCTCAGATGTTGAGCTGGTGAGTTTCTCTTCATTCTCGAACAACGTCGAGGTTCGCAGCTCAGATATATGTCGAGAACATTATCCTCATTCGCATCCATGTTTTCTGATGTGTATGTATGTACACGTGTATTGCCACATAGGCATATGCCGCCAGTGTCCTGACGCATGAGTCTCTCAGTTTAGGTTTGTTTCAGTGAGAAATTTGGCAATATTTTGGCTCAGATGTCGAGCTGGTGAGTGTCTCTTCATTCTCGAACAACGTTGAGGTTCGCAGCTCAGATATATGTCGAGAACATTATCCTCATTCGCAGCCATGTTTTCTGATGTGTATGTATGTACACGTGTATTGCCACATAGGTATATGCCGCCAGTGTCCTGACGCATGAGTCTCTCAGTTTAGGTTTGTTCCAGTGAGAAATTCGGCAATATTTTGGCTCAGATGTCGCGCTGGTGAGTGTCTCTTCATTCTCGAACAACGTTGAGGCTCGCAGCTCAGATATATGTCGACAAAATTATCCTCATTCGTAGCCATGTTTTCTTATGTGTATGTATGTACACGTGTATTGCCACATAGGCATATGCCGCCAGGGTCCTGACGCATGAGTCTCTCAGTTTAGGTTGGTTCCCGTGAGAAATTTGGCAATATTTTGGCTCAGATGTCGAGCTGGTGAGTGTCTCTTCATTCTCGAACAACGTTGAGGTTGGCAGCTCAGATATATGTCGAGAGCATTATCCTCATTCGCAGCCATGTTTTCTGATGTGTATGTATGTACACGTGTATTGCCACATAGGCATATGCCGCCAGTGTCCAGACGCATGAGTCTCTCAGTTTAGGTTTGTTCCAGTGAGAAATTTGGCAATATTTTTGGCTCAGATGTCGAGCTGGTGAGTTTCTCTTCATTCTCGAACAACGTCGAGGTTCGCAGCTCAGATATATGTCGAGAACATTATCCTCATTCGCATCCATGTTTTCTGATGTACACGTGTATTGCCACATAGGCATATGCCGCCAGTGTCCTGACGCATGAGTCTCTCAGTTTAGGTTTGTTTCAGTGAGGAATTTGGCAATATTTTGGCTCAGATGTCGAGCTGGTGAGTGTCTCTTCATTCTCGAACAACGTTGAGGTTGGCAGCTCAGATATATGTCGAGAACATTATCCTCATTCGCAGCCATGTTTTCTGATGTGTATGTATGTACACGTGTATTGCCACATAGGCATGTGCCGCCAGTGTCCTGACGCATGAGTCTCTCAGTTTAGGTTTGTTCCAGTGAGAAATTTTGCAATATTTTGGCTCAGATGTTGAGCTGGTGAGTTTCTCTTCATTCTCGAACAACGTCGAGGTTCGCAGCTCAGATATATGTCGAGAACATTATCCTCATTCGCATCCATGTTTTCTGATGTGTATGTATGTACACGTGTATTGCCACATAGGCATATGCCGCCAGTGTCCTGACGCATGAGTCTCTCAGTTTAGGTTTGTTCCAGTGAGAAATTTGGCAATATTTTGTGTCAGATGTCGAGCTGGTGAGTGTTTCTTCATTCTCGAACAACGTTGAGGTTCGCAGCTCAGATATATGTCGAGAACATTATCCTCATTCGCAGCCATGTTTTCTGATGTGTATGTATGTACACGTGTATTGCCACATAGGCATATGCCGCCAGTGTCCTGACGCATGAGTCTCTCAGTTTAGGTTTGTTCCAGTGAGAAATTTGGCAATATTTTGGCTCAGATGTCGAGCTGGTGAGTTTCTCTTCATTCTCGAACAACGTCGAGGTTCGCAGCTCAGATATATGTCGAGAACATTATCCTCATTCGCATCCATGTTTTCTGATGTGTTTGTATGTACACGTGTATTGCCACATAGGTATATGCCGCCAGTGTCCTGACGCATGAGTCTCTCAGTTTAGGTTTGTTCCAGTGAGAAATTCGGCAATATTTTGGCTCAGATGTCGAGCTGGTGAGTGTCTCTTCATTCTCGAACAACGTTGAGGCTCGCAGCTCAGATATATGTCGACAAAATTATCCTCATTCGTAGCCATGTTTTCTTATGTGTATGTATGTACACGTGTATTGCCACATAGGCATATGCCGCCAGGGTCCTGACGCATGAGTCTCTCAGTTTAGGTTGGTTCCCGTGAGAAATTTGGCAATATTTTTGCTCAGATGTCGAGCTGGTGAGTGTCTCTTCGTTCTCGAACAACGTTGAGGTTGGCAGCTCAGATATATGTCGAGAGCATTATCCTCATTCGCAGCCATGTTGTCTGATGTGTATGTATGTACACGTGTATTGCCACATAGGCATATGCCGCCAGTGTCCTGACGCATGAGTCTCTCAGTTTAGGTTTGTTCCAGTGAGAAATTTGGCAATATTTTGGCTCAGATGTCGAGCTGGTGAGTTTCTCTTCATTCTCGAACAACGTCGAGGTTCGCAGCTCAGATATATGTCGAGAACATTATCCTCATTCGCATCCATGTTTTCTGATGTGTATGTATGTACACGTGTATTGCCACATAGGCATATGCCGCCAGTGTCCTGACGCATGAGTCTCTCAGTTTAGGTTTGTTTCAGTGAGGAATTTGGCAATATTTTGGCTCAGATGTCGAGCTGGTGAGTGTCTCTTCATTCTCGAACAACGTTGAGGTTGGCAGCTCAGATATATGTCGAGAACATTATCCTCATTCGCAGCCATGTTTTCTGATGTGTATGTATGTACACGTGTATTGCCACATAGGCATATGCCGCCAGTGTCCTGACGCATGAGTCTCTCAGTTTAGGTTTGTTTCAGTGAGAAATTTGGCAATATTTTGGCTCAGATGTCGAGCTGGTGAGTGTCTCTTCATTCTCGAACAACGTTGAGGTTCGCAGCTCAGATATATGTCGAGAACATTATCCTCATTCGCAGCCATGTTTTCTGATGTGTATGTATGTACAAGTGTATTGCCACATAGGCATATGCCGCCAGTGTCCTGACGCATGAGTCTCTCAGTTTAGGTTTTTTTCCAGTGAGAAATTTGGCAATATTTTGGGTCAGATGTCGAGCTGGTGAGTGTCTCTTCATTCTCGAACAACGTTGAGGTTCGCAGCTCAGATATATGTCGAGAACATTATCCTCATTCGCAGCCATGTTTTCTGATGTGTATGTATGTACACGTGTATTGCCACATAGGCATATGCCGCCAGTGTCCTGACGCATGAGTCTCTCAGTTTAGGTTTGTTCCAGTGAGAAATTTGGCAATATTTTGGCTCAGATGTCGAGCTGGTGAGTTTCTCTTCATTCTCGAACAACTTCGAGGTTCGCAGCTCAGATATATGTCGAGAACATTATCCTCATTCGCATCCATGTTTTCTGATGTGTTTGTATGTACACGTGTATTGCCACATAGGTATATGCCGCCAGTGTCCTGACGCATGAGTCTCTCAGTTTAGGTTTGTTCCAGTGAGAAATTCGGCAATATTTTGGTTCAGATGTCGAGCTGGTGAGTGTCTCTTCATTCTCGAACAACGTTGAGGCTCGCAGCTCAGATATATGTCGACAAAATTATCCTCATTCGTAGCCATGTTTTCTTATGTGTGTGTATGTACACGTGTATTGCCACATAGGCATATGCCGCCAGGGTCCTGACGCATGAGTCTCTCAGTTTAGGTTGGTTCCCGTGAAAAATTTGGCAATATTTTGGCTCAGATGTCGAGCTGGTGAGTGTCTCTTCATTCTCGAACAACGTTGAGGTTGGCAGCTCAGATATATGTCGAGAGCATTATCCTCATTCGCAGCCATGTTTTCTGATGTGTATGTATGTACACGTGTATTGCCACATAGGCATATGCCGCCAGTGTCCTGACGCATGAGTCTCTCAGTTTAGGTTTGTTCCAGTGAGAAATTTGGCAATATTTTGGCTCAGATGTCGAGCTGGTGAGTTTCTCTTCATTCTCGAACAACGTCGAGGTTCGCAGCTCAGATATATGTCGAGAACATTATCCTCATTCGCATCCATGTTTTCTGATGTGTATGTATGTACACGTGTATTGCCACATAGGCATATGCCGCCAGTGTCCTGACGCATGAGTCTCTCAGTTTAGGTTTGTTTCAGTGAGGAATTTGGCAATATTTTGGCTCAGATGTCGAGCTGGTGAGTGTCTCTTCATTCTCGAACAACGTTGAGGTTCGCAGCTCAGATATATGTCGAGAACATTATCCTCATTCGCAGCCATGTTTTCTGATGTGTATGTATGTACACGTGTATTGCCACATAGGCATATGCCGCCAGTGTCCTGACGCATGAGTCTCTCAGTTTAGGTTTGTTCCAGTGAGAAATTTGGCAATATTTTGGCTCAGATGTCGAGCTGGTGAGTTTCTCTTCATTCTCGAACAACTTCGAGGTTCGCAGCTCAGATATATGTCGAGAACATTATCCTCATTCGCATCCATGTTTTCTGATGTGTTTGTATGTACACGTGTATTGCCACATAGGTATATGCCGCCAGTGTCCTGACGCATGAGTCTCTCAGTTTAGGTTTGTTCCAGTGAGAAATTCGGCAATATTTTGGTTCAGATGTCGAGCTGGTGAGTGTCTCTTCATTCTCGAACAACGTTGAGGCTCGCAGCTCAGATATATGTCGACAAAATTATCCTCATTCGTAGCCATGTTTTCTTATGTGTATGTATGTACACGTGTATTGCGACATAGGCATATGCCGCCAGGGTCCTGACGCATGAGTCTCTCAGTTTAGGTTGGTTCCCGTGAGAAATTTGGCAATATTTTGGCTCAGATGTCGAGCTGGTGAGTGTCTCTTCATTCTCGAACAACGTTGAGGTTGGCAGCTCAGATATATGTCGAGAACATTATCCTCATTCGCAGCCATGTTTTCTGATGTGTATGTATGTACACGTGTATTGCCACATAGGCATATGCCGCCAGTGTCCTGACGCATGAGTCTCTCAGTTTAGGTTTGTTTCAGTGAGAAATTTGGCAATATTTTGGCTCAGATGTCGAGCTGGTGAGTGTCTCTTCATTCTCGAACAACGTTGAGGTTCGCAGCTCAGATATATGTCGAGAACATTATCCTCATTCGCAGCCATTTTTTCTGATGTGTTTGTATGTACACGTGTATTGCCACATAGGCATATGCCGCCAGTGTCCTGACGCATGAGTCTCTCAGTTTAGGTTTGTTCCATTGAGAAATTTGGCAATATTTTGGGTCAGATGTCGAGCTGGTGAGTGTCTCTTCATTCTCGAACAACGTTGAGGTTCGCAGCTCAGATATATGTCGAGAACATTATCCTCATTCGCAGCCATGTTTTCTGATGTGTATGTATGTACACGTGTATTGCCACATAGGCATATGCCGCCAGTGTCCTGACGCATGAGTCTCTCAGTTTAGGTTTGTTCCAGTGAGAAATTTGGCAATATTTTGGCTCAGATGTCGAGCTGGTGAGTTTCTCTTCATTCTCGAACAACGTCGAGGTTCGCAGCTCAGATATATGTCGAGAACATTATCCTCATTCGCATCCATGTTTTCTGATGTGTTTGTATGTACACGTGTATTGCCACATAGGTATATGCCGCCAGTGTCCTGACGCATGAGTCTCTCAGTTTAGGTTTGTTCCAGTGAGAAATTCGGCAATATTTTGGCTCAGATGTCGAGCTGGTGAGTGTCTCTTCATTCTCGAACAACGTTGAGGCTCGCAGCTCAGATATATGTCGACAAAATTATCCTCATTCGTAGCCATGTTTTCTTATGTGTGTGTATGTACACGTGTATTGCCACATAGGCATATGCCGCCAGGGTCCTGACGCATGAGTCTCTCAGTTTAGGTTGGTTCCCGTGAAAAATTTGGCAATATTTTGGCTCAGATGTCGAGCTGGTGAGTGTCTCTTCATTCTCGAACAACGTTGAGGTTGGCAGCTCAGATATATGTCGAGAGCATTATCCTCATTCGCAGCCATGTTTTCTGATGTGTATGTATGTACACGTGTATTGCCACATAGGCATATGCCGCCAGTGTCCTGACGCATGAGTCTCTCAGTTTAGGTTTGTTCCAGTGAGAAATTTGGCAATATTTTGGCTCAGATGTCGAGCTGGTGAGTTTCTCTTCATTCTCGAACAACGTCGAGGTTCGCAGCTCAGATATATGTCGAGAACATTATCCTCATTCGCATCCATGTTTTCTGATGTGTATGTATGTACACGTGTATTGCCACATAGGCATATGCCGCCAGTGTCCTGACGCATGAGTCTCTCAGTTTAGGTTTGTTTCAGTGAGGAATTTGGCAATATTTTGGCTCAGATGTCGAGCTGGTGAGTGTCTCTTCATTCTCGAACAACGTTGAGGTTGGCAGCTCAGATATATGTCGAGAACATTATCCTCATTCGCATCCATGTTTTCTGATGTGTATGTATGTACACGTGTATTGCCACATAGGCATATGCCGCCAGTGTCCTGACGCATGAGTCTCTTAGTTTAGGTTTGTTTCAGTGAGAAATTTGGCAATATTTTGGCTCAGATGTCGAGCTGGTGAGTGTCTCTTCATTCTCGAACAACGTTGAGGTTCGCAGCTCAGATATATGTCGAGAACATTATCCTCATTTGCAGCCATGTTTTCTGATGTGTATGTATGTACACGTGTATTGCCACATAGGCATATGCCGCCAGGGTCCTGACGCATGAGTCTCTCAGTTTAGGTTGGTTCCCGTGAGAAATTTGGCAATATTTTGGCTCAGATGTCGAGCTGGTGAGTGTCTCTTCATTCTCGAACAACGTTGAGGTTGGCAGCTCAGATATATGTCGAGAACATTATCCTCATTCGCAGCCATGTTTTCTGATGTGTATGTATGTACACGTGTATTGCCACATAGGCATATGCCGCCAGTGTCCTGACGCATGAGTCTCTCAGTTTAGGTTTGTTTCAGTGAGAAATTTGGCAATATTTTGGCTCAGATGTCGAGCTGGTGAGTGTCTCTTCATTCTCGAACAACGTTGAGGTTCGCAGCTCAGATATATGTCGAGAACATTATCCTCATTCGCAGCCATTTTTTCTGATGTGTTTGTATGTACACGTGTATTGCCACATAGGCATATGCCGCCAGTGTCCTGACGCATGAGTCTCTCAGTTTAGGTTTGTTCCATTGAGAAATTTGGCAATATTTTGGGTCAGATGTCGAGCTGGTGAGTGTCTCTTCATTCTCGAACAACGTTGAGGTTCGCAGCTCAGATATATGTCGAGAACATTATCCTCATTCGCAGCCATGTTTTCTGATGTGTATGTATGTACACGTGTATTGCCACATAGGCATATGCCGCCAGTGTCCTGACGCATGAGTCTCTCAGTTTAGGTTTGTTCCAGTGAGAAATTTGGCAATATTTTGGCTCAGATGTCGAGCTGGTGAGTGTCTCTTCATTCTCGAACAACGTTGAGGTTGGCAGCTCAGATATATGTCGAGAGCATTATCCTCATTCGCAGCCATGTTTTCTGATGTGTATGTATGTACACGTGTATTGCCACATAGGCATATGCCGCCAGTGTCCTGACGCATGAGTCTCTCAGTTTAGGTTTGTTCCCGTGAGAAATTTGGCAATATTTTGGCTCAGATGTCGAGCTGGTGAGTTTCTCTTCATTCTCGAACAACGTCGAGGTTCGCAGCTCAGATATATGTCGAGAACATTATCCTCATTCGCATCCATGTTTTCTGATGTGTATGTATGTACACGTGTATTGCCACATAGGCATATGCCGCCAGTGTCCTGACGCATGAGTCTCTCAGTTTAGGTTTGTTTCAGTGAGGAATTTGGCAATATTTTGGCTCAGATGTCGAGCTGGTGAGTGTCTCTTCATTCTCGAACAACGTTGAGGTTCGCAGCTCAGATATATGTCGAGAACATTATCCTCATTCGCAGCCATGTTTTCTGATGTGTATGTATGTACACGTGTATTGCCACATAGGCATATGCCGCCAGTGTCCTGACGCATGAGTCTCTCAGTTTAGGTTTGTTCCAGTGAGAAATTTGGCAATATTTTGGCTCAGATGTCGAGCTGGTGAGTTTCTCTTCATTCTCGAACAACTTCGAGGTTCGCAGCTCAGATATATGTCGAGAACATTATCCTCATTCGCATCCATGTTTTCTGATGTGTTTGTATGTACACGTGTATTGCCACATAGGTATATGCCGCCAGTGTCCTGACGCATGAGTCTCTCAGTTTAGGTTTGTTCCAGTGAGAAATTCGGCAATATTTTGGTTCAGATGTCGAGCTGGTGAGTGTCTCTTCATTCTCGAACAACGTTGAGGCTCGCAGCTCAGATATATGTCGACAAAATTATCCTCATTCGTAGCCATGTTTTCTTATGTGTATGTATGTACACGTGTATTGCGACATAGGCATATGCCGCCAGGGTCCTGACGCATGAGTCTCTCAGTTTAGGTTGGTTCCCGTGAGAAATTTGGCAATATTTTGGCTCAGATGTCGAGCTGGTGAGTGTCTCTTCATTCTCGAACAACGTTGAGGTTGGCAGCTCAGATATATGTCGAGAACATTATCCTCATTCGCAGCCATGTTTTCTGATGTGTATGTATGTACACGTGTATTGCCACATAGGCATATGCCGCCAGTGTCCTGACGCATGAGTCTCTCAGTTTAGGTTTGTTTCAGTGAGAAATTTGGCAATATTTTGGCTCAGATGTCGAGCTGGTGAGTGTCTCTTCATTCTCGAACAACGTTGAGGTTCGCAGCTCAGATATATGTCGAGAACATTATCCTCATTCGCAGCCATTTTTTCTGATGTGTTTGTATGTACACGTGTATTGCCACATAGGCATATGCCGCCAGTGTCCTGACGCATGAGTCCCTCAGTTTAGGTTTGTTCCATTGAGAAATTTGGCAATATTTTGGGTCAGATGTCGAGCTGGTGAGTGTCTCTTCATTCTCGAACAACGTTGAGGTTCGCAGCTCAGATATATGTCGAGAACATTATCCTCATTCGCAGCCATGTTTTCTGATGTGTATGTATGTACACGTGTATTGCCACATAGGCATATGCCGCCAGTGTCCTGACGCATGAGTCTCTCAGTTTAGGTTTGTTCCAGTGAGAAATTTGGCAATATTTTGGCTCAGATGTCGAGCTGGTGAGTTTCTCTTCATTCTCGAACAACGTCGAGGTTCGCAGCTCAGATATATGTCGAGAACATTATCCTCATTCGCATCCATGTTTTCTGATGTGTTTGTATGTACACGTGTATTGCCACATAGGTATATGCCGCCAGTGTCCTGACGCATGAGTCTCTCAGTTTAGGTTTGTTCCAGTGAGAAATTCGGCAATATTTTGGCTCAGATGTCGAGCTGGTGAGTGTCTCTTCATTCTCGAACAACGTTGAGGCTCGCAGCTCAGATATATGTCGACAAAATTATCCTCATTCGTAGCCATGTTTTCTTATGTGTGTGTATGTACACGTGTATTGCCACATAGGCATATGCCGCCAGGGTCCTGACGCATGAGTCTCTCAGTTTAGGTTGGTTCCCGTGAAAAATTTGGCAATATTTTGGCTCAGATGTCGAGCTGGTGAGTGTCTCTTCATTCTCGAACAACGTTGAGGTTGGCAGCTCAGATATATGTCGAGAGCATTATCCTCATTCGCAGCCATGTTTTCTGATGTGTATGTATGTACACGTGTATTGCCACATAGGCATATGCCGCCAGTGTCCTGACGCATGAGTCTCTCAGTTTAGGTTTGTTCCAGTGAGAAATTTGGCAATATTTTGGCTCAGATGTCGAGCTGGTGAGTTTCTCTTCATTCTCGAACAACGTCGAGGTTCGCAGCTCAGATATATGTCGAGAACATTATCCTCATTCGCATCCATGTTTTCTGATGTGTATGTATGTACACGTGTATTGCCACATAGGCATATGCCGCCAGTGTCCTGACGCATGAGTCTCTCAGTTTAGGTTTGTTTCAGTGAGGAATTTGGCAATATTTTGGCTCAGATGTCGAGCTGGTGAGTGTCTCTTCATTCTCGAACAACGTTGAGGTTGGCAGCTCAGATATATGTCGAGAACATTATCCTCATTCGCATCCATGTTTTCTGATGTGTATGTATGTACACGTGTATTGCCACATAGGCATATGCCGCCAGTGTCCTGACGCATGAGTCTCTTAGTTTAGGTTTGTTTCAGTGAGAAATTTGGCAATATTTTGGCTCAGATGTCGAGCTGGTGAGTGTCTCTTCATTCTCGAACAACGTTGAGGTTCGCAGCTCAGATATATGTCGAGAACATTATCCTCATTCGCAGCCATGTTTTCTGATGTGTATGTATGTACACGTGTATTGCCACATAGGCATATGCCGCCAGGGTCCTGACGCATGAGTCTCTCAGTTTAGGTTGGTTCCCGTGAGAAATTTGGCAATATTTTGGCTCAGATGTCGAGCTGGTGAGTGTCTCTTCATTCTCGAACAACGTTGAGGTTGGCAGCTCAGATATATGTCGAGAACATTATCCTCATTCGCAGCCATGTTTTCTGATGTGTATGTATGTACACGTGTATTGCCACATAGGCATATGCCGCCAGTGTCCTGACGCATGAGTCTCTCAGTTTAGGTTTGTTTCAGTGAGAAATTTGGCAATATTTTGGCTCAGATGTCGAGCTGGTGAGTGTCTCTTCATTCTCGAACAACGTTGAGGTTCGCAGCTCAGATATATGTCGAGAACATTATCCTCATTCGCAGCCATTTTTTCTGATGTGTTTGTATGTACACGTGTATTGCCACATAGGCATATGCCGCCAGTGTCCTGACGCATGAGTCTCTCAGTTTAGGTTTGTTCCATTGAGAAATTTGGCAATATTTTGGGTCAGATGTCGAGCTGTCGAGTGTCTCTTCATTCTCGAACAACGTTGAGGTTCGCAGCTCAGATATATGTCGAGAACATTATCCTCATTCGCAGCCATGTTTTCTGATGTGTATGTATGTACACGTGTATTGCCACATAGGCATATGCCGCCAGTGTCCTGACGCATGAGTCTCTCAGTTTAGGTTTGTTCCAGTGAGAAATTTGGCAATATTTTGGCTCAGATGTCGAGCTGGTGAGTTTCTCTTCATTCTCGAACAACGTCGAGGTTCGCAGCTCAGATATATGTCGAGAACATTATCCTCATTCGCATCCATGTTTTCTGATGTGTTTGTATGTACACGTGTATTGCCACATAGGTATATGCCGCCAGTGTCCTGACGCATGAGTCTCTCAGTTTAGGTTTGTTTCAGTGAGAAATTTGGCAATATTTTGGCTCAGATGTCGAGCTGGTGAGTGTCTCTTCATTCTCGAACAACGTTGAGGTTCGCAGCTCAGATATATGTCGAGAACATTATCCTCATTCGCAGCCATTTTTTCTGATGTGTTTGTATGTACACGTGTATTGCCACATAGGCATATGCCGCCAGTGTCCTGACGCATGAGTCTCTCAGTTTAGGTTTGTTCCATTGAGAAATTTGGCAATATTTTGGGTCAGATGTCGAGCTGTCGAGTGTCTCTTCATTCTCGAACAACGTTGAGGTTCGCAGCTCAGATATATGTCGAGAACATTATCCTCATTCGCAGCCATGTTTTCTGATGTGTATGTATGTACACGTGTATTGCCACATAGGCATATGCCGCCAGTGTCCTGACGCATGAGTCTCTCAGTTTAGGTTTGTTCCAGTGAGAAATTTGGCAATATTTTGGCTCAGATGTCGAGCTGGTGAGTTTCTCTTCATTCTCGAACAACGTCGAGGTTCGCAGCTCAGATATATGTCGAGAACATTATCCTCATTCGCATCCATGTTTTCTGATGTGTTTGTATGTACACGTGTATTGCCACATAGGTATATGCCGCCAGTGTCCTGACGCATGAGTCTCTCAGTTTAGGTTTGTTCCAGTGAGAAATTCGGCAATATTTTGGCTCAGATGTCGAGCTGGTGAGTGTCTCTTCATTCTCGAACAACGTTGAGGCTCGCAGCTCAGATATATGTCGACAAAATTATCCTCATTCGTAGCCATGTTTTCTTATGTGTGTGTATGTACACGTGTATTGCCACATAGGCATATGCCGCCAGGGTCCTGACGCATGAGTCTCTCAGTTTAGGTTGGTTCCCGTGAAAAATTTGGCAATATTTTGGCTCAGATGTCGAGCTGGTGAGTGTCTCTTCATTCTCGAACAACGTTGAGGTTGGCAGCTCAGATATATGTCGAGAGCATTATCCTCATTCGCAGCCATGTTTTCTGATGTGTATGTATGTACACGTGTATTGCCACATAGGCATATGCCGCCAGTGTCCTGACGCATGAGTCTCTCAGTTTAGGTTTGTTCCAGTGAGAAATTTGGCAATATTTTGGCTCAGATGTCGAGCTGGTGAGTTTCTCTTCATTCTCGAACAACGTCGAGGTTCGCAGCTCAGATATATGTCGAGAACATTATCCTCATTCGCATCCATGTTTTCTGATGTGTATGTATGTACACGTGTATTGCCACATAGGCATATGCCGCCAGTGTCCTGACGCATGAGTCTCTCAGTTTAGGTTTGTTTCAGTGAGGAATTTGGCAATATTTTGGCTCAGATGTCGAGCTGGTGAGTGTCTCTTCATTCTCGAACAACGTTGAGGTTGGCAGCTCAGATATATGTCGAGAACATTATCCTCATTCGCATCCATGTTTTCTGATGTGTATGTATGTACACGTGTATTGCCACATAGGCATATGCCGCCAGTGTCCTGACGCATGAGTCTCTCAGTTTAGGTTTGTTTCAGTGAGAAATTTGGCAATATTTTGGCTCAGATGTCGAGCTGGTGAGTGTCTCTTCATTCTCGAACAACGTTGAGGTTCGCAGCTCAGATATATGTCGAGAACATTATCCTCATTCGCAGCCATGTTTTCTGATGTGTATGTATGTACACGTGTATTGCCACATAGGCATATGCCGCCAGTGTCCTGACGCATGAGTCTCTCAGTTTAGGTTTGTTCCAGTGAGAAATTTGGCAATATTTTGGGTCAGATGTCGAGCTGGTGAGTGTCTCTTCATTCTCGAACAACGTTGAGGTTCGCAGCTCAGATATATGTCGAGAACATTATCCTCATTCGCAGCCATGTTTTCTGATGTGTATGTATGTACACGTGTATTGCCACATAGGCATATGCCGCCAGTGTCCTGACGCATGAGTCTCTCAGTTTAGGTTTGTTCCAGTGAAAAATTTGGCAATATTTTGGCTCAGATGTCGAGCTGGTGAGTTTCTCTTCATTCTCGAACAACGTCGAGGTTCGCAGCTCAGATATATGTCGAGAACATTATCCTCATTTGCATCCCTGTTTTCTGATGTGTTTGTATGTACACGTGTATTGCCACATAGGTATATGCCGCCAGTGTCCTGACGCATGAGTCTCTCAGTTTAGGTTTGTTCCAGTGAGAAATTCGGCAATATTTTGGCTCAGATGTCCAGCTGGTGAGTGTCTCTTCATTCTCGAACAACGTTGAGGCTCGCAGCTCAGATATATGTCGACAAAATTATCCTCATTCGTAGCCATGTTTTCTTATGTGTATGTATGTACACGTGTATTGCCACATAGGCATATGCCGCCAGGGTCCTGACGCATGAGTCTCTCAGTTTAGGTTGGTTCCCGTGAGAAATTTGGCAATATTTTGGCTCAGATGTCGAGCTGGTGAGTGTCTCTTCATTCTCGAACAACGTTGAGGTTGGCAGCTCAGATATATGTCGAGAACATTATCCTCATTCGCAGCCATTTTTTTCTGATGTGTTTGTATGTACACGTGTATTGCCACATAGGCATATGCCGCCAGTGTCCTGACGCATGAGTCTCTCAGCTTAGGTTTGTTCCAGTGAGAAATTTGGCAATATTTTGGGTCAGATGTCGAGCTGGTGAGTGTCTCTTCATTCTCGAACAACGTTGAGGTTCGCAGCTCAGATATATGTCGAGAACATTATCCTCATTCGCAGCCATGTTTTCTGATGTGTATGTATGTACACGTGTATTGCCACATAGGCATATGCCGCCAGTGTCCTGACGCATGAGTCTCTCAGTTTAGGTTTGTTCCAGTGAAAAATTTGGCAATATTTTGGCTCAGATGTCGAGCTGGTGAGTTTCTCTTCATTCTCGAACAACGTCGAGGTTCGCAGCTCAGATATATGTCGAGAACATTATCCTCATTCGCATCCATGTTTTCTGATGTGTTTGTATGTACACGTGTATTGCCACATAGGTATATGCCGCCAGTGTCCTGACGCATGAGTCTCTCAGTTTAGGTTTGTTCCAGTGAGAAATTCGGCAATATTTTGGCTCAGATGTCGAGCTGGTGAGTGTCTCTTCATTCTCGAACAACGTTGAGGCTCGCAGCTCAGATATATGTCGACAAAATTATCCTCATTCGTAGCCATGTTTTCTTATGTGTATGTATGTACACGTGTATTGCCACATAGGCATATGCCGCCAGGGTCCTGACGCATGAGTCTCTCAGTTTAGGTTGGTTCCCGTGAGAAATTTGGCAATATTTTGGCTCAGATGTCGAGCTGGTGAGTGTCTCTTCATTCTCGAACAACGTTGAGGTTGGCAGCTCAGATATATGTCGAGAACATTATCCTCATTCGCAGCCATGTTTTCTGATGTGTATGTATGTACACGTGTATTGCCACATAGGCATATGCCGCCAGTGTCCCGACGCATGAGTCTCTCAGTTTAGGTTTGTTCCAGTGAGAAATTTGGCAATATTTTGGCTCAGATGTCGAGCTGGTGAGTTTCTCTTCATTCTCGAACAACGTCGAGGTTCGCAGCTCAGATATATGTCGAGAACATTATCCTCATTCGCATCCATGTTTTCTGATGTGTATGTATGTACACGTGTATTGCCACATAGGCATATGCCGCCAGTGTCCTGACGCATGAGTCTCTCAGTTTAGGTTTGTTTCAGTGAGGAATTTGGCAATATTTTGGCTCAGATGTCGAGCTGGTGAGTGTCTCTTCATTCTCGAACAACGTTGAGGTTGGCAGCTCAGATATATGTCGAGAACATTATCCTCATTCGCATCCATGTTTTCTGATGTGTATGTATGTACACGTGTATTGCCACATAGGCATATGCCGCCAGTGTCCTGACGCATGAGTCTCTCAGTTTAGGTTTGTTTCAGTGAGAAATTTGGCAATATTTTGGCTCAGATGTCGAGCTGGTGAGTGTCTCTTCATTCTCGAACAACGTTGAGGTTCGCAGCTCAGATATATGTCGAGAACATTATCCTCATTCGCAGCCATGTTTTCTGATGTGTATGTATGTACACGTGTATTGCCACATAGGCATATGCCGCCAGTGTCCTGACGCATGAGTCTCTCAGTTTAGGTTTGTTCCAGTGAGAAATTTGGCAATATTTTGGGTCAGATGTCGAGCTGGTGAGTGTCTCTTCATTCTCGAACAACGTTGAGGTTCGCAGCTCAGATATATGTCGAGAACATTATCCTCATTCGCAGCCATGTTTTCTGATGTGTATGTATGTACACGTGTATTGCCACATAGGCATATGCCGCCAGTGTCCTGACGCATGAGTCTCTCAGTTTAGGTTTGTTCCAGTGAAAAATTTGGCAATATTTTGGCTCAGATGTCGAGCTGGTGAGTTTCTCTTCATTCTCGAACAACGTCGAGGTTCGCAGCTCAGATATATGTCGAGAACATTATCCTCATTTGCATCCCTGTTTTCTGATGTGTTTGTATGTACACGTGTATTGCCACATAGGTATATGCCGCCAGTGTCCTGACGCATGAGTCTCTCAGTTTAGGTTTGTTCCAGTGAGAAATTCGGCAATATTTTGGCTCAGATGTCCAGCTGGTGAGTGTCTCTTCATTCTCGAACAACGTTGAGGCTCGCAGCTCAGATATATGTCGACAAAATTATCCTCATTCGTAGCCATGTTTTCTTATGTGTATGTATGTACACGTGTATTGCCACATAGGCATATGCCGCCAGGGTCCTGACGCATGAGTCTCTCAGTTTAGGTTGGTTCCCGTGAGAAATTTGGCAATATTTTGGCTCAGATGTCGAGCTGGTGAGTGTCTCTTCATTCTCGAACAACGTTGAGGTTGGCAGCTCAGATATATGTCGAGAACATTATCCTCATTCGCAGCCATTTTTTTCTGATGTGTTTGTATGTACACGTGTATTGCCACATAGGCATATGCCGCCAGTGTCCTGACGCATGAGTCTCTCAGCTTAGGTTTGTTCCAGTGAGAAATTTGGCAATATTTTGGGTCAGATGTCGAGCTGGTGAGTGTCTCTTCATTCTCGAACAACGTTGAGGTTCGCAGCTCAGATATATGTCGAGAACATTATCCTCATTCGCAGCCATGTTTTCTGATGTGTATGTATGTACACGTGTATTGCCACATAGGCATATGCCGCCAGTGTCCTGACGCATGAGTCTCTCAGTTTAGGTTTGTTCCAGTGAAAAATTTGGCAATATTTTGGCTCAGATGTCGAGCTGGTGAGTTTCTCTTCATTCTCGAACAACGTCGAGGTTCGCAGCTCAGATATATGTCGAGAACATTATCCTCATTCGCATCCATGTTTTCTGATGTGTTTGTATGTACACGTGTATTGCCACATAGGTATATGCCGCCAGTGTCCTGACGCATGAGTCTCTCAGTTTAGGTTTGTTCCAGTGAGAAATTCGGCAATATTTTGGCTCAGATGTCGAGCTGGTGAGTGTCTCTTCATTCTCGAACAACGTTGAGGCTCGCAGCTCAGATATATGTCGACAAAATTATCCTCATTCGTAGCCATGTTTTCTTATGTGTATGTATGTACACGTGTATTGCCACATAGGCATATGCCGCCAGGGTCCTGACGCATGAGTCTCTCAGTTTAGGTTGGTTCCCGTGAGAAATTTGGCAATATTTTGGCTCAGATGTCGAGCTGGTGAGTGTCTCTTCATTCTCGAACAACGTTGAGGTTGGCAGCTCAGATATATGTCGAGAACATTATCCTCATTCGCAGCCATGTTTTCTGATGTGTATGTATGTACACGTGTATTGCCACATAGGCATATGCCGCCAGTGTCCCGACGCATGAGTCTCTCAGTTTAGGTTTGTTTCAGTGAGAAATTTGGCAATATTTTGGCTCAGATGTCGAGCTGGTGAGTGTCTCTTCATTCTCGAACAACGTTGAGGTTCGCAGCTCAGATATATGTCGAGAACATTATCCTCATTCGCAGCCATTTTTTTCTGATGTGTTTGTATGTACACGTGTATTGCCACATAGGCATATGCCGCCAGTGTCCTGACGCATGAGTCTCTCAGTTTAGGTTTGTTCCAGTGAGAAATTTGGCAATATTTTGGGTCAGATGTCGAGCTGGTGAGTGTCTCTTCATTCTCGAACAACGTTGAGGTTCGCAGCTCAGATATATGTCGAGAACATTATCCTCATTCGCAGCCATGTTTTCTGATGTGTATGTATGTACACGTGTATTGCCACATAGGCATATGCCGCCAGTGTCCTGACGCATGAGTCTCTCAGTTTAGGTTTGTTCCAGTGAGAAATTTGGCAATATTTTGGCTCAGATGTCGAGCTGGTGAGTTTCTCTTCATTCTCGAACAACGTCGAGGTTCGCAGCTCAGATATATGTCGAGAACATTATCCTCATTCGCATCCATGTTTTCTGATGTGTTTGTATGTACACGTGTATTGCCACATAGGTATATGCCGCCAGTGTCCTGACGCATGAGTCTCTCAGTTTAGGTTTGTTCCAGTGAGAAATTCGGCAATAATTTGGCTCAGATGTCGAGCTGGTGAGTGTCTCTTCATTCTCGAACAACGTTGAGGCTCGCAGCTCAGATATATGTCGACAAAATTATCCTCATTCGTAGCCATGTTTTCTTATGTGTGTGTATGTACACGTGTATTGCCACATAGGCATATGCCGCCAGGGTCCTGACGCATGAGTCTCTCAGTTTAGGTTGGTTCCCGTGAAAAATTTGGCAATATTTTGGCTCAGATGTCGAGCTGGTGAGTGTCTCTTCATTCTCGAACAACGTTGAGGTTGGCAGCTCAGATATATGTCGAGAGCATTATCCTCATTCGCAGCCATGTTTTCTGATGTGTATGTATGTACACGTGTATTGCCACATAGGCATATGCCGCCAGTGTCCTGACGCATGAGTCTCTCAGTTTAGGTTTGTTCCAGTGAGAAATTTGGCAATATTTTGGCTCAGATGTCGAGCTGGTGAATTTCTCTTCATTCTCGAACAACGTCGAGGTTCGCAGCTCAGATATATGTCGAGAACATTATCCTCATTCGCATCCATGTTTTCTGATGTGTATGTATGTACACGTGTATTGCCACATAGGCATATGCCGCCAGTGTCCTGACGCATGAGTCTCTCAGTTTAGGTTTGTTTCAGTGAGGAATTTGGCAATATTTTGGCTCAGATGTCGAGCTGGTGAGTGTTTCTTCATTCTCGAACAACGTTGAGGTTGGCAGCTCAGATATATGTCGAGAACATTATCCTCATTCGCATCCATGTTTTCTGATGTGTATGTATGTACACGTGTATTGCCACATAGGCATATGCCGCCAGTGTCCTGACGCATGAGTCTCTCAGTTTAGGTTTGTTTCAGTGAGAAATTTGGCAATATTTTGGCTCAGATGTCGAGCTGGTGAGTGTCTCTTCATTCTCGAACAACGTTGAGGTTCGCAGCTCAGATATATGTCGAGAACATTATCCTCATTCGCAGCCATGTTTTCTGATGTGTATGTATGTACACGTGTATTGCCACATAGGCATATGCCGCCAGTGTCCTGACGCATGAGTCTCTCAGTTTAGGTTTGTTCCAGTGAGAAATTTGGCAATATTTTGGGTCAGATGTCGAGCTGGTGAGTGTCTCTTCATTCTCGAACAACGTTGAGGTTCGCAGCTCAGATATATGTCGAGAACATTATCCTCATTCGCAGCCATGTTTTCTGATGTGTATGTATGTACACGTGTATTGCCACATAGGCATATGCCGCCAGTGTCCTGACGCATGAGTCTCTCAGTTTAGGTTTGTTCCAGTGAGAAATTTTGCAATATTTTGGCTCAGATGTCGAGCTGTTGAGTTTCTCTTCATTCTCGAACAACGTCGAGGTTCGCAGCTTAGATATATGTCGAGAACATTATCCTCATTTGCATCCATGTTTTCTGATGTGTTTGTATGTACACGTGTATTGCCACATAGGTATATGCCGCCAGTGTCCTGACGCATGAGTCTCTCAGTTTAGGTTTGTTCCAGTGAGAAATTCGGCAATATTTTGGCTCAGATGTTGAGCTGGTGAGTGTCTCTTCATTCTCGAACAACGTTGAGGCTTGCAGCTCAGATATATGTCGACAAAATTATCCTCATTCGTAGCCATGTTTTCTTATGTGTATGTATGTACACGTGTATTGCCACATAGGCATATGCCGCCAGGGTCCTGACGCATAAGTCTCTCAGTTTAGGTTGGTTCCCGTGAGAAATTTGGCAATATTTTGGCTCAGATGTCGAGCTGGTGAGTGTCTCTTCATTCTCGAACAACGTTGAGGTTGGCAGCTCAGATATATGTCGAGAACATTATCCTCATTCGCAGCCATGTTTTCTGATGTGTATGTATGTACACGTGTATTGCCACATAGGCATATGCCGCCAGTGTCCTGACGCATGAGTCTCTCAGTTTAGGTTTGTTTCAGTGAGAAATTTGGCAATATTTTGGCTCAGATGTCGAGCTGGTGAGTGTCTCTTCATGCTCGAACAACGTTGAGGTTCGCAGCTCAGATATATGTCGAGAACATTATCCTCATTCGCAGCCATGTTTTCTGATGTGTATGTATGTACACGTGTATTGCCACATAGGCATATGCCGCCAGTGTCCTGACGCATGAGTCTCTCAGTTTAGGTTTGTTTCAGTGAGGAATTTGGCAATATTTTGGCTCAGATGTCGAGCTGGTGAGTGTCTCTTCATTCTCGAACAACGTTGAGGTTCGCAGCTCAGATATATGTCGAGAACATTATCATCATTCGCAGCCATGTTTTCTGATGTGTTTGTATGTACACGTTTATTGCCACATAGGCATATGCCGCCAGGGTCCTGACGCATGAGTCTCTCAGTTTAGGTTTGTTCCAGTGAGAAATTTGGCAATATTTTGGGTCAGATGTCGAGCTGGTGAGTGTCTCTTCATTCTCGAACAACGTTGAGGTTGGCAGCTCAGATATATGTCGAGAACATTATCCTCATTCGCAGCCATGTTTTCTGATGTGTATGTATGTACACGTGTATTGCCACATAGGCATATGCCGCCAGTGTCCTGACGCATGAGTCTCTCAGTTTAGGTTTGTTTCAGTGAGAAATTTGGCAATATTTTGGCTCAGATGTCGAGCTGGTGAGTGTCTCTTCATTCTCGAACAACGTTGAGGTTCGCAGCTCAGATATATGTCGAGAACATTATCCTCATTCGCAGCCATGTTTTCTGATGTGTATGTATGTACACGTGTATTGCCACATAGGCATATGCCGCCAGTGTCCTGACGCATGAGTCTCTCAGTTTAGGTTTGTTCCAGTGAGAAATTTGGCAATATTTTGGGTCAGATGTCGAGCTGGTGAGTGTCTCTTCATTCTCGAACAACGTTGAGGTTCGCAGCTCAGATATATGTCGAGAACATTATCCTCATTCGCAGCCATGTTTTCTGATGTGTATGTATGTACACGTGTATTGCCACATAGGCATATGCCGCCAGTGTCCTGACGCATGAGTCTCTCAGTTTAGGTTTGTTCCAGTGAGAAATTTTGCAATATTTTGGCTCAGATGTCGAGCTGTTGAGTTTCTCTTCATTCTCGAACAACGTCGAGGTTCGCAGCTTAGATATATGTCGAGAACATTATCCTCATTTGCATCCATGTTTTCTGATGTGTTTGTATGTACACGTGTATTGCCACATAGGTATATGCCGCCAGTGTCCTGACGCATGAGTCTCTCAGTTTAGGTTTGTTCCAGTGAGAAATTCGGCAATATTTTGGCTCAGATGTTGAGCTGGTGAGTGTCTCTTCATTCTCGAACAACGTTGAGGCTTGCAGCTCAGATATATGTCGACAAAATTATCCTCATTCGTAGCCATGTTTTCTTATGTGTATGTATGTACACGTGTATTGCCACATAGGCATATGCCGCCAGGGTCCTGACGCATAAGTCTCTCAGTTTAGGTTGGTTCCCGTGAGAAATTTGGCAATATTTTGGCTCAGATGTCGAGCTGGTGAGTGTCTCTTCATTCTCGAACAACGTTGAGGTTGGCAGCTCAGATATATGTCGAGAACATTATCCTCATTCGCAGCCATGTTTTCTGATGTGTATGTATGTACACGTGTATTGCCACATAGGCATATGCCGCCAGTGTCCTGACGCATGAGTCTCTCAGCTTAGGTTTGTTTCAGTGAGAAATTTGGCAATATTTTGGCTCAGATGTCGAGCTGGTGAGTGTCTCTTCATTCTCGAACAACGTTGAGGTTCGCAGCTCAGATATATGTCGAGAACATTATCCTCATTCGCAGCCATTTTTTCTGATGTGTTTGTATGTACACGTGTATTGCCACATAGGCATATGCCGCCAGTGTCCTGACGCATGAGTCTCTCAGTTTAGGTTTGTTCCAGTGAGAAATTTGGCAATATTTTGGGTCAGATGTCGAGCTGGTGAGTGTCTCTTCATTCTCGAACAACGTTGAGGTTCGCAGCTCAGATATATGTCGAGAACATTATCCTCATTCGCAGCCTTGTTTTCTGATGTGTATGTATGTACACGTGTATTGCCACATAGGCATATGCCGCCAGTGTCCTGACGCATGAGTCTCTCAGTTTAGGTTTGTTCCAGTGAGAAATTTGGCAATATTTTGGCTCAGATGTCGAGCTGGTGAGTTTCTCTTCATTCTCGAACAACGTCGAGGTTCGCAGCTCAGATATATGTCGAGAACATTATCCTCATTCGCATCCATGTTTTCTGATGTGTTTGTATGTACACGTGTATTGCCACATAGGTATATGCCGCCAGTGTCCTGACGCATGAGTCTCTCAGTTTAGGTTTGTTCCAGTGAGAAATTCGGCAATATTTTGGCTCAGATGTCGAGCTGGTGAGTGTCTCTTCATTCTCGAACAACGTTGAGGCTCGCAGCTCAGATATATGTCGACAAAATTATCCTCATTCGTAGCCATGTTTTCTTATGTGTATGTATGTACACGTGTATTGCCACATAGGCATATGCCGCCAGGGTCCTGACGCATGAGTCTCTCAGTTTAGGTTGGTTCCCGTGAGAAATTTGGCAATATTTTGGCTCAGATGTCGAGCTGGTGAGTGTCTCTTCATTCTCGAACAACGTTGAGGTTGGCAGCTCAGATATATGTCGAGAGCATTATCCTCATTCGCAGCCATGTTTTCTGATGTGTATGTATGTACACGTGTATTGCCACATAGGCATATGCCGCCAGTGTCCTGACGCATGAGTCTCTCAGTTTAGGTTTGTTTCAGTGAGGAATTTGGCAATATTTTGGCTCAGATGTCGAGCTGGTGAGTGTCTCTTCATTCTCGAACAACGTTGAGGTTCGCAGCTCAGATATATGTCGAGAACATTATCCTCATTCGCATCCATGTTTTCTGATGTGTATGTATGTACACGTGTATTGCCACATAGGCATATGCCGCCAGTGTCCTGACGCATGAGTCTCTCAGTTTAGGTTTGTTTCAGTGAGGAATTTGGCAATATTTTGGCTCAGATGTCGAGCTGGTGAGTGTCTCTTCATTCTCGAACAACGTTGAGGTTGGCAGCTCAGATATATGTCGAGAACATTATCCTCATTCGCATCCATGTTTTCTGATGTGTATGTATGTACACGTGTATTGCCACATAGGCATATGCCGCCAGTGTCCTGACGCATGAGTCTCTCAGTTTAGGTTTGTTCCAGTGAGAAATTTGGCAATATTTTGGCTCAGATGTCGAGCTGGTGAGTTTCTCTTCATTCTCGAACAACGTCGAGGTTCGCAGCTCAGATATATGTCGAGAACATTATCCTCATTCGCATCCATGTTTTCTGATGTGTTTGTATGTACACGTGTATTGCCACATAGGTATATGCCGCCAGTGTCCTGACGCATGAGTCTCTCAGTTTAGGTTTGTTCCAGTGAGAAATTCGGCAATATTTTGGCTCAGATGTCGAGGTGGTGAGTGTCTCTTCATTCTCGAACAACGTTGAGGCTCGCAGCTCAGATATATGTCGACAAAATTATCCTCATTCGTAGCCATGTTTTCTTATGTGTATGTATGTACACGTGTATTGCCACATAGGCATATGCCGCCAGGGTCCTGACGCATGAGTCTCTCAGTTTAGGTTGGTTCCCGTGAGAAATTTGGCAATATTTTGGCTCAGATGTCGAGCTGGTGAGTGTCTCTTCATTCTCGAACAACGTTGAGGTTGGCAGCTCAGATATATGTCGAGAGCATTATCCTCATTCGCAGCCATGTTTTCTGATGTGTATGTATGTACACGTGTATTGCCACATAGGCATATGCCGCCAGTGTCCTGACGCATGAGTCTCTCAGTTTAGGTTTGTTTCAGTGAGGAATTTGGCAATATTTTGGCTCAGATGTCGAGCTGGTGAGTGTCTCTTCATTCTCGAACAACGTTGAGGTTCGCAGCTCAGATATATGTCGAGAACATTATCCTCATTCGCATCCATGTTTTCTGATGTGTATGTATGTACACGTGTATTGCCACATAGGCATATGCCGCCAGTGTCCTGACGCATGAGTCTCTCAGTTTAGGTTTGTTTCAGTGAGGAATTTGGCAATATTTTGGCTCAGATGTCGAGCTGGTGAGTGTCTCTTCATTCTCGAACAACGTTGAGGTTGGCAGCTCAGATATATGTCGAGAACATTATCCTCATTCGCATCCATGTTTTCTGATGTGTATGTATGTACACGTGTATTGCCACATAGGCATATGACGCCAGTGTCCTGACGCATGAGTCTCTCAGTTTAGGTTTGTTTCAGTGAGAAATTTGGCAATATTTTGGCTCAGATGTCGAGCTGGTGAGTGTCTCTTCATTCTCGAACAACGTTGAGGTTCGCAGCTCAGATATATGTCGAGAACATTATCCTCATTCGCAGCCATGTTTTCTGATGTGTATGTATGTACACGTGTATTGCCACATAGGCATATGCCGCCAGTGTCCTGACGCATGAGTCTCTCAGTTTAGGTTTGTTCCAGTGAGAAATTTGGCAATATTTTGGGTCAGATGTCGAGCTGGTGAGTGTCTCTTCATTCTCGAACAACGTTGAGGTTCGCAGCTCAGATATATGTCGAGAACATTATCCTCATTCGCAGCCATGTTTTCTGATGTGTATGTATGTACACGTGTATTGCCACATAGGCATATGCCGCCAGTGTCCTGACGCATGAGTCTCTCAGTTTAGGTTTGTTCCAGTGAGAAATTTGGCAATATTTTGGCTCAGATGTCGAGCTGGTGAGTTTCTCTTCATTCTCGAACAACGTCGAGGTTCGCAGCTCAGATATATGTCGAGAACATTATCCTCATTTGCATCCATGTTTTCTGATGTGTTTGTATGTACACGTGTATTGCCACATAGGTATATGCCGCCAGTGTCCTGACGCATGAGTCTCTCAGTTTAGGTTTGTTCCAGTGAGAAATTCGGCAATATTTTGGCTCAGATGTCGAGCTGGTGAGTGTCTCTTCATTCTCGAACAACGTTGAGGCTCGCAGCTCAGATATATGTCGACAAAATTATCCTCATTCGTAGCCATGTTTTCTTATGTGTATGTATGTACACGTGTATTGCCACATAGGCATATGCCGCCAGGGTCCTGACGCATGAGTCTCTCAGTTTAGGTTGGTTCCCGTGAGAAATTTGGCAATATTTTGGCTCAGATGTCGAGCTGGTGAGTGTCTCTTCATTCTCGAACAACGTTGAGGTTGGCAGCTCAGATATATGTCGAGAACATTATCCTCATTCGCAGCCATGTTTTCTGATGTGTATGTATGTACACGTGTATTGCCACATAGGCATATGCCGCCAGTGTCCTGACGCATGAGTCTCTCAGTTTAGGTTTGTTTCAGTGAGAAATTTGGCAATATTTTGGCTCAGATGTCGAGCTGGTGAGTGTCTCTTCATTCTCGAACAACGTTGAGGTTCGCAGCTCAGATATATGTCGAGAACATTATCCTCATTCGCAGCCATTTTTTCTGATGTGTTTGTATGTACACGTGTATTGCCACATAGGCATATGCCGCCAGCGTCCTGACGCATGAGTCTCTCAGTTTAGGTTTGTTCCAGTGAGAAATTTGGCAATATTTTGGGTCAGATGTCGAGCTGGTGAGTGTCTCTTCATTCTCGAACAACGTTGAGGTTCGCAGCTCAGATATATGTCGAGAACATTATCCTCATTCGCAGCCATGTTTTCTGATGTGTATGTATGTACACGTGTATTGCCACATAGGCATATGCCGCCAGTGTCCTGACGCATGAGTCTCTCAGTTTAGGTTTGTTCCAGTGAGAAATTTGGCAATATTTTGGCTCAGATGTCGAGCTGGTGAGTTTCTCTTCATTCTCGAACAACGTCGAGGTTCGCAGCTCAGATATATGTCGAGAACATTATCCTCATTCGCATCCATGTTTTCTGATGTGTTTGTATGTACACGTGTATTGCCACATAGGTATATGCCGCCAGTGTCCTGACGCATGAGTCTCTCAGTTTAGGTTTGTTCCAGTGAGAAATTCGGCAATATTTTGGCTCAGATGTCGAGCTGGTGAGTGTCTCTTCATTCTCGAACAACGTTGAGGCTCGCAGCTCAGATATATGTCGACAAAATTATCCTCATTTGTAGCCATGTTTTCTTATGTGTATGTATGTACACGTGTATTGCCACATAGGCATATGCCGCCAGGGTCCTGACGCATGAGTCTCTCAGTTTAGGTTGGTTCCCGTGAGAAATTTGGCAATATTTTGGCTCAGATGTCGAGCTGGTGAGTGTCTCTTCATTCTCGAACAACGTTGAGGTTGGCAGCTCAAATATATGTCGAGAGCATTATCCTCATTCGCAGCCATGTTTTCTGATGTGTATGTATGTACACGTGTATTGCCACATAGGCATATGCCGCCAGTGTCCTGACGCATGAGTCTCTCAGTTTAGGTTTGTTCCAGTGAGAAATTTGGCAATATTTTGGCTCAGATGTCGAGCTGGTGAGTTTCTCTTCATTCTCGAACAACGTCGAGGTTCGCAGCTCAGATATATGTCGAGAACATTATCCTCATTCGCATCCATGTTTTCTGATGTGTATGTATGTACACGTGTATTGCCACATAGGCATATGCCGCCAGTGTCCTGACGCATGAGTCTCTCAGTTTAGGTTTGTTTCAGTGAGGAATTTGGCAATATTTTGGCTCAGATGTCGAGCTGGTGAGTGTCTCTTCATTCTCGAACAACGTTGAGGTTGGCAGCTCAGATATATGTCGAGAACATTATCCTCATTCGCAGCCATGTTTTCTGATGTGTATGTATGTACACGTGTATTGCCACATAGGCATGTGCCGCCAGTGTCCTGACGCATGAGTCTCTCAGTTTAGGTTTGTTCCAGTGAGAAATTTGGCAATATTTTGGCTCAGATGTTGAGCTGGTGAGTTTCTCTTCATTCTCGAACAACGTCGAGGTTCGCAGCTCAGATATATGTCGAGAACATTATCCTCATTCGCATCCATGTTTTCTGATGTGTATGTATGTACACGTGTATTGCCACATAGGCATATCCCGCCAGTGTCCTGACGCATGAGTCTCTCAGTTTAGGTTTGTTTCAGTGAGAAATTTGGCAATATTTTGGCTCAGATGTCGAGCTGGTGAGTGTCTCTTCATTCTCGAACAACGTTGAGGTTCGCAGCTCAGATATATGTCGAGAACATTATCCTCATTCGCAGCCATGTTTTCTGATGTGTATGTATGTACACGTGTATTGCCACATAGGCATATGCCGCCAGTGTCCTGACGCATGAGTCTCTCAGTTTAGGTTTTTTTCCAGTGAGAAATTTGGCAATATTTTGGGTCAGATGTCGAGCTGGTGAGTGTCTCTTCATTCTCGAACAACGTTGAGGTTCGCAGCTCAGATATATGTCGAGAACATTATCCTCATTCGCAGCCATGTTTTCTGATGTGTATGTATGTACACGTGTATTGCCACATAGGCATATGCCGCCAGTGTCCTGACGCATGAGTCTCTCAGTTTAGGTTTGTTCCAGTGAGAAATTTGGCAATATTTTGGCTCAGATGTCGAGCTGGTGAGTTTCTCTTCATTCTCGAACAACGTCGAGGTTCGCAGCTCAGATATATGTCGAGAACATTATCCTCATTCGCATCCATGTTTTCTGATGTGTTTGTATGTACACGTGTATTGCCACATAGGTATATGCCGCCAGTGTCCTGACGCATGAGTCTCTCAGTTTAGGTTTGTTCCAGTGAGAAATTCGGCAATATTTTGGCTCAGATGTCGAGCTGGTGAGTGTCTCTTCATTCTCGAACAACGTTGAGGCTCGCAGCTCAGATATATGTCGACAAAATTATCCTCATTCGTAGCCATGTTTTCTTATGTGTATGTATGTACACGTGTATTGCCACATAGGCATATGCCGCCAGGGTCCTGACGCATGAGTCTCTCAGTTTAGGTTGGTTCCCGTGAGAAATTTGGCAATATTTTGGCTCAGATGTCGAGCTGGTGAGTGTCTCTTCATTCTCGAACAACGTTGAGGTTGGCAGCTCAGATATATGTCGAGAACATTATCCTCATTCGCAGCCATGTTTTCTGATGTGTATGTATGTACACGTGTATTGCCACATAGGCATGTGCCGCCAGTGTCCTGACGCATGAGTCTCTCAGTTTAGGTTTGTTCCAGTGAGAAATTTGGCAATATTTTGGCTCAGATGTTGAGCTGGTGAGTTTCTCTTCATTCTCGAACAACGTCGAGGTTCGCAGCTCAGATATATGTCGAGAACATTATCCTCATTCGCATCCATGTTTTCTGATGTGTATGTATGTACACGTGTATTGCCACATAGGCATATCCCGCCAGTGTCCTGACGCATGAGTCTCTCAGTTTAGGTTTGTTTCAGTGAGAAATTTGGCAATATTTTGGCTCAGATGTCGAGCTGGTGAGTGTCTCTTCATTCTCGAACAACGTTGAGGTTCGCAGCTCAGATATATGTCGAGAACATTATCCTCATTCGCAGCCATGTTTTCTGATGTGTATGTATGTACACGTGTATTGCCACATAGGCATATGCCGCCAGTGTCCTGACGCATGAGTCTCTCAGTTTAGGTTTTTTTCCAGTGAGAAATTTGGCAATATTTTGGGTCAGATGTCGAGCTGGTGAGTGTCTCTTCATTCTCGAACAACGTTGAGGTTCGCAGCTCAGATATATGTCGAGAACATTATCCTCATTCGCAGCCATGTTTTCTGATGTGTATGTATGTACACGTGTATTGCCACATAGGCATATGCCGCCAGTGTCCTGACGCATGAGTCTCTCAGTTTAGGTTTGTTCCAGTGAGAAATTTGGCAATATTTTGGCTCAGATGTCGAGCTGGTGAGTTTCTCTTCATTCTCGAACAACGTCGAGGTTCGCAGCTCAGATATATGTCGAGAACATTATCCTCATTCGCATCCATGTTTTCTGATGTGTTTGTATGTACACGTGTATTGCCACATAGGTATATGCCGCCAGTGTCCTGACGCATGAGTCTCTCAGTTTAGGTTTGTTCCAGTGAGAAATTCGGCAATATTTTGGCTCAGATGTCGAGCTGGTGAGTGTCTCTTCATTCTCGAACAACGTTGAGGCTCGCAGCTCAGATATATGTTGACAAAATTATCCTCATTCGTAGCCATGTTTTCTTATGTGTATGTATGTACACGTGTATTGCCACATAGGCATATGCCGCCAGGGTCCTGACGCATGAGTCTCTCAGTTTAGGTTGGTTCCCGTGAGAAATTTGGCAATATTTTGGCTCAGATGTCGAGCTGGTGAGTGTCTCTTCATTCTCGAACAACGTTGAGGTTGGCAGCTCAGATATATGTCGAGAACATTATCCTCATTCGCAGCCATGTTTTCTGATGTGTATGTATGTACACGTGTATTGCCACATAGGCATATGCCGCCAGTGTCCTGACGCATGAGTCTCTCAGTTTAGGTTTGTTCCAGTGAGAAATTTGGCAATATTTTGGCTCAGATGTCGAGCTGGTGAGTGTCTCTTCATTCTCGAACAACGTTGAGGTTCGCAGCTCAGATATATGTCGAGAACATTATCCTCATTCGCAGCCATGTTTTCTGATGTGTATGTATGTACAAGTGTATTTCCACATATGCCTATGCCGCCAGTGTCCTGACGCATGAGTCTCTCAGTTTAGGTTTGTTCCAGTGAGAAATTCGGCAATATTTTGGCTCAGATGTCGAGCTGGTGAGTGTCTCTTCATTCTCGAACAACGTTGAGGCTCGCAGCTCAGATATATGTCGACAAAATTATCCTCATTCGTAGCCATGTTTTCTTATGTGTATGTATGTACACGTGTATTGCCACATAGGCATATGCCGCCAGGGTCCTGACGCATGAGTCTCTCAGTTTAGGTTGGTTCCCGTGAGAAATTTGGCAATATTTTGGCTCAGATGTCGAGCTGGTGAGTGTCTCTTCATTCTCGAACAACGTTGAGGTTGGCAGCTCAGATATATGTCGAGAACATTATCCTCATTCGCAGCCATGTTTTCTGATGTGTATGTATGTACACGTGTATTGCCACATAGGCATATGCCGCCAGTGTCCTGACGCATGAGTCTCTCAGTTTAGGTTTGTTCCAGTGAGAAATTTGGCAATATTTTGGCTCAGATGTCGAGCTGGTGAGTTTCTCTTCATTCTCGAACAACGTCGAGGTTCGCAGCTCAGATATATGTCGAGAACATTATCCTCATTCGCATCCATGTTTTCTGATGTGTATGTATGTACACGTGTATTGCCACATAGGCATATGCCGCCAGTGTCCTGACGCATGAGTCTCTCAGTTTAGGTTTGTTTCAGTGAAAAATTTGGCAATATTTTGGCTCAGATGTCGAGCTGGTGATTGTCTCTTCATTCTCGAACAACGTTGAGGTTCGCAGCTCAGATATATGTCGAGAACATTATCCTCATTCGCAGCCATGTTTTCTGATGTGTATGTATGTACACGTGTATTGCCACATAGGCATATGCCGCCAGTGTCCTGACGCATGAGTCTCTCAGTTTAGGATTGTTCCAGTGAGAAATTTGGCAATATTTTGGCTCAGATATCGAGCTGGTGAGTTTCTCTTCATTCTCGAACAACGTCGAGGTTCGCAGCTCAGATATATGTCGAGAACATTATCCTCATTCGCATCCATGTTTTCTGATGTGTATGTATGTACACGTGTATTGCCACATAGGCATATGCCGCCAGTGTCCTGACGCATGAGTCTCTCAGTTTAGGTTTGTTTCAGTGAGAAATTTGGCAATATTTTGGCTCAGATGTCGAGCTGGTGAGTGTCTCTTCATTCTCGAACAACGTTGAGGATCGCAGCTCAGATATATGTCGACAAAATTATCCTCATTCGTAGCCATGTTTTCTTATGTGTATGTATGTACATGTGTATTGCCTCATACGCCTATGCCGCCAGTGTCCTGACGCATGAGTCTCAAAGTTTTGGTCTCTTTCGGTAAGAATTTGGCGATGTGTTAGCTCAGATGTGGAGGTGGTGAATGTCTCTTCATTCTCGAACAACGTTGAGGTTCGCAGCTCAGATATATGTCGAGAACATTATCCTCATTCGCAGCCATGTTTTCTGAGTGAGTGAGTTTTTAGGGTTTAACGCCGTACCAGCATCAATGGCCATATTCACGGCGGGAACAAATTTCATTCAACAATTTTTTTTAATTTCATTCAACAATTAATGTGAAGAAGTTACAGTTTTAGAGGTGGGAGGAAACATGTTTTCTGATGAGTATGTATGTACACGTGTATTGCCACATAGGCATATGCCGCCAGTGTCCTGACGCATGAGTCTCGCAGTTTAGGTTTGTTTCAGTGGGGAATTTGGCAATATTTTGGCTCAGATGTCGAGCTGGTGAGTGTCTCTTCATTCTCGAACAACGTTGAGGTTCGCAGCTCAAATATATGTCGAGAACATTATCCTCATTCGCATCCATGTTTTCTGATGTGTATGTATGTACACGTGTATTGCCACATAGGCATATGCCGCCAGTGTCCTGACGCATGAGTCTCTCAGTTTAGGTTTGTTTCAGTGAGAAATTTGGCAATATTTTGGCTCAGATGTCGAGCTGGTGAGTGTCTCTTCATTCTCGAACAACGTTGAGGTTCGCAGCTCAGATATATGTCGAGAACATTATCCTCATTCGCAGCCATGTTTTCTGATGTGTATGTATGTACACGTGTATTGCCACATAGGCATATGCCGCCAGTGTCCTGACGCATGAGTCTCTCAGTTTAGGTTTGTTCCAGTGAGAAATTTGGCAATATTTTGGCTCAGATGTCGAGCTGGTGAGTTTCTCTTCATTCTCGAACAACGTCGAGGTTCGCAGCTCAGATATATGTCGAGAACATTATCCTCATTCGCATCCATGTTTTCTGATGTGTATGTATGTACACGTGTATTGCCACATAGACATATGCCGCCAGTGTCCTGACGCATGAGTCTCTCAGTTTAGGTTTGTTTCAGTGAGAAATTTGGCAATATTTTGGCTCAGATGTCGAGCTGGTGAGTGTCTCTTCATTCTCGAACAACGTTGAGGATCGCAGCTCAGATATATGTCGACAAAATTATCCTCATTCGTAGCCATGTTTTCTTATGTGTATGTATGTACATGTGTATTGCCTCATACGCCTATGCCGCCAGTGTCCTGACGCATGAGTCTCAAAGTTTTGGTCTCTTTCGGTAAGAATTTGGCGATGTGTTAGCTCAGATGTGGAGGTGGTGAATGTCTCTTCATTCTCGAACAACGTTGAGGTTCGCAGCTCAGATATATGTCGAGAACATTATCCTCATTCGCAGCCATGTTTTCTGATGTGTATGTATGTACAAGTGTATTTCCACATATGCCTATGCCGTCCGTGTCCTGACGCATGAGTCTCTCAGTTTAGGTTTGTTTCAGTGAGAAATTTGGCAATATTTTGGCTCAGATGTCGAGCTGGTGAGTGTCTCTTCATTCTCGAACAACGTTGAGGATCGCAGCTCCTCAAAAATATGTCGACAAAATTATCCTCATTCGTAGCCCTTTTTTTTGTATGTGTATGTATGTACATGTGTATTGCCTCATACGCCTATGCCGCCAGTGTCCTGACGCATGAGTCTCAAAGTTTTGGTCTCTTTCGGTAAGAATTTGGCGATGTGTTAGCTCAGATGTGGAGGTGGTGAATGTCTCTTCATTCTCGAACAACGTTGAGGTTCGCAGCTCAGATATATGTCGAGAACATTATCCTCATTCGCAGCCATGTTTTCTGAGTGAGTGAGTTTTTAGGGTTTAACGCCGTACCAGCATCAATGGCCATATTCACGGCGGGAACAAATTTCATTCAACAATTTTTTTTAATTTCATTCAACAATTAATGTGAAGAAGTTACAGTTTTAGAGGTGGGAGGAAACATGTTTTCTGATGAGTATGTATGTACACGTGTATTGCCACATAGGCATATGCCGCCAGTGTCCTGACGCATGAGTCTCTCAGTTTAGGTTTGTTTCAGTGGGGAATTTTTCAATATTTTGGCTCAGATGTCGAGCTGGTGAGTGTCTCTTCATTCTCGAACAACGTTGAGGTTCGCAGCTCAAATATATGTCGAGAACATTATCCTCATTCGCATCCATGTTTTCTGATGTGTATGTATGTACACGTGTATTGCCACATAGGCATATGCCGCCAGTGTCCTGACGCATGAGTCTCTCAGTTTAGGTTTGTTTCAGTGAGAAATTTGGCAATATTTTGGCTCAGATGTCGAGCTGGTGAGTGTCTCTTCATTCTCGAACAACGTTGAGGTTCGCAGCTCAGATATATGTCGAGAACATTATCCTCATTCGCAGCCATGTTTTCTGATGTGTATGTATGTACACGTGTATTGCCACATAGGCATATGCCGCCAGTGTCCTGACGCATGAGTCTCTCAGTTTAGGTTTGTTCCAGTGAGAAATTTGGCAATATTTTGGCTCAGATGTCGAGCTGGTGAGTTTCTCTTCATTCTCGAACAACGTTGAGGTTCGCAGCTCAGATATATGTCGAGAACATTATCCTCATTCGCAGCCATGTTTTCTGATGTGTATGTATGTACAAGTGTATTTCCACATATGCCTATGCCGCCAGTATCCTGACGCATGAGTCTCTCAGTTAGGTTTTTTTCCAGTGAGAAATTTGGCAATATTTTGGCTCGGATGTCGAGCTGGTGAGTGTCTCTTCATTCTCGAACAACGTTGAGGATCGCAGCTCAGATATATGTCGACAAAATTATCCTCATTCGTAGCCATGTTTTCTTATGTGTATGTATGTACATGTGTATTGCCTCATACGCCTATGCCGCCAGTGTCCTGACGCATGAGTCTCAAAGTTTTGGTCTCTTCCGGTAAGAATTTGGCGATGTGTTAGCTCAGATGTGGAGGTGGTGAATGTCTCTTCATTCTCGAACAACGTTGAGGTTCGCAGCTCAGATATATGTCGAGAACATTATCCTCATTCGCAGCCATGTTTTCTGAGTGAGTGAGTTTTTAGGGTTTAACGCCGTACCAGCATCAATGGCCATATTCACGGCGGGAACAAATTTCATTCAACAATTTTTTTTTATTTCATTCAACAATTAATGTGAAGAAGTTACAGTTTTAGAGGTGGAAGGAAACATGTTTTCTGATGTGTATGTATGTACACGTGTATTGCCACATAGGCATATGCCGCCAGTGTCCTGACGCATGAGTCTCTCAGTTTAGGTTTGTTCCAATGAGAAATTTGGCAATATTTTGGCTCAGATGTCGAGCTGGTGAGTTTCTCTTTATTCTCGAACACGTCGAGGTTCGCAGCTCAGATATATGTCGAGAACATTATCCTCATTCGCATCCATGTTTTCTGATGTGTTTGTATGTACACGTGTATTGCCACATAGGCATATGCCGCCAGTGTCCTGACGCATGAGTCTCTCAGTTTAGGTTTGTTTCAGTGAGAAATTTGGCAATATTTTGGCTCAGATGTCGAGCTGGTGAGTGTCTCTTCATTCTCGAACAACGTTGAGGTTCGCAGCTCAGATATATGTCGAGAACATTATCCTCATTCGCAACAATGTTTTCTGATGTGTATGTATGTACACGTGTATTGCCACATAGGCATATGCCGCCAGTATCCTGACGCATGAGTCTCTCAGTTTTGGTCTCTTCCGGTAAGAATTTTGGCGATGTGTTAGCTCAGATGTGGAGGTGGTGAATGTCTCTTCATTCTCGAACAACGTTGAGGTTCGCAGCTCAGATATATGTCGAGAACATTATCCTCATTCGCAGCCATGTTTTCTGATGTGTATGTATATACACGTGTATTGCTACATAGGCATATGCCGCCGGTGTCCTGACGCATGAGTCTCTCAGTTTAGGATTGTTCCAGTGAGAAATTTGGCAATATTTTGGCTCAGATGTCGAGGTGGTGAGTGTCTCTTCATTCTCGAACAACGTTGAGGTTCGCAGCTCAGATATATACTGAGAACATTATCCTCATTCGCAGCCATGTTTTCTGATGTGTATGTATGTACACGTGTATTGCCACATAGGCCTATGCCGCCAGTATACTGACGCATGAGTCTCTCAGTTTGTTTGTTTTTCCAGTAAGAATGTTGGCGATGTGTTAGCTCAGATGTCGAGCTGGTGAGTGTCTCTTCATTCTCGAACAACGTTGATGTTCGCAGCTCAGATATATGTCGACAAAATTATCCTCATTCGTAGCCATGTTTTCTTATGTGTATGTATGTACACGTGTATTGCCTCATAGGCCTATGCCGCCCGTGTCCTGACGTATGAGTCTCACAGTTTGGGTTTTTTCCAGTGAGAAATTTGGAAATATTTTGGCTCAGATGTCGAGCAGGCGAGTGTCTCTTCATTCTCGAACAACGTTGAGGTTCGCAGCTCAGATATAAGTTCTTAAAATTATCCTCATTCGCAGCCATGTTTTCTGATGTGTTTGTATGTACACGTGTATTGCCACATAGGCATATGCCGCCAGGGTCCTGACGCATGAGTCCCCCAGTTTAGGTTTGTTCCCGTGAGAAATTTGGCAATATTTTGGCTCAGATGTCGAGCTGGTGAGTATCTCTTCATTCTCGAACAACGTTGAGGTTGGCAGCTCAGATATATGTCGAGAACATTATCCTCATTCGCAGCCATGTTTTCTGATGTGTATGTATGTACACGTGTATTGCCACATAGGCCTATGCCGCCAGTATCCTGACGCATGAGTCTCTCAGTTTAGGTTTGTTCCAGTGAGAAATTTGGCAATATTTTGTCTCAGATGTCGAGCTGGTGAGTGTATCTTCATTCTCGAACAACGTCGAGGTTCGCAGCTCAGATATATGTCGAGAACATTATCCTCATTCGCAGCCATGTTTTCTGATGTGTATGTATGTACACGTGTATTGCCACATAGGCATATGCCGCCAGTATCCTGACGCATGAGTCTCTCAGTTTAGGTTTGTTCCAGTGAGAAATTTGGCAATATTTTGTCTCAGATGTCGAGCTGGTGAGTGTCTCTTCATTCTCGAACAACGTTGAGGTTCGCAGCTCAGATATATGTCAAGAACATTATCCTCATTCGCAGCCATGTTTTCTGATGTGTATGTATGTACACGTGTATTGCCACATAGGCATATGCCGCCAGTGTCCTGACGCACGAGTCTCTCAGTTTAGGTTTGTTTCAGTGAGGAATTTGGCAATATTTTGGCTCAGATGTCGAGCTGGTGAGTGTCTCTTCATTCTCGAACAACGTTGAGGTTCGCAGCTCAGATATATGTCGAGACCATTATCCTCATTCGCAGCCATGTTTTCTGATGTGTATGTATGTACACGTGTATTGCCACATAGGCATATGCCGCCAGTGTCCTGACGCATGAGTCTCTCAGTTTAGGTTTGTTCCAGTGAGAAATTTGGCAATATTTTGGGTCAGATGTCGAGCTGGTGAGTGTCTCTTCATTCTCGAACAACGTTGAGGTTCGCAGCTCAGATATATGTCGAGAACATTATCCTCATTCGCAGCCATGTTTTCTGATGTGTATGTATGTACACGTGTATTTCCACATATGCCTATGCCGCCAGTATCCTGACGCATGAGTCTCTCAGTTTTGGTCTCTTCCGGTAAGAATTTTGGCGATGTGTTAGCTCAGGTGTGGAGGTGGTGAATGTCTCTTCATTCTCGAACAACGTTGAGGTTCGCAGCTCAGATATATGTCGAGAACATTATCCTCATTCGCAGCCATGTTTTCTGATGTGTATGTATATACACGTGTATTGCTACATAGGCATATGCCGCCAGTGTCCTGACGCATGAGTCTCTCAGTTTAGGATTGTTCCAGTGAGAAATTTGGCAATATTTTGGCTCAGATGTCGAGGTGGTGAGTGTCTCTTCATTCTCGAACAACGTTGAGGTTCGCAGCTCAGATATATACTGAGAACATTATCCTCATTCGCAGCCATGTTTTCTGATGTGTATGTATGTACACGTGTATTGCCACATAGGCATATGCCGCCAGGGTCCTGACGCATGAGTCCCCCAGTTTAGGTTTGTTCCCGTGAGAAATTTGGCAATATTTTGGCTCAGATGTCGAGCTGGTGAGTATCTCTTCATTCTCGAACAACGTTGAGGTTGGCAGCTCAGATATATGTCGAGAACATTATCCTCATTCGCAGCTATGTTTTCTGATGTGTAAGTATGTACACGTGTATTGCCACATAGGCCTATGCCGCCAGTATCCTGACGCATGAGTCTCTCAGTTTAGGTTTGTTCCAGTGAGAAATTTGGCAATATTTTGGCTCAGATGTCGAGCAGGCGAGTGTCTCTTTATTCTCGAACAACGTTGAGGTTCGCAGCTCAGATATAAGTTCTTAAAATTATCCTCATTCGCAGCCATGTTTTCTGATGTGTTTGTATGTACACGTTTATTGCCACATAGGCATATGCCGCCAGGGTCCTGACGCATGAGTCTCCCAGTTTAGGTTTGTTCCCGTGAGAAATTTGGCAATATTTTGGCTCAGATGTCGAGCTGGTGAGTATCTCTTCATTCTCGAACAACGTTGAGGTTGGCAGCTCAGATATATGTCGAGAACATTATCCTCATTCGCAGCTATGTTTTCTGATGTGTATGTATGTACACGTGTATTGCCACATAGGCCTATGCCGCCAGTATCCTGACGCATGAGTCTCTCAGTTTAGGTTTGTTCCAGTGAGAAATTTGGCAATATTTTGGCTCAGATGTCGAGCAGGCGAGTGTCTCTTTATTCTCGAACAACGTTGAGGTTCGCAGCTCAGATATAAGTTCTTAAAATTATCCTCATTCGCAGCCATGTTTTCTGATGTGTTTGTATGTACACGTTTATTGCCACATAGGCATATGCCGCCAGGGTCCTGACGCATGAGTCTCCCAGTTTAGGTTTGTTCCCGTGAGAAATTTGGCAATATTTTGGCTCAGATGTCGAGCTGGTGAGTATCTCTTCATTCTCGAACAACGTTGAGGTTGGCAGCTCAGATATATGTCGAGAACATTATCCTCATTCGCAGCCATGTTTTCTTATGTGTATGTATGTACACGTGTATTGCCACATAGGCCTATGCCGCCAGTATCCTGACGCATGAGTCTCTCAGTTTAGGTTTGTTCCAGTGAGAAATTTGGCAATATTTTGTCTCAGATGTCGAGCTGGTGAGTGTATCTTCATTCTCGAACAACGTCGAGGTTCGCAGCTCAGATATATGTCGAGAACATTATCCTCATTCGCAGTCATGTTTTCTGATGTGTATGTATGTACACGTGTATTGCCACATAGGCCTATGCCGCCAGTATCCTGACGCACGAGTCGCTCAGTTTAGGTTTGTTCCAGTAAGAAATTTGGCAATATTTTGGCTCGGATGTCGAGCTGGTGAGTGTCTCTTCATTCTTGAACAACGTTGAGGATCGCAGCTCAGATATATGTCGACAAAATTATCCTCATTCGTAGCCATGTTTTCTTATGTGTATGTATGTACATGTGTATTGCCCCATAGGCCTATGCCGCCAGTGTCCTGACGCATGAGTCTCTCAGTTTGGTTTTTTTTCCAGTGAGAAATTTGGCAATATTTTGGCTCTGATGTCGAGCTGGCGAGTGTCTCTTCATCTTGGAACTACGTTGAGGTTCGCAGCTCAGATATGTGACGAGAACATTATCCTCATTGGCAGCCATGTTTTCTGATGTGTATGTATGTACACGTGTATTGCCACATAGGCATATGCCGCCAGTGTCCTGACGCATGAGTCTCTCAGTTTGGTTTTTTTTCCAGTGGGAAATTTGGCAATATTTTGGCTCTGATGTCGAGCTGGCGAGTGTCTCTTCATCTTGGAACTACGTTGAGGTTCGCAGCTCAGATATAAGTTCATAAACTTATCCTCATTCGCAGCCATGTTTTCTTATGTGTATGTATGTACACGTGTATTGCCACATAGGCCTATGGCGCCAGTATCCTGACGCATGAGTCTCTCAGTTTGGGGTTTTTCCAGTGAGAAATGTGGCAATATTTTGGCTCGGATGTCGAGCTGGTGAGTGTCTCTTCATTCTCGAACAACGTTGAGGCTCGCAGCTCAGATATATGTCGACAAATTATCCTCATTCGTAGCCATGTTTTCCTATGTGTATGTATGTACACGTGTATTACCTCATAGGCCTATGCCGCCCGTGTCCTGACGTATGAGTCTCACAGTTTGGGTCTTTTCCAGTGAGAAATTTGGAAATATTTTGTCTCAGATGTCGAGCAGGCGAGTGTCTCTTCATTCTCGAACAACGTTGAGGTTTGCAGCTCAGATATAAGTTCATAAAATTATCCTCATTCGCAGCCATGTTTTCTGATGTGTTTGTATGTACACGTGTATTGCCACATAGGCATATGCCGCCAGGGTCCTGACGCATGAGTCTCTCAGTTTAGGTTTGTTCCCGTGAGAAATTTGGCAATATTTTGGCTCAGATGTCGAGCTGGTGAGTGTCTCTTCATTCTCGAACAACGTTGAGGTTGGCAGCTCAGATATATGTCGAGAACATTATCCTCATTCGCAGCCATGTTTTCTGATATGTATGTATATACACGTGTATTGCTACATAGGCATATGCCGCCTGTGTCCTGACGCATGAGTCTCTCAGTTTAGGATTGTTCCATTGAGAAATTTGGCAATATTTTGGCTCAGATGTCGAGCTGGTGAGTGTCTCTTCATTCTCGAACAACGTTGAGGTTCGCAGCTCAGATATATATCGAGAACATTATCCTCATTCGCAGCCATGCTTTCTGATGTGTATGTATGTACACGTGTATTGCCACATAGGCCTATGCCGCCAGTATCCTGACGCACGAGTCGCTCAGTTTAGGTTTGTTCCAGTAAGAAATTTGGCAATATGTTGGCTCAGATGTCGAGCTGGTGAGTGTCTCTTCATTCTCGAACAACGTTGAGGTTCGCAGCTCAGATATGTGACGAGAACATTATCCTTATTCGCAGCCATGTTTTCTGATGTGTATGTATGTACACGTGTATTGCCACATAGGCATATGCCGCCAGTGTCCTGACGCATGAGTCTCTCAGTTTGGTTTTTTTTTCCAGTGAGAAATTTGGCAATATTTTGGCTTTGATGTCGAGCTGGCGAGTGTCTCTTCATCTTGAAACTACGTTGAGGTTCGCAGCTCAGATATGTGACGAGAACATTATCCTCATTCGCAGCCATGTTTTCTGATGTGTATGTATGTACACGTGTATTACCTCATAGGCCTATGCCGCCCGTGTCCTGACGTATGAGTCTCACAGTTTGTGTCTTTTCCAGTGAGAAATTTGGAAATATTTTGTCTCAGATGTCGAGCAGGCGAGTGTCTCTTCATTCTCGAACAACGTTGAGGTTCGCAGCTCAGATATAAGTTCATAAAATTATCCTCATTCGCAGCCATGTTTTCTGATGTGTTTGTATGTACACGTGTATTGCCACATAGGCATATGCCGCCAGTGTCCTGACGCATGAGTCTCTCAGTTTAGGATTGTTCCATTGAGAAATTTGGCAATATTTTGGCTCAGATGTCGAGCTGGTGAGTGTCTCTTCATTCTCGAACAACGTTGAGGTTCGCAGCTCAGATATATATCGAGATCATTATCCTCATTCGCAGCCATGTTTTCTGATGTGTATGTATGTACACGTGTATTGCCACATAGGCATATGCCGCCAGTGTCCTGACGCATGAGTCTCTTAGTTTGGTTTTTTTTCCAGTGAGAAAGTTGGCAATATTTTGGCTCTGATGTCGAGCTGGCGAGTGTCTCTTCATCTTGGAACTACGTTGAGGTTCGCAGCTCAGATATAAGTTCATAAACTTATCCTCATTCGCAGCCATGTTTTCTTATGTTTATGTATGTACACGTGTATTGCCACATAGGCCTATGGCGCCAGTATCCTGACGCATGAGTCTCTCAGTTTGGGTTTTTTCCAGTGAGAAATGTGGCAATATTTTGGCTCGGATGTCGAGCTGGTGAGTGTCTCTTCATTCTCGAACAACGTTGAGGCTCGCAGCTCAGATATATGTCGACAAGATTATCCTCATTCGTAGCCATGTTTTCCTGTGTGTATGTATGTACACGTGTATTACCTCATAGGCCTATGCCGCCCGTGTCCTGACGTATGAGTCTCACAGTTTGGGTCTTTTCCAGTGAGAAATTTGGAAATATTTTGTCTCAGATGTCGAGCAGGCGAGTGTCTCTTCATTCTCGAACAACGTTGAGGTTCGCAGCTCAGATATAAGTTCATAAAATTATCCTCATTCGCAGCCATGTTTTCTTATGTGTTTGTATGTACACGTGTATTGCCACATAGGCATATGCCGCCAGTGTCCTGACGCATGAGTCTCTCAGTTTAGGATTGTTCCATTGAGAAATTTGGCAATATTTTGGCTCAGATGTCGAGCTGGTGAGTGTCTCTTCATTCTCGAACAACGTTGAGGTTCGCAGCTCAGATATATATCGAGATCATTATCCTCATTCGCAGCCATGTTTTCTGATGTGTATGTATGTACACGTGTATTGCCACATAGGCATATGCCGCCAGTGTCCTGACGCATGAGTCTCTTAGTTTGGTTTTTTTTCCAGTGAGAAAGTTGGCAATATTTTGGCTCTGATGTCGAGCTGGCGAGTGTCTCTTCATCTTGGAACTACGTTGAGGTTCGCAGCTCAGATATAAGTTCATAAACTTATCCTCATTCGCAGCCATGTTTTCTTATGTTTATGTATGTACACGTGTATTGCCACATAGGCCTATGGCGCCAGTATCCTGACGCATGAGTCTCTCAGTTTGGGTTTTTTCCAGTGAGAAATGTGGCAATATTTTGGCTCGGATGTCGAGCTGGTGAGTGTCTCTTCATTCTCGAACAACGTTGAGGCTCGCAGCTCAGATATATGTCGACAAGATTATCCTCATTCGTAGCCATGTTTTCCTGTGTGTATGTATGTACACGTGTATTACCTCATAGGCCTATGCCGCCCGTGTCCTGACGTATGAGTCTCACAGTTTGGGTCTTTTCCAGTGAGAAATTTGGAAATATTTTGTCTCAGATGTCGAGCAGGCGAGTGTCTCTTCATTCTCGAACAACGTTGAGGTTCGCAGCTCAGATATAAGTTCATAAAATTATCCTCATTCGCAGCCATGTTTTCTGATGTGTTTGTATGTACACGTGTATTGCCACATAGGCATATGTCGCCAGTGTCCTGACGCATGAGTCTCTCAGTTTAGGTTTGTTTCAGTGAGGAATTTGGCAATATTTTGGCTCAGATGTCGAGCTGGTGAGTGTCTCTTCATTCTCGAACAACGTTGAGGTTCGCAGCTCAGATATATGTCAAGAACATTATCCTCATTCGCAGCCATGTTTTCTGATGTGTATGTATGTACACGTGTATTGCCACATAGGCATATGCCGCCAGTGTCCTGACGCATGAGTCTCTCAGTTTAGGTTTGTTTCAGTGAGGAATTTGGCAATATTTTGGCTCAGATGTCGAGCTGGTGAGTGTCTCTTCATTCTCGAACAACGTTGAGGTTCGCAGCTCAGATATATGTCGAGAACATTATCATCATTCGCAGCCATGTTTTCTGATGTGTTTGTATGTACACGTTTATTGCCACATAGGCATATGCCGCCAGGGTCCTGACGCATGAGTCTCTCAGTTTAGGTTTGTTCCAGTGAGAAATTTGGCAATATTTTGGGTCAGATGTCGAGCTGGTGAGTGTCTCTTCATTCTCGAACAACGTTGAGGTTGGCAGCTCAGATATATGTCGAGAACATTATCCTCATTCGCAGCCATGTTTTCTGATGTGTATGTATGTACACGTGTATTGCCACATAGGCCTATGCCGCCAGTATCCTGACGCATGAGTCTCTCAGTTTAGGTTTGTTCCAGTGAGAAATTTGGCAATATTTTGGCTCAGATGTCGAGCAGGCGAGTGTCTCTTTATTCTCGAACAACGTTGAGGTTCGCAGCTCAGATATAAGTTTTTAAAATTATCCTCATTCGCAGCCATGTTTTCTGATGTGTTTGTATGTACACGTTTATTGCCACATAGGCATATGCCGCCAGGGTCCTGACGCATGAGTCTCCCAGTTTAGGTTTGTTCCCGTGAGAAATTTGGCAATATTTTGGCTCAGATGTCGAGCTGGTGAGTATCTCTTCATTCTCGAACAACGTTGAGGTTGGCAGCTCAGATATATGTCGAGAACATTATCCTCATTCGCAGCCATGTTTTCTTCTGTGTATGTATGTACACGTGTATTGCCACATAGGCCTATGCCGCCAGTATCCTGACGCATGAGTCTCTCAGTTTAGGTTTGTTCCAGTGAGAAATTTGGCAATATTTTGTCTCAGATGTCGAGCTGGTGAGTGTATCTTCATTCTCGAACAACGTCGAGGTTCGCAGCTCAGATATATGTCGAGAACATTATCCTCATTCGCAGTCATGTTTTCTGATGTGTATGTATGTACACGTGTATTGCCACATAGGCATATGCCGCCAGTGTCCTGACGCATGAGTCTCTCAGTTTAGGTTTGTTTCAGTAATAAATTTGGCAATATTTTGGCTCAGATGTCGAACTGGTGAGTGTCTCTTCATTCTCGAACAACGTTGAGGTTCGCAGCTCAGATATATGTCAAGAACATTATCCTCATTCGCAGCCGTGTTTTCTGATGTGTATGTATGTACACGTGTATTGCCACATAGGCATATGCCGCCAGTGTCCTGACGCATGAGTCTCTCAGTTTAGGTTTGTTTCAGTGAGGAATTTGGCAATATTTTGGCTCAGATGTCGAGCTGGTGAGTGTCTCTTCATTCTCGAACAACGTTGAGGTTCGCAGCTCAGATATATGTCGAGAACATTATCCTCATTCGCAGCCATGTTTTCTGATGTGTATGTATGTACACGTGTATTGCCACATAGGCATATGCCGCCAGTGTCCTGACGCATGAGTCTCTCAGTTTAGGTTTGTTTCAGTGAGGAATTTGGCAATATTTTGGCTCAGATGTCGAGCTGGTGAGTGTCTCTTCATTCTCGAACAACGTTGAGGTTCGCAGCTCAGATATATGTCGAGAACATTATCCTCATTCGCAGCCATGTTTTCTGATGTGTATGTATGTACACGTGTATTTCCACATATGCCTATGCCGCCAGTATCCTGACGCATGAGTCTCTCAGTTTTGGTCTCTTCCGGTAAGAATTTTGGCGATGTGTTAGCTCAGATGTGGAGGTGGTGAATGTCTCTTCATTCTCGAACAACGTTGAGGTTCGCAGCTCAGATATATGTCGAGAACATTATCCTCATTCGCAGCCATGTTTTCTGATGTGTATGTATATACACGTGTATTGCTACATAGGCATATGCCGCCAGTGTCCTGACGCATGAGTCTCTCAGTTTAGGATTGTTCCAGTGAGAAATTTGGCAATATTTTGGCTCAGATGTCGAGGTGGTGAGTGTCTCTTCATTCTCGAACAACGTTGAGGTTCGCAGCTCAGATATATACTGAGAACATTATCCTCATTCGCAGCCATGTTTTCTGATGTGTATGTATGTACACGTGTATTGCCACATAGGCCTATGCCGCCAGTATACTGACGCATGAGTCTCTCAGTTTGTTTGTTTTTCCAGTAAGAATGTTGGCGATGTGTTAGCTCAGATGTCGAGCTGGTGAGTGTCTCTTCATTCTCGAACAACGTTGAGGTTCGCAGCTCAGATATATGTCGACAAAATTATCCTCATTCGTAGCCATGTTTTCTTATGTGTATGTATGTACACGTGTATTGCCTCATAGGCCTATGCCGCCCGTGTCCTGACGTATGAGTCTCACAGTTTGGGTTTTTTCCAGTGAGAAATTTGGACATATTTTGGCTCAGATGTCGAGCAGGCGAGTGTCTCTTCATTCTCGAACAACGTTGAGGTTCGCAGCTCAGATATAAGTTCTTAACATTATCCTCATTCGCAGCCATGTTTTCTGATGTGTTTGTATGTACACGTGTATTGCCACTTAGGCATATGCCGCCAGGGTCCTGACGCATGAGTCCCCCAGTTTAGGTTTGTTCCCGTGAGAAATTTGGCAATATTTTGGCTCAGATGTCGAGCTGGTGAGTATCTCTTCATTCTCGAACAACGTTGAGGTTGGCAGCTCAGATATATGTCGAGAACATTATCCTCATTCGCAGCTATGTTTTCTGATGTGTATGTATGTACACGTGTATTGCCACATAGGCCTATGCCGCCAGTATCCTGACGCATGAGTCTCTCAGTTTAGGTTTGTTCCAGTGAGAAATTTGGCAATATTTTGGCTCAGATGTCGAGCAGGCGAGTGTCTCTTTATTCTCGAACAACGTTGAGGTTCGCAGCTCAGATATAAGTTCTTAAAATTATCCTCATTCGCAGCCATGTTTTCTGATGTGTTTGTATGTACACGTTTATTGCCACATAGGCATATGCCGCCAGGGTCCTGACGCATGAGTCTCCCAGTTTAGGTTTGTTCCCGTGAGAAATTTGGCAATATTTTGGCTCAGATGTCGAGCTGGTGAGTATCTCTTCATTCTCGAACAACGTTGAGGTTGGCAGCTCAGATATATGTCGAGAACATTATCCTCATTCGCAGCCATGTTTTCTTATGTGTATGTATGTACACGTGTATTGCCACATAGGCCTATGCCGCCAGTATCCTGACGCATGAGTCTCTCAGTTTAGGTTTGTTCCAGTGAGAAATTTGGCAATATTTTGTCTCAGATGTCGAGCTGGTGAGTGTATCTTCATTCTCGAACAACGTCGAGGTTCGCAGCTCAGATATATGTCGAGAACATTATCCTCATTCGCAGTCATGTTTTCTGATGTGTATGTATGTACACGTGTATTGCCACATAGGCCTATGCCGCCAGTATCCTGACGCACGAGTCGCTCAGTTTAGGTTTGTTCCAGTAAGAAATTTGGCAATATTTTGGCTCGGATGTCGAGCTGGTGAGTGTCTCTTCATTCTTGAACAACGTTGAGGATCGCAGCTCAGATATATGTCGACAAAATTATCCTCATTCGTAGCCATGTTTTCTTATGTGTATGTATGTACATGTGTATTGCCCCATAGGCCTATGCCGCCAGTGTCCTGACGCATGAGTCTCTCAGTTTGGTTTTTTTTCCAGTGAGAAATTTGGCAATATTTTGGCTCTGATGTCGAGCTGGCGAGTGTCTCTTCATCTTGGAACTACGTTGAGGTTCGCAGCTCAGATATGTGACGAGAACATTATCCTCATTGGCAGCCATGTTTTCTGATGTGTATGTATGTACACGTGTATTGCCACATAGGCATATGCCGCCAGTGTCCTGACGCATGAGTCTCTCAGTTTGGTTTTTTTTCCAGTGGGAAATTTGGCAATATTTTGGCTCTGATGTCGAGCTGGCGAGTGTCTCTTCATCTTGGAACTACGTTGAGGTTCGCAGCTCAGATATAAGTTCATAAACTTATCCTCATTCGCAGCCATGTTTTCTTATGTGTATGTATGTACACGTGTATTGCCACATAGGCCTATGGCGCCAGTATCCTGACGCATGAGTCTCTCAGTTTGGGGTTTTTCCAGTGAGAAATGTGGCAATATTTTGGCTCGGATGTCGAGCTGGTGAGTGTCTCTTCATTCTCGAACAACGTTGAGGCTCGCAGCTCAGATATATGTCGACAAATTATCCTCATTCGTAGCCATGTTTTCCTATGTGTATGTATGTACACGTGTATTACCTCATAGGCCTATGCCGCCCGTGTCCTGACGTATGAGTCTCACAGTTTGTGTCTTTTCCAGTGAGAAATTTGGAAATATTTTGTCTCAGATGTCGAGCAGGCGAGTGTCTCTTCATTCTCGAACAACGTTGAGGTTTGCAGCTCAGATATAAGTTCATAAAATTATCCTCATTCGCAGCCATGTTTTCTGATGTGTTTGTATGTACACGTGTATTGCCACATAGGCATATGCCGCCAGGGTCCTGACGCATGAGTCTCTCAGTTTAGGTTTGTTCCCGTGAGAAATTTGGCAATATTTTGGCTCAGATGTCGAGCTGGTGAGTGTCTCTTCATTCTCGAACAACGTTGAGGTTGGCAGCTCAGATATATGTCGAGAACATTATCCTCATTCGCAGCCATGTTTTCTGATGTGTATGTATATACACGTGTATTGCTACATAGGCATATGCCGCCAGTGTCCTGACGCATGAGTCTCTCAGTTTAGGATTGTTCCATTGAGAAATTTGGCAATATTTTGGCTCAGATGTCGAGCTGGTGAGTGTCTCTTCATTCTCGAACAACGTTGAGGTTCGCAGCTCAGATATATATCGAGAACATTATCCTCATTCGCAGCCATGCTTTCTGATGTGTATGTATGTACACGTGTATTGCCACATAGGCCTATGCCGCCAGTATCCTGACGCACGAGTCGCTCAGTTTAGGTTTGTTCCAGTAAGAAATTTGGCAATATGTTGGCTCAGATGTCGAGCTGGTGAGTGTCTCTTCATTCTCGAACAACGTTGAGGTTCGCAGCTCAGATATGTGACGAGAACATTATCCTTATTCGCAGCCATGTTTTCTGATGTGTATGTATGTACACGTGTATTGCCACATAGGCATATGCCGCCAGTGTCCTGACGCATGAGTCTCTCAGTTTGGTTTTTTTTTCCAGTGAGAAATTTGGCAATATTTTGGCTTTGATGTCGAGCTGGCGAGTGTCTCTTCATCTTGGAACTACGTTGAGGTTCGCAGCTCAGATATGTGACGAGAACATTATCCTCATTCGCAGCCATGTTTTCTGATGTGTATGTATGTACACGTGTATTACCTCATAGGCCTATGCCGCCCGTGTCCTGACGTATGAGTCTCACAGTTTGTGTCTTTTCCAGTGAGAAATTTGGAAATATTTTGTCTCAGATGTCGAGCAGGCGAGTGTCTCTTCATTCTCGAACAACGTTGAGGTTCGCAGCTCAGATATAAGTTCATAAAATTATCCTCATTCGCAGCCATGTTTTCTGATGTGTTTGTATGTACACGTGTATTGCCACATAGGCATATGCCGCCAGTGTCCTGACGCATGAGTCTCTCAGTTTAGGATTGTTCCATTGAGAAATTTGGCAATATTTTGGCTCAGATGTCGAGCTGGTGAGTGTCTCTTCATTCTCGAACAACGTTGAGGTTCGCAGCTCAGATATATATCGAGATCATTATCCTCATTCGCAGCCATGTTTTCTGATGTGTATGTATGTACACGTGTATTGCCACATAGGCATATGCCGCCAGTGTCCTGACGCATGAGTCTCTTAGTTTGGTTTTTTTTCCAGTGAGAAAGTTGGCAATATTTTGGCTCTGATGTCGAGCTGGCGAGTGTCTCTTCATCTTGGAACTACGTTGAGGTTCGCAGCTCAGATATAAGTTCATAAACTTATCCTCATTCGCAGCCATGTTTTCTTATGTTTATGTATGTACACGTGTATTGCCACATAGGCCTATGGCGCCAGTATCCTGACGCATGAGTCTCTCAGTTTGGGTTTTTTCCAGTGAGAAATGTGGCAATATTTTGGCTCGGATGTCGAGCTGGTGAGTGTCTCTTCATTCTCGAACAACGTTGAGGCTCGCAGCTCAGATATATGTCGACAAGATTATCCTCATTCGTAGCCATGTTTTCCTGTGTGTATGTATGTACACGTGTATTACCTCATAGGCCTATGCCGCCCGTGTCCTGACGTATGAGTCTCACAGTTTGGGTCTTTTCCAGTGAGAAATTTGGAAATATTTTGTCTCAGATGTCGAGCAGGCGAGTGTCTCTTCATTCTCGAACAACGTTGAGGTTCGCAGCTCAGATATAAGTTCATAAAATTATCCTCATTCGCAGCCATGTTTTCTGATGTGTTTGTATGTACACGTGTATTGCCACATAGGCATATGTCGCCAGTATCCTGACGCACGAGTCTCTCAGTTTGGGGTTTTTTCAGTGAGAAATTTGGCAATATTTTGGCTCGGATGTCGAGCTGGTGAGTGTCTCTTCATTCTCGAACAACGTTGAGGATCGCAGCTCAGATATATGTCGACAAAATTATCCTCATTCGTAGCCATGTTTTCTTATGTGTATGTATGTACACGTGTATTGCCTCATAGGCCTATGCAGCCAGTGTCTTGACGTATGAGTCTAACAGTTTGGGGTTTTTCCAGTGAGAAATTTGGAAATATTTTGGCTCAGATTTCGAGCAGGCGAGTGTCTCTTCATTCTCAAACAACGTTGAGGTTCGCAGCTCAGATATAAGTTCATAAAATTATCCTCATTCGCAGCCATGTTTTCTGATGTGTTTGTATGTACACGTGTATTGCCACATAGGCATATGCCGCCAGTGTCCTGACGCATGAGTCTCTAAGTTTGTTTGTTTTTTCCAGTGAGAAATTTGGCAATATTTTGGTTCTGATGTCGAGCTGGCGAGTGTCTCTTCATCTTGGAACTACGTTGAGGTTCGCAGCTCAGATATAAGTTCATAAAATTATCCTCATTCGCAGCCATGTTTTCTTATGTGTATGTATGTACACGTGTATTGCCACATAGGCCTATGGCGCCAGTATCCTGACGCATGAGTCTCTCAGTTTGGGGTTTTTCCAGTGAGAAATGTGGCAAAATGTTGGCTCGGATGTCGAGCTGGTGAGTGTCTCTTCATTCTCGAACAACGTTGAGGTTCGCAGCTCAGATATATATCGAGAACATTATCCTCATTCGCAGCCATGTTTTCTGATGTGTATGTATGTACACGTGTATTGCCACATAGGCATATGCCGCCAGTGTCCTCACGCATGAGTCTCTTAGTTTGGTTTTTTTTCCAGTGAGAAATTTGGCAATATTTTGGCTCTGATGTCGAGCTGGCGAGTGTCTCTTCATCTTGGAACTACGTTGAGGTTCGCAGCTCAGATATAAGTTCATAAACTTATCCTCATTCGCAGCCATGTTTTCTTATGTGTATGTATGTACACGTGTATTGCCACATAGGCCTATGGCGCCAGTATCCTGACGCTTGAGTCTCTCAGTTTGGGTTTTTTCCAGTGAGAAATGTTGCAATATTTTGGCTCGGATGTCGAGCTGGTGAGTGTCTCTTCATTCTCGAACAACGTTGAGGCTCGCAGCTCAGATATATGTCGACAAAATTATCCTCATTCTTAGTCATGTTTTCCTGTGTGTATATATGTACACGTGTATTACCTCATAGGCCTATGCCGCCCGTGTCCTGACGTATGAGTCTCACAGTTTGGGTCTTTTCCAGTGAGAAATTTGGAAATATTTTGTCTCAGATGTCGAGCAGGCGAGTGTCTCTTCATTCTCGAACAACGTTGAGGTTCGCAGCTCAGATATAAGTTCATAAAATTATCCTCATTCGCAGCCATGTTTTCTGATGTGTTTGTATGTACACGTGTATTGCCACATAGGCATATGCCGCCAGGGTCCTGACGCATGAGTCTCTCAGTTTATGTTTGTTCCCGTGAGAAATTTCGCAATATTTTGGCTTTGATGTCGAGCTGGCGAGTGTCTCTTCATCTTGGAACTACGTTGAGGTTCGCAGCTCAGATATGTGACGAGAACATTATCCTCATTCGCAGCCATGTTTTCTGATGTGTATGTATGTACACGTGTATTGCCACATAGGCATATGCCATCAGTGTCCTGACGCATGAGTCTCTCAGTTTGGTTTTTTTATCAGTCAGAAATTTGGCAATATTTTGGCTCTGATGACGAGCTGGCGAGTGTCTCTTCATCTTGGAACTACGTTGAGGTTCGCAGCTCAGATATAAGTTCATAAACTTATCCTCATTTGCAGCCATGTTTTCTTATGTGTATGTATGTACACGTGTATTGCCACATAGGCCTATGGCGCCAGTATCCTGACGCATGAGTCTCTCAGTTTTGGGTTTTTCCAGTGAGAAATGTGTCAATATTTTGGCTCGGATGTCGAGCTGGTGAGTGTCTCTTCATTCTCGAACAACGTTGAGGCTCGCAGCTCAGATATATGTCGACAAATTATCCTCATTCGTAGCCATGTTTTCCTATGTGTATGTATGTACACGTGTATTACCTCATAGGCCTATGCCGCCCGTGTCCTGACGTATGAGTCTCACAGTTTGGGTCTTTTCCAGTGAGAAATTTGGAAATATTTTGTCTCAGATGTCGAGCAGGCGAGTGTCTCTTCATTCTCGAACAACGTTGAGGTTCGCAGCTCAGATATAAGTTCATAAAATTATCCTCATTCGCAGCCATGTTTTCTGATGTGTTTGTATGTACACGTGTATTGCCACATAGGCATATGCCGCCAGGGTCTTGACGCATGAGTCTCTCAGTTTAGGTTTGTTCCCGTGAGAAATTTGGCAATATTTTGGCTCAGATGTCGAGCTGGTGAGTGTCTCTTCATTCTCGAACAACGTTGAGGTTGGCAGCTCAGATATATGTCGAGAACATTATCCTCATTCGCAGCCATGTTTTCTGATGTGTATGTATATACACGTGTATTGCTACATAGGCATATGCCGCCAGTGTCCTGACGCATGAGTCTCTCAGATTAGGATTGTTCCAGTGAGAAATTTGCCAATATTTTGGCTCAGATGTCGAGCTGGTGAGTGTCTCTTCATTCTCAAACAACGTTGAGGATCGCAGCTCAGATATATGTCGACAAAATTATCCTCATTCGTAGCCATGTTTTCTTATGTGTATGTATGTACACGTGTATTGCCTCATAGGCCTATGCCGTCAGTGTCCTGACGTATGAGTCTAACAGTTTGGGGTTTTTCCAGTGAGAAATTTGGAAATATTTTGGCTCAGATTTCGAGCAGGCGAGTGTCTCTTTATTCTCAAACAACGTTGAGGTTCGCAGCTCAGATATAATTTCATAAAATTATCCTCATTCGCAGCCATGTTTTCTGATGTGTTTGTATGTACACGTATATTGTCACATAGGCATATGCCGCCAGGGTCCTGACGCATGAGTCTCTCAGTTTGGGGTTTTTCAGTGAGAAATGTGGCAATATTTTGGCTCGGATGTCGAGCTGGTGAGTGTCTCTTCATTCTCGAACAACGTTGAGGTTTGCAGCTCAGATATATATCGAGATCATTATCCTCATTCGCAGCCATGTTTTCTGATGTGTATGTATGTACACGTGTATTGCCACATAGGCCTATGCCGCCAGTATCCTGACGCATGAGTCTCTCAGTTTGGGTTTTTTTCAGTGAGAAATTTGGCAATATTTTGGCTCGGATGTCGAGCTGGTGAGTGTCTCTTCATTCTCGAACAACGTTGAGGATCGCAGCTCAGATATATGTCGACAAAATTATCCTCATTCGTAGCCATGTTTTCTTATGTGTATGTATGTACACGTGTATTGCCTCATAGGCCTATGCCGCCAGTGTCCTGACGTATGAGTCTAACAGTTTGGGGTTTTTCCAGTGAGAAATTTGGAAATATTTTGGCTCAGATTTCGAGCAGGCGAGTGTCTCTTTATTCTCAAACAACGTTGAGGTTCGCAGCTCAGATATAAGTTCATAAAATTATCCTCATTCGCAGCCATGTTTTCTGATGTGTTTGTATGTACACGTGTATTGCCACATAGGCATATGCCGCCAGTGTCCTGACGCATGAGTCTCTCAGTTTAGGTTTGTTCCAGTGAGAAATTTGGCAATATTTTGGCTCAGATGTCGAGCTGGTGAGTGTCTCTTCATTCTCGAACAACGTTGAGGTTCGCAGCTCAGATATGTGACGAGAACATTATCCTCATTCGCAGCCATGTTTTCTGATGTGTATGTATGTACACGTGTATTGCCACATAGGCATATGCCGCCAGTGTCCTGACGCAGCTCAGATATATATCGAGAACATTATCCTCATTCGCAGCCATGTTTTCTGATGTGTATGTATGTACACGTGTATTGCCACATAGGCATATGCCGCCAGTGTCCTGACGCATGAGTCTCTTAGTTTTTTTTTTTTTCTAGTGAGAAATTTGACAATATTTTGGCTCTGATGTCGAGCTGGCGAGTGTCTCTTCATCTTGGAACTACGTTGAGGTTCGCAGCTCAGATATAAGTTCATAAACTTATCCTCATTCGCAGCCATGTTTTCTTATGTGTATGTATGTACACGTGTATTGCCACATAGGCCTATGGCGCCAGTATCCTGACGCATGAGTCTCTCAGTTTGGGATTTTTCCAGTGAGAAATGTGGCAATATTTTGGCTCGGATGTCGAGCTGGTGAGTGTCTCTTCATTCTCGAACAACGTTGAGGCTCGCAGCTCAGATATATTTCGACAAAATTATCCTCATTCGTAGCCATGTTTTCCTGTGTGTATGTATGTACACGTGTATTACCTCATAGGCCTATGCCGCCCGTGTCCTGACGTATGAGTCTCACAGTTTGGGTCTTTTCCAGTGAGAAATTTGGAAATATTTTGTCTCAGATGTCGAGCAGGCGAGTGTATCTTCATTCTCGAACAACGTTGAGGTTCGCAGCTCAGATATAAGTTCATAAAATTATCCTCATTCGCAGCCATGTTTTCTGATGTGTTTGTATGTACACGTGTATTGCCACATAGGCATATGCCGCCAGTGTCCTGACGCATGAGTCTCTCAGTTTAGGTTTGTTCCAGTGAGAAATTTGGCAATATTTTGGCTCAGATGTCGAGCTGGTGAGTGTCTCTTTATTCTCGAACAACGTTGAGGTTCGCAGCTCAGATATGTGACGAGAACATTATCCTCATTCGCAGCCATGTTTTCTGATGTGTATGTATGTACACGTGTATTGCCACTTAGGCATATGCCGCCAGTGTCCTGACGCAGCTCAAATATATATCGAGAACATTATCCTCATTCGCAGCCATGTTTTCTGATGTGTATGTATGTACACGTGTATTGCCACATAGGCCTATGCCGCCAGTATCCTGACGCATGAGTCTCTCAGTTTGGGTTTGTTCCAGTGAGAAATTTGGCAATATTTTGGCTCAGATGTCGAGCTGGTGAGTGTCTCTTCATTCTCGAACAACGTTGAGGTTCGCAGCTCAGATATATATCGAGAACATTATCCTCATTCGCAGCCATGTTTTCTGATGTGTATGTATGTACACGTGTATTGCCACATAGGCCTATGCCGCCAGTATCCTGACGCATGAGTCTCTCAGTTTGGGTTTGTTCCAGTGAGAAATTTGGCAATATTTTGGCTCTGATGTCGAGCTGGCGAGTGTCTCTTCATCTTGGAACTACGTTGAGGTTCGCAGCTCAGATATAAGTTTATAAACTTATCCTCATTCGCAGCCATGTTTTCTTATGTGTATGTATGTACACGTGTATTGCCACATAGGCCTATGGCGCCAGTATCCTGACGCATGAGTCTCTCAGTTTGGGGTTTTTCCAGTGAGAAATGTGGCAATATTTTGGCTCGGATGTCGAGCTGGTGAGTGTCTCTTCATTCTCGAACAACGTTGAGGCTCGCAGCTCAGATATATGTCGACAAAATTATCCTCATTCGTAGCCATGTTTTCCTGTGTGTATGTATGTACACGTGTATTACCTCATAGGCCTATGCCGCCCGTGTCCTGACGTATGAGTCTCACAGTTTGGGTCTTTTCCAGTGAGAAATTTGGAAATATTTTGTCTCAGATGTCGAGCAGGCGAGTGTATCTTCATTCTCGAACAACGTTGAGGTTCGCAGCTCAGATATAAGTTCATAAAATTATCCTCATTCGCAGCCATGTTTTCTGATGTGTTTGTATGTACACGTGTATTGCCACATAGGCATATGCCGCCAGGGTCCTGACGCATGAGTCTCTCAGTTTAGGTTTGTTCCAGTGAGAAATTTGGCAATATTTTGGCTCAGATGTCGAGCTGGTGAGTGTCTCTTCATTCTCGAACAACGTTGAGGTTGGCAGCTCAGATATATGTCGAGAACATTATCCTCATTCGCAGCCATGTTTTCTGATGTGTATGTATATACACGTGTATTGCTACATAGGCATATGCCGCCAGTGTCCTGACGCATGAGTCTCTCAGTTTAGGATTGTTCCAGTGAGAAATTTGGCAATATTTTGGCTCAGATGTCGAGCTGGTGAGTGTCTCTTCATTCTCGAACAACGTTGAGGTTCGCAGCTCAGATATAATTTCATAAAATTATCCTCATTCGCAGCCATGTTTTCTGATGTGTTTGTATGTACACGTGTATTGCCACATAGGCATATGCCGCCAGGGTCCTGACGCATGAGTCTCTCAGTTTGGGGTTTTTCCAGTGAGAAATGTGGCAATATTTTGGCTCGGATGTCGAGCTGGTGAGTGTCTCTTCATTCTCGAACAACGTTGAGGTTTGCAGCTCAGATATATATCGAGAACATTATCCTCATTCGCAGCCATGTTTTCTGATGTGTATGTATGTACACGTGTATTGCCACATAGGCCTATGCCGCCAGTATCCTGACGCATGAGTCTCTCAGTTTGGGTTTTTTTCAGTGAGAAATTTGGCAATATTTTGGCTCGGATGTCGAGCTGGTGAGTGTCTCTTCATTCTCGAACAACGTTGAGGATCGCAGCTCAGATATATGTCGACAAAATTATCCTCATTCGTAGCCATGTTTTCTTATGTGTATGTATGTACACGTGTATTGCCTCATAGGCCTATGCCGCCAGTGTCCTGACGTATGAGTCTAACAGTTTGGGGTTTTTCCAGTGAGAAATTTGGAAATATTTTGGCTCAGATTTCGAGCAGGGGAGTGTCTCTTTATTCTCAAACAACGTTGAGGTTCGCAGCTCAGATATAAGTTCATAAAATTATCCTCATTCGCAGCCATGTTTTCTGATGTGTTTGTATGTACACGTGTATTGCCACATAGGCATATGCCGCCAGTGTCCTGACGCATGAGTCTCCCAGTTTAGGTTTGTTCCAGTGATAAATTTGGCAATATTTTGGCTCAGATGTCGAGCTGGTGAGTGTCTCTTCATTCTCGAACAACGTTGAGGTTCGCAGCTCAGATATGTGACGAGAACATTATCCTCATTCGCAGCCATGTTTTCAGATGTGTATGTATGTACATGTGTATTGCCACATAGGCATATGCCGCCAGTGTCCTGACGCAGCTCAGATATATATCGAGAACATTATCCTCATTCGCAGCCATGTTTTCTGATGTGTATGTATGTACACGTGTATTGCCACATAGGCATATGCCGCCAGTGTCCTGACGCAGCTCAGATATATATCGAGAACATTATCCTCATTCGCAGCCATGTTTTCTGATGTGTATGTATGTACACGTGTATTGCCACATAGGCATATGCCGCCAGTGTCCTGACGCATGAGTCTCTTAGTTTGGTTTTTTTTCTAGTGAGAAATTTGACAATATTTTGGCTCTGATGTCGAGCTGGCGAGTGTCTCTTCATCTTGGAACTACGTTGAGGTTCGCAGCTCAGATATAAGTTCATAAACTTATCCTCATTCGCAGCCATGTTTTCTTATGTGTATGTATGTACACGTGTATTGCCACATAGGCCTATGGCGCCAGTATCCTGACGCATGAGTCTCTCAGTTTGGGGTTTTTCCAGTGAGAAATGTGGCAATAATTTGGCTCGGATGTCGAGCTGGTGAGTGTCTCTTCATTCTCGAACAACGTTGAGGCTCGCAGCTCAGATATATGTCGACAAAATTATCCTCATTCGTAGCCATGTTTTCCTGTGTGTATGTATGTACACGTGTATTACCTCATAGGCCTATGCCGCCCGTGTCCTGACGTATGAGTCTCACAGTTTGGGTCTTTTCCAGTGAGAAATTTGGAAATATTTTGTCTCAGATGTCGAGCAGGCGAGTGTATCTTCATTCTCGAACAACGTTGAGGTTCGCAGCTCAGATATAAGTTCATAAAATTATCCTCATTCGCAGCCATGTTTTCTGATGTGTTTGTATGTACACGTGTATTGCCACATAGGCATATGCCGCCAGTGTCCTGACGCATGAGTCTCTCAGTTTAGGTTTGTTCCAGTGAGAAATTTGGCAATATTTTGGCTCAGATGTCGAGCTGGTGAGTGTCTCTTCATTCTCGAACAACGTTGAGGTTCGCAGCTCAGATATATGTCGACAAAATTATCCTCATTCGTAGCCATGTTTTCTTATGTGTATGTATGTACACGTGTATTGCCTCATAGGCCTATGCCGCCAGTGTCCTGACGTATGAGTCTAACAGTTTGGGGTTTTTCCAGTGAGAAATTTGGAAATATTTTGTCTCAGATGTCGAGCAGGCGAGTGTATCTTCATTCTCGAACAACGTTGAGGTTCGCAGCTCAGATATAAGTTCATAAAATTATCCTCATTCGCAGCCATGTTTTCTGATGTGTTTGTATGTACACGTGTATTGCCACATAGGCATATGCCGCCAGTGTCCTGACGCATGAGTCTCTCAGTTTAGGTTTGTTCCAGTGAGAAATTTGGCAATATTTTGGCTCAGATGTCGAGCTGGTGAGTGTCTCTTCATTCTCGAACAACGTTGAGGTTCGCAGCTCAGATATATGTCGACAAAATTATCCTCATTCGTAGCCATGTTTTCTTATGTGTATGTATGTACACGTGTATTGCCTCATAGGCCTATGCCGCCAGTGTCCTGACGTATGAGTCTAACAGTTTGGGGTTTTTCCAGTGAGAAATTTGGAAATATTTTGGCTCAGATTTCGAGCAGGCGAGTGTCTCTTCATTCTCAAACAACGTTGAGGTTCGCAGCTCAGATATAAGTTCATAAAATTATCCTCATTCGCAGCCATGTTTTCTGATGTGTTTGTATGTACACGTGTATTGCCACATAGGCATATGCCGCCAGTGTCCTGACGCATGAGTCTCTCAGTTTAGGTTTGTTCCAGTGAGAAATTTGGCAATATTTTGGCTCAGATGTCGAGCTGGTGAGTGTCTCTTCATTCTCGAACAACGTTGAGGTTCGCAGCTCAGATATGTGACGAGAACATTATCCTCATTCGCAGCCATGTTTTCTGATGTGTATGTATGTACACGTGTATTGCCACATAGGCATATGCCGCCAGTGTCCTGACGCATGAGTCTCTTAGTTTGGTTTTTTTTCCAGTGAGAAATTTGGCAATATTTTGGTTCTGATGTCGAGCTGGCGAGTGTCTCTTCATCTTGGAACTACGTTGAGGTTCGCAGCTCAGATATAAGTTCATAAAATTATCCTCATTCGCAGCCATGTTTTCTTATGTGTATGTATGTACACGTGTATTGCCACATAGGCCTATGGCGCCAGTATCCTGACGCATGAGTCTCTCAGTTTGGGGTTTTTCCAGTGAGAAATGTGGCAAAATTTTGGCTCGGATGTCGAGCTGGTGAGTGTCTCTTCATTCTCGAACAACGTTGAGGTTCGCAGCTCAGATATATATCGAGAACATTATCCTCATTCGCAGCCATGTTTTCTGATGTGTATGTATGTACACGTGTATTGCCACATAGGCATATGCCGCCAGTGTCCTGACGCATGAGTCTCTTAGTTTGGTTTTTTTTCCAGTGAGAAATTTGGCAATATTTTGGCTCTGATGTCGAGCTGGCGAGTGTCTCTTCATCTTGGAACTACGTTGAGGTTCGCAGCTCAGATATAAGTTCATGAACTTATCCTCATTCGCAGCCATGTTTTCTTATGTGTATGTATGTACACGTGTATTGCCACATAGGCCTATGGCGCCAGTATCCTGACGCTTGAGTCTCTCAGTTTGGGTTTTTTCCAGTGAGAAATGTTGCAATATTTTGGCTCGGATGTCGAGCTGGTGAGTGTCTCTTCATTCTCGAACAACGTTGAGGCTCGCAGCTCAGATATATGTCGACAAAATTATCCTCATTCGTAGCCATGTTTTCCTGTGTGTATGTATGTACACGTGTATTACCTCATAGGCCTATGCCGCCCGTGTCCTGACGTATGAGTCTCACAGTTTGGGTCTTTTCCAGTGAGAAATTTGGAAATATTTTGTCTCAGATGTCGAGCAGGCGAGTGTCTCTTCATTCTCGAACAACGTTGAGGTTCGCAGCTCAGATATAAGTTCATAAAATTATCCTCATTCGCAGCCATGTTTTCTGATGTGTTTGTATGTACACGTGTATTGCCACATAGGCATATGCCGCCAGGGTCCTGACGCATGAGTCTCTCAGTTTATGTTTGTTCCCGTGAGAAATTTCGCAATATTTTGGCTTTGATGTCGAGCTGGCGAGTGTCTCTTCATCTTGGAACTACGTTGAGGTTCGCAGCTCAGATATGTGACGAGAACATTATCCTCATTCGTAGCCATGTTTTCTTATGTGTATGTATGTACACGTGTATTGCCACATAGGCATATGCCATCAGTGTCCTGACGCATGAGTCTCTCAGTTTAGGATTGTTCCAGTGAGAAATTTGGCAATATTTTGGCTCAGATGTCGAGCTGGTGAGTGTCTCTTCATTCTCGAACAACGTTGAGGTTCGCAGCTCAGATATAAGTTCATAAAATTATCCTCATTCGCAGCCATGTTTTCTTATGTGTATGTATGTACACGTGTATTGCCACATAGGCCTATGGCGCCAGTATCCTGACGCATGAGTCTCTCAGTTTGGGGTTTTTCCAGTGAGAAATGTGGCAATATTTTGGCTCGGATGTCGAGCTGGTGAGTGTCTCTTCATTCTCGAACAACGTTGAGGTTCGCAGCTCAGATATATATCGAGAACATTATCCTCATTCGCAGCCATGTTTTCTGATGTGTATGTATGTACACGTGTATTGCCACATAGGCCTATGCCGCCAGTATCCTGACGCATGAGTCTCTCAGTTTGGGTTTTTTTCAGTGAGAAATTTGGCAATATTTTGGCTCGGATGTCGAGCTGGTGAGTGTCTCTTCATTCTCGAACAACGTTGAGGATCGCAGCTCAGATATATGTCGACAAAATTATCCTCATTCGTAGCCATGTTTTCTTATGTGTATGTATGTACACGTGTATTGCCTCATAGGCCTATGCCGCCAGTGTCCTGACGTATGAGTCTAACAGTTTGGGGTTTTTCCAGTGAGAAATTTGGAAATATTTTGGCTCAGATTTCGAGCAGGCGAGTGTCTCTTCATTCTCAAACAACGTTGAGGTTCGCAGCTCAGATATAAGTTCATAAAATTATCCTCATTCGCAGCCATGTTTTCTGATGTGTTTGTATGTACACGTGTATTGCCACATAGGCATATGCCGCCAGTGTCCTGACGCATGAGTCTCTCAGTTTAGGTTTGTTCCAGTGAGAAATTTGGCAATATTTTGGCTCAGATGTCGAGCTGGTGAGTGTCTCTTCATTCTCGAACAACGTTGAGGTTCGCAGCTCAGATATGTGACGAGAACATTATCCTCATTCGCAGCCATGTTTTCTGATGTGTATGTATGTACACGTGTATTGCCACATAGGCATATGCCGCCAGTGTCCTGACGCATGAGTCTCTTAGTTTGGTTTTTTTTCCAGTGAGAAATTTGGCAATATTTTGGTTCTGATGTCGAGCTGGCGAGTGTCTCTTCATCTTGGAACTACGTTGAGGTTCGCAGCTCAGATATAAGTTCATAAAATTATCCTCATTCGCAGCCATGTTTTCTTATGTGTATGTATGTACACGTGTATTGCCACATAGGCCTATGGCGCCAGTATCCTGACGCATGAGTCTCTCAGTTTGGGGTTTTTCCAGTGAGAAATGTGGCAAAATTTTGGCTCGGATGTCGAGCTGGTGAGTGTCTCTTCATTCTCGAACAACGTTGAGGTTCGCAGCTCAGATATATATCGAGAACATTATCCTCATTCGCAGCCATGTTTTCTGATGTGTATGTATGTACACGTGTATTGCCACATAGGCATATGCCGCCAGTGTCCTGACGCATGAGTCTCTTAGTTTGGTTTTTTTTCCAGTGAGAAATTTGGCAATATTTTGGCTCTGATGTCGAGCTGGCGAGTGTCTCTTCATCTTGGAACTACGTTGAGGTTCGCAGCTCAGATATAAGTTCATGAACTTATCCTCATTCGCAGCCATGTTTTCTTATGTGTATGTATGTACACGTGTATTGCCACATAGGCCTATGGCGCCAGTATCCTGACGCTTGAGTCTCTCAGTTTGGGTTTTTTCCAGTGAGAAATGTTGCAATATTTTGGCTCGGATGTCGAGCTGGTGAGTGTCTCTTCATTCTCGAACAACGTTGAGGCTCGCAGCTCAGATATATGTCGACAAAATTATCCTCATTCGTAGCCATGTTTTCCTGTGTGTATGTATGTACACGTGTATTACCTCATAGGCCTATGCCGCCCGTGTCCTGACGTATGAGTCTCACAGTTTGGGTCTTTTCCAGTGAGAAATTTGGAAATATTTTGTCTCAGATGTCGAGCAGGCGAGTGTCTCTTCATTCTCGAACAACGTTGAGGTTCGCAGCTCAGATATAAGTTCATAAAATTATCCTCATTCGCAGCCATGTTTTCTGATGTGTTTGTATGTACACGTGTATTGCCACATAGGCATATGCCGCCAGGGTCCTGACGCATGAGTCTCTCAGTTTATGTTTGTTCCCGTGAGAAATTTCGCAATATTTTGGCTTTGATGTCGAGCTGGCGAGTGTCTCTTCATCTTGGAACTACGTTGAGGTTCGCAGCTCAGATATGTGACGAGAACATTATCCTCATTCGCAGCCATGTTTTCTGATGTGTATGTATGTACATGTGTATTGCCACATAGGCATATGCCATCAGTGTCCTGACGCATGAGTCTCTCAGTTTGGTTTTTTTTTCAGTCAGAAATTTGGCAATATTTTGGCTCTGATGACGAGCTGGCGAGTGTCTCTTCATCTTGGAACTACGTTGAGGTTCGCAGCTCAGATATAAGTTCATAAACTTATCCTCATTTGCAGCCATGTTTTCTTATGTGTATGTATGTACACGTGTATTGCCACATAGGCCTATGGCGCCAGTATCCTGACGCATGAGTCTCTCAGTTTGGGGTTTTTCCAGTGAGAAATGTGTCAATATTTTGGCTCGGATGTCGAGCTGGTGAGTGTCTCTTCATTCTCGAACAACGTTGAGGCTCGCAGCTCAGATATATGTCGACAAATTATCCTCATTCGTAGCCATGTTTTCCTATGTGTATGTATGTACACGTGTATTACCTCATAGGCCTATGCCGCCCGTGTCCTGACGTATGAGTCTCACAGTTTGGGTCTTTTCCAGTGAGAAATTTGGAAATATTTTGTCTCAGATGTCGAGCAGGCGAGTGTCTCTTCATTCTCGAACAACGTTGAGGTTCGCAGCTCAGATATAAGTTCATAAAATTATCCTCATTCGCAGCCATGTTTTCTGATGTGTTTGTATGTACACGTGTATTGCCACATAGGCATATGCCGCCAGGGTCTTGACGCATGAGTCTCTCAGTTTAGGTTTGTTCCCGTGAGAAATTTGGCAATATTTTGGCTCAGATGTCGAGCTGGTGAGTGTCTCTTCATTCTCGAACAACGTTGAGGTTGGCAGCTCAGATATATGTCGAGAACATTATCCTCATTCGCAGCCATGTTTTCTGATGTGTATGTATATACACGTGTATTGCTACATAGGCATATGCCGCCAGTGTCCTGACGCATGAGTCTCTCAGATTAGGATTGTTCCAGTGAGAAATTTGCCAATATTTTGGCTCAGATGTCGAGCTGGTGAGTGTCTCTTCATTCTCAAACAACGTTGAGGATCGCAGCTCAGATATATGTCGACAAAATTATCCTCATTCGTAGCCATGTTTTCTTATGTGTATGTATGTACACGTGTATTGCCTCATAGGCCTATGCCGTCAGTGTCCTGACGTATGAGTCTAACAGTTTGGGGTTTTTCCAGTGAGAAATTTGGAAATATTTTGGCTCAGATTTCGAGCAGGCGAGTGTCTCTTTATTCTCAAACAACGTTGAGGTTCGCAGCTCAGATATAATTTCATAAAATTATCCTCATTCGCAGCCATGTTTTCTGATGTGTTTGTATGTACACGTGTATTGTCACATAGGCATATGCCGCCAGGGTCCTGACGCATGAGTCTCTCAGTTTGGGGTTTTTCAGTGAGAAATGTGGCAATATTTTGGCTCGGATGTCGAGCTGGTGAGTGTCTCTTCATTCTCGAACAACGTTGAGGTTTGCAGCTCAGATATATATCGAGAACATTATCCTCATTCGCAGCCATGTTTTCTGATGTGTATGTATGTACACGTGTATTGCCACATAGGCCTATGCCGCCAGTATCCTGACGCATGAGTCTCTCAGTTTGGGTTTTTTTCAGTGAGAAATTTGGCAATATTTTGGCTCGGATGTCGAGCTGGTGAGTGTCTCTTCATTCTCGAACAACGTTGAGGATCGCAGCTCAGATATATGTCGACAAAATTATCCTCATTCGTAGCCATGTTTTCTTATGTGTATGTATGTACACGTGTATTGCCTCATAGGCCTATGCCGCCAGTGTCCTGACGTATGAGTCTAACAGTTTGGGGTTTTTCCAGTGAGAAATTTGGAAATATTTTGGCTCAGATTTCGAGCAGGCGAGTGTCTCTTTATTCTCAAACAACGTTGAGGTTCGCAGCTCAGATATAATTTCATAAAATTATCCTCATTCGCAGCCATGTTTTCTGATGTGTTTGTATGTACACGTGTATTGCCACATAGGCATATGCCGCCAGTGTCCTGACGCATGAGTCTCTCAGTTTAGGTTTGTTCCAGTGAGAAATTTGGCAATATTTTGGCTCAGATGTCGAGCTGGTGAGTGTCTCTTCATTCTCGAACAACGTTGAGGTTCGCAGCTCAGATATGTGACGAGAACATTATCCTCATTCGCAGCCATGTTTTCTGATGTGTATGTATGTACACGTGTATTGCCACATAGGCATATGCCGCCAGTGTCCTGACGCAGCTCAGATATATATCGAGAACATTATCCTCATTCGCAGCCATGTTTTCTGATGTGTATGTATGTACACGTGTATTGCCACATAGGCATATGCCGCCAGTGTCCTGACGCATGAGTCTCTTAGTTTGGTTTTTTTTCTAGTGAGAAATTTGACAATATTTTGGCTCTGATGTCGAGCTGGCGAGTGTCTCTTCATCTTGGAACTACGTTGAGGTTCGCAGCTCAGATATAAGTTCATAAACTTATCCTCATTCGCAGCCATGTTTTCTTATGTGTATGTATGTACACGTGTATTGCCACATAGGCCTATGGCGCCAGTATCCTGACGCATGAGTCTCTCAGTTTGGGATTTTTCCAGTGAGAAATGTGGCAATATTTTGGCTCGGATGTCGAGCTGGTGAGTGTCTCTTCATTCTCGAACAACGTTGAGGCTCGCAGCTCAGATATATGTCGACAAAATTATCCTCATTCGTAGCCATGTTTTCCTGTGTGTATGTATGTACACGTGTATTACCTCATAGGCCTATGCCGCCCGTGTCCTGACGTATGAGTCTCACAGTTTGGGTCTTTTCCAGTGAGAAATTTGAAAATATTTTGTCTCAGATGTCGAGCAGGCGAGTGTATCTTCATTCTCGAACAACGTTGAGGTTCGCAGCTCAGATATAAGTTCATAAAATTATCCTCATTCGCAGCCATGTTTTCTGATGTGTTTGTATGTACACGTGTATTGCCACATAGGCATATGCCGCCAGTGTCCTGACGCATGAGTCTCTCAGTTTAGGTTTGTTCCAGTGAGAAATTTGGCAATATTTTGGCTCAGATGTCGAGCTGGTGAGTGTCTCTTTATTCTCGAACAACGTTGAGGTTCGCAGCTCAGATATGTGACGAGAACATTATCCTCATTCGCAGCCATGTTTTCTGATGTGTATGTATGTACACGTGTATTGCCACTTAGGCATATGCCGCCAGTGTCCTGACGCAGCTCAAATATATATCGAGAACATTATCCTCATTCGCAGCCATGTTTTCTGATGTGTATGTATGTACACGTGTATTGCCACATAGGCCTATGCCGCCAGTATCCTGACGCATGAGTCTCTCAGTTTGGGTTTGTTCCAGTGAGAAATTTGGCAATATTTTGGCTCAGATGTCGAGCTGGTGAGTGTCTCTTCATTCTCGAACAACGTTGAGGTTCGCAGCTCAGATATATATCGAGAACATTATCCTCATTCGCAGCCATGTTTTCTGATGTGTATGTATGTACACGTGTATTGCCACATAGGCCTATGCCGCCAGTATCCTGACGCATGAGTCTCTCAGTTTGGGTTTGTTCCAGTGAGAAATTTGGCAATATTTTGGCTCTGATGTCGAGCTGGCGAGTGTCTCTTCATCTTGGAACTACGTTGAGGTTCGCAGCTCAGATATAAGTTCATAAACTTATCCTCATTCGCAGCCATGTTTTCTTATGTGTATGTATGTACACGTGTATTGCCACATAGGCCTATGGCGCCAGTATCCTGACGCATGAGTCTCTCAGTTTGGGGTTTTTCCAGTGAGAAATGTGGCAATATTTTGGCTCGGATGTCGAGCTGGTGAGTGTCTCTTCATTCTCGAACAACGTTGAGGCTCGCAGCTCAGATATATGTCGACAAAATTATCCTCATTCGTAGCCATGTTTTCCTGTGTGTATGTATGTACACGTGTATTACCTCATAGGCCTATGCCGCCCGTGTCCTGACGTATGAGTCTCACAGTTTGGGTCTTTTCCAGTGAGAAATTTGGAAATATTTTGTCTCAGATGTCGAGCAGGCGAGTGTATCTTCATTCTCGAACAACGTTGAGGTTCGCAGCTCAGATATAAGTTCATAAAATTATCCTCATTCGCAGCCATGTTTTCTGATGTGTTTGTATGTACACGTGTATTGCCACATAGGCATATGCCGCCAGGGTCCTGACGCATGAGTCTCTCAGTTTAGGTTTGTTCCAGTGTGAAATTTGGCAATATTCTGGCTCAGATGTCGAGCTGGTGAGTGTCTCTTCATTCTCGAACAACGTTGAGGTTGGCAGCTCAGATATATGTCGAGAACATTATCCTCATTCGCAGCCATGTTTTCTGATGTGTATGTATATACACGTGTATTGCTACATAGGCATATGCCGCCAGTGTCCTGACGCATGAGTCTCTCAGTTTAGGATTGTTCCAGTGAGAAATTTGGCAATATTTTGGCTCAGATGTCGAGCTGGTGAGTGTCTCTTCATTCTCGAACAACGTTGAGGTTCGCAGCTCAGATATAATTTCATAAAATTATCCTCATTCGCAGCCATGTTTTCTGATGTGTTTGTATGTACACGTGTATTGCCACATAGGCATATGCCGCCAGGGTCCTGACGCATGAGTCTCTCAGTTTGGGGTTTTTCCAGTGAGAAATGTGGCAATATTTTGGCTCGGATGTCGAGCTGGTGAGTGTCTCTTCATTCTCGAACAACGTTGAGGTTTGCAGCTCAGATATATATCGAGAACATTATCCTCATTCGCAGCCATGTTTTCTGATGTGTATGTATGTACACGTGTATTGCCACATAGGCCTATGCCGCCAGTATCCTGACGCATGAGTCTCTCAGTTTGGGTTTTTTTCAGTGAGAAATTTGGCAATATTTTGGCTCGGATGTCGAGCTGGTGAGTGTCTCTTCATTCTCGAACAACGTTGAGGATCGCAGCTCAGATATATGTCGACAAAATTATCCTCATTCGTAGCCATGTTTTCTTATGTGTATGTATGTACACGTGTATTGCCTCATAGGCCTATGCCGCCAGTGTCCTGACGTATGATTCTAACAGTTTGGGGTTTTTCCAGTGAGAAATTTGGAAATATTTTGGCTCAGATTTCGAGCAGGCGAGTGTCTCTTTATTCTCAAACAACGTTGAGGTTCGCAGCTCAGATATAAGTTCATAAAATTATCCTCATTCGCAGCCATGTTTTCTGATGTGTTTGTATGTACACGTGTATTGCCACATAGGCATATGCCGCCAGTGTCCTGACGCATGAGTCTCTCAGTTTAGGTTTGTTCCAGTGAGAAATTTGGCAATATTTTGGCTCAGATGTCGAGCTGGTGAGTGTCTCTTCATTCTCGAACAACGTTGAGGTTCGCAGCTCAGATATGTGACGAGAACATTATCCTCATTCGCAGCCATGTTTTCAGATGTGTATGTATGTACACGTGTACTTCCACATAGGCATATGCCGCCAGTGTCCTGACGCAGCTCAGATATATATCGAGAACATTATCCTCATTCGCAGCCATGTTTTCTGATGTGTATGTATGTACACGTGTATTGCCACATAGGCATATGCCGCCAGTGTCCTGACGCATGAGTCTCTTAGTTTGTTTTTTTTTCTAGTGAGAAATTTGACAATATTTTGGCTCTGATGTCGAGCTGGCGAGTGTCTCTTCATCTTGGAACTACGTTGAGGTTCGCAGCTCAGATATAAGTTCATAAACTTATCCTCATTCGCAGCCATGTTTTCTTATGTGTATGTATGTACACGTGTATTGCCACATAGGCCTATGGCGCCAGTATCCTGACGCATGAGTCTCTCAGTTTGGGGTTTTTCCAGTGAGAAATGTGGCAATAATTTGGCTCGGATGTCGAGCTGGTGAGTGTCTCTTCATTCTCGAACAACGTTGAGGCTCGCAGCTCAGATATATGTCGACAAAATTATCCTCATTCGTAGCCATGTTTTCCTGTGTGTATGTATGTACACGTGTATTACCTCATAGGCCTCTGCCGCCCGTGTCCTGACGTATGAGTCTCACAGTTTGGGTCTTTTCCAGTGAGAAATTTGGAAATATTTTGTCTCAGATGTCGAGCAGGCGAGTGTATCTTCATTCTCGAACAACGTTGAGGTTCGCAGCTCAGATATAAGTTCATAAAATTATCCTCATTCGCAGCCATGTTTTCTGATGTGTTTGTATGTACACGTGTATTGCCACATAGGCATATGCCGCCAGTGTCCTGACGCATGAGTCTCTCAGTTTAGGTTTGTTCCAGTGAGAAATTTGGCAATATTTTGGCTCAGATGTCGAGCTGGTGAGTGTCTCTTCATTCTCGAACAACGTTGAGGTTCGCAGCTCAGATATGTGACGAGAACATTATCCTCATTCGCAGCCATGTTTTCTGATGTGTATGTATGTACACGTGTATTGCCACTTAGGCATATGCCGCCAGTGTCCTGACGCAGCTCAGATATATATCGAGAACATTATCCTCATTCGCAGCCATGTTTTCTGATGTGTATGTATGTATGTACACGTGTATTGCCACATAGGCCTATGCCGCCAGTATCCTGACGCATGAGTCTCTCAGTTTGGGTTTGTTCCAGTGAGAAATTTGGCAATATTTAGGCTCAGATGTCGAGCTGGTGAGTGTCTCTTCATTCTCGAACAACGTTGAGGTTCGCAGCTCAGATATATATCGAGAACATTATCCTCATTCGCAGCCATGTTTTCTGATGTGTATGTATGTACACGTGTATTGCCACATAGGCCTATGCCGCCATTATCCTGACGCATGAGTCTCTCAGTTTGGGTTTGTTCCAGTGAGAAATTTGGCAATATTTTGGCTCTGATGTCGAGCTGGCGAGTGTCTCTTCATCTTGGAACTACGTTGAGGTTCGCAGCTCAGATATAAGTTCATAAAATTATCCTCATTCGCAGCCATGTTTTCTGATGTGTTTGTATGTACACGTGTATTGCCACATAGGCATATGCCGCCAGGGTCCTGACGCATGAGTCTCTCAGTTTAGGTTTGTTCCAGTGTGAAATTTGGCAATATTTTGGCTCAGATGTCGAGCTGGTGAGTGTCTCTTCATTCTCGAACAACGTTGAGGTTGGCAGCTCAGATATATGTCGAGAACATTATCCTCATTCGCAGCCATGTTTTCTGATGTGTATGTATATACACGTGTATTGCTACATAGGCATATGCCGCCAGTGTCCTGACGCATGAGTCTCTCAGTTTAGGATTGTTCCAGTGAGAAATTTGGCAATATTTTGGCTCAGATGTCGAGCTGGTGAGTGTCTCTTCATTCTCGAACAACGTTGAGGTTCGCAGCTCAGATATAAGTTCATAAAATTATCCTCATTCGCAGCCATGTTTTCTTATGTGTATGTATGTACACGTGTATTGCCACATAGGCCTATGGCGCAGGTATCCTGACGCATGAGTCTCTCAGTTTGGGGTTTTTCCAGTGAGAAATGTGGCAATATTTTGGCTCGGATGTCGAGCTGGTGAGTGTCTCTTCATTCTCGAACAACGTTGAGGTTCGCAGCTCAGATATATATCGAGAACATTATCCTCATTCGCAGCCATGTTTTCTGATGTGTATGTATGTACACGTGTATTGCCACATAGGCCTATGCCGCCAGTATCCTGACGCATGAGTCTCTCAGTTTGGGTTTTTTTCAGTGAGAAATTTGGCAATATTTTGGCTCGGATGTCGAGCTGGTGAGTGTCTCTTCATTCTCGAACAACGTTGAGGATCGCAGCTCAGATATATGTCGACAAAATTATCCTCATTCGTAGCCATGTTTTCTTATGTGTATGTATGTACACGTGTATTGCCTCATAGGCCTATGCCGCCAGTGTCCTGACGTATGAGTCTAACAGTTTGGGGTTTTTCCAGTGAGAAATTTGGAAATATTTTGGCTCAGATTTCGAGCAGGCGAGTGTCTCTTCATTCTCAAACAACGTAGAGGTTCGCAGCTCAGATATAAGTTCATAAAATTATCCTCATTCGCAGCCATGTTTTCTGATGTGTTTGTATGTACACGTGTATTGCCACATAGGCATATGCCGCCAGTGTCCTGACGCATGAGTCTCTCAGTTTAGGTTTGTTCCAGTGAGAAATTTGGCAATATTTTGGCTCAGATGTCGAGCTGGTGAGTGTCTCTTCATTCTCGAACAACGTTGAGGTTCGCAGCTCAGATATGTGACGAGAACATTATCCTCATTCGCAGCCATGTTTTCTGATGTGTATGTATGTACACGTGTATTGCCACATAGGCATATGCCGCCAGTGTCCTGACGCATGAGTCTCTTAGTTTGGTTTTTTTTCCAGTGAGAAATTTGACAATATTTTGGCTCTGATGTCGAGCTGGCGAGTGTCTCTTCATCTTGGAACTACGTTGAGGTTCGCAGCTCAGATATAAGTTCATAAACTTATCTTCATTCGCAGCCATGTTTTCTTATGTGTATGTATGTACACGTGTATTGCCACATAGGCCTATGCCGCCAGTATCCTGACGCATGAGTCTTTCAGTTTGGATTTTTTTCAGTGAGAAATTTGGCAATATTTTGGCTCGGATGTCGAGCTGGTGAGTGTCTCTTCATTCTCGAACAACGTTGAGGATCGCAGCTCAGATATATGTCGACAAAATTATCCTCATTCGTAGCCATGTTTTCTGATGTGTATGTATGTACACGTGTATTGCCACATAGGCCTATGCCGCCAGTATCCTGACGCATGAGTCTTTCAGTTTGGATTTTTTTCAGTGAGAAATTTGGCAATATTTTGGCTCGGATGTCGAGCTGGTGAGTGTCTCTTCATTCTCGAACAACGTTGAGGATCGCAGCTCAGATATATGTCGACAAAATTATCCTCATTCGTAGCCATGTTTTCTTATGTGTATGTATGTACACGTGTAATGCCTCATAGGCCTATGCCGCCAGTGTCCTGACGTATGAGTCTAACAGTTTGGGATTTTTCCAGTGAGAAATTTGGAAATATTTTGGCTCCGACTTCGAGCAGGCGAGTGTCTCTTCATTCTCAAACAACGTTGAGGTTCGCAGCTCAGATATAAGTTCATAAAATTATCCTCATTCGCAGCCATGTTTTCTGATGTGTTTGTATGTACACGTGTATTGCCACATAGGCATATGCCGCCAGTGTCCTGACGCATGAGTCTCTCAGTTTAGGTTTGTTCCAGTGAGAACTTTGGCAATATTTTGGCTCAGATGTCGAGCTGGTGAGTGTCTCTTCATTCTCGAACAACGTTGAGGCTCGCAGCTCAGATATATGTCGACAAAATTATCCTCATTCGTAGCCATGTTTTCTGATGTGTATGTATGTACACGTGTATTGCCACATAGGCCTATGCCGCCAGTATCCTGACGCATGAGTCTCTCAGTTTGGATTTTTTTCAGTGAGAAATTTGGCAATATTTTGGCTCGGATGTCGAGCTGGTGAGTGTCTCTTCATTCTCGAACAACGTTGAGGTTCGCAGCTCAGATATATATCGAGAACATTATCCTCATGCGCAGCCATGTTTTCTGATGTGTATGTATGTACACGTGTATTGCCACATAGGCCTATGCCGCCAGTATCCTGACGCATGAGTCTCTCAGTTTGGGGTTTTTTCAGTGAGAAATTTGGCAATATTTTGGCTCTGATTTCGAGCTGTCGAGTGTCTCTTCATCTTGGAACTACGTTGAGGTTCGCAGCTCAGATATAAGTTCATAAACTTATCCTCATTCGCAGCCATGTTTTCTTATGTGTATGTATGTACACGTGTATTGCCACATAGGCCTATGCCGCCAGTATCCTGACGCATGAGTCTTTCAGTTTGGATTTTTTTCAGTGAGAAATTTGGCAATATTTTGGCTCGGATGTCGAGCTGGTGAGTGTCTCTTCATTCTCGAACAACGTTGAGGATCGCAGCTCAGATATATGTCGACAAAATTATCCTCATTCGTAGCCATGTTTTCTGATGTGTATGTATGTACACGTGTATTGCCACATAGGCCTATGCCGCCAGTATCCTGACGCATGAGTCTTTCAGTTTGGATTTTTTTCAGTGAGAAATTTGGCAATATTTTGGCTCGGATGTCGAGCTGGTGAGTGTCTCTTCATTCTCGAACAACGTTGAGGATCGCAGCTCAGATATATGTCGACAAAATTATCCTCATTCGTAGCCATGTTTTCTTATGTGTATGTATGTACACGTGTAATGCCTCATAGGCCTATGCCGCCAGTGTCCTGACGTATGAGTCTAACAGTTTGGGATTTTTCCAGTGAGAAATTTGGAAATATTTTGGCTCAGACTTCGAGCAGGCGAGTGCCTCTTCATTCTCAAACAACGTTGAGGTTCGCCGCTCAGATATAAGTTCATAAAATTATCCTCATTCGCAGCCATGTTTTCTGATGTGTTTGTATGTACACGTGTATTGCCACATAGGCATATGCCGCCAGTGTCCTGACGCATGAGTCTCTCAGTTTAGGTTTGTTCCAGTGAGAACTTTGGCAATATTTTGGTTCAGATGTCGAGCTGGTGAGTGTCTCTTCATTCTCGAACAACGTTGAGGCTCGCAGCTCAGATATATGTCGACAAAATTATCCTCATTCGTAGCCATGTTTTCTGATGTGTATGTATGTACACGTGTATTGCCACATAGGCCTATGCCGCCAGTATCCTGACGCATGAGTCTCTCAGTTTGGATTTTTTTCATTGAGAAATTTGGCAATATTTTGGCTCGGATGTCGAGCTGGTGAGTGTCTCTTCATTCTCGAACAACGTTGAGGATCGCAGCTCAGATATATGTCGACAAAATTATCCTCATTCGTAGCCATGTTTTCTTATGTGTATGTATGTACACGTGTATTGCCTCATAGGCCTATGCCGCCAGTGTCCTGACGTATGAGTCTAACAGTTTGGGGTTTTTCCAGTGAGAAATTTGGAAATATTTTGGCTCAGATTTCGAGCAGGCGAGTGTCTCTTCATTCTCAAACAACGTTGAGGTTCGCAGCTCAGATATAAGTTCATAAAATTATCCTCATTCGCAGCCATGTTTTCTGATGTGTTTGTATGTACACGTGTATTGCCACATAGGCATATGCCGCCAGTGTCCTGACGCATGAGTCTCTCAGTTTAGGTTTGTTCCTGTGAGAAATTTGGCAATATTTTGGCTCAGATGTCGAGCTGGTGAGTGTCTCTTCATTCTCGAAAAACGTTGAGGTTCGCAGCTCAGATATGTGTCGAGAACATTATCCTCATTTGCAGCCATGTTTTCTGATGTGTATGTATGTACACGTGTATTGTCACATAGGCATATGCCGCCAGTGTCCTGACGCATGAGTCTCTCAGTTTGGTTTTTTTTTCAGTGAGAAATTTGGCAATATTTTGGCTCTGATGTCGAGCTGGCGAGTGTCTCTTCATCTTGGAACTACGTTGAGGTTCGCAGCTCAGATATAAGTTCATAAAATTATCCTCATTCGCAGCCATGTTTTCTTATGTGTATGTATGTACACGTGTATTGCCACATAGGCCTATGGCGCCAGTATCCTGACGCATGAGTCTCTCAGTTTGGGGTTTTTCCAGTGAGAAATGTGGCAATATTTTGGCTCGGATGTCGAGCTGGTGAGTGTCTCTTCATTCTCGGACAACGTTGAGGCTCGCAGCTCAAATATATGTCGACAAAATTATCCTCATTCCTAGCCATGTTTTCCTATGTGTATGTATGTACACGTGTATTGCCACATAGGCCTATGCCGCCAGTATCCTGACGCATGAGTCTCTCAGTTTGGGTTTGTTACAGTGAGAAATTTGGCAATATTTTGGCTCAGATGTCGAGCTGGTGAGTGTCTCTTCATTCTCGAACAACGTTGAGGTTCGCAGCTCAGATATGTGACGAGAACATTATCCTCATTCGCAGCCATGTTTTCTGATGTGTATGTATGTACACGTGTATTGCCACATATGCATATGCCGCCAGTGTCCTGACGCATGAGTCTCTCAGTTTGGTTTTTATTCCAGTGAAAAATTTGGCAATATTTTGGCTCTGATGTCGAGCTGGCGAGTGTCTCTTCATCTTGGAACTACGTTGAGGTTCGCAGCTCAGATATAAGTTCATAAACTTATCCTCATTCGCAGCCATGTTTTCTTATGTGTATGTATGTACACGTGTATTGCCACATAGGCCTATGGCGCCAGTATCCTGACGCATGAGTCTCTCAGTTTGGGGTTTTTCCAGTGAGAAATGTGGCAATATTTTGGCTCGGATGTCGAGCTAGTGAGTGTCTCTTCATTCTCGAACAACGTTGAGGCTCGCAGCTCAGATATATGTCGACAAAATTATCCTCATTCGTAGCCATGTTTTCCTATGTGTATGTATGTACACGTGTATTACCTCATAGGCCTATGCCGCCCGTGTCCTGACGTATGAGTCTCACAGTTTGGGTCTTTTCCAGTGAGAAATTTGGAAATATTTTGTCTCAGATGTCGAGCAGGCGAGTGTCTCTTCATTCTCGAACAACGTTGAGGTTCGCAGCTCAGATATAAGTTCATGAAATTATCCTCATTCGCAGCCATGTTTTCTGATGTGTTTGTATGTACACGTGTATTGCCACATAGGCATATGCCGCCAGGGTCCTGACGCATGAGTCTCTCAGTTTAGGTTTGTTCCCGTGAGAAATTTGGCAATATTTTGGCTCAGATGTCGAGCTGGTGAGTGTCTCTTCATTCTCGAACAACGTTGATGTTCGCAGCTCAGATATATATCGAGAACATTATCCTCATTCGCAGCCATGTTTTCTGATGTGTACGTATGTACACGTGTATTGCCACATAGGCCTATGCCGCCAGTATCCTGACGCATGAGTCTCTCAGTTTGGGTTTTTTTCAGTGAGAAATTTGGCAATATTTTGTCTCGGATGTCGAGCTGGTGAGTGTCTCTTCATTCTCGAACAACGTTGAAGCTCGCAGCTCAGATATATGTCGACAAAATTATCCTCATTCGTAGCCATGTTTTCCTATGTGTATGTATGTACACGTGTATTGCCACATAGGCATATGCCGCCCGTGTCCTGACGCATGAGTCTCTCAGTTTAGGTTTGTTCCCGTGAGAAATTTGGCAATATTTTTGCTCAGATGTCGAGCTGGTGAGTGTCTCTTCATTCTCGAACAACGTTGAGGTTGGCAGCTCAGATATATGTCGAGAACATTATTCTCATTCGCAGCCATGTTTTCTGATGTGTATGTATGTACACGTGTATTGCCACATAGGCCTATGCCGCCAGTATCCTGACGCATGAGTCTCTCAGTTTGGGTTTGTTCCAGTGAGAAATTTGGCAATATTTTGGCTCAGATGTCGAGCTGGTGAGTGTCTCTTCATTCTCGAACAACGTTGAGGTTCGCAGCTCAGATATGTGACGAGAACATTATCCTCATTCGCAGCCATATTTTCTGATGTGTATGTATGTACACGTGTATTGCCACATAGGCATATGCCGCCAGTGTCCTGACGCATGAGTCTCTTAGTTTGGTTTTTTTTCCAGTGAGAAATTTGGCAATATTTTGACTCTGATGTCGAGCTGGCGAGTGTCTCTTCATCTTGGAACTACGTTGAGGTTCGCAGCTCAGATATAAGTTCATAAACTTATCCTCATTCGCAGCCATGTTTTCTTATGTGTATGTATGTACACGTGTATTGTCACATAGGCCTATGGCGCCAGTATCCTGACGCATGAGTCTCCCAGTTTGGGGTTTTTCCAGTGAGAAATGTGGCAATATTTTGGCTCGGATGTCGAGCTGGTGAGTGTCTCTTCATTCTCGAACAACGTTGAGGCTCGCAGCTCAGATATATGTCGACAAATTATCCTCATTCGTAGCCATGTTTTCCTATGTGTATATATGTACACGTGTATTAACTCATAGGCCTATGCCGCCCGTGTCCTGACGTATGAGTCTCACAGTTTGGGTCTTTTCAAGTGAGAAATTTGGAAATATTTTGGCTCAGATTTTGAGCAGGCGAGTGTCTCTTCATTCTCAAACAACGTTGAGGTTCGCAGCTCAGATATAAGTTCATAAAATTATCCTCATTCGCAGCCATGTTTTCTGATGTGTTTGTATGTACATGTGTATTGCCACATAGGCATATGCCGCCAGTGTCCTGACGCATGAGTCTCTCAGTTTAGGTTTGTTCCAGTGAGAAATTTGGCAATATTTTGGCTCAGATGTCGAGCTGGTGAGTGTCTCTTCATTCTCGAACAACGTTGAGGTTCGCAGCTCAGATATGTGTTGAGAACATTATCCTCATTCGCAGCCATGTTTTCTGATGTGTATATATGTACACGTGTATTGTCACATAGGCATATGCCGCCAGTGTCCTGACGCATGAGTCTCTCAGTTTGGTTTTTTTTCCAGTGAGAAATTAGGCAATATTTTGGCTCTGATGTCGAGCTGGCGAGTGTCTCTTCATCTTGGAACTACGTTGAGGTTCGCAGCTCAGATATAAGTTCATAAAATTATCCTCATTCGCAGCCATGTTTTCTTATGTGTATGTATGTACACGTGTATTGCCACATAGGCCTATGGCGCCAGTATCCTGACGCATGAGTCTCTCAGTTTGGGGTTTTTCCAGTGAGAAATGTGGCAATATTTTGGCTCGGATGTCAAGCTGGTGAGTGTCTCTTCATTCTCGAACAACGTTGAGGTTCGCAGCTCAGATATATATCGAGAACATTATCCTCATTCGCAGCCATGTTTTCTGATGTGTATGTATGTACACGTGTATTGTCACATAGGCATATGCCGCCAGTGTCCTGACGCATGAGTCTCTCAGTTTGGTTTTTTTTCCAGTGAGAAATTAGGCAATATTTTGGCTCTGATGTCGAGCTAGCGAGTGTCTCTTCATCTTGGAACTACGTTGAGGTTCGAAGCTCAGATATAAGTTCATGAAATTATCCTCATTCGCAGCCATGTTTTCTTATGTGTATGTATGTACACGTGTATTGCCACATAGGCCTATGGCGCCAGTATCCTGACGCATGAGTCTCTCAGTTTGGGGTTTTTCCAGTGAGAAATGTGCCAATATTTTGACTCTGATTTCGAGCTGGCGAGTGTCTCTTCATCTTGGAACTACGTTGAGGTTCGCAGCTCAGATATAAGTTCATAAACTTATCCTCATTCGCAGCCATGTTTTCGTATGTGTATGTATGTACACGTGTATTGCCACATCGGCCTATGGCGCCAGTATCCTGACGCATGAGTCTCTCAGTTTGGGGTTTTTCCAGTGAGAAATGTGGCAATATTTTGGCTCGGATGTCGAGCTGGTGAGTGTCTCTTCATTCTCGAACAACGTTGAGGATCGCAGCTCAGATATATGTCGACAAAATTATCCTCATTCGTAGCCATGTTTTCTTATGTGTATGTATGTACACGTGTAATGCCTCATAGGCCTATGCCGCCAGTGTCCTGACGTATGAGTCTAACAGTTTGGGATTTTTCCAGTGAGAAATTTGGAAATATTTTGGCTCAGACTTCGAGCAGGCGAGTGTCTCTTCATTCTCAAACAACGTTGAGGTTCGCAGCTCAGATATAAGTTCATAAAATTATCCTCATTCGCAGCCATGTTTTCTGATGTGTTTGTATGTACACGTGTATTGCCACATAGGCATATGCCGCCAGTGTCCTGACGCATGAGTCTCTCAGTTTAGGTTTGTTCCAGTGAGAACTTTGGCAATATTTTGGCTCAGATGTCGAGCTGGTGAGTGTCTCTTCATTCTCGAACAACGTTGAGGCTCGCAGCTCAGATATATGTCGACAAAATTATCCTCATTCGTAGCCATGTTTTCTGATGTGTATGTATGTACACGTGTATTGCCACATAGGCCTATGCCGCCAGTATCCTGACGCATGAGTCTCTCAGTTTGGATTTTTTTCATTGAGAAATTTGGCAATATTTTGGCTCGGATGTCGAGCTGGTGAGTGTCTCTTCATTCTCGAACAACGTTGAGGATCGCAGCTCAGATATATGTCGACAAAATTATCCTCATTCGTAGCCATGTTTTCTTATGTGTATGTATGTACACGTGTATTGCCTCATAGGCCTATGCCGCCAGTGTCCTGACGTATGAGTCTAACAGTTTGGGGTTTTTCCAGTGAGAAATTTGGAAATATTTTGGCTCAGATTTCGAGCAGGCGAGTGTCTCTTCATTCTCAAACAACGTTGAGGTTCGCAGCTCAGATATAAGTTCATAAAATTATCCTCATTCGCAGCCATGTTTTCTGATGTGTTTGTATGTACACGTGTATTGCCACATAGGCATATGCCGCCAGTGTCCTGACGCATGAGTCTCTCAGTTTAGGTTTGTTCCTGTGAGAAATTTGGCAATATTTTGGCTCAGATGTCGAGCTGGTGAGTGTCTCTTCATTCTCGAAAAACGTTGAGGTTCGCAGCTCAGATATGTGTCGAGAACATTATCCTCATTCGCAGCCATGTTTTCTGATGTGTATGTATGTACACGTGTATTGCCACATAGGCATATGCCGCCAGTGTCCTGACGCATGAGTCTCTCAGTTTGGTGTTTTTTTCAGTGAGAAATTTGGCAATATTTTGGCTCTGATGTCGAGCTGGCGAGTGTCTCTTCATCTTGGAACTACGTTGAGGTTCGCAGCTCAGATATAAGTTCATAAACTTATCCTCATTCGCAGCCATGTTTTCTTATGTGTATGTATGTACACGTGTATTGCCACATAGGCCTATGGCGCCAGTATCCTGACGCATGAGTCTCTCAGTTTGGGGTTTTTCCAGTGAGAAATGTGGCAATATTTTGGCTCGGATGTCGAGCTAGTGAGTGTCTCTTCATTCTCGAACAACGTTGAGGCTCGCAGCTCAGATATATGTCGACAAAATTATCCTCATTCGTAGCCATGTTTTCCTATGTGTATGTATGTACACGTGTATTACCTCATAGGCCTATGCCGCCCGTGTCCTGACGTATGAGTCTCACAGTTTGGGTCTTTTCCAGTGAGAAATTTGGAAATATTTTGTCTCAGATGTCGAGCAGGCGAGTGTCTCTTCATTCTCGAACAACGTTGAGGTTCGCAGCTCAGATATAAGTTCATGAAATTATCCTCATTCGCAGCCATGTTTTCTGATGTGTTTGTATGTACACGTGTATTGCCACATAGGCATATGCCGCCAGGGTCCTGACGCATGAGTCTCTCAGTTTAGGTTTGTTCCCGTGAGAAATTTGGCAATATTTTGGCTCAGATGTCGAGCTGGTGAGTGTCTCTTCATTCTCGAACAACGTTGATGTTCGCAGCTCAGATATATATCGAGAACATTATCCTCATTCGCAGCCATGTTTTCTGATGTGTACGTATGTACACGTGTATTGCCACATAGGCCTATGCCGCCAGTATCCTGACGCATGAGTCTCTCAGTTTGGGTTTTTTTCAGTGAGAAATTTGGCAATATTTTGTCTCGGATGTCGAGCTGGTGAGTGTCTCTTCATTCTCGAACAACGTTGAAGCTCGCAGCTCAGATATATGTCGACAAAATTATCCTCATTCGTAGCCATGTTTTCCTATGTGTATGTATGTACACGTGTATTGCCACATAGGCATATGCCGCCCGTGTCCTGACGCATGAGTCTCTCAGTTTAGGTTTGTTCCCGTGAAAAATTTGGCAATATTTTTGTTCAGATGTCGAGCTGGTGAGTGTCTCTTCATTCTCCAACAACGTTGAGGTTGGCAGCTCAGATATATGTCGAGAACATTATTCTCATTCGCAGCCATGTTTTCTGATGTGTATGTATGTACACGTGTATTGCCACATAGGCCTATGCCGCCAGTATCCTGACGCATGAGTCTCTCAGTTTGGGTTTGTTCCAGTGAGAAATTTGGCAATATTTTGGCTCAGATGTCGAGCTGGTGAGTGTCTCTTCATTCTCGAACAACGTTGAGGTTCGCAGCTCAGATATGTGACGAGAACATTATCCTCATTCGCAGCCATATTTTCTGATGTGTATGTATGTACACGTGTATTGCCACATAGGCATATGCCGCCAGTGTCCTGACGCATGAGTCTCTTAGTTTGGTTTTTTTTCCAGTGAGAAATTTGGCAATATTTTGGCTCTGATGTCGAGCTGGCGAGTGTCTCTTCATCTTGGAACTACGTTGAGGTTCGCAGCTCAGATATAAGTTCATAAACTTATCCTCATTCGCAGCCATGTTTTCTTATGTGTATGTATGTACACGTGTATTGTCACATAGGCCTATGGCGCCAGTATCCTGACGCATGAGTCTCTCAGTTTGGGGTTTTTCCAGTGAGAAATGTGGCAATATTTTGGCTCGGATGTCGAGCTGGTGAGTGTCTCTTCATTCTCGAACAACGTTGAGGCTCGCAGCTCAGATATATGTCGACAAATTATCCTCATTCGTAGCCATGTTTTCCTATGTGTATATATGTACACGTGTATTACCTCATAGGCCTATGCCGCCCGTGTCCTGACGTATGAGTCTCACAGTTTGGGTCTTTTCCAGTGAGAAATTTGGAAATATTTTGGCTCAGATTTTGAGCAGGCGAGTGTCTCTTTATTCTCAAACAACGTTGAGGTTCGCAGCTCAGATATAAGTTCATAAAATTATCCTCATTCGCAGCCATGTTTTCTGATGTGTTTGTATGTACATGTGTATTGCCACATAGGCATATGCCGCCAGTGTCCTGACGCATGAGTCTCTCAGTTTAGGTTTGTTCCAGTGAGAAATTTGGCAATATTTTGGCTCAGATGTCGAGCTGGTGAGTGTCTCTTCATTCTCGAACAACGTTGAGGTTCGCAGCTCAGATATGTGTTGAGAACATTATCCTCATTCGCAGCCATGTTTTCTGATGTGTATATATGTACACGTGTATTGTCACATAGGCATATGCCGCCAGTGTCCTGACGCATGAGTCTCTCAGTTTGGTTTTTTTTCCAGTGAGAAATTAGGCAATATTTTGGCTCTGATGTCGAGCTGGCGAGTGTCTCTTCATCTTGGAACTACGTTGAGGTTCGCAGCTCAGATATAAGTTCATAAAATTATCCTCATTCGCAGCCATGTTTTCTTATGTGTATGTATGTACACGTGTATTGCCACATAGGCCTATGGCGCCAGTATCCTGACGCATGAGTCTCTCAGTTTGGGTTTTTTCCAGTGAGAAATGTGGCAATATTTTGGCTCGGATGTCGAGCTGGTGAGTGTCTCTTCATTCTCGAAAAACGTTGAGGTTCGCAGCTCAGATATATATCGAGAACATTATCCTCATTCGCAGCCATGTTTTCTGATGTGTATGTATGTACACGTGTATTATCACATAGGCATATGCCGCCAGTGTCCTGACGCATGAGTCTCTCAGTTTGGTTTTTTTTCCAGTGAGAAATTAGGCAATATTTTGGCTCTGATGTCGAGCTAGCGAGTGTCTCTTCATCTTGGAACTACGTTGAGGTTCGAAGCTCAGATATAAGCTCATGAAATTATCCTCATTCGCAGCCATGTTTTCTTATGTGTATGTATGTACACGTGTATTGCCACATAGGCCTATGGCGCCAGTATCCTGACGCATGAGTCTCTCAGTTTGGGGTTTTTCCAGTGAGAAATGTGCCAATATTTTGGCTCTGATTTCGAGCTGGCGAGTGTCTCTTCATCTTGGAACTACGTTGAGGTTCGCAGCTCAGATATAAGTTCATAAACTTATCCTCATTCGCAGCCATGTTTTCGTATGTGTATGTATGTACACGTGTATTGCCACATCGGCCTATGGCGCCAGTATCCTGACGCATGAGTCTCTCAGTTTGGGGTTTTTCCAGTGAGAAATGTGGCAATATTTTGGCTCGGATGTCGAGCTGGTGAGTGTCTCTTCATTCTCGAACAACGTTGAGGCTCGCAGCTCAGATATATGTCGACAAAATTATCCTCATTCGTAGCCATGTTTTCCTATGTGTATGTATGTACACGTGTATTACCTCATAGGCCTATGCCGCCCGTGTCCTGACGTATGAGTCTCACAGTTTGGGTCTTTTCCAGTGAGAAATTTGGAAATATTTTGTCTCAGATGTCGAGCAGGCGAGTGTCTCTTCATTCTCGAACAACGTTGAGGTTCGCAGCTCAGATATAAGTTCATAAAATTATCCTCATTCGCAGCCATGTTTTCTGATGTGTTTGTATGTACACGTGTATTGCCACATAGGCATATGCCGCAAGGGTCCTGACGCATGAGTCTCTCAGTTTAGGTTTGTTCCCGTGAGAAATTTGGCAATATTTTGGCTCAGATGTCGAGCTGGTGAGTGTCTCTTCATTCTCGAACAACGTTGAGGTTGGCAGCTCAGATATATGTCGAGAACATTATCCTCATTCGCAGCCATGTTTTCTGATGTGTATGTATATACACGTGTATTGCTACATAGGCATATGCCGCCAGTGTCCTGACGCATGAGTCTCTCAGTTTAGGATTGTTCCAGTGAGAAATTTGGCAATATTTTGGCTCAGATGTCGAGCTGGTGAGTGTCTCTTCATTCTCGAACAACGTTGAGGTTCGCAGCTCAGATATATATTGAGAACATTATCCTCATTCGCAGCCATGTTTTCTGATGTGTATGTATGTACACGTGTATTGCCACATAGGCCTATGCCGCCAGTATCCTGACGCATGAGTCTCTCAGTTTGGATTTTTTTCAGTGAGAAATTTGGCAATATTTTGGCTCGGATGTCGAGCTGGTGAGTGTCTCTTCATTCTCGAACAACGTTGAGGTTGGCAGCTCAGATATATGTCGAGAACATTATTCTCATTCGCAGCCATGTTTTCTGATGTGTATGTATGTACACGTGTATTGCCACATAGGCCTATGCCGCCAGTATCCTGACGCATGAGTCTCTCAGTTTGGGTTTGTTCCAGTGAGAAATTTGGCAATATTTTGGCTCAGATGTCGAGCTGGTGAGTGTCTCTTCATTCTCGAACAACGTTGAGGTTCGCAGCTCAGATATGTGACGAGAACATTATCCTCATTCGCAGCCATATTTTCTGATGTGTATGTATGTACACGTGTATTGCCACATAGGCATATGCCGCCAGTGTCCTGACGCATGAGTCTCTTAGTTTGGTTTTTTTTCCAGTGAGAAATTTGGCAATATTTTGGCTCTGATGTCGAGCTGGCGAGTGTCTCTTCATCTTGGAACTACGTTGAGGTTCGCAGCTCAGATATAAGTTCATAAACTTATCCTCATTCGCAGCCATGTTTTCTTATGTGTATGTATGTACACGTGTATTGTCACATAGGTCTATGGCGCCAGTATCCTGACGCATGAGTCTCTCAGTTTGGGGTTTTTCCAGTGAGAAATGTGGCAATATTTTGGCTCGGATGTCGAGCTGGTGAGTGTCTCTTCATTCTCGAACAACGTTGAGGCTCGCAGCTCAGATATATGTCGACAAATTATCCTCATTCGTAGCCATGTTTTCCTATGTGTATATATGTACACGTGTATTACCTCATAGGCCTATGCCGCCCGTGTCCTGACGTATGAGTCTCACAGTTTGGGTCTTTTCCAGTGAGAAATTTGGAAATATTTTAGCTCGGATTTTGAGCAGGCGAGTGTCTCTTTATTCTCAAACAACGTTGAGGTTCGCAGCTCAGATATAAGTTCATAAAATTATCCTCATTCGCAGCCATGTTTTCTGATGTGTTTGTATGTACATGTGTATTGCCACATAGGCATATGCCGCCAGTGTCCTGACGCATGAGTCTCTCAGTTTAGGTTTGTTCCAGTGAGAAATTTGGCAATATTTTGGCTCAGATGTCGAGCTGGTGAGTGTCTCTTCATTCTCGAACAACGTTGAGGTTCGCAGCTCAGATATGTGTTGAGAACATTATCCTCATTCGCAGCCATGTTTTCTGATGTGTATATATGTACACGTGTATTGTCACATAGGCATATGCCGCCAGTGTCCTGACGCATGAGTCTCTCAGTTTGGTTTTTTTTCCAGTGAGAAATTAGGCAATATTTTGGCTCTGATGTCGAGCTGGCGAGTGTCTCTTCATCTTGGAACTACGTTGAGGTTCGCAGCTCAGATATAAGTTCATAAAATTATCCTCATTCGCAGCCATGTTTTCTTATGTGTATGTATGTACACGTGTATTGCCACATAGGCCTATGGCGCCAGTATCCTGACGCATGAGTCTCTCAGTTTGGGGTTTTTCCAGTGAGAAATGTGGCAATATTTTGGCTCGGATGTCGAGCTGGTGAGTGTCTCTTCATTCTCGAACAACGTTGAGGTTCGCAGCTCAGATATATATCGAGAACATTATCCTCATTCGCAGCCATGTTTTCTGATGTGTATGTATGTACACGTGTAGTGTCACATAGGCATATGCCGCCAGTGTCCTGACGCATGAGTCTCTCAGTTTGGTTTTTTTTCCAGTGAGAAATTAGGCAATATTTTGGCTCTGATGTCGAGCTAGCGAGTGTCTCTTCATCTTGGAACTACGTTGAGGTTCGAAGCTCAGATATAAGTTCATGAAATTATCCTCATTCGCAGCCATGTTTTCTTATGTGTATGTATGTACACGTGTATTGCCACATAGGCCTATGGCGCCAGTATCCTGACGCATGAGTCTCTCAGTTTGGGGTTTTTCCAGTGAGAAATGTGCCAATATTTTGGCTCTGATTTCGAGCTGGCGAGTGTCTCTTCATCTTGGAACTACGTTGAGGTTCGCAGCTCAGATATAAGTTCATAAACTTATCCTCATTCGCAGCCATGTTTTCGTATGTGTATGTATGTACACGTGTATTGCCACATCGGCCTATGGCGCCAGTATCCTGACGCATGAGTCTCTCAGTTTGGGGTTTTTCCAGTGAGAAATGTGGCAATATTTTGGCTCGGATGTCGAGCTGGTGAGTGTCTCTTCATTTTCGAACAACGTTGAGGCTCGCAGCTCAGATATATGTCGACAAAATTATCCTCATTCGTAGCCATGTTTTCCTATGTGTATGTATGTACACGTGTATTACCTCATAGGCCTATGCCGCCCGTGTCCTGACGTATGAGTCTCACAGTTTGGGTCTTTTCCAGTGAGAAATTTGGAAATATTTTGTCTCAGATGTCGAGCAGGCGAGTGTCTCTTCATTCTCGAACAACGTTGAGGTTCGCAGCTCAGATATAAGTTCATAAAATTATCCTCATTCGCAGCCATGTTTTCTGATGTGTTTGTATGTACACGTGTATTGCCACATAGGCATATGCCGCAAGGGTCCTGACGCATGAGTCTCTCAGTTTAGGTTTGTTCCCGTGAGAAATTTGGCAATATTTTGGCTCAGATGTCGAGCTGGTGAGTGTCTCTTCATTCTCGAACAACGTTGAGGTTGGCAGCTCAGATATATGTCGAGAACATTATCCTCATTCGCAGCCATGTTTTCTGATGTGTATGTATATACACGTGTATTGCTACATAGGCATATGCCGCCAGTGTCCTGACGCATGAGTCTCTCAGTTTAGGATTGTTCCAGTGAGAAATTTGGCAATATTTTGGCTCAGATGTCGAGCTGGTGAGTGTCTCTTCATTCTCGAACAACGTTGAGGTTGGCAGCTCAGATATATGTCGAGAACATTATCCTCATTCGCAGCCATGTTTTCTGATGTGTATGTATATACACGTGTATTGCTACATAGGCATATGCCGCCAGTGTCCTGACGCATGAGTCTCTCAGTTTAGGATTGTTCCAGTGAGAAATTTGGCAATATTTTGGCTCAGATGTCGAGCTGGTGAGTGTCTCTTCATTCTCGAACAACGTTGAGGTTCGCAGCTCAGATATATATTGAGAACATTATCCTCATTCGTAGCCATGTTTTCTTATGTGTATGTATGTACACGTGTATTGCCTCATAGGCCTATGCCGCCAGTGTCCTGACGTATGAGTCTAACAGTTTGGGGTTTTTCCAGTGAGAAATTTAGAAATATTTTGGCTCAGATTTCGAGCAGGCGAGTGTCTCTTCATTCTCAAACAACGTTGAGGTTCGCAGCTCAGATATAAGTTCATAAAATTATCCTCATTCGCAGCCATGTTTTCTGATGTGTTTGTATGTACACGTGTATTGCCACATAGGCATATGCCGCCAGTGTCCTGACGCATGAGTCTCTCAGTTTAGGTTTGTTACAGTGAGAAATTTGGCAATATTTTGGCTCAGATGTCGAGCTGGTGAGTGTCTCTTCATTCTCGAACAACGTTGAGGCTCGCAGCTCAGATATATGTCGACAAAATGATCCTCATTCGTAGCCATGTTTTCATATGTGTATGTATGTACACGTGTATTACCTCATAGGCCTATGCCGCCCGTGTCCTGACGTATGAGTCTCACAGTTTGGGTCTTTTCCAGTGAGAAATTTGGAAATATTTTGTCTCAGATGTCGAGCAGGCGAGTGTCTCTTCATTCTCGAACAACGTTGAGGTTCGCAGCTCAGATATAAGTTCATAAAATTATCCTCATTCGCAGCCATGTTTTCTGATGTGTTTGTATGTACACGTGTATTGCCACATAGGCATATGCCGCCAGGGTCCTGACGCATGAGTCTCTCAGTTTAGGTTTGTTCCCGTGAGACATTTGGCAAAATTATCCTCATTCGTAGCCATGTTTTCCTATGTGTATGTATGTACACGTGTATTACCTCATAGGCCTATGCCGCCCGTGTCCTGACGTATGAGTCTCACAGTTTGGGTCTTTTCCAGTGAGAAATTTGGAAATATTTTGTCTCAGATGTCGAGCAGGCGAGTGTCTCTTCATTCTCGAACAACGTTGAGGTTCGCAGCTCAGATATAAGTTCATAAAATTATCCTCATTCGCAGCCATGTTTTCTGATGTGTTTGTATGTACACGTGTATTGCCACATAGGCCTATGCCGCCAGTATCCTGACGCATGATTCTCTCAGTTTGGGTTTGTTCCAGTGAGAAATTTGGCAATATTTTGGCTCAGATGTCGAGCTGGTGAGTGTCTCTTCATTCTCGAACAACGTTGAGGTTCGCAGCTCAGATATGTGACGAGAACATTATCCTCATTCGCAGCCATGTTTTCTGATGTGTATGTATGTACACGTGTATTGCCACATAGGCATATGCTGCCAGTGTCCTGACGCATGAGTCTCTCAGTTTGGTTTTTTTTCCAGTGAGAAATTTGGCAATATTTTGGCTCTGATGTCGAGCTGGCGAGTGTCTCTTCATCTTGGAACTACGTTGAGGTTCGCAGCTCAGATATAAGTTCATAAACTTATCCTCATTCGCAGCCATGTTTTCTTATGTGTATGTATGTACACGTGTATTGCCACATAGGCCTATGGCGCCAGTATCCTGACGCATGAGTCTCTCAGTTTGGGGTTTTTCCAGTGAGAAATGTGGCAATATTTTGGCTCGGATGTCGAGCTAGTGAGTGTCTCTTCATTCTCGAACAACGTTGAGGCTCGCAGCTCAGATATATGTCGACAAAATTTTCCTTATTCGTAGCCATGTTTTCCTATGTGTATGTATGTACACGTGTATTACCTCATAGGCCTATGCCGCCCGTGTCCTGACGTATGAGTCTCACAGTTTGGGTCTTTTCCAGTGAGAAATTTGGAAATATTTTGTCTCAGATGTCGAGCAGGCGAGTGTCTCTTCATTCTCGAACAACGTTGAGGTTCGCAGCTCAGATATAAGTTCATAAAATTATCCTCATTCGCAGCCATGTTTTCTGATGTGTTTGTATGTACACGTGTATTGCCACATAGGCATATGCCGCCAGGGTCCTGACGCATGAGTCTCTCAGTTTAGGTTTGTTCCCGTGAGACATTTGGCAATATTTTGGCTCAGATGTCGAGCTGGTGAGTGTCTCTTCATTCTGGAACAACGTTGAGGTTGGCAGGTCAGATATATGTCGAGAACATTATCCTCATTCGCAGCCATGTTTTCTGATGTGTATGTATATACACGTGTATTACCACATAGGCCTATGCCGCCAGTATCCTGACGCATGAGTCTGTCAGTTTGGATTTTTTTCAGTGAGAAATTTGGCAATATTTTGGCTCGGATGTCGAGCTGGTGAGTGTCTCTTCATTCTCGAACAACGTTGAGGATCGCAGCTCAGATATATGTCGACAAAATTATCATCATTCGTAGCCATGTTTTCTTATGTGTATGTATGTACACGTGTATTGCCTCATAGGCCTATGCCGCCAGTGTCCTGAGCTGGTGAGTGTCTCTTCATTCTCGAACAACGTTGAGGTTCGCAGCTCAGATATAAGTTCATAAAATTATCCTCATTCGCAGCCATGTTTTCTTATGTTTATGCGTGTATACGTGTATTGCCGCATAGGTCTATGCCGCCAGTGTCCTGACGCATGTGTCTCAAAGTTTTGGTCTCTTCCGGTGAGAATTTTGGCGATATGTTAGCTCAGATGTGGAGGTGGTGAATGTCTCTTCATTCTCGAACAACGTTGAGGCTCGCAGCTCAGATATATGTCGAGAAAAATATCCTCATTCGCAGCCATGTTTTCTGATGTGTTTGCATGTACACGTGTAGTGCCACATAGGCATATGCCGCCAGTGTCCTGACGCATGAGTCTCTCAGTTTAGGTTTGTTCCAGTGAGAAATTTGGCAATATTTTGGCTCAGATGTCGAGCTGGTGAGTGTCTCTTCATTCTCGAACAACGTTGAGGTTCGCAGCTCAGATATATGTCGAGAACATTATCCTCATTCGCAGCCATGTTTTCTGATGCGTATGTATGTACACGTGTATTGCCACATAGGCCTATGCCGCCAGTATCCTGACGCATGAGTCTCTCAGTTTGGGTTTTTTCCAGTGAGAAATTTGGCAATATTTTGGCTCGGATGTCGAGCTGGTGAGAGTCTCTTCATTCTCGAACAACGTTGAGGTTCGCAGCTCAGATATATGTCGAGAACATTATCCTCATTCGCAGCCATGTTTTCTGATGTGTATGTATGTACACGTGTATTGCCACATAGGCCTATGCCGCCAGTATCCTGACGCATGAGTCTCTCAGTTTGGGTTTTTTCCAGTGAGAAATTTGGTAATATTTTGGCTCGGATGTCGAGCTGGTGAGTGTCTCTTCATTCTCGAACAACGTTGAGGTTCGCAGCTCAGATATATGTCGAGAACATTATCCTCATTCGCAGCCATGTTTTCTGATGTGTATGTATGTACACGTGTATTGCCACATAGGCCTATGCCGCCAGTATCCTGACGCATGAGTCTCTTAGTTTGGTTTTTTTCCAGTGAGAAATTTGGCAATATTTTGGCTCGGATGTCGAGCTGGTGAGAGTCTCTTCATTCTCGAACAACGTTGAGGTTCGCAGCTCAGATATATGTCGAGAACATTATCCTCATTCGCAGCCATGTTTTCTGATGTGTATGTATGTACACGTGTATTGCCACATAGGCCTATGCCGCCAGTATCCTGACGCATGAGTCTCTCAGTTTGGGTTTTTTCCAGTGAGAAATTTGGTAATATTTTGGCTCGGATGTCGAGCTGGTGAGTGTCTCTTCATTCTCAAACAACGTTGACGTTCGCAGCTCAGATATAAGTTCATAAAATTATCCTCATTCGCAGCCATGTTTTCTTATGTTTATGCGTGTACACGTGTATTGCCGAATAGGCCTATGCTGCCAGTGTCCTGACGCATGTGTCTCAAAGTTTTGGTCTCTTCCGGTGAGAATTTTGGCGATATGTTAGCTCAGATGTGGAGGTGGTGAATGTCTCTTCATTCTCGAACAACGTTGAGGCTCGCAGCTCAGATATATGTCGAGAAAAATATCCTCATTCGCAGCCATGTTTTCTGATGTGTTTGCATGTACACGTGCAGTGCCACATAGGCATATGCCGCCAGTGTCCTGACGCATGAGTCTCTCAGTTTAGGTTTGATCCAGTGAGAAATTTGGCAATATTTTGGCTCAGATGTCGAGCTGGTGAGTGTCTCTTCATTCTCGAACAACGTTGAGGTTCGCAGCTCAGATACATGTCGAGAACATTATCATGTCACCAGTGTCCAGAAGCATGAGTCTCACAGTTTGGTGTTTTTTTTCCAGTGAGAAATTTGGCAATATTTTGGCTCGGATGTCGAGCTTGTGAGTGTCTCTTCATTATCGAACAACGTTGAGGCTCGCAGCTCAGATATGAGTCTCTCAGTTTGGGTTTGTTCCAGTGAGAAATTTGGCAATATTTTGGCTCAGATGTCGAGCTGGTGAGTGTCTCTTCATTCTCGAACAACGTTGAGGTTCGCAGCTCAGATATGTGACGAGAACATTATCCTCATTCGCAGCCATGTTTTCTGATGTGTATGTATGTACACGTGTATTGCCACATAGGCATATGCTGCCAGTGTCCTGACGCATGAGTCTCTCAGTTTGGTTTTTTTTCCAGTGAGAAATTTGGCAATATTTTGGCTCTGATGTCGAGCTGGCGAGTGTCTCTTCATCTTGGAACTACGTTGAGGTTCGCAGCTCAGATATAAGTTCATAAACTTATCCTCATTCGCAGCCATGTTTTCTTATGTGTATGTATGTACACGTGTATTGCCACATAGGCCTATGGCGCCAGTATCCTGACGCATGAGTTTCTCAGTTTGGGGTTTTTCCAGTGAGAAATGTGGCAATATTTTGGCTCGGATGTCGAGCTAGTGAGTGTCTCTTCATTCTCGAACAACGTTGAGGCTCGCAGCTCAGATATATGTCGACAAAATTTTCCTTATTCGTAGCCATGTTTTCCTATGTATATGTATGTACACGTGTATTACCTCTTAGGCCTATGCCGCCCGTGTCCTGACGTATGAGTCTCACAGTTTGGGTCTTTTCCAGTGAGAAATTTGGAAATATTTTGTCTCAGATGTCGAGCAGGCGAGTGTCTCTTCATTCTCGAACAACGTTGAGGTTCGCAGCTCAGATATAAGTTCATAAAATTATCCTCATTCGCAGCCATGTTTTCTGATGTGTTTGTATGTACACGTGTATTGCCACATAGGCATATGCCGCCAGGGTCCTGACGCATGAGTCTCTCAGTTTAGGTTTGTTCCCGTGAGACATTTGGCAATATTTTGGCTCAGATGTCGAGCTGGTGAGTGTCTCTTCATTCTGGAACAACGTTGAGGTTGGCAGGTCAGATATATGTCGAGAACATTATCCTCATTCGCAGCCATGTTTTCTGATGTGTATGTATATACACGTGTATTGCCACATAGGCCTATGCCGCCAGTATCCTGACGCATGAGTCTGTCGGTTTGGATTTTTTTCAGTGAGAAATTTGGCAATATTTTGGCTCGGATGTCGAGCTGATGAGTGTCTCTTCATTCTCGAACAACGTTGAGGATCGCAGCTCAGATATATGTCGACAAAATTATCCTCATTCGTAGCCATGTTTTCTTATTTGTATGTATGTACACGTGTATTGCCTCATAGGCCTATGCCGCCAGTGTCCTGAGCTGGTGAGTGTCTCTTCATTCTCGAACAACGTTGAGGTTCGCAGCTCAGATATAAGTTCATAAAATTATCCTCATTCGCAGCCATGTTTTCTTATGTTTATGCGTGTACACGTGTATTGCCGCATAGGCCTATGCCACCAGTGTCCTGACGCATGTGTCTCAAAGTTTTGGTCTCTTCCGGTGAGAATTTTGGCGATATGTTAGCTCAGATGTGGAGGTGGTGAATGTCTCTTCATTCTCGAACAACGTTGAGGCTCGCAGCTCAGATATATGTCGAGAAAAATATCCTCATTCGCAGCCATGTTTTCTGATGTGTTTGTATGTACACGTGTAGTGCCACATAGGCATATGCCGCCAGTGTCCTGACGCATGAGTCTCTAAGTTTAGGTTTGTTCCAGTGAGAAATTTGGCAATATTTTGGCTCAGATGTCGAGCTGGTGAGTGTCTCTTCATTCTCGAACAACGTTGAGGTTCGCAGCTCAGATACATGTCGAGAACATTATCATGTCACCAGTGTCCAGAAGCATGAGTCTCACAGTTTGGTGTTTTTTTCCAGTGAGAAATTTGGCAATATTTTGGCTCGGATGTCGAGCTTGTGAGTGTCTCTTCATTCTCGAACAACGTTGAGGCTCGCAGCTTGGATATATGTCGAGACAAATATCCTCATTCGCAGCCATGTTTTCTGATGTGTTTGCATGTACACGTGTAGTGCCACATAGGCATATGCCGCCAGTGTCCTGACGCATGAGTCTCTCAGTTTAGGTTTGTTCCAGTGAGAAATTTGGCAATATTTTGGCTCAGATGTCGAGCTTGTGAGTGTCTCTTCATTCTCGAACAACGTTGAGGTTCGCAGCTCAGATATATGTCGAGAACATTATCCTTATTCGCAGCCATGTTTTCTGATGTGTATGTATGTACACGTGTATTGCCACATAGGCCTATGCCGCCAGTATCCTGACGCATGAGTCTCCAAGTTTGGGTTTTTTCCAGTGAGAAATTTGGCAATATTTTGGCTCTGATGTCGAGCTGGTGGGTGTCTCTTCATTCTCGAACAACGTTGAGGCTCGCAGCTCAGATATATGTCGAGAACATTATCCTCATTCGCAGCCATGTTTTCTGATGTGTTTGTATGTACACGTGTATTGCCACATAGGCATATGCCGCCAGTGTCCTGACGCATGAGTCGCTCAGTTTAGGTTTGTTCCAGTGAGAAATTTTGCAATATTTTGGCTCAGATGTCGAGCTGGTGAGTGTCTCTTCATTCTCGAACAACGTTGAGGTTCACAGCTCAGATATAAGTTCATAAAAGTATCCTCATTCGCAGCCATGTTTTTTATGTTTATGCGTGTACACGTGTATTGCCGCATAGGCCTATGCCGCCAGTGTCCTGACGCAATGTGTCTCAAAGTTTTGGTCTCTTCTGGTGAGAATTTTGGCGATATGTTATTTCAGATGTGGAGGTGGTGAATGTCTCTTCATTCTCGAACAACGTTGAGGTTCGCAGCTCAGATATATGTCGAGAAAAATATCCTCATTCGCAGCCATGTTTTCTGATGTGTTTGTATGTACACGTGTATTGCCACATAGGCATATGCCGCCAGTGTCCTGACGCATGAGTCTCTCAGTTTATGTTTGTTCCAGTGAGAAATTTGGCAATATTTTGGCTCAGATGTCGAGCTGGTGAGTGTCTCCTCATTCTCGAACAACGTTGAGGTTCGCAGCTCAGATATATGTTGAGAACATTAGCCTCATTCGCAGCCATGTTTTCTGATGTGTTTGTATGTACACGTGTATTGCCACATAGGCATATGCCGCTAGTGTCATGACGCATGAGTCTCTCAGTTTAGGTCTCTTCCGGTGAGAATTTTGGCGATATGTTAGCTCAGATGTCGAGCTGGTGAGTGTCTCCTCATTCTCGAACAACGTTGAGGTTCGCAGCTCAGATATATGTCGAGAACTTTATCCTCATTCGCAGCCATGTTTTCTGATGTGTATGTATGTACACGTGTATTGCCACATAGGCCTATGCCGCCAGTATCCTGACGCATGAGTCTCTCAGTTTGGGTTTTTTCTAGTGAGAAATTTGGCAATATTTTGGCTCGGATGTCGATCTGGTGAGTGTCTCTATAATCTCGAACAACGTTGAGGGTCGCAGCTCAGATATATGTCGAGAAAAATATCCTCATTCGCAGCCATGTTTTCGGATGTGTTTGCATGTACACGTGTAGTGCCACATAGGCATATGCCGCCAGTGTCCTGACCCATGAGTCTCTCAGTTTGGTTTTTTTCCAGTGAGAAATTTGGTAATATTTTGGCTCAGATGTCGAGTTGGTGAGTGTCTCTTCATTCTCGAACAACGTTGAGGTTCGCAGCTCAGATATATGTCGAGAACATTATCCTCATTCGCAGCCATGTTTTCTGATGTGTATGTATGTACACGTGTATTGCCACATAGGCCTATGCCGCCAGTATCCTGACGCATGAGTCTCTTAGTTTGGTTTTTTTCCAGTGAGAAATTTGGCAATATTTTGGCTCGGATGTCGAGCTGGTGAGTGTCTCTTCATTCTCGAACAACGTTGAGGCTCGCAGCTCAGATATATGTCGAGAAAAATATCCTCATTCGCAGCCATGTTTTCTGATGTGTTTGTATGTACACGTGTAGTGCCACATAGGCATATGCCGCCAGTGTCCTGACGCATGAGTCTCTAAGTTTAGGTTTGTTCCAGTGAGAAATTTGGCAATATTTTGGCTCAGATGTCGAGCTGGTGAGTGTCTCTTCATTCTCGAACAACGTTGAGGTTCGCAGCTCAGATACATGTCGAGAACATTATCATGTCACCAGTGTCCAGAAGCATGAGTCTCACAGTTTGGTGTTTTTTTCCAGTGAGAAATTTGGCAATATTTTGGCTCGGATGTCGAGCTTGTGAGTGTCTCTTCATTCTCGAACAACGTTGAGGCTCGCAGCTTAGATATATGTCGAGACAAATATCCTCATTCGCAGCCATGTTTTCTGATGTGTTTGCATGTACACGTGTAGTGCCACATAGGCATATGCCGCCAGTGTCCTGACGCATGAGTCTCTCAGTTTAGGTTTGTTCCAGTGAGAAATTTGGCAATATTTTGGCTCAGATGTCGAGCTTGTGAGTGTCTCTTCATTCTCGAACAACGTTGAGGTTCGCAGCTCAGATATATGTCGAGAACATTATCCTTATTCGCAGCCATGTTTTCTGATGTGTATGTATGTACACGTGTATTGCCACATAGGCCTATGCCGCCAGTATCCTGACGCATGAGTCTCCCAGTTTGGGTTTTTTCCAGTGAGAAATTTGGCAATATTTTGGCTCTGATGTCGAGCTGGTGAGTGTCTCTTCATTCTCGAACAACGTTGAGGCTCGCAGCTCAGATATATGTCGAGAACATTATCCTCATTCGCAGCCATGTTTTCTGATGTGTTTGTATGTACACGTGTATTGCCACATAGGCATATGCCGCCAGTGTCCTGACGCATGAGTCGCTCAGTTTAGGTTTGTTCCAGTGAGAAATTTTGCAATATTTTGGCTCAGATGTCGAGCTGGTGAGTGTCTCTTCATTCTCGAACAACGTTGAGGTTCACAGCTCAGATATAAGTTCATAAAAGTATCCTCATTCGCAGCCATGTTTTTTATGTTTATGCGTGTACACGTGTATTGCCGCATAGGCCTATGCCGCCAGTGTCCTGACGCAATGTGTCTCAAAGTTTTGGTCTCTTCTGGTGAGAATTTTGGCGATATGTTATTTCAGATGTGGAGGTGGTGAATGTCTCTTCATTCTCGAACAACGTTGAGGTTCGCAGCTCAGATATATGTCGAGAAAAATATCCTCATTCGCAGCCATGTTTTCTGATGTGTTTGTATGTACACGTGTATTGCCACATAGGCATATGCCGCCAGTGTCCTGACGCATGAGTCTCTCAGTTTATGTTTGTTCCAGTGAGAAATTTGGCAATATTTTGGCTCAGATGTCGAGCTGGTGAGTGTCTCCTCATTCTCGAACAACGTTGAGGTTCGCAGCTCAGATATATGTTGAGAACATTAGCCTCATTCGCAGCCATGTTTTCTGATGTGTTTGTATGTACACGTGTATTGCCACATAGGCATATGCCGCTAGTGTCATGACGCATGAGTCTCTCAGTTTAGGTCTCTTCCGGTGAGAATTTTGGCGATATGTTAGCTCAGATGTCGAGCTGGTGAGTGTCTCCTCATTCTCGAACAACGTTGAGGTTCGCAGCTCAGATATATGTCGAGAACTTTATCCTCATTCGCAGCCATGTTTTCTGATGTGTATGTATGTACACGTGTATTGCCACATAGGCCTATGCCGCCAGTATCCTGACGCATGAGTCTCTCAGTTTCGGTTTTTTCCAGTGAGAAATTTGGCAATATTTTGGCTCGGATGTCGATCTGGTGAGTGTCTCTATAATCTCGAACAACGTTGAGGGTCGCAGCTCAGATATATGTCGAGATAAATATCCTCATTCGCAGCCATGTTTTCGGATGTGTTTGCATGTACACGTGTAGTGCCACATAGGCATATGCCGCCAGTGTCCTGACCCATGAGTCTCTCAGTTTGGTTTTTTTCCAGTGAGAAATTTGGTAATATTTTGGCTCAGATGTCGAGTTGGTGAGTGTCTCTTCTTTCTCGAACAACGTTGAGGTTCGCAGCTCAGATATATGTCGAGAACATTATCCTCATTCGCAGCCATGTTTTCTGATGTGTATGTATGTACACGTGTATTGCCACATAGGCCTATGCCGCCAGTATCCTGACGCATGAGTCTCTTAGTTTGGGTTTTTTCCAGTGAGAAATTTGGCAATATTTTGGCTCGGATGTCGAGCTGGTGAGTGTCTCTTCATTCTCGAACAACGTTGAGGCTCGCAGCTCAGATATATGTCGAGAAAAATATCCTCATTCGCAGCCATGTTTTCTGATGTGTTTGTATGTACACGTGTAGTGCCACATAGGCATATGCCGCCAGTGTCCTGACGCATGAGTCTCTAAGTTTAGGTTTGTTCCAGTGTGAAATTTGGCAATATTTTGGCTCAGATGTCGAGCTGGTGAGTGTCTCTTCATTCTCGAACAACGTTGAGGTTCGCAGCTCAGATACATGTCGAGAACATTATCATGTCACCAGTGTCCAGAAGCATGAGTCTCACAGTTTGGTGTTTTTTTCCAGTGAGAAATTTGGCAATATTTTGGCTCGGATGTCGAGCTTGTGAGTGTCTCTTCATTCTCGAACAACGTTGAGGCTCGCAGCTTAGATATATGTCGAGACAAATATCCTCATTCGCAGCCATGTTTTCTGATGTGTTTGCATGTACACGTGTAGTGCCACATAGGCATATGCCGCCAGTGTCCTGACGCATGAGTCTCTCAGTTTAGGTTTGTTCCAGTGAGAAATTTGGCAATATTTTGGCTCAGATGTCGAGCTTGTGAGTGTCTCTTCATTCTCGAACAACGTTGAGGTTCGCAGCTCAGATATATGTCGAGAACATTATCCTTATTCGCAGCCATGTTTTCTGATGTGTATGTATGTACACGTGTATTGCCACATAGGCCTATGCCGCCAGTATCCTGACGCATGAGTCTCCCAGTTTGGGTTTTTTCCAGTGAGAAATTTGGCAATATTTTGGCTCTGATGTCGAGCTGGTGAGTGTCTCTTCATTCTCGAACAACGTTGAGGCTCGCAGCTCAGATATATGTCGAGAACATTATCCTCATTCGCAGCCATGTTTTCTGATGTGTTTGTATGTACACGTGTATTGCCACATAGGCATATGCCGCCAGTGTCCTGACGCATGAGTCGCTCAGTTTAGGTTTGTTCCAGTGAGAAATTTTGCAATATTTTGGCTCAGATGTCGAGCTGGTGAGTGTCTCTTCATTCTCGAACAACGTTGAGGTTCACAGCTCAGATATAAGTTCATAAAAGTATCCTCATTCGCAGCCATGTTTTTTATGTTTATGCGTGTACACGTGTATTGCCGCATAGGCCTATGCCGCCAGTGTCCTGACGCAATGTGTCTCAAAGTTTTGGTCTCTTCTGGTGAGAATTTTGGCGATATGTTATTTCAGATGTGGAGGTGGTGAATGTCTCTTCATTCTCGAACAACGTTGAGGTTCGCAGCTCAGATATATGTCGAGAAAAATATCCTCATTCGCAGCCATGTTTTCTGATGTGTTTGTATGTACACGTGTATTGCCACATAGGCATATGCCGCCAGTGTCCTGACGCATGAGTCTCTCAGTTTATGTTTGTTCCAGTGAGAAATTTGGCAATATTTTGGCTCAGATGTCGAGCTGGTGAGTGTCTCCTCATTCTCGAACAACGTTGAGGTTCGCAGCTCAGATATATGTTGAGAACATTAGCCTCATTCGCAGCCATGTTTTCTGATGTGTTTGTATGTACACGTGTATTGCCACATAGGCATATGCCGCTAGTGTCATGACGCATGAGTCTCTCAGTTTAGGTCTCTTCCGGTGATAATTTTGGCGATATGTTAGCTCAGATGTCGAGCTGGTGAGTGTCTCCTCATTCTCGAACAACGTTGAGGTTCGCAGCTCAGATATATGTCGAGAACTTTATCCTCATTCGCAGCCATGTTTTCTGATGTGTATGTATGTACACGTGTATTGCCACATAGGCCTATGCCGCCAGTATCCTGACGCATGAGTCTCTCAGTTTGGGTTTTTTCCAGTGAGAAATTTGGCAATATTTTGGCTCGGATGTCGATCTGGTGAGTGTCTCTATAATCTCGAACAACGTTGAGGGTCGCAGCTCAGATATATGTCGAGAAAAATATCCTCATTCGCAGCCATGTTTTCGGATGTGTTTGCATGTACACGTGTAGTGCCACATAGGCATATGCCGCCAGTGTCCTGACCCATGAGTCTCTCAGTTTGGTTTTTTTCCAGTGAGAAATTTGGTAATATTTTGGCTCAGATGTCGAGTTGGTGAGTGTCTCTTCATTCTCGAACAACGTTGAGGTTCGCAGCTCAGATATATGTCGAGAACATTATCCTCATTCGCAGCCATGTTTTCTGATGTGTATGTATGTACACGTGTATTGCCACATAGGCCTATGCCGCCAGTATCCTGACGCATGAGTCTCTTAGTTTGGTTTTTTTCCAGTGAGAAATTTGGCAATATTTTGGCTCGGATGTCGAGCTGGTGAGTGTCTCTTCATTCTCGAACAACGTTGAGGCTCGCAGCTCAGATATATGTTGAGAAAAATATCCTCATTCGCAGCCATGTTTTCTGATGTGTTTGTATGTACACGTGTAGTGCCACATAGGCATATGCCGCCAGTGTCCTGACGCATGAGTCTCTAAGTTTAGGTTTGTTCCAGTGAGAAATTTGGCAATATTTTGGCTCAGATGTTGAGCTGGTGAGTGTCTCTTCATTCTCGAACAACGTTGAGGTTCGCAGCTCAGATACATGTCGAGAACATTATCATGTCACCAGTGTCCAGAAGCATGAGTCTCACAGTTTGGTGTTTTTTTCCAGTGAGAAATTTGGCAATATTTTGGCTCGGATGTCGAGCTTGTGAGTGTCTCTTCATTCTCGAACAACGTTGAGGCTCGCAGCTTAGATATATGTCGAGACAAATATCCTCATTCGCAGCCATGTTTTCTGATGTGTTTGCATGTACACGTGTAGTGCCACATAGGCATATGCCGCCAGTGTCCTGACGCATGAGTCTCTCAGTTTAGGTTTGTTCCAGTGAGAAATTTGGCAATATTTTGGCTCAGATGTCGAGCTTGTGAGTGTCTCTTCATTCTCGAACAACGTTGAGGTTCGCAGCTCAGATATATGTCGAGAACATTATCCTTATTCGCAGCCATGTTTTCTGATGTGTATGTATGTACACGTGTATTGCCACATAGGCCTATGCCGCCAGTATCCTGACGCATGAGTCTCCCAGTTTGGGTTTTTTCCAGTGAGAAATTTGGCAATATTTTGGCTCTGATGTCGAGCTGGTGAGTGTCTCTTCATTCTCGAACAACGTTGAGGCTCGCAGCTCAGATATAAGTTCATAAAAGTATCCTCATTCGCAGCCATGTTTTTTATGTTTATGCGTGTACACGTGTATTGCCGCATAGGCCTATGCCGCCAGTGTCCTGACGCAATGTGTCTCAAAGTTTTGGTCTCTTCTGGTGAGAATTTTGGCGATATGTTATTTCAGATGTGGAGGTGGTGAATGTCTCTTCATTCTCGAACAACGTTGAGGTTCGCAGCTCAGATATATGTCGAGAAAAATATCCTCATTCGCAGCCATGTTTTCTGATGTGTTTGTATGTACACGTGTATTGCCACATAGGCATATGCCGCCAGTGTCCTGACGCATGAGTCTCTCAGTTTATGTTTGTTCCAGTGAGAAATTTGGCAATATTTTGGCTCAGATGTCGAGCTGGTGAGTGTCTCCTCATTCTCGAACAACGTTGAGGTTCGCAGCTCAGATATATGTTGAGAACATTAGCCTCATTCGCAGCCATGTTTTCTGATGTGTTTGTATGTACACGTGTATTGCCACATAGGCATATGCCGCTAGTGTCATGACGCATGAGTCTCTCAGTTTAGGTCTCTTCCGGTGAGAATTTTGGCGATATGTTAGCTCAGATGTCGAGCTGGTGAGTGTCTCCTCATTCTCGAACAACGTTGAGGTTCGCAGCTCAGATATATGTCGAGAACTTTATCCTCATTCGCAGCCATGTTTTCTGATGTGTATGTATGTACACGTGTATTGCCACATAGGCCTATGCCGCCAGTATCCTGACGCATGAGTCTCTCAGTTTCGGTTTTTTCCAGTGAGAAATTTGGCAATATTTTGGCTCGGATGTCGATCTGGTGAGTGTCTCTATAATCTCGAACAACGTTGAGGGTCGCAGCTCAGATATATGTCGAGATAAATATCCTCATTCGCAGCCATGTTTTCGGATGTGTTTGCATGTACACGTGTAGTGCCACATAGGCATATGCCGCCAGTGTCCTGACCCATGAGTCTCTCAGTTTGGTTTTTTTCCAGTGAGAAATTTGGTAATATTTTGGCTCAGATGTCGAGTTGGTGAGTGTCTCTTCTTTCTCGAACAACGTTGAGGTTCGCAGCTCAGATATATGTCGAGAACATTATCCTCATTCGCAGCCATGTTTTCTGATGTGTATGTATGTATGTACTCGTGTATTGCCACATAGGCCTATGCCGCCAGTGTCCTGACGCATGAGTCTCTAAGTTTAGGTTTGTTCCAGTGTGAAATTTGGCAATATTTTGGCTCAGATGTCGAGCTGGTGAGTGTCTCTTCATTCTCGAACAACGTTGAGGTTCGCAGCTCAGATACATGTCGAGAACATTATCATGTCACCAGTGTCCAGAAGCATGAGTCTCACAGTTTGGTGTTTTTTTCCAGTGAGAAATTTGGCAATATTTTGGCTCGGATGTCGAGCTTGTGAGTGTCTCTTCATTCTCGAACAACGTTGAGGCTCGCAGCTTAGATATATGTCGAGACAAATATCCTCATTCGCAGCCATGTTTTCTGATGTGTTTGCATGTACACGTGTAGTGCCACATAGGCATATGCCGCCAGTGTCCTGACGCATGAGTCTCTCAGTTTAGGTTTGTACCAGTGAGAAATTTGGCAATATTTTGGCTCAGATGTCGAGCTTGTGAGTGTCTCTTCATTCTCGAACAACGTTGAGGTTCGCAGCTCAGATATATGTCGAGAACATTATCCTTATTCGCAGCCATGTTTTCTGATGTGTATGTATGTACACGTGTATTGCCACATAGGCCTATGCCGCCAGTATCCTGACGCATGAGTCTCCCAGTTTGGGTTTTTTCCAGTGAGAAATTTGGCAATATTTTGGCTCTGATGTCGAGCTGGTGAGTGTCTCTTCATTCTCGAACAACGTTGAGGCTCGCAGCTCAGATATATGTCGAGAAAAATATTCTCATTCGCAGCCATGTTTTCTGATGTGTTTGTATGTACACGTGTAGTGCCACATAGGCATATGCCGCCAGTGTCCTGACGCATGAGTCTCTAAGTTTAGGTTTGTTCCAGTGAGAAATTTGGCAATATTTTGGCTCAGATGTCGAGCTGGTGAGTGTCTCTTCATTCTCGAACAACGTTGAGGTTCACAGCTCAGATATAAGTTCATAACAGTATCCTCATTCGCAGCCATGTTTTTTTTATGTTTATGCGTGTACACGTGTATTGCCGCATAGGCCTATGCCGCCAGTGTCCTGACGCAATGTGTCTCAAAGTTTTGGTCTCTTCTGGTGAGAATTTTGGCGATATGTTAGCTCAGATGTGGAGGTGGTGAATGTCTCTTCATTCTCCAACAACGTTGAGGTTCGCAGCTCAGATATATGTCGAGAAAAATATCCTCATTCGCAGCCATGTTTTCTGATGTGTTTGTATGTACACGTGTATTGCCACATAGGCATATGCCGCCAGTGTCCTGACGCATGAGTCTCTCAGTTTATGTTTGTTCCAGTGAGAAATTTGGCAATATTTTGCCTCAGATGTCGAGCTGGTGAGTGTCTCCTCATTCTCGAACAACGTTGAGGTTCGCAGCTCAGATATATGTTGAGAACATTATCCTCATTCGCAGCCATGTTTTCTGATGTGTTTGTATGTACACGTGTATTGCCACATAGGCATATGCCGCTAGTGTCATGACGCATGAGTCTCTCAGTTTAGGTCTCTTCCGGTGAGAATTTTGGCGATATGTTAGCTCAGATGTCGAGCTGGTGAGTGTCTCCTCATTCTCGAACAACGTTGAGGTTCGCAGCTCAGATATATGTCGAGAACTTTATCCTCATTCGCAGCCATGTTTTCTGATGTGTATGTATGTACACGTGTATTGCCACATAGGCCTATGCCGCCAGTATCCTGACGCATGAGTCTCTCAGTTTGGTTTTTTTCCAGTGAGAAATTTGGCAATATTTTGGCTCGGATGTCGATCTGGTGAGTGTCTCTATAATCTCGAACAACGTTGAGGGTCGCAGCTCAGATATATGTCGAGAAAAATATCCTCATTCGCAGCCATGTTTTCGGATGTGTTTGCATGTACACGTGTAGTGCCACATAGGCATATGCCGCCGGTGTCCTGACGCATGTGTCTCAAGGTTTTGGTCTCTTCCGGTGAGAATTTTGGCGATATGTTAGCTCAGATGTGGAGGTGGTGAATGTCTCTTCATTCTCCAACAACGTTGAGGTTCGCAGCTCAGATATATGTCGAGAACATTATCCTCATTCGCAGCCATGTTTTCTGATGTGTATGTATGTACACGTGTATTGCCACATAGGCCTATGCCGCCAGTATCCTGACGCATGAGTCTCTTAGTTTGGGTTTTTTCCAGTGAGAAATTTGGCAATATTTTGGCTCAGATGTCGAGCTGGTGAGTGTCTCTTCATTCTCGAACAACGTTGAGGCTCGCAGCTCAGATATATGTCGAGAAAAATATCCTCATTCGCAGCCATGTTTTCTGATGTGTTTGTATGTACACGTGTAGTGCCACATAGGCATATGCCGCCAGTGTCCTGACGCATGAGTCTCTAAGTTTAGGTTTGTTCCAGTGAGAAATTTGGCAATATTTTGGCTCAGATGTCGAGCTGGTGAGTGTCTCTTCATTCTCGAACAACGTTGAGGTTCGCAGCTCAGATATAAGTTCATAAAATTATCCTCATTCGCAGCCATGTTTTTTATGTTTATGCGTGTACACGTGTATTGCCGCATAGGCCTATGCCGCCAGTGTCCTGACGCATGTGTCTCAAAGTTTTGGTCTCTTCCGGTGAGAATTTTGGCGATATGTTAGCTCAGATGTGGAGGTGGTGAATGTCTCTTCATTCTCCAACAACCTTGAGGTTCGCAGCTCAGATATATGTCGAGAAAAATATCCTCATTCGCAGGCTTGTTTTCTGAAGTGTTTGTATGTACACGTGTATTGCCACATAGGCATATGCCGCCAGTGTCCTGACGCATGAGTCTCTCAGTTTAGATTTGTTCCAGTGAGAAATTTGGCAATATTTTGGCTCAGATGTCGAGCTGGTGAGTGTCGCCTCATTCTCGAACAACGTTGAGGTTCGCAGCTCAGATATATGTCGAGAACATTATCCTCATTCGCAGCCATGTTTTCTGATGTGTATGTATGTACACGTGTATTCCCACATAGGCCTATGCCGCCAGTATCCTGACGCATGAGTCTCTCAGTTTGGGTTTTTTCCAGTGAGAAATTTGGCAATATTTTGGCTCGGATGTCGATCTGGTGAGTGTCTTTATAATCTCGAACAACGTTGAGGCTCGCAGCTCAGATATATGTCGAGAAAAATATCCTCATTCGCAGCCTTGTTTTATGAAGTGTTTGTATGTACACGTGTAGTGCCACATAGGCATATGCCGCCAGTGTCCTGACGCATGAGTCTCTCAGTTTAGGTTTGTTCCAGTGAGAAATTTGGCAATATTTTGGCTCAGATGTCGAGCTGATGAGTGTCTCTTCATTCTCGAACAACGTTGAGGCTCGCAGCTCAGATATATGTCGAGAAAAATATTCTCATTCGCAGCCATGTTTTCTGATGTGTTTGTATGTACACGTGTAGTGCCACATAGGCATATGCCGCCAGTGTCCTGACGCATGAGTCTCTAAGTTTAGGTTTGTTCCAGTGAGAAATTTGGCAATATTTTGGCTCAGATGTCGAGCTGGTGAGTGTCTCTTCATTCTCGAACAACGTTGAGGTTCACAGCTCAGATATAAGTTCATAACAGTATCCTCATTCGCAGCCATGTTTTTTATGTTTATGCGTGTACACGTGTATTGCCGCATAGGCCTATGCCGCCAGTGTCCTGACGCAATGTGTCTCAAAGTTTTGGTCTCTTCTGGTGAGAATTTTGGCGATATGTTAGCTCAGATGTGGAGGTGGTGAATGTCTCTTCATTCTCCAACAACGTTGAGGTTCGCAGCTCAGATATATGTCGAGAAAAATATCCTCATTCGCAGCCATGTTTTCTGATGTGTTTGTATGTACACGTGTATTGCCACATAGGCATATGCCGCCAGTGTCCTGACGCATGAGTCTCTCAGTTTATGTTTGTTCCAGTGAGAAATTTGGCAATATTTTGCCTCAGATGTCGAGCTGGTGAGTGTCTCCTCATTCTCGAACAACGTTGAGGTTCGCAGCTCAGATATATGTTGAGAACATTATCCTCATTCGCAGCCATGTTTTCTGATGTGTTTGTATGTACACGTGTATTGCCACATAGGCATATGCCGCTAGTGTCATGACGCATGAGTCTCTCAGTTTAGGTCTCTTCCGGTGAGAATTTTGGCGATATGTTAGCTCAGATGTCGAGCTGGTGAGTGTCTCCTCATTCTCGAACAACGTTGAGGTTCGCAGCTCAGATATATGTCGAGAACTTTATCCTCATTCGCAGCCATGTTTTCTGATGTGTATGTATGTACACGTGTATTGCCACATAGGCCTATGCCGCCAGTATCCTGACGCATGAGTCTCTCAGTTTGGGTTTTTTCCAGTGAGAAATTTGGCAATATTTTGGCTCGGATGTCGATCTGGTGAGTGTCTCTATAATCTCAAACAACGTTGAGGGTCGCAGCTCAGATATATGTCGAGAAAAATATCCTCATTCGCAGCCATGTTTTCGGATGTGTTTGCATGTACACGTGTAGTGCCACATAGGCATATGCCGCCGGTGTCCTGACGCATGTGTCTCAAAGTTTTGGTCTCTTCCGGTGAGAATTTTGGCGATATGTTAGCTCAGATGTGGAGGTGGTGAATGTCTCTTCATTCTCCAACAACGTTGAGGTTCGCAGCTCAGATATATGTCGAGAACATTATCCTCATTCGCAGCCATGTTTTCTGATGTGTATGTATGTACACGTGTATTGCCACATAGGCCTATGCCGCCAGTATCCTGACGCATGAGTCTCTTAGTTTGGGTTTTTTCCAGTGAGAAATTTGGCAATATTTTGGCTCAGATGTCGAGCTGGTGAGTGTCTCTTCATTCTCGAACAACGTTGAGGCTCGCAGCTCAGATATATGTCGAGAAAAATATCCTCATTCGCAGCCATGTTTTCTGATGTGTTTGTATGTACACGTGTAGTGCCACATAGGCATATGCCGCCAGTGTCCTGACGCATGAGTCTCTAAGTTTAGGTTTGTTCCAGTGAGAAATTTGGCAATATTTTGGCTCAGATGTCGAGCTGGTGAGTGTCTCTTCATTCTCGAACAACGTTGAGGTTCGCAGCTCAGATATAAGTTCATAAAATTATCCTCATTCGCAGCCATGTTTTTTATGTTTATGCGTGTACACGTGTATTGCCGCATAGGCCTATGCCGCCAGTGTCCTGACGCATGTGTCTCAAAGTTTTGGTCTCTTCCGGTGAGAATTTTGGCGATATGTTAGCTCAGATGTGGAGGTGGTGAATGTCTCTTCATTCTCCAACAACGTTGAGGTTCGCAGCTCAGATATATGTCGAGAAAAATATCCTCATTCGCAGGCTTGTTTTCTGAAGTGTTTGTATGTACACGTGTATTGCCACATAGGCATATGCCGCCAGTGTCCTGACGCATGAGTCTCTCAGTTTAGATTTGTTCCAGTGAGAAATTTGGCAATATTTTGGCTCAGATGTCGAGCTGGTGAGTGTCGCCTCATTCTCGAACAACGTTGAGGTTCGCAGCTCAGATATATGTCGAGAACATTATCCTCATTCGCAGCCATGTTTTCTGATGTGTATGTATGTACACGTGTATTCCCACATAGGCCTATGCCGCCAGTATCCTGACGCATGAGTCTCTCAGTTTGGGTTTTTTCCAGTGAGAAATTTGGCAATATTTTGGCTCGGATGTCGATCTGGTGAGTGTCTTTATAATCTCGAACAACGTTGAGGCTCGCAGCTCAGATATATGTCGAGAAAAATATCCTCATTCGCAGCCTTGTTTTATGAAGTGTTTGTATGTACACGTGTAGTGCCACATAGGCATATGCCGCCAGTGTCCTGACGCATGAGTCTCTCAGTTTAGGTTTGTTCCAGTGAGAAATTTGGCAATATTTTGGCTCAGATGTCGAGCTGATGAGTGTCTCTTCATTCTCGAACAACGTTGAGGCTCGCAGCTCAGATATATGTCGAGAAAAATATTCTCATTCGCAGCCATGTTTTCTGATGTGTTTGTATGTACACGTGTAGTGCCACATAGGCATATGCCGCCAGTGTCCTGACGCATGAGTCTCTAAGTTTAGGTTTGTTCCAGTGAGAAATTTGGCAATATTTTGGCTCAGATGTCGAGCTGGTGAGTGTCTCTTCATTCTCGAACAACGTTGAGGTTCACAGCTCAGATATAAGTTCATAACAGTATCCTCATTCGCAGCCATGTTTTTTATGTTTATGCATGTACACGTGTATTGCCGCATAGGCCTATGCCGCCAGTGTCCTGACGCAATGTGTCTCAAAGTTTTGGTCTCTTCTGGTGAGAATTTCGGCGATATGTTAGCTCAGATGTGGAGGTGGTGAATGTCTCTTCATTCTCCAACAACGTTGAGGTTCGCAGCTCAGATATATGTCGAGAAAAATATCCTCATTCGCAGCCATGTTTTCTGATGTGTTTGTATGTACACGTGTATTGCCACATAGGCATATGCCGCCAGTGTCCTGACGCATGAGTCTCTCAGTTTATGTTTGTTCCAGTGAGAAATTTGGCAATATTTTGCCTCAGATGTCGAGCTGGTGAGTGTCTCCTCATTCTCGAACAACGTTGAGGTTCGCAGCTCAGATATATGTTGAGAACATTATCCTCATTCGCAGCCATGTTTTCTGATGTGTTTGTATGTACACGTGTATTGCCACATAGGCATATGCCGCTAGTGTCATGACGCATGAGTCTCTCAGTTTAGGTCTCTTCCGGTGAGAATTTTGGCGATATGTTAGCTCAGATGTCGAGCTGGTGAGTGTCTCCTCATTCTCGAACAACGTTGAGGTTCGCAGCTCAGATATATGTCGAGAACTTTATCCTCATTCGCAGCCATGTTTACTGATGTGTATGTATGTACACGTGTATTGCCACATAGGCCTATGCCGCCAGTATCCTGACGCATGAGTCTCTCAGTTTGGGTTTTTTCCAGTGAGAAATTTGGCAATATTTTGGCTCGGATGTCGATCTGGTGAGTGTCTCTATAATCTCGAACAACGTTGAGGGTCGCAGCTCAGATATATGTCGAGAAAAATATCCTCATTCGCAGCCATGTTTTCGGATGTGTTTGCATGTACACGTGTAGTGCCACATAGGCATATGCCGCCAGTGTCCTGACCCATGAGTCTCTCAGTTTGGTTTTTTTCCAGTGAGAAATTTGGTAATATTTTGGCTCAGATGTCGAGTTGGTGAGTGTCTCTTCATTCTCGAACAACGTTGAGGTTCGCAGCTCAGATATATGTCGAGAACATTATCCTCATTCGCAGCCATGTTTTCTGATGTGTATGTATGTACACGTGTATTGCCACATAGGCCTATGCCGCCAGTATCCTGACGCATGAGTCTCTTAGTTTGGGTTTTTTCCAGTGAGAAATTTGGCAATATTTTGGCTCGGATGTCGAGCTGGTGAGTGTCTCTTCATTCTCGAACAACGTTGAGGCTCGCAGCTCAGATATATGTCGAGAAAAATATCCTCATTCGCAGCCATGTTTTCTGATGTGTTTGTATGTACACGTGTAGTGCCACATAGGCATATGCCGCCAGTGTCCTGACGCATGAGTCTCTAAGTTTAGGTTTGTTCCAGTGAGAAATTTGGCAATATTTTGGCTCAGATGTCGAGCTGGTGAGTGTCTCTTCATTCTCGAACAACGTTGAGGTTCGCAGCTCAGATATAAGTTCATAAAATTATCCTCATTCGCAGCCATGTTTTGTATGTTTATGCGTGTACACGTGTATTGCCGCATAGGCCTATGCCGCCAGTGTCCTGACGCATGTGTCTCAAAGTTTTGGTCTCTTCCGGTGAGAATTTTGGCGATATGTTAGCTCAGATGTGGAGGTGGTGAATGTCTCTTCATTCTCCAACAACGTTGAGGTTCGCAGCTCAGATATATGTCGAGAAAAATATCCTCATTCGCAGGCTTGTTTTCTGATGTGTTTGTATGTACACGTGTATTGCCACATAGGCATATGCCGCCAGTGTCCTGACGCATGAGTCTCTCAGTTTAGATTTGTTCCAGTGAGAAATTTGGCAATATTTTGGCTCAGATGTCGAGCTGGTGAGTGTCTCCTCATTCTCGAACAACGTTGAGGTTCGCAGCTCAAATATATGTCGAGAACATTATCCTCATTCGCAGCCATGTTTTCTGATGTGTATGTATGTACACGTGTATTGCCACATAGGCCTATGCCGCCAGTATCCTGACGCATGAGTCTCTCAGTTTGGGTTTTTTCCAGTGAGAAATTTGGCAATATTTTGGCTCGGATGTCGATCTGGTGAGTGTCTCTATAATCTCGAACAACGTTGAGGGTCGCAGCTCAGATATATGTCGAGAAAAATATCCTCATTCGCAGCCATGTTTTCGGATGTGTTTGCATGTACACGTGTAGTGCCACATAGGCATATGCCGCCAGTGTCCTGACCCATGAGTCTCTCAGTTTGGTTTTTTTCCAGTGAGAAATTTGGTAATATTTTGGCTCAGATGTCGAGTTGGTGAGTGTCTCTTCATTCTCGAACAACGTTGAGGTTCGCAGCTCAGATATATGTCGAGAACATTATCCTCATTCGCAGCCATGTTTTCTGATGTGTATGTATGTACACGTGTATTGCCACATAGGCCTATGCCGCCAGTATCCTGACGCATGAGTCTCTTAGTTTGGGTTTTTTCCAGTGAGAAATTTGGCAATATTTTGGCTCGGATGTCGAGCTGGTGAGTGTCTCTTCATTCTCGAACAACGTTGAGGCTCGCAGCTCAGATATATGTCGAGAAAAATATCCTCATTCGCAGCCATGTTTTCTGATGTGTTTGTATGTACACGTGTAGTGCCACATAGGCATATGCCGCCAGTGTCCTGACGCATGAGTCTCTAAGTTTAGGTTTGTTCCAGTGAGAAATTTGGCAATATTTTGGCTCAGATGTCGAGCTGGTGAGTGTCTCTTCATTCTCGAACAACGTTGAGGTTCGCAGCTCAGATATAAGTTCATAAAATTATCCTCATTCGCAGCCATGTTTTGTATGTTTATGCGTGTACACGTGTATTGCCGCATAGGCCTATGCCGCCAGTGTCCTGACGCATGTGTCTCAAAGTTTTGGTCTCTTCCGGTGAGAATTTTGGCGATATGTTAGCTCAGATGTGGAGGTGGTGAATGTCTCTTCATTCTCCAACAACGTTGAGGTTCGCAGCTCAGATATATGTCGAGAAAAATATCCTCATTCGCAGGCTTGTTTTCTGATGTGTTTGTATGTACACGTGTATTGCCACATAGGCATATGCCGCCAGTGTCCTGACGCATGAGTCTCTCAGTTTAGATTTGTTCCAGTGAGAAATTTGGCAATATTTTGGCTCAGATGTCGAGCTGGTGAGTGTCTCCTCATTCTCGAACAACGTTGAGGTTCGCAGCTCAAATATATGTCGAGAACATTATCCTCATTCGCAGCCATGTTTTCTGATGTGTATGTATGTACACGTGTATTGCCACATAGGCCTATGCCGCCAGTGTCCTGACGTATGAGTCTAACAGTTTGGGTTTTTTCCAGTGAGAAATTTGGAAATATTTTGGCTCAGATTTCGAGCAGGCGAGTGTCTCTTCATTCTCAAACAACGTTGAGGTTCGCAGCTCAGATATAAGTTCATAAAATTATCCTCATTCGCAGCCATGTTTTCTGATGTGTTTGTATGTACACGTGTATTGCCACATAGGCATATGCCGCCAGTGTCCTGACGCATGAGTCTCTCAGTTTAGGTTTGTTCCCGTGAGACATTTGGCAATATTTTGGCTCAGATGTCGAGCTGGTGAGTGTCTCTTCATTCTCGAACAACGTTGAGGTTGGCAGCTCAGATATATGTCGAGAACATTATCCTCATTCGCAGCCATGTTTTCTGATGTGTATGTATATACACGTGTATTGCTACATAGGCATATGCCGCCAGTGTCCTGACGCATGAGTCTCTCAGTTTAGGATTGTTCCAGTGAGAAATTTGGCAATATTTTGGCTCGGATGTCGAGCTGGTGAGTGTCTCTTCATTCTCGAACAACGTTGAGGTTCGCAGCTCAGATATATATCGAGAACATTATCCTCATTCGCAGCCATGTTTTCTGATGTGTATGTATGTACACGTGTATTGCCACATAGGCCTATGCCGCCAGTATCCTGACGCATGAGTCTCTCAGTTTGGATTTTTTTCAGTGAGAAATTTGGCAATATTTTGGCTCGGATGTCGAGCTGGTGAGTGTCTCTTCATTCTCGAACAACGTTGAGGATCGCAGCTCAGATATATGTCGACAAAATTATCCTCATTCGTAGCCATGTTTTCTTATGTGTATGTATGTACACGTGTATTGCCTCATAGGCCTATGCCGCCAGTGTCCTGAGCTGGTGAGTGTCTCTTCATTCTCGAACAACGTTGAGGTTCGCAGCTCAGATATAAGTTCATAAAATTATCCTCATTCGCAGCCATGTTTTCTTATGTTTATGCGTGTACACGTGTATTGCCGCATAGGCCTATGCCGCCAGTGTCCTGACGCATGTGTCTCAAAGTTTTGGTCTCTTCCGGTGAGAATTTTGGCGATATGTTAGCTCAGATGTGGAGGTGGTGAATGTCTCTTCATTCTCGAACAACGTTGAGGCTCGCAGCTCAGATATATGTCGAGAAAAATATCCTCATTCGCAGCCATGTTTTCTGATGTGTTTGCATGTACACGTGTAGTGCCACATAGGCATATGCCGCCAGTGTCCTGACGCATGAGTCTCTTAGTTTAGGTTTGTTCCAGTGAGAAATTTGGCAATATTTTGGCTCAGATGTCGAGCTGGTGAGTGTCTCTTCATTCTCGAACAACGTTGAGGTTCGCAGCTCAGATATATGTCGAGAACATTATCCTCATTCGCAGCCATGTTTTCTGATGCGTATGCATGTACACGTGTATTGCCACATAGGCCTATGCCGCCAGTATCCTGACGCATGAGTCTCTCAGTTTGGGTTTTTTCCAGTGAGAAATTTGGCAATATTTTGGCTCGGATGTCGAGCTGGTGAGTGTCTCTTCATTCTCGAACAACGTTGAGGCTCGCAGATCAGATATATGTCGAGAAAAATATCCTCATTCGCAGCCATGTTTTCTGATGTGTTTGTATGTACACGTGTAGTGCCACATAGGCATATGCCGCCAGTGTCCTGACGCATGAGTCTCTCAGTTTAGGTTTGTTCCAGTGAGAAATTTGGCAATATTTTGGCTCAAATGTCGAGCTGGTGAGAGTCTCTTCATTCTCGAACAACGTTGAGGTTCGCAGCTCAGATATATGTCGAGAACATTATCCTCATTCGCAGCCATGTTTTCTGATGTGTATGTATGTACACGTGTATTGCTACATAGGCCTATGCCGCCAGTATCCTGACGCATGAGTCTCTCAGTTTGGGTTTTTTCCAGTGAGAAATTTGGTAATATTTTGGCTCGGATGTCGAGCTGGTGAGTGTCTCTTCATTCTCAAACAACGTTGACGTTCGCAGCTCAGATATAAGTTCATAAAATTATCCTCATTCGCAGCCATGTTTTCTTATGTTTATGCGTGTACACGTGTATTGCCGCATAGGCCTATGCTGCCAGTGTCCTGACGCATGTGTCTCAAAGTTTTGGTCTCTTCCGGTGAGAATTTTGGCGATATGTTAGCTCAGATGTGGAGGTGGTGAATGTCTCTTCATTCTCGAATAACGTTGAGGCTCGAAGCTCAGATATATGTCGAGAAAAATATCCTCATTCGCAGCCATGTTTTCTGATGTGTTTGCATGTACACGTGTAGTGCCACATAGGCATATGCCGCCAGTGTCCTGACGCATGAGTCTCTCAGTTTGGGTTTTTTCCAGTGAGAAATTTGGTAATATTTTGGCTCGGATGTCGAGCTGGTGAGTGTCTCTTCATTCTCAAACAACGTTGACGTTCGCAGCTCAGATATAAGTTCATAAAATTATCCTCATTCGCAGCCATGTTTTCTTATGTTTATGCGTGTACACGTGTATTGCCGCATAGGCCTATGCTGCCAGTGTCCTGACGCATGTGTCTCAAAGTTTTGGTCTCTTCCGGTGAGAATTTTGGCGATATGTTAGCTCAGATGTGGAGGTGGTGAATGTCTCTTCATTCTCGAATAACGTTGAGGCTCGAAGCTCAGATATATGTCGAGAAAAATATCCTCATTCGCAGCCATGTTTTCTGATGTGTTTGCATGTACACGTGTAGTGCCACATAGGCATATGCCGCCAGTGTCCTGACGCATGAGTCTCTTAGTTTAGGTTTGTTCCAGTGAGAAATTTGGCAATATTTTGGCTCAGATGTCGAGCTGGTGAGTGTCTCTTCATTCTCGAACAACGTTGAGGTTCGCAGCTCAGATATATGTCGAGAACATTATCCTCATTCGCAGCCATGTTTTCTGATGCGTATGAATGTACACGTGTATTGCCACATAGGCCTATGCCGCCAGTATCCTGACGCATGAGTCTCTCAGTTTGGTTTTTTTCCAGTGAGAAATTTGGCAATATTTTGGCTCGGATGTCGAGCTGGTGAGTGTCTCTTCATTCTCGAACAACGTTGAGGCTCGCAGATCAGATATATGTCGAGAAAAATATCCTCATTCGCAGCCATGTTTTCTGATGTGTTTGTATGTACACGTGTAGTGCTACATAGGCATATGCCGCCAGTGTCCTGACGCATGAGTCTCTCAGTTTAGGTTTGTTCCAGTGAGAAATTTGGCAATATTTTGGCTCAAATGTCGAGCTGGTGAGAGTCTCTTCATTCTCGAACAACGTTGAGGTTCGCAGCTCAGATATATGTCGAGAACATTATCCTCATTCGCAGCCATGTTTTCTGATGTGTATGTATGTACACGTGTATTGCCACATAGGCCTATGCCGCCAGTATCCTGACGCATGAGTCTCTCAGTTTGGGTTTTTTCCAGTGAGAAATTTGGTAATATTTTGGCTCGGATGTCGAGCTGGTGAGTGTCTCTTCATTCTCAAACAACGTTGACGTTCGCAGCTCAGATATAAGTTCATAAAATTATCCTCATTCGCAGCCATGTTTTCTTATGTTTATGCGTGTACACGTGTATTGCCGCATAGGCCTATGCTGCCAGTGTCCTGACGCATGTGTCTCAAAGTTTTGGTCTCTTCCGGTGAGAATTTTGGCGATATGTTAGCTCAGATGTGGAGGTGGTGAATGTCTCTTCATTCTCGAACAACGTTGAGGCTCGCAGCTCAGATATATGTCGAGAAAAATATCCTCATTCGCAGCCATGTTTTCTGATGTGTTTGCATGTACACGTGCAGTGCCACATAGGCATATGCCGCCAGTGTCCTGACGCATGAGTCTCTCAGTTTAGGTTTGTTCCAGTGAGAAATTTGGCAATATTTTGGCTCAGATGTCGAGCTGGTGAGTGTCTCTTCATTCTTGAACAACGTTGAGGTTCGCAGCTCAGATACATGTCGAGAACATTATCATGTCACCAGTGTCCAGAAGCATGAGTCTCACAGTTTGGTGTTTTTTTTCCAGTGAAAAATTTGGCAATATTTTGGCTCGGATGTCGAGCTTGTGAGTGTCTCTTCATTCTCGAACAACGTTGAGGCTCGCATCTCAGATATATGTCGAGAAAAATATCCTCATTCGCAGGCTTGTTTTCTGATGTGTTTGTATGTACACGTGTATTGCCACATAGGCATATGCCGCCAGTGTCCTGACGCATGAGTCTCTCAGTTTAGATTTGTTTCAGTGAGAAATTTGGCAATATTTTGGCTCAGATGTCGAGCTGGTGAGTGTCTCCTCATTCTCGAACAACGTTGAGGTTCGCAGCTCAGATATATGTCGAGAACATTATCCTCATTCGCAGCCATGTTTTCTGATGTGTATGTATGTACACGTGTATTGCCACATAGGCCTATGCCGCCAGTATCCTGACGCATGAGTCTCTCAGTTTGGGTTTTTTCCAGTGAGAAATTTGGCAATATTTTGGCTCGGATGTCGATCTGGTGAGTGTCTTTATAATCTCGAACAACGTTGAGGCTCGCAGCTCAGATATATGTCGAGAAAAATATCCTCATTCGCAGCCATGTTTTCTGATGTGTTTGCATGTACACGTGTAGTGCCACATAGGCATATGCCGCCAGTGTCCTGACGCATGAGTCTCTCAGTTTAGGTTTGTTCCAGTGAGAAATTTGGCAATATTTTGGCTCAGATGTCGAGCTTGTGAGTGTCTCTTCATTCTCGAACAACGTTGAGGCTTGCAGCTCAGATATATGTCGAGAAAAATATCCTCATTCGCAGCCATGTTTTCTGATGTGTTTGCATGTACACGTGTAGTGCCACATAGGCATATGCCGCCAGTGTCCTGACGCATGAGTCTCTCAGTTTAGGTTTGTTCCAGTGGGAAATTTGGCAATATTTTGGCTCGGATGTCGAGCTGGTGAGTGTCTCTTCATTCTCGAACAACGTTGAGGTTCGCAGCTCAGATATATGTCGAGAACATTATCCTCATTCGCAGCCATGTTTTCTGATGCGTATGTATGTACACGTGTATTGCCACATAGGCCTATGCCGCCAGTGTCCTGACGCATGAGTCTCTCAGTTTAGGTTTGTTCCAGTGAGAACTTTGGCAATATTTTGGCTCAAATGTCGAGCTGGTGAGTGTCTCTTCATTCTCGAACAACGTTGAGGTTCGCAGCTCAGATATAAGTTCATAAAATTATCCTTATTCGCAGCCATGTTTTCTTATGTTTATGCGTGTACACGTGTATTGCCGCATAGGCCTATGCTACCAGTGTCCTGACGCATGTGTCTCAAAGTTTTGGTCTCTTCCGGTGAGAATTTGGGCGATATGTTAGCTCAGATGTGGAGGTGGTGAATGTCTCTTCATTCTCGAACAACGTTGAGGCTCGCAGCTCAGATATATGTCGAGAAAAATATCCTCATTCGCAGCCATGTTTTCTGATGTGTTTGCATGTACACGTGTAGTGCCACATAGGCATATGCCGCCAGTGTCCTGACGCATGAGTCTCTCAGTTTAGGTTTGTTCCAGTAAGAAATTTGGCAATATTTTGGCTCAGATGTCGAGCTGGTGAGTGTCTCTTCATTCTCTAACAACGTTGAGGTTCGCAGCTCAGATACATGTCGAGAACATTATCATGTCACCAGTGTCCAGAAGCATGAGTCTCACAGTTTGGTGTTTTTTTTCCAGTGAGAAATTTGGCAATATTTTGTCTCGGATGTCGAGCTTGTGAGTGTCTCTTCATTCTCGAACAACGTTGAGGCTCGCAGCTTAGATATATGTCGAGACAAATATCCTCATTCGCAGCCATGTTTTCTGATGTGTTTGCATGTACACGTGTAGTGCCACATAGGCATATGCCGCCAGTGTCCTGACGCATGAGTCTCTCAGTTTAGGTTTGTTCCAGTGAGAAATTTGGCAATATTTTGGCTCAGATGTCGAGCTTGTGAGTGTCTCTTCATTCTCGAACAACGTTGAGGTTCGCAGCTCAGATATATGTCGAGAACATTATCCTTATTCGCAGCCATGTTTTCTGATGTGTATGTATGTACACGTGTATTGCCACATAGGCCTATGCCGCCATTATCCTGACGCATGAGTCTCCAAGTTTGGGTTTTTTCCAGTGAGAACTTTGGCAATATTTTGGCTATGATGTCGAGCTGGTGAGTGTCTCTTCATTCTCGAACAACGTTGAGGCTCGCAGCTCAGATATATGTCGAGAAAAATATTCTCATTCGCAGCCATGTTTTCTGATGTGTTTGTATGTACACGTGTAGTGCCACATAGGCATATGCCGCCAGTGTCCTGACGCATGAGTCTCTAAGTTTAGGTTTGTTCCAGTGGGAAATTTGGCAATATTTTGGCTCAGATGTCGAGCTGGTGAGTGTCTCTTCATTCTCGAACAACGTTGAGGTTCACAGCTCAGATATAAGTTCATAAAAGTATCCTCATTCGCAGCCATGTTTTTTTATGTTTATGCGTGTACACGTGTATTGCCGCATAGGCCTATGCCGCCAGTGTCCTGACGCAATGTGTCTCAAAGTTTTGGTCTCTTCTGGTGAGAATTTTGGCGATATGTTAGCTCAGATGTGGAGGTGGTGAATGTCTCTTCATTCTCCAACAACGTTGAGGTTCGCAGCTCAGATATATGTCGAGAAAAATATCCTCATTCGCAGCCATGTTTTCTGATGTGTTTGTATGTACACGTGTATTGCCACATAGGCATATGCCGCCAGTGTCCTGACGCATGAGTCTCTCAGTTTATGTTTGTTCCAGTAAGAAATTTGGCAATATTTTGGCTCAGATGTCGAGCTGGTGAGTGTCTCCTCATTCTCGAACAACGTTGAGGTTCGCAGCTCAGATATATGTTGAGAACATTATCCTCATTCGCAGCCATGTTTTCTGATGTGTTTGTATGTACACGTGTATTGCCACATAGGCATATGCCGCTAGTGTCATGACGCATGAGTCTCTCAGTTTAGGTCTCTTCCGGTGAGAATTTTGGCGATATGTTAGCTCAGATGTCGAGCTGGTGAGTGTCTCCTCATTCTCGAACAACGTTGAGGTTCGCAGCTCAGATATATGTCGAGAACTTTATCCTCATTCGCAGCCATGTTTTCTGATGTGTATGTATGTACACGTGTATTGCCACATAGGCCTATGCCGCCAGTATCCTGACGCATGAGTCTCTCAGTTTGGGTTTTTTCCAGTGAGAAATTTGGCAATATTTTGGCTCGGATGTCGATCTGGTGAGTGTCTCTATAATCTCGAACAACGTTGAGGGTCGCAGCTCAGATATATGTCGAGAAAAATATCCTCATTCGCAGCCATGTTTTCGGATGTGTTTGCATGTACACGTGTAGTGCCACATAGGCATATGCCGCCAGTGTCCTGACCCATGAGTCTCTCAGTTTGGTTTTTTTCCAGTGAGAAATTTGGTAATATTTTGGCTCAGATGTCGAGTTGGTGAGTGTCTCTTCATTCTCGAACAACGTTGAGGTTCGCAGCTCAGATATATGTCGAGAACATTATCCTTATTCGCAGCCATGTTTTCTGATGTGTATGTATGTACACGTGTAGTGCCACATAGGCATATGCCGCCAGTGTCCTGACGCATGAGTCTCTAAGTTTAGGTTTGTTCCCGTGAGAAATTTGGCAATATTTTGGCTCAGATGTCGAGCTGGTGAGTGTCTCTTCATTCTCGAACAACGTTGAGGTTCGCAGCTCAGATATATATCGAGAACATTATCCTCATTCGCAGCCATGTTTTCTGATGTGTATGTATGTACACGTGTATTGCCACATAGGCCTATGCCGCCAGTATCCTGACGCATGAGTCTCTCAGTTTGGATTTTTTTCAGTGAGAAATTTGGCAATATTTTGGCTCGGATGTCGAGCTGGTGAGTGTCTCTTCATTCTCGAACAACGTTGAGGATCGCAGCTCAGATATATGTCGACAAAATTATCCTCATTCGTAGCCATGTTTTCTTATGTGTATGTATGTACACGTGTATTGCCTCATAGGCCTATGCCGCCAGTGTCCTGACGTATGAGTCTAACAGTTTGGGTTTTTTCCAGTGAGAAATTTGGAAATATTTTGGCTCAGATTTCGAGCAGGCGAGTGTCTCTTCATTCTCAAACAACGTTGAGGTTCGCAGCTCAGATATAAGTTCATAAAATTATCCTCATTCGCAGCCATGTTTTCTGATGTGTTTGTATGTACACGTGTATTGCCACATAGGCCTATGCCGCCAGTGTCCTGACGCATGAGTCTCTCAGTTTAGGTTTGTTCCAGTGAGAAATTTGGCAATATTTTGGCTCAGATGTCGAGCTGGTGAGTGTCTCTTCATTCTCGAACAACGTTGAGGTTCGCAGCTCAGATATATGTCGAGAAAAATATCCTCATTCGCAGCCATGTTTTCTGATGTGTTTGTATGTACACGTGTAGTGCCACATAGGCATATGCCGCCAGTGTCCTGACGCATGAGTCTCTAAGTTTTGGTTTGTTCCAGTGAGAAATTTGGCAATATTTTTGCTCGGATGTTGAGCTGGTTAGTGTCTCTTCATTCTCGAACAACGTTGAGGCTCGCAGCTCAGATATATGTCGAGAAATATATCCTCATTCGCAGCCATGTTTTCTTATGTTTATGAGTGTACACGTGTATTGCCGCATAGGCCTATGCCGCCAGTGTCCTGACGCATGAGTCTCTCAGTTTGGGTTTTTTCCAGTGAGAAATTTGGCAATATTTTGGCTCGGATGTCGAGCTGGTGAGTGTCTCTTCGTTCTCGAACAACGTTGAGGCTCGCAGCTCAGATATATGTCGAGAAAAATATCCTCATTCGCAGCCATGTTTTCTGATGTGTTTGTATGTACACGCGTAGTGCCACATAGGCATATGCCGCCAGTTTCCTGACGCATGAGTCTCTCAGTTAAGGTTTGTTCCAGTGAGAAATTTGGCAATATTTTTGCTCGGATGTCGAGCTGGTTAGTGTCTCTTCATTCTCGAACAACGTTGAGGCTCGCAGCTCAGATATATGTCGAGAAAAATATCCTCATTCGCAGCCATGTTTTCTTATGTTTATGAGTGTACACGTGTATTGCCGCATAGGCCTATGCCGCCAGTGTCCTGACGCATGTGTTTCAAAGTTTTGGTCTCTTCCGGTGAGAATTTTGGCGATATGTTAGATCAGATGTGGAGGTGGTGAATGTCTCTTCATTCTCCAACAACGTTGAGGTTCGCAGCTCAGATATATGTCGTGAAAAATATGCTCATTCGCAGCCATGTTTTCTGATGTGTTTGTATGTACACGTGTATTGCCACATATGCATATGCCGCCAGTGTCCTGACGCATGAGTCTCTCAGTTTAGGTTTGTTCCAGTGAGAAATTTGGCAATATTTTGGCTCAGATGTCGAGCTGGTGAGTGTCTCCTCATTCTCGAACAACTCTGAGGTTCGCAGCTCAGATATATGTTGAGAACATTATCCTCATTCGCAGCCATGTTTTCTGATGTGTATGTATGTACACGTGTATTGCCACATATGCCTATGCCGCCAGTATCCTGACGCATGAGTCTCTCAGTTTAGGTTTGTTCCAGTGAGAAATTTGACAATATTTTGGCTCAGATGTCGAGCTGGTGAGTGTGTCTTCATTCTCGAACAACGTTGAGGTTCGCAGCTCAGATACAAGTCGAGAACATTATCATGTCACCAGTGTCCAGAAGCATGAGTCTCACAGTTTGGTTTTTTTTCCAGTGAGAAATTTGGCAATAGTTTGGCTCGGATGTCGAGCTTGTGAGTGTCTCTTCATTCTCGAACAACGTTGAGGCTCGCAGCTCAGATATATGTCGAGAAAAATATCCTCATTCGCAGCCATGTTTTCTGATGTGTTTGTATGTACACGTGTAGTGCCACATAGGCATATGCCGCCAGTGTCCTGACGCATGAGTCTCTAAGTTTAGGTTTGTTCCAGTGAGAAATTTGGCAATATTTTGGCTCAGATGTCGAGCTGGTGAGTGTCTCTTCATTCTCGAACAACGTTGAGGTTCGCAGCTCAGATATAAATTCATAAAATTATCCTCATTCGCAGCCATGTTTTCTTATGTTTATGCGTGTACACGTGTATTGCCGCATAGGCCTATGCCGCCAGTGTCCTGACGCATGTGTCTCAAAGTGTTGGTCTCTTCCGGTGAGAATTTTGGCGATATGTTAGCTCAGATGTGGAGGTGGTGAGTGTCTCCTCATTCTCGAACAACGTTGAGGTTCGCAGCTCAGATATATGTCGAGAACATTATCCTCATTCGCAGCCATGTTTTCTGATGTGTATGTATGTACACGTGTATTGCCACATAGGCCTATGCCGCCAGTATCCTGACGCATGAGTCTCTCAGTTTAGGTTTGTTCCAGTGAGAAATTTGGCAATATTTTGGCTCAGATGTCGAGCTGATGAGTGTCTCTTCATTCTCGAACAACGTTGAGGTTCGCAGCTCATATACATGTCGAGAACATTATCATGTCACCAGTGTCCAGAAGCATGAGTCTCACAGTTTGGTTTTTTTGCCAGTGAGAAATTTGGCAATATTTTGGCTCGGATGTCGAGCTTGTGAGTGTCTCTTCATTCTCGAACAACGTTGAGGCTCGCAGCTCAGATATATGTCGAGAAAAATATCCTCATTCGCAGCCATGTTTTCTGATGTGTTTGCATGTACACGTGTAGTGCCACATATGCATATGCCGCCAGTGTCCTGACCCATGAGTTTCTCAGTTTGGTTTTTTTCCAGTGAGAAATTTGGTAATATTTTGGCTCAGATGTCGAGTTGGTGAGTGTCTCTTCATTCTCGAACAACGTTGAGGTTCGCAGCTCAGATATATGTCGAGAACATTATCCTCATTCGCAGCCATGTTTTCTGATGTGTATGTATGTACACGTGTATTGCCACATAGGCCTATGCCGCCAGTGTCCTGACGCTTGAGTCTTTCAGTTTAGGTTTGTTCCAGTGAGAAATTTGGCAATATTTTGGCTCAGATGTCGAGCTGGTGAGTGTCTCTTCATTCTCGAACAACGTTGAGGTTCGCAGCTCAGATATATGTCGAGAACATTATCCTCATTCGCAGCCATGTTTTCTGATGTGTATGTATGTACACGTGTATTGCCACATAGGCCTATGCCGCCAGTGTCCTGACGCATGAGTCTCTCAGTTTAGGTTTGTTCCAGTGAGAAATTTGGCAATATTTTGGCTCAGATGTCGAGCTGGTGAGTGTCTCTTCATTCTCGAACAACGTTGAGGTTCGCAGCTCAGATATATGTCGAGAACATTATCCTCATTCGCAGCCATGTTTTCTGATGTGTTTGTATGTACACGTGTAGTGCCACATAGGCATATGCCGCCAGTGTCCTGACGCATGAGTCTCTAAGTTTAGGTTTGTTCCAGTGAGAAATTTGGCAATATTTTGGCTCAGATGTCGAGCTGGTGAGTGTCTCTTCATTCTCGAACAACGTTGAGGTTCGCAGCTCAGATATAAGTTCATAAAATTATACTCATTCGCAGCCATGTTTTTTTATGTTTATGCGTGTACACGTGTGTTGCCGCATAGGCCTATGCCGCCAGTGTCCTGACGCATGTGTCTCAAAGTGTTGGTCTATTCCGGTGAGAATGTTGGCGATATGTTAGCTCAGATGTGGAGGTGGTGAATGTCTCTTCATTCTCGAACAACGTTGAGGCTCGCAGCTCAGATATATGTCGAGAAAAATATCCTCATTCGCAGCCATGTTTTCTGATGTGTTTGTATGTACACGTGTAGTGCCACATATGCATATGCCGCCAGTGTCCTGAAGCATGAGTCTCTCAGTTTAGGTTTGTTCCAGTGAGAAATTTGGCAATATTTTGGCTCAGATGTCGAGCTGGTGAGTGTCTCCTCATTTTCGAACAACTCTGAGGTTCGCAGCTCAGATATATGCGAGAACATTATCCTCATTCGCAGCCATGTTTTCTGATGTGTATGTATGTACACGTGTATTGCCACATATGCCTATGCCGCCAGTATCCTGACGCATGAGTCTCTCAGTTTGGTTTTTTTCCAGTGAGAAATTTGGCAATATTTTGGCTCAGATGTCGAGCTGGTGAGTGTCTCTATAATCTCGAACAACGTTGAAGCTCGCAGCTCAGATACAAGTCGAGAACATTATCATGTCACCAGTGTCCAGAAGCATGAGTCTCACAGTTTGGTTTTTTTTCCAGTGAGAAATTTGGCAATATTTTGGCTCGGATGTCGAGCTTGTGAGTGTCTCTTCATTCTCGAACAACGTTGAGGCTCGCAGCTCAGATATATGTCGAGAAAAATATCCTCATTCGCAGCCATGTTTTCTGATGTGTTTGTATGTACACGTGTAGTGCCACATACGCATATGCCGCCAGTGTCCCGACGCATGAGTCTCTAAGTTTAGGTTTGTTCCAGTGAGAAATTTGGCAATATTTTGGCTCAGATGTCGAGCTGGTGAGTGTCTCTTCATTCTCGAACAACGTTGAGGTTCGCAGCTCATATACATGTCGAGAACATTATCCTCATTCGCAGCCATGTTTTCTGATGTGTATGTATGTACACGTGTATTGCCACATAGGCCTATGCCGCCAGTATCCTGACGCATGAGTCTCTCAGTTTGGGTTTTTTCCAGTGAGAAATTTGGCAATATTTTGGCTCGGATGTCGATCTGGTGAGTGTCTTTATAATCTCGAACAACGTTGAGGCTCGCAGCTCAGATATATGTCGAGAAAAATATCCTCATTCGCAGCCTTGTTTTCTGAAGTGTTTGTATGTACACGTGTAGTGCCACATAGGCATATGCCGCCAGTGTCCTGACGCATGAGTCTCTCAGTTTAGGTTTGTTCCAGTGAGAAATTTGGCAATATTTTGGCTCAGATGTCGAGCTGATGAGTGTCTCTTCATTCTCGAACAACGTTGAGGTTCGCAGCTCATATACATGTCGAGAACATTATCATGTCACCAGTGTCCAGAAGCATGAGTCTCACAGTTTGGTTTTTTTGCCAGTGAGAAATTTGGCAATATTTTGGCTCGGATGTCGAGCTTGTGAGTGTCTCTTCATTCTCGAACAACGTTGAGGCTCGCAGCTCAGATATATGTCGAGAAAAATATCCTCATTCGCAGCCATGTTTTCTGATGTGTTTGCATGTACACGTGTAGTGCCACATATGCATATGCCGCCAGTGTCCTGACCCATGAGTTTCTCAGTTTGGTTTTTTTCCAGTGAGAAATTTGGTAATATTTTGGCTCAGATGTCGAGCTGGTGAGTGTCTCTTCATTCTCGAACAACGTTGAGGTTCGCAGCTCAGATATATGTCGAGAACATTATCCTCATTCGCAGCCATGTTTTCTGATGTGTATGTATGTACACGTGTATTGCCACATAGGCCTATGCCGCCAGTGTCCTGACGCATGAGTCTCTCAGTTTAGGTTTGTTCCAGTGAGAAATTTGGCAATATTTTGGCTCAGATGTCGAGCTGGTGAGTGTCTCTTCATTCTCGAACAACGTTGAGGTTCGCAGCTCAGATATAAGTTCATAAAATTATCCTCATTCGCAGCCATGTTTTTTTATGTTTATGCGTGTACACGTGTATTGCCGCATAGGCCTATGCCGCCAGTGTCCTGACGCATGTGTCTCAAAGTTTTGGTCTATTCCGGTGAGAATGTTGGCGATATGTTAGCTCAGATGTGGAGGTGGTGAATGTCTCTTCAATCTCGAACAACGTTGAGGCTCGCAGCTCAGATATATGTAGAGAAAAATATCCTCATTCGCAGCCATGTTTTCTGATGTGTTTGCATGTACACGTGTAGTGCCACATAGGCATATGCCGCCAGTGTCCTGACGCATGAGTCTCTCAGTTTAGGTTTGTTCCAGTGAGAAATTTGGCAATATTTTGGCTCGGATGTCGAGCTGGTGAGTGTCTCTTCATTCTCGAACAACGTTGAGGCTCGCAGCTCAGATATATGTCGAGAAAAATATCCTCATTCGCAGCCATGTTTTCTGATGTGTTTGTATGTACACGTGTAGTGCCACATAGGCATATGCCGCCAGTGTCCTGACGCATGAGTCTCTCAGTTTAGGTTTGTTCCAGTGAGAAATTTGGCAATATTTTGGCTCAGATGTCGAGCTGGTGAGTGTGTCTTCATTCTCGAACAACGTTGAGATTCGCAGCTCAGATACAAGTCGAGAACATTATCATGTCACCAGTATCCAGAAGCATGAGTCTCACAGTTTGGTTTTTTTTCCAGTGAGAAATTTGGCAATATTTTGGCTCGGATGTCGAGCTTGTGAGTGTCTCTTCATTCTCGAACAACGTTGAGGCTCGCAGCTCAGATATATGTCGAGAAAAATATCCTCATTCGCAGTCATGTTTTCTGATGTGTTTGTATGTACACGTGTAGTGCCACATAGGCATATGCCGCCAGTGTCCTGACGCATGAGTCTCTCAGTTTAGGTTTGTTCCAGTGAGAAATTTGGTAATATTTTGGCTCAGATGTTGAGTTGGTGAGTGTCTCTTCATTCTCGAACAACGTTGAGGTTCGCAGCTCAGATATATGTCGAGAACATTATCCTCATTCGCAGCCATGTTTTCTGATGTGTATGTATGTACACGTGTATTGCCACATAGGCCTATGCCGCCAGTGTCCTGACGCATGAGTCTCTCAGTTTAGGTTTGTTCCAGCGAGAAATTTGGCAATATTTTGGCTCAGATGTCGAGCTGGTGAGTGTCTCTTCATTCTCGAACAACGTTGAGGTTCGCAGCTCAGATATATGTCGAGAACATTATCCTCATTCGCAGCCATGTTTTCTGATGTGTATGTATGTACACGTGTATTGCCACATAGGCCTATGCCGCCAGTATCCTGACGCATGAGTATCTCAGTTTGGGTTTTTTCAAGTGAGAAATTTGGCATTATTTTGGCTCGGATGTCGAGCTGGTGAGTGTCTCTTCCTTCTCGAACAACGTTGAGGCTCGCAGCTCAGATATATGTCGAGAAAAATATCCTCATTCGCAGCCATGTTTTCTGATGTGTTTGTATGTACACGTGTAGTGCCACATAGGCATATGCCGCCAGTGTCCTGACGCATGAGTCGCTAAGTTTAGGTTTGTTCCAGTGAGAAATTTGGCAATATTTTGGCTCAGATGTCGAGCTGGTGAGTGTCTCTTCATTCTCGAACAACGTTGAGGCTCGCAGCTCAGATATATGTCGAGAAAAATATCCTCATTCGCAGCCATGTTTTCTGATGTGTTTGTATGTACACGTGTAGTGCCACATAGGCATATGCCGCCAGTGTCCTGACGCATGAGTTTCTCAGTTTAGGTTTGTTCCAGTGAGAAATTTGGCAATATTTTGGCTCAGATGTCGAGCTGGTGAGTGTGTCTTCATTCTCGAACAACGTTGAGATTCGCAGCTCAGATACAAGTCGAGAACATTATCATGTCACCAGTGTCCAGAAGCATGAGTCTCACAGTTTGGTTTTTTTTCCAGTGAGAAATTTGGCAATATTTTGGCTCGGATGTCGAGCTGGTGAGTGTCTCTTCATTCTCGAACAACGTTGAGGTTCGCAGCTCAGATATAAGTTCATAAAATTATCCTCATTCGCAGCCATGTTTTCTTATGTTTATGCGTGTACACGTGTATTGCCGCATAGGCCTATGCCGCCAGTGTCCTGACGCATGTGTCTTAAAGTTTTGGTTTCTTCCGGTGAGAATTTTGGCGATATGTTAGCTCAGATGTGGAGGTGGTGAATGTCTCTTCATTCTCCAACAACGTTGAGGTTCGCAGCTCAGATATATGTCGAGAAAAATATCCTCATTCGCAGGCATGTTTTCTGATGTGTTTGTATGTACACGTGTATTGCCACATAGGCATATGCCGCCAGTGTCCTGACGCATGAGTCTCTCAGTTTAGATTTGTTCCAGTGAGAAATTTGGCAATATTTTGGCTCAGATGTCGAGCTGGTGAGTGTCTCTTCATTCTCAAACAACGTTGAGGTTCGCAGCTCAGATATATGTCGAGAACATTATCCTCATTCGCAGCCTTGTTTTCTGAAGTGTTTGTATGTACACGTGTAGTGCCACATAGGCATATGCCGCCAGTGTCCTGACGCATGAGTCTCTCAGTTTAGGTTTGTTCCAGTGAGAAATTTGGCAATATTTTGGCTCAGATGTCGAGCTGATGAGTGTCTCTTCATTCTCGAACAACGTTGAGGTTCGCAGCTCAGATACATGTCGAGAACATTATCATGTCACCAGTGTCCAGAAGCATGAGTCTCACAGTTTGGTTTTTTTGCCAGTGAGAAATTTGGCAATATTTTGGCTCGGATGTCGAGCTTGTGAGTGTCTCTTCATTCTCGAACAACGTTGAGGCTCGCAGCTCAGATATATGTCGAGAAAAATATCCTCATTCGCAGTCATGTTTTCTGATGTGTTTGTATGTACACGTGTAGTGCCACATAGGCATATGCCGCCAGTGTCCTGACGCATGTGTCTTAAAGTTTTGGTTTCTTCCGGTGAGAATTTTGGCGATATGTTAGCTCAGATGTGGAGGTGGTGAATGTCTCTTCATTCTCCAACAACGTTGAGGTTCGCAGCTCAGATATATGTCGAGAAAAATATCCTCATTCGCAGGCATGTTTTCTGATGTGTTTGTATGTACACGTGTATTGCCACATAGGCATATGCCGCCAGTGTCCTGACGCATGAGTCTCTCAGTTTAGATTTGTTCCAGTGAGAAATTTGGCAATATTTTGGCTCAGATGTCGAGCTGGTGAGTGTCTCTTCATTCTCAAACAACGTTGAGGTTCTCAGCTCAGATATATGTCGAGAACATTATCCTCATTCGCAGCCTTGTTTTCTGAAGTGTTTGTATGTACACGTGTAGTGCCACATAGGCATATGCCGCCAGTGTCCTGACGCATGAGTCTCTCAGTTTAGGTTTGTTCCAGTGAGAAATTTGGCAATATTTTGGCTCAGATGTCGAGCTGATGAGTGTCTCTTCATTCTCGAACAACGTTGAGGTTCGCAGCTCAGATACATGTCGAGAACATTATCATGTCACCAGTGTCCAGAAGCATGAGTCTCACAGTTTGGTTTTTTTGCCAGTGAGAAATTTGGCAATATTTTGGCTCGGATGTCGAGCTTGTGAGTGTCTCTTCATTCTCGAACAACGTTGAGGCTCGCAGCTCAGATATATGTCGAGAAAAATATCCTCATTCGCAGTCATGTTTTCTGATGTGTTTGTATGTACACGTGTAGTGCCACATAGGCATATGCCGCCAGTGTCCTGACGCATGAGTCTCTCAGTTTAGGTTTGTTCCAGTGAGAAATTTGGTAATATTTTGGCTCAGATGTCGAGTTGGTGAGTGTCTCTTCATTCTCGAACAACGTTGAGGTTCGCAGCTCAGATATATGTCGAGAACATTATCCTCATTCGCAGCCATGTTTTCTGATGTGTATGTATGTACACGTGTATTGCCACATAGGCCTATGCCGCCAGTGTCCTGACGCATGAGTCTCTCAGTTTAGGTTTGTTCCAGCGAGAAATTTGGCAATATTTTGGCTCAGATGTCGAGCTGGTGAGTGTCTCTTCATTCTCGAACAACGTTGAGGTTCGCAGCTCAGATATATGTCGAGAACATTATCCTCTTTCGCAGCCATGTTTTCTGATGTGTATGTATGCGTCTGTTTATGGTGTAAATGGAGGACACATACCTGGCGACACGAAGGTGAATTGGGGTTAGGGTTAGAATCGAGGACGACCTCGATTGAGATTCGTGTACAAAACCAATGAGAGCCGTCGAAAAACGTTAGAGTACAAACAAAGGAAATTTTCGAGAGGAACAAAGGAAACTCCTCGATTTACACCATAAACAAACGTGCATGTACACGTGTATTGCCACATAGGCCTATGCCGCCAGTATCCTGACGCATGAGTCTCTCAGTTTGGGTTTTTTCCAGTGAGAAATTTGGCATTATTTTGGCTCGGATGTCGAGCTGGTGAGTGTCTCTTCAATCTCGAACAACGTTGAGGCTCGCAGCTCAGATATATGTCGTGAAAAATATCCTCATTCGCAGCCATGTTTTCTGATGTGTTTGTATGTACACGTGTAGTGCCACATAGGCATATGCCGCCAGTGTCCTGACGCATGAGTCTCTAAGTTTAGGTTTGTTCCAGTGAGAAATTTGGCAATATTTTGGCTCAGATGTCGAGCTGGTGAGTGTCTCTTCATTCTCGAACAACGTTGAGGTTCGCAGCTCAGATATAAGTTCATAAAATTATCCTCATTCGCAGCCATGTTTTTTTATGTTTATGCGTGTACACGTGTATTGCCGCATAGGCCTATGCCGCCAGTGTCCTGACGCATGTGTTTCAAAGTTTTGGTCTCTTCCGGTGAGAATTTTGGCGATATGTTAGCTCAGATGTGGAGGTGGTGAATGTCTCTTCATTCTCCAACAACGTTGAGGTTCGCAGCTCAGATATATGTCGTGAAAAATATGCTCATTCGCAGCCATGTTTTCTGATGTGTTTGTATGTACACGTGTATTGCCACATATGCATATGCCGCCAGTGTCCTGACGCATGAGTCTCTCAGTTTAGGTTTGTTCCAGTGAGAAATTTGGTAATATTTTGGCTCGGATGTCGATCTGGTGAGTGTCTTTATAATCTCGAACAACGTTGAGGCTCGCAGCTCAGATATATGTCGAGAAAAATATCCTCATTCGCAGCCTTGTTTTCTGAAGTGTTTGTATGTACACGTGTAGTGCCACATAGGCATATGCCGCCAGTGTCCTGACGCATGAGTCTCTCAGTTTAGGTTTGTTCCAGTGAAAAATTTGGCAATATTTTGGCTCAGATGTCGAGCTGATGAGTGTCTCTTCATTCTCGAACAACGTTGAGGTTCGCAGCTCAGATACATGTCGAGAACATTATCATGTCACCAGTGTCCAGAAGCATGAGTCTCACAGTTTGGTTTTTTTGCCAGTGAGAAATTTGGCAATATTTTGGCTCGGATGTCGAGCTTGTGAGTGTCTCTTCATTCTCGAACAACGTTGAGGCTCGCAGCTCAGATATATGTCGAGAAAAATATCTTTATTCGCAGCCATGTTTTCTGATGTGTATGTATGTACACGTGTATTGCCACATAGGCATATGCCGCCAGTGTCCTGACGCATGAGTCTCTCAGTTTAGGTTTGTTCCAGTGAGAAATTTGGTAATATTTTGGCTCAGATGTCGAGTTGGTGAGTGTCTCTTTATTCTCGAACAACGTTGAGGTTCGCAGCTCAGATATATGTCGAGAACATTATCCTTATTCGCAGCCATGTTTTCTGATGTGTATGTATGTACACGTGTATTGCCACATATGCCTATGCCGCCAGTGTCCTGACGCATGAGTCTCTCAGTTTAGGTTTGTTCCAGCGAGAAATTTGGCAATATTTTGGCTCAGATGTCGAGCTGGTGAGTGTCTCTATAATCTCGAACAACGTTGAGGCTCGCAGCTCAGATATATGTAAAGAAAAATATCCTCATTCGCAGCCATGTTTTCTGATGTGTTTGTATGTACACGTGTAGTGCCACATAGGCATAAGCCGCCAGTGTCCTGACGCATGAGTCTCTAAGTTTAGGTTTGTTCCAGTGAGAAATTTGGCAATATTTTGGCTCGGATGTCGAGCTGGTGAGTGTCTCTTTATTCTCGAACAACGTTGAGGTTCGCAGCTCAGATATATGTCGAGAAAAATATCCTCATTCGCAGCCATGTTTTCTTATGTTTATGAGTGTACACGTGTATTGCCGCATAGGCCTATGCCGCCAGTGTCCTGACGCATGTGTTTCAAAGTTTTGGTCTCTTCCGGTGAGAATTTTGGCGATATGTTAGCTCAGATGTGGAGGTGGTGAATGTCTCTTCATTCTCCAATAACGTTGAGGTTCGCAGCTCAGATATATGTCGTGAAAAATATGCTCATTCGCAGCCATGTTTTCTGATGTGTTTGTATGTACACGTGTATTGCCACATATGCATATGCCGCCAGTGTCCTGACGCATGAGTCTCTCAGTTTAGGTTTGTTCCAGTGAGAAATTTGGTAATATTTTGGCTCAGATGTTGAGCTGGTGAGTGTCTCCTCATTCTCGAACAACTCTGAGGTTCGCAGCTCAGATTTATGTCGAAAAAAATATCCTCATTCGCAGGCATGTTTTCTAATGTGTTTTTATGTACACGTGTATTGCCACATAGGCATATGCCGCCAGTGTCCTGACGCATGAGTCTCTCAGTTTAGGTTTGTTCCAGTGAGAAATTTGGCAATATTTTGGCTCGGATGTCGAGCCGGTGAGTGTCTCTTCATTCTCGAACAACGTTGAGGCTCGCAGCTCAGATATATGTCGAAAAAAAATATCCTCATTCGCAGCCATGTTTTCTTATGTTTATGAGTGTACACGTGTATTGCCGCATAGGCCTATGCCGCCAGTGTCCTGACGCATGTGTTTCAAAGTTTTGGTCTCTTCCGGTGAGAATTTTGGCGATATGTTAGCTCAGATGTGGAGGTGGTGAATGTCTCTTCATTCTCCAACAACGTTGAGGTTCGCAGCTCAGATATATGTCGTGAAAAATATGGTCATTCGCAGCCATGTTTTCTGATGTGTTTGTATGTACACGTGTATTGCCACATATGCATATGCCGCCAGTGTCCTGACGCATGAGTCTCTCAGTTTAGGTTTGTTCCAGTGAGAAATTTGGTAATATTTTGGCTCAGATGTTGAGCTGGTGAGTGTCTCCTCATTCTCGAACAACTCTGATGTTCGCAGCTCAGATTTATGTCGAGAACATTATCCTCATTCGCAGCCATGTTTTCTGATGTGTATGTATGTACACGTGTATTGCCACATATGCCTATGCCGCCAGTATCCTGACGCATGAGTCTCTCAGTTTGGGTTTTTTCCAGTGAGAAATTTGGCAATATTTTGGCTCGGATGTCGATCTGGTGAGTGTCTTTATAATCTCGAACAACGTTGAGGCTCGCAGCTCAGATATATGTCGAGAAAAATATCCTCATTCGCAGCCTTGTTTTCTGAAGTGTTTGTATGTACACGTGTAGTGCCACATAGGCATATGCCGCCAGTGTCCTGACGCATGAGTCTCTCAGTTTAGGTTTGTTCCAGTGAGAAATTTGGCAATATTTTGGCTCAGATGTCGAGCTGATGAGTGTCTCTTCATTCTCGAACAACGTTGAGGTTCGCAGCTCAGATACATGTCGAGAACATTATCATGTCACCAGTGTCCAGAAGCATGAGTCTCACAGTTTGGTTTTTTTGCCAGTGAGAAATTTGGCAATATTTTGGCTCGGATGTCGAGCTTGTGAGTGTCTCTTCATTCTCGAACAACGTTGAGGCTCGCAGCTCAGATATATGTCGAGAAAAATATCCTCATTCGCAGTCATGTTTTCTGATGTGTTTGTATGTACACGTGTAGTGCCACATAGGCATATGCCGCCAGTGTCCTGACGCACGAGTCTCTCAGTTAAGGTTTGTTCCAGTGAGAAATTTGGTAATATTTTGGCTCAGATGTCGAGTTGGTGAGTGTCTCTTCATTCTCGAACAACGTTGAGGTTCGCAGCTCAGATATATGTCGAGAACATTATCCTCATTCGCAGCCATGTTTTCTGATGTGTATGTATGTACACGTGTATTGCCACATAGGCCTATGCCGCCAGTGTCCTGACGCATGAGTCTCTCAGTTTAGGTTTGTTCCAGCGAGAAATTTGGCAATATTTTGGCTCAGATGTCGAGCTGGTGAGTGTCTCTTCATTCTCGAACAACGTTGAGGTTCGCAGCTCAGATATATGTCGAGAACATTATCCTCTTTCGCAGCCATGTTTTCTGATGTGTATGTATGCGTCTGTTTATGGTGTAAATGGAGGACACATACCTGGCGACACGAAGGTGAATTGGGGTTAGGGTTAGAATAGAGGACGACCTCGATTGAGATTCGTGTACAAAACCAATGAGAGCCGTCGAAAAACGTTAGAGTACAAACAAAGGAAATTTTCGAGAGGAACAAAGGAAACTCCTCGATTTACACCATAAACAAACGTGCATGTACACGTGTATTGCCACATAGGCCTATGCCGCCAGTATCCTGACGCATGAGTCTCTCAGTTTGGGTTTTTTCCAGTGAGAAATTTGGCATTATTTTGGCTCGGATGTCGAGCTGGTGAGTGTCTCTTCATTCTCGAACAACGTTGAGGCTCGCAGCTCAGATATATGTCGAGAAAAATATCCTCATTCGCAGCCATGTTTTCTGATGTGTTTGTATGTACACGTGTAGTGCCACATAGGCATATGCCGCCAGTGTCCTGACGCATGAGTCTCTAAGTTTAGGTTTGTTCCAGTGAGAAATTTGGCAATATTTTGGCTCAGATGTCGAGCTGGTGAGTGTCTCTTCATTCTCGAACAACGTTGAGGTTCGCAGCTCAGATATAAGTTCATAAAATTATCCTCATTCGCAGCCATGTTTTTTTATGTTTATGCGTGTACACGTGTATTGCCGCATAGGCCTATGCCGCCAGTGTCCTGACGCATGTGTTTCAAAGTTTTGGTCTCTTCCGGTGAGAATTTTGGCGATATGTTAGCTCAGATGTGGAGGTGGTGAATGTCTCTTCATTCTCCAACAACGTTGAGGTTCGCAGCTCAGATATATGTCGTGAAAAATATGCTCATTCGCAGCCATGTTTTCTGATGTGTTTGTATGTACACGTGTATTGCCACATATGCATATGCCGCCAGTGTCCTGACGCATGAGTCTCTCAGTTTAGGTTTGTTCCAGTGAGAAATTTGGTAATATTTTGGCTCAGATGTTGAGCTGGTGAGTGTCTCCTCATTCTCGAACACCTCTGAGGTTCGCAGCTCAGATTTATGTCGAGAACATTATCCTCATTCGCAGCCATGTTTTCTGATGTGTATGTATGTACACGTGTATTGCCACATATGCCTATGCCGCCAGTATCCTGACGCATGAGTCTCTCAGTTTGGGTTTTTTCCAGTGAGAAATTTGGCAATATTTTGGCTCGGATGTCGATCTGGTGAGTGTCTTTATAATCTCGAACAACGTTGAGGCTCGCAGCTCAGATATATGTCGAGAAAAATATCCTCAATCGCAGCCTTGTTTTCTGAAGTGTTTGTATGTACACGTGTAGTGCCACATAGGCATATGCCGCCAGTGTCCTGACGCATGAGTCTCTCAGTTTAGGTTTGTTCCAGTGAAAAATTTGGCAATATTTTGGCTCAGATGTCGAGCTGATGAGTGTCTCTTCATTCTCGAACAACGTTGAGGTTCGCAGCTCAGATACATGTCGAGAACATTATCATGTCACCAGTGTCCAGAAGCATGAGTCTCACAGTTTGGTTTTTTTGCCAGTGAGAAATTTGGCAATATTTTGGCTCGGATGTCGAGCTTGTGAGTGTCTCTTCATTCTCGAACAACGTTGAGGCTCGCAGCTCAGATATATGTCGAGAAAAATATCTTTATTCGCAGCCATGTTTTCTGATGTGTATGTATGTACACGTGTATTGCCACATAGGCATATGCCGCCAGTGTCCTGACGCATGAGTCTCTCAGTTTAGGTTTGTTCCAGTGAGAAATTTGGTAATATTTTGGCTCAGATGTCGAGTTGGTGAGTGTCTCTTTATTCTCGAACAACGTTGAGGTTCGCAGCTCAGATATATGTCGAGAACATTATCCTTATTCGCAGCCATGTTTTCTGATGTGTATGTATGTACACGTGTATTGCCACATAGGCCTATGCCGCCAGTGTCCTGACGCATGAGTCTCTCAGTTTAGGTTTGTTCCAGCGAGAAATTTGGCAATATTTTGGCTCAGATGTCGAGCTGGTGAGTGTCTCTATAATCTCGAACAACGTTGAGGCTCGCAGCTCAGATATATGTCAAGAAAAATATCCTCATTCGCAGCCATGTTTTCTGATGTGTTTGTATGTACACGTGTAGTGCCACATAGGCATATGCCGCCAGTGTCCTGACGCATGAGTCTCTAAGTTTAGGTTTGTTCCAGTGAGAAATTTGGCAATATTTTGGCTCGGATGTCGAGCTGGTGAGTGTCTCTTTATTCTCGAACAACGTTGAGGTTCGCAGCTCAGATATATGTCGAGAAAAATATCCTCATTCGCAGCCATGTTTTCTTATGTTTATGAGTGTACACGTGTATTGCCGCATAGGCCTATGCCGCCAGTGTCCTGACGCATGTGTTTCAAAGTTTTGGTCTATTCCGGTGAGAATTTTGGCGATATGTTAGCTCAGATGTGGAGGTGGTGAATGTCTCTTCATTCTCCAATAACGTTGAGGTTCGCAGCTCAGATATATGTCGTGAAAAATATGCTCATTCGCAGCCATGTTTTCTGATGTGTTTGTATGTACACGTGTATTGCCACATATGCATATGCCGCCAGTGTCCTGACGCATGAGTCTCTCAGTTTAGGTTTGTTCCAGTGAGAAATTTGGTAATATTTTGGCTCAGATGTTGAGCTGGTGAGTGTCTCCTCATTCTCGAACAACTCTGAGGTTCGCAGCTCAGATTTATGTCGAGAAAAATATCCTCATTCGCAGGCATGTTTTCTAATGTGTTTTTATGTACACGTGTATTGCCACATAGGCATATGCCGCCAGTGTCCTGACGCATGAGTCTCTCAGTTTAGGTTTGTTCCAGTGAGAAATTTGGCAATATTTTGGCTCGGATGTCGAGCCGGTGAGTGTCTCTTCATTCTCGAACAACGTTGAGGCTCGCAGCTCAGATATATGTCGAAAAAAAATATCCTCATTCGCAGCCATGTTTTCTTATGTTTATGAGTGTACACGTGTATTGCCGCATAGGCCTATGCCGCCAGTGTCCTGACGCATGTGTTTCAAAGTTTTGGTCTCTTCCGGTGAGAATTTTGGCGATATGTTAGCTCAGATGTGGAGGTGGTGAATGTCTCTTCATTCTCCAACAACGTTGAGGTTCGCAGCTCAGATATATGTCGTGAAAAATATGGTCATTCGCAGCCATGTTTTCTGATGTGTTTGTATGTACACGTGTATTGCCACATATGCATATGCCGCCAGTGTCCTGACGCATGAGTCTCTCAGTTTAGGTTTGTTCCAGTGAGAAATTTGGTAATATTTTGGCTCAGATGTTGAGCTGGTGAGTGTCTCCTCATTCTCGAACAACTCTGAGGTTCGCAGCTCAGATTTATGTCGAGAACATTATCCTCATTCGCAGCCATGTTTTCTGATGTGTATGTATGTACACGTGTATTGCCACATATGCCTATGCCGCCAGTATCCTGACGCATGAGTCTCTCAGTTTGGGTTTTTTCCAGTGAGAAATTTGGCAATATTTTGGCTCGGATGTCGATCTGGTGAGTGTCTTTATAATCTCGAACAACGTTGAGGCTCGCAGCTCAGATATATGTCGAGAAAAATATCCTCATTCGCAGCCTTGTTTTCTGAAGTGTTTGTATGTACACGTGTAGTGCCACATAGGCATATGCCGCCAGTGTCCTGACGCATGAGTCTCTCAGTTTAGGTTTGTTCCAGTGAGAAATTTGGCAATATTTTGGCTCAGATGTCGAGCTGATGAGTGTCTCTTCATTCTCGAACAACGTTGAGGTTCGCAGCTCAGATACATGTCGAGAACATTATCATGTCACCAGTGTCCAGAAGCATGAGTCTCACAGTTTGGTTTTTTTGCCAGTGAGAAATTTGGCAATATTTTGGCTCGGATGTCGAGCTTGTGAGTGTCTCTTCATTCTCGAACAACGTTGAGGCTCGCAGCTCAGATATATGTCGAGAAAAATATCTTTATTCGCAGCCATGTTTTCTGATGTGTATGTATGTACACGTGTATTGCCACATAGGCATATGCCGCCAGTGTCCTGACGCATGAGTCTCTCAGTTTAGGTTTGTTCCAGTGAGAAATTTGGTAATATTTTGGCTCAGATGTCGAGTTGGTGAGTGTCTCTTTATTCTCGAACAACGTTGAGGTTCGCAGCTCAGATATATGTCGAGAACATTATCCTTATTCGCAGCCATGTTTTCTGATGTGTATGTATGTACACGTGTATTGCCACATAGGCCTATGCCGCCAGTGTCCTGACGCATGAGTCTCTCAGTTTAGGTTTGTTCCAGCGAGAAATTTGGCAATATTTTGGCTCAGATGTCGAGCTGGTGAGTGTCTCTATAATCTCGAACAACGTTGAGGCTCGCAGCTCAGATATATGTCAAGAAAAATATCCTCATTCGCAGCCATGTTTTCTGATGTGTTTGTATGTACACGTGTAGTGCCAAATAGGCATATGCCGCCAGTGTCCTGACGCATGAGTCTCTAAGTTTAGGTTTGTTCCAGTGAGAAATTTGGCAATATTTTGGCTCGGATGTCGAGCTGGTGAGTGTCTCTTTATTCTCGAACAACGTTGAGGTTCGCAGCTCAGATATATGTCGAGAAAAATATCCTCATTCGCAGCCATGTTTTCTTATGTTTATGAGTGTACACGTGTATTGCCGCATAGGCCTATGCCGCCAGTGTCCTGACGCATGTGTTTCAAAGTTTTGGTCTCTTCCGGTGAGAATTTTGGCGATATGTTAGCTCAGATGTCGAGCTGGTGAGTGTCTCTATAATCTCGAACAACGTTGAGGTTCGCAGCTCAGATATATGTCGAGAACATTATCCTCATTCGCAGCCATGTTTTCTGATGTGTATGTATGTACACGTGTATTGCCACATAGGCCTATGCCGCCAGTATCCTGACGCATGAGTCTCTCAGTTTGGATTTTTTCCAGTGAGAAATTTGGCAATATTTTGGCTCGGATGTCGAGCTGGTGAGTGTCTCTATAATCTCGAACAACGTTGAGGCTCGCAGCTCAGATATATGTCGAGAAAAATATCCTCATTCGCAGCCATGTTTTCTGATGTGTTTGTATGTACACGTGTAGTGCCACATAGGCATATGCCGCCAGTGTCCTGACGCATAAGTCTCTAAGTTTAGGTTTGTTCGAGTGAGAACTTTGGCAATATTTTGGCTCGGATGTCGAGCTGGTGAGTGTCTCTTCATTCTCGAACAACGTTGGGGTTCGCAGCTCAGATATAAGTTCATAAAATTATCCTCATTCACAGCCATGTTTTCTTATGTTTATGCGTGTACACGTGTATTGCCGCATAGGCCTATGCCGCCAGTGTCCTGACGCATGTGTCTCAAAGTTTTGGTCTCTTCCGGTGAGAATTTTGGCGATATGTTAGCTCAGATGTGGAGGTGGTGAATGTCTCTTCATTCTCCAACAACGTTGAGGTTTGCAGCTCAGATATATGTCGAGAAAAATATCCTCATTCGCAGGCATGTTTTCTGATGTGTTTGTATGTACACGTGTATTGCCACATAGGCATATGCCGCCAGTGTCCTGACCCATGAGTCTCTCAGTTTAGGTTTGTTCCAGTGAGAAATTTGGCAATATTTTGGCTCAGATGTCGAGCTGGTGAGTGTCTCCTCATTCTCGAACAACGTTGAGGTTCGCAGCTCAGATATATGTCGAGAACATTATCCTCATTCGCAGCCATGTTTTCTGATGTGTTTGTATGTACACGTGTATTGCCACATAGGCATATGCCGCCAGTGTCGTGACGCATGAGTCTCTCAGTTTAGGTTTGTTCCAGTGAGAAATTTGGCAATATTTTGGCTCAAATGTCGAGCTGGTGAGTGTCTGTTCATTCTCGAACAACGTTGAGGTTCACAGCTCAGATATAAGTTCATAAAATTATCCTCATTCGCAGCCATGTTTTCTTATGTTTATGCGTGTACACGTGTATTGCCGCATAGGCCTATGCCGCCAGTGTCCCGACGCATGTGTCTCAAAGTTTTGGTCTCTTCCGGTGAGAATTTTGGCGATATTTTGGCTCAGATGTCGAGCTGGTGAGTGTCTCTTCATTCTCGAACAACGTTGAGGTTCGCAGCTCAGATATAAGTTCATAAAAGTATCCTCATTCACAGCCATGTTTTCTTATGTTTATGCGTGTACACGTGTATTGCCGCATAGGCCTATGCCGCCAGTGTCCCGACGCATGTGTCTCAAAGTTTTGGTCTTTTCCGGTGAGAATTTTGGCGATATTTTGGCTCAGATGTCGAGCTGGTGAGTGTCTCTTCATTCTCGAACAACGTTGAGGTTCGCAGCTCAGATATAAGTTCATAAAATTATCCTCATTCACAGCCATGTTTTCTTATGTTTATGCGTGTACACGTGTATTGCCGCATAGGCCTATGCCGCCAGTGTCCTGACGCATGTGTCTCAACGTTTTGGTCTCTTCCGGTGAGAATTTTGGCGATATGTTAGCTCAGATATGGAGGTGGTGAATGTCTCTTCATTCTCCAACAACGTTGAGGTTCGCAGCTCAGATATATGTCGAGACAAATATCCTCATTCGCAGGCATGTTTTCTGATGTGTTTGTATGTACACGTGTATTGCCACATAGGCATATGCCGCCAGTGTCCTGACGCATGAGTCTCTCAGTTTAGGTTTGTTCCAGTGAGAAATTTGGCAATATTTTGGCTCAGATGTCGAGCTGGTGAGTGTCTCCTCATTCTCGAACAACGTTGAGGTTCGCAGCTCAGATATATGTCGAGAACATTATCCTCATTCGCAGCCATGTTTTCTGATGTGTTTGTATGTACACGTGTATTGCCACATAGGCATATGCCGCCAGTGTCCTGACGCATGAGTCTCTCAGTTTAGGTTTGTTCCAGTGATAAATTTGGCAATATTTTGGCTCAGATGTCGAGCTGATGAGTGTCTCTTCATTCTCGAACAACGTTGAGGTTCGCAGCTCAGATACATGTCGAGAACATTATCATGTCACCAGTGTCCAGAAGCATGAGTCTCACAGTTTGGTTTTTTTTTCCAGTGAGAAATTTGGCAATATTTTGGCTAAGATGTCGAGCTGGTGAGTGTCTCTTCATTCTCGAACAACGTTGAGGTTCGCAGCTCAGATATATGTCGAGAACATTATCCTCATTCGCAGCCATGTTTTCTGATGCGTATGTATGTACACGTGTATTGCCACATAGGCATATGCCGCCAGTGTCCTGACGCATGAGTCTCTCAGTTTAGGTTTGTTCCAGTGAGACATTTTGCAATATTTTGGCTCAAATGTCGAGCTGGTGAGTGTCTCTTCATTCTCGAACAACGTTGAGATTCGCAGCTCAGATATATGTCGAGAACATTATCCTCATTCGCAGACATGTTTTCTGATGTGTATGTTTGTACACGTGTATTGCCACATAGGCCTATACCGCCAGTATCCTGACGCATGAGTCTATCAGTTTGGTGGGTTTTTTTCAGTGAGAAATTTGGCAATATTTTGGCTCGGATGTCGAGCTTGTGAGTGTCTCTTCATTCTCGAACAACGTTGAGGCTCGCAGCTCAGATAAAAGTCGAGAAAAATATCCTCATTCGCAGCCATGTTTTCTGATGTGTTTGCATGTACACGTGTAGTGCCACATAGGCATATGCCGCCAGTGTCCTGACGCATGAGTCTCTCAGTTTAGGTTTGTTCCAGTGTGAAATTTGGCAATATTTTGGCTCAGATGTCGACCTTGTTAGTGTCTCTTCATTCTCGAACAACGTTGAGGTTCGCAGCTCAGATATATGTCGAGAACATTATCCTCATTCGCAGCCATTTTTTCTGATGTGTTTGTATGTACACGTGTAGTGCCACATAGGCATATGCCGCCAGTGTCCTGACGCATGAGTCTCTCAGTTTAGGTTTGTTCCAGTGAGAAACTTGGCAATATTTTGGCTCAGATGTCGAGCTGATGATTGTCTCTTCATTCTAGAACAACGTTGAGGTTCGCAGCTCAGATACATGTCGAGAACATTATCATGTCACCAGTGAACAGAAGCATGAGTCTCACAGTTTGGTTTTTTTTTTCAGTGAGAAATTTGGCAATATTTTGGCTCGGATGTCGAGCTTGTGAGTGTCTCTTCATTCTCGAACAACGCTGAGGCTCGCAGCTCAGATATATGTCAAGAAAAATATCCTCATTCGCAGCCATGTTTTCTGATGTGTTTGCATGTACACGTGTAGTGCCACATAGGCATATGGCGCCAGTGTCCTGACGCATGAGTCTCTCAGTTTAGGTTTGTTCCAGTGAGAAATTTGGCAATATTTTGGCTCAGATGTCGAGCTGGTTAGTGTCTCTTCATTCTCGAACAACGTTGAGGTTCGCAGCTCAGATATAAGTTCATAACATTATCCTCATTCGCAGCTATGTTTTCTTATGTTTATGCGTGTACACGTGTATTGCCGCATAGGCCTATGCCGCCATTGTCCTGACGCATGTGTCTCAAAGTTTTGGTCTCTTCCGGTGAGAATTTTGGCGATATGTTAGCTCAGATGTGGAGGTGGTGAATGTTTCTTCATTCTGCAACAACGTTGAGGTTCGCAGCTCAGATTTATGTCGAGAAAAATATCCTCATTCGCAGGCATGTTTTCTGATGTGTTTGTATGTACACGTGTATTGCCACATAGGCATATGCCGCCAGTGTCCTGACGCATGAGTCTCTCAGTTTAGGTTTGTTCCAGTGAGAAACTTGGCAATATTTTGGCTCAGATGTCGAGCTGATGAGTGTCTCTTCATTCTAGAAAACGTTGAGGTTCGCAGCTCAGATACCTGTCGAGAACATTATCATGTCACCAGTGAACAGAAGCATGAGTCTCACAGTTTGGTTTTTTTTTTCAGTGAGAAATTTGGCAATATTTTGGCTCGGATGTCGAGCTTGTGAGTGTCTCTTCATTCTCGAACAACGTTGAGGCTCGCAGCTCAGATATATGTCAAGAAAAATATCCTCATTCGCAGCCATGTTTTCTGATGTGTTTGCATGTACACGTGTAGTGCCACATAGGCATATGGCGCCAGTGTCCTGACGCATGAGTCTCTCAGTTTAGGTTTGTTCCAGTGAGAAATTTGGCAATATTTTGGCTCAGATGTCGAGCTGGTTAGTGTCTCTTCATTCTCGAACAACGTTGAGGTTCGCAGCTCAGATATAAGTTCATAAAATTATCCTCATTCGCAGCCATGTTTTTTATGTTTATGCGTGTACACGTGTATTGCCGCATAGGCCTATGCCGCCAGTGTCCTGACGCATGTGTCTCAACGTTTGGGTCTCTTCCGGTGAGAATGTTGGCGATATGTTAGCTCACATGTGGAGGTGGTAAATGTCTCTTCATTCTCGAACAACGTTGAGGCTCGCAGCTCAGATATATGTCGAGAAAAATATCCACATTCGCAGCCATGTTTTCTGATGTGTTTGCATGTACACGTGTAGTGCCACATAGGCATATGCCGCCAGTGTCCTGACGCATGAGTCTCTCAGTTTAGGTTTGTTCCAGTGAGAAATTTGGCAATATTTTGGCTCGGATGTCGAGCCGGTGAGTGTCTCTTCATTCTCGAACAACGTTGAGGCTCGCAGCTCAGATATATGTCGAGAAAAATATCCTCATTCGCAGCCATGTTTTCTTATGTTTATGAGTGTACACGTGTATTGCCGCATAGGCCTATGCCGCCAGTGTCCTGACGCATGTGTTTCAAAGTTTTGGTCTCTTCCGGTGGGAATTTTGGCGATATGTTAGCTCAGATGTGGAGGTGGTGAATGTCTCTTCATTCTCCAACAACGTTGAGGTTCGCAGCTCAGATATATGTCGTGAAAAATATGCTCATTCGCAGCCATGTTTTCTGATGTGTTTGTATGTACACGTGTATTGCCACATATGCATATGCCGCCAGTGTCCTGACGCATGAGTCTCTTAGTTTAGGTTTGTTCCAGTGAGAAATTTGGTAATATTTTGGCTCAGATGTTGAGCTGGTGAGTGTCTCCTCATTCTCGAACAACTCTGAGGTTCGCAGCTCAGATATATGTCGAGAAAAATATCCTCATTCGCAGCCATGTTTTCTGATGTGTTTGTATGTACACGTGTAGTGCCACATAGGCATATGCCGCCAGTGTCCTGACGCATGAGTCTCTCAGTTTAGGTTTGTTCGAGTGAGAAATTTGGCAATATTTTGGCTCAGATGTCGAGCTGGTGAGTGTGTCTTCATTCTCGAACAACGTTGAGGTTCGCAGCTCAGATACAAGTCGAGAACATTATCATGTCACCAGTGTCGAGAAGCATGAGTCTCACAGTTTGGTTTTTTTTCCAGTGAGAAATTTGGCAATATTTTGGCTCGGATGTCGAGCTTGTGAGTGTCTCTTCATTCTCGAACAACGTTGAGGCTCGCAGCTCAGATATATGTCGAGAAAAATATCCTCATTCGCAGCCATGTTTTCTGATGTGTTTGCATGTACACGTGTAGTGCCACATAGGCATATGCCGCCAGTGTCCTGACGCATGAGTCTCTCAGTTTAGGTTTGTTCTAGTGAGAAATTTGGCAATATTTTGGCTCGGATGTCGAGCTGGTGAGTGTCTCTTCATTCTCGAACAACGTTGAGGTTCGTAGCTCAGATATAAGTTCATAAAAGTATCCTCATTCGCAGCCATGTTTTCTTATGTTTATGCGTGTACACGTGTATTGCCACATAGGCCTATGCCGCCAGTATCCTGACGCATGAGTCTCTCAGTTTCGGTTTTTTCCAGTGAGAAATTTGGCAATATTTTGGCTCGGATGTCGAGCTGGTGAGTGTCTCTATAATCTCGAACAACGTTGAGGCTCGCAGCTCAGATATATGTCGAGAAAAATATCCTCATTCGCAGACATGTTTTCTGATGTGTTTGTATGTACACGTGTAGTGCCACATAGGCATATGCCGCCAGTGTCCTGACGCATGAGTCTCTCAGTTTAGGTTTGTTCCAGTGAGAAATGTGGTAATATTTTGGCTCAGATGTCGAGTTGGTGAGTGTCTCTTCATTCTCGAACAACGTTGAGGTTCGCAGCTCAGATATATGTCGAGAACATTATACTTATTCGCAGCCATGTTTTCTGATGTGTATGTATGTACACGTGTATTGCCACATAGGCCTATGCCGCCAGTGTCCTGACGCATGAGTCTCTCAGTTTAGGTTTGTTCCAGCGAGAAATTTGGCAATATTTTGGCTCAGATGTCGAGCTGGTGAGTGTCTCTATAATCTCGAACAACGTTGAGGCTCGCAGCTCAGATATATGTCAAGAAAAATATCCTCATTCGCAGCCATGTTTTCTGATGTGTTTGTATGTACACGTGTAGTGCCACATAGGCATATGCCGCCAGTGTCCTGACGCATGAGTCTCTAAGTTTAGGTTTGTTCCAGTGAGAAATTTGGCAATATTTTGGCTCAGATGTCGAGCTGGTGAGTGTCTCTTTATTGTCGAACAACGTTGAGGTTCGCAGCTCAGATATAAGTTCATAAAATTATCCTCATTCGCAGCCATGTTTTGTTATGTTTATGCGTGTACACGTGTATTGCCGCATAGGCCTATGCCGCCAGTGTCCTGACGCATGTGTCTCAAAGTTTTGGTCTCTTCCGGTGAGAATGTTGGCGATATGTTAGCTCAGATGTCGAGCTGGTGAGTGTCTCTTCATTCTCGAACAACGTTGAGGCTCGCAGCTCAGATATATGTCGAGAAAAATATCCTCATTCGCAGCCATGTTTTCTGATGTGTTTGTATGTACACGTGTAGTGCCACATAGGCATATGCCGCCAGTGTCCTGACGCATGAGTCTCTAAGTTTAGGTTTGTTCCAGTGAGAAATTTGGCAATATTTTGGCTCAGATGTCGAGCTGGTGAGTGTCTCTTCATTCTCGAACAACGTTAAGGTTCGCAGCTCAGATATAAGTTCATAAAATTATCCTCATTCGCAGCCATGTTTTTTATGTTTATGCGTGTACACGTGTATTGCCGCATAGGCCTATGCCGCCAGTGTCCTGACGCATGTGTCTCAACGTTTGGGTCTCTTCCGGTGAGAATGTTGGCGATATGTTAGCTCACATGTGGAGGTGGTAAATGTCTCTTCATTCTCGAACAACGTTGAGGCTCGCAGCTCAGATATATGTCGAGAAAAATATCCACATTCGCAGCCATGTTTTCTGATGTGTTTGCATGTACACGTGTAGTGCCACATAGGCATATGCCGCCAGTGTCCTGACGCATGAGTCTCTCAGTTTAGGTTTGTTCCAGTGAGAAATTTGGCAATATTTTGGCTCAGATGTCGAGCTGGTGAGTGTGTCTTCATTCTCGAACAACGTTGAGGTTCGCAGCTCAGATACAAGTCGAGAACATTATCATGTCACCAGTGTCGAGAAGCATGAGTCTCACAGTTTGGTTTTTTTTCCAGTGAGAAATTTGGCAATATTTTGGCTCGGATGTCGAGCTTGTGAGTGTCTCTTCATTCTCGAACAACGTTGAGGTTCGCAGCTCAGATATATGTCGAGACAAATATCCTCATTCGCAGGCATGTTTTCTGATGTGTTTGTATGTACACGTGTATTGCCACATAGGCATATGCCGCCAGTGTCCTGACGCATGAGTCTCTCAGTTTAGGTTTGTTCCAGTGAGAAATTTGGCAATATTTTGGCTCAGATGTCGAGCTGGTTAGTGTCTCTTCATTCTCGAACAACGTTGAGGTTCGCAGCTCAGATATAAGTTCATAACATTATCCTCATTCGCAGCTATGTTTTCTTATGTTTATGCGTGTACACGTGTATTGCCGCATAGGCCTATGCCGCCATTGTCCTGACGCATGTGTCTCAAAGTTTTGGTCTCTTCCGGTGAGAATTTTGGCGATATGTTAGCTCAGATGTGGAGGTGGTGAATGTTTCTTCATTCTGCAACAACGTTGAGGTTCGCAGCTCAGATTTATGTCGAGAAAAATATCCTCATTCGCAGGCATGTTTTCTGATGTGTTTGTATGTACACGTGTATTGCCACATAGGCATATGCCGCCAGTGTCCTGACGCATGAGTCTCTCAGTTTAGGTTTGTTCCAGTGAGAAACTTGGCAATATTTTGGCTCAGATGTCGAGCTGATGAGTGTCTCTTCATTCTAGAAAACGTTGAGGTTCGCAGCTCAGATACATGTCGAGAACATTATCATGTCACCAGTGAACAGAAGCATGAGTCTCACAGTTTGGTTTTTTTTTTCAGTGAGAAATTTGGCAATATTTTGGCTCGGATGTCGAGCTTGTGAGTGTCTCTTCATTCTCGAACAACGTTGAGGCTCGCAGCTCAGATATATGTCAAGAAAAATATCCTCATTCGCAGCCATGTTTTCTGATGTGTTTGCATGTACACGTGTAGTGCCACATAGGCATATGGCGCCAGTGTCCTGACGCATGAGTCTCTCAGTTTAGGTTTGTTCCAGTGAGAAATTTGGCAATATTTTGGCTCAGATGTCGAGCTGGTTAGTGTCTCTTCATTCTCGAACAACGTTGAGGTTCGCAGCTCAGATATAAGTTCATAAAATTATCCTCATTCGCAGCCATGTTTTTTATGTTTATGCGTGTACACGTGTATTGCCGCATAGGCCTATGCCGCCAGTGTCCTGACGCATGTGTCTCAACGTTTGGGTCTCTTCCGGTGAGAATGTTGGCGATATGTTAGCTCACATGTGGAGGTGGTAAATGTCTCTTCATTCTCGAACAACGTTGAGGCTCGCAGCTCAGATATATGTCGAGAAAAATATCCACATTCGCAGCCATGTTTTCTGATGTGTTTGCATGTACACGTGTAGTGCCACATAGGCATATGCCGCCAGTGTCCTGACGCATGAGTCTCTCAGTTTAGGTTTGTTCCAGTGAGAAATTTGGCAATATTTTGGCTCGGATGTCGAGCCGGTGAGTGTCTCTTCATTCTCGAACAACGTTGAGGCTCGCAGCTCAGATATATGTCGAGAAAAATATCCTCATTCGCAGCCATGTTTTCTTATGTTTATGAGTGTACACGTGTATTGCCGCATAGGCCTATGCCGCCAGTGTCCTGACGCATGTGTTTCAAAGTTTTGGTCTCTTCCGGTGGGAATTTTGGCGATATGTTAGCTCAGATGTGGAGGTGGTGAATGTCTCTTCATTCTCCAACAACGTTGAGGTTCGCAGCTCAGATATATGTCGTGAAAAATATGCTCATTCGCAGCCATGTTTTCTGATGTGTTTGTATGTACACGTGTATTGCCACATATGCATATGCCGCCAGTGTCCTGACGCATGAGTCTCTTAGTTTAGGTTTGTTCCAGTGAGAAATTTGGTAATATTTTGGCTCAGATGTTGAGCTGGTGAGTGTCTCCTCATTCTCGAACAACTCTGAGGTTCGCAGCTCAGATATATGTCGAGAAAAATATCCTCATTCGCAGCCATGTTTTCTGATGTGTTTGTATGTACACGTGTAGTGCCACATAGGCATATGCCGCCAGTGTCCTGACGCATGAGTCTCTCAGTTTAGGTTTGTTCGAGTGAGAAATTTGGCAATATTTTGGCTCAGATGTCGAGCTGGTGAGTGTGTCTTCATTCTCGAACAACGTTGAGGTTCGCAGCTCAGATACAAGTCGAGAACATTATCATGTCACCAGTGTCGAGAAGCATGAGTCTCACAGTTTGGTTTTTTTTCCAGTGAGAAATTTGGCAATATTTTGGCTCGGATGTCGAGCTTGTGAGTGTCTCTTCATTCTCGAACAACGTTGAGGCTCGCAGCTCAGATATATGTCGAGAAAAATATCCTCATTCGCAGCCATGTTTTCTGATGTGTTTGCATGTACACGTGTAGTGCCACATAGGCATATGCCGCCAGTGTCCTGACGCATGAGTCTCTCAGTTTAGGTTTGTTCTAGTGAGAAATTTGGCAATATTTTGGCTCGGATGTCGAGCTGGTGAGTGTCTCTTCATTCTCGAACAACGTTGAGGTTCGTAGCTCAGATATAAGTTCATAAAAGTATCCTCATTCGCAGCCATGTTTTCTTATGTTTATGCGTGTACACGTGTATTGCCACATAGGCCTATGCCGCCAGTATCCTGACGCATGAGTCTCTCAGTTTCGGTTTTTTCCAGTGAGAAATTTGGCAATATTTTGGCTCGGATGTCGAGCTGGTGAGTGTCTCTATAATCTCGAACAACGTTGAGGCTCGCAGCTCAGATATATGTCGAGAAAAATATCCTCATTCGCAGACATGTTTTCTGATGTGTTTGTATGTACACGTGTAGTGCCACATAGGCATATGCCGCCAGTGTCCTGACGCATGAGTCTCTCAGTTTAGGTTTGTTCCAGTGAGAAATGTGGTAATATTTTGGCTCAGATGTCGAGTTGGTGAGTGTCTCTTCATTCTCGAACAACGTTGAGGTTCGCAGCTCAGATATATGTCGAGAACATTATACTTATTCGCAGCCATGTTTTCTGATGTGTATGTATGTACACGTGTATTGCCACATAGGCCTATGCCGCCAGTGTCCTGACGCATGAGTCTCTCAGTTTAGGTTTGTTCCAGCGAGAAATTTGGCAATATTTTGGCTCAGATGTCGAGCTGGTGAGTGTCTCTATAATCTCGAACAACGTTGAGGCTCGCAGCTCAGATATATGTCAAGAAAAATATCCTCATTCGCAGCCATGTTTTCTGATGTGTTTGTATGTACACGTGTAGTGCCACATAGGCATATGCCGCCAGTGTCCTGACGCATGAGTCTCTAAGTTTAGGTTTGTTCCAGTGAGAAATTTGGCAATATTTTGGCTCAGATGTCGAGCTGGTGAGTGTCTCTTTATTGTCGAACAACGTTGAGGTTCGCAGCTCAGATATAAGTTCATAAAATTATCCTCATTCGCAGCCATGTTTTGTTATGTTTATGCGTGTACACGTGTATTGCCGCATAGGCCTATGCCGCCAGTGTCCTGACGCATGTGTCTCAAAGTTTTGGTCTCTTCCGGTGAGAATGTTGGCGATATGTTAGCTCAGATGTCGAGCTGGTGAGTGTCTCTTCATTCTCGAACAACGTTGAGGCTCGCAGCTCAGATATATGTCGAGAAAAATATCCTCATTCGCAGCCATGTTTTCTGATGTGTTTGTATGTACACGTGTAGTGCCACATAGGCATATGCCGCCAGTGTCCTGACGCATGAGTCTCTCAGTTTAGGTTTGTTCGAGTGAGAAATTTGGCAATATTTTGGCTCAGATGTCGAGCTGGTGAGTGTGTCTTCATTCTCGAACAACGTTGAGGTTCGCAGCTCAGATACAAGTCGAGAACATTATCATGTCACCAGTGTCGAGAAGCATGAGTCTCACAGTTTGGTTTTTTTTCCAGTGAGAAATTTGGCAATATTTTGGCTCGGATGTCGAGCTTGTGAGTGTCTCTTCATTCTCGAACAACGTTGAGGCTCGCAGCTCAGATATATGTCGAGAAAAATATCCTCATTCGCAGCCATGTTTTCTGATGTGTTTGCATGTACACGTGTAGTGCCACATAGGCATATGCCGCCAGTGTCCTGACGCATGAGTCTCTCAGTTTAGGTTTGTTCTAGTGAGAAATTTGGCAATATTTTGGCTCGGATGTCGAGCTGGTGAGTGTCTCTTCATTCTCGAACAACGTTGAGGTTCGTAGCTCAGATATAAGTTCATAAAAGTATCCTCATTCGCAGCCATGTTTTCTTATGTTTATGCGTGTACACGTGTATTGCCACATAGGCCTATGCCGCCAGTATCCTGACGCATGAGTCTCTCAGTTTCGGTTTTTTCCAGTGAGAAATTTGGCAATATTTTGGCTCGGATGTCGAGCTGGTGAGTGTCTCTATAATCTCGAACAACGTTGAGGCTCGCAGCTCAGATATATGTCGAGAAAAATATCCTCATTCGCAGACATGTTTTCTGATGTGTTTGTATGTACACGTGTAGTGCCACATAGGCATATGCCGCCAGTGTCCTGACGCATGAGTCTCTCAGTTTAGGTTTGTTCCAGTGAGAAATGTGGTAATATTTTGGCTCAGATGTCGAGTTGGTGAGTGTCTCTTCATTCTCGAACAACGTTGAGGTTCGCAGCTCAGATATATGTCGAGAACATTATACTTATTCGCAGCCATGTTTTCTGATGTGTATGTATGTACACGTGTATTGCCACATAGGCCTATGCCGCCAGTGTCCTGACGCATGAGTCTCTCAGTTTAGGTTTGTTCCAGCGAGAAATTTGGCAATATTTTGGCTCAGATGTCGAGCTGGTGAGTGTCTCTATAATCTCGAACAACGTTGAGGCTCGCAGCTCAGATATATGTCAAGAAAAATATCCTCATTCGCAGCCATGTTTTCTGATGTGTTTGTATGTACACGTGTAGTGCCACATAGGCATATGCCGCCAGTGTCCTGACGCATGAGTCTCTAAGTTTAGGTTTGTTCCAGTGAGAAATTTGGCAATATTTTGGCTCAGATGTCGAGCTGGTGAGTGTCTCTTTATTGTCGAACAACGTTGAGGTTCGCAGCTCAGATATAAGTTCATAAAATTATCCTCATTCGCAGCCATGTTTTGTTATGTTTATGCGTGTACACGTGTATTGCCGCATAGGCCTATGCCGCCAGTGTCCTGACGCATGTGTCTCAAAGTTTTGGTCTCTTCCGGTGAGAATGTTGGCGATATGTTAGCTCAGATGTCGAGCTGGTGAGTGTCTCTTCATTCTCGAACAACGTTGAGGCTCGCAGCTCAGATATATGTCGAGAAAAATATCCTCATTCGCAGCCATGTTTTCTGATGTGTTTGTATGTACACGTGTAGTGCCACATAGGCATATGCCGCCAGTGTCCTGACGCATGAGTCTCTAAGTTTAGGTTTGTTCCAGTGAGAAATTTGGCAATATTGTGGCTCAGATGTCGAGCTGGTGAGTGTCTCTTCATTCTCGAACAACGTTAAGGTTCGCAGCTCAGATATAAGTTCATAAAATTATCCTCATTCGCAGCCATGTTTTTTATGTTTATGCGTGTACACGTGTATTGCCGCATAGGCCTATGCCGCCAGTGTCCTGACGCATGTGTCTCAACGTTTGGGTCTCTTCCGGTGAGAATGTTGGCGATATGTTAGCTCACATGTGGAGGTGGTAAATGTCTCTTCATTCTCGAACAACGTTGAGGCTCGCAGCTCAGATATATGTCGAGAAAAATATCCACATTCGCAGCCATGTTTTCTGATGTGTTTGCATGTACACGTGTAGTGCCACATAGGCATATGCCGCCAGTGTCCTGACGCATGAGTCTCTCAGTTTAGGTTTGTTCCAGTGAGAAATTTGGCAATATTTTGGCTCGGATGTCGAGCCGGTGAGTGTCTCTTCATTCTCGAACAACGTTGAGGCTCGCAGCTCAGATATATGTCGAGAAAAATATCCTCATTCGCAGCCATGTTTTCTTATGTTTATGAGTGTACACGTGTATTGCCGCATAGGCCTATGCCGCCAGTGTCCTGACGCATGTGTTTCAAAGTATTGGTCTCTTCCGGTGGGAATTTTGGCGATATGTTAGCTCAGATGTGGAGGTGGTGAATGTCTCTTCATTCTCCAACAACGTTGAGGTTCGCAGCTCAGATATATGTCGTGAAAAATATGCTCATTCGCAGCCATGTTTTCTGATGTGTTTGTATGTACACGTGTATTGCCACATATGCATATGCCGCCAGTGTCCTGACGCATGAGTCTCTTAGTTTAGGTTTGTTCCAGTGAGAAATTTGGTAATATTTTGGCTCAGATGTTGAGCTGGTGAGTGTCTCCTCATTCTCGAACAACTCTGAGGTTCGCAGCTCAGATATATGTCGAGAAAAATATCCTCATTCGCAGCCATGTTTTCTGATGTGTTTGTTTGTACACGTGTAGTGCCACATAGGCATATGCCGCCAGTGTCCTGACGCCTGAGTCTCTCAGTTTAGGTTTGTTCGAGTGAGAAATTTGGCAATATTTTGGCTCAGATGTCGAGCTGGTGAGTGTGTCTTCATTCTCGAACAACGTTGAGGTTCGCAGCTCAGATACAAGTCGAGAACATTATCATGTCACCAGTGTCGAGAAGCATGAGTCTCACAGTTTGGTTTTTTTTCCAGTGAGAAATTTGGCAATATTTTGGCTCGGATGTCGAGCTTGTGAGTGTCTCTTCATTCTCGAACAACGTTGAGGCTCGCAGCTCAGATATATGTCGAGAAAAATATCCTCATTCGCAGCCATGTTTTCTGATGTGTTTGCATGTACACGTGTAGTGCCACATAGGCATATGCCGCCAGTGTCCTGACGCATGAGTCTCTCAGTTTAGGTTTGTTCTAGTGAGAAATTTGGCAATATTTTGGCTCGGATGTCGAGCTGGTGAGTGTCTCTTCATTCTCGAACAACGTTGAGGTTCGTAGCTCAGATATAAGTTCATAAAAGTATCCTCATTCGCAGCCATGTTTTCTTATGTTTATGCGTGTACACGTGTATTGCCACATAGGCCTATGCCGCCAGTATCCTGACGCATGAGTCTCTCAGTTTCGGTTTTTTCCAGTGAGAAATTTGTCAATATTTTGGCTCGGATGTCGAGCTGGCGAGTGTCTCTATAATCTCGAACAACGTTGAGGCTCGCAGCTCAGATATATGTCGAGAAAAATATCCTCATTCGCAGCCATGTTTTCTGATGTGTTTGTATGTACACGTGTAGTGCCACACAGGCATATGCCGCCAGTGTCCTGACGCATGAGTCTCTCAGTTTAGGTTTGTTCCAGTGAGAAATTTGGCAATATTTTGGCTCAGATGTCGAGCTGATGAGTGTCTCTTCATTCTCGAACAACGTTGAGGTTCGCAGCTCAGATACATGTCGAGAACATTATCATGTCACCAGTGTCCAGAAGCTTGAGTCTCACAGTTTGGTTTTTTTTCCAGTGAGAAATTTGGCAATATTTTGGCTCGGATGTCGAGCTTGTGAGTGTCTCTTCATTCTCGATCAACGTTGAGGCTCGCAGCTCAGATATATGTCGAGAAAAATATCATCATTCGCAGCCATGTTTTCTGATGTGTTTGCATGTACACGTGTAGTGCCACATAGGCCTATGCCGCCAGTATCCTGACGCATGAGTCTCTCAGTTTAGGTTTTTTCCAGTGAGAAATTTGGCAATATTTTGGCTCGGATGTCGAGCTGGTGAGTGTCTCTTCATTCTCGAACAACGTTGAGGCTCGCAGCTCAGATATATGTCGAGAAAAATATCCTCATTCGCAGCCATGTTTTCTGATGTGTTTGTATGTACACGTGTAGTGCCACATAGGCATATGCCGCCAGTGTCCTGACGCATGAGTCTCTCAGTTTAGGTTTGTTCCAGTGAGAAATTTGGCAATATTTTGGCTCAGATGTCGAGCTGATGAGTGGCTCTTCATTCTCGAACAACGTTGAGGTTCGCAGCTCAGATACATGTCGAGAACATTATCATGTCACCAGTGTCCAGAAGCATGAGTCTCACAGTTTTTTTGTTTTTTTCCAGTGAGAAATTTGGCAATATTTTGGCTCGGATGTCGAGCTTGTGAGTGTCTCTTCATTCTCGATCAACGTTGAGGCTCGCAGCTCAGATATATGTCGAGAAAAATATCCTCATTCGCAGCCATGTTTTCTGATGTGTTTGCATGTACACGTGTAGTGCCACATAGGCATATGCCGCCAGTGTCCTGACGCATGAGTCTCTCAGTTTAGGTTTGTTCCAGTGAGAAATTTGGCAATATTTTGGCTCGGATGTCGAGCTGGTGAGTGTCTCTTCATTCTCAAACAACGTTGAGGTTCGCAGCTCAGATATATGTCGAGAACATTATCCTCATTCGCAGCCATGTTTTCTGATGTGTATGTATGTACACGTGTATTGCCACATAGGCCTATGCCGCCAGTATCCTGACGCATGAGTCCCTCAGTTTGGGTGTTTTCCAGTGAGAAATTTGGTAATATTTTGGCTCGGATGTCGAGCTGGTGAGTGTCTCTTCATTATCGAACAACGTTGAGGTTCGCAGCTCAGATATAAGTTCATAAACTTATCCTCATTCGCAGCCATGTTTTCTTATGTTTATGCGTGTACACGTGTATTGCCGCATAGGCCTATGCCGCCAGTGTCCTGACGCATGTGTCTTAAAGTTTTGGTTTCTTCCGGTGAGAATTTTGGCGATATGTTAGCTCAGATGTGGAGGTGGTGAATGTCTCTTCATTCTCCAACAACGTTGAGGTTCGCAGCTCAGATATATGTCGAGAAAAATATCCTCATTCGCAGGCATGTTTTCTGATGTGTTTGTATGTACACGTGTATTGCCACATAGGCATATGCCGCCAGTGTCCTGACGCGTGAGTTTCTCAGTTTAGGTTTGTTCCAGTGAGAAATTTGGCAATATTTTGGCTCAGATATCGAGCTGGTGAGTGTCTCCTCATTCTCGAACAACGTTGAGGTTCGCAGCTCAGATATATGTCGAGAACATTATCCTCATTCGCAGCCATGTTTTCTGATGTGTATGTATGTACACGTGTATTGCCACATAGGCCTATGCCGCCAGTATCCTGACGCATGAGTCTCTCAGTTTGGTTTTTTTCCAGTGAGAAATTTGTCAATATTTTGGCTCGGATGTCGAGCTGGTGAGTGTCTCTTCATTCTCGAACAACGTTGAGGTTCGCAGCTCAGATATATGTCGAGAAAAATATTCTCATTCGCAGCCATGTTTTCTGATGTGTTTGTATGTACACGTGTAGTGCCACACAGGCATATGCCGCCAGTGTCCTGACGCATGAGTCTCTCAGTTTAGGTTTGTTCCAGTGAGAAATTTGGCAATATTTTGGCTCAGATGTCGAGCTGATGAGTGTCTCTTCATTCTCGAACAACGTTGAGGTTCGCAGCTCAGATACATGTCGAGAACATTATCATGTCACCAGTGTCCAGAAGCTTGAGTCTCACAGTTTGGTTTTTTTTCCAGTGAGAAATTTGGCAATATTTTGGCTCGGATGTCGAGCTTGTGAGTGTCTCTTCATTCTCGATCAACGTTGAGGCTCGCAGCTCAGATATATGTCGAGAAAAATATCATCATTCGCAGCCATGTTTTCTGATGTGTTTGCATGTACACGTGTAGTGCCACATAGGCCTATGCCGCCAGTATCCTGACGCATGAGTCTCTCAGTTTAGGTTTTTTCCAGTGAGAAATTTGGCAATATTTTGGCTCGGATGTCGAGCTGGTGAGTGTCTCTTCATTCTCGAACAACGTTGAGGCTCGCAGCTCAGATATATGTCGAGAAAAATATCCTCATTCGCAGCCATGTTTTCTGATGTGTTTGTATGTACACGTGTAGTGCCACATAGGCATATGCCGCCAGTGTCCTGACGCATAAGTCTCTAAGTTTAGGTTTGTTCCAGTGAGAACTTTGGCAATATTTTGGCTCAGATGTCGAGCTGGTGAGTGTCTCTTCATTCTCGAACAACGTTGAGGTTCGCAGCTCAGATATAAGTTCATAAAATTATCCTCATTCACAGCCATGTTTTCTTATGTTTATGCGTGTACACGTGTATTGCCGCATAGGCCTATGCCGCCAGTGTCCTGACGCATGTGTCTCAAAGTTTTGGTCTCTTCCGGTGAGAATTTTGGCGATATGTTAGCTCAGATGTGGAGGTGGTGAATGTCTCTTCATTCTCCAACAACGTTGAGGTTTGCAGCTCAGATATATGTCGAGAAAAATATCCTCATTCGCAGGCATGTTTTCTGATGTGTTTGTATGTACACGTGTATTGCCACATAGGCATATGCCGCCAGTGTCCTGACGCATGAGTCTCTCAGTTTAGGTTTGTTCCAGTGAGAAATTTGGCAATATTTTGGCTCAGATGTCGAGCTGGTGAGTGTCTCCTCATTCTCGAACAACGTTGAGGTTCGCAGCTCAGATATATGTCGAGAACATTATCCTCATTCACAGCCATGTTTTCTGATGTGTTTGTATGTACACGTGTATTGCCACATAGGCATATGCCGCCAGTGTCGTGACGCATGAGTCTCTCAGTTTAGGTTTGTTCCAGTGAGAAATTTTGCAATATTTTGGCTCAAATGTCGAGCTGGTGAGTGTCTGTTCATTCTCGAACAACGTTGAGGTTCACAGCTCAGATATAAGTTCATAAAATTATCCTCATTCGCAGCCATGTTTTCTTATGTTTATGCGTGTACACGTGTATTGCCGCATAGGCCTATGCCGCCAGTGTCCCGACGCATGTGTCTCAAAGTTTTGGTCTCTTCCGGTGAGAATTTTGGCGATATTTTGGCTCAGATGTCGAGCTGGTGAGTGTCTCTTCATTCTCGAACAACGTTGAGGTTCGCAGCTCAGATATAAGTTCATAAAATTATCCTCATTCACAGCCATGTTTTCTTATGTTTATGCGTGTACACGTGTATTGCCGCATAGGCCTATGCCGCCAGTGTCCTGACGCATGTGTCTCAACGTTTTGGTCTCTTCCGGTGAGAATTTTGGCGATATGTTAGCTCAGATATGGAGGTGGTGAATGTCTCTTCATTCTCCAACAACGTTGAGGTTCTCAGCTCAGATATATGTCGAGACAAATATCCTCATTTGCAGGCATGTTTTCTGATGTGTTTGTATGTACACGTGTATTGCCACATAGGCATATGCCGCCAGTGTCCTGACGCATGAGTCTCTCAGTTTAGGTTTGTTCCAGTGAGAAATTTGGCAATATTTTGGCTCAGATGTAGAGCTGGTGAGTGTCTCCTCATTCTCGAACAACGTTGAGGTTCGCAGCTCAGATATATGTCGAGAACATTATCCTCATTCGCAGCCATGTTTTCTGATGTGTTTGTATGTACACGTGTATTGCCACATAGGCATATGCCGCCAGTGTCCTGACGCATGAGTCTCTCAGTTTAGGTTTGTTCCAGTGAGAAATTTTGCAATATTTTAGCTCAAATGTCGAGCTGGTGAGTGTCTGTTCATTCTCGAACAACGTTGAGGTTCACAGCTCAGATATAAGTTCATCAAATTATCCTCATTCGCAGCCATGTTTTCTTATGTTTATGCGTGTACACGTGTATTGCCACATAGGCATATGCCGCCAGTGTCCTGACGCATGAGTCTCTCAGTTTAGGTTTGTTCCAGTGAGAAATTTGGCAATATTTTGGCTCAGATGTCCAGCTGATGAGTGTCTCTTCATTCTCGAACAACGTTGAGGTTCGCAGCTCAGATACATGTCGAGAACATTATCATGTCACCAGTGTCCAGAAGCATGAGTCTCACAGTTTGTTTTGTTTTTCCAGTGAGAAATTTGGCAATATTTTGGCTCAGATGTCGAGCTGGTGAGTGTCTCTTCATTCTCGAACAACGTTGAGGTTCGCAGCTCAGATATATGTCGAGAACATTATCCTCATTCGCAGCCATGTTTTCTGATGCGTATGTATGTACACGTGTATTGCCACATAGGCCTATGCCGCCAGTATCCTGACGCATGAGTCTCTCAGTTTGGTGGGTTTTTTTCAGTGAGAAATTTGGCAATATTTTGGCTCGGATGTCGAGCTTGTGAGTGTCTCTTCATTCTCGAACAACGTTGAGGCTCGCAGCTCAGATAAAAGTCGAGAAAAATATCCTCATTCGCAGCCATGTTTTCTGATGTGTTTGCATGTACACGTGTAGTGCCACATAGGCATATGCCGCCAGTGTCCTGACGCATGAGTCTCTCAGTTTAGGTTTGTTCCAGTGTGAAATTTGGCAATATTTTGGCTCAGATGTCGACCTTGTTAGTGTCTCTTCATTCTCGAACAACGTTGAGGTTCGCAGCTCAGATATATGTCGAGAACATTATCCTCATTCGCAGCCATTTTTTCTGATGTGTTTGTATGTACACGTGTAGTGCCACATAGGCATATGCCGCCAGTGTCCTAACGCATGAGTCTCTCAGTTTAGGTTTTTTCCAGTGAGAAACTTGGCAATATTTTGGCTCAGATGTCGAGCTGATGAGTGTCTCTTCATTCTCGAACAACGTTGAGGTTCGCAGCTCAGATACATGTCGAGAACATTATCATGTCACCAGTGAACATAAGCATGAGTCTCACAGTTTGGTTTTTTTTTTCAGTGAGAAATTTGGCAATATTTTGGCTCGGATGTCGAGCTTGTGAGTGTCTCTTCATTCTCGAACAACGTTGAGGCTCGCAGCTGAGATATATGTCGAGAAAAATATCCTCATTCGCAGCCATGTTTTCTGATGTGTTTGCATGTACACGTGTAGTGCCACATAGGCATATGGCGCCAGTGTCCTGACGCATGAGTCTCTCAGTTTAGGTTTGTTCCAGTGAGAAATTTGGCAATATTTTGGCTCAGATGTCGAGCTGGTTAGTGTCTCTTCATTCTCGAACAACGTTGAGGTTCGCAGCTCAGATATAAGTTCATAAAATTATCCTCATTCGCAGCCATGTTTTCTTATGTTTATGCGTGTACACGTGTATTGCCGCATAGGCCTATGCCGCCATTGTCCTGACGCATGTCTCTCAAAGTTTTGGTCTCTTCCGGTGAGAATTTTGGCGATATGTTAGCTCAGATGTGGAGGTGGTGAATGTTTCTTCATTCTCCAACAACGTTGAGGTTCGCAGCTCAGATTTATGTCGAGAAAAATATCCTCATTCGCAGGCATGTTTTCTGATGTGTTTGTATGTACACGTGTATTGCCACATAGGCATATGCCGCCAGTGTCCTGACGCATGAGTCTCTCAGTTTAGGTTTGTTCCAGTGAGAAATTTGGCAATATTTTGGCTCAGATGTCGAGCTGGTGAGTGTCTCCTCATTCTCGAACAACGTTGAGGTTCGCAGCTCAGATATATGTCGAGAACATTATCTTCATTCGCAGCCATGTTTTCTGATGTGTATGTATGTACACGTGTATTGCCAAATAGGCCTATGCCGCCAGTATCCTGACGCATGAGTCTCTCCGTTTAGGTTTGTTCCAGTGAGAAATTTGGCAATATTTTGGCTCAGATGTCGAGCTGGTTAGTGTCTCTTCATTCTCGAACAACGTTGAGGTTCGCAGCTCAGATATATGTCGAGAAAAATATCCTCATTCACAGCCATGTTTTCTGATGTGTTTGTATGTACACGTGTAGTGCCACATAGGCATATGCCGCCAGTGTCCTGACGCATGAGTCTCTCAGTTTAGGTTTGTTCCAGTGAGAAATTTGGCAATATTTTGGCTCGGATGTCGAGCTTGTGAGTGTCTCTTCATTCTCGAACAACGTTGAGGCTCGCAGCTCAGATATATGTCGAGAAAAATATCCTCATTCGCAGCCATGTGTTCTGATGTGTTTGCATGTACACGTGTAGTGCCACATAGGCATATGCCGCCAGTGTCCTGACGCATGAGTCTCTCAGTTTAGGTTTGTTCCAGTGAGAAATTTGGCAATATTTTGGCTCAGATGTCGAGCTGGTTAGTGTCTCTTCATTCTCGAACAACGTTGAGGTTCGCAGCTCAGATATATGTCGAGAACATTATCCTCATTCGCAGCCATGTTTTCTGATGTGTATGTATGTACACGTGTATTACCACATAGGCCTATGCCGCCAGTATCGTGACGCATGAGTCACTCAGTTTGGTTTTTTTCCAGTGAGAAATGTGGTAATATTTTGGCTCGGATGTCGAGCTGGTGAGTGTCTCTTCATTCTCGAACAACGTTGAGGTTCGCAGCTCAGATATAAGTTTATAAAATTATCCTCATTCGCAGCCATGTTTTCTTATGTTTATGCGTGTACACGTGTATTGCCGCATAGGCCTATGCCGCCATTGTCCTGACGCATGTGTCTCAAAGTTGTGGTCTCTTCCAGTGAGAATTTTGGCGATATGTTAGCTCAGATGTGGAGGTGGTGAATGTCTCTTCATTCTCCAACAACGTTGAGGTTCGCAGCTCAGATATATGTCGAGAAAAATATCCTCATTCGCAGGCATGTTTTCTGATGTGTTTGTATGTACACGTGTATTGCCACATAGGCATATGCCGCCAGTGTCCTGACGCATGAGTCTCTCAGTTTAGGTTTGTTCCAGTGAGAAATTTGGCAATATTTTGGCTCAGATGTCGAGCTGGTGAGTGTCTCCTTATTCTCGAACAACGTTGAGGTTCGCAGCTCAGATATATGTCGAGAAAATTATTCTCATTCGCAGCCATGTTTTCTGATGTGTATGTATGTACACGTGTATTGCCAAATAGGCCTATGCCGCCAGTATCCTGACGCATGAGTCTCTCAGTTTAGGTTTTTTCCAATGAGAAATTTGGCAATATTTTGGCTCGGATGTCGAGCTGGTGAGTGTCTTTATAATCTCGAACAACGTTGAGGCTCGCAGCTCAGATATATGTCGAGAAAAATATCCTCATTCGCAGCCATGTTTTCTGATGTGTTTGTATGTACACGTGTAGTGCCACATAGGCATATGCCGCCAGTGTCCTGACGCATGTGTCTCAAAGTTTTGGTCTCTTCCGGTGAGAATTTTGGCGATATGTTAGCTCAGATGTGGAGGTGGTGAATGTCTCTTCATTCTCCAACAACGTTGAGGTTCGCAGCTCAGATATATGTCGAGAAAAATATCCTCATTCGCAGGCATGTTTTCTGATGTGTTTGTATGTACACGTGTATTGCCACATAGGCATATGCCGCCAGTGTCCTGACGCATGAGTCTCTCAGTTTAGGTTTGTTCCAGTGAGAAATTTGGCAATATTTTGGCTCAGATGTCGAGCTGGTGAGTGTCTCCTCATTCTCGAACAACGTTGAGGTTCGCAGCTCAGATATATGTCGAGAACATTATCCTCATTCGCAGCCATGTTTTCTGATGTGTATGTATGTACACGTGTATTGCCAAATAGGCCTATGCCGCTAGTATCCTGACGCATGAGTCTCTCAGTTTAGGATTTTTTCCAGTGAGACATTTGGCAATATTTTGGCTCGGATGTCGAGCTGGTGAGTGTCTCTATAATCTCGAACAACGTTGAGGCTCGCAGCTCAGATATATGTCGAGAAAAATATCCTCATTCGCAGCCATGTTTTCTGATGTGTTTGTATGTACACGTGTAGTGCCACATAGGCATGTGCCGCCAGTGTCCTGACGCATGTGTCTCAAAGTTTTGGTCTCTTCCGGTGAGAATTTTTGCGATATGTTAGCTCAGATGTGGAGGTGGTGAATGTCTCTTCATTCTCCAACAACGTTGAGGTTCGCAGCTCAGATATATGTCGAGAAAAATATCCTCGTTCACAGGCATGTTTTCTGATGTGTTTGTATGTACACGTGTATTGCCACATAGGCATATGCCGCCAGTGTCCTGACGCATGAGTCTCTCAGTTTGGTTTTTTTTTCAGTGAGAAATTTGGCAATATTTTGGCTCGGATGTCGAGCTGGTGAGTGTCTCCTTATTCTCGAACAACGTTGAGGTTCGCAGCTCAGATATATGTCGAGAAAATTATTCTCATTCGCAGCCATGTTTTCTGATGTGTATGTATGTACACGTGTATTGCCAAATAGGCCTATGCCGCCAATATCCTGACGCATGAGTCTCTCAGTTTAGGTTTTTTCCAATGAGAAATTTGGCAATATTTTGGCTCGGATGTCGCGCTGGTGAGTGTCTTTATAATCTCGAACAACGTTGAGGCTCGCAGCTCAGATATATGTCGAAAAAAATATCCTCATTCGCAGCCATGTTTTCTGATGTGTTTGTATGTACACGTGTAGTGCCACATAGGCATATGCCGCCAGTGTCCTGACGCATGTGTCTCAAAGTTTTGGTCTCTTCCGGTGAGAATTTTGGCGATATGTTAGCTCAGATGTGGAGGTGGTGAATGTCTCTTCTTTCTCCAACAACGTTGAGGTTCGCAGCTCAGATATATGTCGAGAAAAATATCCTCATTCGCAGGCATGTTTTCTGATGTGTTTGTATGTACACGTGTATTGCCACATAGGCATATGCCGACAGTGTCCTGACGCATGAGTCTCTCAGTTTAGGTTTGTTCCAGTGAGAAATTTGGCAATATTTTGGCTCAGATGTCGAGCTGGTGAGTGTCTCCTCATTCTCGAACAACGTTGAGGTTCGCAGCTCAGATATATGTCGAGAACATTATCCCCATTCGCAGCCAAGTTTTCTGATGTGTTTGTATGTACACGTGTAGTGCCACATAGGCATATGCCGCCAGTGTCCTGACGCATGTGTCTCAAAGTTTTGGTCTCTTCCGGTGAGAATGTTTGCGATATGTTAGCTCAGATGTGGAGGTGGTGAATGTCTCTTCATTCTCCAACAACGTTGAGGTTCGCAGCTCAGATATATGTCGAGAAAAATATCCTCGTTCGCAGGCATGTTTTCTGATGTGTTTGTATGTACACGTGTATTGCCACATAGGCATATGCCGCCAGTGTCCTGACGCATGAGTCTCTCAGTTTATGTTTGTTCCAGTGACAATTTTGGCAATATTTTGGCTCAGATGTCGAACTGGTGAGTTTCTCCTCATTCTCGAACAACGTTGAGGTTCGCAGCTCAGATATATGTTGAGAACATTATCCTCATTCGCAGCCATGTTTTCTGATGTGTATGTATGTACACGTGTATTGCCACATAGGCCTATGCCGCCAGTATCCTGACGCATGAGTCTCTCAGTTTGGGTTTTTTCCAGCGAGAAATTTGGCAATATTTTGGCTCGGATGTCGAGCTGGTGAGTGTCTCTATAATCTCGAACAACGTTGAGGCTCGCAGCTCAGATATATGTCGAGAAAAATATCCTCATTCGCAGCCATGTTTTCTGATGTGTTTGTATGTACACGTGTAGTGCCACATAGGCATATACCGCCAGTGTCCTGACGCATGAGTCTCTCAGTTTAGGTTTGTTCCAGTGAGAAATTTGGCAATATTTTGGCTCGGATGTCGAGCTTGTGAGTGTCTCTTTATTCTCGAACAACGTTGAGGCTCGCAGCTCAGATATATGTCGAGAAAAATATCCTCATTCGCAGCCATGTTTTCTGATGTGTTTGCATGTACACGTGTAGTGCCACATAGGCATATGACGCCAGTGTCCGGACGCATGAGTCTCTCAGTTTAGGTTTGTTCCAGTGAGAAATTTGGCAATATTTTGGCTCAGATGTCGAGCTGGTGAGTGTCTCTTCATTCTCGAACAACGTTGAGGTTCGCAGCTCAGATACATGTCGACAACATTATCATGTCACCAGTGTCCAGAAGCATGAGTCTCACAGTTTGGTTGTTTTTCCAGTGAGAAATTTGGCAATATTTTGGCTCGGATGTCGAGCTTGTGAGTGTCTCTTCATTCTCGAACAACGTTGATGCTCGCAGCTCAGATATATGTCGAGAAAAATATCCTCATTCGCAGGCATGTTTTCTGGTGTGTTTGCATGTACACGTGTAGTGCCACATAGGCATATGCCGCCAGTGTCCTGACGCATGAGTCTCTCAGTTTAGGTTTGTTCCAGTGAGAAATTTGGCAATATTTTGGCTCAGATGTCGAGCTGGTGAGTGTCTCTTCATTCTCGAACAACGTTGAGGTTCGCAGCTCAGATATATGTCGAGAACATTATCCTCATTCGCAGCCATGTTTTCTGATGTGTATGTATGTACACGTGTATTGCCACATAGGCCTATGCCGCCAGTATCCTGACGCATGAGTCTCTCAGTTTGGGTTTTTTCCAGTGAGGAATTTGGCAATATTTTGGCTCGGATGTCGAGCTGGTGAGTGTCTCTTTATTCTCGAACAACGTTGAGGCTCGCAGCTCAGATATATGTCGAGAAAAATATCCTCATTCGCAGCCATGTTTTCTGATGTGTTTGTATGTACACGTGTAGTGCCACATAGGCATATGCCGCCAGTGTCCTGACGCATGAGTCTCTAAGTTTAGGTTTGTTCCAGTGAGAAATTTGGCAATATTTTGGCTCAGATGTCGAGCTGGTGAGTGTCTCTTCATTCTCGAACAACGTTGAGGCTCGCAGCTCAGATATATGTCGAGAAAAATATCCTCATTCGCAGCCATGTTTTCTGATGTGTTTGTATGTACACGTGTATTGCCGCATAGGCATATGCCGCCAGTGTCCTGACGCATGAGTCTCTCAGTTTATGTTTGTTCCAGTGAGAAATTTGGCAATATTTTGGCTCAGATGTCGAGCTGGTGAGTGTCTCCTCATTCTCGAACAACGTTGAGGTTCGCAGCTCAGATATATGTTGAGAACATTATCCTCATTCGCAGCCATGTTTTCTGATGTGTATGTATGTACACGTGTATTGCCACATAGGCCTATGCCGCCAGTATCCTGACGCATGAGTCTCTCAGTTTGGGGTTTTTTCCAGTGAGAAATTTGGCAATATTTTGGCTCGGATGTCGAGCTGGTGAGTGTCTCTATAATCTCGAACAACGTTGAGGCTCGCAGCTCAGATATATGTCGAGAAAAATATCCTCATTCGCAGCCATGTTTTCTGATGTGTTTGTATGTACACGTGTAGTGCCACATAGGCATATGCCGCCAGTGTCCTGACGCATGAGTCTCTCAGTTTAGGTTTGTTCCAGTGAGAAATTTGGCAATATTTTGGCTCAGATGTCGAGCTGGTGAGTGTCTCTTCATTCTCGAACAACGTTGAGGTTCGCAGCTCAGATACATGTCGAGAACATTATCATGTCACCAGTGTCCAGAAGCATGAGTCTCAAAGTTTGGTGTTTTTTTCAGTGAGAAATTTGGCAATATTTTGGCTCGGATGTCGAGCTTGTGAGTGTCTCTTCATTCTCGAACAACGTTGAGGCTCGCAGCTCAGATATATGTCGAGAAAAATATCCTCATTCGCAGCCATGTTTTCTGATGTGTTTGCATGTACACGTGTAGTGCCACATAGGCATATGCCGCCAGTGTCCGGACGCATGAGTCTCTCAGTTTAGGTTTGTTCCAGCTGGTGAGTGTCTCTATAATCTCGAACAACGTTGAGGCTCGCAGCTCAGATATATGTCGAAAAAAATATCCTCATTCGCAGCAATGTTTTCTGATGTGTTTGTATGTACACGTGTAGTGCCACATAGGCATATGCCGCCAGTGTCCTGACGCATGAGTCTCTCAGTTTAGGTTTGTTCCAGTGAGAAATTTGGCAATATTTTGGCTCAGATGTCGAGCTGGTGAGTGTCTCTTCATTCTCGAACAACGTTGAGGTTCGCAGCTCAGATACATGTCGAGAACATTATCATGTCACCAGTGTCCAGAAGCATGAGTCTCACAGTTTGGGTTTATTTTCCAGTGAGAAATTTGGCAATAATTTGGCTCGGATGTCGAGCTTGTGAGTATCTCTTCATTCTCGAACAACGTTGAGGCTCGCAGCTCAGATATATGTCGAGAAAAATATCCTCATTCGCAGCCATGTTTTCTGATGTGTTTGCATGTACACGTGTAGTGCCACATAGGCATATGCCGCCAGTGTCCGGACGCATGAGTCTCTCAGTTTAGGTTTGTTCCAGTGAGAAATTTGGCAATATTTTGGCTCAGATGTCGAGCTGGTGAGTGTCTCTTCATTCTCGAACAACGTTGAGGTTCGCAGCTCAGATATATGTCGAGAACATTATCCTCATTCGCAGCCATGTTTTCTGATGTGTATGTATGTACACGTGTATTGCCACATAGGCCTTTGCCGCCAGTATCCTGACGCATGAGTTTCTCAGTTTGGTTTTTTTCCAGTGGGAAATTTGGTAATATTTTGGCTCGGATGTCGAGCTGGTGAGTGTCTCTTCATTCTCGAACAACGTTGAGGTTCGCAGCTCAGATATAAGTTCATAAAATTATCCTCTTTTGCAGCCATGTTTTCTTATGTTTATGCGTGTACACGTGTATTGCCGCATAGGGCTATGCCGCCAGTGTCCTGACGCATGTGTCTCAAAGTTTTGGTCTCTTCCGGTGAGAATTTTGGCGATATGTTAGCTCAGATGTGGAGGTGGTGAATGTTTCTTCATTCTCCAACAACGTTGAGGTTCGCAGCTCAGATATATGTCGAGAACATTATCCTCATTCGCAGCCATGTTTTCTGATGTGTATGTATGTACACGTGTATTGCCACATAGGCCTATGCCGCCAGTATACTGACGCATGAGCCTCTCAGTTTGTTTGTTTTTCCAGTGAGAAATCTGGCAATATTTTGGCTCGGATGTCGAGCTGGTGAGTGTCTCTTCATTCTCGAACAACGTTGAGGCTCGCAGCTCAGATATATGTCGAGAAAAATATTCTCATTCGCAGCCATGTTTTCTGATGTGTTTGTATGTACACGTGTAGTGCCACATAGGCATATGCCGCCAGTGTCCTGACGCATGAGTCTCTCAGTTTAGGTTTGTTCCGGTGAGAAATTTGGCAATATTTTGGCTCAGATGTCGAGCTGGTGAGTGTCTCTTCATTCTCGAACAACGTTGAGGTTCGCAGCTCAGATACATGTCGAGAACATTATCATGTCACCAGTGTCCAGAAGCATGAGTCTCACAGTTTGGTTTTTTTTCCAGTGAGAAATTTGGCAATATTTTGGCTCGGATGTCGAGCTTGTGAGTGTCTCTTCATTCTCGAACAACGTTGAGGCTCGCAGCTCAGATATATGTCGAGAAAAATATCCTCATTCGCAGCCATGTTTTCTGATGTGTTTGCATGTACACGTGTAGTGCCACATAGGCATATGCCGCCAGTGTCCGGACGCATGAGTCTCTCAGTTTAGGTTTGTTCCAGCTGGTGAGTGTCTCTATAATCTCGAACAACGTTGAGGCTCGCAGCTCAGATATATGTCGAAAAAAATATCCTCATTCGCAGCCATGTTTTCTGATGTGTTTGTATGTACACGTGTAGTGCCACATAGGCATATGCCGCCAGTGTCCGGACGCATGAGTCTCTCAGTTTAGGTTGGTTCCAGTGAGAAATTTGGCAATATTTTGGCTCAGATGTCGAGCTGGTGAGTGTCTCTTCATTCTCGAACAACGTTGAGGTTCGCAGCTCAGATACATGTCGAGAACATTATCATGTCACCAGTGTCCAGAAGCATGAGTCTCACAGTTTGGGGTTTTTTTCCAGTGAGAAATTTGGCAATATTTTGGCTCGGATGTCGAGCTTGTGAGTGTCTCTTCATTCTCGAACAACGTTGAGGCTCGCAGCTCAGATATATGTCGAGAAAAATATCCTCATTCGCAGCCATGTTTTCTGATGTGTTTGCATGTACACGTGTAGTGCCACATAGGCATATGCCGCCAGTGTCCGGACGCATGAGTCTCTCAGTTTAGGTTTGTTCCAGTGAGAAATTTGGCAATATTTTGGCTCAGATGTCGAGCTGGTGAGTGTCTCTTCATTCTCGAACAACGTTGAGGTTCGCAGCTCAGATATATGTCGAGAACATTATCCTCATTCGCAGCCATGTTTTCTGATGTGTATGTATGTACACGTGTATTGCCACATAGGCCTTTGCCGCCAGTATCCTGACGCATGAGTTTCTCAGTTTGGGTTTTTTCCAGTGGGAAATTTGGTAATATTTTGGCTCGGATGTCGAGCTGGTGAGTGTCTCTTCATTCTCGAACAACGTTGAGGTTCGCAGCTCAGATATAAGTTCATAAAATTATCCTCTTTCGCAGCCATGTTTTCTTATGTTTATGCGTGTACACGTGTATTGCCGCATAGGCCTATGCCGCCAGTGTCCTGACGCATGTGTCTCAAAGTTTTGGTCTCTTCCGGTGAGAATTTTGGCGATATGTTAGCTCAGATGTGGAGGTGGTGAATGTTTCTTCATTCTCCAACAACGTTGAGGTTCGCAGCTCAGATATATGTCGAGAACATTATCCTCATTCGCAGCCATGTTTTCTGATGTGTATGTATGTACACGTGTATTGCCACATAGGCCTATGCCGCCAGTATACTGACGCATGAGCCTCTCAGTTTGTTTGTTTTTCCAGTGAGAAATCTGGCAATATTTTGGCTCGGATGTCGAGCTGGTGAGTGTCTCTTCATTCTCGAACAACGTTGAGGCTCGCAGCTCAGATATATGTCGAGAAAAATATCCTCATTCGCAGCCATGTTTTCTGATGTGTTTGTATGTACACGTGTAGTGCCACATAGGCATATGCCGCCAGTGTCCTGACGCATGAGTCTCTAAGTTTAAGTTTGTTCCAGTGAGAAATTTGGCAATATTTTGGCTCAGATGTCGAGCTGGTGAGTGTCTCTTCATTCTCGAACAACGTTGAGGTTCGCAGCTCAGATATAAGTTCATAAAATTATCCTCATTCGCAGCCATGTTTTTTATGTTTATGCGTGTACACGTGTATTGCCGCATAGGCCTATGCCGCCAGTGTCCTGACGCATGTGTCTCAAAGTTTTGGTCTCTTCCGGTGAGAATTTTGGCGATATGTTAGCTCAGATGTGGAGGTTGTGAATGTCTCTTCATTCTCCAACAACGTTGAGGTTCGCAGCTCAGATATATGTCGAGAAAAATATCCTCATTCGCAGGCATGTTTTCTGATGTGTTTGTATGTACACGTGTATTGCCACATAGGCATATGCCGCCAGTGTCCTGACGCATGAGTCTCTCAGTTTAGATTTGTTCCAGTGAGAAATTTGGCAATATTTTGGCTCAGATGTCGAGCTGGTGAGTTTCTCCTCATTCTCGAACAACGTTGAGGTTCGCAGCTCAGATATATGTTGAGAACATTATCCTCATTCGCAGCCATGTTTTCTGATGTGTATGTATGTACACGTGTATTGCCACATAGGCCTATGCCGCCAGTATCCTGACGCATGAGTCTCTCAGTTTGGGTTTTTTCCAGCGAGAAATTTGGCAATATTTTGGCTCGGATGTCGAGCTGGTGAGTGTCTCTATAATCTCGAACAACGTTGAGGCTCGCAGCTCAGATATATGTCGAGAAAAATATCCTCATTCGCAGCCATGTTTTCTGATGTGTTTGTATGTACACGTGTAGTGCCACATAGGCATATACCGCCAGTGTCCTGACGCATGAGTCTCTCAGTTTAGGTTTGTTCCAGTGAGAAATTTTGCAATATTTTGGCTCAGATGTAGAGCTGGTGGGTGTCTCTTTATTCTCGAACAACGTTGAGCTTCGCAGCTCAGATACATGTCGAGAACATTATCATGTCACCAGTGTCCAGAAGCATGAGTCTCACAGTTTGGGTTTTTTTCCAGTGAGAAATTTGGCAATATTTTGGCTCGGATGTCGAGCTTGTGAGTGTCTCTTCATTCTCGAACAACGTTGAGGCTCGCAGCTCAGATATATGTCGAGAAAAATATCCTCATTCGCAGCCATGTTTTCTGATGTGTTTGTATGTACACGTGTAGTGCCACATAGGCATATGCCGCCAGTGTCCTGACGCATGAGTCTCTCAGTTTAGGTTTGTTCCAGTGAGAAATATGGCAATATTTTGGCTCAGATGTCGAGCTGGTGAGTGTCTCTTCATTCTCGAACAACGTTGAGGTTCGCAGCTCAGATATATGTCGAGAACATTATCCTCATTCGCAGCCATGTTTTCTGATGTGTATGTATGTACACGTGTATTGCCACATAGGCCTATGCCGCCAGTATCCTGACGCATGAGTCTCTCAGTTTGGCTTTTTTCCAGTGAGAAATTTGGCAATATTTTGGCTCGGATGTCGAGCTGGTGAGTGTCTCTATATTCTCGAACAACGTTGAGGCTCGCAGCTCAGATATATGTCGAGAACGAATATCATCATTCGCAGCCATGTTTTCTGATGTGTTTGTATGTACACGTGTAGTGCCACATAGGCATATGCCGCCAGTGTCCTGACGCATGAGTCTATCAGTTTAGGTTTGTTCCAGTGAGAAATTTTGCAATATTTTGGCTCAGATGTCAAGCTGGTGGGTGTCTCTTTATTCTCGAACAACGTTGAGCTTCGCAGCTCAGATACATGTCGAGAACATTATCATGTCACCAGTGTCCAGAAGCATGAGTCTCACAGTTTGGGATTTTTCCAGTGAGAAATTTGGCAATATTTTGGCTCGGATGTCGAGCTTGTGAGTGTCTCTTCATTCTCGAACAACGTTGAGGCTCGCAGCTCAGATATATGTCGAGAAAAATATCCTCATTCGCAGCCATGTTTTCTGATGTGTTTGTATGTACACGTGTAGTGCCACATAGGCATATGCCGCCAGTGTCCTGACGCATGAGTCTCTCAGTTTAGGTTTGTTCCAGTGAGAAATATGGCAATATTTTGGCTCAGATGTCGAGCTGGTGAGTGTCTCTTCATTCTCGAACAACGTTGAGGTTCGCAGCTCAGATATATGTCGAGAACATTATCCTCATTCGCAGCCATGTTTTCTGATGTGTATGTATGTACACGTGTATTGCCACATAGGCCTATGCCGCCAGTATCCTGACGCATGAGTCTCTCAGTTTGGGTTTTTTTCCAGTGAGAAATTTGGCAATATTTTGGCTCGGATGTCGAGCTTGTGAGTGTCTCTTCATTCTCGAACAACGTTGAGGCTCGCAGCTCAGATATATGTCGAGAACATTATCCTCATTCGCAGCCATGTTTTCTGATGTGTTTGTATGTACACGTGTAGTGCCACATAGGCATATGCCGCCAGTGTCCTGACGCATGAGTCTCTCAGTTTAGGTTTTTTCCAGTGAGAAATATGGCAATATTTTGGCTCAGATGTCGAGCTGGTGAGTGTCTCTTCATTCTCGAACAACGTTGAGGTTCGCAGCTCAGATATATGTCGAGAACATTATCCTCATTCGCAGCCATGTTTTCTGATGTGTATGTATGTACACGTGTAGTGCCACATAGGCATATGCCGCCAGTGTCCTGACGCATGAGTCTATCAGTTTAGGTTTGTTCCAGTGAAAAATTTTGCAATATTTTGGCTCAGATGTCGAGCAGGTGGGTGTCTCTTTATTCTCGAACAACGTTGAGCTTCGCAGCTCAGATACATGTCGAGAACATTATCATGTCACCAGTGTCCAGAAGCATGAGTCTCACAGTTTGGGTTTTTTTCCAGTGAGAAATTTGGCAATATTTTGGCTCGGATGTCGAGCTGTTGGGTGTCTCTATATTCTCGAACAACGTTGATGCTCGCAGCTCAGATATATGTCGAGAAAAATATCCTCATTCGCAGCCATGTTTTCTGATGTGTTTGTATGTACACGTGTAGTGCCACATAGGCATATGCCGCCAGTGTCCTGACGCATGAGTCTCTCAGTTTAGGTTTGTTCCAGTGAGAAATTTGGCAATATTTTGGCTCAGATGTCGAGCTGGTGAGTGTCTCTTCATTCTCGAACAACGTTGAGCTTCGCAGCTCAGATATATGTCGAGAACATTATCCTCATTCGCAGCCATGTTTTCTGATGTGTATGTATGTACACGTGTATTGCCACATAGGCCTATGCCGCCAGTATCCTGACGCATGAGTCTCTCAGTTTGGGTTTTTTCCAGTGAGAAATTTGGCAATATTTTGGCTCGGATGTCGAGCTGGTGAGTGTCTCTATATTCTCGAACAACGTTGAGGCTCGCAGCTCAGATATATGTCGAGAAAAATATCCTCATTCGCAGCCATGTTTTCTGATGTGTTTGTATGTACACGTGTAGTGCCACATAGGCATATGCCGCCAGTGTCCTGACGCATGAGTCTATCAGTTTAGGTTTGTTCCAGTGAGAAATTTGGCAATATTTTGGCTCAGATGTCGAGCTGGTGGGTGTCTCTTTATTCTCGAACAACGTTGAGCTTCGCAGCTCAGATACATGTCGAGAACATTATCATGTCACCAGTGTCCAGAAGCATGAGTCTCACAGTTTGGGTTTTTTTCCAGTGAGAAGATTGGCAATATTTTGGCTCGGATGTCGAGCTTGTGAGTGTCTCTTCATTCTCGAACAACGTTGAGGCTCGCAGCTCAGATATATGTCGAGAACATTATCCTCATTCGCAGCCATGTTTTCTGATGTGTATGTATGTACACGTGTATTGCCACATAGGCCTATGCCGCCAGTATCCTGACGCATGAGTCTCTCAGTTTGGGTTTTTTTCCAGTGAGAAATTTGGCAATATTTTGGCTCGGATGTCGAGCTGGTGGGTGTCTCTATATTCTCGAACAACGTTGATGCTCGCAGCTCAGATATATGTCGAAAAAAATATCCTCATTCGCAGCCATGTTTTCTGATGTGTTTGTATGTACACGTGTAGTGCCACATAGGCATATGCCGCCAGTGTCCTGACGCATGAGTCTCTCAGTTTAGGTTTTTTCCAGTGAGAAATATGGCAATATTTTGGCTCAGATGTCGAGCTGGTGAGTGTCTCTTCATTCTCGAACAACGTTGAGGTTCGCAGCTCAGATATATGTCGAGAACATTATCCTCATTCGCAGCCATGTTTTCTGATGTGTATGTATGTACACGTGTAGTGCCACATAGGCATATGCCGCCAGTGTCCTGACGCATGAGTCTATCAGTTTAGGTTTGTTCCAGTGAGAAATTTTGCAATATTTTGGCTCAGATGTCGAGCAGGTGGGTGTCTCTTTATTCTCGAACAACGTTGAGCTTCGCAGCTCAGATACATGTCGAGAACATTATCATGTCACCAGTGTCCAGAAGCATGAGTCTCACAGTTTGGGTTTTTTTCCAGTGAGAAATTTGGCAATATTTTGGCTCGGATGTCGAGCTGTTGGGTGTCTCTATATTCTCGAACAACGTTGATGCTCGCAGCTCAGATATATGTCGAGAAAAATATCCTCATTCGCAGCCATGTTTTCTGATGTGTTTGTATGTACACGTGTAGTGCCACATAGGCATATGCCGCCAGTGTCCTGACGCATGAGTCTCTCAGTTTAGGTTTGTTCCAGTGAGAAATTTGGCAATATTTTGGCTCAGATGTCGAGCTGGTGAGTGTCTCTTCATTCTCGAACAACGTTGAGCTTCGCAGCTCAGATATATGTCGAGAACATTATCCTCATTCGCAGCCATGTTTTCTGATGTGTATGTATGTACACGTGTATTGCCACATAGGCCTATGCCGCCAGTATCCTGACGCATGAGTCTCTCAGTTTGGGTTTTTTCCAGTGAGAAATTTGGCAATATTTTGGCTCGGATGTCGAGCTGGTGAGTGTCTCTATATTCTCGAACAACGTTGAGGCTCGCAGCTCAGATATATGTCGAGAAAAATATCCTCATTCGCAGCCATGTTTTCTGATGTGTTTGTATGTACACGTGTAGTGCCACATAGGCATATGCCGCCAGTGTCCTGACGCATGAGTCTATCAGTTTAGGTTTGTTCCAGTGAGAAATTTGGCAATATTTTGGCTCAGATGTCGAGCTGGTGGGTGTCTCTTTATTCTCGAACAACGTTGAGCTTCGCAGCTCAGATACATGTCGAGAACATTATCATGTCACCAGTGTCCAGAAGCATGAGTCTCACAGTTTGGGTTTTTTTCCAGTGAGAAGATTGGCAATATTTTGGCTCGGATGTCGAGCTTGTGAGTGTCTCTTCATTCTCGAACAACGTTGAGGCTCGCAGCTCAGATATATGTCGAGAACATTATCCTCATTCGCAGCCATGTTTTCTGATGTGTATGTATGTACACGTGTATTGCCACATAGGCCTATGCCGCCAGTATCCTGACGCATGAGTCTCTCAGTTTGGGTTTTTTTCCAGTGAGAAATTTGGCAATATTTTGGCTCGGATGTCGAGCTGGTGGGTGTCTCTATATTCTCGAACAACGTTGATGCTCGCAGCTCAGATATATGTCGAAAAAAATATCCTCATTCGCAGCCATGTTTTCTGATGTGTTTGTATGTACACGTGTAGTGCCACATAGGCATATGCCGCCAGTGTCCTGACGCATGAGTCTCTCAGTTTAGGTTTTTTCCAGTGAGAAATATGGCAATATTTTGGCTCAGATGTCGAGCTGGTGAGTGTCTCTTCATTCTCGAACAACGTTGAGGTTCGCAGCTCAGATATATGTCGAGAACATTATCCTCATTCGCAGCCATGTTTTCTGATGTGTATGTATGTACACGTGTAGTGCCACATAGGCATATGCCGCCAGTGTCCTGACGCATGAGTCTATCAGTTTAGGTTTGTTCCAGTGAGAAATTTTGCAATATTTTGGCTCAGATGTCGAGCAGGTGGGTGTCTCTTTATTCTCGAACAACGTTGAGCTTCGCAGCTCAGATACATGTCGAGAACATTATCATGTCACCAGTGTCCAGAAGCATGAGTCTCACAGTTTGGGTTTTTTTCCAGTGAGAAATTTGGCAATATTTTGGCTCGGATGTCGAGCTTGTGAGTGTCTCTTCATTCTCGAACAACGTTGAGGCTCGCAGCTCAGATATATGTCGAGAAAAATATCCTCAATCGCAGCCATGTTTTCTGATGTGTTTGTATGTACACGTGTAGTGCCACATAGGCATACGCCGCCAGTGTCCTGACGCATGAGTCTCTCAGTTTAGGTTTGTTCCATTGAGAAATATGGCAATATTTTGGCTCAGATGTCGAGCTGGTGAGTGTCTCTTCATTCTCGAACAACGTTGAGGTTCGCAGCTCAGATATATGTCGAGAACATTATCCTCATTCGCAGCCATGTTTTCTGATGTGTATGTATGTACACGTATATTGCCACATAGGCCTATGCCGCCAGTATCCTGACGCATGAGTCTCTCAGTTTGGGTTTTTTTCCAGTGAGAAATTTGGCAATATTTTGGCTCGGATGTCGAGCTGTTGGGTGTCTCTATATTCTCGAACAACGTTGATGCTCGCAGCTCAGATATATGTCGAGAAAAATATCCTCATTCGCAGCCATGTTTTCTGATGTGTTTGTATGTACACGTGTAGTGCCACATAGGCATATGCCGCCAGTGTCCTGACGCATGAGTCTCTCAGTTTAGGTTTGTTCCAGTGAGAAATTTGGCAATATTTTGGCTCAGATGTCGAGCTGGTGAGTGTCTCTTCATTCTCGAACAACGTTGAGCTTCGCAGCTCAGATATATGTCGAGAACATTATCCTCATTCGCAGCCATGTTTTCTGATGTGTATGTATGTACACGTGTATTGCCACATAGGCCTATGCCGCCAGTATCCTGACGCATGAGTCTCTCAGTTTGGGTTTTTTCCAGTGAGAAATTTGGCAATATTTTGGCTCGGATGTCGAGCTGGTGAGTGTCTCTATATTCTCGAACAACGTTGAGGCTCGCAGCTCAGATATATGTCGAGAAAAATATCCTCATTCGCAGCCATGTTTTCTGATGTGTTTGTATGTACACGTGTAGTGCCACATAGGCATATGCCGCCAGTGTCCTGACGCATGAGTCTATCAGTTTAGGTTTGTTCCAGTGAGAATTTTGGCAATATTTTGGCTCAGATGTCGAGCTGGTGGGTGTCTCTTTATTCTCGAACAACGTTGAGCTTCGCAGCTCAGATACATGTCGAGAACATTATCATGTCACCAGTGTCCAGAAGCATGAGTCTCACAGTTTGGGTTTTTTTCCAGTGAGAAGATTGGCAATATTTTGGCTCGGATGTCGAGCTTGTGAGTGTCTCTTCATTCTCGAACAACGTTGAGGCTCGCAGCTCAGATATATGTCGAGAACATTATCCTCATTCGCAGCCATGTTTTCTGATGTGTATGTATGTACACGTGTATTGCCACATAGGCCTATGCCGCCAGTATCCTGACGCATGAGTCTCTCAGTTTGGGTTTTTTCCAGTGAGAAATTTGGCAATATTTTGGCTCGGATGTCGAGCTGGTGAGTGTCTCTATATTCTCGAACAACGTTGAGGCTCGCAGCTCAGATATATGTCGAGAAAAATATCCTCATTCGCAGCCATGTTTTCTGATGTGTTTGTATGTACACGTGTAGTGCCACATAGGCATATGCCGCCAGTGTCCTGACGCATGAGTCTATCAGTTTAGGTTTGTTCCAGTGAGAAATTTGGCAATATTTTGGCTCAGATGTCGAGCTGGTGGGTGTCTCTTTATTCTCGAACAACGTTGAGCTTCGCAGCTCAGATACATGTCGAGAACATTATCATGTCACCAGTGTCCAGAAGCATGAGTCTCACAGTTTGGGTTTTTTTCCAGTGAGAAGATTGGCAATATTTTGGCTCGGATGTCGAGCTTGTGAGTGTCTCTTCATTCTCGAACAACGTTGAGGCTCGCAGCTCAGATATATGTCGAGAACATTATCCTCATTCGCAGCCATGTTTTCTGATGTGTATGTATGTACACGTGTATTGCCACATAGGCCTATGCCGCCAGTATCCTGACGCATGAGTCTCTCAGTTTGGGTTTTTTTCCAGTGAGAAATTTGGCAATATTTTGGCTCGGATGTCGAGCTGGTGGGTGTCTCTATATTCTCGAACAACGTTGATGCTCGCAGCTCAGATATATGTCGAGAAAAATATCCTCATTCGCAGCCATGTTTTCTGATGTGTTTGTATGTACACGTGTAGTGCCACATAGGCATATGCCGCCAGTGTCCTGACGCATGAGTCTCTCAGTTTAGGTTTGTTCCAGTGAGAAATATGGCAATATTTTGGCTCAGATGTCGAGCTGGTGAGTGTCTCTTCATTCTCGAACAACGTTGAGGTTCGCAGCTCAGATATATGTCGAGAACATTATCCTCATTCGCAGCCATGTTTTCTCATGTGTATGTACGTACACGTGTATTGCCACATAGGCCTATGCCGCCAGTATCCTGACGCATGAGTCTCTCAGTTTGGGTTTTTTTCCAGTGAGAAATTTGGCAATATTTTGGCTCAGATGTCGAGCTGGTGAGTGTCTCTTCATTCTCGAACAACGTTGAGGTTCGCAGCTCAGATATATGTCGAGAACATTATCATGTCACCAGTGTCCAGAAGCATGAGTCTCACAGTTTGGGTTTTTTTCCAGTGAGAAATTTGGCAATATTTTGGCTCGGATGTCGAGCTGGTGGGTGTCTCTATATTCTCGAACAACGTTGATGCTCGCAGCTCAGATATATGTCGAGAAAAATATCCTCATTCGCAGCCATGTTTTCTGATGTGTTTGTATGTACACGTGTAGTGCCACATAGGCATATGCCGCCAGTGTCCTGACGCATGAGTCTCTCAGTTTAGGTTTGTTCCAGTGAGAAATTTGGCAATATTTTGGCTCAGATGTCGAGCTGGTGAGTGTCTCTTCATTCTCGAACAACGTTGAGCTTCGCAGCTCAGATACATATCGAGAACATTATCATGTCACCAGTGTCCAGAAGCATGAGTCTCCCAGTTTAGGTTTTTTTCCAGTGAGAAATTTGGCAATATTTTGGCTCGGATGTCGAGCTTGTGAGTGTCTCTTCATTCTCGAACAACGTTGAGGCTCGCAGCTCAGATATATGTCGAGAACATTATCCTCATTCGCAGCCATGTTTTCTGATGTGTTTGTATGTACACGTGTAGTGCCACATAGGCATATGCCGCCAGTGTCCTGACGCATGAGTCTCTCAGTTTAGGTTTTTTCCAGTGAGAAATATGGCAATATTTTGGCTAAGATGTTGAGCTGGTGAGTGTCTCTTCATTCTCGAACAACGTTGAGGTTCGCAGCTCAGATATATGTCGAGAACATTATCCTCATTCGCAGCCATGTTTTCTGATGTGTATGTATGTACACGTGTATTGCCACATAGGCCTATGCCGCCAGTATCCTGACGCATGAGTCTCTCAGTTTGGGTTTTTTTCCAGTGAGAAATTTGGCAATATTTTGGCTCAGATGTTGAGCTGGTGAGTGTCTCTTCATTCTCGAACAACGTTGAGGTTCGCAGTTCAGATATATGTCGAGAACATTATCCTCATTCGCAGCCATGTTTTCTCATGTGTATGTACGTACACGTGTATTGCCTCATAGGCCTATGCCGCCAGTGTCCTGACGCATGAGACTCACAGTTTGGGTTTTTTTCAGTGAGAAATTTGGCAATATTGTGGCTCGGATGTTGAGCTGGTGAGTGTCTCTTCATTCTCGAACAACGTTGAGGCTCGCAGCTCAGATATATGTCGAGAAAAATATCCTCATTCGCAGCCATGTTTTCTGATGTGTTTGTATGTACACGTGTATTGCCTCATAGGCCTATGCCGCCCGTGTCCTAACGTATGAGTCTCACAGTTTGGTTTTTTTCCACTGGGAAATTTGGCAATATTTTGGCTCGGATGTCGAGCTGGTGAGTGTCTCTATATTCTCGAACAACGTTGAGGCTCGCAGCTCAGATATATGTCGAGAAAAAATATCATCATTCGCAGCCATGTTTTCTGATGTGTTTGTATGTACACGTGTAGTGCCACATAGGCATATGCCGCCAGTGTCCTGACGCATGAGTCTATCAGTTTAGGTTTGTTCCAGTGAGAAATTTGGCAATATTTTGGCTCAGATGTCGAGCTGGTGGGTGTCTCTTTATTCTCGAACAACGTTGAGCTTCGCAGCTCAGATACATGTCGAGAACATTATCATGTCACCAGTGTCCAGAAGCATGAGTCTCACAGTTTGGTTTTTTTTCAGTGAGAAATTTGGCAATATTTTTGCTCGGATGTCGAGCTTGTGAGTGTCTCTTCATTCTCGAACAACGTTGAGGCTCGCAGCTCAGATATATGTCGAGAACATTATCCTCATTCGCAGCCATGTTTTCTGATGTGTTTGTATGTACACGTGTAGTGCCACATAGGCATATGCCGCCAGTGTCCTGACGCATGAGTCTCTCAGTATAGGTTTTTTCCAGTGAGAAATATGGCAATATTTTGGCTCAGATGTCGAGCTGGTGAGTGTCTCTTCATTCTCGAACAACGTTGAGGTTCGCAGCTCAGATATATGTCGAGAACATTATCCTCATTCGCAGCCATGTTTTCTGATGTGTATGTATGTACACGTGTATTGCCACATAGGCCTATGCCGCCAGTATCCTGACGCTTGAGTCTCTCAGTTTGGTTTTTTTTCCAGTGAGAAATTTGGCAATATTTTGGCTCAGATGTCGAGCTGGTGAGTGTCTCTTCATTCTCGAACAACGTTGAGGTTCGCAGCTCAGATATATGTCGAGAACATTATCATGTCACCAGTGTCCAGAAGCATGAGTCTCACAGTTTGGGTTTTTTTCCAGTGAGAAATTTGGCAATATTTTGGCTCGGATGTCGAGCTGGTGGGTGTCTCTATATTCTCGAACAACGTTGATGCTCGCAGCTCAGATATATGTCGAGAAAAATATCCTCATTCGCAGCCATGTTTTCTGATGTGTATGTATGTACACGTGTATTGCCACATAGGCCTATGCCGCCAGTATCCTGACGCATGAGTCTCTCAGTTTGGGTTTTTTTTCCAGTGAGAAATTTTGCAATATTTTGGCTCAGATGTCGAGCTGGTGAGTGTCTCTTCATTCTCGAACAACGTTGAGGTTCGCAGCTCAGATATATGTCGAGAACATTATCATGTCACCAGTGTCCAGAAGCATGAGTCTCACAGTTTGGGTTTTTTTCCAGTGAGAAATTTGGCAATATTTTGGCTCGGATGTCGAGCTGGTGGGTGTCTCTATATTCTCGAACAACGTTGATGCTCGCAGCTCAGATATATGTCGAGAAAAATATCCTCATTCGCAGCCATGTTTTCTGATGTGTTTGTATGTACACGTGTAGTGCCACATAGGCATATGCCGCCAGTGTCCTGACGCATGAGTCTCTCAGTTTAGGTTTGTTCCAGTGAGAAATTTGGCAATATTTTGGCTCAGATGTCGAGCTGGTGAGTGTCTCTTCATTCTCGAACAACGTTGAGCTTCGCAGCTCAGATACATATCGAGAACATTATCATGTCACCAGTGTCCAGAAGCATGAGTCTCACAGTTTGGGTTTTTTTCCAGTGAGAAATTTGGCAATATTTTGGCTCGGATGTCGAGCTTGTGAGTGTATCTTCATTCTCGAACAACGTTGAGGCTCGCAGCTCAGATATATGTCGAGAACATTATCCTCATTCGCAGCCATGTTTTCTGATGTGTTTGTATGTACACGTGTAGTGCCACATAGGCATATGCCGCCAGTGTCCTGACGCATGAGTCTCTCAGTTTAGGTTTTTTCCAGTGAGAAATATGGCAATATTTTGGCTCAGATGTTGAGCTGGTGAGTGTCTCTTCATTCTCGAACAACGTTGAGGTTCGCAGCTCAGATATATGTCGAGAACATTATCCTCATTCGCAGCCATGTTTTCTGATGTGTATGTATGTACACGTGTATTGCCACATAGGCCTATGCCGCCAGTATCCTGACGCATGAGTCTCTCAGTTTGGTTTTTTTTCCAGTGAGAAATTTGGCAATATTTTGGCTCAGATGTTGAGCTGGTGAGTGTCTCTTCATTCTCGAACAACGTTGAGGTTCGCAGTTCAGATATATGTCGAGAACATTATCCTCATTCGCAGCCATGTTTTCTCATGTGTATGTACGTACACGTGTATTGCCTCATAGGCCTATGCCGCCAGTGTCCTGACGCATGAGACTCACAGTTTGGTTTTTTTCCACTGGGAAATTTGGCAATATTTTGGCTCGGATGTCGAGCTGGTGAGTGTCTCTATATTCTCGAACAACGTTGAGGCTCGCAGCTCAGATATATGTCGAGAAAAAATATCATCATTCGCAGCCATGTTTTCTGATGTGTTTGTATGTACACGTGTAGTGCCACATAGGCATATGCCGCCAGTGTCCTGACGCATGAGTCTATCAGTTTAGGTTTGTTCCAGTGAGAAATTTGGCAATATTTTGGCTCTGATGTCGAGCTGGTGGGTGTCTCTTTATTCTCGAACAACGTTGAGCTTCGCAGCTCAGATACATGTCGAGAACATTATCATGTCACCAGTGTCCAGAAGCATGAGTCTCACAGTTTGGTTTTTTTTTCAGTGAGAAATTTGGCAATATTTTTGCTCGGATGTCGAGCTTGTGAGTGTCTCTTCATTCTCGAACAACGTTGAGGCTCGCAGCTCAGATATATGTCGCGAAAAATATCCTCATTCGCAGCCATGTTTTCTGATGTGTTTGTATGTACACGTGTAGTGCCACATAGGCATATGCCGCCAGTGTCCTGACGCATGAGTCTCTCAGTTTAGGTTTGTTCCAGTGAGAAATATGGCAATATTTTGGCTCAGATGTCGAGCTGGTGAGTGTCTCTTCATTCTCGAACAACGTTGAGGTTCGCAGCTCAGATATATGTCGAGAACATTATCCTCATTCGCAGCCATGTTTTCTGATGTGTATGTATGTACACGTGTATTGCCACATAGGCCTATGCCGCCAGTATCCTGACGCATGAGTCTCTCAGTTTGGGTTTTTTTCCAGTGAGAAATTTGGCAATATTTTGGCTCGGATGTCGAGCTGTTGGGTGTCTCTATATTCTCGAACAACGTTGATGCTCGCAGCTCAGATATATGTCGAGAAAAATATCCTCATTCGCAGCCATGTTTTCTGATGTGTTTGTATGTACACGTGTAGTGCCACATAGGCATATGCCGCCAGTGTCCTGACGCATGAGTCTCTCAGTTTAGGTTTGTTCCAGTGAGAAATTTGGCAATATTTTGGCTCAGATGTCGAGCTGGTGAGTGTCTCTTCATTCTCGAACAACGTTGAGCTTCGCAGCTCAGATATATGTCGAGAACATTATCCTCATTCGCAGCCATGTTTTCTGATGTGTATGTATGTACACGTGTATTGCCACATAGGCCTATGCCGCCAGTATCCTGACGCATGAGTCTCTCAGTTTGGGTTTTTTCCAGTGAGAAATTTGGCAATATTTTTGCTCAGATGTTGAGCTGGTGAGTGTCTCTTCATTCTCGAACAACGTTGAGGTTCGCAGCTCAGATATATGTCGAGAACATTATCCTCATTCGCAGCCATGTTTTCTCATGTGTATGTACGTACACGTGTATTGCCACATAGGCCTATGCCGCCAGTATCCTGACGCATGAGTCTCTCAGTTTGGGTTTTTTCCAGTGAGAAATTTGGCAATATTTTGGCTCGGATGTCGAGCTGGTGAGTGTCTCTATATTCTCGAACAACGTTGAGGCTCGCAGCTCAGATATATGTCGAGAAAAATATCCTCATTCGCAGCCATGTTTTCTGATGTGTTTGTATGTACACGTGTAGTGCCACATAGGCATATGCCGCCAGTGTCCTGACGCATGAGTCTATCAGTTTAGGTTTGTTCCAGTGAGAAATTTGGCAATATTTTGGCTCAGATGTCGAGCTGGTGGGTGTCTCTTTATTCTCGAACAACGTTGAGCTTCGCAGCTCAGATACATGTCGAGAACATTATCATGTCACCAGTGTCCAGAAGCATGAGTCTCACAGTTTGGGTTTTTTTCCAGTGAGAAGATTGGCAATATTTTGGCTCGGATGTCGAGCTTGTGAGTGTCTCTTCATTCTCGAACAACGTTGAGGCTCGCAGCTCAGATATATGTCGAGAAAAATATCCTCATTCGCAGCCATGTTTTCTGATGTGTTTGTATGTACACGTGTAGTGCCACATAGGCATATGCCGCCAGTGTCCTGACGCATGAGTCTCTCAGTTTAGGTTTGTTCCAGTGAGAAATATGGCAATATTTTGGCTCAGATGTCGAGCTGGTGAGTGTCTCTTCATTCTCGAACAACGTTGAGGTTCGCAGCTCAGATATATGTCGAGAACATTATCCTCATTCGCAGCCATGTTTTCTGATGTGTATGTATGTACACGTGTATTGCCACATAGACCTATGCCGCCAGTATCCTGACGCATGAGTCTCTCAGTTTGGGTTTTTTTCCAGTGAGAAATTTGGCAATATTTTGGCTCGGATGTCGAGCTGTTGGGTGTCTCTATATTCTCGAACAACGTTGATGCTCGCAGCTCAGATATATGTCGAGAAAAATATCCTCATTCGCAGCCATGTTTTCTGATGTGTTTGTATGTACACGTGTAGTGCCACATAGGCATATGCCGCCAGTGTCCTGACGCATGAGTCTCTCAGTTTAGGTTTGTTCCAGTGAGAAATTTGGCAATATTTTGGCTCAGATGTCAAGCTGGTGAGTGTCTCTTCATTCTCGAACAACGTTGAGCTTCGCAGCTCAGATACATATCGAGAACATTATCATGTCACCAGTGTCCAGAAGCATGAGTCTCACAGTTTGGGTTTTTTTCCAGTGAGAAATTTGGCAATATTTTGGCTCGGATGTCGAGCTTGTGAGTGTCTCTTCATTCTCGAACAACGTTGAGGCTCGCAGCTCAGATATATGTCGAGAACATTATCCTCATTCGCAGCCATGTTTTCTGATGTGTTTGTATGTACACGTGTAGTGCCACATAGGCATATGCCGCCAGTGTCCTGACGCATGAGTTTCTCAGTTTAGGTTTTTTCCAGTGAGAAATATGGCAATATTTTGGCTCAGATGTCGAGCTGGTGAGTGTCTCTTCATTCTCGAACAACGTTGAGGTTCGCAGCTCAGATATATGTCGAGAACATTATCCTCATTCGCAGCCATGTTTTCTGATGTGTATGTATGTACACGTGTATTGCCACATAGGCCTATGCCGCCAGTATCCTGACGCATGAGTCTCTCAGTTTGGGTTTTTTTCCAGTGAGAAATTTGGCAATATTTTGGCTCAGATGTCGAGCTGGTGAGTGTCTCTTCATTCTCGAACAACGTTGAGCTTCGCAGCTCAGATACATATCGAGAACATTATCATGTCACCAGTGTCCAGAAGCATGAGTCTCACAGTTTGGGTTTTTTTCCAGTGAGAAATTTGGCAATATTTTGGCTCGGATGTCGAGCTTGTGAGTGTCTCTTCATTCTCGAACAACGTTGAGGCTCGCAGCTCAGATATATGTCGAGAAAAATATCCTCATTCGCAGCCATGTTTTCTGATGTGTTTGCATGTACACGTGTAGTGCCACATAGGCATATGCCGCCAGTGTCCTGACGCATGAGTCTCTCAGTTTAGATTTGTTCCAGTGAGAAATTTGGCAATATTTTGGCTCGGATGTCGAGCTTGTGAGTGTCTCTTCATTCTCGAACAACGTTGAGGCTCGCAGCTCAGATATATGTCGAAAACATTATCCTCATTCGCAGCCATTTTTTCTGATGTGTTTGTATGTACACGTGTAGTGCCACATAGGCATATGCCGCCAGTGTCCTGACGCATGATTTTCTCAGTTTAGGTTTTTTCCAGTGAGAAATATGGCAATATTTTGGCTCAGATGTCGAGCTGGTGAGTGTCTCTTCATTCTCGAACAACGTTGAGGTTCGCAGCTCAGATATATGTCGAGAACATTATCCTCATTCGCAGCCAGGTTTTCTGATGTGTATGTATGTACACGTGTATTGCCACATAGGCCTATGCCGCCAGTATCCTGACGCATGAGTCTCTCAGTTTGGGTTTTTTTCCAGTGAGAAATTTGGCAATATTTTGGCTCAGATGTCGAGCTGGTGAGTGTCTCTTCATTCTCGAACAACGTTGAGGTTCGCAGCTCAGATATATGTCGAGAACATTATCCTCATTCGCAGCCATGTTTTCTGATGTGTATGTATGTACACGTGTATTGCCACATAGGCCTATGCCGCCAGTATCCTGACGCATGAGTCTCTCAGTTTGGGTTTTTTTCCAGTGAGAAATTTGGCAATATTTTGGCTCAGATGTCGAGCTGGTGAGTGTCTCTTCATTCTCGAACAACGTTGAGGTTCGCAGCTCAGATATATGTCGAGAAAAATATCCTCATTCGCAGCCATGTTTTCTGATGTGTTTGTATGTACACGTGTAGTGCCACATAGGCATATGCCGCCAGTGTCCTGACGCATGAGTCTCTCAGTTTAGGTTTGTTCCAGTGAGAAATTTTGCAATATTTTGGCTCAGATGTCGAGCTGGTGAGTGTCTCTTCATTCTCGAACAACGTTGAGCTTCGCAGCTCAGATACATATCGAGAACATTATCATGTCACCAGTGTCCAGAAGCATGAGTCTCACAGTTTGGGTTTTTTTCCAGTGAGAAATTTGGCAATATTTTGGCTCGGATGTCGAGCTTGTGAGTGTCTCTTCATTCTCGAACAACGTTGAGGCTCGCAGCTCAGATATATGTCGAGAAAAATATCCTCATTCGCAGCCATGTTTTCTGATGTGTTTGCATGTACACGTGTAGTGCCACATAGGCATATGCCGCCAGTGTCCTGACGCATGAGTCTCTCAGTTTAGATTTGTTCCAGTGAGAAATTTGGCAATATTTTGGCTCAGATGTCGAGCTGGTGAGTGTCTCTTCATTCTCGAACAACGTTGAGGTTCGCAGCTCAGATATATGTCGAGAACATTATCCTCATTCGCAGCCATGTTTTCTGATGTGTATATATGTACACGTGTATTGCCACATAGGCCTATGCCGCCAGTATCCTGACGCATGAGTCTCTCAGTTTGGGTTTTTTCCAGTGAGATATTTGGCAATATTTTGGCTCAGATGTTGAGCTGGTGAGTGTCTCTTCATTCTCGAACAACGTTGAGGTTCGCAGCTCAGATATATGTCGAGAACATTATCCTCATTCGCAGCCATGTTTTCTCATGTGTATGTACGTACACGTGTATTGCCACATAGGCCTATGCCGCCAGTATCCTGACGCATGAGTCTCTCAGTTTGGGTTTTTTCCAGTGAGAAATTTGGCAATATTTTGGCTCGGATGTCGAGCTGGTGAGTGTCTCTATATTCTCGAACAACGTTGAGGCTCGCAGCTCAGATATATGTCGAGAAAAATATCCTCATTCGCAGCCATGTTTTCTGATGTGTTTGCATGTACACGTGTAGTGCCACATAGGCATATGCAGCCAGTGTCCTGACGCATGAGTCTCTCAGTTTAGGTTTGTTCCAGTGAGAAATTTGGCAATATTTTGGCTCAGATGTCGAGCTGGTGAGTGTCTCTTCATTCTCGAACAACGTTGAGGTTCGCAGCTCAGATATATGTCGAGAACATTATCCTCATTCGCAGCCATGTTTTCTGATGTGTATGTATGTACACGTGTATTGCCACATAGGCCTATGCCGCCAGTATCCTGACGCATGAGTCTCTCAGTTTGGGTTTTTTCCAGTGAGAAATTTGGCAATATTTTGGCTCAGATGTTGAGCTGGTGAGTGTCTCTTCATTCTCGAACAACGTTGAGGTTCGCAGCTCAGATATATGTCGAGAACATTATCCTCATTCGCAGCCATGTTTTCTCATGTGTATGTACGTACACGTGTATTGCCTCATAGGCCTATGCCGCCAGTGTCCTGACGCATGAGTCTCACAGTTTGGGTTTTTTTCAGTGAGAAATTTGGCAATATTGTGGCTCGGATGTCGAGCTGGTGAGTGTCTCTTCATTCTCGAACAACGTTGAGGCTCGCAGCTCAGATATATGTCGAGAAAAATATCCTCATTCGCAGCCATGTTTTCTGATGTGTTTGTATGTACACGTGTATTGCCTCATAGGCCTATGCCGCCCGTGTCCTAACGTATGAGTCTCACAGTTTGGTTTTTTTCCACTGGGAAATTTGGAAATATTTTGGCTCAGATGTCGAGCAGGCGAGGGTCTCTTCATTCTCGAACAACGTTGAGGTTTGCAGCTCAGATATAAGTTCATAACATTATCCTCATTCGCAGCCATGTTTTCTTATTGTTATGCGTGTACACGTGTATTGCCGCATAGGCCTATGCCGCCAGTGTCCTGACGCATGAGTCTCAAAGTTTTGGTCTCTTCCGGTGAAATTTTGGCGATATGTTAGCTCAGATGTGGAGGTAGTGAATGTCTCTTCATTCTCCAATAACGTTGAGGTTCGCATCTCAGATATATGTCGAGAAAAATATCCTCATTCGCAGCCATGTTTTCTGATGTGTTTGTATGTACACGTGTATTGCCACATAGGCATATGCCGCTAGTGTCCTGACGCATGAGTCTCTCAGTTTAGGTTTGTTCCATTGAGAAATTTGGCAATATTTTGGCTCAGATGTCGAGCTGGTGAGTGTCTCTTCATTCTCGAACAACGTTGAGGCTCGCAGCTCAGATATATGTCGAGAAAAATATCCTCATTCGCAGCCATGTTTTCTGATGTGTTTGCATGTACACGTGTAGTGCCACATAGGCATATGCCGCCAGTGTCCTGACGCATGAGTCTCTCAGTTTAGATTTGTTCCAGTGAGAAATTTGGCAATATTTTGGCTCAGATGTCGAGCTGGTGAGTGTCTCTTCATTCTCGAACAACGTTGAGGTTCGCAGCTCAGATATATGTCGAGAACATTATCCTCATTCGCAGCCATGTTTTCTGATGTGTATGTATGTACACGTGTATTGCCACATAGGCCTATGCCGCCAGTATCCTGACGCATGAGTCTCTCAGTTTGGGTTTTTTCCAGTGAGAAATTTGGCAATATTTTGGCTCAGATGTTGAGCTGGTGAGTGTCTCTTCATTCTCGAACAACGTTGAGGTTCGCAGCTCAGATATATGTCGAGAACATTATCCTCATTCGCAGCCATGTTTTATCATGTGTATGTACGTACACGTGTATTGCCACATAGGCCTATGCCGCCAGTATCCTGACGCATGAGTCTCTCAGTTTGGGTTTTTTCCAGTGAGAAATTTGGCAATATTTTGGCTCGGATGTCGAGCTGGTGAGTGTCTCTATATTCTCGAACAACGTTGAGGCTCGCAGCTCAGATATATGTCGAGAAAAATATCCTCATTCGCAGCCATGTTTTCTGATGTGTTTGCATGTACACGTGTAGTGCGACATAGGCATATGCCGCCAGTGTCCTGACGCATGAGTCTCTCAGTTTAGGTTTGTTCCAGTGAGAAATTTGGCAATATTTTGGCTCAGATGTCGAGCTGGTGAGTGTCTCTTCATTCTCGAACAACGTTGAGGTTCGCAGCTCAGATATATGTCGAGAACATTATCCTCATTCGCAGCCATGTTTTCTGATGTGTATGTATGTACACGTGTATTGCCACATAGGCCTATGCCGCCAGTATCCTGACGCATGAGTCTCTCAGTTTGGGTTTTTTCCAGTGAGAAATTTGGCAATATTTTGGCTCAGATGTTGAGCTGGTGAGTGTCTCTTCATTCTCGAACAACGTTGAGGTTCGCAGTTCAGATATATGTCGAGAACATTATCCTCATTCGCAGCCATGTTTTCTCATGTGTATGTACGTACACGTGTATTGCCTCATAGGCCTATGCCGCCAGTGTCCTGACGCATGAGTCTCACAGTTTGGGTTTTTTTCAGTGAGAAATTTGGCAATATTGTGGCTCGGATGTCGAGCTGGTGAGTGTCTCTTCATTCTCGAACAACGTTGAGGCTCGCAGCTCAGATATATGTCGAAAAAAATATCCTCATTCGCAGCCATGTTTTCTGATGTGTTTGTATGTACACGTGTATTGCCTCATAGGCCTATGCCGCCCGTGTCCTAACGTATGAGTCTCACAGTTTGGTTTTTTTCCACTGGGAAATTTGGAAATATTTTGGCTCAGATGTCGAGCAGGCGAGGGTCTCTTCATTCTCGAACAACGTTGAGGTTTGCAGCTCAGATATAAGTTCATAACATTATCCTCATTCGCAGCCATGTTTTCTTATTGTTATGTGTGTACACGTGTATTGCCGCATAGGCCTATGCCGCCAGTGTCCTGACGCATGAGTCTCAAAGTTTTGGTCTCTTCCGGTGAAATTTTGGCGATATGTTAGCTCAGATGTGGAGGTAGTGAATGTCTCTTCATTCTCCAATAACGTTGAGGTTCGCATCTCAGATATATGTCGAGAAAAATATCCTCATTCGCAGCCATGTTTTCTGATGTGTTTGTATGTACACGTGTATTGCCACATAGGCATATGCCGCTAGTGTCCTGACGCATGAGTCTCTCAGTTTAGGTTTGTTCCATTGAGAAATTTGGCAATATTTTGGCTCAGATGTCGAGCTGGTGAGTGTCTCTTCATTCTCGAACAACGTTGAGGTTCGCAGCTCAGATATATGTCGAAAACATTATCCTCATTGGCAGCCATGTTTTCTGATGTGTATGTATGTACACGTGTATTGCCACATAGGCCTATGCCGCCAGTATCCTGACGCATGAGTCTCTCAGTTTGGGTTTTTTCCAGTGAGAAATGTGGCAATATTTTGGCTCAGATGTTGAGCTGGTGAGTGTCTCTTCATTCTCGAACAACGTTGAGGTTCGCAGCTCAGATATATGTCGAGAACATTATCCTCATTCGCAGCCATGTTTTCTCATGTGTATGTACGTACACGTGTATTGCCACATAGGCCTATGCCGCCAGTATCCTGACGCATGAGTCTCTCAGTTTGGTTTTTTTCCAGTGAGAAATGTGGCAATATTTTGGCTCAGATGTTGAGCTGGTGAGTGTCTCTTCATTCTCGAACAACGTTGAGGTTCGCAGCTCAGATATATGTCGAGAACATTATCCTCATTCGCAGCCATGTTTTCTCATGTGTTTGTACGTACACGTGTATTGCCACATAGGCATATGCCGCCAGTGTCCTGACGCATGAGTCTATCAGTTTAGGTTTGTTCCAGTGAGAAATTTGGCAATATTTTGGCTCAGATGTCGAGCTGGTGGGTGTCTCTTTATTCTCGAACAACGTTGAGCTTCGCAGCTCAGATACATGTCGAGAACATTATCATGTCACCAGTGTCCAGAAGCATGAGTCTCACAGTTTGGTTTTTTTTCCAGTGAGAAATTTGGCAATATTTTGGCTCGGATGTCGAGCTTGTGAGTGTCTCTTCATTCTCGAACAACGTTGAGGCTCGCAGCTCAGATATATGTCGAGAATATTATCCACATTCGCAGCCATGTTTTCTGATGTGTATGTATGTACACGTGTATTGCCACATAGGCCTATGCCGCCAGTATCCTGACGCATGAGTCTCTCAGTTTGGGTTTTTTTTCAGTGAGAAATTTGGCAATATTTTGGCTCAGATGTTGAGCTGGTGAGTGTCTCTTCATTCTCGAACAACGTTGTGGTTCGCAGCTCAGATATATGTCGAGAACATTATCCTCATTCGCAGCCATGTTTTCTCATGTGTATGTACGTACACGTGTATTGCCACATAGGCCTATGCCGCCAGTATCCTGACGCATGAGTCTCTCAGTTTGGGTTTTTTCCAGGGAGAAATTTGGCAATATTTTGGCTCGGATGTCGAGCTGGTGAGTGTCTCTATATTCTCGAACAACGTTAAGGCTCGCAGCTCAGATATATGTCGAGAAAAATATCCTCATTCGCAGCCATGTTTTCTGATGTGTATGTATGTACACGTGTATTGCCACATAGGCCTATGCCGCCAGTATCCTGACGCATGAGTCTCTCAGTTTGGGGTTTTTTCAGTGAGAAATTTGGCAATATTTTGGCTCAGATGTTGAGCTGGTGAGTGTCTCTTCATTCTCGAACAACGTTGTGGTTCGCAGCTCAGATATATGTCGAGAACATTATCCTCATTCGCAGCCATGTTTTCTCATGTGTATGTACGTACACGTGTATTGCCACATAGGCCTATGCCGCCAGTATCCTGACGCATGAGTCTCTCAGTTTGGGTTTTTTCCAGTGAGAAATTTGGCAATATTTTGGCTCGGATGTCGAGCTGGTGAGTGTCTCTATATTCTCGAACAACGTTGAGGCTCGCAGCTCAGATATATGTCGAGAAAAATATCCTCATTCGCAGCCATGTTTTCTGATGTGTTTGTATGTACACGTGTAGTGCCACATAGGCATATGCCGCCAGTGTCCTGACGCATGAGTCTATCAGTTTAGGTTTGTTCCAGTGAGAAATTTGGCAATATTTTGGCTCAGATGTCGAGCTGGTGGGTGTCTCTTTATTCTCGAACAACGTTGAGGTTCGCAGCTCAGATACATGTCGAGAACATTATCATGTCACCAGTGTCCAGAAGCATGAGTCTCACAGTTTGGTTTTTTTTCCAGTGAGAAATTTGGCAATATTTTGGCTCGGATGTCGAGCTTGTGAGTGTCTCTTCATTCTCGAACAACGTTGAGGCTCGCAGCTCAGATATATGTCGAGAAAAATATCCTCATTCGCAGCCATGTTTTCTGATGTGTTTGTATGTACACGTGTAGTGCCACATAGGCATATGCCGCCAGTGTCCTGACGCATGAGTCTCTCAGTTTAGGTTTGTTCCAGTGAGAAATATGGCAATATTTTGGCTCAGATGTCGAGCTGGTGAGTGTCTCTTCATTCTCGAACAACGTTGAGGTTTGCAGCTCAGATATATGTCGAGAACATTATCCTCATTCGCAGCCATGTTTTCTCATGTGTATGTACGTACACGTGTATTGCCACATAGGCCTATGCCGCCAGTATCCTGACGCATGAGTCTCTCAGTTTGGGTTTTTTCCAGTGAGAAATTTGGCAATATTTTGGCTCGGATGTCGAGCTGGTGAGTGTCTCTATATTCTCGAACAACGTTGAGGCTCGCAGCTCAGATATATGTCGAGAAAAATATCCTCATTCGCAGCCATGTTTTCTGATGTGTTTGTATGTACACGTGTAGTGCCACATAGGCATATGCCGCCAGTGTCCTGACGCATGAGTCTCTCAGTTTAGGTTTGTTCCAGTGAGAAATTTGGCAATATTTTGGCTCAGATGTCGAGCTGGTGAGTGTCTCTTCATTCTCGAACAACGTTGAGCTTCGCAGCTCAGATACATATCGAGAACATTATCATGTCACCAGTGTCCAGAAGCATGAGTCTCACAGTTTGGGTTTTTTTCCAGTGAGAAATTTGGCAATATTTTGGCTCGGATGTCGAGCTTGTGAGTGTCTTTTCATTCTCGAACAACGTTGAGGCTCGCAGCTCAGATATATGTCTAGAAAAATATCCTCATTCGCAGCCATGTTTTCTGATGTGTTTGTATGTACACGTGTAGTGCCACATAGGCATATGCCGCCAGTGTCCTGACGCATGAGTCTCTCTGTTTAGGTTTGTTCCAGTGAGAAATTTGGCAATATTTTGGCTCGGATGTCGAGCTGGTGAGTGTCTCTATATTCTCGAACAACGTTGAGGCTCGCAGCTCAGATATATGTCGAGAAAAATATCCTCATTCGCAGCCATGTTTTCTGATGTGTTTGTATGTACACGTGTAGTGCCACATAGGCATATGCCGCCAGTGTCCTGACGCATGAGTCTATCAGTTTAGGTTTGATCCAGTGAGAAATATGGCAATATTTTGGCTCAGATGTTGAGCTGGTGAGTGTCTCTTCATTCTCGAACAACGTTGAGGTTCGCAGCTCAGATATATGTCGAGAACATTATCCTCATTCGCAGCCATGTTTTCTCATGTGTATGTACGTACACGTGTATTGCCACATAGGCCTATGCCGCCAGTATCCTGACGCATGAGTCTCTCAGTTTGGGTTTTTTTCCAGTGAGAAATTTGGCAATATTTTGGCTCGGATGTCGAGCTGGTGGGTGTCACTATATTCTCGAACAACGTTGATGCTCGCAGCTCAGATATATGTCGAGAAAAATATCCTCATTCGCAGCCATGTTTTCTGATGTGTTTGTATGTACACGTGTAGTGCCACATAGGCATATGCCGCCAGTGTCCTGACGCATGAGTCTCACAGTTTGGTTTTTTTTCCAGTGAGAAATTTGGCAATATTTTGGCTCGGATGTCGAGCTTGTGAGTGTCTCTTCATTCTCGAACAACGTTGAGGCTCGCAGCTCAGATATATGTCGAGAAAAATATCCTCATTCGCAGCCATGTTTTCTGATGTGTTTGTATGTACATGTGTAGTGCCACATAGGCATATGCCGCCAGTGTCCTGACGCATGAGTCTCTCAGTTTAGGTTTGTTCCAGTGAGAAATATGGCAATATTTTGGCTCAGATGTCGAGCTGGTGAGTGTCTCTTCATTCTCGAACAACGTTGAGGTTCGCAGCTCAGATATATGTCGAGAACATTATCCTCATTCGCAGCCATGTTTTCTCATGTGTATGTACGTACACGTGTATTGCCACATAGGCCTATGCCGCCAGTATCCTGACGCATGAGTCTCTCAGTTTGGGTTTTTTCCAGTGAGAAATTTGGCAATATTTTGGCTCGGATGTCGAGCTGGTGAGTGTCTCTATATTCTCGAACAACGTTGAGGCTCGCAGCTCAGATATATGTCGAGAAAAATATCCTCATTCGCAGCCATGTTTTCTGATGTGTTTGTATGTACACGTGTAGTGCCACATAGGCATATGCCGCCAGTGTCCTGACGCATGAGTCTCACAGTTTGGTTTTTTTTCCAGTGAGAAATTTGGCAATATTTTGGCTCGGATGTCGAGCTTGTGAGTGTCTCTTCATTCTCGAACAACGTTGAGGCTCGCAGCTCAGATATATGTCGAGAAAAATATCCTCATTCGCAGCCATGTTTTCTGATGTGTTTGTATGTACACGTGTAGTGCCACATAGGCATATGCCGCCAGTGTCCTGACGCATGAGTCTCTCAGTTTAGGTTTGTTCCAGTGAGAAATATGGCAATATTTTGGCTCAGATGTCGAGCTGGTGAGTGTCTCTTCATTCTCGAACAACGTTGAGGTTCGCAGCTCAGATATATGTCGAGAACATTATCCTCATTCGCAGCCATGTTTTCTCATGTGTATGTACGTACACGTGTATTGCCACATAGGCCTATGCCGCCAGTATCCTGACGCATGAGTCTCTCAGTTTGGGTTTTTTCCAGTGAGAAATTTGGCAATATTTTGGCTCGGATGTCGAGCTGGTGAGTGTCTCTATATTCTGGAACAACGTTGAGGCTCGCAGCTCAGATATATGTCGAGAAAAATATCCTCATTCGCAGCCATGTTGTCTGATGTGTTTGTATGTACACGTGTAGTGCCACATAGGCATATGCCGCCAGTGTCCTGACGCATGAGTCTCTCAGTTTAGGTTTGTTCCAGTGAGAAATTTGGCAATATTTTGGCTCGGATGTCGAGCTGGTGAGTGTCTCTATATTCTCGAACAACGTTGAGGCTCGCAGCTCAGATATATGTCGAGAAAAATATCCTCATTCGCAGCCATGTTTTCTGATGTGTTTGTATGTACACGTGTAGTGCCACATAGGCATATGCCGCCAGTGTCCTGACGCATGAGTCTATCAGTTTAGGTTTGATCCAGTGAGAAATATGGCAATATTTTGGCTCAGATGTTGAGCTGGTGAGTGTCTCTTCATTCTCGAACAACGTTGAGGTTCGCAGCTCAGATATATGTCGAGAACATTATCCTCATTCGCAGCCATGTTTTCTGATGTGTATGTATGTACACGTGTATTGCCACATAGGCCTATGCCGCCAGTATCCTGACGCATGAGTCTCTCAGTTTGGGTTTTTTTCCAGTGAGAAATTTGGCAATATTTTGGCTCGGATGTCGAGCTGGTGGGTGTCACTATATTCTCGAACAACGTTGATGCTCGCAGCTCAGATATATGTCGAGAAAAATATCCTCATTCGCAGCCATGTTTTCTGATGTGTTTGTATGTACACGTGTAGTGCCACATAGGCATATGCCGCCAGTGTCCTGACGCATGAGTCTCTCAGTTTAGGTTTGTTCCAGTGAGAAATTTGGCAATATTTTGGCTCAGATGTCGAGCTGGTGAGTGTCTCTTCATTCTCGAACAACGTTGAACTTCGCAGCTCAGATACATATCGAGAACATTATCATGTCACCAGTGTCCAGAAGCATGAGTCTCACAGTTTGGGTTTTTTTCCAGTGAGAAATTTGGCAATATTTTGGCTCGGATGTCGAGCTTGTGAGTGTCTCTTCATTCTCGAACAACGTTGAGGCTCGCAGCTCAGATATATGTCGAGAAAAGTATCCTCATTCGCAGCCATGTTTTCTGATGTGTTTGCATGTACACGTGTAGTGCCACATATGCATATGCCGCCAGTGTCCTGACGCATGAGTCTCTCAGTTTAGGTTTGTTCCAGTGAGAAATTTGGCAATATTTTGGCTCAGATGTCGAGCTGGTGAGTGTCTCTTCATTCTCGAACAACGTTGAGGTTCGCAGCTCAGATATATGTCGAGAACATTATCCTCATTCGCAGCCATGTTTTCTGATGTGTATGTATGTACACGTGTATTGCCACATAGGCCTATGCCGCCAGTATCCTGACGCATGAGTCTCTCAGTTTGGGTTTTTTCCAGTGAGAAATGTGGCAATATTTTGGCTCAGATGTTGAGCTGGTGAGTGTCTCTTCATTCTCGAACAACGTTGAGGTTTGCAGCTCAGATATATGTCGAGAACATTATCCTCATTCGCAGCCATGTTTTCTCATGTGTATGTACGTACACGTGTATTGCCACATAGGCCTATGCCGCCAGTATCCTGACGCATGAGTCTCTCAGTTTGGGTTTTTTCCAGTGAGAAATTTGGCAATATTTTGGCTCGGATGTCGAGCTGGTGAGTGTCTCTATATTATCGAACACCGTTGAGGCTCGCAGCTCAGATATATGTCGAGAAAAATATCCTCATTCGCAGCCATGTTTTCTGATGTGTATGTATGTACACGTGTATTGCCACATAGGCCTATGCCGCCAGTATCCTGACGCATGAGTCTCTCAGTTTGGGTTTTTTCCAGTGAGAAATTTGGCAATATTTTGGCTCGGATGTCGAGCTGGTGAGTGTCTCTATATTCTCGAACAACGTTGAGGCTCGCAGCTCAGATATATGTCGAGAAAAATATCCTCATTCGCAGCCATGTTTTCTGATGTGTTTGTATGTACACGTGTAGTGCCACATAGGCATATGCCGCCAGTGTCCTGACGCATGAGTCTATCAGTTTAGGTTTGTTCCAGTGAGAAATTTGGCAATATTTTGGCTCAGATGTCGAGCTGGTGGGTGTCTCTTTATTCTCGAACAACGTTGAGCTTCGCAGCTCAGATACATGTCGAGAACATTATCATGTCACCAGTGTCCAGGAGCATGAGTCTCACAGTTTGGGTTTTTTTCCAGTGAGAAATTTGGCAATATTTTGGCTCGGATGTCGAGCTTGTGAGTGTCTCTTCATTATCGAACAACGTTGAGGCTCGCAGCTCAGATATATGTCGAAAAAAATATCCTCATTCGCAGCCATGTTTTCTGATGTGTTTGTATGTACACGTGTAGTGCCACATAGGCATATGCCGCCAGTGTCCTGACGCATGAGTCTCTCAGTTTAAGTTTGTTCCAGTGAGAAATTTGGCAATATTTTGGCTCAGATGTCGAGCTGGTGAGTGTCTCTTCATTCTCGAACAACGTTGATGTTCGCAGCTCAGATATATGTCGAGAACATTATTCTCATTCGCAGCCATGTTTTCTGATGTGTATGTATGTACACGTGTATTGCCACATATGCCTATGCCGCCAGTATCCTGACGCATGAGTCTCTCAGTTTGGGTTTTTTCCAGTGAGTAATTTGGCAATATTTTGGCTCAGATGTTGAGCTGGTGAGTGTCTCTTCATTCTCGAACAACGTTGAGGTTCTCAGATCAGATATATGTCGAGAACATTATCCTCATTCGCAGCCATGTTTTCTCATGTGTATGTACGTACACGTGTATTGCCACATAGGCCTATGCCGCCAGTATCCTGACGCATGAGTCTCTCAGTTTGGGTTTTTCCAGTGAGAAATTTGGCAATATTTTGGCTCGGATGTCGAGCTGGTGAGTGTCTCTATATTCTCGAACAACGTTGAGGCTCGCAGCTCAGATATATGTCGAGAAAAATATCCTCATTCGCAGCCATGTTTTCTGATGTCTTTGTATGTACACGTGTAGTGCCACATAGGCATATGCCGCCAGTGTCCTGACGCATGAGTCTCTCAGTTTAGGTTTGTTCCAGTGAGAAATTTGGCAATATTTTGGCTCGGATGTCGAGCTGGTGAGTGTCTCTATATTCTCGAACAACGTTGAGGCTCGCAGCTCAGATATATGTCGAGAAAAATATCCTCATTCGCAGCCATGTTTTCTGATGTGTTTGTATGTACACGTGTAGTGCCACATAGGCTTATGCCGCCAGTGTCCTGACGCATGAGTCTATCAGTTTAGGTTTGTTCCAGTGAGAAATTTGGCAATATTTTGGCTCAGATGTCGAGCTGGTGGGTGTCTCTTTATTCTCGAACAACGTTGAGCTTCGCAGCTCAGATACATGTCGAGAACATTATCATGTCACCAGTGTCCAGAAGCATGAGTCTCACAGTTTGGATTTTTTTCCAGTGAGAAATTTGGCAATATTTTGGCTCGGATGTCGAGCTTGTGAGTGTCTCTTCATTCTCGAACAACGTTGGGGCTCGCAGCTCAGATATATGTCGAGAACAATATCCTCATTCGCAGCCATGTTTTCTGATGTGTTTGTATGTACACGTGTAGTGCCACATAGGCATATGCCGCCAGTGTCCTGACGCATGAGTCTCTCAGTTTAGGTTTGTTCCAGTGAGAAATATGGCAATATTTTGGCTCAGATGTCGAGCTGGTGAGTGTCTCTTCATTCTCGAACAACGTTGAGGTTCGCAGCTCAGATATATGTCGAGAACATTATCCTCATTCGCAGCCATGTTTTCGGATGTGTATGTATGTACACGTGTATTGCCACATAGGCCTATGCCGCCAGTATCCTGACGCATGAGTCTCTCAGTTTGGGTTTTTTTCCAGTGAGAAATTTGGCAATATTTTGGCTCGGATGTCGAGCTGGTGGGTGTCTCTATATTCTCGAACAACGTTGATGCTCGCAGCTCAGATATATGTCGAGAAAAATATCCTCATTCGCAGCCATGTTTTCTTATGTGTTTGTATGTACACGTGTAGTGCCACATAGGCATATGCCGCCAGTGTCCTGACGCATGAGTCTCTCAGTTTAGGTTTGTTCCAGTGAGAAATTTGGCAATATTTTGGCTCAGATGTCGAGCTGGTGAGTGTCTCTTCATTCTCGAACAACGTTGAGCTTCGCAGCTCAGATACATATCGAGAACATTATAATGTCACCAGTGTCCAGAAGCATGAGTCTCACAGTTTGGGTTTTTTTCCAGTGCGAAATTTGGCAATATTTTGGCTCGGATGTCGAGCTTGTGAGTGTCTCTTCATTCTCGAACAACGTTGAGGCTCGCAGCTCCGATATATGTCGAGAAAAATATCCTCATTCGCAGCCATGTTTTCTGATGTGTTTGCATGTACACGTGTAGTGCCACATAGGCCTATGCCGACAGTATCCTGACGCATGAGTCTCTCAGTTTGGTTTTTTTCCAGTGAGAAATTTGGCAATATTTTGGCTCAGATGTTGAGCTGGTGAGTGTCTCTTCATTCTCGAACAACGTTGAGGTTCGCAGCTCAGATATATGTCGAGAACATTATCCTCATTCGCAGCCATGTTTTCTGATGTGTATGTACGTACACGTGTATTGCCACATAGGCCTATGCCGCCAGTATCCTGACGCATGAGTCTCTCAGTTTGGGTTTTTTCCAGTGAGAAATTTGGCAATATTTTGGCTCGGATGTCGAGCTGGTGAGTGTCTCTATATTCTCGAACAACGTTGAGGCTCGCAGCTCAGATATATGTCGAGAAAAATATCCTCATTCGCAGCCATGTTTTCTGATGTGTTTGTATGTACACGTGTAGTGCCACATAGGCATATGCCGCCAGTGTCCTGACGCATGAGTCTCTCAGTTTAGGTTTGTTCCAGTGAGAAATTTGGCAATATTTTGGCTCAGATGTCGAGCTGGTTAGTGTCTCTTCATTCTCGAACAACGTTGAGCTTCGCAGCTCAGATACATGTCGAGAACATTATCATGTCACCAGTGTCCAGAAGCATGAGTCTCACAGTTTGGGTTTTTTTCCAGTGAGAAATTTGGCAATATTTTGGCTCGGATGTCGAGCTCGTGAGTGTCTCTTCATTCTGGAACAACGTTGAGGCTCGCAGCTCAGATATATGTCGAGAAAAATATCCTCATTCGCAGCCATGTTTTATGATGTGTTTGTATGTACACGTGTAGTGCCACATAGGCATATGCCGCCAGTGTCCTGACTCATGAGTCTCTCAGTTTAGGTTTGTTCCAGTGAGAAATTTGGCAATATTTTGGCTCAGATGTCGAGCTGGTGAGTGTCTCTTCATTCTCGAACAACGTTGAGCTTCGCAGCTCAGATACATGTCGAGAACATTATCATGTCACCAGTGTCCAGAAGCATGAGTCTCACAGTTTGGGTTTTTTTCCAGTGAGAAATTTTGCAATATTTTGGCTCGGAAGTCGAGCTTGTGAGTGTCTCTTCATTCTCCAACAACGTTGAGGCTCGCAGCTCAGATATATGTCGAGAAAAATATCCTCATTCGCAGCAATGTTTTCTGATTTGTATGTATGTACACGTGTATTGCCACATAGGCCTATGCCGCCAGTATCCTGACGCATGAGTCTCTCAGTTTGGGTTTTTCCAGGTTGAAATTTGGTAATATTTTGGCTCGGATGTCGAGCTGGTGAGTGTCTCTTCATTCTCGAACAACGTTGAGGTTCGCAGCTCAGATATAAGTTCATAAAATTATCCTCATTCGTAGCCATGTTTTCTTATGTGTATGTATGTACACGTGTATTGCCTCATAGGCCTATGCCGCCAGTGTCCTGACGCATGAGTCTCAAAGTTTTGGTCTCTTCCCGAGAGAATTTTGGCGATGTGTTAGCTCAGATGTGGAGGTGGTGAATGTCTTTTCATTTTCGAACAACGTAGATGTGGAGGTGGTGAATGTCTTTTCATTTTTGAACAACGTTGAGGTTCGCAGCTCTGATATATGTTGAGAACATTATCCTCATTCGCAGCCATGTTTTCTGATGTGTATGTATGTACACGTGTATTGCCACATAGGCCTATGCCGCCAGTATCCTGACGCATGAGTCTCTCAGTTTGTTTGTTTTTCCAGTGAAAAATTTGGCAATATTTTGGCTCGGATGTCGAGCTGGTGAGTGTCGCTTCATTCTCGAACAACGTTGAGGCTCGCAGCTCAGATATATGTCGAGAAAATTGTCCTCATTCGCAGCCATGTTTTCTTATGTGTATGGATGTACACGTGTGTTGCCTCATAGGCCTATGCCGCCAGTGTCCTGACGCATGAGTCTCACAGTTTGGTTTTTTTTCAGTGAGAAATTTGTCAATATTTTGGCTCGGATGTCGAGCTGGTGAGTGTCTCTTCATTCTCGAACAACGTTGAGGCTCGCAGCTCAGATATATGTCGAGAAAAATATCCTCATTCGCAGCCATGTTTTCTGATGTGTTTGTATGTACACGTGTATTGCCTCATAGGCCTATGCCGCCCGTGTCCTGACGTATGAGTCTCACAGTTTGTTTTTTTTCCAGTGGGAAATTTGGAAATATTTTGGCTCAGATGTCGAGCAGGCGAGGGTCTCTTCATTCTCGAACAACGTTGAGGTTTGCAGCTCAGATATAAGTTCATAACATTATCCTCATTCGCAGCCATGTTTTCTTATGTTTATGCGTGTACACGTGTATTGCCGCATAGGCCTATGCCGCCAGTGTCCTGACGCATGAGTCTCAAAGTTTTGGTCTCTTGCGGTGAAATTTTGGCGATATGTTATCTCAGATGTGGAGGTGGTGAATGTCTTTTCATTTTCGAACAACGTAGATGTGGAGGTGGTGAATGTCTTTTCATTTTCGAACAACGTTGAGGTTCGCAGCTCAGATATATGTCGAGAAAAATATCCTCATTCGCAGCCATGTTTTCTGATGTGTTTGTATGTACACGTGTATTGCCACATAGGCATATGCCGCTAGTGTCCTGACGCATGAGTCTCTCAGTTTAGGTTTGTTCCATTGAGAAATCTGGCAATATGTTGGCTCAGATGTCGTGCTGGTGAGTGTCTCTTCATTCTCGAACAACGTTGAGGTTCGCAGCTCAGATATATGTCGGGAACATTATCCTCATTCGCAGCCATGTTTTCTGATGTGTATGTATGTACACGTGTATTGCCACATAGGCCTATGCCGCCAGTGTCCTGACGCATGAGTCTCTCAGTTTAGGTTTGTTCCATTGAGAAATTTGGCAATATGTTGGCTCAGATGTCGTGCTGGTGAGTGTCTCTTCATTCTCGAACAACGTTGAGGTTCGCAGCTCAGATATATGTCGGGAACATTATCCTCATTCGCAGCCATGTTTTCTGATGTGTATGTATGTACACGTGTATTGCCACATAGGCCTATGCCGCCAGTATACTGACGCATGAGTCTCTCAGTTTGTTTGTTTTTCCAGTAAAAAAATTGGCAATATTTTGCCTTGGATGTCGAGCTGGTGAGTGTCTCTTCATTCTCAAACAACGTTGGGGCTCGCAGCTCAGATATATGTCGAGAAAAATATCCTCATTCGCAGCCATGTTTTCTGATGTGTTTGTATGTACACGTGTATTGCCTCATAGGCCTATGCCGCCCGTGTCTTGACGTATGAGTCTCACAGTTTGTTTTTTTTCCAGTGGGAAATTTGGAAATATTTTGGCTCAGATGTCGAGCAGGCGAGGGTCTCTTCATTCTCGAACAACGTTGAGGTTTGCAGCTCAGATATAAGTTCATAACATTATCCTCATTCGCAGCCATGTTTTCTTATGTTTATGCGTGTACACGTGTATTGCCGCATAGGCCTATGCCGCCAGTGTCCTGACGCATGAGTCTCAAAGTTTTGGTCTCTTGCGGTGAAATTTTGGCGATATGTTATCTCAGATGTGGAGGTGGTGAATGTCTTTTCATTTTCGAACAACGTAGATGTGGAGGTGGTGAATGTCTTTTCATTTTCGAACAACGTTGAGGTTCGCAGCTCAGATATATGTCGAGAAAAATATCCTCATTCGCAGCCATGTTTTCTGATGTGTTTGTATGTACACGTGTATTGCCACATAGGCATATGCCGCTAGTGTCCTGACGCATGAGTCTCTCAGTTTAGGTTTGTTCCATTGAGAAATTTGGCAATATGTTGGCTCAGATGTCGTGCTGGTGAGTGTCTCTTCATTCTCGAACAACGTTGAGGTTCGCAGCTCAGATATATGTCGGGAACATTATCCTCATTCGCAGCCATGTTTTCTGATGTGTATGTATGTACACGTGTATTGCCACATAGGCCTATGCCGCCAGTATACTGACGCATGAGTCTCTCAGTTTGTTTGTTTTTCCAGTGAAAAATTTGGCAATATTTTGGCTCGGATGTCGAGCTGGTGAGTGTCGCTTCATTCTCAAACAACGTTGAGGCTCGCAGCTCAGATATATGTCGAGAAAATTGTCCTCATTCGCAGCCATGTTTTCTTATGTGTATGGATGTACACGTGTGTTGCCTCATAGGCCTATGCCGCCAGTGTCCTGACGCATGAGTCTCACAGTTTGGTTTTTTTTCAGTGAGAAATTTGGCAATATTTTGGCTCGGATGTCGAGCTGGTGAGTGTCTCTTCATTCTCGAACAACGTTGAGGCTCGCAGCTCAGATATATGTCGAGAAAAATATCCTCATTCGCAGCCATGTTTTCTGATGTGTTTGTATGTACACGTGTATTGCCTCATAGGCCTATGCCGCCCGTGTCCTGACGTATGAGTCTCACAGTTTGTTTTTTTTCCAGTGGGAAATTTGGAAATATTTTGGCTCAGATGTCGAGCAGGCGAGGGTCTCTTCATTCTCGAACAACGTTGAGGTTTGCAGCTCAGATATAAGTTCATAACATTATCCTCATTCGCAGCCATGTTTTCTTATGTTTATGCGTGTACACGTGTATTGCCGCATAGGCCTATGCCGCCAGTGTCCTGACGCATGAGTCTCAAAGTTTTGGTCTCTTGCGGTGAAATTTTGGCGATATGTTATCTCAGATGTGGAGGTGGTGAATGTCTTTTCATTTTCGAACAACGTAGATGTGGAGGTGGTGAATGTCTTTTCATTTTCGAACAACGTTGAGGTTCGCAGCTCAGATATATGTCGAGAAAAATATCCTCATTCGCAGCCATGTTTTCTGATGTGTTTGTATGTACACGTGTATTGCCACATAGGCATATGCCGCTAGTGTCCTGACGCATGAGTCTCTCAGTTTAGGTTTGTTCCATTGAGAAATTTGGCAATATGTTGGCTCAGATGTCGTGCTGGTGAGTGTCTCTTCATTCTCGAACAACGTTGAGGTTCGCAGCTCAGATATATGTCGGGAACATTATCCTCATTCGCAGCCATGTTTTCTGATGTGTATGTATGTACACGTGTATTGCCACATAGGCCTATGCCGCCAGTATACTGACGCATGAGTCTCTCAGTTTGTTTGTTTTTCCAGTAAAAAAATTGGCAATATTTTGCCTTGGATGTCGAGCTGGTGAGTGTCTCTTCATTCTCAAACAACGTTGGGGCTCGCAGCTCAGATATATGTCGAGAAAAATATCCTCATTCGCAGCCATGTTTTCTGATGTGTTTGTATGTACACGTGTATTGCCTCATAGGCCTATGCCGCCCGTGTCTTGACGTATGAGTCTCACAGTTTGTTTTTTTTCCAGTGGGAAATTTGGAAATATTTTGGCTCAGATGTCGAGCAGGCGAGGGTCTCTTCATTCTCGAACAACGTTGAGGTTTGCAGCTCAGATATAAGTTCATAACATTATCCTCATTCGCAGCCATGTTTTCTTATGTTTATGCGTGTACACGTGTATTGCCGCATAGGCCTATGCCGCCAGTGTCCTGACGCATGAGTCTCAAAGTTTTGGTCTCTTGCGGTGAAATTTTGGCAATATTTTGGCTCAGATGTCGAGCTGGTGAGTGTCTCCTCATTCTCGAACAACGTTGAGGTTCGCAGCTCAGATATATGTCGAGAACATTATACTCATTCGCAGCCATGTTTTCTGATGTGTATGTATGTACACGTGTATTGCCACATAGGCATATGCCGTCAGTGTCCTGACGCATGAGTCTCTCAGTTTAGGTTTGTTCCAGTGAGAAAATTGGCAATATTTTGGCTCCAATCTCGAGCTGGTGAGTGTCTCTTCATTCTCGAACAACGTTGAGGTTCGCAGCTCAGATATATGTCGAGAACATTATCCTCATTCGCAGCAATGTTTTCTGATTTGTATGTATGTACACGTGTATTGCCACATAGGCCTATGCCGCCAGTATCCTGACGCATGAGTCTCTCAGTTTGGGTTTTTCCAGGTTGAAATTTGGTAATATTTTGGCTCGGATGTCGAGCTGGTGAGTGTCTCTTCATTCTCGAACAACGTTGAGGCTCGCAGCTCAGATATATGTCGAGAAAAGTGTCCTCATTCGCAGCCATGTTTTCTTATGTGTATGGATGTACACGTGTATTGCCTCATAGGCCTATGCCGCCAGTGTCCTGACGCATGAGTCTCACAGTTTGGGTTTTTTTCAGTGAGAAATTTGGCAATATTTTGGCTTGGATGTCGAGCTGGTGAGTGTCTCTTCATTCTCGAACAACGTTGAGGTTTGCAGCTCAGATATAAGTTCATAACATTATCCTCATTCGCAGCCATGTTTTCTGATGTGTTTGTATGTACACGTGTATTGCCTCATATGCCTATGCCGCCCGTGTCCTGACGTATGAGTCTCACAGTTTGTTTTTTTTCCATTGAGAAATTTGGCAATATTTTGGCTCCAATCTCGAGCTGGTGAGTGTCTCTTCATTCTCGAACAACGTTGAGGTTCGCAGCTCAGATATATGTCGAGAACATTATCCTCATTCGCAGCAATGTTTTCTGATTTGTATGTATGTACACGTGTATTGCCACATAGGCCTATGCCGCCAGTATCCTGACGCATGAGTCTCTCAGTTTGGGTTTTTCCAGGTTGAAATTTGGTAATATTTTGGCTCGGATGTCGAGCTGGTGAGTGTCTCTTCATTCTCGAACAACGTTGAGGTTCGCAGCTCAGATATAAGTTCATAAAATTATCCTCATTCGCAGCCATGTTTTCTTATGTGTATGTATGTACACGTGTATTGCCTCATAGGCCTATGCCGCCAGTGTCCTGACGCATGAGTCTCAAAGTTTTGGTCTCTTCCGGTGAGAATTTTGGCGATGTGTTAGCTCAGATGTGGAGGTGGTGAATGTCTTTTCATTTTCGAACAACGTAGATGTGGAGGTGGTGAATGTCTTTTCATTTTCGAACAACGTTGAGGTTCGCAGCTCTGATATATGTTGAGAACATTATCCTCATTCGCAGCCATGTTTTCTGATGTGTATGTATGTACACGTGTATTGCCACATAGGCCTATGCCGCCAGTATCCTGACGCATGAGTCTCTCAGTTTGTTTGTTTTTCCAGTGAAAAATTTGGCAATATTTTGGCTCGGATGTCGAGCTGGTGAGTGTCGCTTCATTCTCGAACAACGTTGAGGCTCGCAGCTCAGATATATGTCGAGAAAATTGTCCTCATTCGCAGCCATGTTTTCTTATGTGTATGGATGTACACGTGTATTGCCTCATAGGCCTATGCCGCCAGTGTCCTGACGCATGAGTCTCACAGTTTGGGTTTTTTTCAGTGAGAAATTTGGCAATATTTTGGCTCGGATGTCGAGCTGGTGAGTGTCTCTTCATTCTCGAACAACGTTGAGGCTCGCAGCTCAGATATATGTCGAGAAAAATATCCTCATTCGCAGCCATGTTTTCTGATGTGTTTGTATGTACACGTGTATTGCCTCATAGGCCTATGCCGCCCGTGTCCTGACGTATGAGTCTCACAGTTTGTTTTTTTTCCAGTGGGAAATTTGGAAATATTTTGGCTCAGATGTCGAGCAGGCGAGGGTCTCTTCATTCTCGAACAACGTTGAGGTTTGCAGCTCAGATATAAGTTCATAACATTATCCTCATTCGCAGCCACGTTTTCTTATGTTTATGCGTGTACACGTGTATTGCCGCATAGGCCTATGCCGCCAGTGTCCTGACGCATGAGTCTCAAAGTTTTGGTCTCTTGCGGTGAAATTTTGGCGATATGTTATCTCAGATGTGGAGGTGGTGAATGTCTTTTCATTTTCGAACAACGTAGATGTGGAGGTGGTGAATGTCTTTTCATTTTCGAACAACGTTGAGGTTCGCAGCTCAGATATATGTCGAGAAAAATATCCTCATTCGCAGCCATGTTTTCTGATGTGTTTGTATGTACACGTGTATTGCCACATAGGCATATGCCGCTAGTGTCCTGACGCATGAGTCTCTCAGTTTAGGTTTGTTCCATTGAGAAATTTGGCAATATGTTGGCTCAGATGTCGTGCTGGTGAGTGTCTCTTCATTCTCGAACAACGTTGAGGTTCGCAGCTCAGATATATGTCGAGAACATTATCCTCATTCGCAGCCATGTTTTCTGATGTGTATGTATGTACACGTGTATTGCCACATAGGCCTATGCCGCCAGTATACTGACGCATGAGTCTCTCAGTTTGTTTGTTTTTCCAGTAAAAAATTTGGCAATATTTTGCCTTGGATGTCGAGCTGGTGAGTGTCTCTTCATTCTCAAACAACGTTGGGGCTCGCAGCTCAGATATATGTCGAGAAAAATATCCTCATTCGCAGCCATGTTTTCTGATGTGTTTGTATGTACACGTGTATTGCCTCACAGGCCTATGCCGCCCGTGTCCTGACGTATGAGTCTCACAGTTTTTTTTTTTTACAGTGGGAAATTTGGAAATATTTTGGCTCAGATGTCGAGCAGGCGAGGGTCTCTTCATTCTCGAACAACGTTGAGGTTTGCAGCTCAGATATAAGTTCATAACATTATCCTCATTCGCAGCCATGTTTTCTTATGTTTATGCGTGTACACGTGTATTGCCGCATAGGCCTATGCCGCCAGTGTCCTGACGCATGAGTCTCAAAGTTTTGGTCTCTTGCGGTGAAATTTTGGCGATATGTTATCTCAGATGTGGAGGTGGTGAATGTCTCTTCATTCTCCAATAACGTTGAGTTTCGCATCTCAGATATATGTCGAGAAAAATATCCTCATTCGCAGCCACGTTTTCTGATCTGTTTGTATGTACACGTGTATTGCCACATAGGCATATACCGCTAGTGTCCTGACGCATGAGTCTCTCAGTTTAGGTTTGTTCCATTGAGAAATTTGGCAATATTTTGGCTCAGATGTCGAGCTGGTGAGTGTCTCCTCATTCTCGAACAACGTTGAGGTTCGCAGCTCAGATATATGTCGAGAACATTATACTCATTCGCAGCCATGTTTTCTGATGTGTATGTATGTACACGTGTTTTGCCACATAGGCATATGCCGCCAGTGTCCTGACGCATGAGTCTCTCAGTTTAGGTTTGTTCCAGTGAGAAAATTGGCAATATTTTGGCTCGGATGTCGAGCTGGTGAGTGTCTCTTCATTCTCGAACAACGTTGAGGCTCGCAGCTCAGATATATGTCGAGAAAATTGTCCTCATTCGCAGCCATGTTTTCTTATGTGTATGGATGTACACGTGTATTGCCTCATAGGCCTATGCCGCCAGTGTCCTGACGCATGAGTCTCACAGTTTGGGGTTTTTTTCAGTGAGAAATTTGGCAATATTTTGGCTTGGATGTCGAGCTGGTGAGTGTCTCTTCATTCTCGAACAACGTTGAGGCTCGCAGCTCAGATATATGTCGAGAAAAATATCCTCATTCGCAGCCATGTTTTTTGATGTGTTTGTATGTACACGTGTATTGCCTCATAGGCCTATGCCGCCCGTGTCCTGACGTATGAGTCTCACAGTTTGTTTTTTTTCCAGTGGGAAATTTGGAAATATTTTGGCTCAGATGTCGAGCCGGCGAGGGTCTCTTCATTCTCGAACAACGTTGAGGTTTGCAGCTCAGATATAAGTTCATAACATTATCCTCATTCGCAGCCATGTTTTTCTTATGTTTATGCGTGTACACGTGTATTGCCGCATAGGCCTATGCCGCCAGTGTCCTGACGCATGAGTCTCAAAGTTTTGGTCTCTTGCGGTGAAATTTTGGCGATATGTTATCTCAGATGTGGAGGTGGTGAATGTCTCTTCATTCTCCAATAACGTTGAGTTTCGCATTTCAGATATATGTCGAGAAAAATATCCTCATTCGCAGCCACGTTTTCTGATCTGTTTGTATGTACACGTGTATTGCCACATAGGCATATACCGCTAGTGTCCTGACGCATGAGTCTCTCAGTTTAGGTTTGTTCCATTGAGAAATTTGGCAATATTTTGGCTCAGATGTCGAGCTGGTGAGTGTCTCCTCATTCTCGAACAACGTTGAGGTTCGCAGCTCAGATATATGTCGAGAACATTATACTCATTCGCAGCCATGTTTTCTGATGTGTATGTATGTACACGTGTATTGCCACATAGGCATATGCCGCCAGTGTCCTGACGCATGAGTCTCTCAGTTTAGGTTTGTTCCAGTGAGAAATTTGGAAATATTTTGGCTCAGATGTCGAGCTGGTGAGTGTCTCTTCATTCTCGAACAACGTTGAGGTTCGCAGCTCAGATATATGTCGAGAACATTATCCTCATTCGCAGCAATTTTTTTCTGATGTGTATGTATGTACACGTGTATTGCCACATAGGCCTATGCCGCCAGTATCCTGACGCATGAGTTGCTCAGTTTGGGTTTGTTCCATTGAGAAATTTGGCAATATTTTGGCTCAAATTTCGAGCTGGTGAGTGTCTCTTCATTCTCGAACAACGTTGATGTTCGCATCTCAGATATATGTCTAGAACATTATCCTCATTCGCAGCCATGTTTTCTGATGTGTATGTATGTACACGTGTATTGCCACATAGGCCTATGCCGCCAGTATCCTGACGCATGAGTCCCTCAGTTTGGTTTTTTTCCAGTGAGAAATTTGATAATATTTTGGCTCGGATGTCGAGCTGGTGAGTGTCTCTTTATTCTCGAACAACGTTGAGGTTCGCAGCTCAGATATAAGTTCATAAAATTATCCTCATTCGCAGCCATGTTTTTTTATGTGTATGTATGTACACGTGTATTGCCTCATAGGCCTATGCCGCCAGTGTCCTGACGCATGAGTCTCAAAGTTTTGGTCTCTTCCGGTGAGAATTTTGGCGATGTGTTAGCTCAGATGTGGAGGTGGTGAATGTCTTTTCATTTTCGAACAACGTTGAGGTTCGCAGCTCAGATATATGTTGAGAACATTATCCTCATTCGCAGCCATGTTTTCTGATGTGTATGTATGTACACGTGTATTGCCACATAGGCCTATGCCGCCAGTATCCTGACGCATGAGTCTCTCAGTTTGTTTGTTTTTCCAGTGACAAATTTGGCAATATTTTGGCTCGGATGTCGAGCTGGTGAGTGTCTCTTCATTCTCGAACAACGTTGAGGCTCGCAGCTCAGATATATGTCGAGAAAATTGTCCTCATTCGCAGCCATGTTTTCTTATGTGTATGGATGTACACGTGTATTGCCTCATAGGCCTATGCCGCCAGTGTCCTGACGCATGAGTCTCACAGTTTGGTTTTTTTTCAGTGAGAAATTTGGCAATATTTTGGCTCGGATGTCGAGCTGGTGAGTGTCTCTTCATTCTCGAACAACGTTGAGGCTCGCAGCTCAGATATATGTCGAGAAAAATATCCTCATTCGCAGCCATGTTTTCTGATGTGTTTGTATGTACACGTGTATTGCCTCATAGGCCTATGCCGCCCGTGTCCTGACGTATGAGTCTCACAGTTTGTTTTTTTTCCAGTGGGAAATTTGGAAATATTTTGGCTCAGATGTCGAGCAGGCGAGGGTCTCTTCATTCTCGAACAACGTTGAGGTTTGCAGCTCAGATATAAGTTCATAACATTATCCTCATTCGCAGCCATGTTTTCTTATGTTTATGCGTGTACACGTGTATTGCCGCATAGGCCTATGCCGCAAGTGTCCTGACGCATGAGTCTCAAAGTTTTGGTCTCTTGCGGTGAAATTTTGGCGATATGTTATCTCAGATGTGGAGGTGGTGAATGGCTTTTCATTTTCGAACAACGTAGATGTGGAGGTGGTGAATGTCTTTTCATTTTCGAACAACGTTGAGGTTCGCAGCTCAGATATATGTCGAGAAAAATATCCTCATTCGCAGCCATGTTTTCTGATGTGTTTGTATGTACACGTGTATTGCCACATAGGCATATGCCGCTAGTGTCCTGACGCATGAGTCTCTCAGTTTAGGTTTGTTCCATTGAGAAATTTGGCAATATGTTGGCTCAGATGTCGTGCTGGTGAGTGTCTCTTCATTCTCGAACAACGTTGAGGTTCGCAGCTCAGATATATGTCGAGAACATTATCCTCATTCGCAGCCATGTTTTCTGATGTGTATGTATGTACACGTGTATTGCCACATAGGCCTATGCCGCCAGTATCCTGACGCATGAGTCTCTCAGTTTGGTTTTTTCCAGTGAGAAATTTGGCAATATTTTGGCTCGGATGTCGAGCTGGTGAGTGTCTCTATATTTTCGAACAACGTTGAGGCTCGCAGCTCAGATATATGTCGAGAAAAATATCTTCATTCGCAGCCATGTTTTCTGATGTGTTTGTATGTACACGTGTAGTGCCACATAGGCATATGCCGCCAGTGTCCTGACGCATGAGTCTCTCAGTTTAGGTTTGTTCCAGTGAGAAATTTGGCAATATTTTGGCTCAGATGTCAAGCTGATGAGTGTCTCTTCATTCTCGAACAACGTTGAGCTTCGCAGCTCAGATACATGTCGAGAACATTATCATGTCACCAGTGTCCAGAAGCATGAGTCTCACAGTTTGGGTTTTTTTCCAGTGAGAAATTTGGCAATATTTTGGCTCGGATGTCGAGCTTGTGAGTGTCTCTTCATTCTCGAACAACGTTGAGGCTCGCAGCTCAGATATATGTCGAGAAAAATATCCTCATTCGCAGCCATGTTTTCTGATGTGTTTGCATGTACACGTGTAGTGCCACATAGGCATATGCCGCCAGTGTCCAGACGCATGAGTCTCTCAGTTTAGGTTTGTTCCATTGAGAAATTTGGCAATATTTTGGCTCAGATGTCGAGCTGGTGAGTGTCTCTTCATTCTCGAACAACGTTGAGGTTCGCAGCTCAGATATATGTCGAGAACATTATACTCATTCGCAGCCATGTGTTCTGATGTGTATGTATGTACACGTGTATTGCCACATAGGCCTATGCCGCCAGTTTTTTGACGCATGAGTCTCTCAGTTTGGGTTTTTTCCAGTGAGAAATTTGGCAATATTTTGGCTCAGATGTTGAGCTGGTGAGTGTCTCTTCATTCTCGAACAACATTGAGGTTCGCAGCTCAGATATATGTCGAGAACATTATCCTCATTCGCAGCCATGTTTTCTGATGTGTATGTATGTACACGTGTATTGCCACATAGGCCTATGCCGCCAGTATACTGACGCATGAGTCTCTCAGTTTGTTTGTTTTTCCAGTAAAAAAATTGGCAATATTTTGGCTCGGATGTCGAGCTGGTGAGTGTCTCTTCATTCTCGAACAACGTTGAGGCTCGCAGCTCAGATATATGTCGAGAAAATTGTCCTCATTCGCAGCCATGTTTTCTTATGTGTATGGATGTACACGTGTATTGCCTCATAGGCCTATGCCGCCAGTGTCCTGACGCATGAGTCTCACAGTTTGGGTTTTTTTCAGTGAGAAATTTGGCAATATTTTGGCTTGGATGTCGAGCTGGTGAGTGTCTCTTCATTCTCGAACAACGTTGAGGCTCGCAGCTCAGATATATGTCGAGAAAAATATCCTCATTCGCAGCCATGTTTTCTGATGTGTTTGTATGTACACGTGTATTGCCTCATAGGCCTATGCCGCCCGTGTCCTGACGTATGAGTCTCACAGTTTGTTTTTTTTCCAGTGGGAAATTTGGAAATATTTTGGCTCAGATGTCGAGCAGGCGAGGGTCTCTTCATTCTCGAACAACGTTGAGGTTTGCAGCTCAGATATAAGTTCATAACATTATCCTCATTCGCAGCCATGTTTTCGTATGTTTATGCGTGTACACGTGTATTGCCGCATAGGCCTATGCCGCCAGTGTCCTGACGCATGAGTCTCAAAGTTTTGGTCTCTTGCGGTGAAATTTTGGCGATATGTTATCTCAGATGTGGAGGTGGTGAATGTCTCTTCATTCTCCAATAACGTTGAGTTTCGCATCTCAGATATATGTCGAGAAAAATATCCTCATTCGCAGACACGTTTTCTGATCTGTTTGTATGTACACGTGTATTGCCACATAGGCATATACCGCTAGTGTCCTGACGCATGAGTCTCTCAGTTTAGGTTTGTTCCATTGAGAAATTTGGCAATATTTTGGCTCAGATGTCGAGCTGGTGAGTGTCTCCTCATTCTCGAACAACGTTGAGGTTCGCAGCTCAGATATATGTCGAGAACTTTATACTCATTCGCAGCCATGTTTTCTGATGTGTATGTATGTACACGTGTATTGCCACATAGGCATATGCCGCCAGTGTCCTGACGCATGAGTCTCTCAGTTTAGGTTTGTTCCAGTGAGAAAATTGGCAATATTTTGGCTCGGATGTCGAGCTGGTGAGTGTCTCTTCATTCTCGAACAACGTTGAGGCTCGCAGCTCAGATATATGTCGAGAAAATTGTCCTCATTCGCAGCCATGTTTTCTTATGTGTATGGATGTACACGTGTATTGCCTCATAGGCCTATGCCGCAAGTGTCCTGACGCATGAGTCTCACAGTTTGGGTTTTTTTTCAGTGAGAAATTTGATAATATTTTGGCTCGGATGTCGAGCTGGTGAGTGTCTCTTTATTCTCGAACAACGTTGAGGTTCGCAGCTCAGATATAAGTTCATAAAATTATCCTCATTCGCAGCCATGTTTTCTTATGTGTATGTATGTACACGTGTATTGCCTCATAGGCCTATGCCGCCAGTGTCCTGACGCATGAGTCTCAAAGTTGTGGTCTCTTCCGGTAAGAATTTTGGCGATGTGTTAGCTCAGATGTGGAGGTGGTGAATGTCTTTTCATTTTCGAACAACGTTGAGGTTCGCAGCTCAGATATATGTTGAGAACATTATCCTCATTCGCAGCCATGTTTTCTGATGTGTATGTATGTACACGTGTATTGCCACATAGGCCTATGCCGCCAGTATCCTGACGCATGAGTCTCTCAGTTTGTTTGTTTTTCCAGTGACAAATTTGGCAATATTTTGGCTCGGATGTCGAGCTGGTGAGTGTCTCTTCATTCTCGAACAACGTTGAGGCTCGCAGCTCAGATATATGTCGAGAAAATTGTCCTCATTCGCAGCCATGTTTTCTTATGTGTATGGATGTACACGTGTATTGCCTCATAGGCCTATGCCGCCAGTGTCCTGACGCATGAGTCTCACAGTTTGGGGTTTTTTTCAGTGAGAAATTTGGCAATATTTTGGCTCGGATGTCAAGCTGGTGAGTGTCTATTCATTCTCGAACAACGTTGAGGCTCGCAGCTCAGATATATGTCGAGAAAAATATCCTCATTCGCAGCCATGTTTTCTGATGTGTTTGTATGTACACGTGTATTGCCTCATAGGCCTATGCCGCCCGTGTCCTGACGTATGAGTCTCACAGTTTGGTTTTTTTCCAGTTGGAAATTTGGAAATAGTTTGGCTCAGATGTCGTGCTGGTGAGTGTCTCTTCATTCTCGAACAACGTTGAGGTTCGCAGCTCAGATATATGTCGAGAACATTATCCTCATTCGCAGCCATGTTTTCTGATGTGTATGTATGTACACGTGTATTGCCGCATAGGCCTATGCCGCCAGTATCCTGACGCATGAGTCTCTAAGTTTGTTTGTTTTCCAGTGAGAAATGTGGCATTATTTTTGCTCAGATGTCGGGCTGGTGAGTGTCCCTTCTTTATCAAACAACGTTGAGGCACGCAGCTCAGATATAAGTGGAGAAAATTATCCTCATTCGCAGCCATGTTTTCTGATGTGTTTGTATGTACACGTGTAATGCCACATAGGCATATGCCGCCAGTGTCCCGACGCATGAGTCTCTCAGTTTAGGTCTCTTTCGGTGAGAATTTTGGCGATATGTTAGCTCAAATGTGGAGGTGGTGAATGTCTCTTCATTCTCGAACAACGTTGAGGTTCGCAGCTCAGATATATGTCGAAAAATTATCTTCATTCGCAGCCATGTTTTCTTATGATTATGTATGTACCCGTGTATTGCCGCATAGGCCTATGCCGCCAGTATCCTGACGCATGAGTCTCTCAGTTTGTTATTTTTTCCGGTGAGAAATTTGGCAATATTTTGGCTCGAATGGCGAGCTGGTGAGTGTCTCTTCATTTTCGAACAACGTTGAGGTTCGCAGCTCAGATATATGTCGAGAACATTATCCTCATTCGCAGCCATGTTTTCTGATGTGTATGTATGTACACGTGTATTGCCACATAGGCCTATGCCGCCAGTATCCTGACGCATGTGTCTCTCAGTTTGGGTTTTTTCCAGTGAGAAATTTGGCAATATTTTGGCTCGGATGTCGAGCTGGTGAGTGTCTCTTCATTCTCGAACAACGTTGAGGCTCGCAGCTCAGATATATGTCGAGAAAATTATCCTCATTCGCAGCCATGTTTTCTAATGTGTATGTATGTACACGTGTATTGCCTCATAGGCCTATGCCGCCAGTGTCCTGACTCATGGGTCTCAGAGTTTGGATTTTTTTCAGTGAGATATTTGGCAATATTTTGGCTCAGATGTTGAGCTGGCGAGTGTCTCTTCATTCTCTAACTACGTTGAGGTTCGCAGCTCAGATATAAGTTCATTAAATTATCATCATTCGCAGCCATGTTTTCTTATGTTTATGCGTGTACACGTGTATTGCCGCATAGGCTGATGCCGCCAGTGTCCTAAAGCATGGGTCTCACAGTTTTTTTTTTTTTCCAGTGAGAAATTTGGCAATATTTTGGCTCGGATGTTGAGCTGGTGAGTGTCTCTTCATTCTCGAACAACGTTGAGGCTCACAGCTCAGATATATGTCGAGAAAATGGTCCTCATTCGCAGCCATGTTTTCTTATGTGTATGGATGTACACGTGTATTGCCTCATAGGCCCATGCCGCCAGTGTCCCGACGCATGAGTCTCAAAGTTTTGGTCTCTTCCGGTGAGAATTGTTGGCGATATGTTAGCTCAGATGTGGAGGTGGTGAATGTCTCTTCATTCTCCAACAACGTTGAGGTTCGCAGCTCAGATATATGTCAAAAAAATATCCTCATTCGCAGCCATGTTTCTCAGTTTAGGTTTGTTCCAGTGAGCAATTTGGCAATATTTTGGCTCAGATGTCGAGCTGGTGAGTGTCCCTTCATTCTCGAACAACGTTGAGGTTCGCAGCTCAGATATATGTCGTGAAAATTGTCCTCATTCGCAGCCATGTTTTCTTATGTTTATGTATGTACACGTGTATTGCCTCATAGGCCTATGCCGCCAGTATCCTGACGCATGAGTCTCTCAGTTGGGTTTTTTCCAGTGAGAAATTTGGCAATATTTTGGCTCGGATGTCGAGCTGGTGAGTGTCTCTTCATTCTCGAAAAGCGTTGAGGTTTGCAGCTCAGATATATGTCGAGAACATTATCCTCATTCGCAGCCATGTTTTCTGATGTGTATGTATGTACACGTGTATTGCCTCATAGGCCTATGCCGCCAGTGTCCTGACGCATAAGTCTCTCAGTTTGGGTTTTTTCCAGTGAGAAATTTGGAAATATTTTGGCTCGGATGTCGAGCTGGCGAGTGTCTCTTCATTCTCGAACTACGTTGAGGTTCGCAGCTCAGATATAAGTTCATAAAATTATCCTCATTCGCAGCCATGTTTTCTTATGTGCGTGCGTGTACACGTGTATTGCCGCATAGGCCTATGCCGCCAGTGTCCCGACGCATGAGTCTCAAAGTTTTGGTCTCTTCCGGTGAGAATTGTTGGCGATATGTTAGCTCAGATGTGGAGGTGGTGAATGTCTCTTCATTCTCCAACAACGTTGAGGTTCGCAGCTCAGATATATGTCGAAAAAATATCCTCATTCGCAGCCATGTTTTCTGATGTGTTTGTATGTACACGTGTATTGCCATATAGGCATATGCCGCCAGTGTCCTGACGCATGAGTCTCTCAGTTTAGGTTTGTTCCAGTGAGCAATTTGGCAATATTTTGGCTCAGATGTCGAGCTGGTGAGTGTCCCTTCATTCTCGAACAACGTTGAGGTTCGCAGCTCAGATATATGTCGTGAAAATTGTCCTCATTCGCAGCCATGTTTTCTTATGTTTATGTATGTACACGTGTATTGCCTCATAGGCCTATGCCGCCAGTATCCTGACGCATGAGTCTCTCAGTTGGGTTTTTTCCAGTGAGAAATTTGGCAATATTTTGGCTCGGATGTCGAGCTGGTGAGTGTCTCTTCATTCTCGAACAGCGTTGAGGTTCGCAGCTCAGATATATGTCGAGAACATTATCCTCATTCGCAGCCATGTTTTCTGATGTGTATGTATGTACACGTGTATTGCATCATAGGCCTATGCCGCCAGTGTCCTGACGCATAAGTCTCTCAGTTTGGGTTTTTTCCAGTGAGAAATTTGGCAATATTTTGGCTCAGATGTTGAGCTGGCGAGTGTCTCTTCATTCTCTAACTACGTTGATGTTCGCAGCTCAGATATAAGTTCATTAAATTATCATCATTCGCAGCCATGTTTTATTATGAGTATGTATGTACCCGTGTATTGCAGCATAGGCCTATGCCGCCAGTATCCTGACGCATGAGTTTCTCAGTTTGTTATTTTTTCCAGTGAGAAATTTGGCAATATTTTTGCTTAGATGTCGGGCTGGTGAGTGTCTCCTCATTCTCGAACAGCGTTGAGGCTCGCAGTTCAAATATAAGTCGAAAGAATTATTCTCATTCGCAGCCATGTTTTCTGATGTGTATGTATGTACACGTGTATCGCCACATAGGCATATGCCGCCAGTGTCCTGACGCATGAGTCTCAAAGTTTTGGTCTCTTCCGGTGAGAATTTTGGCGATATGTTAGCTCAGATGTGGAGGTGGTGAATGTCTATTCATTCTCGAACAACGTTGAGGTTCGCAGCTCAGATATATGTCGAAAAATTATCCTCATTCGCAGCCATGTTTTCTTATGATTATGTATGTACCCGTGTATTGCCGCATAGGCCTATGCCGCCAGTATCCTGACGCATGAGTCTCTCAGTTTGTTATTATTTCCGGTGAGAAATTTGGCAATATTTCGGCTCGGATGGCGAGCTGGTGAGTGTTTCTTCATTCTCGAACAACGTTGAGGCTCGCAGCTCAGATATATGTCGAAACATTATTCTCATTCGCAGCCATGTTTTATTATGAGTATGTATGTACCCGTGTATTGCAGCATAGGCCTATGCCGCCAGTATCCTAACGCATGAGTTTATCAGTTTGTTATTTTTTCCAGTGAGAAATTTGGCAATATTTTTGCTCAGATGTCGGGCTGATTAGTGTCTCCTCATTCTCGAACAGCGTTGAGGCTCGCAGTTAAAATATAAGTCGAAAGAATTATCCTCATTCGCAGCCATGTTTTCTGATGTGTATGTATGTACATGTGTATCGCCACATAGGCATATGCCGCCAGTGTCCTGATGCATGAGTCTCAAAGTTTTGGTCTCTTCCGGTGAGAATTTTGGCGATATGTTAGCTCAGATGTGCAGGTGGTGAATGTCTCTTCATTATCGAACAACGTTGAGGTTCGCAGCTGAGATATATGTCGAAAAATTATCCTCATTCGCAGCCATGTTTTCTTATGATTATGTATGTACCCGTGTATTGCCGCATAAGCCTATGCCGCCAGTATCCTGACGCATGAGTCTCTCAGTTTGTTATTTTTTCCGGTGCGAAATTTGGCAATATTTTGGCTCGGATGGCGAGCTGGTGAGTGTCTTTTCATTCTCGAACAACGTTGAGGTTCGCAGCTCAGATATATGGCGAGAACATTATCCTCATTCGCAGCCATGTTTTCTGATGTGTGTGTATGTACACGTGTATTGCCACATAGGCTGATGCCGCCAGTGTCCCGACGCATGAGTCTCAAAGTTTTGGTCTCTTCCGGTGAGAATTGTTGGCGATATGTTAGCTCAGATGTGGAGGTGGTGAATGTCTCTTCATTCTCCAACAACGTTGAGGTTCGCAGCTCAGATATATGTCAAAAAAATATCCTCATTCGCAGCCATGTTTTCTGATGTGTTTGTATGTACACGTGTATTGCCATATAGGCATATGCCGCCAGTGTCCTGACGCATGAGTCTCTCAGTTTAGGTTTGTTCCAGTGAGCGATTTGGCAATATTTTGGCTCAGATGTCGAGCTGGTGAGTGTCCCTTCATTCTCGAACAACGTTGAGGTTCGCAGCTCAGATATATGTCGTGAAAATTGTCCTCATTCGCAGCCATGTTTTCTTATGTTTATGTATGTACACGTGTATTGCCTCATAGGCCTATGCCGCCAGTATCCTGACGCATGAGTCTCTCAGTTGGGTTTTTTCCAGTGAGAAATTTGGCAATATTTTGGCTCGGATGTCGAGCTGGTGAGTGTCTCTTCATTCTCGAAAAGCGTTGAGGTTTGCAGCTCAGATATATGTCGAGAACATTATCCTCATTCGCAGCCATGTTTTCTGATGTGTATGTATGTACACGTGTATTGCCTCATAGGCCTATGCCGCCAGTGTCCTGACGCATAAGTCTCTCAGTTTGGGTTTTTTCCAGTGAGAAATTTGGAAATATTTTGGCTCGGATGTCGAGCTGGCGAGTGTCTCTTCATTCTCGAACTACGTTGAGGTTCGCAGCTCAGATATAAGTTCATAAAATTATCCTCATTCGCAGCCATGTTTTCTTATGTGCGTGCGTGTACACGTGTATTGCCGCATAGGCCTATGCCGCCAGTGTCCCGACGCATGAGTCTCAAAGTTTTGGTCTCTTCCGGTGAGAATTGTTGGCGATATGTTAGCTCAGATGTGGAGGTGGTGAATGTCTCTTCATTCTCCAACAACGTTGAGGTTCGCAGCTCAGATATATGTCGAAAAAATATCCTCATTCGCAGCCATGTTTTCTGATGTGTTTGTATGTACACGTGTATTGCCATATAGGCATATGCCGCCAGTGTCCTGACGCATGAGTCTCTCAGTTTAGGTTTGTTCCAGTGAGCAATTTGGCAATATTTTGGCTCAGATGTCGAGCTGGTGAGTGTCCCTTCATTCTCGAACAACGTTGAGGTTCGCAGCTCAGATATATGTCGTGAAAATTGTCCTCATTCGCAGCCATGTTTTCTTATGTTTATGTATGTACACGTGTATTGCCTCATAGGCCTATGCCGCCAGTATCCTGACGCATGAGTCTCTCAGTTGGGTTTTTTCCAGTGAGAAATTTGGCAATATTTTGGCTCGGATGTCGAGCTGGTGAGTGTCTCTTCATTCTCGAACAGCGTTGAGGTTCGCAGCTCAGATATATGTCGAGAACATTATCCTCATTCGCAGCCATGTTTTCTGATGTGTATGTATGTACACGTGTATTGCATCATAGGCCTATGCCGCCAGTGTCCTGACGCATAAGTCTCTCAGTTTGGGTTTTTTCCAGTGAGAAATTTGGCAATATTTTGGCTCAGATGTTGAGCTGGCGAGTGTCTCTTCATTCTCTAACTACGTTGATGTTCGCAGCTCAGATATAAGTTCATTAAATTATCATCATTCGCAGCCATGTTTTATTATGAGTATGTATGTACCCGTGTATTGCAGCATAGGCCTATGCCGCCAGTATCCTGACGCATGAGTTTCTCAGTTTGTTATTTTTTCCAGTGAGAAATTTGGCAATATTTTTGCTTAGATGTCGGGCTGGTGAGTGTCTCCTCATTCTCGAACAGCGTTGAGGCTCGCAGTTCAAATATAAGTCGAAAGAATTATTCTCATTCGCAGCCATGTTTTCTGATGTGTATGTATGTACACGTGTATCGCCACATAGGCATATGCCGCCAGTGTCCTGACGCATGAGTCTCAAAGTTTTGGTCTCTTCCGGTGAGAATTTTGGCGATATGTTAGCTCAGATGTGGAGGTGGTGAATGTCTATTCATTCTCGAACAACGTTGAGGTTCGCAGCTCAGATATATGTCGAAAAATTATTCTCATTCGCAGCCATGTTTTCTTATGATTATGTATGTACCCGTGTATTGCCGCATAGGCCTATGCCGCCAGTATCCTGACGCATGAGTCTCTCAGTTTGTTATTATTTCCGGTGAGAAATTTGGCAATATTTCGGCTCGGATGGCGAGCTGGTGAGTGTTTCTTCATTCTCGAACAACGTTGAGGCTCGCAGCTCAGATATATGTCGAAACATTATTCTCATTCGCAGCCATGTTTTATTATGAGTATGTATGTACCCGTGTATTGCAGCATAGGCCTATGCCGCCAGTATCCTAACGCATGAGTTTATCAGTTTGTTATTTTTTCCAGTGAGAAATTTGGCAATATTTTTGCTCAGATGTCGGGCTGATTAGTGTCTCCTCATTCTCGAACAGCGTTGAGGCTCGCAGTTAAAATATAAGTCGAAAGAATTATCCTCATTCGCAGCCATGTTTTCTGATGTGTATGTATGTACATGTGTATCGCCACATAGGCATATGCCGCCAGTGTCCTGATGCATGAGTCTCAAAGTTTTGGTCTCTTCCGGTGAGAATTTTGGCGATATGTTAGCTCAGATGTGCAGGTGGTGAATGTCTCTTCATTATCGAACAACGTTGAGGTTCGCAGCTGAGATATATGTCGAAAAATTATCCTCATTCGCAGCCATGTTTTCTTATGATTATGTATGTACCCGTGTATTGCCGCATAAGCCTATGCCGCCAGTATCCTGACGCATGAGTCTCTCAGTTTGTTATTTTTTCCGGTGCGAAATTTGGCAATATTTTGGCTCGGATGGCGAGCTGGTGAGTGTCTTTTCATTCTCGAACAACGTTGAGGTTCGCAGCTCAGATATATGGCGAGAACATTATCCTCATTCGCAGCCATGTTTTCTGATGTGTGTGTATGTACACGTGTATTGCCACATAGGCATATGCCGCCAGTATCCTGACGCATGAGTCTCTCAGTTTGTTTGTTTTTCCAGTGAGAAATTTGGCAATATTTTGGCTCGGATGTTGAGCTGGTGAATATCTCTTCATTCTCCAACAACGTTGAGGTTCGCCGCTCAGATATATGTCGAGAAAAATATCCTCATTCGCAGCCATGTTTTCTGATGTGTTTGTATGTACACGTGTATTGCCACATAGGCATATGCCGCCAGTGTCCTGACGCATGAGTCTCTCAGTTTAGGTTTGTTCCAGTGAGCAATTTGGCAATATTTTGGCTCAGATGTCGAGCTGGTGAGTGTCCCTTCATTCTCGAACAACGTTGAGGTTCGCAGCTCAGATATATGTCGTGAAAATTGTCCTCATTCGCAGCCATGTTTTCTTATGTTTATGTATGTACACGTGTATTGCCTCATAGGCCTATGCCGCCAGTATCCTGACGCATGAGTCTCTCAGTTGGGTTTTTTCCAGTGAGAAATTTGGCAATATTTTGGCTCGGATGTCGAGCTGGTGAGTGTCTCTTCATTCTCGAACAGCGTTGAGGTTTGCAGCTCAGATATATGTCGAGAACATTATCCTCATTCGCAGCCATGTTTTCTGATGTGTATGTATGTACACGTGTATTGCCTCATAGGCCTATGCCGCCAGTGTCCTGACGCATAAGTCTCTCAGTTTGGGTTTTTTCCAGTGAGAAATTTGGAAATATTTTGGCTCGGATGTCGAGCGGGCGAGTGTCTCTTCATTCTCGAACTACGTTGAGGTTCGCAGCTCAGATATAAGTTCATAAAATTATCCTCATTCGCAGCCATGTTTTCTTATGTGCGTGCGTGTACACGTGTATTGCCGCATAGGCCTATGCCGCCAGTGTCCCGACGCATGAGTCTCAAAGTTTTGGTCTCTTCCGGTGAGAATTGTTGGCGATATGTTAGCTCAGATGTGGAGGTGGTGAATGTCTCTTCATTCTCCAACAACGTTGAGGTTCGCAGCTCAGATATATGTCGAAAAAATATCCTCATTCGCAGCCATGTTTTCTGATGTGTTTGTATGTACACGTGTATTGCCATATAGGCATATGCCGCCAGTGTCCTGACGCATGAGTCTCTCAGTTTAGGTTTGTTCCAGTGAGCAATTTGGCAATATTTTGGCTCAGATGTCGAGCTGGTGAGTGTCCCTTCATTCTCGAACAACGTTGAGGTTCGCAGCTCAGATATATGTCGTGAAAATTGTCCTCATTCGCAGCCATGTTTTCTTATGTTTATGTATGTACACGTGTATTGCCTCATAGGCCTATGCCGCCGGTATCCTGACGCATGAGTCTCTCAGTTGTGTTTTTTCCAGTGAGAAATTTGGCAATATTTTGGCTCGGATGTCGAGCTGGTGAGTGTCTCTTCATTCTCGAACAGCGTTGAGGTTCGCAGCTCAGATATATGTCGAGAACATTATCCTCATTCGCAGCCATGTTTACTGATGTGTATGTATGTACACGTGTATTGCATCATAGGCCTATGCCGCCAGTGTCCTGACGCATGAGTCTCTCAGTTGGGTTTTTTTCCAGTGAGAAATTTGGCAATATTTTGGCTCGGATGTCGAGCTGGTGAGTGTCTCTTCATTCTCGAACAGCGTTGAGGTTTGCAGCTCAGATATATGTCGAGAACATTATCCTCATTCGCAGCCATGTTTTTTGATGTGTATGTATGTACACGTGTATTGCCTCATAGGCCTATGCCGCCAGTGTCCTGACGCATAAGTCTCTCAGTTTGGGTTTTTTCCAGTGAGAAATTTGGAAATATTTTGGCTCGGATGTCGAGCTGGCGAGTGTCTCTTCATTCTCGAACTACGTTGAGGTTCGCAGCTCAGATATAAGTTCATAAAATTATCCTCATTCGCAGCCATGTTTTCTTATGTGCGTGCGTGTACACGTGTATTGCCGCATAGGCCTATGCCGCCAGTGTCCCGACGCATGAGTCTCAAAGTTTTGGTCTCTTCCGGTGAGAATTGTTGGCGATATGTTAGCTCAGATGTGGAGGTGGTGAATGTCTCTTCATTCTCCAACAACGTTGAGGTTCGCAGCTCAGATATATGTCGAAAAAATATCCTCATTCGCAGCCATGTTTTCTGATGTGTTTGTATGTACACGTGTATTGCCCTATAGGCATATGCCGCCAGTGTCCTGACGCATGAGTCTCTCAGTTTAGGTTTGTTCCAGTGAGCAATTTGGCAATATTTTGGCTCAGATGTCGAGCTGGTGAGTGTCCCTTCATTCTCGAACAACGTTGAGGTTCGCAGCTCAGATATATGTCGTGAAAATTGTCCTCATTCGCAGCCATGTTTTCTTATGTTTATGTATGTACACGTGTATTGCCTCATAGGCCTATGCCCCCAGTATTCTGACGCATGAGTCTCTCAGTTGGGTTTTTTCCAGTGAGAAATTTGGCAATATTTTGGCTCGGATGTCGAGCTGGTGAGTGTCTCTTCATTCTCGAACAGCGTTGAGGTTCGCAGCTCAGATATATGTCGAGAACATTATCCTCATTCGCAGCCATGTTTTCTGATGTGTATGTATGTACACGTGTATTGCATCATAGGCCTATGCCGCCAGTGTCCTGACGCATAAGTCTCTCAGTTTGGGTTTTTTCCAGTGAGAAATTTGGCAATATTTTGGCTCAGATGTTGAGCTGGCGAGTGTCTCTTCATTCTCTAACTACGTTGATGTTCGCAGCTCAGATATAAGTTCATTAAATTATCATCATTCGCAGCCATGTTTTATTATGAGTATGTATGTACCCGTGTATTGCAGCATAGGCCTATGCCGCCAGTATCCTGACGCATGAGTTTCTCAGTTTGTTATTTTTTCCAGTGAGAAATTTGGCAATATTTTTGCTTAGATGTCGGGCTGGTGAGTGTCTCCTCATTCTCGAACAGCGTTGAGGCTCGCAGTTCAAATATAAGTCGAAAGAATTATTCTCATTCGCAGCCATGTTTTCTGATGTGTATGTATGTACAAGTGTATCGCCACATAGGCATATGCCGCCAGTGTCCTGACGCATGAGTCTCAAAGTTTTGGTCTCTTCCGGTGAGAATTTTGGCGATATGTTAGCTCAGATGTGGAGGTGGTGAATGTCTATTCATTCTCGAACAACGTTGAGGTTCGCAGCTCAGATATATGTCGAAAAATTATCCTCATTCGCAGCCATGTTTTCTTATGATTATGTATGTACCCGTGTATTGCCGCATAGGCCTATGCCGCCAGTATCCTGACGCATGAGTCTCTCAGTTTGTTATTTTTTCCGGTGAGAAATTTGGCAATATTTTGGCTCGGATGGCGAGCTGGTGAGTGTTTCTTCATTCTCGAACAACGTTGAGGCTCGCAGCTCAGATATATGTCGAAACATTATTCTCATTCGCAGCCATGTTTTATTATGAGTATGTATGTACCCGTGTATTGCAGCATAGGCCTATGCCGCCAGTATCCTAACGCATGAGTTTATCAGTTTGTTATTTTTTCCAGTGAGAAATTTGGCAATATTTTTGCTCAGATGTCGGGCTGATGAGTGTCTCCTCATTCTCGAACAGCGTTGAGGCTCGCAGTTAAAATATAAGTCGAAAGAATTATCCTCATTCGCAGCCATGTTTTCTGATGTGTATGTGTGTACATGTGTATCGCCACATAGGCATATGCCGCCAGTGTCCTGATGCATGAGTCTCAAAGTTTTGGTCTCTTCCGGTGAGAATTTTGGCGATATGTTAGCTCAGATGTGCAGGTGGTGAATGTCTCTTCATTATCGAACAACGTTGAGGTTCGCAGCTCAAATATATGTCGAAAAATTATCCTCATTCGCAGCCATGTTTTCTTATGATTATGTATGTACCCGTGTATTGCCGCATAAGCCTATGCCGCCAGTATCCTGACGCATGAGTCTCTCAGTTTGTTATTTTTTCCGGTGCGAAATTTGGCAATATTTTGGCTCGGATGGCGAGCTGGTGAGTGTCTTTTCATTCTCGAACAACGTTGAGGTTCGCAGCTCAGATATATGGCGAGAACATTATCCTCATTCGCAGCCATGTTTTCTGATGTGTGTGTATGTACACGTGTATTGCCACATAGGCATATGCCGCCAGTATCCTGACGCATGAGTCTCTCAGTTTGTTTGTTTTTCCAGTGAGAAATTTGGCAATATTTTGGCTCGGATGTTGAGCTGGTGAGTATCTCTTCATTCTCCAACAACGTTGAGGTTCGCAGCTCAGATATATGTCGAGAAAAATATCCTCATTCGCAGCCATGTTTTCTGATGTGTTTGTATGTACACGTGTATTGCCACATAGGCATATGCCGCCAGTGTCCTGACGCATGAGTCTCTCAGTTTAGGTTTGTTCCAGTGAGCAATTTGGCAATATTTTGGCTCAGATGTCGAGCTTGTGAGTGCCCCTTCATTCTCGAACAACGTTGAAGTTCGCAGCTCAGATATATGTCGTGAAAATTGTCCTCATTCGCAGCCATGTTTTCTTATGTTTATGTATGTACACGTGTATTGCCTCATAGGCCTATGCCGCCAGTGTCCTGACGCATAAGTCTCTCAGTTTGGTTTTTTTCCAGTGAGAAATTTGTCAATATTTTGGCTCGGATGTCGAGCTGGTGAGTGTCTCTTCATTCTCGAACAACGTTGAGGCTCGCAGCTCAGATATATGTCGAGAAAATTATCCTCATTGGCAGCCATGTTTTCTTATGTGTATGTATGTACACGTGTATTGCCTCATATGCCTATGCCGCCAGTGTCCTGACTCATGGGTCTCAGAGTTTGGATTTTCCCAGGGAGAAATTTGGCAATATTTTGGCTCAGATGTTGAGCTGCCGAGTGTCTCTTCATTCTCTAACTACGTTGATGTTCGCAGCTCAGATATAAGTTCATTAAATTATCATCATTCGCAGCCATGTTTTCTGATGTGTTTGTATGTACCCGTGTATTGCAGCATAGGCCTATGCCGCCAGTATCCTGACGCATGAGTCTCTCAGTTTGTTATTTTTTCTAGTGAGAAATTTGGCAATATTTTTGTTCAGATGTCAGGCTGGCGAGTGTCTCCTCATTCTCGAACAGCGTTGAGGCTCGCAGTTCAAATATAAGTCGAAGGAATTATCCTCATTCGCAGCCATGTTTTCTGATGTGTATGTATGTACATGTGTATCGCCACATAGGCATATGCCGCCATTGTCCTGACGCATGAGTCTCAAAGTGTTGGTCTCTTCCGGTGAGAATTTTGGCGATATGTTAGCTCAGATGTGGAGGTGGTGAATGTCTCTTCATTCTCGAACAACGTTGAGGTTAGCAGCTCAGATATATGTCGAGAAAATTATCCTCATTCGCAGCCATGTTTTTTTATGTGTATGTATGTACACGTGTATTGCCTCATAGGCCTATGCCGCCAGTGTCCTGACTCATGGGTCTCAGAGTTTGGATTTTTTCCAGTGAGAAATTTGGCAATATTTTGGCTCAGATGTTGAGCTGGCGAGTGTCTCTTCATTCTCTAACTACGTTGATGTTCGCAGCTCAGATATAAGTTCATTAAATTATCATCATTCGCAGCCATGTTTTATTATGAGTATGTATGTACCCGTGTATTGCCGCATAGGCCTATGCCGCCAGTGTCCTGACGCATGAGTCTCAAAGTTTTGGTTTCTTCCGGTGAGAATGTTGGCGATGTGTTAGCTCAGATGTGGAGGTGGTGAATGTCTTTTAATTCTCGAACAACGTTGAGGTTCGCAGCTCAGATATATGTCGAGAACATTATCCTCATTCGCAGCCATGTTTTCTTATGTGTATGTATGTACACGTGTAGTGCCACATAGGCCTATGCCGCCAGTATACTGACGCATGAGTCTCAAAGTGTTGGTCTCTTCCGGTGAGAATTTTGGCGATGTGTTAGCTCAGATGTGGAGGTGGTGAATGTCTTTTAATTCTCGAACAACGTTGAGGTTCGCAGCTCAGATATATGTATTGAACATTATCCTCATTCGCAGCCATGTTTTCTGATGTGTATGTATGTACACGTGTATTGCCACATAGGCCTATGCCGCCAGTATACTGACGCATGAGCCTCTCAGTTTGTTTGTTTTTCCAGTGAGAAATCTGGCAATAGTTTGGCTCGGATGTCGAGCTGGTGAGTGTCTCTTCATTCTCGAACAACGTTGAGGTTCGCAGCTCAGATATAAGTTCATAAAATTATCCTCATTCGCAGCCATGTTTTCTTATGTTGATGCGTGTACACGTGTATTGCCGCATAGGCCTATGCCGCCAGTGTCCTGACGCATGAGTCTCAAAGTGTTGGTCTCTTCCGGTGAGAATGTTGGCGATGTGTTAGCTCAGATGTGGAGGTGGTGAATGTCTTTTCATTCTCGAACAACGTTGAGGTTCGCAGCTCAGATATATGTCGAGAACATTATCCTCATTCGCAGCCATGTTTTCTGATGTGTATGTATGTACACGTGTATTGCCACATAGGCCTATGCCGCCAGTATACTGACGCATGAGCCTCTCAGTTTGTTTGTTTTTCCAGTGAGAAATCTGGCAATAGTTTGGCTCTGATGTCGAGCTGGTGAGTGTCTCTTCATTCTCGAACAACGTTGAGGTTCGCAGCTCAGATATAAGTTCATAAAATTATCCTCATTCGCAGCCATGTTTTCTTATGTTGATGCGTGTACACGTGTATTGCCGCATAGGCCTATGCCGCCAGTGTCCTGACGCATGAGTCTCAAAGTGTTGGTCTCTTCCGGTGAGAATGTTGGCGATGTGTTAGCTCAGATGTGGAGGTGGTGAATGTCTTTTCATTCTCGAACAACGTTGAGGTTCGCAGCTCAGATATATGTCGAGAACATTATCCTCATTCGCAGCCATGTTTTCTGATGTGTATGTATGTACACGTGTATTGCCACATAGGCCTATGCCGCCAGTATCCTGACGCATGAGTCTCTCAGTTTGTTTGTTTTTCCAGTGAGAAATTTGGCAATATTTTGGCTCGGATGTTGAGCTGGTGAGTATCTCTTCATTCTCCAACAACGTTGAGGTTCGCAGCTCAGATATATGTCGAGAAAAATATCCTCATTCGCAGCCATGTTTTCTGATGTGTTTGTATGTACACGTGTAATGCCACATAGGCATATGCCGCCAGTGTCCTGACGCATGAGTTTCTCAGTTTAGGTTTGTTCCAGTGAGCAATTTGGCAATATTTTGGCTCAGATGTCGAGCTTGTGAGTGTCCCTTTATTCTCGAACAACGTTGAAGTTCGCAGCTCAGATATATGTCGTGAAAATTGTCCTCATTCGCAGCCATGTTTTCTTATGTTTATGTATGTACACGTGTATTGCCTCATAGGCCTATGCCGCCAGTGTCCTGACGCATAAGTCTCTCAGTTTGGGTTTTTTCCAGTGAGAAATTTGGCAATATTTTGGCTCGGATGTCGAGCTGGTGAGTGTCTCTTCATTCTCGAACAACGTTGAGGCTCGCAGCTCAGATATATGTCGAGAAAATTATCCTCATTCGCAGCCATGTTTTCTTATGTGTATGTATGTACACGTGTATTGCCTCATATGCCTATGCCGCCAGTGTCCTGACTCATGGGTCTCAGAGTTTGGATTTTTTCCAGTGAGGAATTTGACAATATTTTGGCTCAGATGTTGAGCTGGCGAGTGTCTCTTCATTCTCTAACTACGTTGATGTTCGCAGCTCAGATATAAGTTCATTAAATTAACATCATTCGCAGCCATGTTTTCTGATGTGTTTGTATGTACCCGTGTATCGCAGCATAGGCCTATGCCGCCAGTATCCTGACGCATGAGTCTCAGAGTTTGGATTTTTTCCAGTGAGAAATTTGGCAATATTTTGGCTCAGATGTTGAGCTGGCGAGTGTCTCTTCATTCTCTAACTACGTTGATGTTCGCAGCTCAGATATAAGTTCATTAAATTATCATCATTCGCAGCCATGTTTTATTATGAGTATGTATGTACCCGTGTATTGCCGCAAAGGCCTATGCCGCCAGTGACTGACGCATGAGTCTCAAAGTTTTGGTTTCTTCCGGTGAGAATGTTGGCGATGTGTTAGCTCAGATGTGGAGGTGGTGAATGTCTTTTAATTCTTGAACAACGTTGAGGTTCGCAGCTCAGATATATGTCGAGAACATTATCCTCATTCGCAGCCATGTTTTCTTATGTGTATGTATGTACACGTGTAGTGCCACATAGGCCTATGCCGCCAGTATACTGACGCATGAGTCTCAAAGTGTTGGTCTCTTCCGGTGAGAATTTTGGCGATGTGTTAGCTCAGATGTGGAGGTGGTGAATGTCTTTTAATTCTCGAACAACGTTGAGGTTCGCAGCTCAGATATATGTGGTGAACATTATCCTCATTCGCAGCCATGTTTTCTGATGTGTATGTAGGTACACGTGTATTGCCACATAGGCCTATGCCGCCAGTATACTGACGCATGAGCCTCTCAGTTTGTTTGTTTTTCCAGTGAGAAATCTGGCAATAGTTTGGCTCGGATGTCGAGCTGGTGAGTGTCTCTTCATTCTCGAACAACGTTGAGGTTCGCAGCTCAGATATAAGTTCATAAAATTATCCTCATTCGCAGCCATGTTTTCTTATGTTTATGCGTGTACACGTGTATTGCCGCATAGGCCTATGCCGCCAGTGTCCTGACGCATGTGTCTTAAAGTGTTGGTCTCTTCCGGTGAGAATTTTGGCGATATGTTAGCTCAGATGTGGAGGTGGTGAATGTCTCTTCATTCTCGAACAACGTTGAGGTTCGCAGCTCAGATATATGTCGAGAACATTATCCTCATTCGCAGCCATGTTTTCTTATGTGTATGTATGTACACGTGTAGTGCCACATAGGCCTATGCCGCCAGTATACTGACGCATGAGTCTCAAAGTGTTGGTCTCTTCCGGTGAGAATTTTGGCGATGTGTTAGCTCAGATATGGAGGTGGTGAATGTCTTTTAATTCTCGAACAACGTTGAGGTTCGCAGCTCAGATATATGTGGTGAACATTATCCTCATTCGCAGCCATGTTTTCTGATGTGTATGTATGTACACGTGTATTGCCACATAGGCCTATGCCGCCAGTATACTGACGCATGAGTCTCTCAGTTTAGGTTTGTTCCAGTGAGAAATTTGGCAATATTTTGGCTCGGATGTCGAGCTGGTGAGTGTCTCTATAATCTCGAACAACGTTGAGGCTTGCAGCTCAGATATATGTCGAGAAAAATATCCTCATTCGCAGCCATGTTTTCTGATGTGTTTGTATGTACACGTGTAGTGCCACATAGGCATATGCCGCCAGTGTCCTGACGCATGAGTCTCTCAGTTTAGGTTTGTTCCAGTGAGAAATTTGGCAATATTTTGGCTCAGATGTCGAGCTGATGAGTGTCTCTTTATTCTCGAACAACATTGAGGTTCGCAGCTCAAATACATGTCGAGAACATTATCATGTCACCAGTGTCCAGAAGCATGAGTCTCACAGTTTGGTTTTTTTTTCAGTGAGAAATTTGGCAATATTTTGGCTCAGATGTCGAGCTGGTGAGTGTCTCTTCATTCTCGAACAACGTTGAGGTTCGCAGCTCAGATATAAGTTCATAAAATTATCCTCATTCGCAGCCATGTTTTCTTATGTTTATGCGTGTACACGTGTATTGCCGCATAGGACTATGCCGCCAGTGTCCTGACGCATGTGTCTTAAAGTTTTGGTCTATTCCGGTGAGAATTTTGGCGATATGTTAGCTCAGATGTCGAGCTGGTGGGTGTGTCTCTTCATTCTCGAACATGTTGAGGTTCGCAGCTCAGATATATGTCGAGAACATTATCCTCATTCGCAGCCATGTTTTCTGATGTGTATGTGTGTACACGTGTATTGCCACATAGGCCTATGCCGCCAGTATACTGACGCATGAGCTTCTCAGTTTGTTTGTTTTTCCAGTGAGAAATCGGGCAATATTTTGGCTCGGATGTCGAGCTGGTGAGTGTTTCTTCATTCTCGAACAACGTTGAGGCTCGCAGCTCAGATATATGTCGAGAAAAATACCCTCATTCGCAGCCATGTTTTCTGATGTGTTTGCATGTACACGTGTAGTGCCACATAGGCATATGCCGCCAGTGTCCTGACGCATGAGTCTCTCAGTTTAGGTTTGTTCCAGTGAGAAATTTGGCAATATTTTGGCTCGGATGTCGAGCTGGTGAGTGTCTCTTCATTCTCGAACAACGTTGAGGTTCGCAGCTCAGATACATGTCGAGAACATTATCATGTCACCAGTGTCCAGAATCATGAGTCTCACAGTTTGGTTTTTTTTCCAGTGAGAAATTTGGCAATATTTTGGCTCGGATGTCGAGCTTGTGAGTGTCTCTTCATTCTCGAACAACGTTGAGGCTCGCAGCTCAGATATATGTCGAGAAAAATATCCTCATTCGCAGCCATGTTTTCTGAGGTGTTTGCATGTACACGTGTAGTGCCACATAGGCATATGCCGCCAGTGTCCTGACGCATGAGTCTCTCAGTTTAGGTTTGTTCCAGTGAGAAATTTGGCAATATTTTGGCTCAGATGTCGAGCTGGTGAGTGTCTCTTCATTCTCGAACAACGTTGAGGTTCGCAGCTCAGATATATGTCGAGAACATTATCCTCATTCGCAGCCATGTTTTCTGATGTGTATGTATGTACACGTGTATTGCCACATAGGACTATGCCGCCAGTATCCTGACGCATGAGTCTCTCAGTTTGGATTTTATTCAGTGAAAAATTTGGTAATATTTTGGCTCAGATGTCGAGCTGATGAGTGTCTCTTTATTCTCGAACAACGTTGAGGTTCGCAGCTCAGATACATGTCGAGAACATTATCATGTCACCAGTGTCCAGAAGCATGAGTCTCACAGTTTGTTTGTTTTTCCAGTGAGAAATTTGGCAATATTTTGGCTCAGATGTCGAGCTGGTGAGTGTCTCTTCATTCTCGAACAACGTTGAGGTTCGCAGCTCAGATATATGTCGAGAACATTATCCTCATTCGCAGTCATGTTTTCTGATGTGTATGTATGTACACGTGTATTGCCACATAGGCCTATGCCACCAGTATCCTGACGCATGAGTCTCTCAGTTTGGTTTTTTTCCAGTGAGAAATTTGGCAATATTTTGGCTCGGATGTCGAGCTGGTGAGTGTCTCTTCATTCTCGAACAACGTTGAGGCTCGCAGCTCAGATATATGTCGAGAAAAATATCTTCATTCGCAGCCATGTTTTCATGTACACGTGTAGTGCCACATAGGCATATGCCGCCAGTGTCCTGACGCATGAGTCTCTCAGTTTAGGTTTGTTCCAGTGAGAAATTTGGCAATATTTTGGCTCAGATGTCGAGCTGGTGAGTGTCTCTTCATTCTCGAACAACGTTGAGGTTTGCAGCTCAGATATATGTCGAAAACATTATCCTCATTCGCAGCCATGTTTTCTGATGTGTATGTATGTACACGTGTAGTGCCACATAGGCATATGCCGCCAGTGTCCTGACGCATGAGTCTCTCAGTTTGGTTTTTTTCCAGTGAGAAATTTGGTAATATTTTGGCTCGGATGTCGAGCTGGTGAGTGTCTCTTCATTCTAGAACAACGTTGAGGTTCGCAGCTCAGATATATGTTCATAAAATTATCCTCATTCGCAGCCATGTTTTCTTATGTTTATGTATGTACACGTGTATTGCCTCATAGGCCTATGCCGCCAGTATCCTGACGCATGAGTCTCTCAGTTGTGTTTTTTCCAGTGAGAAATTTGGCAATATTTTGGCTCGGATGTCGAGCTGGTGAGTGTCTCTTCATTCTCGAACAGCGTTGGGGTTCGCAGCTCAGATATATGTCGAGAACATTATCCTCATTCGCAGCCATGTTTACTGATGTGTATGTATGTACACGTGTATTGCATCATAGGCCTATGCCGCCAGTGTCCTGACGCATGAGTCTCTCAGTTGGGTTTTTTTCCAGTGAGAAATTTGGCAATATTTTGGCTCGGATGTCGAGCTGGTGAGTGTCTCTTCATTCTCGAACAGCGTTGAGGTTTGCAGCTCAGATATATGTCGAGAACATTATCCTCATTCGCAGCCATGTTTTCTGATGTGTATGTATGTACACGTGTATTGCATCATAGGCCTATGCCGCCAGTGTCCTGACGCATAAGTCTCTCAGTTTGGGTTTTTTCCAGTGAGAAATTTGGCAATATTTTGGCTCAGATGTTGAGCTGGCGAGTGTCTCTTCATTCTCTAACTACGTTGATGTTCGCAGCTCAGATATAAGTTCATTAAATTATCATCATTCGCAGCCATGTTTTATTATGAGTATGTATGTACCCGTGTATTGCAGCATAGGCCTATGCCGCCAGTATCCTGACGCATGAGTTTCTCAGTTTGTTATTTTTTCCAGTGAGAAATTTGGCAATATTTTTGCTTAGATGTCGGGCTGGTGAGTGTCTCCTCATTCTCGAACAGCGTTGAGGCTCGCAGTTCAAATATAAGTCGAAAGAATTATTCTCATTCGCAGCCATGTTTTCTGATGTGTATGTATGTACAAGTGTATCGCCACATAGGCATATGCCGCCAGTGTCCTGACGCATGAGTCTCAAAGTTTTGGTCTCTTCCGGTGAGAATTTTGGCGATATGTTAGCTCAGATGTGGAGGTGGTGAATGTCTATTCATTCTCGAACAACGTTGAGGTTCGCAGCTCAGATATATGTCGAAAAATTATCCTCATTCGCAGCCATGTTTTCTTATGATTATGTATGTACCCGTGTATTGCCGCATAGGCCTATGCCGCCAGTATCCTGACGCATGAGTCTCTCAGTTTGTTATTTTTTCCGGTGAGAAATTTGGCAATATTTTGGCTCGGATGGCGAGCTGGTGAGTGTTTCTTCATTCTCGAACAACGTTGAGGCTCGCAGCTCAGATATATGTCGAAACATTATTCTCATTCGCAGCCATGTTTTATTATGAGTATGTATGTACCCGTGTATTGCAGCATAGGCCTATGCCGCCAGTATCCTAACGCATGAGTTTATCAGTTTGTTATTTTTTCCAGTGAGAAATTTGGCAATATTTTTGCTCAGATGTCGGGCTGATGAGTGTCTCCTCATTCTCGAACAGCGTTGAGGCTCGCAGTTAAAATATAAGTCGAAAGAATTATCCTCATTCGCAGCCATGTTTTCTGATGTGTATGTGTGTACATGTGTATCGCCACATAGGCATATGCCGCCAGTGTCCTGATGCATGAGTCTCAAAGTTTTGGTCTCTTCCGGTGAGAATTTTGGCGATATGTTAGCTCAGATGTGCAGGTGGTGAATGTCTCTTCATTATCGAACAACGTTGAGGTTCGCAGCTCAAATATATGTCGAAAAATTATCCTCATTCGCAGCCATGTTTTCTTATGATTATGTATGTACCCGTGTATTGCCGCATAAGCCTATGCCGCCAGTATCCTGACGCATGAGTCTCTCAGTTTGTTATTTTTTCCGGTGCGAAATTTGGCAATATTTTGGCTCGGATGGCGAGCTGGTGAGTGTCTTTTCATTCTCGAACAACGTTGAGGTTCGCAGCTCAGATATATGGCGAGAACATTATCCTCATTCGCAGCCATGTTTTCTGATGTGTGTGTATGTACACGTGTATTGCCACATAGGCATATGCCGCCAGTATCCTGACGCATGAGTCTCTCAGTTTGTTTGTTTTTCCAGTGAGAAATTTGGCAATATTTTGGCTCGGATGTTGAGCTGGTGAGTATCTCTTCATTCTCCAACAACGTTGAGGTTCGCAGCTCAGATATATGTCGAGAAAAATATCCTCATTCGCAGCCATGTTTTCTGATGTGTTTGTATGTACACGTGTATTGCCACATAGGCATATGCCGCCAGTGTCCTGACGCATGAGTCTCTCAGTTTAGGTTTGTTCCAGTGAGCAATTTGGCAATATTTTGGCTCAGATGTCGAGCTTGTGAGTGCCCCTTCATTCTCGAACAACGTTGATGTTCGCAGCTCAGATATATGTCGTGAAAATTGTCCTCATTCGCAGCCATGTTTTCTTATGTTTATGTATGTACACGTGTATTGCCTCATAGGCCTATGCCGCCAGTGTCCTGACGCATAAGTCTCTCAGTTTGGTTTTTTTCCAGTGAGAAATTTGGCAATATTTTGGCTCGGATGTCGAGCTGGTGAGTGTCTCTTCATTCTCGAACAACGTTGAGGCTCGCAGCTCAGATATATGTCGAGAAAATTATCCTCATTGGCAGCCATGTTTTCTTATGTGTATGTATGTACACGTGTATTGCCTCATATGCCTATGCCGCCAGTGTCCTGACTCATGGGTCTCAGAGTTTGGATTTTCCCAGGGAGAAATTTGGCAATATTTTGGCTCAGATGTTGAGCTGCCGAGTGTCTCTTCATTCTCTAACTACGTTGATGTTCGCAGCTCAGATATAAGTTCATTAAATTATCATCATTCGCAGCCATGTTTTCTGATGTGTTTGTATGTACCCGTGTATTGCAGCATAGGCCTATGCCGCCAGTATCCTGACGCATGAGTCTCTCAGTTTGTTATTTTTTCTAGTGAGAAATTTGGCAATATTTTTGTTCAGATGTCAGGCTGGCGAGTGTCTCCTCATTCTCGAACAGCGTTGAGGCTCGCAGTTCAAATATAAGTCGAAGGAATTATCCTCATTCGCAGCCATGTTTTCTGATGTGTATGTATGTACATGTGTATCGCCACATAGGCATATGCCGCCATTGTCCTGACGCATGAGTCTCAAAGTGTTGGTCTCTTCCGGTGAGAATTTTGGCGATATGTTAGCTCAGATGTGGAGGTGGTGAATGTCTCTTCATTCTCGAACAACGTTGAGGTTAGCAGCTCAGATATATGTCGAGAAAATTATCCTCATTCGCAGCCATGTTTTTTTATGTGTATGTATGTACACGTGTATTGCCTCATAGGCCTATGCCGCCAGTGTCCTGACTCATGGGTCTCAGAGTTTGGATTTTTTCCAGTGAGAAATTTGGCAATATTTTGGCTCAGATGTTGAGCTGGCGAGTGTCTCTTCATTCTCTAACTACGTTGATGTTCGCAGCTCAGATATAAGTTCATTAAATTATCATCATTCGCAGCCATGTTTTATTATGAGTATGTATGTACCCGTGTATTGCCGCATAGGCCTATGCCGCCAGTGTCCTGACGCATGAGTCTCAAAGTTTTGGTTTCTTCCGGTGAGAATGTTGGCGATGTGTTAGCTCAGATGTGGAGGTGGTGAATGTCTTTTAATTCTCGAACAACGTTGAGGTTCGCAGCTCAGATATATGTCGAGAACATTATCCTCATTCGCAGCCATGTTTTCTTATGTGTATGTATGTACACGTGTAGTGCCACATAGGCCTATGCCGCCAGTATACTGACGCATGAGTCTCAAAGTGTTGGTCTCTTCCGGTGAGAATTTTGGCGATGTGTTAGCTCAGATGTGGAGGTGGTGAATGTCTTTTAATTCTCGAACAACGTTGAGGTTCGCAGCTCAGATATATGTATTGAACATTATCCTCATTCGCAGCCATGTTTTCTGATGTGTATGTATGTACACGTGTATTGCCACATAGGCCTATGCCGCCAGTATACTGACGCATGAGCCTCTCAGTTTGTTTGTTTTTCCAGTAAGAAATCTGGCAATAGTTTGGCTCGGATGTCGAGCTGGTGAGTGTCTCTTCATTCTCGAACAACGTTGAGGTTCGCAGCTCAGATATAAGTTCATAAAATTATCCTCATTCGCAGCCATGTTTTCTTATGTTGATGCGTGTACACGTGTATTGCCGCATAGGCCTATGCCGCCAGTGTCCTGACGCATGAGTCTCAAAGTGTTGGTCTCTTCCGGTGAGAATGTTGGCGATGTGTTAGCTCAGATGTGGAGGTGGTGAATGTCTTTTCATTCTCGAACAACGTTGAGGTTCGCAGCTCAGATATATGTCGAGAACATTATCCTCATTCGCAGCCATGTTTTCTGATGTGTATGTATGTACACGTGTATTGCCACATAGGCCTATGCCGCCAGTATACTGACGCATGAGCCTCTCAGTTTGTTTGTTTTTCCAGTGAGAAATCTGGCAATAGTTTGGCTCGGATGTCGAGCTGGTGAGTGTCTCTTCATTCTCGAACAACGTTGAGGTTCGCAGCTCAGATATAAGTTCATAAAATTATCCTCATTCGCAGCCATGTTTTCTTATGTTGATGCGTGTACACGTGTATTGCCGCATAGGCCTATGCCGCCAGTGTCCTGACGCATGAGTCTCAAAGTGTTGGTCTCTTCCGGTGAGAATGTTGGCGATGTGTTAGCTCAGATGTGGAGGTGGTGAATGTCTTTTCATTCTCGAACAACGTTGAGGTTCGCAGCTCAGATATATGTCGAGAACATTATCCTCATTCGCAGCCATGTTTTCTGATGTGTATGTATGTACACGTGTATTGCCACATAGGCCTATGCCGCCAGTATCCTGACGCATGAGTCTCTCAGTTTGTTTGTTTTTCCAGTGAGAAATTTGGCAATATTTTGGCTCGGATGTTGAGCTGGTGAGTATCTCTTCATTCTCCAACAACGTTGAGGTTCGCAGCTCAGATATATGTCGAGAAAAATATCCTCATTCGCAGCCATGTTTTCTGATGTGTTTGTATGTACACGTGTATTGCCACATAGGCATATGCCGCCAGTGTCCTGACGCATGAGTTTCTCAGTTTAGGTTTGTTCCAGTGAGCAATTTGGCAATATTTTGGCTCAGATGTCGAGCTTGTGAGTGTCCCTTTATTCTCGAACAACGTTGAAGTTCGCAGCTCAGATATATGTCGTGAAAATTGTCCTCATTCGCAGCCATGTTTTCTTATGTTTATGTATGTACACGTGTATTGCCTCATAGGCCTATGCCGCCAGTGTCCTGACGCATAAGTCTCTCAGTTTGGGTTTTTTCCAGTGAGAAATTTGGCAATATTTTGGCTCGGATGTCGAGCTGGTGAGTGTCTCTTCATTCTCGAACAACGTTGAGGCTCGCAGCTCAGATATATGTCGAGAAAATTATCCTCATTCGCAGCCATGTTTTCTTATGTGTATGTATGTACACGTGTATTGCCTCATATGCCTATGCCGCCAGTGTCCTGACTCATGGGTCTCAGAGTTTGGATTTTTTCCAGTGAGGAATTTGACAATATTTTGGCTCAGATGTTGAGCTGGCGAGTGTCTCTTCATTCTCTAACTACGTTGATGTTCGCAGCTCAGATATAAGTTCATTAAATTATCATCATTCGCAGCCATGTTTTCTGATGTGTTTGTATGTACCCGTGTATCGCAGCATAGGCCTATGCCGCCAGTATCCTGACGCATGAGTCTCTCAGTTTGTTATTTTTTCCAGTGAGAAATTTGGCAATATTTTGGCTCAGATGTCAGGCTGGCGAGTGTCTCCTCATTCTCGAACAGCGTTGAGGCTCGCAGTTCAAATATAAGTCGAAGGAATTATCCTCATTCGCAGCCATGTTTTCTGATGTGTGTGTATGTATGTACATGTGTATCGCCACATAGGCATATGCCGCCATTGTCCTGACGCATGAGTCTCAAAGTTTTGGTCTCTTCCGGTGAGAATTTTGGCGATATGTTAGCTCAGATGTGGAGGTGGTGAATGTCTCTTCATTCTCGAACAACGTTGAGGTTAGCAGCTCAGATATATGTCGAGAAAATTATCCTTATTCGCAGCCATGTTTTTTTATGTGTATGTATGTACACGTGTATTGCCTCATAGGCCTATGCCGCCAGTGTCCTGACTCATGGGTCTCAGAGTTTGGATTTTTTCCAGTGAGAAATTTGGCAATATTTTGGCTCAGATGTTGAGCTGGCGAGTGTCTCTTCATTCTCTAACTACGTTGATGTTCGCAGCTCAGATATAAGTTCATTAAATTATCATCATTCGCAGCCATGTTTTATTATGAGTATGTATGTACCCGTGTATTGCCGCAAAGGCCTATGCCGCCAGTGACTGACGCATGAGTCTCAAAGTTTTGGTTTCTTCCGGTGAGAATGTTGGCGATGTGTTAGCTCAGATGTGGAGGTGGTGAATGTCTTTTAATTCTTGAACAACGTTGAGGTTCGCAGCTCAGATATATGTCGAGAACATTATCCTCATTCGCAGCCATGTTTTCTTATGTGTATGTATGTACACGTGTAGTGCCACATAGGCCTATGCCGCCAGTATACTGACGCATGAGTCTCAAAGTGTTGGTCTCTTCCGGTGAGAATTTTGGCGATGTGTTAGCTCAGATGTGGAGGTGGTGAATGTCTTTTAATTCTCGAACAACGTTGAGGTTCGCAGCTCAGATATATGTGGTGAACATTATCCTCATTCGCAGCCATGTTTTCTGATGTGTATGTAGGTACACGTGTATTGCCACATAGGCCTATGCCGCCAGTATACTGACGCATGAGCCTCTCAGTTTGTTTGTTTTTCCAGTGAGAAATCTGGCAATAGTTTGGCTCGGATGTCGAGCTGGTGAGTGTCTCTTCATTCTCGAACAACGTTGAGGTTCGCAGCTCAGATATAAGTTCATAAAATTATCCTCATTCGCAGCCATGTTTTCTTATGTTTATGCGTGTACACGTGTATTGCCGCATAGGCCTATGCCGCCAGTGTCCTGACGCATGTGTCTTAAAGTGTTGGTCTCTTCCGGTGAGAATTTTGGCGATATGTTAGCTCAGATGTGGAGGTGGTGAATGTCTCTTCATTCTCGAACAACGTTGAGGTTCGCAGCTCAGATATATGTCGAGAACATTATCCTCATTCGCAGCCATGTTTTCTTATGTGTATGTATGTACACGTGTAGTGCAACATAGGCCTATGCCGCCAGTATACTGACGCATGAGTCTCAAAGTGTTGGTCTCTTCCGGTGAGAATTTTGGCGATGTGTTAGCTCAGATATGGAGGTGGTGAATGTCTTTTAATTCTCGAACAACGTTGAGGTTCGCAGCTCAGATATATGTGGTGAACATTATCCTCATTCGCAGCCATGTTTTCTGATGTGTATGTATGTACACGTGTATTGCCACATAGGCCTATGCCGCCAGTATACTGACGCATGAGTCTCTCAGTTTAGGTTTGTTCCAGTGAGAAATTTGGCAATATTTTGGCTCGGATGTCGAGCTGGTGAGTGTCTCTATAATCTCGAACAACGTTGAGGCTTGCAGCTCAGATATATGTCGAGAAAAATATCCTCATTCGCAGCCATGTTTTCTGATGTGTTTGTATGTACACGTGTAGTGCCACATAGGCATATGCCGCCAGTGTCCTGACGCATGAGTCTCTCAGTTTAGGTTTGTTCCAGTGAGAAATTTGGCAATATTTTGGCTCAGATGTCGAGCTGATGAGTGTCTCTTTATTCTCGAACAACATTGAGGTTCGCAGCTCAGATACATGTCGAGAACATTATCATGTCACCAGTGTCCAGAAGCATGAGTCTCACAGTTTGGTTTTTTTTTCAGTGAGAAATTTGGCAATATTTTGGCTCAGATGTCGAGCTGGTGAGTGTCTCTTCATTCTCGAACAACGTTGAGGTTCGCAGCTCAGATATAAGTTCATAAAATTATCCTCATTCGCAGCCATGTTTTCTTATGTTTATGCGTGTACACGTGTATTGCCGCATAGGACTATGCCGCCAGTGTCCTGACGCATGTGTCTTAAAGTTTTGGTCTATTCCGGTGAGAATTTTGGCGATATGTTAGCTCAGATGTCGAGCTGGTGGGTGTGTCTCTTCATTCTCGAACATGTTGAGGTTCGCAGCTCAGATATATGTCGAGAACATTATCCTCATTCGCAGCCATGTTTTCTGATGTGTATGTGTGTACACGTGTATTGCCACATAGGCCTATGCCGCCAGTATACTGACGCATGAGCTTCTCAGTTTGTTTGTTTTTCCAGTGAGAAATCGGGCAATATTTTGGCTCGGATGTCGAGCTGGTGAGTGTTTCTTCATTCTCGAACAACGTTGAGGCTCGCAGCTCAGATATATGTCGAGAAAAATACCCTCATTCGCAGCCATGTTTTCTGATGTGTTTGCATGTACACGTGTAGTGCCACATAGGCATATGCCGCCAGTGTCCTGACGCATGAGTCTCTCAGTTTAGGTTTGTTCCAGTGAGAAATTTGGCAATATTTTGGCTCGGATGTCGAGCTGGTGAGTGTCTCTTCATTCTCGAACAACGTTGAGGTTCGCAGCTCAGATACATGTCGAGAACATTATCATGTCACCAGTGTCCAGAATCATGAGTCTCACAGTTTGGTTTTTTTTCCAGTGAGAAATTTGGCAATATTTTGGCTCGGATGTCGAGCTTGTGAGTGTCTCTTCATTCTCGAACAACGTTGAGGCTCGCAGCTCAGATATATGTCGAGAAAAATATCCTCATTCGCAGCCATGTTTTCTGAGGTGTTTGCATGTACACGTGTAGTGCCACATAGGCATATGCCGCCAGTGTCCTGACGCATGAGTCTCTCAGTTTAGGTTTGTTCCAGTGAGAAATTTGGCAATATTTTGGCTCAGATGTCGAGCTGGTGAGTGTCTCTTCATTCTCGAACAACGTTGAGGTTCGCAGCTCAGATATATGTCGAGAACATTATCCTCATTCGCAGCCATGTTTTCTGATGTGTATGTATGTACACGTGTATTGCCACATAGGACTATGCCGCCAGTATCCTGACGCATGAGTCTCTCAGTTTGGGTTTTATTCAGTGAAAAATTTGGTAATATTTTGGCTCAGATGTCGAGCTGATGAGTGTCTCTTTATTCTCGAACAACGTTGAGGTTCGCAGCTCAGATACATGTCGAGAACATTATCATGTCACCAGTGTCCAGAAGCATGAGTCTCACAGTTTGTTTGTTTTTCCAGTGAGAAATTTGGCAATATTTTGGCTCAGATGTCGAGCTGGTGAGTGTCTCTTCATTCTCGAACAACGTTGAGGTTCGCAGCTCAGATATATGTCGAGAACATTATCCTCATTCGCAGTCATGTTTTCTGATGTGTATGTATGTACACGTGTATTGCCACTTAGGCCTATGCCACCAGTATCCTGACGCATGAGTCTCTCAGTTTGGTTTTTTTCCAGTGAGAAATTTGGCAATATTTTGGCTCGGATGTCGAGCTGGTGAGTGTCTCTTCATTCTCGAACAACGTTGAGGCTCGCAGCTCAGATATATGTCGAGAAAAATATCTTCATTCGCAGCCATGTTTTCATGTACACGTGTAGTGCCACATAGGCATATGCCGCCAGTGTCCTGACGCATGAGTCTCTCAGTTTAGGTTTGTTCCAGTGAGAAATTTGGCAATATTTTGGCTCAGATGTCGAGCTGGTGAGTGTCTCTTCATTCTCGAACAACGTTGAGGTTTGCAGCTCAGATATATGTCGAAAACATTATCCTCATTCGCAGCCATGTTTTCTGATGTGTATGTATGTACACGTGTAGTGCCACATAGGCATATGCCGCCAGTGTCCTGACGCATGAGTCTCTCAGTTTGGTTTTTTTCCAGTGAGAAATTTGGTAATATTTTGGCTCGGATGTCGAGCTGGTGAGTGTCTCTTCATTCTAGAACAACGTTGAGGTTTGCAGCTCAGATATATGTTCATAAAATTATCCTCATTCGCAGCCATGTTTTCTTATGTTTATGCGTGTACACGTGTATTGCCGCATAGGCCTATGCCGCCAGTGTCCTGACGCATGTGTCTTAAAGTTTTGGTTTCTTCTGGTGAGAATTTTGGCGATATGTTAGCTCAGATGTGGAGGTGGTGAATGTCTCTTCATTCTCCAACAACGTTGAGGTTCGCAGCTCAGATATATGTCGAGAAAAATATCCTCATTCGCAGGCATGTTTTCTGATGTGTTTGTATGTACACGTGTATTGCCACATAGGCATATGCCGCCAGTGTCCTGACGCATGAGTCTCTCAGTTTGGGGTTTTTCCAGTGAGAAATTTGGTAATATTTTGGCTCGGATGTCGAGCTGGTGAGTGTCTCTTCAATCTCGAAAAACGTTGAGGTTCGCAGCTCAGATACATGTCGAGAACATTATCATGTCACCAGTGTCCAGAAGCATGAGTCTCACAGTTTGGTTTTTTTTTCAGTGAGAAATTTGGCAATATTTTGGCTCGGATGTCGAGCTTGTGAGTGTCTCTTCATTCTCGAACAACGTTGAGGCTCGCAGCTCAGATATATGTCGAGAAAAATATCCTCATTCGCAGCCATGTTTTCTGAGGTGTTTGCATGTACACGTGTAGTGCCACATAGGCATATGCCGCCAGTGTCCTGACGCATGAGTCTCTCAGTTTAGGTTTGTTCCAGTGAGAAATTTGGCAATATTTTGGCTCAGATGTCGAGCTGGTGAGTGTCTCTTCATTCTCGAACAACGTTGAGGTTCGCAGCTCAGATATATGTCGAGAACATTATCCTCATTCGCAGCCATGTTTTCTGATGTGTATGTATGTACACGTGTATTGCCACATAGGACTATGCCGCCAGTATCCTGACGCATGAGTCTCTCAGTTTGGGTTTTATTCAGTGAAAAATTTGGTAATATTTTGGCTCAGATGTCGAGCTGATGAGTGTCTCTTTATTCTCGAACAACGTTGAGGTTCGCAGCTCAGATACATGTCGAGAACATTATCATGTCACCAGTGTCCAGAAGCATGAGTCTCACAGTTTGATTGTTTTTCCAGTGAGAAATTTGGCAATATTTTGGCTCGGATGTCGAGCTGGTAAGTGTCTCTTCATTCTCGAACAACGTTGAGGCTCGCAGCTCAGATATATGTCGAGAACATTATCCTCATTGGCAGCCATGTTTTCCGATGTGTTTGTATGTACACGTGTAGTGCCACACAGGCATATGCCGCCAGTGTCCTAACGCATGAGTCTCTCAGTTTAGGTTTGTTCCAGTGAGACATTTGGCAATATTTTGGCTCAGATGTCGAGCTGGTGAGTGTCCCTTCATTCTCAAACAACGTTGAGGCTCGCATCTCAAATATAAGTCGAGAAAATTATCCTCATTCGCAGCCATGTTTTCTTATGTGTATGTATGTATACGTGTATTGCCTCATAGGCCTATGCCGCCAGTGTCCTGACGCATGAGTCTCAAAGTTTTTGTCTCTTCCGGTGAGAATTTTGGCGATGTGTTAGCTCAGATGTTGAGGTGGTGAATGTCTCTTCATTCTCGAACAACGTTGAGGTTCGCAGCTCAGATATAAGTCGACAAAATTGTCGACATGTTTTCTTTTCATGTATGTACACGTGTATTGTCGCACAGGCCTATGCCGCCGCCAGAGTCCTCACGCATGAGTCTCACAGTTTGGGTTCATTCCAGTGAACAATTTGGCAATATTTTGGCTTAGTTGTTGAGCTGGTGAGGTCTATTCATTCTCGTTGAATGAATACACATGTATTACCGCATAGGCCTATGCCGCCAGTGTCCTGACGCATGAGTCTCACACTTTGGGTTTTTTTCCAGTGAGAAATTTGGCAATATTTTGGCTCAGATGTCGAGCTGGTTATTGTCTCTTCATTCTCGAACAACGTTGAGGTTCGCAGCTCAGATATAAGTTCAGAAAATTATCCTCATTCGCAGCCATGTTTTCTTATGTGTATGTATGTACACGTGTATTGCCGCATATGCCTATGCCGCCAGTGTCCTGACGCCTATGCTGCCAGTGTCCTTTCCTTTGAAAATTCTTCCATTAGTTGTAAATACAATCGTGTAGATTTGCCAGTTGTCATTTTGAGATTCTTAATTTATCTGGCGTTTATCTGTTTTATTTATTGTTTGTACATTTTCGATTTAAATAATTCTGTTCATGGCTGAAGACGTAACAACATGTTCTATTTTCTCTCTTCGCCATTTTACAGACAATAAACCACATTCCAAAAGGCAAGTCAGGCAAAATCCCCATTTCCTTCTTGGCCCGATAAACAAACAAGGGTCACATTGGTGGAAGTTCCGGTTACGGGGATGTTCTACGCCTGTCGATTTCGTCAACATTTTTACCTGTACCGGTGCCGAAACCCAGAAGCGATTGGTCCGCAAACCCTGCTAGCCACAGTGCCGAGTGCAGTATCTCGCTGTTGATCTACCAGAGGTTCCCTTGTACGCTCGAGGCGTGCCAGTCTACCACCGCTGAACTGTTGGCGAGGTACGGTACCCATGGACTACAGGTACCATATTGTTTCCGGTGTTCTGTTTTGTCGGTCGAGTCATCAATTGTGTTTCAGCTTGCTGGAACTTTAATTACCGAAACACAGATCACCGTGTGGATGAGACTTAACGACCGTTGAAGAATAGTCCTTTCGCCTTCTCACTCCCTGGAACACACACGCCTTGAAACGCTTCATATCACACCAAAGGGAGCTACGCATCCAAGACAAAGCAAGATCCAGGACAAAACAATATCCAAGGCAAGACGTTTCTCAAGAACGCAGTAAGTTCCATAGTACCAGCTTCAACACTCACCGCTGAAACCAATTACAATTCATTACAATTCCATTCACTGCTATTCTGTTTAACCTATTATTATACGCTAACACTGCTACAGTGCATTTTTGGTTTGTCATTGCTGCCAATTAATTGATTTTGTTTAAATTGTTGCTTGCATTGAAGCCTTGTTATAGTTTTGCATTGCATGATATTGCATGATATTGCACGATATTGCACGATATTGGTTTATAATACTTGCTTGCATTTATTGGGAGCATTTTCAATTATTTGATTGATTGATCCTTACTTTTTTTGTTGCATGAGTTGCATCTGTTGATACTTTGTTACTGTGTTATTGTGGGTGAAACCTCCCTCCACCATATTGCCGCTTTATCTAGCCTGCTTCCCGTTCCCAATTATTTCTTTACCCCGTCCACTCTGTGGAGTCTACTTCATCTTTCGTCATGGACAGTGTTAGAAGAAAACTACCATCTACACATGAACGTCCTGCCAGAACCACACATCCACCAACACTTACACCACAGAGGTCTCTTCCGCATGAAGAACGTCGAACACAAACACCACTGAAAACATCTTCAAGCAGGCTACCCGATACAACCTCTCTGGAAAAAGAGATCCTTTCGGAGATATGGAATTTGGAACAGAGACTGTCCAGAAATGTGACATACCATCAGCCACCAGAGCAACAGTCACACCACCGCTCCACCCCTTATAACCACCGTGGTGCCACACCTATTCGTCAAACTGGAGCTGCACCTCTTCGTCAAATGGGAACTACACCTATAAGTCTGTCTTCTTCTCTGCCTCGACTAAATATCATGCCGTCCTACCAAGTGAAGAATATTTCCGTCTTCTCCGGAGGAGAGGGCTCCAATGTATCCATCGATGACTGGATTAGAGACACCAGGTACTTGCTTGACACCACAGCAATACCACCAGCGATGCAATTTTCAACCATTGTGCGATATCTTGGAGGAGCTGCACGTAAACTGGTCCTGAATTTGCCCCCAGGGCGACAAACAGCTGACTTTGCTTTTGATGAGTAACGGTCACTGTTTGGAGAACTTTATACAGTGGGCGACCCTCTTTCTGATTTTTACCAACGGGAAAGACTTCCTAATGAGTCATCTAGCATCTATGCTTTGGAGTTGGAGGCTACCCTGAATCAGGCTACGCCAACTGCATCAGCGAAACAGCATGCTCGCCCAACAATTCATGAGAGGTGTTAAAGACGAAAGAGTGACCCAGAGACTTGCCCATAGACCACGGGACATGGACTTTCATAAACTTCAAGTGGAGTTGCGACAACTTGAAAGAGAAAAGAAAATGTGTTCTACTTCGAAGCCAAATGCCAACACCGAGCCCAAACAACCTGTTCAAGCTAGACCACAACAGCAACTTTCACCTAAGATAGCCAGACAAACCAGCCAACCTCTTGACGAGCACCATACTCAACAGAAGACTGACCACGATGTCCTGCAAGATCTTGTAGCAACAGTGAAGCAGCTTTCTCAAAAGCTTGAGCAACTATCAGTGAACCCACCAATAATTCGGAGACAGCCACAAGACAGCCAGCGGGTCTATACCTGCCACAAATGTGGCCAAGAAGGTCACATCGCGAGAGGGTGCCGGTCTGGGCCGGTAAACTCCCAGGCCACACGGCACAACCACCATCAAGCATCATATTCCATTGATCGACAACCAACCTTTCCGGATCCCGTATAGACGTATACCGCCTTCACAATACCAAGCTGTCAAAGACCATCTGAAGGGAATGGTGGATGCAGAAGCGATTCGGCGTAGCAATAGTCCTTATGCATCTCCCATGGTTATCGTATACAAAAAAGATGGTTCACTTCGAATCTGCGTGGACTACAGAAAGCTTAATACTAAGACAGTGCGTGATGCCTACCCTCTACCGCGTATTGAAGAAGCCTTAGACGCTCTTGGTAAGGCATCTCTCTTCAGTACGCTGGACCTAACATCTGGATCATGGCAAGTGGAGGTAGAAGAGAAAGATAAGCCAAAGACAGCATTTACGACTCCGATGGGTTTGTTTGAATGCAACATAATGCCCTTTGGTTTACAAAATGCTCCAGCCACCTTCCAGCGACTGATGATGACCTGCTTAGGAGATCTCAATTACTCTGCAGTCCTGCTGTACCTTGATGATATAATCGTCTTCTCTGACACATTTGACGAACACATTAAGCGCCTTGGTAAGGTTTTTTCCTGCCTACGTCATCATGGCCTCAAGCTGAAGCCCTCCAAATGTGACCTATTGAAGACAGAAGTGAAATACTTAGGGCACATAGTGTCGTCTCAAGGTGTCTCAACAGATCCAGAAAAGACGTCGAAGGTGACTGACTGGCCTGTCCCTACCAACAGGAAGGAATTGCAGCGATTTCTGGGTTTTACGGGCTATCATCGCCGTTTCATCAAAGGGTATTCAGACATCGTTGCACCCCTATTCAAACTCACCTCAGGAGACCCGAGACGCAAGAAGAGGGGCAGCAAGAGACACATATCTCCACCTCCTTTTGTTTGGACCGAAGAGTGTCAGAAGGCAATGGACACCCTCAAGTATCAAATGACGACATCTTCCATCTTGGCATATGCTGACTACTTTCTCCCTTTCATCTTGCAAACAGACGCATCAGGAACAGGGTAGAAGCCTGAACCCAGCCGAATCAAGATATCCAGCACACAAGTTGGAATTCTTAGCATTAATAGTCAGGGAATATTAATACAATGTGGGAACAAATTCCTTACCAAGATTTTTTTCCACTAATGTGTTTGTAAAGGTGTCTTCTAACACGTTTTAAAAAGTTTAAACCCAACTCCTCTAGGGCAACCCGTGACAGCTGCTGAAAGTTTGGGGTACCCAGACCCTTACCCGGGACAAAAACAAATTACAAAATCTGCCTAAAGTAGCTTGTGAGAGGTCAAACTAGGGATTGTTCATGATTTTGAATCGATTGCAAGCATTTGTTTTGGACAAAAACCACTATACTCGGCGAAAAAAAAAACATTTCCCGCTCGTAGCAATTATATTTTGTTAAACAGTAGCATTGCACGATAATGCTCCACAATGCCAAATGCCTCAGGAGTCGAGATCTGAGTCTTTTCCAGACTCTACACCCTCCTGGGTACAGTTATTGCATGTAATGCCTCTACAACGTCCGCATGCTGAGATACACTTGACACCATTCTTCTTGCAGCTGCAACGCCGGTTACTGCAGTCTCCATTGCAATTGCAGCTAGTGAACTGTAACAGCTTCTCAGGGGCCATGGGCTCTACTGTTGGAACCGGCTCATAACCACGAACCCCTACCGTCCATCCATAGTCACTGGGGTCCATGCTCTGCAGCAGCATCCAGTCCCGGGTTTAAATATAGGCACGGAGAGAATGTTGTGTAGCTGCTCCATCTGTTGGAGGAAGAGTCTCTGGTTTGATCAGCCCGGCCGCCGCCTTCCGCGAGAACATGTTGTATCGAATTGTACCCAGAGCAGTACCTGGTGCGTGGTAAATGTACTGGAAAATTGCAATACCAGCCCCGATCACTGTGTCCTTGGTAGCCCGTACATGTACGTCAAGAAAGATGTCCATGTGTTTATCAATGTTCCCTGTACAAAAAACTGTCGAATCGAGTAGTTTTCCCGTGGCCCCAGATTGCAGAAACAGTATCACAACCGGTAAAGGCATGACATTTCTTTCTAGCTGTCTATGTAATGGAGTGAAGAGGTGCACAATACCAGTTCATAAGATGCCATCAAATGCAAAATGTGAATACTTATAACAAATAACTGTATTGATACAGAGGGATACAGCAGTTGCTTGATGACATGCGATCACGTGACCAACTGTCAAAGAAAGCTCACAAATTTCTTTCACCAACTGACTGTAGAACTGCCAGATTTTATCTTCTCCCGAAGATTCACAAGACTGGTAACCCTGGTAGGCCCATCGTATCGGGTAATGGCTCACCCACTGAAACATCTCCCTGTTTATTGACAGTTTTCTTAAACCCCTTGTCCCTAGGATTCCATCATACATCCATGACACCCCAGACTTTCTGCGCAAGCTTGAAGGAATCAAGGACCAGATTCCCAGGACGGCCATCATTGGGACTTTTGACGTCTCATCCTTGTACACCAACATACCCCACGAAGAAGGTATTCGTGCCTGTTCCATACCCCTAGCTAGGGCAGGACACACGACCCCTCCCATAAGTGACATTCGCGCCCTCATGAAACTTGTACTAACGAAGAATAATTTTTCCTTCCTAGATAAGCACTATCTACAGGTACATGGCACTGCAATGGGTACTCGCATGGCACCCTCCTTTGCATGCCTCTTCATGGGTGACCTCGAGGAACGCATACTTGCCTCAGCACCTTGCCGTCCCTGGATTTGGTGGAGATACATTGATGATGTATTTTTTATCTGGACCAGTGATTAGGACAGTCTGCTAACTTTCACTAATCACATGAATTCCTTTCACAGGACCATCAAGTTCACATCAGAGTACTCACATCATCAGGCCCACTTCCTGGATGTCACCATCCGCAAGGAGGATAACTTAATAACCACTGATCTGTATTATAAACCCACAGACACATACCAGTATCTCCACTCCTCCAGCTGTCACCCTAGGCATTGTAAGACTGGTATAGCATTTAGTCAGGCCCTCAGACTCAAAAGGATTTGTTCTAACGACTATGATTTCTCACAGATACTGAAGAATAACTTGGTTGCCAGGGGTCACCGCTCCCGCTAAGTTCAACGTGCTATTGCCAGAGCCAAAACATGTACTTAGAAATTTGGCTCTAAAGGTAAAGGCCCCCTAGGCTAATGCCAAACCCACGATCCCCCTGGTGACTACCTTTCACCCCAGTCTCCCTTCCCTTCGCAAAATCACTAACGACAGCCATCACATTCTCCACACTTCAGATCGTCCGTGCCGTCCCCGACAGCCCTGTATTGGCTTATAGACGCCCTCGTAATCTACGAGACCTCATTGTTCGAGCCGAAGTTCCCAGCTTAGATACATCTCCTCCCATTCAGAACGGAACTTTCAAGTGCAGTTCCAGATGTGTGGTTTGCCAGATCCACATCCAGGAGTCTGACTCCTTTTCTGGCCACTCTTCTGGTACCACCCATAAAATTATTGGTAACATCACTTGTAGTACATCTAATGTCGTATATCCCATCTCTTGCAGGTTCTGTGAAGTTCAGTATGTCGGAGAGACCAAAAACGCCCTAAAAAATCGTTTCTATGGTCATCGATCGACTGTCAACACCAAGAAACTAGCTACCCCAGTCGGTCACCACTTCAATCAGCCTAACCATTGCATTTCTGATATGATTCTACAGGGCATAGAATCACTTGGCTATCGGAAAGACTCAGTCCGTCTCAGCCGGGAGAAAGTTTGGATGAATCGTCTTCGGACTGTTCAACCACATGGGCTTAACATCCAACTAGGAAATGATTAACTTCTATTGTTTTTTCCCATTTGTCATCTGTTTCAGATTTAATCCTTGCCAGCAGTTTGTTCTTATTTGTTCTCACCCCTCTGGTTTCCCCTTGTCTATTGCCCCCCCCCCCCCCCCCCCCCCTCCTCCACATTTCTCCTATTAACACTTCTTTGTTAGTTCTTTCTTTGATCCTATACCCACACTGACCTTTCCCTTTAACCCTTCAGCCTAATCATCCTTTTGTTGTTCCACAGAACTCTGTACAGGTTTTTCTTTTGTGTTTCTCCCGTCAGCTATGATGTGCATCATGCTGTTTGTTGCCCTATTATGTTTGTTTCATGTACACAGTCATTATGTCTCTGAAGAAGATTTTGTTAATATCGAAATATTAGGCCCTCTTAACTTATTTGATTTGTATATTTCAGGTCATTCCAGCCAGTAAGCAGTTTGCATCAGTTTTAATCTTATTCATGTATTGATTTGTCACTGCCCATCACTATCTTACCACTACTCATCACATACATGTACATGTACCTTTATCCATCACATCACTACCAATCATACCAATCACATACAATGTCATCAATTACACCGGTTTATTGTCATTGCTCTGCATAAGATCGTTACACCCTTCAATCCAACCTGGATGATTTGGGAAGAGATGGGCGGGCTGGTTGCAAAAAATGCATACATCTTTGTACAGAAACTGAACAGAACGTGAACTACTACTACATGCAGTAGATGCACTGAACCCAGAACAAATACGTCGTCTCTGTGTCTGTGCCGAATTTTTCTCCGCCTGTGCTGCACCTGCAATAACAAAAATGTGAAGTTTATTTTAGAAGTTTATTCACATAAAATATTACCAGTATAAAAGAAAATGTTCATTATTCCCTGCCTAGTAAAACAGGCCACACTTACAAGTTGACTTCGTGGTGACCTTGACAGACTTGTTGTACAAATCAAGTTTACACTCTGAGAGGTATCTCATTCTTCCGACATCCCATGCCTCCCTATGCGCTTCAAAATTGTAGTATTTTCAACCATTTCTGCATACGCCAAAAGAGTATAGGGTAGCCTTTAGAAGTTGCCTGTGCGAGCTTCTGAGCCGGCGTCTCCGCTCCTTCACAGATGAAACAAATGAGCGGAGGTGCAGAAATAACGTCTACGTCCATACTGCTAGACTGTACTGCCCTAGGGTTAAAACATTGCTAGACTAATGCCGTGTTCTCATTGAACTTACTGCGACATTTCTTTGTGTAATTCTACGGTGCGTTACCACTTGGGCTTCTATACCGCGACGTATAACGTTTAATTTGCTGTGCGAGACTGGCAAAATGTCACGCATTGTGGGCGCTGTGTACAATCAGCTTTGACCTATGACCTAAGGTTTTAGTCCAAAACAAATGCTTGCAAACGATTCAAAATCATGAAAAAAACCTAGTTTGACCCCTCACAAGCTACTTTAGCCAGATTTTTTATTTTTTATTTATTTAATTGGTTTTTTTTTTTTTTTTTTTTTTGGGGGGGGGGGGGGGGGGGGGGTTCCGGATAAGGGTCTGGGTACCCCTACTTTCAGCAGCTGTCACGGGTTGCCCTAGAGGAGTTGGGTTTAAACTTTTTGAAAGGTGTTAGTCGACACCTTTACAAACACATTGGTGAAGACATTTTTTGGTAAGGAATTTATTCCCAGAATTTCCAGATATTTGATAATATTCCCTGACTATAAAATGGGCCGTCACTGACAAATTCAGAGAATACCTCATCGGTAATAACTTCACCGTCTTCACAGACAACAACCCTTTAGTCTACGTCACCACTTCTGCAAAATTAGATGCCACAGGGCAAAGGTGGGTTGCATCACTCTCACAATTTAACTTCCCCATCAAGTACAAACCAGGGAAGAACAACACTGCTGCAGATGCCTTGTCCAGACTCCCACATCCCGAGACAACCAGAACCTGCACGTCATTCCAGAACGAGGCTATTACCATCGAGCCAGAAGATTTTTACGGCGTATGCAGCGGCCATCCAGCTACTTTAAACCCCTACATTGAACCAACTACTGTGCAGTGTCAGATGACAACTCGACAGGGTACAAAGACAAATCAAGGTCTCAAACTTCAGTCAAGCGATGATGAAATACCAAGAATCTCTAGAAAGGAGATTGTTATAGCTCAACGTGATGACTCCGTCATATCCAGAGTTATATTCTACGTCCAACAAAACAAGAGACTAAACAACAATGAGAGGAAACGAGAGCCACGTGTTTGCACACTATATTTCCGACAGTGGGACCGACTATGTTTGCAAGATGACACCCTTTACCGAACTAGAACTGCATCTGATGGACAACCATCTCACCAACTAGTACTTCCTGAACAATACAGAGCAACAGCCATGTACGGTCTACATGATGAGATCGGTCACCTCGGGTTCTAAAGAACCCTTGAAATGGTGAGGAGCAGGTTTTACTGGCCAAAAATGTCTGCTGACGTCAAGCAGTACTGCCTCAGCTGCAAGAGATGTTGCCTAAGAAAGACGCAACCCACGAAAACAAGGGTCCCACTTGTCAACATCTCCACTAGTGAACCATTAGAGTTGGTGTGCATCGATTTTATCAAGCTTGAAAGATCCAAAGGTGGTTTTGAAAACATCCTGGTAGTCACTGACCATTTTACAAAGTACGCCCAGGCATTTCGATCTCTCGACCAGAAAGCTGAGACAGTCGCCAAAATCTTATGGAAGAATTTCATCCAACATTATGGGTTTCCTGTGAGGATCCATGCCGATCAAGGCCGCAATTTTGAAAGTCAACTAATCAGAGAGCTGTGCCAAGTATCTGGAATTAAAAGGAGCCACACCACACCTAGTCTAGTCCTAGACCCTTGTGTTATTTCGGCGCCCACGCGCGCAGATTCGTTAACGCTGTCTCTTTTTCAAATCCCGACTTCGTGTGCGTTGGTGTCTCACGCATGCGTAGTTTACATAATGCAGCTGGATCCATACTCGCACTGGAGCCGACGTTTGACAAACGTACATGATTTTGGATTCCCCAATGGGTCTAGCACTAGTTGGCAATCAATTGTTAACTTTAACCTTAGTTTCCGACGAATCTCCCTCGCTTTTCCGAGGGATCCAATCAGCGACCGAGTTTGAGCCTCATCATGAATTATTCATTATACACAAATATAAGATACTGTGTGTGTGTACACAAGACAGTGTACATGTACAACATTGTACATGTACAATGTACATGTATGTGATGGTGACTGTATGCACGTGCATTGCGCGAAATGTGCAGACTTTTAAAAGCATTGTACATGTACGTGTGTCCGATCTTCCGGGGCATGGCAGTGCAAGCTAGCTACAGCCACCGGTACCGTACCGCGGGTCTGCCCGCTGCAGCATCGCTATGTTATGGTGCTTCAGCGCGGTGCGTTTGTTTGTATTCCAGTGTATCGAACGTACAGTACGTCAGTATTAGCCTCAAATCTAGTGAGGTCGTGCTTCATTTTGGCAAACAGTTAATTACCTGCAAAAAGTACCTTTCCCTGAAATAAAAGGGGACATTTATGGTGGCTCTGCATGGATGGACATAAAAGTCGTGAATTTGTTTGCGAGTAGTTGTGAAACTATTCGCGACTTGTCGTGAATTTATTCGCGACTGGTTGTTAATATTTTTGCGACTGTTCGTGAATATTTTTGCGACTAGTCGTATAATTCGTGATTATTAGTGAATATTTTCGCTACTAGTCGCGAATTTTTTTCGCGACTATTGAAAATATTGACGACTATTCGCGAAAAAATATTTACGACTAGTCTCAAAAAACAAGTCGTAAACAATTTAGGACTCAAATTTGCGACTTGTCGTTAATTTATTTGCGACTGGTCGTAAATATTTTTGCAACTAGTCGCAAATAATTTCACAACTAGTTGTGAAATTATTTGCGACTAGTTGCAAAAATATTTACGACCAGTCGCAAATAAATTAACGACAAGTCGCAAATTTGTCGCGAAAATGTTCACGACTTTTGATATCCCTCAGGGCCACCATATAAATTAGTAGCCCCAGTCCCACTGAAGCCGGATATGCTACGGATCGCCCCGGATCGCCCCGGATGACCCCGGATGAAACTACGTTTGATCCGGGGTGGTCCGGGAAGGCAATCAAAAACAAAGTGACATGTTCCCCGATCCTACTACGGTTCTACTACGGTTTGACTACGGTTCTGCCACGAATGGGCCCGGATCACCCTAGTCTTGGTTCCAAGACCTTCGTGTTGTTTATTCCGCGATCACTGACACAAACCACCGATGTTATAGAGGGCGCTATCTACAGACGAATCGCACCCGCGAACTCAGTGGACTCACTCAAAGGTCTTGGACAAGTTGGCACACAGGGGGCGTGGTCAGACTATTGTAATATATGCATTATTCATATCACGTGATAATGATAGACGGTTATAGGCAAATTCGTGCGAGGGTTACGCAAAACGTTACACGCCGCGATTGACCCGGCCGTGATGTGCATGTACTATACTGTACATGTATTCGCATTTTTGTATCACTGTGGACGGAGACATGGCTTCCCTTACCGAACATGACATGTTCTCGTGTACAAAATGGTTAGAAAGTCGAGCACTTTTTTCAAAATGCTCCCATTTTAACCACAATTATTTTCCTGGGTTGAAATTTCCAACCAGTATAATATACCTAACCCAAACACTAACCCTAAACCCACATCCTAACCCTAGCTTTTGAGTAATTTAAGTACAATCCACAAATCTAATTCGTGAAATTCCTAATGGAGACCTAAATATAAATCACCCGTTGGAGACCTTTTTACTCCCATTGCCCCCATTGTGTTCACGTCTCCAGAGGTACCGTATTTCGCACCATACAGTACATGTACACATGTACATGTACATGTACTTTACATGTACATTGACACAGCAAATCATAGCTGCCCCGGCGTTTATTTGTGACTGCGGGTGAATTTGTTGATTGAAACAACTTTGCTCTATGGTGAAAACCTCCAAAGCCCCAGTCCCACCGAAAGCCGGATACGCTACGGATCAACCCGGATGCACTACGGTTCATATCCGGGGTCATTCGGAGTGGAACCTTCCCAGCTAACACATAACGCTTTAGGAACGTTTTAAGAACGTTCCCAAAACGCTTTAACGTTCTTGGAACGTTCCTAAAACGTGTTAGCTGGGTTAGTCAAACCGTGATAATCCGGGACTATCCGGGACTATCCGGGGCCATGCATCCGGGACCATCCGGGGACATCCGTAGTGAGTCCGGGAAGTCGAGCGTCACCCTGGATCAGCATCTAGCATCCGGAGTGATCCGGGGCCATCCGGGAAGGGAGAAGGGGGCGGCGAAGAACCGTAGTGAAACCGTAGTGCGATCGTGATGATCCCTAGTGTATCCGGGATAAACCGTAGCGTAACCGTAGTGTAACCGTGTTTATCCGGGATGAAACGGGAGTTGGTTCCACTACGGTTCCACTACGGTTCCACTACGGATCACCACGGATTCACTACGGTGTCACCACGGTATTTCCCGGATGAACCGGGATGAACCGTAGTGTATCCGGGGTCATCCGGGGTGAACCGTGGCGCATCCGTAGTGAAACGTGGCGGAACCGTAGTGAATCCGTGACCATCCGGGGTCATGGGGGAAAAACAGGCTTGAACCGGGGTGATCCGGGCCCATTCGTGGCAGAACCGTAGTCAAACCGTAGTAGAACCGTAGTAGGATCGGGGAACATGTCACTTTGTTTTTGATTGCCTTCCCGGACCACCCCGGATCAAACGTAGTTTCATCCGGGGCGATCCGGGGCGATCCGTAGCATATCCGCGGCTTCAGTGGGACTGGGGCTACTAATTTATATGGTGGCCCTGAGGGATATCAAAAGTCGTGAACATTTTCGCGACAAATTTGCGACTTGTCGTTAATTTATTTGCGACTGGTCGTAAATATTTTTGCAACTAGTCGCAAATAATTCCACAACTAGTCGTGACAAAATTTGCGACTAGTCGCGAATTTTGTCACGACTAGTTGTGAAATTATTTGCGACTAGTTGCAAAAATATTTACGACCAGTTGCAAATAAATTAACGACAAGTCGCAAATTTGAGTCCTGAATTTGTTACGACTTGTTTTTTGCGACTAGTCGTAAATATTTTTTCGCGACTAGTCGTCAATATTTTCAATAGTCGCGAAAAAAATTCGCGACTAGTAGCGAAAATATTCACTAATAATCACGAATTATACGACTAGTCGCAAAAATATTCACGAACAGTCGCAAAAATATTAACAACCAGTCGCGAATAAATTCACGACAAGTCGCGAATAGTTTCACAACTACTCGCAAACAAATTCACGACTTTTATGTCCCTCCATGCAGAGCCACCATAAATTTCCCCTTTTATTTCAGGGAAAGGTAGTTTTTGCAGGTAATTAACTGTTTGCCAAAATGAAGCACGACCTCACTAGATTTGAGGCTAATACTGACGTACTGTACGTTCGATACACTGGAATACAAAAAAACGCACCGCGCTGAAGCACCATAACATAGCGATGCTGCAGCGGGCAGACCCGCGGTACGGTACCGGTGGCTGTAGCTAGCTTGCACTGCCATGCCCCGGAAGATCGGACTCACGTACATATACAATGCTATTAAAAGTCTGCACATTTCGCGCAATGCACGTGCATACAGTCACCATCACATACATGTACATTGTACATGTACAATGTTGTACGTACATGTACACTGTCTTGTGTACACACACACAGTATCTTATATTTGTGTATAATGAATAATTCATGATGAGGCTCAAACTCGGTCGCTGATTGGATCCCTCGGAAAAGCGAGGGAGATTCGTCGAAAACTAAGGTTAAAGTTAACAATTGATTGCCAACTAGTGCTAGACCCATTGGGGAATCCAAAATCATGTACGTTTGTCAAACGTCGGCTCCAGTGCGAATATGGATCCAGCTGCATTATGTAAACTACGCATGCGTGAGACACCAACGCACACGAAGTCGGGATTTGAAAAAGAGACAGCGTTAACGAATCTGCGCTGCGCGCGTACGTGGGCGCCGAAAAAACACAAGGGTCTAGGACTAGACTAGGATCACCCCGGTTCAAGCCTGTTTTTCCCCCATGACCCCGGATGGTCACGGATTCACTACGGTTCCGCCACGGTTTCACTACGGATATGCGCCACGGTTCATCCTGGATGTGCCACGGTTCACCCCGGATGACCCCGGATACACTACGGTTCATCCCGGAAATACCGTGGTGACACCGTAGTGAATCCGTGGTGATCCGTAGTGGAACCGTAGTGGAACCAACTCCCGTTTCATCCCGGATAAACACGGTTACACTACGGTTACGCTACGGTTTATCCCGGATACACTAGGGATCATCACGATCGCACTACGGTTTCACTACGTTTCTTCGCCGCCCCCCTCTCCCTTCCCGGATGGCCCCGGATCACTCCGGATGCTAGATGCTGATCCAGGGTGACGCTCGACTTCCTGGACTCACTACGGATGTCCCCGGATGGTCCCGGATGCATGGCCCCGGATAGTCCCGGATAGTCCCGGATTATCACGGTTTGACTAAGGTTCCACTCCGGATGACCCCGGATATGAACCGTAGTGCATCCGGGTTGATCCGTAGCGTATCCGGCTTTCGGTGGGACTGGGGCTTTGGAGGTTTTCACCATAGAGCAAAGTTGTTTCAATCAACAAATTCACCCGCAGTCACAAATAAACGGCGGGGCAGCTATGATTTGCTGTGTCAATGTACATGTAAAGTACATGTACATGTACATATGTACATGTACTGTATGGTGCGAAATACGGTACCTCTGGAGACGTGAACACAATGGGGACAATGGGAGTAAAAATGTCTCCAAAGGGTGATTTATATTTAGGTCTCCATTAGGAATTTCACGAATTAGATTTTTGGATTGTACTTAAATTACTCAAAAGCTAGGGTTAGGATGTTAACAGTTTGCCGAATTGCTTTTTTTGTAAGAATTCATTTCGGATATTATAACATGGATTAGTGCATATTAACTGGCACATCCAGCTCCAATTAATGCACAGCCAGACGTACATGTATGTGATTTTTACAAATTCAAAATGCAAACAAGTTAATTTAATCGTTTAAGAAAAAAACACAATCTTAGAAAAATGTTTGAAATTGGGAATTCAGAGCATCTTTGTACAATTGCATGTAGTAATAATTTATTTAAAGTTTCCACTTCAACATTGAACATTTTATTTGCATATGCTTTGATGTTTTCCGTGTTTAGGCTGCTTTTTTTTAAAACTCCACCATTAGGCCTTCTGTTAATAAACTTGTGTTAGTGTTTGCTTTTATTGGTTAACTTAGTTGAGTGCAAATAAACAACACGTGAAGCTACAATTTCTTAACTTTCATCAGTGACCCAGGTTCCTGTTTCAAATACCTATGAAATTGCCTCACAGCCCTTCAAACTTAACATTTTGCAAATGTTGCTAAAATATCGTTGTACATGTAAGCAAAACTGCTTAATGTGTTACATGTGCTTGCATAATTAAATATACTGAATATAGACTCAGTAGGCCTACTACATGTACACTGGAGGGAAACCTGCATCATTTAACAATGAACAAAAAGTGTGTGCACAAATCCTACCTGTATCTCATACCATATCATGTTATGACCTACATACATATACAGTACATGTACATGTGTACAGTGTGGGCTATACTTATTATAATAATTGCCCTCTAGTTTCTGCAGAAACTCTCGGAGGAGTACTTATAGCTTGACCTTAGCTGACCCAGTCCGAGCTTGGTCAGTTGGGCATTCCCCTACTGACCACCTGTTGGTGACGTTGGTTGACTGTTGTCATATCACAACTGGCATGTTTTAGGAGGCATTGAGTGATTAGACTGATACTTATCCCCAAAGGAGACACGTTCCCATTAATCTTCTCTCTGAAAAGGATGTGGAATTTTGAGAGAGTTTTAAATGGGAGAAACTCGTAATGGCATGGAGAAATAAGGTTAGTGTTTGGGTTAGGGTATAATATAGGGTATATTGGTTGGAAATTTCAACCCAGGAAAATAATTGTGGTTAAAATGGGAGCATTTTGAAAAAAGTGCTCGACTTTCTAACCATTTTGTACACGAGAACATGTCATGTTCGGTAAGGGAAGCCATGTCTCCGTCCACAGTGATACAAAAATGCGAATACATGTACAGTATAGTACATGCACATCACGGCCGGGTCAATCGCGGCGTGTACGTGTAACGTTTTGCGTAACCCTCGCACGAATTTGCCTATAACCGTCCATCATTATCACGTGATATGAATAATGCATATATTACAATAGTCTGACCACGCCCCCTGTGTGCCAACTTGTCCAAGACCTTCGAGTGAGTCCACTGAGTTCGCGGGTGCGATTCGTCTGTAGATAGCGCCCTCTATAACATCGGTGGTTTGTGTCATCGCGGAATAAACAACACGAAGGTCTTGGAACCAAGACTACATCACACCATACCACCCTCTGGGAAATGGACAAACCGAAAGATTTAATCATACCCTGCTAAACATGTTAGGCTCTATGGATCCCAGCAAGAAGAAGAATTTGAAAGAATATGTTGGCCAGATGGCGCACGGATATAATGCAACTCGCCATGAATCGACCGGCTTTGCCCCATTCTACTTAATGTTTGGACGGCATCCTAACCTTCCTGTTGACCTGATGTTTGGCTTGAAAGATAATTCCACCGAAACACCGTCGTACGAAGCATTTGTGGAAACATTCCCTGAAGGTCTTTCCTCAGCGTACGAGAAAGCAAAAGAATACACTTCCAGAGAACAGGCTAAGCAAAAGCGTCTGTACGACAGAGGCACAAAACCATCTCCTCTACATCCAGGTGATAGAGTACTAGTTAAGCAAAATAAGCACCTCAAAGGAACCCAGAAACTCGCCGATAGATGGGAATCCCAACCATCTCCAAACGACCAAACCTACCAGTCTATGTTGTCTCTTCAGCCAATAGCGGCAAGCAACGAACTCTGCACCGCAACCTCCTTACACCATGTATGTTTCTACCAATTGAAACTCCGGACAACAAACGGGCTACTGGTCCAAAAGAGGTTGCACAGCAAGACCTTTCCCAACCAGAGAAAATCCAGCTCACAGAAAAGGAGACGACAGAGCAAGAAAACTCTAGCGATGAAGATCCAGATTTGATCTTTCTTCCGGCGCTACAAAGAACTGAAGAATTAACCAATAATAAACATGACTCTGCCAACGAGCATACGAGATGGCAAGCTGCCGAAGTGACCGGATACCCTCCTGAAAAAAACCAACGGGACCAAAATAGCTTTCCAGAGACACCATCGCAGCTGAATGAGCCAATAGTACAGTTTGCTGATTCTGTCTCGACTGAAGTAACTCCTGAAAACAATCAACGGGACCAACATGGCTTTCCAGAGACACCATCGCAGCTGAATGAGCCAAGTGTACAATTTACCGATTCTGTCGCAACTGAAGTTTTGGAGTCTCCGTCTGAAGTGGAAGAAGATTATCTTCCCAGGCTCAGACCAAAAAGAGATTCGAAACCGATAGACAGGCTCACGTACACAAAGTTCGGGCAAACCAGACAGCAAGGTGTCCAGGATGAGAGATCATCGCTAGCATATACATTGAAGCTGGCTGCTGGAAAACGGTTGTGGGCAAAGTGGAGAAGTCCAAAAATGGCATCGTTCAGGAAAAAGGCAGCACTAAAAATACTGTCCCAAAAACACGGTAACCCATGACCTTGTGCATGTAATTAATTTTCATTGTAAATAGTTAACAAATCCCAAGTAAATGTTTTGATTAGAACCGTTGTAAAAATTCAACAGTTGTTTTAATATGTTTAATTGCTATACATGCAAATCTGTTGGTATATCTTGGTTTGTGAACCATTGATTATTGCATGTTGTGTTTATAATTGGTTGTTGATTTATTTCCTTTTAATTACAAAAGGTTTGACTTAGAGACATTCATTACAAAACCAGGGCCCGGTTCGGTAATGATAAACGTCTCAGAGTAATTTTGTTGTACATTATATCTTGAAAGTACAATTCTATTTGTTTTTTCCCATTCAGACCAGTATTGATTAACTTAATGATTTCGTGTACACGTATCTTATAATTGTGAACAAAAACAAATGTAATCTTCTTAAATGTCGAGGACGACATTTCCTCAAACGGGAGGAGAATGTGACAAGTATAACAAAGGAGTCATATATTAACCCCCCACTTTTCATTTCGGTATTGGCCTGTCTACTTTGATGCATGTATTGTTATTCAAATCACTTGCGTTGCGCCCTCTACTTTCTTTAAATTTCGCGGGCTTCGCCCGCCACGTCATTCTGTTCATGGCTGAAGACGTAACAACATGTTCTATTTTCTCTCTTCGCCATTTTACAGGTATGACAGTTGCTATTTCTTGTTTAAATGTTATTATTAAGCCAAGTATTTATTCAATATCTGTATGATTGTATTCCATTACATGTATATCTAATAATTGAGGATTTCGTTATTTGATTAGGAAACTTGTTGATTTTCTTTGTTTTAATTTAACATTAATTTTGGACGGATGATGAAGTTCGGATCCTCCAGATGTGGAGGTAGTGAATGTCTCTTCATTCTCCAACAACGTTGAGGTTCGCAGCTGAGATATATGTCGAGAAAATTATCCTCATTCGCAGCCATGTTTACTTATGTTGATGTGTGTACATGTGTATTGCGGAATAGGCATATGCCGCCAGTGTCCTGACGCATGAGTCTTTCAGTTTGGTTTTGTTCCAGTGATAAATTTGGCAATATTTTGGCTCAGATGTCGAGCTGGTGAGTGTCTCGTCATTCTCGAACAACGTTGAGGTTCGCAGCTCAGATATAAGTTTATAAAATTATCCTCATTTGCAGCCATGTTTACTTCTGTTTATGTATGTACACGTGTATTGCCGCATAGGCCTATGCCGGCGCCAGTGTCCTCACGACGAGTCTCAAAGTTTGGGTCTCTTCCGGTGAGAATTTTGGCGATATGTTAGCTCAGATGTCGAGCTGGTGAGTGTCATTTCATTCTCGAAAAACGTTGAGGTTCGCAGCTTAGATATATGTCGAGAAAATTATCCTCATTCTTAGCCCTGTTTTATTATGTTTATGTATGTACACATGTATTACCGCATAGGCCTACGCCGCCAGTGTCCTGACGCATGAGTGTCACAGTTTGGATTTGTCCAGTGAGAAATTTGGAAATATTGTGGCTCAAATGACAAGCTGGTGAGTGTCTCTTCATTCTCGAACAACGTTGAAGTTCGCAGCTCATACATAAGTAGAGAAAGATGTCCTCATTCGCAGCCATGTTTACTTCTGTTTATGTATGTACACGTGTATTGCCGCATAGGCCTATGCCGCCGCCAGTGTCCTCACGACGAGTCTCAAAGTTTGGGTCTCTTCCGGTGAAAATTTTGGCGATATGTTAGCTCAGATGTCGAGCTGGTGAGTGTCTTTTCATTCTCGAACAACGTTGAGGTTCGCAGCTCAAATATAAGTCGAGAAAATTATCCTCATTCGCATCCATGGTTTCTTATGTGTATGTATTTACACTTGTATTACCGCATAGGCATATGCCGCCAGTGTCCTGATGCATGAGTCTCTCAGTTTTTTTTCCAGTGAGACATTTGGCAATATTTTGGCTCAGATGTCGAGCTGGTGAGTGTCTCTTCATTCTCGAACAACGTTGAAGTTCGCAGCACATACATAAGTCGAGAAAGTTGTCCTCATTCGCAGCCATGTTTACTTAATATGTTGATGTGTGTACACGTGTATTGCGGCATAGGCCTATGCCGCCAGTGACCTGACGCATGAGTCTCAAAGTTTGGGTCGCTTGCGGTGAGAATTGTGGCGATATGTTAGCTCAGATGTGGAGCTGGTGGGTGTCTCTTTATTCTCCAACAACGTTGAGGTTAGCAGCTCAGATATAAGTCGAGACAATTATTCTCATTCGCAGCCATGTTTTCGGATGTATATGTATTTACACGTATATTGCCACATAGGCATATGCCGCCAGTGTCCTGACGCATGAGTCTCAAAGTTTTGGTCTCTTCCGGTGAGAATTTTGGCGATATGTTAGCTCAGATGTGGAGGTGGTGAATGTCTCTTCATTCTCCAACAACGTTGAGGTTAGCATCTCAAATATATGTTGAGAAAAATATCCTCATTCGCAGCCATGTTTTCTGATGTGTTTGTATGTACACGTGTATTGCCACATAGGCATATGCCGCCAGTGTCCTGACGCATGAGTATCTCAGTTTAGGTTTGTTCCAGTGCGAAATTTGGCAATATTTTGGCTCGGATGTCGAGCTGGTGAGTGTCTCTTCATTCTCGAACAACGTTGAGGTTCGCAGCTCAGATATATGTCGAGAACATTATCCTCATTCGCAGCCATGTTTTCTGATGTGTTTGTATGTACACGTGTATTGCCACATAGGCATATGCCGCCAGTGTCCTGACGCATGAGTCTCTCAGTTTAGGTTTGTTCCAGTGAGAAATTTGGCAATATTTTGGCTCAGATGTCGAGCTGGTGAGTGTCTTTTCATTCTCGAACAACGTTGAGGTTCGCAGCTCAAATATAAGTCGAGAAAATTATCCTCATTCGCATCCATGGTTTCTTATGTGTATGTATTTACACTTGTATTACCGCATAGGCATATGCCGCCAGTGTCCTGATGCATGAGTCTCTCAGTTTTGTTTTTTCAAGTGAGACATTTGGCAATATTTTGGCTCAGATGTCGAGCTGGTGAGTGTCTCTTCATTCTCGAACAACGTTGAAGTTCGCAGCACATACATAAGTCGAGAAAGTTGTCCTCATTCGCAGCCATGTTTACTTAATATGTTGATGTGTGTACACGTGTATTGCGGCATAGGCCTATGCCGCCAGTGACCTGACGCATGAGTCTCAAAGTTTGGGTCGCTTGCGGTGAGAATTGTGGCGATATGTTAGCTCAGATGTGGAGCTGGTGGGTGTCTCTTTATTCTCCAACAACGTTGAGGTTAGCAGCTCAGATATAAGTCGAGACAATTATTCTCATTCGCAGCCATGTTTTCGGATGTATATGTATTTACACGTATATTGCCACATAGGCATATGCCGCCAGTGTCCTGACGCATGAGTCTCAAAGTTTTGGTCTCTTCCGGTGAGAATTTTGGCGATATGTTAGCTCAGATGTGGAGGTGGTGAATGTCTCTTCATTCTCCAACAACGTTGAGGTTAGCATCTCAAATATATGTTGAGAAAAATATCCTCATTCGCAGCCATGTTTTCTGATGTGTTTGTATGTACACGTGTATTGCCACATAGGCATATGCCGCCAGTGTCCTGACGCATGAGTATCTCAGTTTAGGTTTGTTCCAGTGCGAAATTTGGCAATATTTTGGCTCGGATGTCGAGCTGGTGAGTGTCTCTTCATTCTCGAACAACGTTGAGGTTCGCAGCTCAGATATATGTCGAGAACATTATCCTCATTCGCAGCCATGTTTTCTGATGTGTTTGTATGTACACGTGTATTGCCACATAGGCATATGCCGCCAGTGTCCTGACGCATGAGTCTCTCAGTTTAGGTTTGTTCCAGTGAGAAATTTGGCAATATTTTGGCTCAGATGTCGAGCTGGTGAGTGTCTCTTTATTCTCGAACAACGTTGAGGTTCGCCGCTCAAATATAAGTCGAAAGAATAATCCTCATTCGCAGCCATGTTTTCTGATGTGTATGTATGTACATGTGTATCGCCACAGAGGCATATGCCGCCAGTGTCCTGACGCATGAGTCTCAAAGTTTGGGTCTCTTCCGGTGAGAAATTTGGCAATATTTTTGCTCAGATGTCGAGCTGGTCAGTGTCTCTTCATTCTCGAAAAAAGTTGAGGTTCGCAGCTTAGATATATGTCGAGAAAATTATCATCATTCTTAGCCCTCTTTTATTATGGTTATGTATGTACACATGTATTACTACATAGGCCTACGCCGCCAGTGTCCTGACGCATGAGTGTCACAGTTTGGGTTTTTTCCAGTGAGAAATTTGGTAATATTTTGGCTCAAATGTCAATTTGGTGAGTGTCTCTTCGTTCTCGAACAACGTTGAAGTTCGCAGCTAATACATAATTTGAGATAGTTGTCCTCATTCGCAGCCATGTTTACTTAATATGTTGATGTGTGTACACGTGTATTGCGGCATAGGCCTATGCCGCCAGTGACCTGACGCATGAGTCTCCAAGTTTGGGACTCTTCCGGTTAGACATTTGGCAATATTTGGGCTCAGATGTCGAGCTGGTGAGTGTCTCTTCATTCTCGAACAACGTTAAGGTTTGCAGCTCAGATATAAGTCGAGAAAGTTATCCGCATTAGCAGCCATGTTTACTTATGTTGATGTGTGTACACGTGTATTGCGGCATAGGCATATGCCGCCAGTGTCCAGACGCATGCGTCTCACAGTTTGAGTTCTTTCCAGTGAGAAATTTGGCAATATTTTGGCTCAGATGTCGAGCTGGTCAGTGTCTCTTTATTCTCGAACAACGTTGAGGTTCGCAGTTCAGATATAAGTTCAGAAAATTATCCTCATTCGCTGCCATGTTTTCTTATGTGTATGTATGTACATGTGTATTGTCGCATAGGCCTATGCCGCCGCCAGTGTCCTCACGCATGAGTCTCAAAGTTTGGGTCTCTTCCGGTGGGAAATTTGGCAATATTTTGGCTCATATGTCGAGCTGGTCAGTGTCTCTTCATTCTCGAAAAACGTTGAGGTTCGCAGCTCAAATATAAGTCGAAAGAATAATCCTCATTCGCAGCCATGTTTTCTGATGTGTATGTATGTACATGTGTATCGCCACAGAGGCATATGCCGCCAGTGTCCTGACGCATGAGTGTCACAGTTTGGTTTTTTTCCAGTGAGAAATTTGGCAATATTTTGGCTCAAATGTCAAGCTGGTGAGTGTTTCTTCATTCTCGAACAACGTTGAAGTTCGCAGCTCAGACATAAGTCGAAAAAAATTGTCCTCAATCGCAGCCATGTTTACTTCTGTTTATGTGTGTACATGTGTATTGCCGCATAGGCCTATGCCGCCAGTGTCCTGGCGCATGAGTCTCAAAGTTTGGGTCTCTTCCGGTGAGAATTGTGGCGATATGTTAGCTCAGATGTGGAGCTGGTCAGTGTCTCTTCATTCTCCAACAACGTTAAGGTTCGCAGCTCAGATATAAGTCGAGAAAATTATTCTCATTCGCAGCCATGTTTTCTGATGTGTATGTATTTACACGTGTATTGTCGCATAGGCCTATGCCGCCGCCAGCGACCTGTCGCGTGAGTCTCACAGTTTGGGTTTCTTTCGAGTGAGAAATTTGGCAATATTTTGGCTCAGATGTCGAGCTGGTGAGTGTCTCTTCATTCTCCAACAACGTTCAGGTTCGCAGCTCAGATGTAAGTCGAGAAAATTTTCCTCATTCGCAGCAATGTTTTCTTATGTGTATCAATGTACACTTGTATTGCCGCATAGGCCTATGCTGCCATTGTCCTGACGCATGAGTCTCAAAGTTTTGGTCTCTTCCGGTGAGAATTTTGGCGATATGTTAGCTCAGATGTGGAGGTGGTGAATGTCTCTTCATTCTCCAACAACGTTGAGGTTAGCATCTCAAATATATGTTGAGAAAAATATCCTCATTCGCAGCCATGTTTTCTGATGTGTTTGTATGTACACGTGTATTGCCACATAGGCATATGCCGCCAGTGTCCTGACGCATGAGTATCTCAGTTTAGGTTTGTTCCAGTGCGAAATTTGGCAATATTTTGGCTCGGATGTCGAGCTGGTGAGTGTCTCTTCATTCTCGAACAACGTTGAGGTTCGCAGCTCAGATATATGTCGAGAACATTATCCTCATTCGCAGCCATGTTTTCTGATGTGTTTGTATGTACACGTGTATTGCAACATAGGCATATGCCGCCAGTGTCCTGACGCATGAGTCTCTCAGTTTAGGTTTGTTCCAGTGAGAAATTTGGCAATATTTTGGCTCAGATGTCGAGCTGGTGAGTGTCTCTTCATTCTCGAACAACGTTGAGGTTCGCAGCTCAAATATAAGTCGAAAGAATTATCCTCATTCGCAGCCATGTTTTCTGATGTGTATGTATGTACATGTGTATCGCCACATAGGCATGTGCCGCCAGTGTCCTGACGCATGAGTCTCTCAGTTTTTTGGTTTTTTTCAGTGAGAAATATGGCAATATTTTGCTCAGATGTCGGACTGGTGAGTGTCTCTTCATTCTCGAACAACGTTGAGGCTCGCAGCTCAAATATAAGTAGACAAAATTATCCTCATTCGCAGCCATGTTTTCTGATGTGTATGTATGTACACGTGTATTGCCACATAGGCATATGCCGCCAGTGTCCTGACGCATGAGTCTCTCACTTTAGGTTTGTTCCAGTGAGAAATTTGGCAATATTTTGGCTCAGATGTTGAGCTGGTGAGTGTCTCTTCATTCTCGAACAACGTTGAGGCTCGCAGCTCATATATATGTCGAGAAAATTATCCTCGTTCGCAGCCATGTTTTCTGATGTGTATGTATGTACATGTGTATCGCCACATAGGCATATGCCGCCAGTGTACTGACGCATGAGTCTCAAAGTTTTGGTCTCTTCCAGTGAGAATTTTGGCGATATGTTAGCTCAGATGTGGAGGTGGTGAATGTCTCTTCATTCTCCAACAACGTTGAGGTTCGCAGCTCAGATATATGTCGAGAACAATATCCTCATTCGCAGCCATGTTTTCTGATGTGTTTGTATGTACACGTGTATTGCCACATAGGCTTATGCCGCCAGTGTCCTGACGCATGAGTCTCTCAGTTTAGGTTTGTTCCAGTGAGAAATTTGGCAATATTTTGGCTCAGATGTTGAGCTGGTGAGTGTCTCTTCATTCTCGAACAACGTTGAGGTTCGCAGCTCAGATATATGTCGAGAACATTATCCTCATTCGCAGCCATGTTTTCTGATGTGTATGTATGTACACGTGTATTGCCACATAGGCCTATGCCGCCAGTATCCTGACGCATAAGTCTCTCAGCTTGGGTTTTTTACAGTGAGAAATTTGGCAATATTTTGGCTCGGATGTCGAGCTGGTAAGTGTCTCTTCATTCTCGAACAACGTTGAGGCTCGCAGCTCAGATATATGTCGAGAAAATTATCCTCATTCGCAGCCATGTTTTCTTATGTGTATGTATGTACACGTGTATTGCCTCATAGGCCTATGCCGCCAGTGTCCTGAAGCATGAGTCTCACAGTTTTGGTCTCTTCCTGTGAGAATTGTGGCGATATGTTAGCTCAGATGTCGAGCTGGTGAGTGTCGTTTCATTCTCGAACAACGTTGAGGTTCGCAGCTCAAATATAAGTCGAGAATATTATCCTCATTCGCATCCATGTTTTCTTATGTGTATGTATGTACACGCGTATTACCGCATAGGCCTATGCCGCCAGTGTCCTGACTCATGGGTCTCAGAGTTTGGTTTTTTTCCAGTGAGAAATTTGGCAATATTTTGGCTCAGATGTTGAGCTGGCGAGTGTCTCTTCATTCTCGAACTACGTTGAAGTTCGCAGCTCTGATATATGTCGAGAAAATTATCCTCATTCGCAGCCATGTTTTCTTATGTGTATGTATGTACACGTGTATTGTCGCTTAGGCCTATCCCGCCAGTGTCCTGACGCATGAGTCTCAAGGTTGTGGTCTCTTCCGGTGAGAATTCTGGCGACATGTGAGCTCAGATGTGGAGGTGGTGAATGTCTCTTCATTCTCCAACAACGTTGAGGTTCGCAGCTCAGATATATGTCGAGAAAATTATCCTCATTCGCAGCCATGTTTTCTTATGTGTATGCATGTACACGTGTATAGCCGCATAGGCCTATGCCGCCAGTGACATGAAGCATGAGTCTCAAAGTTTGGGTCTCTTCCGGTGAGAATTGTGGCGATATGTTAGCTCAGATGTGGAGCTGGTCAGTGTCTCATCATTCTCCAACAACTTTGAGGTTCGCAGCTCAGATATAAGTCGAGAAAATTATTCTCATTCGCAGCAATGTTTTCCTGATGTGTATGTATTTACACGTGTATTGCCACATAGGCATATGCCGCCAGTGTCCTGACGCATGAGTCTTTCGGTTTATTTGCTTTTTCAGTGAGACATTTTGCAATATTGTGGCTCAGATGTCGAGCTGGTGAGTGTCTCTTCATTCTCGAACAACGTTGAGGTTCGCAGCTCAGATATAAGTCCATAAAATTATCTTCATTCGCAGCCATGTTTTCTTATGTGTATGTATGTACACATGTATTACTGCATATGCCTATGCCGCAGGGTCCTGACGCATGAGTCTCACAGTTTGGGTTTTTTCCAGTGAGAAATTTTGCAATATTTTGGCTCAGATGTCGAGCTGGTGAGTGTCTCTTCATTCTCAAACAACGTTCAGGTTCGCAGCTCAGATGTAAGTCGAGAAAATTATCCTCATTCGCAGCAATGTTTTCTTATGTGTATCAATGTACACTTGTATTGCCGCATAGGCCTATGCCGCCATTGTCCTGACGCATGAGTCTCAAAGTTTTGGTCTCTTCCGGTGAGAATTTTGGCGATATGTTAGCTCAGATGTGGAGGTGGTGAATGTCTCTTCATTCTCCAACAACGTTGAGGTTAGCATCTCAAATATATGTTGAGAAAAATATCCTCATTCGCAGCCATGTTTTCTGATGTGTTTGTATGTACACGTGTATTGCCACATAGGCATATGCCGCCAGTGTCCTGACGCATGAGTCTCTCAGTTTAGGTTTGTTCCAGTGCGAAATTTGGCAATATTTTGGCTCGGATGTCGAGCTGGTGAGTGTCTCTTCATTCTCGAACAACGTTGAGGTTCGCAGCTCAGATATATGTCGAGAACATTATCCTCATTCGCAGCCATGTTTTCTGATGTGTTTGTATGTACACGTGTATTGCCACATAGGCATATGCCGCCAGTGTCGTGACGCATGAGTCTCTCAGTTTAGGTTTGTTCCAGTGAGAAATTTGGCAATATTTTGGCTCAGATGTCGAGCTGGTGAGTGTCTCTTCATTCTCGAACAACGTTGAGGTTCGCAGCTCAAATATAAGTCGAAAGAATTATCCTCATTCGCAGCCATGTTTTCTGATGTGTATGTATGTACATGTGTATCGCCACATAGGCATATGCCGCCAGTGTCCTGACGCATGAGTCTCTCAGTTTTTTTGGTTTTTTTCAGTGAGAAATTTGGCAATATTTTGCTCAGATGTCGGACTGGTGAGTGTCTCTTCATTCTCGAACAACGTTGAGGCTCGCAGCTCAAATATAAGTAGACAAAATTATCCTCATTCGCAGCCATGTTTTCTGATGTGTATGTATGTACACGTGTATTGCCACATAGGCATATGCCGCCAGTGTCCTGACGCATGAGTCTCTCACTTTAGGTTTGTTCCAGTGAGAAATTTGGCAATATTTTGGCTCAGATGTTGAGCTGGTGAGTGTATCTTCATTCTCGAACAACGTTGAGGCTCGCAGCTCAGATATATGTCGAGAAAATTATCCTCATTCGCAGCCATGTTTTCTGATGTGTATGTATGTACATGTGTATCGCCACATAGGCATATGCCGCCAGTGTACCGACGCATGAGTCTCAAAGTTTTGGTCTCTTCCGGTGAGAATTTTGGCGATATGTTAGCTCAGATGTGGAGGTGGTGAATGTCTCTTCATTCTCCAACAACGTTGAGGTTCGCAGCTCAGATATATGTCGAGAAAAATATCCTTATTCGCAGCCATGTTTTCTGATGTGTTTGTATGTACACGTGTATTGCCACATAGGCTTATGCCGCCAGTGTCCTGACGCATGAGTCTCTCAGTTTAGGTTTGTTCCAGTGAGAAATTTGGCAATATTTTGGCTCGGATGTCGAGCTGGTAAGTGTCTCTTCATTCTCGAACAACGTTGAGGCTCGCAGCTCAGATATATGTCGAGAAAATTATCCTCATTCGCAGCCATGTTTTCTTATGTGTATGTATGTACACGTGTATTGCCTCATAGGCCTATGCCGCCAGTGTCCTGAAGCATGAGTCTCACAGTTTTGGTCTCTTCCTGTGAGAATTGTGGCGATATGTTAGCTCAGATGTCGAGCTGGTGAGTGTCGTTTCATTCTCGAACAACGTTGAGGTTCGCAGCTCAAATATAAGTCGAGAATATTATCCTCATTCGCATCCATGTTTTCTTATGTGTATGTATGTACACGCGTATTACCGCATAGGCCTATGCCGCCAGTGTCCTGACTCATGGGTCTCAGAGTTTGGTTTTTTTCCAGTGAGAAATTTGGCAATATTTTGGCTCAGATGTTGAGCTGGCGAGTGTCTCTTCATTCTCGAACTACGTTGAAGTTCGCAGCTCTGATATATGTCGAGAAAATTATCCTCATTCGCAGCCATGTTTTCTTATGTGTATGTATGTACACGTGTATTGTCGCTTAGGCCTATCCCGCCAGTGTCCTGACGCATGAGTCTCAAGGTTGTGGTCTCTTCCGGTGAGAATTCTGGCGACATGTGAGCTCAGATGTGGAGGTGGTGAATGTCTCTTCATTCTCCAACAACGTTGAGGTTCGCAGCTCAGATATATGTCGAGAAAATTATCCTCATTCGCAGCCATGTTTTCTTATGTGTATGCATGTACACGTGTATTGCCGCATAGGCCTATGCCGCCAGTGACATGAAGCATGAGTCTCAAAGTTTGGGTCTCTTCCGGTGAGAATTGTGGCGATATGTTAGCTCAGATGTGGAGCTGGTCAGTGTCTCATCATTCTCCAACAACTTTGAGGTTCGCAGCTCAGATATAAGTCGAGAAAATTATTCTCATTCGCAGCAATGTTTTCCTGATGTGTATGTATTTACACGTGTATTGCCACATAGGCATATGCCGCCAGTGTCCTGACGCATGAGTCTTTCGGTTTATTTGCTTTTTCAGTGAGACATTTTGCAATATTGTGGCTCAGATGTTGAGCTGGTGAGTGTCTCTTCATTCTCGAACAACGTTGAGGTTCGCAGCTCAGATATATGTCGAGAACATTATCCTCATTCGCAGCCATGTTTTCTGATGTGTATGTATGTACACGTGTATTGCCACATAGGCCTATGCCGCCAGTATCCTGACGCATAAGTCTCTCAGCTTGGGTTTTTTCCAGTGAGAAATTTTGCAATATTTTGGCTCGGATGTCGAGCTGGTAAGTGTCTCTTCATTCTCGAACAACGTTGAGGCTCGCAGCTCAGATATATGTCGAGAAAATTATCCTCATTCGCAGCCATGTTTTCTTATGTGTATGTATGTACACGTGTATTGCCTCATAGGCCTATGCCGCCAGTGTCCTGAAGCATGAGTCTCACAGTTTTGGTCTCTTCCTGTGAGAATTGTGGCGATATGTTAGCTCAGATTTCGAGCTGGTGAGTGTCGTTTCATTCTCGAACAACGTTGAGGTTCGCAGCTCAAATATAAGTCGAGAATATTATCCTCATTCGCATCCATGTTTTCTTATGTGTATGTATGTACACGCGTATTACCGCATAGGCCTATGCCGCCAGTGTCCTGACTCATGGGTCTCAGAGTTTGGGTTTTTTCCAGTTAGAAATTTGGCAATATTTTGGCTCAGATGTTGAGCTGGCGAGTGTCTCTTCATTCTCGAACTACGTTGAGGTTCGCAGCTCTGATATATGTCGAGAAAATTATCCTCATTCGCAGCCAAGTTTTATTATGTGTATTTATGTACACGTGTATTACCCCATATGCCTATGCCGTCCGGGTCCTGACCCATGAGTCTCACAGTTTGGGTTCTTTCCAGTGAGAAATTTTGCAATATTTTGGCTCAGATGTCGAGCTGGTGAGTGTCTCTTCATTCTCGAACAACGTTGAGGTTCGCAGCTCAGATATAAGTTCATAAAATTATCTTCATTCGCAGCCATGTTTTCTTATGTGTATGTATGTACACGTGTATTGTCGCTTAGGCCTATCCCGCCAGTGTCCTGACGCATGAGTCTCAAGGTTTTGGTCTCTTCCGGTGAGAATTCTGGCGACATGTGAGCTCAGATGTGGAGGTGGTGAATGTCTCTTCATTCTCCAACAACGTTGAGGTTCGCAGCTCAGATATATGTCGAGAACATTATACTCATTCGCAGCCATGTTTTCTTATGTGTATGCATGTACACGTGTATTGCTGCATAGGCCTATGCCGCCAGTGACCTGAAGCATGAGTCTCAAAGTTTGGGTCTCTTCCGGTGAGAATTGTGGCGATATGTTAGCTCAGATGTGGAGCTGGTCAGTGTCTCATCATTCTCCAACAACTTTGAGGTTCGCAGCTCAGATTTAAGTCGAGAAAATTATTCTCATTCGCAGCAATATTTTCCTGATGTGTATGTATTTACACGTGTATTGCCACATAGGCATATGCCGCCAGTGTCCTGACGCATGAGTCTTTCGGTTTATTTGCTTTTTCAGTGAGACATTTTGCAATATTGTGGCTCAGATGTCGAGCTGGTGAGTGTCTCTTCATTCTCGAACAACGTTGAGGTTCGCAGCTCAGATATAAGTCCATAAAATTATCTTCATTCGCAGCCATGTTTTCTTATGTGTATGTATGTACACATGTATTACTGCATATGCCTATGCCGCAGGGTCCTGGCGCATGAGTCTCACAGTTTGGGTTCTTTCCAGTGAGAAATTTTGCAATATTTTGGCTCAGATGTCGAGCTGGTGAGTGTCTCTTCATTCTCGAACAACGTTGAGGCTCGCAGCTCAGATATATGTCGAGAAAATTATCCTCATTCGCAGCCATGTTTTCTTATGTGTATGTATGTACACGTGTATTGCCTCATAGGCCTATGCCGCCAGTGTCCTGAAGCATGAGTCTCACAGTTTTGGTCTCTTCCTGTGAGAATTGAGGCGATATGTTAGCTCAGATGTCGAGCTGGTGAGTGTCGTTTCATTCTCGAACAACGTTGAGGTTCGCAGCTCAAATATAAGTCGAGAATATTATCCTCATTCGCATCCATGTTTTCGTATGTGTATGTATGTACACGCGTATTACCGCATAGGACTATGCCGCCAGTGTCCTGACTCATGGGTCTCAGAGTTTGGGTTTTTTCAGTGAGAAATTTGGCAATATTTTGGCTCAGATGTTGAGCTGGCGAGTGTCTCTTCATTCTCGAACTACGTTGAGGTTCGCAGCTCTGATATATGTCGAGAAAATTATCCTCATTCGCAGCCAAGTTTTATTATGTGTATTTATGTACACGTGTATTACCCCATATGCCTATGCCGTCCGGGTCCTGACCCATGAGTCTCACAGTTTGGGTTCTTTCCAGTGAGAAATTTTGCAATATTTTGGCTCAGATGTCGAGCTGGTGAGTGTCTCTTCATTCTCGAACAACGTTGAGGTTCGCAGCTCAGATATAAGTTCATAAAATTATCCTCATTCGCAGCCATGTTTTCTTATGTGTATGTATGTACACGTGTATTGTCGCTTAGGCCTATCCCGCCAGTGTCCTGACGCATGAGTCTCAAGGTTTTGGTCTCTTCCGGTGAGAATTCTGGCGACATGTGAGCTCAGATGTGGAAGTGGTGAATGTCTCTTCATTCTCCAACAACGTTGAGGTTCGCAGCTCAGATATATGTCGAGAAAATTATCCTCATTCGCAGCCATGTTTTCTGATGTGTATGTATGTACACGTGTATTGCCACATAGGCCTATGCCGCCAGTATCCTGACGCATAAGTCTCTCAGCTTGGGTTTTTTCCAGTGAGAAATTTGGCAATATTTTGGCTCGGATGTCGAGCTGGTAAGTGTCTCTTCATTCTCGAACAACGTTGAGGCTCGCAGCTCAGATATATGTCGAGAAAATTATCCTCATTCGCAGCCATGTTTTCTTATGTGTATGTATGTACACGTGTATTGCCTCATAGGCCTATGCCGCCAGTGTCCTGAAGCATGAGTCTCACAGTTTTGGTCTCTTCCTGTGAGAATTGTGGCGATATGTTAGCTCCGATGTCGAGCTGGTGAGTGTCGTTTCATTCTCGAACAACGTTGAGGTTCGCAGCTCAAATATAAGTCGAGAATATTATCCTCATTCGCATCCATGTTTTCTTATGTGTATGTATGTACACGCGTATTACCGCATAGGCCTATGCCGCCAGTGTCCTGACTCATGGGTCTCAGAGTTTGGGTTTCTTCCAGTGAGAAATTTGGCAATATTTTGGCTCAGATGTTGAGCTGGCGAGTGTCTCTTCATTCTCGAACTACGTTGAGGTTCGCAGCTCTGATATATGTCGAGAAAATTATCCTCATTCGCAGCCAAGTTTTATTATGTGTATTTATGTACACGTGTATTACCCCATATGCCTATGCCGTCCGGGTCCTGACCCATGAGTCTCACAGTTTGGGTTCTTTCCAGTGAGAAATTTTGCAATATTTTGGCTCAGATGTCGAGCTGGTGAGTGTCTCTTCATTCTCGAACAACGTTGAGGTTCGCAGCTCAGATATAAGTTCATAAAATTATCCTCATTCGCAGCCATGTTTTCTTATGTGTATGTATGTACACGTGTATTGTCGCTTAGGCCTATCCCGCCAGTGTCCTGACGCATGAGTCTCAAGGTTTTGGTATCTTCCGGTGAGAATTCTGGCGACATGTGAGCTCAGATGTGGAGGTGGTGAATGTCTCTTCATTCTCCAACAACGTTGAGGTTCGCAGCTCAGATATATGTCGAGAACATTATCCTCATTCGCAGCCATGTTTTCTTATGTGTATGCATGTACACGTGTATTGCTGCATAGGCCTATGCCGCCAGTGACCTGAAGCATGAGTCTCAAAGTTTGGGTCTCTTCCGGTGAGAATTGTGGCGATATGTTAGCTCAGATGTGGAGCTGGTCAGTGTCTCATTATTCTCCAACAACTTTGAGGTTCGCAGCTCAGATTTAAGTCGAGAAAATTATTCTCATTCGCAGCAATATTTTCCTGATGTGTATGTATTTACACGTGTATTGCCACATAGGCATATGCCGCCAGTGTCCTGACGCATGAGTCTTTCGGTTTATTTGCTTTTTCAGTGAGACATTTTGCAATATTGTGGCTCAGATGTCGAGCTGGTGAGTGTCTCTTCATTCTCGAACAACGTTGAGGTTCGCAGCTCAGATATAAGTCCATAAAATTATCTTCATTCGCAGCCATGTTTTCTTATGTGTATGTATGTACACATGTATTACTGCATATGCCTATGCCGCAGGGTCCTGGCGCATGAGTCTCACAGTTTGGGTTCTTTCCAGTGAGAAATTTTGCAATATTTTGGCTCAGATGTCGAGCTGGTGAGTGTCTCTTCATTCTCGAATAACGTTGAGGCTCGCAGCTCAGATATATGTCGAGAAAATTATCCTCATTCGCAGCCATGTTTTCTTATGTGTATGTATGTACACGTGTATTGCCTCATAGGCCTATGCCGCCAGTGTCCTGAAGCATGAGTCTCACAGTTTTGGTCTCTTCCTGTGAGAATTGTGGCGATATGTTAGCTCAGATGTCGAGCTGGTGAGTGTCGTTTCATTCTCGAACAACGTTGAGGTTCGCAGCTCAAATATAAGTCGAGAATATTATCCTCATTCGCATCCATGTTTTCTTATGTGTATGTATGTACACGCGTATTACCGCATAGGCCTATGCCGCCAGTGTCCTGACTCATGGGTCTCAGAGTTTGGGTTTTTTCCAGTGAGAAATTTGGCAATATTTTGGCTCAGATGTTGAGCTGGCGAGTGTCTCTTCATTCTCGAACTACGTTGAGGTTCGCAGCTCTGATATATGTCGAGAAAATTATCCTCATTCGCAGCCAAGTTTTATTATGTGTATTTATGTTCACGTGTATTACCCCATATGCCTATGCCGTCCGGGTCCTGACCCATGAGTCTCACAGTTTGGGTTCTTTCCAGTGAGAAATTTTGCAATATTTTGGCTCAGATGTCGAGCTGGTGAGTGTCTCTTCATTCTCGAACAACGTTGAGGTTCGCAGCTCAGATATAAGTTCATAAAATTATCCTCATTCGCAGCCATGTTTTCTTATGTGTATGTATGTAGACGTGTATTGTCGCTTAGGCCTATCCCGCCAGTGTCCTGACGCTTGAGTCTCAAGGTTTTGGTCTCTTCCGGTGAGAATTCTGGCGACATGTGAGCTCAGATGTGGAAGTGGTGAATGTCTCTTCATTCTCCAACAACGTTGAGGTTCGCAGCTCAGATATATGTCGAGAAAATTATCCTCATTTGCAGCCATGTTTTCTTATGTGTATGCATGTACACGTGTATTGCCACATAGGCATATGCCGCCAGTGTCCTGACGCATGAGTCTTTCGGTTTGTTTGCTTTTTCAGTGAGACATTTTGCAATATTGTGGCTCAGATGTCGAGCTGGTGAGTGTCTCTTCATTCTCGAACAACGTTGAGGTTCGCAGCTCAGATACAAGTCCATAAAATTATCTTTATTCGCAGCCATGTTTTCTTATGTGTATGTATGTACACATGTATTACTGCATATGCCTATGCCGCAGGGTCCTGACGCATGAGTCTCACAGTTTGGGTTCTTTCCAGTGAGAAATGTTGCAATATTTTGGCACAGATGTCGAGCTGGTGAGTGTCCCTTCATTCTCGAACAACGTTGAGGTTCGCATCTCAGATATAAGTTCAAAAAATTATCCGCATTCGCAGCCATGTTTTCTTATGTGTATGTATGTACACGTGTATTGTCGCATAGGCCTATGCCGCCGCCAGCGACCTGTCGCGTGAGTCTCACAGTTTGGGTTTCTTTCGAGTGAGAAATTTGGCAATATTTTGGCTCAGATGTCGAGCTGGTGAGTGTCTCTTCATTCTCCAACAACGTTCAGGTTCGCAGCTCAGATGTAAGTCGAGAAAATTATCCTCATTCGCAGCAATGTTTTCTTATGTGTATCAATGTACACTTGTATTGCCGCATAGGCCTATGCCGCCATTGTCCTGACGCATGAGTCTCAAAGTTTTAGTCTCTTCCGGTGAGAATTTTGGCGATATGTTAGCTCAGATGTGGAGGTGGTGAATGTCTCTTCATTCTCCAACAACGTTGAGGTTAGCATCTCAAATATATGTTGAGAAAAATATCCTCATTCGCAGCCATGTTTTCTGATGTGTTTGTATGTACACGTGTATTGCCACATAGGCATATGCCGCCAGTGTCCTGACGCATGAGTCTCTCAGTTTAGGTTTGTTCCAGTGCGAAATTTGGCAATATTTTGGCTCGGATGTCGAGCTGGTGAGTGTCTCTTCATTCTCGAACAACGTTGAGGTTCGCAGCTCAGATATATGTCGAGAACATTATCCTCATTCGCAGCCATGTTTTCTGATGTGTTTGTATGTACACGTGTATTGCCACATAGGCATATGCCGCCAGTGTCCTGACGCATGAGTCTCTCAGTTTATGTTTGTTCCAGTGAGAAATTTGGCAATATTTTGGCTCAGATGTCGAGCTGGTGAGTGTCTCTTCATTCTCGAACAACGTTGAGGCTCGCAGCTCAAATATAAGTAGACAAAATTATCCTCATTCGCAGCCATGTTTTCTGATGTGTATGTATGTACACGTGTATTGCCACATAGGCATATGCCGCCAGTGTCCTGACGCGTGAGTCTCTCACTTTAGGTTTGTTCCAGTGAGAAATTTGGCAATATTTTGGCTCAGATGTGGAGCTGGTGAGTGTCTCTTCATTCTCGAACAACGTTGAGGCTCGCAGCTCAGATATATGTCGAGAAAATTATCCACATTCGCAGCCATGTTTTCTGATGTGTATGTATGTACATGTGTATCGCCACATAGGCATATGCCGCCAGGGTACTGACCCATGAGTCTCAAAGTTTTGGTCTCTTCCGGTGAGAATTTTGGCGATATGTTAGCTCAGATGTGGAGGTGGTGAATGTCTCTTCATTCTCCAACAACGTTGAGGTTCGCAGCTCAGATATATGTCGAGAAAAATATCCTCATTCGCAGCCATGTTTTCTGATGTGTTTGTATGTACACGTGTATTGCCACATAGGCTTATGCCGCCAGTGTCCTGACGCATGAGTCTCTCAGTTTAGGTTTGTTCCAGTGAGAAATTTGGCAATATTTTGGCTCAGATGTTGAGCTGGTGAGTGTCTCTTCATTCTCGAACAACGTTGAGGCTTGCAGCTCAGATATATGTCGAGAAAATTATCCACATTCGCAGCCATGTTTTCTGATGTGTATGTATGTACATGTGTATCGCCACATAGGCATATGCCGCCAGGGTACTGACCCATGAGTCTCAAAGTTTTGGTCTCTTCCGGTGAGAATTTTGGCGATATGTTAGCTCAGATGTGGAGGTGGTGAATGTCTCTTCATTCTCCAACAACGTTGAGGTTCGCAGCTCAGATATATGTCGAGAAAAATATCCTCATTCGCAGCCATGTTTTCTGATGTGTTTGTATGTACACGTGTATTGCCACATAGGCTTATGCCGCCAGTGTCCTGACGCATGAGTCTCTCAGTTTAGGTTTGTTCCAGTGAGAAATTTGGCAATATTTTGGCTCAGATGTTGAGCTGGTGAGTGTCTCTTCATTCTCGAACAACGTTGAGGTTTGCAGCTCAGATATATGTCAAGAACATTATCCTCATTCGCAGCCATGTTTTCTGATGTGTATGTATGTACACGTGTATTGCCACATAGGCCTATGCCGCCAGTATCCTGACGCATAAGTCTCTCAGCTTGGGTTTTTCCCAGTGAGAAATTTGGCGATATGTTAGATCAGATGTGGAGGTGGTGAATGTCTCTTTATTCTCGAACAACGTTGAGGTTAGCAGCTGAGATATATGTCGAGAAAATTATCCTCATTCGCAGCCATGTTTTCTGATGTGTATTTATGTACACGTGTATTGCCACAAAGGCCTATGCCGCCAGTATCCTGACGCATGAGTGTCTCATTTGTTTGTTTTTTAGTGAGAAATTTGGCAATATTTTTGCTCGGATGTTGAGCTGGTGAGTGTATCTTCATTCTCGAACAACATTGAGGCTCGCAGCTCAGATATATGTCGAGAAAAATATCCTCATTCGCCGCCATGTTTTCTGATGTGTTTGTATTTACACTTGTATTGCCACATAGGCATATGCCGCCAGTGTCCTGACGCATGAGTCTCTCAGTTTCGGTTTGTTCCAGTGCACAATTTGGCAATATTTTGGCTCGGATGTCGAGCTGGTGAGTGTCTCTTCATTCTCGAACAATAATAATAATAATAATAACGGAAATTTATACCGCGCCCTTATCCGCCATAAATGACGCTCATGGCGCAAACAAAAATTATATCAAATCAGATGTAACAAAACAATTAAATTTAACTAAACGAGAATATTTTGAGTGAGGTTTGCAGCTCAGATATATGTCGAGAACATTATCCTCATTCGCCGCCATGTTTTCTGATCTGTATGTATATACACGTGTATTGCCCACTGACCTCTACACCTGGACGGACCATTGTCCATATTCTGCTGTGCTAACACTTGAAGTCGGCGCGAACTGGAAGTGCAACATGGCGGACCCGAGACGTCACTGCTGTGAGCCAATGAAATGTCCAGGTGTGGAGGTCAGCGGATTTATTCTGTACATTTTGTATTTATAAACATTACGTAATACGTATCGTACCAACACCTGGACATTTCATTGGCTCACAGAGTCACGTCGTGGGTCCGCCATGTTGCACTTCTCCGCATGCCGACTTCAAAATAAAACAATGATGATCTGTCCATGTATAGAGGTCAGTGGTATTGCCACATAGGCTTATGCCGCCAGTATCATGACGCATGAGTCTCTCAGTTTAGGTTTGTTCCAGTGAGAAATTTGGCAATATTTTGGCTCGGATGTCGAGCTGGTAAGTGTATCTTCATTCTCGAACAACGTTGAGGCTCGCAGCTCAGATATATGTTGAGAAAAATATCCTCATTCGCCGCCATGTTTTCTGATGTGTTTGTATGTACACTTCTATTGCCACATAGGCATATGCCGCCAGTATCCTGACGCATGAGTCTCTCAGTTTAGGTTTGTTCCAGTGAGAAATTTGGCAATATTTTGGCTCGGATGTCCAGCTGGTGAGTGTCTCTTCATTCTCGAACAACGTTGAGGTTCGCAGCTCAGATATATGTCGAGAACATTATCCTCATTCGCAGCCATGTTTTCTGATGTGTTTGTATGTACACGTGTATTGGCACATAGGCCTATGCCGCCAGTGTCCTGACGCATGAGTCTCAAAGTTTTGGTCTCTTCCGGTGAGAATTTTGGCGATATGTTAGCTCAGATGTGGAGGTGGTGAATGTCTCTTCATTCTCCAACAACGTTGAGGTTCGCAGCTCAGATATATGTCGAGAAAAATATCCTCATTCGCAGCCATGTTTTCTGATGTGTTTGTATGTACACGTGTATTGCCACATAGGCTTATGCCGCCAGTGTCCTGACGCATGAGTCTCTCAGTTTAGGTTTGTTCCAGTGAGAAATTTGGCAATATTTTGGCTCAGATGTCGAGCTGGTGAGTGTCTCTTCATTCTCGAACAACGTTGAGGTTCGCAGCTCAGATATATGTCGAGAACATTATCCTCATTCGCAGCCATGTTTTCTGATGTGTATGTATGTACACGTGTATTGCCACATAGGCCTATGCCGCCAGTATCCTGACGCATAAGTCTCTCAGCTTGGGTTTTTCCCAGTGAGAAATTTGGCAATATGTTAGATCAAATGTGGAGGTGGTGAATGTCTCTTTATTCTCGAACAACGTTGAGGTTAGCAGCTGAGATATATGTCGAGAAAATTATCCTCATTCGCAGCCATGTTTTTCTGATGTGTATTTATGTACACGTGTATTGCCACAAAGGCCTATGCCGCCAGTATCCTGACGCATGAGTCTCTCATTTGTTTGTTTTTTAGTGAGAAATTTGGCAATATTGTGGCTCGGATGTCGAGCTGGTGAGTGTCTCTTCATTCTCGAACAACGTTGAGGTTCGCAGCTCAGATATATGTCGAGAACATTATCCTCATTCGCAGCCATGTTTTCTGATGTGTTTGTATGTACACGTGTATTGGCACATAGGCCTATGCCGCCAGTGTCCTGACGCATGAGTCTCAAAGTTTTGGTCTCTTCCGGTGAGAATTTTGGCGATATGTTAGCTCAGATGTGGAGGTGGTGAATGTCTCTTCATTCTCCAACAACGTTGAGGTTCGCAGCTCAGATATATGTCGAGAAAAATATCCTCATTCGCAGCCATGTTTTCTGATGTGTTTGTATGTACACGTGTATTGCCACATAGGCTTATGCCGCCAGTGTCCTGACGCATGAGTCTCTCAGTTTAGGTTTGTTCCAGTGAGAAATTTGGCAATATTTTGGCTCAGATGTCGAGCTGGTGAGTGTCTCTTCATTCTCGAACAACGTTGAGGTTCGCAGCTCAGATATATGTCGAGAACATTATCCTCATTCGCAGCCATGTTTTCTGATGTGTATGTATGTACACGTGTATTGCCACATAGGCCTATGCCGCCAGTATCCTGACGCATAAGTCTCTCAGCTTGGGTTTTTCCCAGTGATACATTTGGCGATATGTTAGATCAGATGTGGAGGTGGTGAATGTCTCTTTATTCTCGAACAACGTTGAGGTTAGCAGCTGAGATATATGTCGAGAAAATTATCCTCATTCGCAGCCATGTTTTCTGATGTGTATTTATGTACACGTGTATTGCCACAAAGGCCTATGCCGCCAGTATCCTGACGCATGAGTCTCTCATTTGTTTGTTTTTTAGTGAGAAATTTGGCAATATGTTTGCTCGGATGTCGAGCTGGTGAGTGTATCTTCATTCTCGAACAACATTGAGGCTCGCAGCTCAGATATATGTCGAGAAAAATATCCTCATTCGCCGCCATGTTTTCTGATGTGTTTGTATGTACACTTGTATTGCCACATAGGCATGTCGAGCTGGTGAGTGTCTCTTCATTCTCGAACAATAATAATAATAATAATAACGGAAATTTATACCGCGCCCTTATCCGCCATAAATGACGCTCATGGCGCAAACAAAAATTATATCAAATCAGATGTAACAAAACAATTAAATTTAACTAAACGAGAATATTTTGAGTGAGGTTTGCAGCTCAGATATATGTCGAGAACATTATCTTCATTCGCCACCATGTTTTCTGATCTGTATGTATATACACGTGTATTGCCACATAGGCCTATGCCGCCAGTATCATGACGCATGAGTCACTCAATTTGGGTTTTTTTCCAGTGAGAAATTTGGCAATATTTTGGCTCGGATGTCGAGCTGGTAAGTGTATCTTCATTCTCGAACAACGTTGAGGCTCGCAGCTCAGATATATGTCGAGAAAAATATCCTCATTCGCCGCCATGTTTTCTGATGTGTTTGTATGTACACTTGTATTGCCACATAGGCATATGCCGCCAGTATCCTGACGCATGAGTCTCTCAGTTTTGGTTTGTTCCAGTGCGAAATTTGGCAATATTTTGGCTCGGATGTCGAGCTGGTGAGTGTCTCTTCATTCTCGAACAACGTTGAGGTTCGCAGCTCAGATATATGTCGAGAACATTATCCTCATTCGCCGCCATGTTTTCTGATGTGTATGTATGTACACGTGTATTGCCACATAGGCCTATGCCGCCAGTATCCTGACGCGTGAGTCTCTCACTTTAGGTTTGTTCCAGTGAGAAATTTGGCAATATTTTGGCTCAGATGTTGAGCTGGTGAGTGTCTCTTCATTCTCGAACAACGTTGAGGCTCGCAGCTCAGATATATGTCGAGAAAATTATCCACATTCGCAGCCATGTTTTCTGATGTGTATGTATGTACATGTGTATCGCCACATAGGCATATGCCGCCAGTGTACTGACCCATGAGTCTCAAAGTTTTGGTCTCTTCCGGTGAGAATTTTGGCGATATGTTAGCTCAGATGTGGAGGTGGTGAATGTCTCTTCATTCTCCAACAACGTTGAGGTTCGCAGCTCAGATATATGTCGAGAAAAATATCCTCATTCGCAGCCATGTTTTCTGATGTGTTTGTATGTACACGTGTATTGCCACATAGGCTTATGCCGCCAGTGTCCTGACGCATGAGTCTCACAGTTTGGTTTTTTTTCCAGTGAGAAATTTGGCAATATTTTGGCTCAGATGTCGAGCTGGTTATTGTCTCTTCATTCTCGAACAACGTTGAGGTTCGCATCTCAGATATAAGTTCAGAAAATTATCCTCATTCGCAGCCATGTTTTCTTATGTTTATGCGTGTATACGTGTATTGCCGCATAGGCTTATGTCGCCAGTGTCCAGAAGCATGAGTCTCACAGTTTGTTTGTTTTTCCAGTGAGAAATTTGGCAATATTTTGGCTCGGATGTCGAGCTGGTAAGTGTCTCTTCATTCTCGAACAACGTTGAGGCTCGCAGCTCAGATATATGTCGAGAAAAATATCCTCATTCGCAGCCATGTTTTCTGATGTGTTTGTATGTATACGTGTAGTGCCACATAGGCATATGCCGCCAGTGTCCTAACGCATGAGTCTCTCAGATTATGTTTGTTCCAGTGAGAAATTTGGCAATATTTTGGCTCAGATGTCGAGCTGGGGAGTGTCTCTTCATTCTCGAACAACGTTGAGGCTCGCAGCTCAGATATAAGTCGAGAAAATTATTCTCATTCGCAGACATGTTTACTTCTGTTTATGTATGTACACATGTATTACCGCGTAGGCCTATGCCGCCAGTGTCCTGACGCATGAGTCTCACAGTTTTTTTTTTTTTTTCCATTGATAAATTTTTGCAATATTTTGGCTCAGATGTCGAGCTGGTAAGTGTCTCTTCATTCTCGAACAACGTTGAGGCTCGCAGCTCAGATATATGTCGAGAAAAATATCCTCATTCGCAGCCATGTTTTCTGATGTGTTTCTTTGTACACGTGTAGTGCCACATAGGCATATGCTGCCAGTGTCCTAACGCATGAGTCTCTCAGTTTAGGTTTGTTCCAGTGAGAAATTTTGCAATATTTTGGCTCAGATGTCGAGCTGGAGAGTGTCTCTTCATTCTCGAACAACGTTGAGGTTCGCATCTCAGATATAAGTTCATAAAATTATCCTCATTCGCAGCCATGTTTTCTTATGTTTTTGCGTGTACACGTGTATTGCCGCATAGGCTTATGTCGCCAGTGTCCAGAAGCATGAGTCTCACAGTTTGGTTTTTTTTCCAGTGAGAAATTTGGCAATATTTTGGCTCGGATGTCGAGCTTGTGAGTGTCTCTTCATTCTCGAACAACGTTGAGGCTCGCAGCTCAGATATATGTCGAGAAAAATATCCTCATTCGCAGCCATGTTTTCATGTACACGTGTAGTGCCACATAGGCATATGCCGCCAGTGTCCTGACGCATGAGTCCCTCAGTTTAGGTTTGTTCCAGTGAGAAATTTGGCAATATTTTTGCTCAGATGTCGAGCTGGTGAGTGTCTCTTCATTCTCGAACAACGTTGAGGTTTGCAGCTCAGATATATGTCGAAAACATTATCCTCATTCGCAGCCATGTTTTCTGATGTGTATGTATGTACACGTGTATTGCCACATAGGCATATGCCGCCAGTGTCCTGACGCATGAGTCTCTCAGTTTAGGTTTGTTCCAGTGAGAAATTTGGCAATATTTTGGCTCAGATGTCGAGCTGGTGAGTGTCTCCTCATTCTCGAACAACGTTGAGGTTCGCAGCTCAGATATATGTCGAAAACATTATCCTCATTTGCAGCCATGTTTTCTGATGTGTATGTATGTACACGTGTATTGCCACATAGGCCTATGCCGCCAGTATCCTGACGCATAAGTCTCTCAGTTTGGTTTTTTTCCAGTGAGAAATTTGGTAATATTTTGGCTCGGATGTCGAGCTGGTGAGTGTCTCTTCATTCTCGAACAACGTTGAGGTTCGCAGCTCAGATATAAGTTCATAAAATTATCCTCATTCCCAGCCATGTTTTCTTATGTTTATGCGTGTACACGTGTATTGCCGCATAGGCCTATGCCGCCAGTGTCCTGACGCATGTGTCTTAAAGTTTTGGTTTTTTCCGGTGAGAATTTTGGCGATATGTTAGCTCAGATGTGGAGGTGGTGAATGTCTCTTCATTCTCCAACAACGTTGAGGTTCGCAGCTCAGATATATGTCGAGAAAAATATCCTCATTCGCAGCCATGTTTTCTGATGTGTTTGTATGTACACGTGTAGTGCCAAATAGGCATATGCCGCCAGTGTCCTAACGCATGAGTCTCTCAGTTTAGGTTTGTTCCAGTGAGAAATTTTGCAATATTTTGGCTCAGATGTCGAGCTGGAGAGTGTCTCTTCATTCTCGAACAACGTTGAGGTTCGCATCTCAGATATAAGTTCATAAAATTATCCTCATTCGCAGCCATGTTTTCTTATGTTTTTGCGTGTACACGTGTATTGCCGCATAGGCTTATGTCGCCAGTGTCCAGAAGCATAAGTCTCACAGTTTGTTTGTTTTTCCAGTGATAAATTTGGCAATATTTTGGCTCGGATGTCGAGCTGGTTATTGTCTCTTCATTCTCGAACAACGTTGAGGTTCGCATCTCAGATATAAGTTCAGAAAAATATCCTCATTCGCAGCCATGTTTTCTGATGTGTTTGTATGTACACGTGTAGTGCCACATAGGCATATGCCGCCAGTGTCCTAACGCATGAGTCTCTCAGTTTAGGTTTGTTCCAGTGAGAAATTTTGCAATATTTTGGCTCAGATGTCGAGCTGGGGAGTGTCTCTTCATTCTCGAACAACGTTGAGGATCGCAGCTCAGATATAAGTCGAGAAAATTATCCTCATTTGCAGACATGTTTACTTCTGTTTATGTATGTACACGTGTATGGCCTCATAGGCCTATGCCGCCAGCGTCCTCACGCATGAGTCTCTCAGTTTGGTTTTTTTCCAGTGATAAATTTTGCAATATTTTGGCTCAGATGTCGAGCTGGTGAGTGTCTCTTCATTCTCCAACAACGTTGTGGTTCGTAGCTCAGATATAAGTCGAGAAAATTGTCCTCATTCGCAGCCATGTTTTCTGATGTGTATGTATGTACACGTGTATTGCCACATAGGCCTATGCCGCCAGTATCCTGACGCATGAGTCTCTCAGTTTGGTTTTTTTCAAGTGAAAAATTTGGCAATATTTTGGCTCAGATGTCGGGCTGGTGAGTGTCTTTTCTTTCTCGAACAACGTTGAGGCTCGCAGCTCAGATATATGTCGAGAAATGTATCCTCATTTGCAGCCATGTTTTCTATGTTTATGTATGTACACATGTATTACCGCGTAGGCCTATGTCGCCAGTGTCCTGACGCATGAGTCTCACAGTTTGGGTTTTTTTCCAGTGAGAAATTTGGCAATATTTTGGCTCAGAGGTCGAGCTGGTTATTGTCTCTTCATTCTCGAACAACGTTGAGGTTCGCATCTCAGATATAAGTTCAGAAAATTATCCTCATTCGCAGCCATGTTTTCTTATGTTTATGCGTGTACACGTGTATTGCCGCATAGGCTTATGTCGCCAGTGTCCAGAAGCATGAGTCTCACAGTTTGTTTGTTTTTCCAGTGAAAAATTTTGCAATATTTTGGCTCAGATGTCGGGCTGGTGAGTGTCTCTTTATTCTCGAACAACGTTGAGGCTCGCAGCTCAGATATAAGTCGAGAAAATTATCCTCATTCGCAGACATGTTTACTTATGTTTATGTATGTACACGTGTATTGCCTCATAGGCCTATGCCGCCAGTGTCCTCACGCATGAGTCTCTCAGTTTGGGTTTTTTCCAGGGAAAAATTTGGCAATATTTTGGCCCAGATGTCGGGCTGGTGAGTGTCTTTTCTTTCTCGAACAACGTTGAGGCTCGCAGCTCAGATATATGTCGAGAAATTTATCCTCATTCGCAGCCATGTTTTCTTATGTTTATGTATGTACACATGTATTAACGCGTAGGCCTATGCCGCCAGTGTCCTGACGCATAAGTCTCACAGTTTAGTTTTTTTTCCAGTGAGAAATTTGGCAATATTTTGGCTCAGATGTCGAGCTGGTTATTGTCTCTTCATTCTCGAACAACGTTGAGGTTCGCATCTCAGATATAAGTTCATAAAGTTATCCTCATTCGCAGCCATGTTTTCTTATGTTGATGCGTGTACACGTGTATTGCCGCATAGGCTTATGTCGCCAGTGTCCAGAAGCATGAGTCTCACAGTTTGTTTGTTTTTCCAGTGAGAAATTTGGCAATATTTTGGCTCGGATGTCGAGCTGGTAAGTGTCTCTTCATTCTCGAACAACGTTGAGGCTCGCAGCTCAGATATATGTCGAGAAAAATATCCTCATTCGCAGCCATGTTTTCTGATGTGTTTGTATGTATACGTGTAGTGCCACATAGGCATATGCCGCCAGTGTCCTAACGCATGAGTCTCTCAGTTTAGGTTTGTTCCAGTGAGAAATTTTGCAATATTTTGGCTCAGATGTTGAGCTGGGGAGTGTCTCTTCATTCTCGAACAACGTTGAGGATCGCAGCTCAGATATAAGTCGAGAAAATTATCCTCATTTGCAGACATGTTTACTTCTGTTTATGTATGTACACGTGTATTGCCTCATAGGCCTATGCCGCCAGTGTCATCACGCATGAGTCTCTCAGTTTGTTTTTTTTCCAGTGAGAAATTTTGCAATATTTTGGCTCAGATGTCGAGCTGGTGAGTGTCTCTTCATTCTCCAACAACGTTGTGGTTCGTAGCTCAGATAAAAGTCGAGAAAATTATCCTCATTCGCAGCCATGTTTTCTGATGTGTTTGTATGTATACGTGTAGTGCCACATAGGCATATGCTGCCAGTGTCCTGACGCATGAGTCTCTCAGTTTAGGTTTGTTCCATTGAGAAATTTGGCAATATTTTGGCTCAGATGTCGAGCTGGGGAGTGTCTCTTCATTCTCGAACAACGTTGAGGCTCGCAGCTCAGATATAAGTCGAGAAAATTATTCTCATTCGAAGACATGTTTACTTCTGTTTATGTATGTTCACGTGTATTGCCTCATAGGCCTATGCCGCCAGTGTTCTCACGCATGATTCTCTCAGTTTGGGTTTTTTCCAGTGAGAAATTTGGCAATATTTTGGCTCAGATGTCGAGCTGGTGAGTGTCTCTTCATTCTCCAACAATGTTGTGGTTCGTAGCTCAGATATAAGTCGAGAAAATTATCCTCATTCGCAGCCATGTTTTCTGATGTGTATGTATGTACACGTGTATTGCCACATAGGCCTATGCCGCCAGTATCCTGACGCATGAGTCTCTCAGTTTGGATTTTTTCCAGTGAAAAAATTGGCAATATTTTGGCTCAGATGTCGGGCTGGTGAGTGTCTTTTCTTTCTCGAACAACGTTGAGGCTCGCAGCTCAGATATATGTCGATAAATTTATCCTCATTTGCAGCCATGTTTTCTTATGTTTATGTATGTACACATGTATTACCGCGTAGGCCTATGTCGCCAGTGTCCTGACGCATGAGTCTCACAGTTTGTTTGTTTTTCCAGTGAGAAATTTGGCAATATTTTGGCTCGGATGTCGAGCTGGTAAGTGTCTCTTCATTCTCGAACAACGTTGAGGCTCGCAGCTCAGATATATGTCGAGAAAAATATCCTCATTCGCAGCCATGTGTTCTGATGTGTTTGTATGTATACGTGTAGTGCCACATAGGCCTATGCCGCCAGTGTCCTGACGCATGAGTCTCACAGTTTGGGTTTTTTTTCCATTGATAAATGTTTGCAATATTTTGGCTCAGATGTCGAGCTGGTTATTGTCTCTTCATTCTCGAACAACGTTGAGGTTCGCAGCTCAGATATAAGTTCAGAAAATTATCCTCATTCGCAGCCATGTTTTCTTATGTGTATGTATGTATGTACACGTGTATTGCCACATAGGCCTATGCCGCCAGTATCCTGACGCATGAGTCTCTCAGTTTTTTTTTTCCAGTGATATATTTGGCAATATTTTGGCTCAGATGTCGAGCTGGGGAGTGTCTCTTTATTCTCGAACAACGTTGAGGCTCGCAGCTCAGATATAAGTCGAGAAAATTATCCTCATTCGCAGACATGTTTACTTCTGTTTATGTATGTACACGTGTATTGCCACATAGGCCTATGCCGCCAGTATCCTGACGCAGGAGTCTCTCAGTTTGGTTTTTTTCCAGTGAGATATTTGGCAATATTTTGGCTCAGATGTCGAGCTGGTCAGTGTCTCTTCATTTTCGAACAACGTTGAGTTTCGCAGCTCAGATATTAGTTCAGAAAATTATCGTCATTCGCAGCCATGTTTTCTTATGTGTATGTATTTATGTACACGTGTATTGCCACATAGGCCTATGCCGCCAGTGTCCTCACGCATGAGTCTCTCAGTTTGGTTTGTTTCCAGTGAGAAATTTTGCAATATTTTGGCTCAGATGTCGAGCTGGTGAGTGTCTCTTCATTCTCCAACAACGTTGTGGTTCGTAGCTCAGATATAAGTCGAGAAAATTATCCTCATTCGCAGCCATGTTTTCTGATGTGTATGTATGTACACGTGTATTGCCACATAGGCCTATGCCGCCAGTATCCTGACGCATGAGTCTCTCAGTTTGGGTTTTTTCCAGTGAAATATTTGGCAATATTTTGGCTCAGATGTCGGGCTGGTGAGTGTCTTTTCTTTCTCGAACAACGTTGAGGCTCGCAGCTCAGATATATGTCGAGAAATTTATCCTCATTCGCAGCCATGTTTTCTTATGTTTATGTATGTACACATGTATTACCGCGTAGGCCTATGCCGCCAGTGTCCTGACGCATGAGTCTCACAGTTTATTTTTTTTTCCAGTGAGAAATTTGGCAATATTTTGGCTCAGATGTCGAGCTGGTTATTGTCTCTTCATTCTCGAACAACGTTGAGGTTCGCATCTCAGATATAAGTTCATAAAATTATCCTCATACGCAGCCATGTTTTCTTATGTTTATGCGTGTACACTGTATTGCCGCATAGGCTTATGTCGCCAGTGTCCAGAAGCATGAGTCTCACAGTTTGTTTGTTTTTCCAGTGAGAAATTTGGCAATATTTTGGCTCGGATGTCGAGCTGGTAAGTGTCTCTTCATTCTCGAACAACGTTGAGGCTCGCAGCTCAGATATATGTCGAGAAAAATATCCTCATTCGCAGCCATGTTTTCTGATGTGTTTGTATGTACACGTGTAGTGCCACATAGGCATATGCCGCCGGTGTCCTAACGCATGAGTCTCTCAGTTTAGGTTTGTTCCAGCGAGAAATTTGGCAATATTTTGGCTCAGATGTCGAGCTGGAGAGTGTCTCTTCATTCTCGAACAACGTTGAGGATCGCAGCTCAGATATAAGTCGAGAAAATTATCCTCATTCGCAGACATGTTTACTTCTGTTTATGTATGTACACGTGTATTGCCTCAAAGGCCTATGCCGCCAGTGTCCTCACGCATGAGTCTCTCAGTTTAGTTTTTTTCCAGTGAGAAATTTTGCAATATTTTGGCTCAGATGTCGAGCTGGTGAGTGTCTCTTCATTCTCCAACAACGTTGTGGTTCGTGGCTCAGATATAAGTCGAGAAAATTATCCTCATTCGCAGCCATGTTTTCTGATGTGTATGTATGTACACATGTATTACCGCGTAGGCCTATGCCTCCAGTGTCCTGACGCATGAGTCTCACAGTTTGGGTTTTTTTTCCAGTGAGAAATTTGGCAATATTTTGGCTCAGATGTCGGGCTGGTTATTGTCTCTTCATTTTCGAACAACGTTGAGTTTCGCAGCTCAGATATTCGTTCAGAAAATTATCGTCATTCGCAGCCATGTTTTCTTATGTGTATGTATGTATGTACACGTGTATTGCCACATAGGCCTATGCCGCCAGTATCCTGACGCATGAGTCTCTTAGTTTGGTTTTTTTCCAGTGAGATATTTGGCAATATTTTGGCTCAGATGTCGAGCTGGTCAGTGTCTCTTCATTTTCGAACAACGTTGAGTTTCGCAGCTCAGATATTAGTTCAGAAAATTATCGTCATTCGCAGCCATGTTTTCTTATGTGTATGTATGTACACGTGTATTGCCGCATAGGCCTTTGCCGCGAGTGTCCTGACACATGAGTCTCTCAGTTTGATTTTTTTCCAGTGAGAAATTTGGCAATATTTTGGCTCAGATGTCGAGCTGGTGAGTGTCTCTTCATTCTCCAACAACGTTGAGGTTCGCAGCTCAGATATAAGTCGAGAAAATTATCCTCATTCGCAGCCATGTTTTCTGATGTGTATGTATGTACACGTGTATTGCCACATAGACATATGCCGCCAGTGTCCTGACGCATGAGTCTCACAGTTTATTTTTTTTTCCAGTGAGAAATTTGGCAATATTTTGGCTCAGATGTCGAGCTGGTTATTGTCTCTTCATTCTCGAACAACGTTGAGGTTCGCATCTCAGATATAAGTTCATAAAATTATCCTCATACGCAGCCATGTTTTCTTATGTTTATGCGTGTACACTGTATTGCCGCATAGGCTTATGTCGCCAGTGTCCAGAAGCATGAGTCTCACAGTTTGTTTGTTTTTCCAGTGAGAAATTTGGCAATATTTTGGCTCGGATGTCGAGCTGGTAAGTGTCTCTTCATTCTCGAACAACGTTGAGGCTCGCAGCTCAGATATATGTCGAGAAAAATATCCTCATTCGCAGCCATGTTTTCTGATGTGTTTGTATGTACACGTGTAGTGCCACATAGGCATATGCCGCCGGTGTCCTAACGCATGAGTCTCTCAGTTTAGGTTTGTTCCAGCGAGAAATTTGGCAATATTTTGGCTCAGATGTCGAGCTGGAGAGTGTCTCTTCATTCTCGAACAACGTTGAGGATCGCAGCTCAGATATAAGTCGAGAAAATTATCCTCATTCGCAGACATGTTTACTTCTGTTTATGTATGTACACGTGTATTGCCTCAAAGGCCTATGCCGCCAGTGTCCTCACGCATGAGTCTCTCAGTTTAGTTTTTTTCCAGTGAGAAATTTTGCAATATTTTGGCTCAGATGTCGAGCTGGTGAGTGTCTCTTCATTCTCCAACAACGTTGTGGTTCGTGGCTCAGATATAAGTCGAGAAAATTATCCTCATTCGCAGCCATGTTTTCTGATGTGTATGTATGTACACATGTATTACCGCGTAGGCCTATGCCTCCAGTGTCCTGACGCATGAGTCTCACAGTTTGGGGTTTTTTTCCAGTGAGAAATTTGGCAATATTTTGGCTCAGATGTCGGGCTGGTTATTGTCTCTTCATTTTCGAACAACGTTGAGTTTCGCAGCTCAGATATTCGTTCAGAAAATTATCGTCATTCGCAGCCATGTTTTCTTATGTGTATGTATGTATGTACACGTGTATTGCCACATAGGCCTATGCCGCCAGTATCCTGACGCATGAGTCTCTTAGTTTGGTTTTTTTCCAGTGAGATATTTGGCAATATTTTGGCTCAGATGTCGAGCTGGTCAGTGTCTCTTCATTTTCGAACAACGTTGAGTTTCGCAGCTCAGATATTAGTTCAGAAAATTATCGTCATTCGCAGCCATGTTTTCTTATGTGTATGTATGTACACGTGTATTGCCGCATAGGCCTTTGCCGCGAGTGTCCTGACACATGAGTCTCTCAGTTTGATTTTTTTCCAGTGAGAAATTTGGCAATATTTTGGCTCAGATGTCGAGCTGGTGAGTGTCTCTTCATTCTCCAACAACGTTGAGGTTCGCAGCTCAGATATAAGTCGAGAAAATTATCCTCATTCGCAGCCATGTTTTCTGATGTGTATGTATGTACACGTGTATTGCCACATAGACATATGCCGCCAGTGTCCTGACGTATGAGTCTCTCAGTTTGGTTTTTTTCCAGTGATAAATTTGGCAATATTTTGGCTCGGATGTCGAGTTGGTGAGTGTCTCTTCATTCTCGAACAACGTTGAGGCTCTCAGCTCAGATATATGTCGACAAAATTATCCTCATTCGTAGCCATGTTTTCTTATGTGTATGTATGTACACGTGTATTGCCGCATAGGGCTATGCCGCCATTATCCTGACGCATGAGTCTCTAAGTTTGTTTGTTTTCCAGTGAGAAATTTGGCAATATTTTTGCTCAGATGTCGAGCTGGTGAGTGTCTCTTCATTCTCGAACAACGTTGAGGCTCGAAGCTCAGATATATGTCGAGAAAATTATGCTCATTCGCAGCCATGTTTTCTTATGTGTATGTATGTATACGTGTATTGTCACATAGGCATATACCGCAAGTGTCCTAACGCATGAGTCTCTCAGTTTGTTTTTTTTTCAGTGAGAAACTTTCCAATATTTTGGCTCAGATGTCGAGCTGGTGAGTGTCTCTTCATTCTCCAACAACGTTGAGGTTCGCAGCTCAGATATAAGTCGAGAAAATTATCCTCATTTGCAGCCATGTTTTCTGATATGTATGTATGTACACGTGTATTGCCACATAAACATATGCCGCCAGTGTCCTGACACATGAGTCTCTCAGTTTTTTGGTTTTTTTTCTAGTGAGAAATTTGGCAATATTTTGGCTCGGATGTCGAGCTGGTGAGTGTATCTTCATTCTCGAACAACGTTGAGGCTCGCAGCTCAGATATATGTCGAGAAAGTTATCCTCATTCGCAGCCATGTTTTCGTATGTGTATGTATGTACACGTGTATTGCCGCATAGGCCTATGCCGCCAGTATCCTGACGCATGAGTCTCTAAGTTTGTTTGTTTTCCAGTGAGAAATTTGGCAATATATTTGCTCAGATGTCGGGCTTGTCAGTGTCCCTTCATTCTCAAACAACGTTGAGGTTCGCAGCTCAGATATAAGTCGAGAAATGTATCCTCATTCGCAGCCATGTTTAATGATATGTATGTATGTACACGTGTATTGCCACATAAACATATGCCGCCAGTGTCCTGACACATGAGTCTCTCAGTTTTTGGTGTTTTTTCTAGTGAGAAATTTGGCAATATTTTGGCTCGGATGTCGAGCTGGTGAGTGTCTCTTCATTCTCGAACAACGTTGAGGCTCGCAGCTCAGATATAAGTCGAGAAAATTATCCTCATTCGCAGCCATGTTTTCTGATGTGTTTGTATGTACACGTGTAGTGCCACATAGGCATATACCGCCAGTGTCCTGACGCATGAGTCTCTCAGTTTGGTTTTTTTCCAGTGAGAAACTTTGCAATATTTTGGCTCAGATGTCGATCTGGTGAGTGTCTCTGCATTCGCCAACAACGTTGAGGTTCGCAGCTCAGATATAAGTCGAGAAAATTATCCTCATTCGCAGCCTTGTGTTCTGATATGTATGTGTGTGAACGTGTTCTTGTCTTGCATTACGATCTATGATCGAAACACAAAAGAGAACAAAGGGAACAAAGGATCCTCGATCGACGGTTTGCTTGTCCGAATTCTGTTCTCGATCGACGGTGCAAGCGCTAAGCAATAGGGATTGGGTTAAGTAAAGGAAGAAAGGAAAACACAATATCGATCCTCGGTCGTTATGTGGTTCACGACTGTGTGTATTGCCTCATAGGCCTATGCCGCCAGTGTCTTGACGCATGAGTCTCAAAGTTTTGGTCTCTTCCGGTGAGAATTTTGGCGATGTGTTAGCTCAGATGTTGAGGTGGTGAATGTCTCTTCATTCTCGAACAACGTTGAGGTTCGCAGCTCAGAGATATGTTGAGAACATTATCCTCATTCGCAGCCATGTTTTCTGATGTGTATGTATGTACACTTGTATTGCCACATAGGCCTATGCCGCCAGTATCCTGACTCATGAGTCTCTCACTTTGTTTGTTTTTCCAGTGAGAAATTTGGCAATATTTTGGCTCGGATGTCGAGCTGGCGAGTGTCTCTTCATTCTCGAACAACGTTGAGGTTCACATCTCAGATATAAGTTCATAAAATTATCCTCATTCGCAGCCATGTTTTCTTATGTTTATGCGTGTACACGTGTATTGCCACATAGGCATATGCCGCCAGTGTCCTGACGCATGAGTTTCTCAGTTTAGGTTTGTTCCAGTGCGAAATTTGGCAATATTTTGGCTCGGATGTCGAGCTGGTGAGTGTCTCTTCATTCTCGAACAACGTTGAGGCTCGCAGCTCAGATATAAGTCGTGAAAATTATCCTCATTCGCAGCTTTGTTTTCTGATGTGTTTGTATGTACACGTGTAGCGCCACATAGGCATATGCCGCCAGTGTCCTGACGCATGAGTTTCTCCGTTTAGGTTTGTTCCAGTGAGAAACTTTGCAATATTTTGGCTAAGATGTCGAGCTGGTGAGTGTCTCTTCATTCTCCAACAACGTTGAGGTTCGCAGCTCAGATATAAGTTAAGAAAATTATCCTCATTCGCAGCCATGTTTTCTGATATGTATGTATGTACACGTGTATTGCCACATAAACATATGCCGCCAGTGTCCTGACACATGAGTCTCTCAGTTGTTGGTGTTTTTTCTAGTGAGAAATTTGGCAATATTTTGGCTCGGATGTCGAGCTGGTGAGTGTCTCTTCATTCTCCAACAACGTTGAGGCTCGCAGCTCAGATATATGTCGAGAAAGTTATCCTCATTCGCAGCCATGTTTTCGTATGTGTATGTATGTACACGTGTATTGCCGCATATGGCTATGCCGCCATTATCCTGACGCATGAGTCTCTAAGTTTGTTTGTTTTCCAGTGAGAAATTTGGCAATATTTTTGCTCAGATGTCGAGCTGGTGAGTGTCTCTTCATTCTCGAACAACGTTGAGGCTCGAAGCTCAGATATATGTCGAGAAAATTATGCTCATTCGCAGCCATGTTTTCTTATGCGTATGTATGTATACGTGTATTGTCACATAGGCATATACCGCAAGTGTCCTAACGCATGAGTCTCTCAGTTTGTTTTTTTTTCAGTGAGAAACTTTCCAATATTTTGGCTCAGATGTCGAGCTGGTGAGTGTCTCTTCATTCTCCAACAACGTTGAGGTTCGCAGCTCAGATATAAGTCGAGAAAATTATCCTCATTTGCAGCCATGTTTTCTGATATGTATGTATGTACACGTGTATTGCCACATAAACATATGCCGCCAGTGTCCTGACACATGAGTCTCTCAGTTTTTTGGTTTTTTTCTAGTGAGAAATTTGGCAATATTTTGGCTCGGATGTCGAGCTGGTGAGTGTATCTTCATTCTCGAACAACGTTGAGGCTCGCAGCTCAGATATATGTCGAGAAAGTTATCCTCATTCGCAGCCATGTTTTCGTATGTGTATGTATGTACACGTGTATTGCCGCATAGGCCTATGCCGCCAGTATCCTGACGCATGAGTCTCTAAGTTTGTTTGTTTTCCAGTGAGAAATTTGGCAATATATTTGCTCAGATGTCGGGCTTGTCAGTGTCCCTTCATTCTCAAACAACGTTGAGGCTCGCAGCTCAGATATATGTCGAGAAAATTATGCTCATTCGCAGCCATGTTTTCTTATGTGTATGTATGTACACGTGTATTGTCACATAGGCATATACCGCCAGTGTCCTGACGCATGAGTCTCTCAGTTTGGTTTTTTCCAGTGAGAAACTTTGCAATATTTGGGCTCAGATGTCGAGCTGGTGAGTGTCTCTTCATTCTCCAACAACGTTGAGGTTCGCATCTCAGATATAAGTCGAGAAATGTATCCTCATTCGCAGCCATGTTTAATGATATGTATGTATGTACACGTGTATTGCCACATAAACATATGCCGCCAGTGTCCTGACACATGAGTCTCTCAGTTTTTGGTGTTTTTTCTAGTGAGAAATTTGGCAATATTTTGGCTCGGATGTCGAGCTGGTGAGTGTCTCTTCATTCTCGAACAACGTTGAGGCTCGCAGCTCAGATATAAGTCGAGAAAATTATCCTCAGTCGCAGCCATGTTTTCTGATGTGTTTGTATGTACACGTGTAGTGCCACATAGGCATATACCGCCAGTGTCCTGACGCATGAGTCTCTCAGTTTGGTTTTTTTCCAGTGAGAAACTTTGCAATATTTTGGCTCAGATGTCGATCTGGTGAGTGTCTCTGCATTCGCCAACAACGTTGAGGTTCGCAGCTCAGATATAAGTCAAGAAAATTATCCTCATTCGCAGCCATGTGTTCTGATATGTATGTGTGTGAACGTGTTCTTGTCTTGCATTACGATCTAGGATCGAAACACAAAAGAGAACAAAGGGAACAAAGGATCCTCGATCGACGGTTTGCTTGTCCGAATTCTGTTCTCGATCGACGGTGCAAGCGCTAAGCAATAGGGATTGGGTTAAGTAAAGGAAGAAAGGAAAACACAATATCGATCCTCGGTCGTTATGTGGTTCACGACTGTGTGTATTGCCTCATAGGCCTATGCCGCCAGTGTCTTGACGCATGAGTCTCAAAGTTTTGGTCTCTTCCGGTGAGAATTTTGGCGATGTGTTAGCTCAGATGTTGAGGTGGTGAATGTCTCTTCATTCTCGAACAACGTTGAGGTTCGCAGCTCAGAGATATGTTGAGAACATTATCCTCATTCGCAGCCATGTTTTCTGATGTGTATGTATGTACACTTGTATTGCCACATAGGCCTATGCCGCTAGTATCCTGACGCATGAGTCTCTCACTTTGTTTGTTTTTCCAGTGAGAAATTTGGCAATATTTTGGCTCGGATGTCGAGCTGGCGAGTGTCTCTTCATTCTCGAACAACGTTGAGGTTCACATCTCAGATATAAGTTCATAAAATTATCCTCATTCGCAGCCATGTTTTCTTATGTTTATGCGTGTACACGTGTATTGCCACATAGGCATATGCCGCCAGTGTCCTGACGCATGAGTTTCTCAGTTTAGGTTTGTTCCAGTGCGAAATTTGGCAATATTTTGGCTCGGATGTCGAGCTGGTGAGTGTCTCTTCATTCTCGAACAACGTTGAGGTTCGCAGCTCAGATATATGTCGAGAACATTATCCTCATTCGCAGCTATGTTTTCTGATGTGTATGTATGTACATGTGTATTGCCTCATAGGCCTATGCCGCCACTATCCTGACGCATGAGTCTCTCAGTTTGATTTTTCCCAGTGAGAAATTTGACAATATTTTGGCTCGGATGTCGAGCTGGTGAGTGTCTCTTCATTCTCGAACAACGTTGAGGCTCGCAGCTCAGATATATGTCGAGGAAATTGTCCTCATTCGCAGCCATGTTTTCTTAAGTGTATGGATGTACACGTGTATTGCCTCATAGGCCTATGCCGCCAGTGTCCTGACGCATGAGTCTCACAGTTTGTGTTTTTTTTCAGTGAGAAATTTGGCAATATTTTGGCTCAGATGTCGAGCTGGCGAGTGTCTCTTCATTCTCGAACAACGTTGAGGTTCACATCTCAGATATAAGTTCATAAAATTATCCTCATTCGCAGCCATGTTTTCTTATGTTTATGCGTGTACACGTGTAGTGCCACATAGGCTTATGTTGCCAGTGTCCTGACGCATGAGTCTCTCAGTTTAGGTTTGTTCCAGTGAGAAATTTGGCAATATTTTGGCTCAGATGTCGAGCCGGTGAGTGTCTCTTCATTCTCGAACAACGTTGAGGCTCGCAGCTCAGATATATGTCGCGAAAATTATCCTCATTCGCAGCCATGTTTTCTTATGTGTATGTATGTACACGTGTATTGCCGCATAGGCCTATGCCGCCAGTATCCTGACGCATGAGTCTCTAAGTTTGTTTGTTTTCCAGTGAGAAATTTGGCAATATTTTGGCTCAGATGTCGGGCTGGTGAGTGTCCCTTCATTCTCAAACAACGTTGAGGCTCGCAGCTCAGATATAAGTCGAGACAATTATCCTCATTCGCAGCCATGTTTTCCTATGTGTATGTATGTATGTACACGTGTATTGCCGCATAGGCCTATGCCGCCAGTGTCCTGACGCATGAGTCTCACAGTTTTGTTTTTTTCAGTGAGAAATTTGGCAATATTTTGGCTCAGATGTCGAGCTTGCGAGTGTCTCTTCATTCTCGAACAACGTTGAGGTTCGCATCTCAGATATAAGTTCACAAAATTATCCTCATTCGCAGCCATGTTTTCTTATGTTTATGCGTGTACACGTGTATTGCCGCATAGGCTTATGTCGCCAGTGTCCAGAAGCATGAGTCTCACAGTTTGTTTGTTTTTCCAGTGAGAAATTTGGCAATATTTTGGCTCGGATGTCGAGCTGGTGAGTGTCTCTTCATGCTCGAACAACGTTGAGGCTCGCAGCTCAGATATATGTCGAGGAAATTGTCCTCATTCGCAGCCATGTTTTCTTATGTGTATGTATGTACACGTGTATTGCCTCATAGGCCTATTCCGCCCGTGTCCTGACGTATGAGTCTCACAGTTTGGTTTTTTTCTAGTAAGAAATTTTGAAATATTTTGGCTCAGATGTCGAGCTGGCGAGTGTCTCTTCATTCTCGAACAACGTTGAGGTTCGCAGCTCAGATATATGTCGAGAAAAATATCCTCATTCGCAGCCATGTTTTCTGATGTGTTTGTATGTACACGTGTATTGCCACATAGGCATATGCCGCCAGTGTCCTCACGCATGAGTTTCTCAGTTTAGGTTTGTTCCAGTGCGAAATTTGGCAATATTTTGGCTCGGATGTGGAGCTGTTGAGTGTCTCTTCATTCTCGAACAACGTTGAGGTTCGCAGCTCAAATATAAGTAGAGAATATTATCCTCATTCGCATCCATGTTTTCTTATGTGTATGTATGTACACGTGTATTACCGCATAGGCCTATGCCGCCAGTGTCCTGACTCATGGGTCTCAGAGTTTGGTTTTTTTTCAGTGAGAAAGTTGGCAATATTTTGGCTCAGATGTTGAGCTGGCGAATGTCTCTTCATTCTCGAACTACGTTGAGGTTCGCAGCTCAGATATAAGTTCATAAAATTATCCTCATTCGCAGCCATGTTTTCTTATGTTTATGCGTGTACACGTGTATTGCCACATAGGCATATGCCGCCAGTGTCCTGACGCATGAGTTTCTCAGTTTAGGTTTGTTCCAGTGCGAAATTTGGCAATATTTTGGCTCGGATGTCGAGCTGGTGAGTGTCTCTTCATTCTCGAACAACGTTGAGGTTCGCAGCTCAGATATATGTCGAGAACATTATCCTCATTCGCAGCCATGTTTTCTGATGTGTATGTATGTACATGTCTATTGCCTCATAGGCCTATGCCGCCAGTATCCTGACGCATGATTTTCTCAGTTTGTTTTTTCCCAGTGATAAATTTGGCAATATTTTGGCTCGGATGTCGAGCTGGTGAGTGTCTCTTCATTCTCGAACAACGTTGAGGCTCGCAGCTCAGATATATGTCGAGGAAATTGTCCTCATTCGCAGCCATGTTTTCTTATGTGTATGTATGTACACGTGTATTGCCTCATAGGCCTATTCCGCCCGTGTCCTGACGTATGAGTCTCACAGTTTGGTTTTTTTCTAGTGAGAAATTTGGAAATATTTTGGCTCAGATGTCGAGCTGGCGAGTGTCTCTTCATTCTCGAACAACGTTGAGGTTCGCAGCTCAGATATATGTCGAGACAAATATCCTCATTCGCAGCCATGTTTTCTGATGTGTTTGTATGTACACGTGTATTGCCACATAGGCATATGCCGCCAGTGTTCTGACGCATGAGTTTATCAGTTTAGGTTTGTTCCAGTTCGAAATTTTGCAATATTTTGGCTCGGATGTCGAGCTGGTGAGTATCTCTTCATTCTCAAACAACGTTGAGGTTCGCAGCTCAGATATATGTCGAGAACATTATCCTCATTCGCAGCCATGTTTTCTGATGTGTTTGTATTTACACGTGTATTGCCTCATAGGCCTATGTCGCCAGTATCCTGACGCATGAGTCTCTCAGTTTGTTTTTTTCCCAGTGAGAAATTTGGCAATATTTTGGCACGGATGTCGAGCTGGTGAGTGTCTCTTCATTCTCGAACAACGCTGAGGCTCGCAGCTCAGATATATGTCGAGAAAATTGTCCTCATTCGCAGCCATGTTTTCCTATGTGTATGTATGTACACGTGTATTGCCTCATAGGCCTATTCCACCCGTGTCCTGACGTATGAGTCTCACAGTTTGGTTTTTTTTCTAGTGAGAAATTTGGAAATATTTTGGCTCAGATGTCGAGCTGGCGAGTGTCTCTTCATTCTCGAACAACGTTGAGGTTCGCAGCTCAGATATATGTCGAGAAAAATATCCTCATTCGCAGCCATGTTTTCTGATGTGTTTGTATGTACACGTGTATTGCCACATAGGCATATGCCGCCAGTGTCCTGACGCATGAGTTTCTCAGTTTAGGTTTGTTCCAGTGCGAAATTTGGCAATATTTTGGCTCGGATGTGGAGCTGTTGAGTGTATCTTCATTCTCGAACAACGTTGAGGTTCGCAGCTCAAATATAAGTAGAGAATATTATCCTCATTCGCATCCATGTTTTCTTATGTGTATGTATGTACACGTGTATTACCGCATAGGCCTATGCCGCCAGTGTCCTGACTCATGGGTCTCAGAGTTTGGTTTTTTTTCAGTGAGAAAGTTGGCAATATTTTGGCTCAGATGTTGAGCTGGCGAGTGTCTCTTCATTCTCGAACTACGTTGAGGTTCGCAGCTCAGATATAAGTTCATAAAATTATCCTCATTCGCAGCCATGTTTTCTTATGTTTATGCGTGTACACGTGTATTGCCACATAGGCATATGCCGCCAGTGTCCTGACGCATGAGTTTCTCAGTTTAGGTTTGTTCCAGTGCGAAATTTGGCAATATTTTGGCTCGGATGTCGAGCTGGTGAGTGTCTCTTCATTCTCGAACAACGTTGAGGTTCGCAGCTCAGATATATGTCGAGAACATTATCCTCATTCGCAGCCATGTTTTCTGATGTGTATGTATGTACATGTCTATTGCCTCATAGGCCTATGCCGCCAGTATCCTGACGCATGATTTTCTCAGTTTGTTTTTTCCCAGTGATAAATTTGGCAATATTTTGGCTCGGATGTCGAGCTGGTGAGTGTCTCTTCATTCTCGAACAACGTTGAGGCTCGCAGCTCAGATATATGTCGAGGAAATTGTCCTCATTCGCAGCCATGTTTTCTTATGTGTATGTATGTACACGTGTATTGCCTCATAGGCCTATTCCGCCCGTGTCCTGACGTATGAGTCTCACAGTTTGGTTTTTTTCTAGTGAGAAATTTGGAAATATTTTGGCTCAGATGTCGAGCTGGCGAGTGTCTCTTCATTCTCGAACAACGTTGAGGTTCGCAGCTCAGATATATGTCGAGACAAATATCCTCATTCGCAGCCATGTTTTCTGATGTGTTTGTATGTACACGTGTATTGCCACATAGGCATATGCCGCCAGTGTTCTGACGCATGAGTTTATCAGTTTAGGTTTGTTCCAGTTCGAAATTTTGCAATATTTTGGCTCGGATGTCGAGCTGGTGAGTATATCTTCATTCTCAAACAACGTTGAGGTTCGCAGCTCAGATATATGTCGAGAACATTATCCTCATTCGCAGCCATGTTTTCTGATGTGTTTGTATTTACACGTGTATTGCCTCATAGGCCTATGTCGCCAGTATCCTGACGCATGAGTCTCTCAGTTTGTTTTTTTCCCAGTGAGAAATTTGGCAATATTTTGGCACGGATGTCGAGCTGGTGAGTGTCTCTTCATTCTCGAACAACGCTGAGGCTCGCAGCTCAGATATATGTCGAGAAAATTGTCCTCATTCGCAGCCATGTTTTCCTATGTGTATGTATGTACACGTGTATTGCCTCATAGGCCTATTCCACCCGTGTCCTGACGTATGAGTCTCACAGTTTGGTTTTTTTTCTAGTGAGAAATTTGGAAATATTTTGGCTCAGATGTCGAGCTGGCGAGTGTCTCTTCATTCTCGAACAACGTTGAGGTTCGCAGCTCAGATATATGTCGAGACAAATATCCTCATTCGCAGCCATGTTTTCTGATGTGTTTGTATGTACACGTGTATTGCCACATAGGCATATGCCGCCAGTGTCCTGACGCTTGAGTTTCTCAGTTTAGGTTTGTTCCAGTGCGAAATTTGGCAATATTTTGGCTCGGATGTCGAGCTGGTGAGTGTCTCTTTATTCTCAAACAACGTTGAGGTTCGCAGCTCAGATATATGTCGAGAACATTATCCTCATTCGCAGCCATGTTTTCTGATGTGTTTGTATTTACACGTGTATTGCCACATAGGCGTATGCCGCCAGTGTCCTGACGCATGAGTCTCTCAGTTTAGGTTTTTTTCCAGTGAGAAATTTGGCAATATTTTGGCTCGGATGTCGAGCTGGTGAGTGTCTCTTTATTCTCAAACAACGTTGAGGTTCGCAGCTCAGATATATGTCGAGACCATTATCCTCATTCGCAGCCATGTTTTCTGATGTGTTTGTATTTACACGTGTATTGCCACATAGGCGTATGCCGCCAGTGTCCTGACGCATGAGTCTCTCAGTTTAGGTTTTTTTCCAGTGAGAAATTTGGCAATATTTTGGCTCGGATCTCGAGCTGGTGAGTGTCTCTTCATTCTCGAACAACGTTGAGGCTCGCAGCTCAGATATATGTCGAGGAAATTGTCCTCATTCGCAGCCATGTTTTCTTATGTGTATGTATGTACACGTGTATTGCCTCATAGGCCTATTCCGCCCGTGTCCTGACGTATGAGTCTCACAGTTTGGTTTTTTTCTAGTGAGAAATTTGGAAATATTTTGGCTCAGATGTCGAGCTGGCGAGTGTCTCTTCATTCTCGAACAACGTTGAGGTTCGCAGCTCAGATATATGTCGAGAAAAATATCATCATTCGCAGCCATGTTTTCTGATGTGTTTGTATTTACACGTGTATTGCCACATAGGCATATGCCGCCAGTGTCCTGACGCATGAGTCTTTCAGTTTAGGTTTTTTTCCAGTGAGAAATTTGGCAATATTTTGTCTCGGATGTCGAGCTGGTGAGTGTATCTTCATTCTCGAACAACGTTGAGGCTCGCAGCTCAGATATATGTCGAGAAAATTATCCTCATTCGCAGCCATGTTTTCTTATGTGAATGTATGTACCCGTGTATTGCCACATAAGCCTATGCCACCAGTATCCTGACGCATGCGTCTCTCAGTTTGTTTTTTCCCAGTGAGAAATTTGGCAATATTTTGGCTCGGATGTTGAGCTGGTGAGTGTCTCTTCATTCTCCAACAACGTTGAGGTTCGCAGCTCAGATATATGTCGAGAACATTATCCTCATTCGCAGCCATGTTTTCTGATGTGTTTGTATTTACACGTGTATTGCCACATAGGCATATGCCGCCAGTGTCCTGACGCATGAGTTTCTCAGTTTAGGTTTGTTCCAGTGCGAAATTTGGCAATATTTTGGCTCGGATGTCGAGCTGGCGAGTGTCTCTTCATTCTCGAACTACGTTGAGGTTCGCAGCTCAGATATAAGTTCATAAAATTATCCTCATTCGCAGCCATGTTTTCTTATGTTTATGCGTGTACACGTGTATTGCCACATAGGCATATGCCGCCCGTGTCCTGACGTATGAGTCTCAAAGTTTTGGTCTCTTCCGGTGAGAATTTTGGCAATATGTTAGCTCAGATGTGGAGGTGTTGAATGTCTCTTCATTCTCCAACAACGTTGAGGTTCGCAGCTCAGATATATGTCGAGAAAAATATCCTCATTCGCAGCCATGTTTTCTGATGTGTTTGTACGTAAACGTGTATTGCCACATAGGCATATGCCGCAAGTGTCCTGACGCATGAGTCTCTCAGTTTAGGTTTGTTCCAGTGAGAAATTTGGCAATATTTTGGCTCAGATGTCGAGCTGGTGAGTGTCTCTTCATTCTCGAACAACGTTGTGGTTCGCAGCTCAGATATATGTCGAGAACATTATCCTCATTCGCAGCCATATTTTCTGATGTGTATGTATATAGGCATATGCTGCCAGTGTCCTGACGCATGACTCTCAAAGTTTTGGTCTCTTCCGGTGAGAATGTTGGCGATATGTTAGCTCAGATGTGGAGGTGGTGAGTGTCTCTTCATTCTCGAACAACGTTGAGGTTAGCTGCTCAGATATAAGTCGAGAAAATTATCCTCATTCGCAGCCATGTTTTCTGATGTGTTTGTATTTACACGTGTATTGCCACATAGGCGTATGCCGCCAGTGTCCTGACGCATGAGTCTCTCAGTTTAGGTTTTTTTCCAGTGAGAAATTTGGCAATATTTTGGCTCGGATCTCGAGCTGGTGAGTGTCTCTTCATTCTCGAACAACGTTGAGGTTCGCAGCTCAAATATAAGTCGAGAATATTATCCTCATTCGTATCCATGTTTTCTTATGTGTATGTATGTACACGTGTATTACCGCATAGGCCTATGCCGCCAGTGTCCTGACTCATGGGTCTCAGAGTTTGGTTTTTTTCAGTGAGAAAGTTGGCAATATTTTGGCTCAGATGTTGAGCTGGCGGGTGTCTCTTCATTCTCAAACTACGTTGAGGTTCGCAGCTCAGATATAAGTTCATAAAATTATCCTCATTCGCAGCCATGTTTTCTTATGTTTATGCGTGTACACGTGTATTGCCACATAGGCATATGCCGCCAGTGTCCTGACGCATGAGTTTCTCAGTTTAGGTTTGTTCCAGTGCGAAATTTGGCAATATTTTTGCTCGGATGTCGAGCTGGTGAGTGTCTCTTCATTCTCGAACAACGTTGAGGTTCGCAGCTCATATATATGTCGAGAACATTATCCTCATTCGCAGCCATGTTTTCTGATGTGTTTGTACGTAAACGTGTTTTGCCACATAGGCATATGCCGCCAGTGTCCTGACGCATGAGTCTCTCAGTTTAAGTTTGTTCCAGTGAGAAATTTGGCAATATGTTGGCTCAGATGTCGAGCTGGTGAGTGTCTCTTCATTCTCGAACAACGTTGTGGTTCGCAGCTCAGATATATGTCGAGAACATTATCCTCATTCGCAGCCATGTTTTCTGATGTGTATGTATATAGGCATATGCCGCCAGTGTCCTGACGCATGACTCTCAAAGTTTTGGTCTCTTCCGGTGAGAATGTTGGCGATATGTTAGCTCAGATGTGGAGGTGGTGAGTGTCTCTTCATTCTCGAACAACGTTGAGGTTAGCTGCTCAGATATAAGTCGAGAACATTATCCTCATTCGCAGCCATGTTTTCTGATGTGTATTTATGTACACGTGTATTGCCACAAAGGCCTATGCCGCCAGTATCCTGACGCATGAGTCTCTCATTTGTTTGTTTTTCCAGTGAGAAATTTGGCAATATTTTGGCTCGGATGTCGAGCTGGTGAGTGTATCTTCATTCTCGAACAACGTTGAGGCTCGCAGCTCAGATATATGTCGAGAAAATTATCCTCATTCGCAGCCATGTTTTCTTATGTGAATGTATGTACCCGTGTATTGCCGCATAAGCATATGCCACCAGTATCCTGACGCATGCGTCTCTCAGTTTGTTTTTTCCCAGTGAGAAATTTGGCAATATTTTGGCTCGGATGTTGAGCTGGTGAGTGTCTCTTCATTCTCCAACAACGTTGAGGCTTTCAGCTCAGATATATGTCGAGAACATTATCCTCATTCGCAGCCATGTTTTCTGATGTGTTTGTATTTACACGTGTATTGCCACATAGGCGTATGCCGCCAGTGTCCTGACGCATGAGTCTCTCAGTTTAGGTTTTTTTCCAGTGAGAAATTTGGCAATATTTTGGCTCGGATCTCGAGCTGGTGAGTGTCTCTTCATTCTCGAACAACGTTGAGGTTCGCAGCTCAAATATATGTCGAGAATATTATCCTCATTCGCATCCATGTTTTCTTATGTGTATGTATGTACACGTGTATTACCGCATAGGCCTATGCCGCCAGTGTCCTGACTCATGGGTCTCAGAGTTTGGTTTTTTTCAGTGAGAAAGTTGGCAATATTTTGGCTCAGATGTTGAGCTGGCGAGTGTCTCTTCAATCTCGAACTACGTTGAGGTTCGCAGCTCAGATATAAGTTCATAAAATTATCCTCATTCGCAGCCATGTTTTCTTATGTTTATGCTTGTACACGTGTATTGCCACATAGGCATATGCCGCCCGTGTCCTGACGTATGAGTCTCAAAGTTTTGGTCTCTTCCGGTGAGAATTTTGGCAATATGTTAGCTCAGATGTGGAGGTGTTGAATGTATCTTCATTCTCCAACAACGTTGAGGTTCGCAGCTCAGATATATGTCGAGAAAAATATTCTCATTCGCAGCCATGTTTTCTGATGTGTTTGTATGTAAACGTGTATTGGAACATAGGCATATGCTGCCAGTGTCCTGACGCATGAGTCTCTCAGTTTAGGTTTGTTCCAGTGCGAAATTTGGCAATATTTTGGCTCGGATGTCGAGCTGGTGAGTGTCTCTTCATTCTCAAACAACGTTGAGGTTCGCAGCTCAGATATATGTCGAGAACATTATCCTCATTCGCAGCCATGTTTTCTGATGTGTTTGTATTTACACGTGTATTGCCACATAGGCATATGCCGCCAGTGTCCTGACGCATGAGTCTCTCAGTTTAGGTTTTTTTCCAGTGAGAAATTTGGCAATATTTTGGCTCAGATGTCGAGCTGGTGAGTGTCTCTTCATTCTCGAACAACGTTGTGGTTCGCAGCTCAGATATATGTCGAGAACATTATCCTCATTCGCAGCCATGTTTTCTGATGTGTATGTATATAGGCATATGCCGCCAGTGTCCTGACGCATGACTCTCAAAGTTTTGGTCTCTTCCGGTGAGAATGTTGGCGATATGTTAGCTCAGATGTGGAGGTGGTGAGTGTCTCTTCATTCTCGAACAACGTTGAGGTTAGCTGCTCAGATATAAGTCGAGAAAATTATCCTCATTCGCAGCCATGTTTTCTGATGTGTTTGTATTTACACGTGTATTGCCACATAGGCGTATGCCGCCAGTGTCCTGACGCATGAGTCTCTCAGTTTAGGTTTTTTTCCAGTGAGAAATTTGGCAATATTTTGGCTCGGATCTCGAGCTGGTGAGTGTCTCTTCATTCTCGAACAACGTTGAGGTTCGCAGCTCAAATATAAGTCGAGAATATTATCCTCATTCGTATCCATGTTTTCTTATGTGTATGTATGTACACGTGTATTACCGCATAGGCCTAAGCCGCCAGTGTCCTGACTCATGGGTCTCAGAGTTTGGTTTTTTTCAGTGAGAAAGTTGGCAATATTTTGGCTCAGATGTTGAGCTGGCGGGTGTCTCTTCATTCTCAAACTACGTTGAGGTTCGCAGCTCAGATATAAGTTCATAAAATTATCCTCATTCGCAGCCATGTTTTCTTATGTTTATGCGTGTACACGTGTATTGCCACATAGGCATATGCCGCCAGTGTCCTGACGCATGAGTTTCTCAGTTTAGGTTTGTTCCAGTGCGAAATTTGGCAATATTTTTGCTCGGATGTCGAGCTGGTGAGTGTCTCTTCATTCTCGAACAACGTTGAGGTTCGCAGCTCATATATATGTCGAGAACATTATCCTCATTCGCAGCCATGTTTTCTGATGTGTTTGTACGTAAACGTGTATTGCCACATAGGCATATGCCGCCAGTGTCCTGACGCATGAGTCTCTCAGTTTAGGTTTGTTCCAGTGAGAAATTTTGCAATATTTTGGCTCAGATGTCGAGCTGGTGAGTGTCTCTTCATTCTCGAACAACGTTGTGGTTCGCAGCTCAGATATATGTCGAGAACATTATCCTCATTCGCAGCCATGTTTTCTGATGTGTATGTATATAGGCATATGCCGCCAGTGTCCTGACGCATGACTCTCAAAGTTTTGGTCTCTTCCGGTGAGAATGTTGGCGATATGTTAGCTCAGATGTGGAGGTGGTGAGTGTCTCTTCATTCTCGAACAACGTTGAGGTTAGCTGCTCAGATATAAGTCGAGAACATTATCCTCATTCGCAGCCATGTTTTCTGATGTGTATTTATGTACACGTGTATTGCCACAAAGGCCTATGCCGCCAGTATCCTGACGCATGAGTCTCTCATTTGTTTGTTTTTCCAGTGAGAAATTTGGCAATATTTTGGCTCGGATGTCGAGCTGGTGAGTGTATCTTCATTCTCGAACAACGTTGAGGCTCGCAGCTCAGATATATGTCGAGAAAATTATCCTCATTCGCAGCCATGTTTTCTTATGTGAATGTATGTACCCGTGTATTGCCGCATAAGCATATGCCACCAGTATCCTGACGCATGCGTCTCTCAGTTTGTTTTTTCCCAGTGAGAAATTTGGCAATATTTTGGCTCGGATGTTGAGCTGGTGAGTGTCTCTTCATTCTCCAACAACGTTGAGGCTTTCAGCTCAGATATATGTCGAGAACATTATCCTCATTCGCAGCCATGTTTTCTGATGTGTTTGTATTTACACGTGTATTGCCACATAGGCGTATGCCGCCAGTGTCCTGACGCATGAGTCTCTCAGTTTAGGTTTTTTTTCAGTGAGAAATTTGGCAATATTTTGGCTCGGATCTCGAGCTGGTGAGTGTCTCTTCATTCTCGAACAACGTTGAGGTTCGCAGCTCAAATATAAGTCGAGAATATTATCCTCATTCGCATCCATGTTTTCTTATGTGTATGTATGTACACGTGTATTACCGCATAGGCCTATGCCGCCAGTGTCCTGACTCATGGGTCTCAGAGTTTGGTTTTTTTCAGTGAGAAAGTTGGCAATATTTTGGCTCAGATGTTGAGCTGGCGAGTGTCTCTTCAATCTCGAACTACGTTGAGGTTCGCAGCTCAGATATAAGTTCATAAAATTATCCTCATTCACAGCCATGTTTTCTTATGTTTATGCTTGTACACGTGTATTGCCACATAGGCATATGCCGCCCGTGTCCTGACGTATGAGTCTCAAAGTTTTGGTCTCTTCCGGTGAGAATTTTGGCAATATGTTAGCTCAGATGTGGAGGTGTTGAATGTATCTTCATTCTCCAACAAAGTTGAGGTTCGCAGCTCAGATATATGTCGAGAAAAATATCCTCATTCGCAGCCATGTTTTCTGATGTGTTTGTATGTACACGTGTATTGGAACATAGGCATATGCTGCCAGTGTCCTGACGCATGAGTCTCTCAGTTTAGGTTTGTTCCAGTGCGAAATTTGGCAATATTTTGGCTCGGATGTCGAGCTGGTGAGTGTCTCTTCATTCTCAAACAACGTTGAGGTTCGCAGCTCAGATATATGTCGAGAACATTATCCTCATTCGCAGCCATGTTTTCTGATGTGTTTGTATTTACACGTGTATTGCCACATAGGCATATGCCGCCAGTGTCCTGACGCATGAGTCTCTCAGTTTAGGTTTTTTTCCAGTGAAAAATTTGGCAATATTTTGGCTGGGATGTCGAGCTGGTGAGTGTCTCTTCATTCTCGAACAACGTTGAGGTTCGCAGCTCAAATATAAGTCAAGAATATTATCCTCATTCGCATCCATGTTTTCTTACGTGTATGTATGTACACGTGTATTACCGCATAGGCCTATGCCGCCAGTGTCCTGACTCATGGGTCTCAGAGTTTGGGTTTTTTTCAGTGAGAAAGTTGGCAATATTTTGGCTCAGATGTTGAGCTGGCGGGTGTCTCTTCATTCTCAAACTACGTTGAGGTTCGCAGCTCAGATATAAAATCATAAAATTATCCTCATTCGCAGCCATGTTTTCTTATGTTTATGCGTGTACACGTGTATTGCCACATAGGCATATGCCGCCAGTGTCCTGACGCATGAGTTTCTCAGTTTAGGTTTGTTCCAGTGAGAAATTTTGCAATATTTTTGCTCGGATGTCGAGCTGGTGAGTGTCTCTTCATTCTCGAACAACGTTGAGGTTCGCAGCTCATATATATGTCGAGAACATTATCTTCATTCGCAGCCATGTTTTCTGATGTGTTTGTACGTAAACGTGTATTGCCACATAGGCATATGCCGCCAGTGTCCTGACGCATGAGTCTCTCAGTTTAGGTTTGTTCCAGTGAGAAATTTGGCAATATTTTGGCTCAGATGTCGAGCTGGTGAGTGTCTCTTCATTCTCGAACAACGTTGAGGTTCGCAGCTCAGATATATGTCGAGAACATTATCCTCATTCGCAGCCATGTTTTCTGATGTGTATGTATATAGGCATATGCCGCCAGTGTCCTGACGCATGACTCTCAAAGTTTTGGTCTCTTTCGGTGAGAATGTTGGCGATATGTTAGCTCAGATGTGGAGGTGGTGAGTGTCTCTTCATTCTCGAACAACGTTGAGGTTAGCAGCTCAGATATATGTCGAGAAAATCATCCTCATTCGCAGCCATGTTTTCTGATGTGTATTTATGTACACGTGTATTGCCACAAAGGCCTATGCCGCCAGTATCCTGACGCATGAGTCTCTCATTTGTTTGTTTTTCCAGTGAAAAAATTGGCAATATTTTGGCTCGGATGTCGAGCTGGTGAGTGTCTCTTCATTCTCGAACAACGTTGAGGTTCGCAGCTCAAATATAAGTCGAGAATATTATCCTCATTCGCATCCATGTTTTCTTACGTGTATGTATGTACACGTGTATTACCGCATAGGCCTATGCCGCCAGTGTCCTGACTCATGGGTCTCAGAGTTTGGTTTTTTTTCAGTGAGAAAGTTGGCAATATTTTGGCTCAGATGTTGAGCTGGCGGGTGTCTCTTCATTCTCGAACAACGTTGAGGTTCGCAGCTCAGATATAAGTTCATAAAATTATCCTCATTCGCAGCCATGTTTTCTTATGTTTATGCGTGTACACGTGTATTGCCACATAGGCATATGCCGCCAGTGTCCTGACGCATGAGTTTCTCAGTTTAGGTTTGTTCCAGTGCGAAATTTTGCAATATTTTTGCTCGGATGTCGAGCTGGTGAGTGTCTCTTCATTCTCGAACAACGTTGAGGTTCGCAGCTCAGATATATGTCGAGAACATTATCCTCATTCGCAGCCATGTTTTCTGATGTGTTTGTATTTACACGTGTATTGCCACATAGGCATATGCCGCCAGTGCCCTGACGCATGAGTCTCTCAGTTTAGGTTTGTTCCAGTGAGAAATTTGGCAATATTTTGGCTCAGATGTCGAGCTGGTGAGTGTCTCTTCATTCTCGAACAACGTTGAGGTTCGCAGCTCAGATATATGTCGAGAACATTATCCTCATTCGCAGCCATGTTTTCTAATGTGTATGTATATAGGCATATGCCGCCAGTGTCCTGACGCATGACTCACACAGTTTTGGTCTCTTCCGATGAGAATGTTGGCGATATGTTAGCTCAGATGTGGAGGTGGTGAGTGTCTCTACATTCTCGAACAACGTTGAGGTTAGCAGCTCAGATATATGTCGAGAAAATTATCCTCATTCGCAGCCATGTTTTCTGATGTGTATTTATGTACACGTGTATTGCCACAAAGGCCTATGCCGCCAGTATCCTGACGCATGAGTCTCTCATTTGTTTGTTTTTCCAGTGAAAAATTTGGCAATATTTTGGCTCGGATGTCGAGCTGGTGAGTGTATCTTCATTCTCGAACAACGTTGAGGCTCGCAGCTCAGATATATGTCGAGAAAATTATCCTCATTCGCAGCCATGTTTTCTTATGTGAATGTATGTACCCGTGTATTGCCGCATAGGCCTATGCCACCAGTATCCTGACGCATGAGTCTTTCAGTTTGTTGGTTTTTTTCAGTGAGAAATTTGGCAATATTTTGCTCAGATGTCGGACTGGTGAGTGTCTCTTCATTCTCGAACAACGTTGAGGCTCGCAGCTCAAACATATGTCGCGAAAATTATCCTCATTCGCAGCCATGTTTTCTTATGTGTATGTATGTACACGTGTATTGCTGCATAGGCCTATGCCGCCAGTATCCTGACGCATGGGTCTCTAAGTTTGTTTGTTTTCCAGTGAGAAATTTGGCAATATTTTTGCTCAGATGTCGGGCTGGTGAGTGTCCCTTCATTCTTAAACAACGTTGAGGCTCGCAGCTCAGAAATATGTCGAAGAAATTGTCCTCATTCGCAGCCATGTTTTCTTATGTGTATGTATGTACACGTGTATTGCCTCATAGGCATATTCCGCCCGTGTCCTGACGCATGAGTTTCTCAGTTTAGGTTTGTTCCAGTGCGAAATTTGGCAATATATTGGCTCGGATGTCGAGCTGGCGAGTGTCTCTTCATTCTCGAACAACGTTGAGGTTCGCAGCTTAGATATATGTCGAGAAAAATATCCTCATTCGCAGCCATGTTTTCTGATGTGTTTGTATGTACACGTGTATTGCCTCATAGGCATATGCCGCCAGTGTCCTGACGCATGAGTTTCTCAGTTTAGGTTTGTTCCAGTGCGAAATTTGGCAATATATTGGCTCGGATGTCGAGCTGGTGAGTGTCTCTTCATTCTCGAACAACGTTGAGGTTCACAGCTCAGATATATGTCGAGAACATTATCCTCATTCGCAGCCATGTTTTCTGATGTGTTTGTATTTACACGTGTATTGCCACATAGGCATATGCCGCCAGTGCCCTGACGCATGAGTCTCTCAGTTTAGGTTTGTTCCAGTGCGAAATTTGGCAATATTTTGGCTCAGATGTCGAGCTGGTGAGTGTCTCTTCATTCTCGAACAACGTTGAGGTTCGCAGCTCAGATATATGTCGAGAACATTATCCTCATTCGCAGCCATGTTTTCTGATGTGTTTGTATTTATTCGTGTATTGCCACATAGGCATATGCCGCCAGTGTCCTGACGCATGAGTCTCTCAGTTTAGCTTTTTTTCCAGTGAGAAATTTGGCAATATTTTGGCTCGAATGTCGAGCTGGTGAGTGTCTCTTCATTCTCGAACAACGTTGAGGCTCGCAGCTCAGATATATGTCGAGGAAATTGTCCTCATTCGCAGCCATGTTTTCTGATGTGTATTTATGTACACGTGTATTACCACAAAGGCCTATGCCGCCAGTATCCTGACGCATGAGTCTCTCATTTGTTTGTTTTTCCAGTGAGAAATTTGGCAATATTTTGGCTCGGATGTCGAGCTGGTGAGTGTATCTTCATTCTCGAACAACGTTGAGGCTCGCAGCTCAGATATATGTCGAGAAAATTATCCTCATTCGCAGCCATGTTTTCTTATGTGAATGTATGTACCCGTGTATTGCCGCATAATCCTATGCCACCAGTATCCTGACGCATGAGTCTCACAGTTTGGTTTTTTTCTAGTGAGAAATTTGGAAATATTTTAGCTCAGATGTCGAGCTGGCGAGTGTCTCTTCATTCTCGAACAACGTTGAGGTTCGCAGCTCAGATATATGTCGAGAAAAATATCCTTCTTCGCAGCCATGTTTTCTGATGTGTTTGTATGTACACGTGTATTGCCTCATAGGCATATGCCGCCAGTGTCCTGACGCATGAGTTTCTCAGTTTAGGTTTGTTCCAGTGCGAAATTTGGCAATATTTTGGCTCGGATGTCGAGCCGGTGAGTGTCTCTTCATTCTCAAACAACGTTGAGGTTCGCAGCTCAGATATATGTCGAGAACATTATCCTCATTCGCAGCCATGTTTTCTGATGTGTTTGTATTTACACGTGTATTGCCACATAGGCATATGCCGCCAGTGTCCTGACGCATGAGTCTCTCAGTTTAGGTTTTTTTCCAGTGAGAAATTTGGCAATATTTTGGCTCGGATGTCGAGCTGGTGAGTGTCTCTTCATTCTCGAACAACGTTGAGGCTCGCATCTCAGATATATGTCGAGGAAATTGTCCTCATTCGCAGCCATGTTTTCTTATGTGTATGTATGTACACGTGTATTGCCTCATAGGCCAATTCCGCCCGTGTCCTGACGTATGAGTCTCACAGTTTGGTTTTTTTCTAGTGAGAAATTTGGAAATATTTTGGCTCAGATGTCGAGCTGGCGAGTGTCTCTTCCTTCTCGAACAACGTTGAGTTCGCAGCTCAGATATATGTCGAGAAAAATATCCTCATTCACAGCCATGTTTTCTTATGTGTATGTATGTACACGTGTATTGCCGCATAGGCCTATGCCGCCAGTGTCCTGACGCATGAGTCTCAAAGTTTTGGTCTCTTCCGGTGAGAATTTTGCCGATGTGTTAGCTCAGATGTTGAGGTGGTGAATGTCTCTTCATTCTCGAACAACGTTGAGGTTCGCAGCTCAGATATATGTTGACAACATTATCCTCATTCGCAGCCATGTTTTCTGATGTGTATTTATGTACACGTGTATTGCCACATAGGCCTATGCTGCCAGTATCATGATGCATGAGTCTCACAGTTTTGTTTTTTTTCAGTGAGAAATTTGGCAATATTTTGGCTCAGATGTCGAGCTTGCGAGTGTCTCTTCATTCTCGAACAACGTTGAGGTTCGCATCTCAGATATAAGTTCACAAAATTATCCTCATTTGCAGCCATGTTTTCTTATGTTTATGCGTGTACACGTGTATTGCCGCATAGGCTTATGTCGCCAGTGTCCAGAAGCATGAGTCTCACAGTTTGTTTGTTTTTCCAGTGAGAAATTTGGCAATATTTTGGCTCGGATGTCGAGCTGGTGAGTGTCTCTTCATTCTCAAACAACGTTGAGGCTCGCAGCTCAGATATATGTCTAGGAAATTGTCCTCATTCGCAGCCATGTTTTCTTATGTGTATGTATGTACACGTGTATTGCCTCATAGGCCTATTCCGCCCGTGTCCTGACGTATGAGTCTCACAGTTTGGTTTTTTTCTAGTAAGAAATTAGGATTTTGTTGGGCTCAGATGTCGAGCTGGCGAGTGTCTCTTCATTCTCAAACAACGTTGAGGTTTGCAGCTCAGATATATGTCGAGAAAAATATCCTCATTCGCAGCCATGTTTTCTTATGTGTGTGTATGTACACGTGTATTGCCGCATAGGCCTATGCCGCCAGTATCCTGACGCATGCGTCTCTCAGTTTGTTTTTTCCCAGTGAGAAATTTGGCAATATTTTGGCTCAGATGTTGAGCTGGTGAGTGTCTCTTCATTCTCCAACAACGTTGAGGCTCGCAGCTCAGATATATGTCGAGAACATTGTCCTCATTCGCAGCCATGTTTTCTTATGTGTATGTATGTACACGTGTATAGGCCTATGCCGTCCGTGTCCTGACGTATGAGTCTCACAGTTTGGTGTTTTTTTCCAGTGAGAAATTTGGAAATATTTTTGCCCAGATGTCGAGCTGGCCAGTGTCTCTTCATTCTCGAACAACGTTGGGGTTCGCAACTCAGATATAAGTTCATAAAATTATCCTCATTCGCAGCCATGTTTTCTTATGTTTATGCGTGTACACGTGTATTGCCTCATAGGCCTATGCCGCCCGTGTCCTGACGTATGAGTCTCAAAGTTTTGGTCTCTTCCGGTGAGAATTTTGGCAATATGTTAGCTCAGATGTGGAGGTGTTGAATGTCTCTTCATTCTCCAACAACGTTGAGGTTCGCAGCTCAGATATATGTCGAGAACATTATCCTCATTCGCAGCCATGTTTTCTGATGTGTTTGTACGTAAACGTGTATTGCCACATAGGCATATGGCGCCAGTGTCCTGACGCATGAGTCTCTCAGTTTAGGTTTGTTCCAGTGAGAAATTTGGCAATATTTTGGCTCAGATGTCGAGCTTGCGAGTGTCTCTTCATTCTCGAACAACGTTGAGGTTCGCATCTCAGATATAAGTTCACAAAATTATCCTCATTCGCAGCCATGTTTTCTTATGTTTATGCGTGTACACGTGTATTGCCGCATAGGCTTATGTCGCCAGTGTCCAGAAGCATGAGTCTCACAGTTTGTTTGTTTTTCGAGTGAGAAATTTGGCAATATTTTGGCTCGGATGTCGAGCTGGTGAGTGTCTCTTCATTCTCGAACAACGTTGAGGCTCGCAGCTTAGATATATGTCGAGGAAATTATCCCCATTCGCAGCCATGTTTTCTTATGTGTATGTATGTACACGTGTATTGCCTCATAGGCCTATTCCGCCCGTGTCCTGACGTATGAGTCTCACAGTTTGGTTCTTTTCTAGTAAGAAATTAGGAATTTTTTTGGCTCAGATGTCGAGCTGGCGAGTGCCTCTTCATTCTCGAACAACGTTGAGGTTCGCAGCTCAGATATATGTCGAGAAAAATATCCTCATTCGCAGCCATGTTTTCTGATGTGTTTGTATGTACACGTGTATTGCCAGATAGGCATATGCCGCCAGTGTCCTGACGCATGAGTCTCTCAGTTTAGGTTTGTTCCAGTGCGAAATTTAGCAATATTTTGGCTCGGATGTGGAGCTGGTGAGTGTCTCTTCATTCTCAAACAACGTTGAGGTTCGCAGCTCAAATATAAGTCGAGAATATTATCCTCATTCGCATCCATGTTTTCGTATGTGTATGTATGTACACGTGTATTACCGCATAGGCCTATGCCGCCAGTGTCCTGACTCATGGGTCTCAGAGTTTGTTTTTTTTTCAATGAGAAAGTTGGCAATATTTTGGCTCAGATGTTGAGCTGGCGAGTGTCTCTTCATTCTCGAACTACGTTGAGGTTCGCAGCTCAGATATAAGTTCATACAATTATCCTCATTCGCAGCCATGTTTTCTTATGTTCATGCGTGTACACGTGTATTGCCACATAGGAATATGCCGCCAGTGTCATGACGCATGAGTTTCTCAGTTTAGGTTTGTTCCAGTGCGAAATTTGGCAATATTTTGGTTCGGATGTCGAGCTAATGAGTGTATCTTCATTCTCGAACAACGTTGAGGCTCGCAGCTCAAATATAAGTCGAAAGAATTATCCTCATTCGCAGCCATGTTTTCTGATGTGTATGTATGTACATGTGTATCGCCACATAGGCATATGTCGCCAGTGTCCTGACGCATGAGTCTCAAAGTTTTGGTCTCTTCCGGTGAGAATTTTGGCGATATGTTAGCTCAGATGTGGAGGTGGTGAATGTCTCTTCATTCTCGAACAACGTTGAGGTTAGCAGCTCAGATATATGTCGAGAAAAATATCCTCATTCGCAGCCATGTTTTCTGATGTGTATTTATGTACACGTGTATTGCCACAAAGGCCTATGCCGCCAGTATCCTGACGCATGAGTCTCTCATTTGTTTTGTTTTCCAGTGAGAAATTTGGCAATATTTTGGCTCCGATGTCGAGCTGGTGAGTGTATCTTCATTCTCGAACAACGTTGAGGCTCGCAGCTCAGATATATGTCGAGAAAATTATCCTCATTCGCAGCCATGTTTTCTTATGTGAATGTATGTACCCGTGTATTGCCGCATAGGCCTATGCCACCAGTATCCTGACGCATGAGTCTCTCAGTTTTTTTGTTTTTTTCAGTGAGAAATTTTGCAATATTTTGCTCAGATGTCGGACTGGTGATTGTCTCTTTATTCTCGAACAACGTTGAGGCTCGCAGCTCAAATATGAGTAGACAACATTATCCTTATTCGCAGCCATGTTTTCTGATGTGTATGTATGTACACGTGTATTGCCTCATAGGCCTATGCCGCCAGTATCCTGACGCATAAGTATCTCAGTTTATTTTTTCCCAGTGAGAAATTTGGCAATATTTTGCCTCGGATGTCGAGCTGGTGAGTGTCTCTTCATTCTCGAACAACGTTGAGGCTCGCAGGTCAGATATATGTCGAGAAAATTGTCCTCATTCGCAGCCATGTTTTCTTATGTTTATGCGTGTACACGTGTATTGCCGCATAGGCCTATGCCGCCAGTGTCCTGACGCATGAGTCTCAAAGTTTTGGTCTCTTCCGGTGAGAATTTTGGCGATATGTTAGCTCAGATGTGGAGGTGGTGAATGTCTCTTCATTCTCCAACAACGTTGAGGTTCGCATCTCAGATATATGTCGAGAAAAATATCCTCAGTCGCAGCCATGTTTTCTGATGTGTTTGTATGTACACGTGTATTGCCACATAGGCATATGCCGCCAGTGTCCTGACGCTTGAGTCTCTCAGTTTAGGTTTGTTCCAGTGCGAAATTTGGCAATATTTTGGCTCAGATGTCTAGCTGGTGAGTGTCTCTTCATTCTCGAACAACGTTGAGGTTCGCAGCTCAGATATATATTGATAACATTATCCTCATTCGCAGCCATGTTTTCTTATGTGTATGTATGTACACGTGTATTGCCTCATCAACCTATGTCGACAGTATCCTGACGCATGAGTCTCTCAGTTTGTTTTTTCCCATTGAGAAATTTGGCAATATTTTGGCTCGGATGTCGAGCTGGTGAGTGTCTCTTCATTCTCGAACAACGTTGAGGTTCGCAGCTCAGATATATGTCGAGAACATTATCCTCATTTGCAGCCATGTTTTCTGATGTGTATGTATGTACACGTGTATTGCCACATAGGCCTATGCCGCCAGTATCCTGACGCATGAGTCTCTCAGTTTGGGTTTTTTTCCAGTGAGAAATTTGGCAATATTTTGGCTCGGATGTCGAGCTGGTGTGTGTCTCTTCATTCTCGAACAACGTTGAGGCTCGCAGCTCAGATATATGTCGACAAAATTATCCTCATTCGTAGCCATGTTTTCTTATGTGTATGTATGTACCCGTGTATTGCCGCATAGGCCTATGCCACCAGTATCCTGACGCATGAGTCTCAAAGTTTTTGGGTTTTTTTCAGTGAGAAATTTTGCAATATTTTGCTCAGATGTCGGACTGGTGAGTGTCTCTTCATTCTCGAACAACGTTGAGGCTCGCAGCTCAAATATAAGTAGACAAAATTATCCTCATTCGCAGCCGTGTTTTCTGATGTGTATGTATGTACACGTGTATTGCCTCATAGGCCTATGCCGCCAGTATCCTGACGCATGAGTCTCACAGTTTGGTTTTTTTCAAGTGAGAAATTTGGAAATATTTTGGCTCAGATGTCGAGCTGGCGAGTGTTTCTTTATTCTCGAACAACGTTGAGGTTCGCAGCTCAGATATAAGTTCATAAAATTATCCTCATTAGCAACCATGTTTTCTTATGTTTATGCGTGTACACGTGTATTGCCGCATAGGCCTATGCCGCCAGTGTCCTGACGCACGAGTCTCAAAGTTTTGGTCTCTTCCGGTGAGAATTTTGGCGATATGTTAGCTCAGATGTGGATGTGGTGAATGTCTCTTCATTCTCGAACAACGTTGAGGTTCGCAGCTCAGATATATGTCGAGAACATTATCCTCATTCGCAGCCATGTTTTCTTATGTGTTTGTATGTACACGTGTATTGCCACATAGGCCTATTCCGCCAGTGTCCTGACGAATGAGTCTCAAAGTTTTGGTCTCTTCCGGTGAGAATTTTGGCGATATGTTAGCTCAGATGTGGATGTGGTGAATGTCTTTTCATTCTCGAACAACGTTGAGGTTAGCAGCTCAGATATATGTCGAGAAAATTATCCTCATTCGCAGCCATGTTTTCTGATGTGTATTTATGTACACGTGTATTGCCACAAAGGCCTATGCCGCCAGTATCCTGACGCATGAGTCTCTCATTTGTTTTTTTTTCAGTGAGAAATTTGGCAATATTTTGGCTCGGATGTCAAGCTGGCGAGTGTCTCTTTATTCTCGAACAACGTTGAGGTTCGCAGCTCAGATATAAGTTCATAAAATTATCCTCATTAGCAACCATGTTTTCTTATGTTTATGCGTGTACACGTGTATTGCCGCATAGGCCTATGCCGCCAGTGTCCTGACGCACGAGTCTCAAAGTTTTGGTCTCTTCCGGTGAGAATTTTGGCGATATGTTAGCTCAGATGTGGATGTGGTGAATGTCTCTTCATTCTCGAACAACGTTGAGGTTCGCAGCTCAGATATATGTCGAGAACATTATCCTCATTCGCAGCCATGTTTTCTTATGTGTTTGTATGTACACGTGTATTGCCACATAGGCCTATTCCGCCAGTGTCCTGACGAATGAGTCTCAAAGTTTTGGTCTCTTCCGGTGAGAATTTTGGCGATATGTTAGCTCAGATGTGGATGTGGTGAATGTCTCTTCATTCTCGAACAACGTTGAGGTTAGCAGCTCAGATATATGTCGAGAAAATTATCCTCATTCGCAGCCATGTTTTCTGATGTGTATTTATGTACACGTGTATTGCCACAAAGGCCTATGCCGCCAGTATCCTGACGCATGAGTCTCTCATTTGTTTTTTTTTCAGTGAGAAATTTGGCAATATTTTGGCTCGGATGTCAAGCTGGTGAGTGTCTCTTCATTCTCGAACAACGTTGAGGTTCGCAGCTCAGATATATGTTGAGAACATTATCCTCATTCGCAGCCATGTTTTCTGATGTGTTTGTATGTACACGTGTATTGTCACATAGGCATATGCCGCCAGTGTTCTGACGCATGAGTCTCTCAGTTTAGGTTAGTTCCAGTGAGAAATTCGGCAATATTTTTGCTCAGATGTCGGGCTGGTGAGTGTCTCTTCATTCTCGAACAGCGTTGAGGCTCGCAGCTCAAATATAAGTCGAAAGAATTATCCTCATTCGCAGCCATGTTTTCTGATGTGTATGTATGTACATGTGTATCGCCACATAGGCATATGTCGCCAGTGTCCTGACGCATGAGTCTCAAAGTTTTGGTCTCTTCCGGTGAGAATTTTGGCGATATGTTAGCTCAGATGTGGAGGTGTTGAATGTCTCTTCATTCTCGAACAACGTTGAGGTTAGCAGCTCAGATATATGTCGAGATAATTATCCTCATTCGCAGCCATGTTTTCTGATGTGTATTTATGTACACGTGTATTGCCACAAAGGCCTATGCCGCCAGTATCCTGACGCATGAGTCTCTCATTTGTTTTGTTTTCCAGTGAGAAATTTGGCAATATTTTGGCTCCGATGTCGAGCTGGTGAGTGTATCTTCATTCTCGAACAACGTTGAGGTTCGCAGCTCAGATATAAGTTCATAAAATTATCCTCATTAGCAACCATGTTTTCTTATGTTTATGCGTGTACACGTGTATTGCCGCATAGGCCTATGCCGCCAGTGTCCTGACGCACGAGTCTCAAAGTTTTGGTCTCTTCCGGTGAGAATTTTGGCGATATGTTAGCTCAGATGTGGATGTGGTGAATGTCTCTTCATTCTCGAACAACGTTGAGGTTCGCAGCTCAGATATATGTCGAGAACATTATCCTCATTCGCAGCCATGTTTTCTTATGTGTTTGTATGTACACGTGTATTGCCACATAGGCCTATTCCGCCAGTGTCCTGACGAATGAGTCTCAAAGTTTTGGTCTCTTCCGGTGAGAATTTTGGCGATATGTTAGCTCAGATGTGGATGTGGTGAATGTCTCTTCATTCTCGAACAACGTTGAGGTTAGCAGCTCAGATATATGTCGAGAAAATTATCCTCATTCGCAGCCATGTTTTCTGATGTGTATTTATGTACACGTGTATTGCCACAAAGGCCTATGCCGCCAGTATCCTGACGCATGAGTCTCTCATTTGTTTTTTTTTCAGTGAGAAATTTGGCAATATTTTGGCTCGGATGTCAAGCTGGTGAGTGTCTCTTCATTCTCGAACAACGTTGAGGTTCGCAGCTCAGATATACGTTGAGAACATTATCCTCATTCGCAGCCATGTTTTCTGATGTGTTTGTATGTACACGTGTATTGTCACATAGGCATATGCCGCCAGTGTTCTGACGCATGAGTCTCTCAGTTTAGGTTAGTTCCAGTGAGAAATTCGGCAATATTTTTGCTCAGATGTCGGGCTGGTGAGTGTCTCTTCATTCTCGAACAACGTTGAGGCTCGCAGCTCAGATATATGTCGACAAAATTATCCTCATTCGTAGCCATGTTTTCTTATGTGTATGTATGTACCCGTGTATTTCCGCATAGGCCTATGCCACCAGTATCCTGACGCATGAGTCTCAAAGTTTTTGGGTTTTTTTCAGTGAGAAATTTCGCAATATTTTGCTCAGATGTCGGACTGGTGAGTGTCTCTTCATTCTCGAACAACGTTGAGGCTCGCAGCTCAAATATAAGTAGACAAAATTATCCTCATTCGCAGCCGTGTTTTCTGATGTGTATGTATGTACACGTGTATTGCCTCATAGGCCTATGCCGCCAGTATCCTGACGCATGAGTCTGACAGTTTGGTTTTTTTCAAGTGAGAAATTTGGAAATATTTTGGCTCAGTTGTCGAGCTGGCGAGTGTCTATTTATTCTCGAACAACGTTGAGGTTCGCAGCTCAGATTTAAGTTCATAAAATTATCCTCATTAGCAACCATGTTTTCTTATGTTTATGCGTGTACACGTGTATTGCCGCATAGGCCTATGCCGCCAGTGTCCTGACGCATGAGTCTCAACGTTTTGGTCTCTTCCGGTAAGAATTTTGGCGATATGTTAGCTCAGATGTGGAGGTGGTGAATGTCTCTTCATTCTCCAACAACGTTAAGGTTCGCAGCTCAGATATATGTCGAGAAAAATATCCTCATTCGCAGCCATGTTTTCTGATGTGTTTGTATGTACACGTGTATTGCCACATAGGCATGTGCCACCAGTGTCCTGACGCATGAGTCTCTCAGTTTAGGTTTGTTCCAGTGCGAAATTTGGCAATAGTTTGGCTCGGATGTCGAGCTGGTGAGTGTCTCTTCATTCTCGAACAACGTTGAGGTTCGCAGCTCAGATATATGTCGAGAACATTATCCTCATTCGCAGCCATGTTTTCTGATGTGTTTGTATGTACACGTGTATTGCCACATAGGCCTATTCCGCCAGTATCCTGACGCATGAGTATCTCAGTTTGTTTGTTTTTCCAGTGAGAAATTTGGCAATATTTTGGCTCGGATGTCGAGCTGGTGAGTGTCTCTTCATTCTTGAACAACGTTGAGGCTCGCAGCTCAGATATATGTCGAGAAAATTGTCCTCATTCGCAGCCATGTTTTCTTATGTGTATGGATGTACACGTGTATTGCCTCATAGGCCTATGCCGCCAGTGTCCTGACGCATGAGTCTCAAAGTTTCGATCTCTTCCGGTGAGAATTTTGGCGATGTGTTAGCTCTGTTGTGGAGGTGGTGAATGTCTCTTCATTCTCGAACAACGTTGAGGTTCGCAGCTCAGATATATGTCGAGAACATTATCCTCATTCGCAGCCATGTTTTCTGATGTGTATGTATGTACACGTGTATTGCCTCATAGGCCTATGTCGCCAGTATCCTGACGCATGAGTCTCTCAGTTTGTTTTTTCCCATTGAGAAATTTGGCAATATTTTGGCTCGGATGTCGAGCTGGTGAGTGTCTCTTCATTCTCGAACAACGTTGAGGTTCGCAGCTCAGATATATGTCGAGAACATTATCCTCATTTGCAGCCATGTTTTCTGATGTGTATGTATGTACACGTGTATTGCCTCATAGGCCTATGCCGACAGTATCCTGACGCATGAGTCTCACAGTTTGGTTTTTTTCCAGTGAGAAATTTTGAAATATTTTGGCTCAGATGTCGAGCTGGCGAGTGTCTCTTCATTCTCGAACAACGTTGAGGTTCGCAGCTCAGATATATGTCGAGAACATTATCCTCATTTGAAGCCATGTTTTCTGATGTGTATGTATGTACACGGGTATTGCCACATAGGCCTATGCCGCCAGTATCCTGACGCATGAGTTTCTCAGTTTGGGTTTTTTTCCAGTGAGAAATTTGGCAATATTTTTGCTCGGATGTCGAGCTGGTGTGTGTCTCTTCATTCTCGAACAACGTTGAGGCTCGCAGCTCAGATATATGTCGACAAAATTATCCTCATTCGTAGACATGTTTTCTTATGTGTATGTATGTACCCGTGTATTGCCGCATAGGCCTATGCCACCAGTATCCTGACGCATGAGTCTCAAAGTTTTTGGGTTTTTTTCAGTGAGAAATTTTGTAATATTTTGCTCAGATGTCGGACTGGTGAGTGTCTCTTCATTCTCGAACAACGTTGAGGCTCGCAGCTCAAATATAAGTAGACAAAATTATCCTCATTCGCAGCCGTGTTTTCTGATGTGTATGTATGTACACGTGTATTGCCTCATAGGCCTATGCCGCCAGTATCCTGACGCATGAGTCTCACAGTTTGGTTTTTTTCAAGTGATAAATTTGGAAATATTTTGGCTCAGATGTCGAACTTGCGAGTGTCTCTTTATTCTCGAACAACGTTGAGGTTCGCAGCTCAGATATAAGTTCATAAAATTATTCTCATTAGCAACCATGTTTTCTTATGTTTATGCGTGTACACGTGTATTGCCGCATAGGCCTATGCCGCCAGTGTCCTGACGCATGAGTCTCAAAGTTTTGGTCTCTTCCGGTGAGAATTTTGGCGATATGTTAGCTCAGATGTGGAGGTGGTGAATGTCTCTTCATTCTCCAACAACGTTGAGGTTCGCAGCTCAGATATATGTCGAGAAAAATATCCTCATTCGCAGCCATGTTTTCTGATGTGTTTGTATGTATACGTGTATTGCCACATAGGCATGTGCCACCAGTGTCCTGACGCATGAGTCTCTCAGTTTAGGTTTGTTCCAGTGCGAAATTTGGCAATATTTTGGCTCGGATGTCGAGCTGGTGAGTGTCTCTTCATTCTTGAACAACGTTGAGGCTCGCAGCTCAGATATATGTCGAGACAATTGTCCTCATTCGCAGCCATGTTTTCTGATGTGTATGGATGTACACGTGTATTGCCTTATAGGCCTATGCCGCCAGTGTCCTGACGCATGAGTCTCAAAGTTTTGATCTCTTCCGGTGAGAATTTTGGCGATGTGTTAGCTCTGTTGTGGAGGTGGTGAATGTCTCTTCATTCTCGAACAACGTTGCGGATCGCAGCTCAGATATATGTCGAGAACATTATCCTCATTCGCAGCCATGTTTTCTGATGTGTATGTATGTACACGTGTATTGCCTCATAGGCCTATGTCGCCAGTATCCTGACGCATGAGTCTCTCAGTTTGTTTTTTCCCATTGAGAAATTTGGCAATATTTTGGCTCGGATGTCGAGCTGGTGAGTTTCTCTTCATTCTCGAACAACGTTGAGGTTCGCAGCTCAGATATATGTCGAGAACATTATCCTCATTCGCAGCCATGTTTTCTGATGTGTATGTATGTACACGTGTATTGCCTCATAGGCCTATGCCGCCAGTATCCTGACGCATGAGTCTCACAGTTTGGTTTTTTTCCAGTGAGAAATTTTGAAATATTTTGGCTCAGATGTCGAGCTGGCGAGTGTCTCTTCATTCTCGAACAACGTTGAGGTTCGCAGCTCAGATATATGTCGAGAACATTATCCTCATTTGAAGCCATGTTTTCTGATGTGTATGTATGTACACGTGTATTGCCACATAGGCCTATGCCGCCAGTATCCTGACGCATGAGTCTCTCAGTTTGGGTTTTTTTCCAGTGAGAAATTTGGCAATATTTTGGCTCGGATGCCGAGCTGGTGTGTGTCTCTTCATTCTCGAACAACGTTGAGGCTTGCAGCTCAGATATATGTCGACAAAATTATCCTCATTCGTAGCCATGTTTTCTTATGTGTATGTATGCACACGTGTATTGTCTCATAGGCCTTTGCCGCCAGTGTCCTGACGCATGAGTCTCAAAGTTTTGGTCTCTTCCGGTGAGAATTTTGGCGATGTGTTAGCTCAGATGTGGAGGTGGTGAATGTCTTTTCATTCTCGAACAACGTTGAGGTTCGCAGCTCAAATATATGTCGAGAACATTATCCGCATTCGCAGCCATGCTTTCTGATGTGTATGTATGTACACGTGTATTGCCTCATAGGCCTATGTCGCCAGTATCCTGACGCATGAGTCTCACAGTTTTGGTCTCTTCCGGTGAGAATTTTGGCGATATGTTAGCTCAGATGTGGAGGTGGTGAATGTCTCTTCATTCTCGAACAACGTTGAGGTTCGCAGCTCAGATATATGTCGAGAAAAATATCCTCATTCGCAGCCATGTTTTCTTATGTTTATGCGTGTACACGTGTATTGCCGCATAGGCCTATGCCGCTAGTGTCCTGACGCATGAGTCTCAAAGTTTTGGTCTCTTCCGGTGAGAATGTTGGCGATATGTTAGCTCAGATGTGGAGGTGGTGAATGTCTCTTCATTCTCCAACAACGTTGAGGTTCGCAGCTCAGATATATGTCGAGAAAAATATCCTCATTTGCAGCCATGTTTTCTGATGTGTTTGTATGTACACGTGTATTGCCACATAGGCATGTGCCACCAGTGTCCTGACGCATGAGTCTCTCAGTTTAGGTTTGTTCCAGTGCAAAATTTGGCAATATTTTGGCTCAGATGTCGAGCTGGCGAGTGTCTCTTCATTCTCGAACAACGTTGAGGTTCGCAGCTCAGATATATGTCGAGAACATTATCCTCATTTGAAGCCATGTTTTCTGATGTGTATGTATGTACACGTGTATTGCCACATAGGCCTATGCCGCCAGTATCCTGACGCATGAGTTTTTCAGTTTGGGTTTTTTTCCAGTGAGAAATTTGGCAATATTTTTGCTCGGATGTCGAGCTGGTGTGTGTCTCTTCATTCTCGAACAACGTTGAGGCTCGCAGCTCAGATATATGTCGACAAAATTATCCTCATTCGTAGCCATGTTTTCTTATGTGTATGTATGTACCCGTGTATTGCCGCATAGGCCTATGCCACCAGTATCCTGACGCATGAGTCTCAACGTTTTTGGGTTTTTTTCAGTGAGAAATTTTGCAATATTTTGCTCAGATGTCGGACTGGTGAGTGTCTCTTCATTCTCGAACAACGTTGAGGCTCGCAGCTCAAATATGAGTAGACACAATTATCCTCATTTGCAGCCGTGTTTTCTGATGTGTATGTATGTACACGTGTATTGCCTCATAGGCCTATGCCGCCAATATTTTGGCTCAGATGTCGAGCTGGCGAGTGTCTCTTTATTCTCGAACAACGTTGAGGTTCGCAGCTCAGATATAAGTTCATAACATTATCCTCATTAGCAACCATGTTTTCTTATGTTTATGCATGTACACGTGTATTGCCGCATAGGCCTATGCCGCCAGTGTCCTGACGCATGAGTCTCAAAGTTTTGGTCTCTTCCGGTGAGAATTTTGGCGATATGTTAGCTCAGATGTGGAGGTGGTGAATGTCTCTTCATTCTCGAACAACGTTGAGGTTCGCAGCTCAGATATATGTCGAGAACATTATCCTCATTCGCAGCCATGTTTTCTTATGTGTTTGTATGTACACGTGTATTGCCACATAGGCATGTGCCACCAGTGTCCTGACGCATGAGTCTCTCAGTTTAGGTTTGTTCCAGTGCGAAATTTGGCAATATTTTGGCTCGGATGTCGAGCTGGTGAGTGTCTCTTCATTCTCGAATAACGTTGAGGTTCGCAGCTCAGATATATGTCGAGAACATTATCCTCATTCGGAGCCATGTTTTCTTATGTGTTTGTATGTACACGTGTATTGCCACATAGGCCTATTCCGCCAGTATCCTGACGCATGAGTCTCTCAGTTTGTTTGTTTTTCCAGTGAGAAATTTGGCAATATTTTGGCTCGGATGTCGAGCTGGTGAGTGTCTCTTCATTCTTGAACAACGTTGAGGCTCGCAGCTCAGATATATGTCGAGAAAATTGTCCTCATTCGCAGCCATGTTTTCTTATGTATATGGATGTACACGTGTATTGCCTCATAGGCCTATGCCGCCAGTGTCCTGACGCATGAGTCTCAAAGTTTTGATCTCTTCCGGTGAGAATGTTGGCGATGTGTTAGCTCTGTTGTGGAGGTGGTGAATGTCTCTTCATTCTCGAACAACGTTGCGGATCGCAGCTGAGATATATGTCGAGAACATTATCCTCATTCGCAGCCATGTTTTCTGATGTGTATGTATGTACACGTGTATTGCCTCATAGGCCTATTCCGCCAGTATCCTGACGCATGAGTCTCTCAGTTTGTTTGTTTTTCCAGTGAGAAATTATGAAATATTTTGGCTCGGATGTCGAGCTGGTGAGTGTCTCTTCATTCTTGAACAACGTTGAGGCTCGCAGCTCAGATATATGTCGAGAACATTATCCTCATTTGAAGCCATGTTTTCTGATGTGTATGTATGTACACGTGTATTGCCACATAGGCCTATGCCGCCAGTATCCTGACGCATGAGTCTCTCAGTTTGGGTTTTTTTCCAGTGAGAAATTTGGCAATATTTTGGCTCGGATGTCGAGCTGGTGTGTGTCTCTTCATTCTCGAACAACGTTGAGGCTCGCAGCTCAGATATATGTCGACAAAATTATCCTCATTCGTAGCCATGTTTTCTAATGTGTATGTATGTACACGTGTATTGTCTCATAGGCCTTTGCCGCCAGTGTCCTGACGCATGAGTCTCAAAGTTTTGGTCTCTTCCGGTGAGAATTTTGGCGATGTGTTAGCTCAGATGTGGAGGTGGTGAATGTCTTTTCATTCTCGAACAACGTTGAGGTTCGCAGCTCAGATATATGTCGAGAACATTATCCTCATTCGCAGCCATGCTTTCTGATGTGTATGTATGTACACGTGTATTGCCTCATAGGCCTATGTCGCCAGTATCCTGACGCATGAGTCTCACAGTTTTGTTTTTTTCCAGTGAGAAATTTTGAAATATTTTGGCTCAGATGTCGAGCTGGCGAGTGTCTCTTCATTCTCGAACAACGTTGAGGTTCGCAGCTCAGATATATGTCGAGAAAAATATCCTCATTTGCAGCCATGTTTTCTGATGTGTTTGTATGTACACGTGTATTGCCACATAGGCCTATTCCGCCAGTATCCTGACGCATGAGTCTCTCAGTTTGTTTGTTTTTCCGGTGAGAATTTTGGCGATGTGTTAGCTCAGATGTGGAGGTGGTGAATGTTTCTTTATTCTCGAACAACGTTGAGGTTCGCAGCTCAGATATATGTCGAGAACATTGTCCTCATTCGCAGCCATGTTTTCTGATGTGTATGTATGTACACGTGTATTGCCTCATAGGCCTATGTTGCCAGTATCCTGACGCATGAGTCTCTCAGTTTGTTTTTTCCCAGTGAGAAATTTGGCAATATTTTGGCTCGGATGTCGAGCTGGTGAGTGTCTCTTCATTCTCGAACAACGTTGAGGTTCGCAGCTCAGATATATGTTGAGAACATTGTCCTCATTCGCAGCCATGTTTTCTGATGTGTATGTATGTACACGTGTATTGCCTCATAGGCCTATGCCGCCAGTATCCTGACGCATGAGTCTCACAGTTTGTTTGTTTTTCAGTGAGAAATTTTGAAATATTTTGGCTCAGATGTCGAGCTGGCGAGTGTCTCTTCATTCTCCAACAACGTTGAGGTTCGCAGCTCAGATATATGTCGAGAACAATATCCTCATTCGCAGCCTGGTTTTCTGATGTGTTTGTATGTACACGTGTATTGCCACATAGGCCTATTCCGCCAGTATCCTGACGCATGAGTCTCTCAGTTTGTTTGTTTTTCCAGTAAGAAATTTGGCAATATTTTGGCTCGGATGTCGAGCTGGTGAGTGTCTCTTCATTCTTGAACAACGTTGAGGTTCGCAGCTCAGATATATGTCGAGAACATTATCCTCATTTGAAGCCATGTTTTCTGATGTGTATGTATGTACACGTGTATTGCCACATAGGCCTATGCCGCCAGTATCCTGACGCATGAGTCTCTCAGTTTGGGTTTTTTTCCAGTGAGAAATTTGGCAATATTTTGGCTCGGATGTCGAGCTGGTGTGTGTCTCTTCATTCTCAAACAACGTTGAGGCTCGTAGCTCAGATATATGTCGACAAAATTATCCTCATTCGTAGCCATGTTTTCTTATGTGTATGTATGTACACGTGTATTGTCTCATAGGCCTTTGAGGCCAGTGTCCTGACGCATGAGTCTCAAAGTTTTGGTCTCTTCCGGTGAGAATTTTGGCAATGTGTTAGCTCAGATGTGGAGGTGGTGAATGTCTCTTCATTCTCGAACAACGTTGAGGTTCGCAGCTCAGATATATGTCGAGAACATTATCCTCATTCGCAGCCATGCTTTCTGATGTGTATGTATGTACACGTGTATTGCCTCATAGGCCTATGTCGCCAGTATCCTGACGCATGAGTTTCTCAGTTTGTTTTTTCCCAGTGAGAAATTTGGCAATATTTTGGCTCGGATGTCGAGCTGGTGAGTGTCTCTTCATTCTCGAACAACGTTGAGGCTCGAAGCTCAGATATATGTCGAGAAAATTGTCCTCATTCGCAGCCATGTTTTCTTATGTGTATGGATGTACATGTGTATTGCCTCATAGGCCTATGCCGCCAGTGTCCTGACGCATGAGTCTCAAAGTTTTGATCTCTTCCGGTGATAATGTTGGCGATGTGTTAGCTCAGTTGTGGAGGTTGTGAATGTCTCTTTATTCTCGAACAACGTTGAGGTTCGCAGCTCAGATATATGTCGAGAACATTATTCTCATTCGCAGCCATGTTTTCTGATGTATATGTATGTACACGTGTATTGCCTCATAGGCCTATGTCGCCAGTATCCTGACGCATGAGTCTATCAGTTTGTTTTTTCCCAGTGAGAAATTTGGCAATATTTTGGCTCGGATGTCGAGCTGGTGAGTGTCTCTTCATTCTCGAACAACGTTGAGGTTCGCAGCTCAGATATATGTCGAGAACATTATCCTCATTCGCAGCCATGTTTTCTGATGTGTATGTATGTACATGTGTATCGCCACATAGGCATATGTCGCCAGTGTCCTGACGCATAAATCTTAAAGTTTTGGTCTCTTCCGGTGAGAATTTTGGCGATATGTTAGCTCAGATGTTGAGGTGGTGAATGTCTCTTCATTTTCGAACAACGTTGAGGTTATCAGCTAAGATATATGTCGAGAAAATTATCCTCATTCGCAGCCATGTTTTCTGATGTGTATTTATGTACACGTGTATTGCCACAAAGGCCTATGCCGCCAGTATCCTGACGCATGAGTCTCTCATTTGTTTTGTTTTCCAATGAGAAATTTGGCAATATTTTGGCTCCGATGTTGAGGTGGTGAATGTCTCTTCATTTTCGAACAACGTTGAGGTTATCAGCTAAGATATATGTCGAGAAAATTATCCTCATTCGCAGCCATGTTTTCTTATGTGAATGTATGTACCCGTGTATTGCCGCATAGGCCTATGCCACCAGTATCCTGACGCATGAGTCTCTCAGTTTTTTAGTTTTTTTCAGTGAGAAATTTTGCAATATTTTGCTCAGATGTCGGACTGGTGAGTGTCTCTTCATTCTCGAACAGCGTTGAGGTTCGCAGCTCAGATATATGTCGAGAACATTATCCTCATTCGCAGCCATGTTTTCTGATGTGTATGTATGTACACGTGTATTGCCTCATAGGCCCATGCCGCCAGTATCCTGACGCATGAATCTCACAGTTTGGTTTTTTTCCATTGAGAAATTTTGAAATATTTTGGCTCAGATGTCGAGCTGGCGAGTGTCTCTTCATTCTCGAACAACGTTGAGGTTCACATCTCAGATATAAGTTCATAACATTATCCTCATTCGCAGCCATGTTTTCTTATGTCTATGCGTGTACGCGTGTATTGCCTCATAGGCCTATGTCGCCAGTATCCTGACGCATGAGTTTCTCAGTTTGTTTTTTCCCAGTGAGAAATTTGGCATCATTTTGGCTCGGATGTCGAGCTGTTGAGTGTCTCTTCATTCTCGAACAACGTTGAGGTTCGCAGCTCAGATATATGTCGAGAACATTGTCCTCATTCGCAGCCATGTTTTCTGATGTGTATGTATGTACACGTGTATTGCCTCATAGGCCTATGCCGCCAGTATCCTGACGCATGAGTCTCTCAGTTTGTTTGTTTTTCCAGTTAGAAATTTGGCAATATTTTGGCTCGGATGTCGAGCTGGTGAGTGTCTCTTCATTCTCGAACAACGTTGAGGCTCGAAGCTCAGATATATGTCGAGAAAATTGTCCTCATTCGCAGCCATGTTTTCTTATGTGTATGGATGTACATGTGTATTGCCTCATAGGCCTATGCCGCCAGTGTCCTGACGCATGAGTCTCAAAGTTTTGATCTCTTCCGGTGATAATGTTGGCGATGTGTTAGCTCAGTTGTGGAGGTTGTGAATGTCTCTTTATTCTCGAACAACGTTGAGGTTCGCAGCCCAGATATATGTCGAGAACATTATTCTCATTCGCAGCCATGTTTTCTGATGTATATGTATGTACACGTGTATTGCCTCATAGGCCTATGTCGCCAGTATCCTGACGCATGAGTCTCTCAGTTTGTTTTTTCCCAGTGAGAAATTTGGCAATATTTTGGCTCGGATGTCGAGCTGGTGAGTGTCTCTTCATTCTCGAACAACGTTGAGGTTCGCAGCTCAGATATATGTCGAGAACATTATCCTCATTCGCAGCCATGTTTTCTGATGTGTATGTATGTACATGTGTATCGCCACATAGGCATATGTCGCCAGTGTCCTGACGCATAAATCTTAAAGTTTTGGTCTCTTCCGGTGAGAATTTTGGCGATATGTTAGCTCAGATGTTGAGGTGGTGAATGTCTCTTCATTCTCGAACAACGTTGAGGTTATCAGCTAAGATATATGTCGAGAAAATTATCCTCATTCGCAGCCATGTTTTCTGATGTGTATTTATGTACACGTGTATTGCCACAAAGGCCTATGCCGCCAGTATCCTGACGCATGAGTCTCTCATTTGTTTTGTTTTCCAGTGAGAAATTTGGCAATATTTTGGCTCCGATGTCGAGCTGGTGAGTGTATCTTCATTTTCGAACAACGTTGAGGCTCGCAGCTCAGATATATGTCGAGAAAATTATCCTCATTCGCAGCCATGTTTTCTTATGTGAATGTATGTACCCGTGTATTGCCGCATAGGCCTATGCCACCAGTATCCTGACGCATGAGTCTCTCAGTTTTTTTGTTTTTTTCAGTCAGAAATTTTGCAATATTTTGCTCAGATTTCGGACTGGTGAGTGTCTCTTCATTCTCGAACAGCGTTGAGGTTCGCAGCTCAGATATATGTAGAGAACATTATCCTCATTCGCAGCCATGTTTTCTGATGTGTATGTATGTACACGTGTATTGCCTCATAGGCCTATGCCGCCAGTATCCTGACGCATGAATCTCACAGTTTGGTTTTTTTCCATTGAGAAATTTTGAAATATTTTGGCTCAGATGTCGAGCTGGCGAGTGTCTCTTCATTCTCGAACAACGTTGAGGTTCGCAACTCAGATATATGTCGAGAACATTATCCTCATTTGCAGCCATGTTTTTTGATGTGTATGTATGTACACGTGTATTGCCACATAGGCCTATGCCGCCAGTATCCTGACGCATGAGTCTCTCAGTTTTGTTTTTTTCCAGTGAGAAATTTGGCAATATTTTGGCTCAGATGTCGAGCTGGCGAGTGTCTCTTCATTCTCGAACAACGTTGAGGTTCACATCTCAGATATAAGTTCATAACATTATCCTCATTCGCAGCCATGTTTTCTTATGTCTATGCGTGTACGCGTGTATTGCCTCATAGGCCTATGTCGCCAGTATCCTGACGCATGAGTTTCTCAGTTTGTTTTTTTCCCAGTGAGAAATTTGGCAATATTTTGGCTCGGATGTCGAGCTGGTGAGTGTCTCTTCATTCTCGAACAACGTTGAGGTTCGCAGCTCAGATATATGTCGAGAACATTGTCCTCATTCGCAGCCATGTTTTCTGATGTGTATGTATGTACACGTGTATTGCCTCATAGGCCTATGCCGCCAGTATCCTGACGCATGAGTCTCTCAGTTTGTTTGTTTTTCCAGTTAGAAATTTGGCAATATTTTAGCTCGGATGTGGAGCTGGTGAGTGTCTCTTCATTCTCGAACAACGTTGAGGCTCGAAGCTCAGATATATGTCGAGAAAATTGTCCTCATTCGCAGCCATGTTTTCTTATGTGTATGGATGTACATGTGTATTGCCTCATAGGCCTATGCCGCCAGTGTCCTGACGCATGAGTCTCAAAGTTTTGATCTCTTCCGGTGATAATGTTGGCGATGTGTTAGCTCAGTTGTGGAGGTTGTGAATGTCTCTTTATTCTCGAACAACGTTGAGGTTCGCAGCTCAGATATATGTCGAGAACATTATTCTCATTCGCAGCCATGTTTTCTGATGTATATGTATGTACACGTGTATTGCCTCATAGGCCTATGTCGCCAGTATCCTGACGCATGAGTCTATCAGTTTGTTTTTTCCCAGTGAGAAATTTGGCAATATTTTGGCTCGGATGTCGAGCTGGTGAGTGTCTCTTCATTCTCGAACAACGTTGAGGTTCGCAGCTCAGATATATGTCGAGAACATTATCCTCATTCGCAGCCATGTTTTCTGATGTGTATGTATGTACATGTGTATCGCCACATAGGCATATGTCGCCAGTGTCCTGACGCATAAATCTTAAAGTTTTGGTCTCTTCCGGTGAGAATTTTGGCGATATGTTAGCTCAGATGTTGAGGTGGTGAATGTCTCTTCATTTTCGAACAACGTTGAGGTTATCAGCTAAGATATATGTCGAGAAAATTATCCTCATTCGCAGCCATGTTTTCTGATGTGTATTTATGTACACGTGTATTGCCACAAAGGCCTATGCCGCCAGTATCCTGACGCATGAGTCTCTCATTTGTTTTGTTTTCCAGTGAGAAATTTGGCAATATTTTGGCTCCGATGTCGAGCTGGTGAGTGTATCTTCATTTTCGAACAACGTTGAGGCTCGCAGCTCAGATATATGTCGAGAAAATTATCCTCATTCGCAGCCATGTTTTCTTATGTGAATGTATGTACCCGTGTATTGCCGCATAGGCCTATGCCACCAGTATCCTGACGCATGAGTCTCTCAGTTTTTTAGTTTTTTTCAGTGAGAAATTTTGCAATATTTTGCTCAGATGTCGGACTGGTGAGTGTCTCTTCATTCTCGAACAGCGTTGAGGTTCGCAGCTCAGATATATGTCGAGAACATTATCCTCATTCGCAGCCATGTTTTCTGATGTGTATGTATGTACACGTGTATTGCCTCATAGGCCCATGCCGCCAGTATCCTGACGCATGAATCTCACAGTTTGGTTTTTTTCCATTGAGAAATTTTGAAATATTTTGGCTCAGATGTCGAGCTGGCGAGTGTCTCTTCATTCTCGAACAACGTTGAGGTTCACATCTCAGATATAAGTTCATAACATTATCCTCATTCGCAGCCATGTTTTCTTATGTCTATGCGTGTACGCGTGTATTGCCTCATAGGCCTATGTCGCCAGTATCCTGACGCATGAGTTTCTCAGTTTGTTTTTTCCCAGTGAGAAATTTGGCATCATTTTGGCTCGGATGTCGAGCTGGTGAGTGTCTCTTCATTCTCGAACAACGTTGAGGTTCGCAGCTCAGATATATGTCGAGAACATTGTCCTCATTCGCAGCCATGTTTTCTGATGTGTATGTATGTACACGTGTATTGCCTCATAGGCCTATGCCGCCAGTATCCTGACGCATGAGTCTCTCAGTTTGTTTGTTTTTCCAGTTAGAAATTTGGCAATATTTTGGCTCTGATGTCGAGCTGGTGAGTGTCTCTTCATTCTCGAACAACGTTGAGGCTCGAAGCTCAGATATATGTCGAGAAAATTGTCCTCATTCGCAGCCATGTTTTCTTATGTGTATGGATGTACATGTGTATTGCCTCATAGGCCTATGCCGCCAGTGTCCTGACGCATGAGTCTCAAAGTTTTGATCTCTTCCGGTGATAATGTTGGCGATGTGTTAGCTCAGTTGTGGAGGTTGTGAATTTCTCTTTATTCTCGAACAACGTTGAGGTTCGCAGCTCAGATATATGTCGAGAACATTATTCTCATTCGCAGCCATGTTTTCTGATGTATATGTATGTACACGTGTATTGCCTCATAGGCCTATGTCGCCAGTATCCTGACGCATGAGTCTCTCAGTTTGTTTTTTTCCAGTGAGAAATTTGGCAATATTTTGGCTCGGATGTCGAGCTGGTGAGTGTCTCTTCATTCTCGAACAACGTTGAGGTTCGCAACTCAGATATATGTCGAGAACATTATCCTCATTTGCAGCCATGTTTTTTTGATGTGTATGTATGTACACGTGTATTGCCACATAGGCCTATGCCGCCAGTATCCTGACGCATGAGTCTCTCAGTTTTGTTTTTTTCCAGTGAGAAATTTGGCAATATTTTGGCTCAGATGTCGAGCTGGCGAGTGTCTCTTCATTCTCGAACAACGTTGAGGTTCACATCTCAGATATAAGTTCATAACATTATCCTCATTCGCAGCCATGTTTTCTTATGTCTATGCGTGTACGCGTGTATTGCCTCATAGGCCTATGTCGCCAGTATCCTGACGCATGAGTTTCTCAGTTTGTTTTTTCCCAGTGAGAAATTTGGCAATATTTTGGCTCGGATGTCGAGCTGGTGAGTGTCTCTTCATTCTCGAACAACGTTGAGGTTCGCAGCTCAGATATATGTCGAGAACATTGTCCTCATTCGCAGCCATGTTTTCTGATGTGTATGTATGTACACGTGTATTGCCTCATAGGCCTATGCCGCCAGTATCCTGACGCATGAGTCTCTCAGTTTGTTTGTTTTTCCAGTTAGAAATTTGGCAATATTTTAGCTCGGATGTGGAGCTGGTGAGTGTCTCTTCATTCTCGAACAACGTTGAGGCTCGAAGCTCAGATATATGTCGAGAAAATTGTCCTCATTCGCAGCCATGTTTTCTTATGTGTATGGATGTACATGTGTATTGCCTCATAGGCCTATGCTGCCAGTGTCCTGACGCATGAGTCTCAAAGTTTTGATCTCTTCCGGTGATAATGTTGGCGATGTGTTAGCTCAGTTGTGGAGGTTGTGAATGTCTCTTTATTCTCGAACAACGTTGAGGTTCGCAGCTCAGATATATGTCGAGAACATTATTCTCATTCGCAGCCATGTTTTCTGATGTATATGTATGTACACGTGTATTGCCTCATAGGCCTATGTCGCCAGTATCCTGACGCATGAGTCTATCAGTTTGTTTTTTCCCAGTGAGAAATTTGGCAATATTTTGGCTCGGATGTCGAGCTGGTGAGTGTCTCTTCATTCTCGAACAACGTTGAGGTTCGCAGCTCAGATATATGTCGAGAACATTATCCTCATTCGCAGCCATGTTTTCTGATGTGTATGTATGTACATGTGTATCGCCACATAGGCATATGTCGCCAGTGTCCTGACGCATAAATCTTAAAGTTTTGGTCTCTTCCGGTGAGAATTTTGGCGATATGTTAGCTCAGATGTTGAGGTGGTGAATGTCTCTTCATTTTCGAACAACGTTGAGGTTATCAGCTAAGATATATGTCGAGAAAATTATCCTCATTCGCAGCCATGTTTTCTGATGTGTATTTATGTACACGTGTATTGCCACAAAGGCCTATGCCGCCAGTATCCTGACGCATGAGTCTCTCATTTGTTTTGTTTTCCAGTGAGAAATTTGGCAATATTTTGGCTCCGATGTCGAGCTGGTGAGTGTATCTTCATTTTCGAACAACGTTGAGGCTCGCAGCTCAGATATATGTCGAGAAAATTATCCTCATTCGCAGCCATGTTTTCTTATGTGAATGTATGTACCCGTGTATTGCCGCATAGGCCTATGCCACCAGTATCCTGACGCATGAGTCTCTCAGTTTTTTAGTTTTTTTCAGTGAGAAATTTTGCAATATTTTGCTCAGATGTCGGACTGGTGAGTGTCTCTTCATTCTCGAACAGCGTTGAGGTTCGCAGCTCAGATATATGTCGAGAACATTATCCTCATTCGCAGCCATGTTTTCTGATGTGTATGTATGTACACGTGTATTGCCTCATAGGCCCATGCCGCCAGTATCCTGACGCATGAATCTCACAGTTTGGTTTTTTTCCATTGAGAAATTTTGAAATATTTTGGCTCAGATGTCGAGCTGGCGAGTGTCTCTTCATTCTCGAACAACGTTGAGGTTCACATCTCAGATATAAGTTCATAACATTATCCTCATTCGCAGCCATGTTTTCTTATGTCTATGCGTGTACGCGTGTATTGCCTCATAGGCCTATGTCGCCAGTATCCTGACGCATGAGTTTCTCAGTTTGTTTTTTCCCAGTGAGAAATTTGGCATCATTTTGGCTCGGATGTCGAGCTGGTGAGTGTCTCTTCATTCTCGAACAACGTTGAGGTTCGCAGCTCAGATATATGTCGAGAACATTGTCCTCATTCGCAGCCATGTTTTCTGATGTGTATGTATGTACACGTGTATTGCCTCATAGGCCTATGCCGCCAGTATCCTGACGCATGAGTCTCTCAGTTTGTTTGTTTTTCCAGTTAGAAATTTGGCAATATTTTGGCTCTGATGTCGAGCTGGTGAGTGTCTCTTCATTCTCGAACAACGTTGAGGCTCGAAGCTCAGATATATGTCGAGAAAATTGTCCTCATTCGCAGCCATGTTTTCTTATGTGTATGGATGTACATGTTTATTGCCTCATAGGCCTATGCCGCCAGTGTCCTGACGCATGAGTCTCAAAGTTTTGATCTCTTCCGGTGATAATGTTGGCGATGTGTTAGCTCAGTTGTGGAGGTTGTGAATTTCTCTTTATTCTCGAACAACGTTGAGGTTCGCAGCTCAGATATATGTCGAGAACATTATTCTCATTCGCAGCCATGTTTTCTGATGTATATGTATGTACACGTGTATTGCCTCATAGGCCTATGTCGCCAGTATCCTGACGCATGAGTCTCTCAGTTTGTTTTTTTCCAGTGAGAAATTTGGCAATATTTTGGCTCGGATGTCGAGCTGGTGAGTGTCTCTTCATTCTCGAACAACGTTGAGGTTCGCAACTCAGATATATGTCGAGAACATTATCCTCATTTGCAGCCATGTTTTTTGATGTGTATGTATGTACACGTGTATTGCCACATAGGCCTATGCCGCCAGTATCCTGACGCATGAGTCTCTCAGTTTTGTTTTTTTCCAGTGAGAAATTTGGCAATATTTTGGCTCAGATGTCGAGCTGGCGAGTGTCTCTTCATTCTCGAACAACGTTGAGGTTCACATCTCAGATATAAGTTCATAACATTATCCTCATTCGCAGCCATGTTTTCTTATGTCTATGCGTGTACGCGTGTATTGCCTCATAGGCCTATGTCGCCAGTATCCTGACGCATGAGTTTCTCAGTTTGTTTTTTCCCAGTGAGAAATTTGGCAATATTTTGGCTCGGATGTCGAGCTGGTGAGTGTCTCTTCATTCTCGAACAACGTTGAGGTTCGCAGCTCAGATATATGTCGAGAACATTGTCCTCATTCGCAGCCATGTTTTCTGATGTGTATGTATGTACACGTGTATTGCCTCATAGGCCTATGCCGCCAGTATCCTGACGCATGAGTCTCTCAGTTTGTTTGTTTTTCCAGTTAGAAATTTGGCAATATTTTAGCTCGGATGTGGAGCTGGTGAGTGTCTCTTCATTCTCGAACAACGTTGAGGCTCGAAGCTCAGATATATGTCGAGAAAATTGTCCTCATTCGCAGCCATGTTTTCTTATGTGTATGGATGTACATGTGTATTGCCTCATAGGCCTATGCTGCCAGTGTCCTGACGCATGAGTCTCAAAGTTTTGATCTCTTCCGGTGATAATGTTGGCGATGTGTTAGCTCAGTTGTGGAGGTTGTGAATGTCTCTTTATTCTCGAACAACGTTGAGGTTCGCAGCTCAGATATATGTCGAGAACATTATTCTCATTCGCAGCCATGTTTTCTGATGTATATGTATGTACACGTGTATTGCCTCATAGGCCTATGTCGCCAGTATCCTGACGCATGAGTCTATCAGTTTGTTTTTTCCCAGTGAGAAATTTGGCAATATTTTGGCTCGGATGTCGAGGTGGTGAATGTCTCTTCATTTTCGAACAACGTTGAGGTTATCAGCTAAGATATATGTCGAGAAAATTATCCTCATTCGCAGCCATGTTTTCTGATGTGTATTTATGTACACGTGTATTGCCACAAAGGCCTATGCCGCCAGTATCCTGACGCATGAGTCTCTCATTTGTTTTGTTTTCCAGTGAGAAATTTGGCAATATTTTGGCTCCGATGTCGAGCTGGTGAGTGTATCTTCATTTTCGAACAACGTTGAGGCTCGCAGCTCAGATATATGTCGAGAAAATTATCCTCATTCGCAGCCATGTTTTCTTATGTGAATGTATGTACCCGTGTATTGCCGCATAGGCCTATGCCACCAGTATCCTGACGCATGAGTCTCTCAGTTTTTTAGTTTTTTTCAGTGAGAAATTTTGCAATATTTTGCTCAGATGTCGGACTGGTGAGTGTCTCTTCATTCTCGAACAGCGTTGAGGTTCGCAGCTCAGATATATGTCGAGAACATTATCCTCATTCGCAGCCATGTTTTCTGATGTGTATGTATGTACACGTGTATTGCCTCATAGGCCCATGCCGCCAGTATCCTGACGCATGAATCTCACAGTTTGGTTTTTTTCCATTGAGAAATTTTGAAATATTTTGGCTCAGATGTCGAGCTGGCGAGTGTCTCTTCATTCTCGAACAACGTTGAGGTTCACATCTCAGATATAAGTTCATAACATTATCCTCATTCGCAGCCATGTTTTCTTATGTCTATGCGTGTACGCGTGTATTGACTCATAGGCCTATGTCGCCAGTATCCTGACGCATGAGTTTCTCAGTTTGTTTTTTCCCAGTGAGAAATTTGGCATCATTTTGGCTCGGATGTCGAGCTGGTGAGTGTCTCTTCATTCTCGAACAACGTTGAGGTTCGCAGCTCAGATATATGTCGAGAACATTGTCCTCATTCGCAGCCATGTTTTCTGATGTGTATGTATGTACACGTGTATTGCCTCATAGGCCTATGCCGCCAGTATCCTGACGCATGAGTCTCTCAGTTTGTTTGTTTTTCCAGTTAGAAATTTGGCAATATTTTGGCTCTGATGTCGAGCTGGTGAGTGTCTCTTCATTCTCGAACAACGTTGAGGCTCGAAGCTCAGATATATGTCGAGAAAATTGTCCTCATTCGCAGCCATGTTTTCTTATGTGTATGGATGTACATGTTTATTGCCTCATAGGCCTATGCCGCCAGTGTCCTGACGCATGAGTCTCAAAGTTTTGATCTCTTCCGGTGATAATGTTGGCGATGTGTTAGCTCAGTTGTGGAGGTTGTGAATGTCTCTTTATTCTCGAACAACGTTGAGGTTCGCAGCTCAGATATATGTCGAGAACATTATTCTCATTCGCAGCCATGTTTTCTGATGTATATGTATGTACACGTGTATTGCCTCATAGGCCTATGTCGCCAGTATCCTGACGCATGAGTCTCTCAGTTTGTTTTTTCCCAGTGAGAAATTTGGCAATATTTTGGCTCGGATGTCGAGCTGGTGAGTGTCTCTTCATTCTCGAACAACGTTGAGGTTCGCAGCTCAGATATATGTCGAGAACATTATCCTCATTCGCAGCCATGTTTTCTGATGTGTATGTATGTACATGTGTATCGCCACATAGGCATATGTCGCCAGTGTCCTGACGCATAAATCTTAAAGTTTTGGTCTCTTCCGGTGAGAATTTTGGCGATATGTTAGCTCAGATGTTGAGGTGGTGAATGTCTCTTCATTCTCGAACAACGTTGAGGTTATCAGCTAAGATATATGTCGAGAAAATTATCCTCATTCGCAGCCATGTTTTCTGATGTGTATTTATGTACACGTGTATTGCCACAAAGGCCTATGCCGCCAGTATCCTGACGCATGAGTCTCTCATTTGTTTTGTTTTCCAGTGAGAAATTTGGCAATATTTTGGCTCCGATGTCGAGCTGGTGAGTGTATCTTCATTTTCGAACAACGTTGAGGCTCGCAGCTCAGATATATGTCGAGAAAATTATCCTCATTCGCAGCCATGTTTTCTTATGTGAATGTATGTACCCGTGTATTGCCGCATAGGCCTATGCCACCAGTATCCTGACGCATGAGTCTCTCAGTTTTTTTGTTTTTTTCAGTGAGAAATTTTGCAATATTTTGCTCAGATTTCGGACTGGTGAGTGTCTCTTCATTCTCGAACAGCGTTGAGGTTCGCAGCTCAGATATATGTCGAGAACATTATCCTCATTCGCAGCCATGTTTTCTGATGTGTATGTATGTACACGTGTATTGCCTCATAGGCCTATGCCGCCAGTATCCTGACGCATGAATCTCACAGTTTGGTTTTTTTCCATTGAGAAATTTTGAAATATTTTGGCTCAGATGTCGAGCTGGCGAGTGTCTCTTCATTCTCGAACAACGTTGAGGTTCGCAACTCAGATAAATGTCGAGAACATTATCCTCATTTGCAGCCATGTTTTTTGATGTGTATGTATGTACACGTGTATTGCCACATAGGCCTATGCCGCCAGTATCCTGACGCATGAGTCTCTCAGTTTTGTTTTTTTCCAGTGAGAAATTTGGCAATATTTTGGCTCAGATGTCGAGCTGGCGAGTGTCTCTTCATTCTCGAACAACGTTGAGGTTCACATCTCAGATATAAGTTCATAACATTATCCTCATTCGCAGCCATGTTTTCTTATGTCTATGCGTGTACGCGTGTATTGCCTCATAGGCCTATGTCGCCAGTATCCTGACGCATGAGTTTCTCAGTTTGTTTTTTCCCAGTGAGAAATTTGGCAATATTTTGGCTCGGATGTCGAGCTGGTGAGTGTCTCTTCATTCTCGAACAACGTTGAGGTTCGCAGCTCAGATATATGTCGAGAACATTGTCCTCATTCGCAGCCATGTTTTCTGATGTGTATGTATGTACACGTGTATTGCCTTATAGGCCTATGCCGCCAGTATCCTGACGCATGAGTCTCTCAGTTTGTTTGTTTTTCCAGTTAGAAATTTGGCAATATTTTAGCTCGGATGTGGAGCTGGTGAGTGTCTCTTCATTCTCGAACAACGTTGAGGCTCGAAGCTCAGATATATGTCGAGAAAATTGTCCTCATTCGCAGCCATGTTTTCTTATGTGTATGGATGTACATGTGTATTGCCTCATAGGCCTATGCCGCCAGTGTCTTGACGCATGAGTCTCAAAGTTTTGATCTCTTCCGGTGATAATGTTGGCGATGTGTTAGCTCAGTTGTGGAGGTTGTGAATGTCTCTTTATTCTCGAACAACGTTGAGGTTCGCAGCTCAGATATATGTCGAGAACATTATTCTCATTCGCAGCCATGTTTTCTGATGTATATGTATGTACACGTCTATTGCCTCATAGGCCTATGTCGCCAGTATCCTGACGCATGAGTCTCTCAGTTTGTTTTTTCCCAGTGAGAAATTTGGCAATATTTTGGCTCGGATGTCGAGCTGGTGAGCGTTTCTTCATTCTCGAACAACGTTGAGGTTCGCAGCTCAGATATATGTCGAGAACATTATCCTCATTCGCAGCAATGTTTTCTGATGTGTATGTATGTACATGTGTATCGCCACATAGGCATATGTCGCCAGTGTCCTGACGCATAAATCTTAAAGTTTTGGTCTCTTCCGGTGAGAATTTTGGCGATATGTTAGCTCAGATGTTGAGGTGGTGAATGTCTCTTTATTCTCGAACAACGTTGAGGTTATCAGCTAAAATATATGTCGAGAAAATTATCCTCATTCGCAGCCATGTTTTCTGATGTGTATTTATGTACACGTGTATTGCCACAAAGGCCTATGCCGCCAGTATCCTGACGCATGAGTCTCTCATTTGTTTTGTTTTCCAGTGAGAAATTTGGCAATATTTTGGCTCCGATGTCGAGCTGGTGAGTGTATCTTCATTTTCGAACAACGTTGAGGCTCGCAGCTCAGATATATGTCGAGAAAATTATCCTCATTCGCAGCCATGTTTTCTTATGTGAATGTATGTACCCGTGTATTGCCGCATAGGCCTATGCCACCAGTATCCTGACGCATGAGTCTCTCAGTTTTTTTGTTTTTTTCAGTGAGAAATTTTGCAATATTTTGCTCAGATGTCGGACTAGTGAGTGTCTCTTCATTCTCGAACAGCGTTGAGGTTCGCAGCTCAGATATATGTCGAGAACATTATCCTCATTCGCAGCCATGTTTTCTGATGTGTATGTATGTACACGTGTATTGCCTCATAGGCCTATGCCGCCAGTATCCTGACGCATGAATCTCACAGTTTGGTTTTTTTCCATTGAGAAATTTTGAAATATTTTGGCTCAGATGTCGAGCTGGCGAGTGTCTCTTCATTCTCGAACAACGTTGAGGTTCGCAACTCAGATATATGTCGAGAACATTATCCTCATTTGCAGCCATGTTTTTTGATGTGTATGTATGTACACGTGTATTGCCACATAGGCCTATGCCGCCAGTATGCTGACGCATGAGTCTCTCAGTTTTGTTTTTTTCCAGTGAGAAATTTGGCAATATTTTGGCTCAGATGTCGAGCTGGCGAGTGTCTCTTCATTCTCGAACAACGTTGAGGTTCACATCTCAGATATAAGTTCATAACATTATCCTCATTCGCAGCCATGTTTTCTTATGTCTATGCGTGTACGCGTGTAGTGCCACATAGGCTTATGTCGCCAGTGTCCTGACGCATGAGTCTCTCAGTTTAGGTTTGTTCCAGTGAGAAATTTGGCAATATTTTGGCTCAGATGTCGAGCCGGTGTGTGTCTCTTCATTCTCGAACAACGTTGAGGCTCGCAGCTCAGATATATGTCGACAAAATTATCCTCATTCGCAGCCAGGTTTTCTTATGTGTATGTATGTACACGTGTATTGTTTCATAGGCCTTTGCCGCCAGTGTCCTGACGCATGAGTCTCAAAGTTTTGTCCTCTTCCGGTGAGAATTTTGGCGATGTGTTAGCTCAGACGTGGAGGTGGTGTATGTCTCTTCATTCTCGAACAACGTTGAGGTTCGCAGCTCAGATATATGTCGAGAACATTATCCTCATTCGCAGCCATGTTTTCTGATGTATATGTATGTACACGTGTATTGCCACATAGGCCTATGCCGCCATTATCCTGACGCATGAGTCTCTCAGTTTGTTTGTTTTTCCAGTGAGAAATTTGGCAATATTTTGGCTCGGATGTCGAGCTGGTGAGTGTCTCTTCATTCTCAAACAACGTTGAGGCTCGCAGCTCAGATATATGTCGAGAAAATTGTCCTCATTCGCAGCCATGTTTTCTTATGTGTATGGATGTACACGTGTATTGCCTCGTAGGCCTATGCCGCCAGTGTCCTGACGCATGAGTTTCAAAGTTGTTGTCTCTTCTGGTGAGAATTTTGGCGATGTGTTAGCTCAGATGTGGAGGTGGTGAATGTCTCTTCATTTTCCAACAACGTTGAGGTTCGCAGCTCAGATATATGTCGAGAAAAATATCCTCATTCGCAGCCTTGTTTTCTAATGTATTTGTATGTACACGTGAATTGTCACATAGGCATATGCCACCAGTGTCCTGACGCATGAGTCTCGCAGTTTAGGTTTGTTCCAGTGCGAAATTTGGCAATATGTTAGCTCAGATGTCGAGCTGGTGAGCGTCGTTTCATTCTGGAACAACGTTGAGGTTCGCAGCTCAAATATAAGTCGATAATATTATCCTCATTCGCATCCATGTTTTCTGATGTGTATGTATGTACACGTGTATTACCGCATAGGCCTATGCCGCCAGTGTCCTGACTCATGGGTCTCAGAGTTTGGGTTTTTTCAAGTGCGAATTTTGGCAATATTTTGGCTCAGATGTTGAGCTGGCGAGTGTCTCTTCATTCTCGAACTACGTTGAGGTTCGCAGCGCAGATATAAGTTCATAAAATTATCCTCATTCGCAGCCATGTTTTCTTATGTTTATGCGTGTATACGTGTATTGCTACATAGGCTGATGCCGCCAGTGTCCTGAAGCATGGGTCTCACAGTTTGGTTTTTTCCAGTGAGAAATTTGGCAATATTTTGGCTCGGATGGCAAGCTGGTGAGTATATCTTCATTCTCGAACAACGTTGAGGCTCGCAGCTCAGATATATGTCGAAAAATTATTCTCATTCGCAGCCATGTTTTCTAATGAGTATGTATGTACCCGTGTATTGCCGCATAGGCCTATGCCGCCAGTATCCTGACAAATGAGTCTCTCAGTTTGTTATTTTTTCCAGTGATAAATTTGGCAATATTTTTGCTCAGATGTCGGGCTGGTGAGTGTCTCTTTATTCTCGAACAGCGTTGAGGCTCGCAGCTCAAATATAAGTCGAAAGAATTATCCTCATTCGCAGCCATGTTTTCTGATGTGTATGTATGTACATGTGTATCGCCACATAGGCATATGCCGCCAGTGTCCTGACGCATGAGACTCAAAGTTTTGGTCTCTTCCGGTGAGACTTTTGGCGATATGTTATATCAGATGTGGAGGTGGTGAATGTCTTTTCAGTCTCGAACAACGTTGAGGTTCGCAGCTCAGATATATGTCGAGAACATTATCCTCATTCGCAGCCATGTTTTTTGATGTGTATGTATGTACACGTGTATTGCCACATAGACCTATGCCGCCAGTATCCTGACGCATGAGTTTCAAAGTTTTGGTCTCTTCCGGTGAGAATTTTGGCGATGTGTTAGCTCAGATGTGGAGGTGGTGAATGTCTCTTTATTCTCGAACAACGTTGAGGTTCGCAGCCCAGATATATGTCGAGAACATTATCCTCATTCGCAGCCATGTTTTCTGATGTGTATGTATGTACATGTGTATTGCCTCATAGGCCTATGCCGCCAGTTTCCTGACGCATGAGTCTCAAAGTTTTGGTCTCTTCCGGTGAGAATTTTGGCGATGTGTTAGCTCAGATGTGGAGGTGGTGAATGTCTCTTCATTCTCGAACTACGTTGAGGTTCGCAGCTCAGATATAAGTTCATCAAATTATCCTCATTCGCAGCCATGTTTTCTTATGTGTATGGATGTACACGTGTATTGCCTCATAGGCCTATGCCGCCAGTTTCCTGACGCATGAGTCTCAAAGTTTTGGTCTCTTCCGGTGAGAATTTTGGCGATGTGTTAGCTCAGATGTGGAGGTGGTGAATGTCTCTTCATTCTCGAACAACGTTGAGGTTCCGCATTACCGCATAAACCTATGCCGCCAGTGTCCTGATGCATGGGTCTCACCGTTTGGTTTTTTTCCAGTGAGACATTTGGCAATATTGTGGCTCAGATGGTGAGCTGGCGAGTGTCTCTTCATTCTCGAACTACGTTGAGGTTCGCAGCTCAGATATAAGTTCATAAAATTATCCTCATTCGTAGCCATGTTTTCTTATGAGTATGTATGTACCCGTGTATTGCCGCATAGGCCTATGCCTCAAGTATCCTGACGCATGAGTCTCTCAGTTTGTTATTTTTTCCAGTGAGAAATTTGGCAATATTTTTTCTCAGATGTGGAGGTGGTGAATGTCTCTTCATTCTCCAATAACGTTGAGGTTCGCAGCTCAGATATATGTCGATACAAATATCCTCATTCGCAGCCATGTTTTCTGATGTGTTTGTATGTACACGTGTATTGCCACATAGGCATATGCCGCCAGTGTCCTGACGCATGAGTTTCTCAGTTTAGGTTTGTACCAGTGAGCAATTTGGCAATATTTTGGCTCGGATGTCTAGCTGGTGAGTGTCTCTTCATTCTCGAACAACGTTGAGGTTCGCAGCTCAGATATATGTCGAGAACATTATCCTCATTTGCAGCCATGTTTTCTGATGTGTATGTATGTACACTTGTATTGCCACATATGCCTATGCCGCCAGTGTCCTGACGCATGAGTCCCAAAGTTTTGGTCTCTTCCGGTGATAATTTTGGCAATGTGTTAGCTCAGATGTGGAGGTGGTGAATGTCTCTTCATTCTCGAACAACGTTGAGGTTCGCAGCTCAGATATATGTCGATAAAATGGTCCTCATTCGCAGCCATGTTTTCTTATGTGTATGGATGTACACATGTATTGCCTCATAGGCCTATGCCGCCAGTGTCCTGACGCATGAGTCTCACAGTTTTGGTCTCTTCCTGTGAGAATTGTTGGCGATATGTTAGCTCAGATGTGGAGGTGGTGAATGTCTCTTCATTCTCCAACAACGTTGAGGTTCGCAGCTCAGATATATGTAGAGAAAAATATCCTCATTCGCAGCCATGTTTTTTGATGTGTTTGTACATACACGTGTATTGCCACATAGGCATATGCCGCCTGTTACAGACAGAATGTCATTTAGGGAAATGTAATTTGACACTTGTAGCTAGTCTATTTTATTTGCCTTATTTGCATAATTATTCATCAAAACAGTGTTTATTAATGATTGAGGGCGCTGTTTGGGGTGTGGTCAGCATTCTGGATATTCTTGACCACATGCCCATATGTTGTACATGTACAGTACACTCACTACACACCTACTTGTAGATGCAGACACACCTATGTAGCTTGACATCACTTTGTAATTTGCCATTTATGTGACACCCTTTGGAAGCTCAGCAAATGTAAGTTTACTGACATTTATTTAGTTATTTTATAATGATTGTGCACAATTTAAGAAGATATTTGAGAGCATATTTTGTGATTAGTTGGCCTATTAATTTGTACCATCAGAGTCATTCCCTTTTGTCATTAGGCCTTTTTTGACATTGCAAGATGAAAATTGTTTGCTATTTATACTCGCCACTGATAAATTTATATACTTGTTCCCGATAGATTTATATCACATAACTCAAAATTTGTATTTTTCTTTTCTTGTTTATATCTATAGTTGAATCTTGCTCGCCTGCTTGCTTGCTTGCTTGCTTGCAACATGTAAACACTACAAATGCCACCTATGATGATTGTATGGAATTAAACATTGAGACAACAGAGCATGAGTTTCAAACTGAGCTTATTGGTATTTCTGTAGCCTTTGGAGGTTACACCGCCAGTGTCCTGACGCATGAGTCACTCAGTTTATGTTTGTTCCAGTCAGAAATGTGGCAATATTTTGGCTCGGATGTGGAGCTGGTGAGTGTCTCTTCATTCTCGAACAACGTTGAGGCTCGAAGCTCAGATATATGTCGAGAAAATTGTCCTCATTCGCAGCCATGTTTTCTTATGTGTATGGATGTACATGTGTATTGCCTCATAGGCCTATGCCGCCAGTGTCCTGACGCATGAGTCTCAAAGTTTTGATCTCTTCCGGTGATAATGTTGGCGATGTGTTAGCTCAGTTGTGGAGGTTGTGAATGTCTCTTTATTCTCGAACAACGTTGAGGTTCGCAGCTCAGATATATGTCGAGAACATTATTCTCATTCGCAGCCATGTTTTCTGATGTATATGTATGTACACGTCTATTGCCTCATAGGCCTATGTCGCCAGTATCCTGACGCATGAGTCTCTCAGTTTGTTTTTTCCCAGTGAGAAATTTGGCAATATTTTGGCTCGGATGTCGAGCTGGTGAGTGTTTCTTCATTCTCGAACAACGTTGAGGTTCGCAGCTCAGATATATGTCGAAAACATTATCCTCATTCGCAGCAATGTTTTCTGATGTGTATGTATGTACATGTGTATCGCCACATAGGCATATGTCGCCAGTGTCCTGACGCATAAATCTTAAAGTTTTGGTCTCTTCCGGTGAGAATTTTGGCGATATGTTAGCTCAGATGTTGAGGTGGTGAATGTCTCTTCATTCTCGAACAACGTTGAGGTTATCAGCTAAAATATATGTCGAGAAAATTATCCTCATTCGCAGCCATGTTTTCTGATGTGTATTTATGTACACGTGTATTGCCACAAAGGCCTATGCCGCCAGTATCCTGACGCATGAGTCTCTCATTTGTTTTGTTTTCCAGTGAGAAATTTGGCAATATTTTGGCTCCGATGTCGAGCTGGTGAGTGTATCTTCATTTTCGAACAACGTTGAGGCTCGCAGCTCAGATATATGTCGAGAAAATTATCCTCATTCGCAGCCATGTTTTCTTATGTGAATGTATGTACCCGTGTATTGCCGCATAGGCCTATGCCACCAGTATCCTGACGCATGAGTCTCTCAGTTTTTTTGTTTTTTTCAGTGAGAAATTTTGCAATATTTTGCTCAGATGTCGGGCTGGTGAGTGTCTCTTTATTCTCGAACAGCGTTGAGGCTCGCAGCTCAAATATAAGTCGAAAGAATTATCCTCATTCGCAGCCATGTTGTCTGATGTGTATGTATGTACATGTGTATCGCCACATAGGCATATGCCGCCAGTGTCCTGACGCATGAGACTCAAAGTTTTGGTCTCTTCCGGTGAGACTTTTGGCGATATGTTATATCAGATGTGGAGGTGGTGAATGTCTTTTCAGTCTCGAACAACGTTGAGGTTCGCAGCTCAGATATATGTCGAGAACATTATCCTCATTCGCAGCCATGTTTTCTTATGTGTTTGTATGTACACGTGTATTGCCACATAGGCATATGCCGCCAGTATCCTGACGCATGAGTCTCTCAGTTTAGGTTTGTTCCGGTGCGAAATTTGGCAATATTTTGGCTCGGATGTCGAGCTGGTGAGTGTCTCTTCATTCTCGAACAACGTTGAGGTTCGCAGCTCAGATATATGTCGAGAACATTATCCTCATTCGCAGCCATGTTTTTTGATGTGTATGTATGTACACGTGTATTGCCACATAGACCTATGCCGCCAGTATCCTGACGCATGAGTTTCAAAGTTTTTGTCTCTTCCGGTGAGAATTTTGGCGATGTGTTAGCTCAGATGTGGAGGTGGTGAATGTCTCTTTATTCTCGAACAACGTTGAGGTTCGCAGCCCAGATATATGTCGAGAACATTATCCTCATTCGCAGCCATGTTTTCTGATGTGTATGTATGTACATGTGTATTGCCTCATAGGCCTATGCCGCCAGTTTCCTGACGCATGAGTCTCAAAGTTTTGGTCTCTTCCGGTGAGAATTTTGGCGATGTGTTAGCTCAGATGTGGAGGTGGTGAATGTATCTTCATTCTCGAACTACGTTGAGGTTCGCAGCTCAGATATAAGTTCATCAAATTATCCTCATTCGTAGCCATGTTTTCTTATGTTTATGCGTGTACACGTGTATTGCCGCATAGGCTTATGCCACCAGTGTCGTGAAGCACGAGTCTCATATTTTGGTTTTTTTACAGTGAGAAATTTGGCAATATTTTGGCTCGGATGGCGAGCTGGTGAGTGTCTCTTCATTCTCGAACAACGTTGAGGCTCGCAGCTGAGATATATGTCGAAAAATTATCCTCATTCGCAGCCATGTTTTCTTATGAGTATGTATGTACCCGTGTATTGCCGCATAGGCCTATGCCTCAAGTATCCTGACGCATGAGTCTCTCAGTTTGTTATTTTTTCCAGTGAGAAATTTGGCAATATTTTTGCTCAGATGTGGAGGTGGTGAATGTCTCTTCATTCTCCAATAACGTTGAGGTTCGCAGCTCAGATATATGTCGATACAAATATCCTCATTCGCAGCCATGTTTTCTGATGTGTTTGTATGTACACGTGTATTGCCACATAGGCCTATGCCGCCAGTGTCCTGACGCATGAGTCTCACAGTTTTGGTCTCTTCCTGTGAGAATTGTTGGCGATATGTTAGCTCAGATGTGGAGGTGGTGAATGTCTCTTCATTCTCCAACAACGTTGAGGTTCGCAGCTCAGATATATGTAGAGAAAAATATCCTCATTCGCAGCCATGTTTTTTGATGTGTTTGTACATACACGTGTATTGCCACATAGGCATATGCCGCCTGTTACAGACAGAATGTCATTTAGGGAAATGTAATTTGACACTTGTAGCTAGTCTATTTTATTTGCCTTATTTGCATAATTATTCATCAAAACAGTGTTTATTAATGATTGAGGGCGCTGTTTGGGGTGTGGTCAGCATTCTGGATATTCTTGACCACATGCCCATATGTTGTACATGTACAGTACACTCACTACACACCTACTTGTAGATGCAGACACACCTATGTAGCTTGACATCACTTTGTAATTTGCCATTTATGTGACACCCTTTGGAAGCTCAGCAAATGTAAGTTTACTGACATTTATTTAGTTATTTTATAATGATTGTGCACAATTTAAGAAGATATTTGAGAGCATATTTTGTGATTAGTTGGCCTATTAATTTGTACCATCAGAGTCATTCCCTTTTGTCATTAGGCCTTTTTTGACATTGCAAGATGAAAATTGTTTGCTATTTATACTCGCCACTGATAAATTTATATACTTGTTCCCGATAGATTTATATCACATAACTCAAAATTTGTATTTTTCTTTTCTTGTTTATATCTATAGTTGAATCTTGCTCGCCTGCTTGCTTGCTTGCTTGCTTGCAACATGTAAACACTACAAATGCCACCTATGATGATTGTATGGAATTAAACATTGAGACAACAGAGCATGAGTTTCAAACTGAGCTTATTGGTATTTCTGTAGCCTTTGGAGGTTACACCGCCAGTGTCCTGACGCATGAGTCACTCAGTTTATGTTTGTTCCAGTCAGAAATGTGGCAATATTTTGGCTCGGATGTGGAGCTGGTGAGTGTCTCTTCATTCTCGAACAACGTTGAGGCTCGAAGCTCAGATATATGTCGAGAAAATTGTCCTCATTCGCAGCCATGTTTTCTTATGTGTATGGATGTACATGTGTATTGCCTCATAGGCCTATGCCGCCAGTGTCCTGACGCATGAGTCTCAAAGTTTTGATCTCTTCCGGTGATAATGTTGGCGATGTGTTAGCTCAGTTGTGGAGGTTGTGAATGTCTCTTTATTCTCGAACAACGTTGAGGTTCGCAGCTCAGATATATGTCGAGAACATTATTCTCATTCGCAGCCATGTTTTCTGATGTATATGTATGTACACGTCTATTGCCTCATAGGCCTATGTCGCCAGTATCCTGACGCATGAGTCTCTCAGTTTGTTTTTTCCCAGTGAGAAATTTGGCAATATTTTGGCTCGGATGTCGAGCTGGTGAGTGTCTCTTCATTCTCGAACAACGTTGAGGTTCGCAGCTCAGATATATGTCGAAAACATTATCCTCATTCGCAGCAATGTTTTCTGATGTGTATGTATGTACATGTGTATCGCCACATAGGCATATGTCGCCAGTGTCCTGACGCATAAATCTTAAAGTTTGGTCTCTTCCGGTGAGAATTTTGGCGATATGTTAGCTCAGATGTTGAGGTGGTGAATGTCTCTTCATTCTCGAACAACGTTGAGGTTATCAGCTAAAATATATGTCGAGAAAATTATCCTCATTCGCAGCCATGTTTTCTGATGTGTATTTATGTACACGTGTATTGCCACAAAGGCCTATGCCGCCAGTATCCTGACGCATGAGTCTCTCATTTGTTTTGTTTTCCAGTGAGAAATTTGGCAATATTTTGGCTCCGATGTCGAGCTGGTGAGTGTATCTTCATTTTCGAACAACGTTGAGGCTCGCAGCTCAGATATATGTCGAGAAAATTATCCTCATTCGCAGCCATGTTTTCTTATGTGAATGTATGTACCCGTGTATTGCCGCATAGGCCTATGCCACCAGTATCCTGACGCATGAGTCTCTCAGTTTTTTTGTTTTTTTCAGTGAGAAATTTTGCAATATTTTGCTCAGATGTCGGGCTGGTGAGTGTCTCTTTATTCTCGAACAGCGTTGAGGCTCGCAGCTCAAATATAAGTCGAAAGAATTATCCTCATTCGCAGCCATGTTTTCTGATGTGTATGTATGTACATGTGTATCGCCACATAGGCATATGCCGCCAGTGTCCTGACGCATGAGACTCAAAGTTTTGGTCTCTTCCGGTGAGACTTTTGGCGATATGTTATATCAGATGTGGAGGTGGTGAATGTCTTTTCAGTCTCGAACAACGTTGAGGTTCGCAGCTCAGATATATGTCGAGAACATTATCCTCATTCGCAGCCATGTTTTCTTATGTGTTTGTATGTACACGTGTATTGCCACATAGGCATATGCCGCCAGTATCCTGACGCATGAGTCTCTCAGTGTAGGTTTGTTCCGGTGCGAAATTTGGCAATATTTTGGCTCGGATGTCGAGCTGGTGAGTGTCTCTTCATTCTCGAACAACGTTGAGGTTCGCAGCTCAGATATATGTCGAGAACATTATCCTCATTCGCAGCCATGTTTTTTGATGTGTATGTATGTACACGTGTATTGCCACATAGACCTATGCCGCCAGTATCCTGACGCATGAGTTTCAAAGTTTTGGTCTCTTCCGGTGAGAATTTTGGCGATGTGTTAGCTCAGATGTGGAGGTGGTGAATGTCTCTTTATTCTCGAACAACGTTGAGGTTCGCAGCCCAGATATATGTCGAGAACATTATCCTCATTCGCAGCCATGTTTTCTGATGTGTATGTATGTACATGTGTATTGCCTCATAGGCCTATGCCGCCAGTTTCCTGACGCATGAGTCTCAAAGTTTTGGTCTCTTCCGGTGAGAAGTTTGGCGATGTGTTAGCTCAGATGTGGAGGTGGTGAATGTATCTTCATTCTCGAACTACGTTGAGGTTCGCAGCTCAGATATAAGTTCATCAAATTATCCTCATTCGTAGCCATGTTTTCTTATGTTTATGCGTGTACACGTGTATTGCCGCATAGGCTTATGCCACCAGTGTCGTGAAGCACGAGTCTCATATTTTGGTTTTTTTACAGTGAGAAATTTGGCAATATTTTGGCTCGGATGGCGAGCTGTTGAGTGTCTCTTCATTCTCGAACAACGTTGAGGCTCGTAGCTGAGATATATGTCGAAAAATTATCCTCATTCGCAGCCATGTTTTCTTATGAGTATGTATGTACCCGTGTATTGCCGCATAGGCCTATGCCTCAAGTATCCTGACGCATGAGTCTCTCAGTTTGTTATTTTTTCCAGTGAGAAATTTGGCAATATTTTTGCTCAGATGTGGAGGTGGTGAATGTCTCTTCATTCTCCAATAACGTTGAGGTTCGCAGCTCAGATATATGTCGATACAAATATCCTCATTCGCAGCCATGTTTTCTGATGTGTTTTTATGTACACGTGTATTGCCACATAGGCATATGCCGCCAGTGTCCTGACGCATGAGTCTCTCAGTTTAGGTTTGTACCAGTGAGAAATTTGGCAATATTTTGGCTCGGATGTCTAGCTGGTGAGTGTCTCTTCATTCTCGAACAACGTTGAGGTTCGCAGCTCAGATATATGTCGAGAACATTATCCTCATTCGCAGCCATGTTTTCTGATGTGTATGTATGTACACGTGTATTGCCTCATAGGCCTATGCCGCCAGTATCCTGACGCATGAGTCTCACAGTTTTTTTTTTTTTCCAGTGACAAATTTTGAAATATTTTGGCTCAGATGTCGAGCTGGCGAGTGTCTCTTCATTCTCGAACAACGTTGAGGTTCGCAGCTCAGATATATGTCGAGAACATTATCCTCATTTGCAGCCATGTTTTCTGATGTGTATGTATGTACACGTGTATTGCCACATATGCCTATGCCGCCAGTGTCCTGACGCATGAGTCCCAAAGTTTTGGTCTCTTCCGGTGATAATTTTGGCGATGTGTTAGCTCAGATGTGGATGTGGTGAATGTCTCTTCATTCTCGAACAACGTTGAGGTTCGCAGCTCAGATATATGTCGATAAAATGGTCCTCATTCGCAGCCATGTTTTCTTATGTGTATGGATGTACACATGTATTGCCTCATAGGCCTATGCCGCCAGTGTCCTGACGCACGAGTCTCACAGTTTTGGTCTCTTCCGGTGAAAATGTTGGCGATGTGTTAGCTCAGACGTGGAGGTGGTGAATGTCTCTTCATTCTCGAACAACGTTGAGGTTCGCAGCTCAGATATATGTCGAGAACATTATCCTCATTCGCAGCCATGTTTTCTGATGTGTATGTATGTACACGTGTATTGCCACATAGGCCTATGCCGCCATTATCCTGACGCATGAGTCTCTCAGTTTGTTTGTTTTTCCAGTGAGAAATTTGGCAATATTTTGGCTCGGATGTCGAGCTGGCGAGTGTCTCTTCATTCTCGAACAACGTTGAGGCTCGCAGCTCAGATATATGTCGAGAAAATTGTCCTCATTCGCAGCCATGTTTTCTTATGTGTATGGATGTACACGTGTATTGCCTCGTAGGCCTATGCCGCCAGTGTCCTGACGCATGAGTTTCAAAGTTTTGGTCTCTTCTGGTGAGAATTTTGGCGATGTGTTAGCTCAGATGTGGAGGTGGTGAATGTCTCTTCATTCTCCAATAACGTTGAGGTTCGCAGCTCAGATATATGTCGATACAAATATCCTCATTCGCAGCCATGTTTTCTGATGTGTTTGTATGTACACGTGTATTGCCACATAGGCATATGCCGCCAGTGTCCTGAAGCATGAGTCTCTCAGTTTAGGTTTGTACCAGTGAGAAATTTGGCAATATTTTGGCTTGGATGTCTAGCTGGTGAGTGTCTCTTCATTCTCGAACAACGTTGAGGTTCGCAGCTCAGATATATGTCGAGAACATTATCCTCATTCGCAGCCATGTTTTCTGATGTGTATGTATGTACACGTGTATTGCCTCATAGGCCTATGCCGCCAGTATCCTGACGCATGAGTCTCACAGTTTGGTTTTTTTCCAGTGAAAAATTTTGAAATATTTTGGCTCAGATGTCGAGCTGGTGAGTGTCTCTTCATTCTCGAACAACGTTGAGGTTCGCAGCTCAGATATATGTCGAGAACATTATCCTCATTCGCAGCCATGTTTTCTGATGTGTATGTATGTACACGTGTATTGCCACATAGGCCTATGCCGCCAGTATCCTGACGCATGAGTCTCTCAGTTTGGTTTTTTCCCAGTGAGAAATTTGGCAATATTTTGGCTCGGATGTCGAGCTGGTGAGTGTCTCTATATTCTCGAACAACGTTGAGGCTCGCAGCTCAGATATATGTCGAGAAAAATATCCTCATTCGCAGCCATGTTTTCTGATGTGTTTGTATGTACACGTGTAGTGCCACATAGGCATATGCCGCCAGTGTCCTGACGCATGAGTCTATCAGTTTAGGTTTGTTCCAGTGAGAAATTTGGCAATATTTTGGCTCAGATGTCGAGCTGGTGAGTGTCTCTTTATTCTCGAACAACGTTGAGGTTCGCAGCTCAGATATATGTCGAGAACATTATCCTCATTTGCAGCCATGTTTTCTGATGTGTATGTATGTACACCTGTATTGCCACATATGCCTATGCCGCGAGTGTCCTGACGCATGAGTCCCAAAGTTTTGGTCTCTTCCGGTGATAATTTTGGGCGATGTGTTAGCTCAGATGTGGAGGTGGTGAATGTCTCTTCATTCTCGAACAACGTTGAGGTTCGCAGCTCAGATATATGTCGATAAAATGGTCCTCATTCGCAGCCATGTTTTCTTATGTGTATGGATGTACACATGTATTGCCTCATAGGCCTATGCCGCCAGTGTCCTGACGCATGAGTCTCACAGTTTTGGTCTCTTCCGGTGAGAATTTTGGCGATGTGGTAGCTCAGACGTGGAGGTGGTGAATGTCTTCTTCATTCTCGAACAACGTTGAGGTTCGCAGCTCAGATATATGTCGAGAACATTATCTTCATTCGCAGCCATGTTTTCTGATGTGTATGTATGTACACGTGTATTGCAACATAGGCCTATGCCGCCATTATCCTGACGCATGAGTCTCTCAGTTTGTTTTTTCCCAGTGAGAAATTTGGCAATATTTTGGCTCGGATGTCGAGCTGGTGAGTGTCTCTTCATTCTCGAACAACGTTGAGGCTCGCAGCTCAGATATATGTCGAGAAAATTGTCCTCATTTGCAGCCATGTTTTCTTATGTGTATGGATGTACACGTGTATTGCCTCGTAGGCCTATGCCGCCAGTGTCCTGACGCATGAGTTTCAAAGTTTTGGTCTCTTTTGGTGAGAATTTTGGCGATGTGTTAGCTCAGATGTGGAGGTGGTGAATGTCTCTTCATTTTCCAACAACGTTGAGGTTCGCAGCTCAGATATATGTCGAGAAAAATATCCTCATTCGCAGCCTTGTTTTCTGATGTATTTGTATGTACACGTGTATTGTCACATAGGCATATGGCACCAGTGTCGTGACGCATGAGTCTCGCAGTTTAGGTTTGTTCCAGTGCGAAATTTGGCAATATGTTAGCTCAGATGTCGAGCTGGTGAGCGTCGTTTCATTCTGGAACAACGTTGAGGTTCGCAGCTCAAATATAAGTCGAGAATATTATCCTCATTCGCATCCATGTTTTCTTATGTGTATGTATGTACACGTGTATTACCGCATAGGCCTATGCCGCCAGTGTCCTGACTCATGGGTCTCAGAGTTTGGGTTTTTTCAAGTGCGAATTTTGGCAATATTTTGGCTCAGATGTTGAGCTGGCGAGTGTCTCTTCATTCTCGAACTACGTTGAGGTTCGCAGCTCAGATATAAGTTCATAAAATTATCCTCATTCGCAGCCATGTTTTCTTATGTGTATGGATGTACACGTGTATTGCCTCATAGGCCTATGCCGCCAGTTTCCTGACGCATGAGTCTCAAAGTTTTGGTCTCTTCCGGTGAGAATTTTGGCGATGTGTTAGCTCAGATGTGGAGGTGGTGAATGTCTCTTCATTCTCGAACTACGTTGAGGTTCGCAGCTCAGATATAAGTTCATCAAATTATCCTCATTCGTAGCCATGTTTTCTTATGTTTATGCGTGTACACGTGTATTGCCGCATAGGCTTATGCCGCCAGTGTCCTGAAGCATGAGTCTCACAGTTTTGGTCTCTTCCGGTGAAAATTTTGGCGATGTGTTAGCTCAGACGTGGAGGTGGTGAATGTCTCTTCATTCTCGAACAACGTTGAGGTTCGCAGCTCAGATATATGTCGAGAACATTATCCTCATTCGCAGCCATGTTTTCTGATGTGTATGTATGTACACGTGTATTGCCACATAGGCCTATGCCGCCATTATCCTGACGCATGAGTCTCTCAGTTTGTTTGTTTTTCCAGTGAGAAATTTGGCAATATTTTGGCTCGGATGTCGAGCTGGTGAGTGTCTCTTCATTCTCAAACTACGTTGAGGCTCGCAGCTCAGATATATGTCGAGAAAATTGTCCTCATTCGCAGCCATGTTTTCTTATGTGTATGGATGTACACGTGTATTGCCTCGTAGGCCTATGCCGCCAGTGTCCTGACGCATGAGTTTCAAAGTTTTGGTCTCTTTTGGTGAGAATTTTGGCGATGTGTTAGCTCAGATGTGGAGGTGGTGAATGTCTCTTCATTTTCCAACAACGTTGAGGTTCGCAGCTCAGATATATGTCGAGAAAAATATCCTCATTCGCAGCCTTGTTTTCTGATGTATTTGTATGTACACGTGTATTGTCACATAGGCATATGCCACCAGTGTCGTGACGCATGAGTCTCGCAGTTTAGGTTTGTTCCAGTGCGAAATTTGGCAATATGTTAGCTCAGATGTCGAGCTGGTGAGCGTCGTTTCATTCTGGAACAACGTTGAGGTTCGCAGCTCAAATATAAGTCGAGAATATTATCCTCATTCGCATCCATGTTTTCTTATGTGTATGTATGTACACGTGTATTACAGCATAGGCCTATGCCGCCAGTGTCCTGACTCATGGGTCTCAGAGTTTGGGTTTTTTCAAGTGCGAATTTTGGCAATATTTTGGCTCAGATGTTGAGCTGGCGAGTGTCTCTTCATTCTCGAACTACGTTGAGGTTCGCAGCTCAGATATAAGTTCATAAAATTATCCTCATTCGCAGCCATGTTTTCTTATGTGTATGGATGTACACGTGTATTGCCTCATAGGCCTATGCCGCCAGTGTCCTGACGCATGAGTCCCAAAGTTTTGGTCTCTTCCGGTGAGAATTTTGGCGATGTGTTAGCTCAGATGTGGAGGTGGTGAATGTCTCTTCATTCTCGAACAACGTTGAGGTTCGCAGCTCAGATATATGTTGAGAACATTATCCTCATTCGCAGCCATGTTTTCTGATGTGTATGTATGTACACGTGTATAGCCACATAGGCCTATGCCGCCAGTATCCTGACGCATGAGTCTCTCAGTTTGTTTGTTTTTCCAGTGAAAAATGTGGCAATATTTTGGCTCGGATGTCGAGCTGGTGAGTGTCTCTTCATTCTCGAACAACGTTGAGGCTCGCAGCTCAGATATATGTCGAGAAAATTGTCCTCAATCGCAGCCATGTTTTCTTATTTGTATGGATGTACACGTGTATTGCCTCATAGGCCTATGCCGCCAGTGTCCTGACGCATGAGTCTCACAGTTTGGTTTTTTTCAGTGAGAAATTTGGCAATATTTTGGCTCGGATGTCGAGCTGGTGAGTGTCTCTTCATTCTCGAACAACATTGAGGCTCGCAGCTCAGATATATGTCGAGAAAAATATCCTCATTCGCAGCCATGTTTTCTGATGTGTTTGTATTTACACGTGTAGTGCCACATAGGCATATACCGCCACTGTCCTGACGCATGAGTCTCTCAGTTTAGGTTTGATCCAGTGAGAAATTTGGAAATATTTTGTCTCAGATGTCGAGCAGGCGAGGGTCTCTTCATTCTCGAACAACGTTGAGGTTCGCAGCTCAGATATAAGTTCATAACATTATCCTCATTCGCAGCCATCTTTTCTTATGTTTATGCGTGTACACGTGTATTGCCGCATAGGCCTATGCCGCCAGTGTCCTGAAGCATGAGTCTCAAAGTTTTGGTCTCTTCCGGTGAGAATTTTGGCGATATATTAGCTCAGATGTGGAGGTGGTGAATGTCTCTTTATTCTCCAATAACGTTGAGGTTCGCAGCTCAGATATATGTCGAGAAAAATATCCTCATTCGCATCCATGTTTTCTTATGTGTATGTATGTACACGGGTATTGCCGCATAGGCCTATGCCGCCAGTGTCCTGCCGCATGAGTCTCAAAGTTTTGGTCTCTTCCGGTGAGAATTTTTGGCGATATGTTAGCTCAGATGTGGAGGTGGTGAATGTCTCTTCATTCTCCAACAACGTTGAGGTTCGCAGCTCAGATATATGTCGATAAAATGGTCCTCATTCGCAGCCATGTTTTCTTATGTGTATGGATGTACACATGTATTGCCTCATAGGCCTATGCCGCCAGTGTCCTGACGCATGAGTCTCTCAGTTTGTTTGTTTTTCCAGTGAAACATTTGGCAATATTTTGGCTCGGATGTCGAAATGGTCTGTGTCTCTTAATTCTCGAACAACGTTGAGGCTCGCAGCTCAAATATATGTCGAGAAAAATTGTCCTCATTCGCAGCCATATTTTCTTATGTGTATGGATGTACACATGTATTGCCTCATAGGCCTATGCCGCCAGTGTCCTGACGCACGAGTCTCAAAGTTTTGGTCTCTTCCGGTGAGAATTTTGGCGATGTGTTAGCTCAGATGTGGAGGTGGTGAATGTCTTTTCATTCTCGAACAACGTTGAGGTTCGCAGCTCAGATATATGTTGAGAACATTATCCTCATTCGCAGCCATGTTTTCTGATGTGTATGTATGTACACGTCTATTGCCACATAGGCCTATGCCGCCAGTATCCTGGCGCATGAGTCTCTCAGTTTGTTTGTTTTTTTTCCCGTGAAAAAGTTGGCAATATTTTGGCTCGGATGTCGAGCTGGTGAGTGTCTCTTAATTCTCGAACAACGTTGAGGCTCGCAGCTCAGATATATGTCGAGAAAATTGTCCGCATTCGCAGCCATGTTTTCTTATGTGTATGGATGTACACGTGTATTGCCTCATAGGCCTATGCCGCCAGTATCCTGACGCATGAGTCTCACAGTTTTGTTTTTTTCCAGTGAAAAAAATTGAAATATTTTGGCTCAGATGTCGAGCTGGCGAGTGTCTCTTCATTCTCGAACAACGTTGAGGTTCGCCGCTCAGATATATGTCGAGAACATTATCCTCATTTGCAGACATGTTTTCTGATGTGTATGTATGTACACGTGTTTTGCCACATAGGCCTATGCCGCCAGTGTCCTGACGCATGAGTCCCAAAGTTTTGGTATCTTCCGGTGATAATTTTGGCGATGTGTTAGCTCAGATGTGGATGTGGTGAATGTCTCTTCATTCTCGAAGAACGTTGAAGTTCGCAGCTCAGATATATGTCGATAAAATGGTCCTCATTCGCAGCCATGTTTTCTTATATGTATGGATGTACACGTGTATTGCCTCATAGGCCTATGCCGCCAGTGTCCTAACGCATGAGTCTCACAGTTTGGGTTTTTTTTCAGTGAGAAATTTGGCAATATTTTGGCTTGGATGTCGAGCTGGTGAGTGTCTCTTTATTCTCGAACAACGTTGAGGTTCGCAGCTCAGATATATGTCGAGAAAATTGTTATCATTCGCAGCCATGTTTTCTTATGTGTATGTATGTACACGTGTATTGCCTCATAGGCCTATGCCGCCAGTGTCCAAACGCATGAGTCTCACAGTTTGGGTTTTTTTTCAGTGAGAAATTTGGCAATATTTTGTCTTGGATGTCGAGCTGGTGAGTGTCTCTTCATTCTCGAACAACGTTGAGGTTCGCAGCTCAGATATATGTCGAGAAAATTGTTATCATTCGCAGCCATGTTTTCTTATGTGTATGTATGTACACGTGTATTGCCTCATAGGCCTATGCCGCCTGTGTCCTGACGTATGAGTCTCACAGTTTGTTTGTTTTTCCAGTGAGAAATTTGGAAATATTTTGTCTCGGATGTCGAGCAGGCGAGGGTCTCTTCATTCTCGAACAACGTTGAGGTTCGCAGCTCAGATATAAGTTCATAACATTATCCTCATTCGCAGCCATCTTTTCTTATGTTTATGCGTGTACACGTGTATTGCCGCATAGGCCTATGCCGCCAGTGTCCTGACGCATGAGTCTCAAAGTTTTGGTCTCTTCCGGTGAGAATTTTGGCGATATATTAGCTCAGATGTGGAGGTGGTGAATGTCTCTTCATTCTCCAATAACGTTGAGGTTCGCAGCTCAGATATATGTCGAGAAAATTGTTATCATTCGCAGCCATGTTTTCTTATGTGTATGTATGTACACGGGTATTACCGCATATGCCTATGCCGCCAGTGTCCTGACTCATGGGTCTCAGAGTTTGGGTTTTTTTCAGTGAGAAACTTGGCAATATTTTGGCTCATATGTTGAGCTGGCGAGTGTCTCTTCATTCTCGAACTACGTTGAGGTTCGCAGCTCAGATATAAGTTCATAAAATTATCCTCATTCGCAGCCATGTTTTCTTATGTTTATGCGTGTACACGTGTATTGCCGCATAGGCTGATGCCGCGAGTGTCCTGAAGCATGGGTCTCACAGTTTAGTTTTTTTCCAGTGATAAATTTGGCAATATTTTGGCTCGGATGTCGAGCTGGTGAGTGTCTCTTCATTCTCGAACAACGTTGAGGTTCGCAGCTCAGATATAAGTTCATACAATTATCCTCATTCGCAGCCATGTTTTCTGATGTGTATGTATGTACATGTGTATCGTCACATAGGCATATGCCCCCAGTGTCCTGACGCATGAGTCTCAAAGTTTTGGTCTCTTCCGGTGAGAATTTTGGCGATATGTTAGCTCAGATGTGGAGGTGGTAAATGTCTCTTCATTCTCGAACAACGTTGAGGTTAGCAGCTCATATTATATGTCGAGAAAATTATCCTCATTCGCAGCCATGTTTTCTGATGTGTATTTACGTACACGTGTATTGCCACAAAGGCCTATGCCGCCAGTATCCTGACGCATGAGTCTCTCATTTGTTTGTTTTTCCAGTGAGAAATTTGGCAATATTTTGGCTCGGATGTCGAGCTGGTGAGTGTATCTTCATTCTCGAACAACGTTGAGGCTCGCAGCTCAGATATATGTCGAGAAAATTATCCTCATTCGCAGCCATGTTTTCTTATGTGAATGTATGTACCCGTGTATTGCCGCATAGTCCTATGCCACCAGTATCCTGACGCATGAGTCTCTCAGTTTGTTTTGTTTTTTTCAGTGAGAAATTTGGCAATATTTTGCTCAGATGTCGGACTGGTGAGTGTCTCTTCATTCTCGAACAACGTTGAGGCTCGCAGCTCAAATATAAGTAGACAAAATTATCCTCATTCGCGGCCATGTTTTCTGATGTGTATGTATGTACACGTGTATTGCCTCCTAGGCCTATGCCGCCAGTATCCTGACGCATGCGTCTCTCAGTTTGTTTTTTCCCAGTGAGAAATTTGGCAATATTTTGGCTCGGATGTTGAGCTGGTGAGTGTCTCTTCATTCTCCAACAACGTTGAGGCTCGCAGCTCAGATATATGTCCACAAAATTGTCCTCATTCGCAGCCATGTTTTCTTATGTGTATGTATGTACACGTGTATAGGCCTATGCCGCCCTTGTCCTGACGTATGAGTCTCACAGTTTGGTTTTTTTCCAGTGAGAAATTTGGAAATATTTTGGCCCAGATGTCGAGCTGGCGAGTGTCTCTTCATTCTCGAACAACGTTGGGCTTCGCAGCTCAGATATAAGTTCATAAAATTATCCTCATTCGCAGCCATGTTTTTTTTATGTTTATGCGTGTACACGTGTATTGCCTCATAGGCCTATGCCGCCCGTGTCCTGACGTATGAGTCTCACAGTTTGTTTTTTTTCCAGTGAGAAATTTGGAAATATTTTGTCTCGGATGTCGAGCAGGCGAGGGTCTCCTCATTCTCGAACAACGTTGAGGTTCGCAGCTCAGATATAAGTTCATAACATTATCCTCATTCGCAGCCATCTTTTCTTATGTTTATGCGTGTACACGTGTATTGCCGCATAGGCCTATGCCGCCAGTGTCCTGACGCATGAGTCTCAAAGTTTTGGTCTCTTCCGGTGAGAATTTTGGCGATATATTAGCTCAGATGTGGAGGTGGTGAATGTCTCTTCATTCTCCAATAACGTTGAGGTTCGCAGCTCAGATATATGTCGAGAAAAATATCCTCATTCGCATCCATGTTTTCTTATGTGTATGTATGTATTATGTTGTTACATGGGGAGGCACCAGGGATAACGAAATATATTAACTAAGTAACTCAGAACTTGGATCCAAAGTATTTTATTCATTACATCGAATATAAACAATACAGCGTAAAAGAATATGTGAGTTAGAGAAGGTGTCGTCAGCACCACGCCCGAGAACCAACTGCAACTATACAAAGGCACAAGGCCTTCTTATATAGAAAATAGGGTTCCTATACGTGTCCAACAGGTGAGTATACATCAGGTGAGTAATTAACATACGTTGCGTAATAGTGTTCCTATATGTGTCCAACAGGTGAGTATACATCAGGTGAGTAATTAACATACGCTGTGTAACTCATAACAATGTACATCATCCGGCGAGTGTACTGGTAAGTATAATTAACATAACTACACAACATACGCCTCCTCTTACTGAATTGGCGCCTGACAATTAATTATTTTACATTTTTTTTCAATTTTTATAATACAATATTACGTGAAAATTAAATTAAAATGATCTTCAGTCCAAGATGTTGTAGTTCAAAGCTTAGATCTCTGCGCAGTAGATCCCATCCAAGGTAGAAAGGCTGTATCACTTCATCTCCATTTACACTTCCACTTGATCCTCTTCACACACACCATCCTTCTATCCTTGGGTGCTCTTTTGTCTGAAGACTGGCCACTAGTTTCAACGTAATACAATATCCGATTTGTTATATTTGTTTTCTTTAGCCGATAATTATATCAAATTCATTATAATGGTAACGCCGACAACCACACATAACATTTTAAATTTAAACAATCCCATTACAGTTCTTTTCTTATACATATTTAACAATCATAACAAAGAAATGTTACTAAGACATTTTACCACTTATTCTGACAGGGTTATTTATAATATATTCCAAGGCAGCTTGATTTAAATTATCAATCGGCTCCCATGAATTTTGAGACTTTGGAAAATGCCGCCATTTTACCAAATACTGCAAAACGTTATTTTTATATCTGCCTCTTATTATCCTTTCTATCTCAAATTCAACACAGCTTGTTTTACAGTTAGGTTGTATTCCAGGAACAAGTTGAACTTGATCTTTTTGTCTATGCTTTGCCTTAAGTGGAATAAACGAATCTTCAGGGTAATCTTCCTGTACTAAACCGTCAATGGGAGTTTGTTCTTCAGGATCGGTGGGGACAGAGTTATTGTTAGGTCGAACGTATCTATCATAAGTAAATTTCATTCGATTTACATGTATCGGAGATGACAACAATTTGTTATTCTCCAAGTTCCTTACTTGAACATTAACTGGGCCCAATTGTTTCACCAAAAGATACGGTCCTAACCAGAATTTACTAAGCTTCTTGGACAAACCTTTCTGTGTCACTGGAAAGTAAATCCAAACAAGATCGCCAACTTGATATTCTACTTCCCTAGCATTCTTATCATAGTTTTCTTTCATTTTTCTTTGGTTCTCTTCCATGTGCCGTTTAGAAACTTCCCGAAAAAACGTGTAATTTAGAAACCAACTCGTGTATATGATCACGTAAACTTTTATCTGTGTATTTCATATTGCTTAAGAGAGACACATCTATTGGTAATCTTGCCTCTCTGCCATAAAGAAGGAAGAAAGGACTAAATCCAACTGAATTGTTTGCGGGTGTAGAACGGTAGGCAAATTGTATAGCTGGAATATAGATGTCCCAATTATTCTGACATTCATTCACATAGTGTGTTACTGTATCAAGTATTACTGAATTGAACCGTTCTTGCACCGCATTACACTGAGGGTGATAACTAGAAGTATTGAGTTTCTCAGTTTGCATGATTCGACATACTTCACGTATAACTTTACTTAAGAAATTCGCACCTCTATCACTTAACAATGAAACCGGGCAACCATGTTCGCAAATTACAGAATCAAACAATACACGTGCTATAGTTACTGCGTCAATAGTTGGCAATGTAATTAAAATAGGCCACCTAGTACAATGGTCAGTTATACAAAGTACATACCGGTTACCCGATGTAGTTATTGGCAAAGGCCCTAGAACGTCGATGCTAACTCGTTCAAAAACATCTGGGACTTCCATTGTTTCAAGTGGAGCCCGAATTTTGTGTCTGTGGGTTTTCCGTTTTGAACACGAGTAGCAGGAACGAACCCAATTATTGACATCTCGGTACATGTTTTTCCAAAAATACCGTTGTCTAATTTTGTGGTATGTCTTTTGTAACCCAAAATGTGCAGCCAACACATGATCATGGCAGTTATACAATACAGTGTCTACAAAACATACCGGTATATAAAGCTGAACGACAACTTGATCAGGAACGGTCTTCTTGTTGACAAACCACTCCCTATACAGAAGATTTTCATGGACAAAGTATTGGTCAACCTGTAACAATAAATCCTTGGCATGTTTAGTATCATCTGGTAATTTATCATTTGACATGTATGCCATCATTGGACCAGCAAAGTTATCCTTTTGCAAGGCTTCTCTAAACTTGTCAAGCTTTAGTTCACTTGGAAATATAGGTATATTTCGATCAGTTGCCTCGGTGTCATTTATTTCTCGTTTTCCTCTTTTGTAACGAGTATTTCTGACAGCATTTACACTAGACTCAATTTTACTGATATCTTCTTCCTCGAAAATATCAATCTCGTCTAAATCCGAATGTTCCCAAACAGGGTCGAGAACTATCTGGGGAAGGTCAGACGATGAATTGTCATGACATCTAATACAATCGGTACACAATTCTTCCGATTTAATCCTACTTAATGCATCTGCATTGGTATTACAACGTCCCTTGATGTGAACTACTTCAAAACAGTACGATTGCAACTTAAGTGTCCATCTTGCGAGTCTACCAGTCTCATGCTTTTTACTAAAAAGCCATTTCAAAGCACAGTGATCCGTTACAACTTTAAATTTGATTGTATGTTGTAAATATGGAGCAAACTTCTTTATGCCTTCCACTACTGCTAATGCTTCTAATTCAGTAGTACTGTACTTCCTTTCATGTTTATTCAGGGTTCTACCACCATAAGCAATTACCTTCTCACTACCATCTTGCACTTGGGCCAAAATATAACCCAGACCAGTATTACAGGCATCTGTTTGTAAAACGAACTCAGTGCCATCGAATCTTGGATAGGCTAAAACTGGAGGTTCTTGTAATTTCTGTTTCAGCAGATCAAAGGCCGACTGGCATTTTAGATTCCAAACAAAAACAGAGTCTTTTCGCGTAAGGTGAACAAGAGGCTCGGCTAATTTACAATAATCCTTTATATACTTCCGATAATAGCCTACCATTCCTAGGAACGAACGAACTTCAGACACTTTACAAGGAATTGGATAATCTTTGACTATCTGAGTAAAACTCAAATAGTCAAAGATTGGGTCTGTGGCCACACCATCTTTAGTGATAATATATCCCAGGTATTTTACTTGCTCTTGAACAAAATTGCACTTTCTGGGTTTTAGCTTCAACCCAGCTGCTTCAATTCGAGTAAAAATTTGCCTCAAATGGTCTACATGTTCCTTAAACGTATGACTAAAAATCATCAGGTCATCCAAATAGACCAGAACAAATTTCCAATTCAAACCTCGAAAAATCTCTTGCATAGCTCTTTGAAATGTTGAGGGTGCATTATGCAAACCAAAAGGCATTCGTTGAAACTCAAAGAGTTCATCTTGAGTTATGAACGCCGTTTTACATTTTGATCTTTCTTCTACGCCAATTTGCCAGTATCCAGAGGCTAAGTCAAGAGTTGTAAAATACTGAGGATTTGATGACCCCAAATTATCTAATATATCGTTAATATTAGGTAAAGGAAAATTATCTCGAGACGTTATATCGTTAAGTTCTCGAAAATCGATCGCAAAACGATATTCATTATTTTCTTCTTTGGGCACAATACAAACAGGAAAACTCCAATTACTAGTGGATTCTTTGATAATGTCTTTATCAAGCATATTGCTCACCTGCTTTCGTATTTCCTTTTGCATTATAGGAGACGTTCTATATGGTCTAGATCGAATAGGAGGGTGATTACCGGTATGTATTTCGTGTTCAACACCCGAATAAAAACCTGGCAAATCCCCTTCTAAATAGAAAACATCAGAATAATCAGAAATTAATTCCGTCAACTCTTTTTCCTCTGACTGAGAAAGGTGATTCGAATCAATATTAATTTGTGAAAATATCTGTTGTTTTCTAGAGTCAACTTCATTTGTATCAATCACAACAGGTAATTCACTGTGTGATTTAACCAAACTAATTCTGTCAACTGTCTCATCCTCCTTAAGAACATCAAATGGAAGGATAGAGTTGTTACTCATAGGTGTGAATGTACCGAGTTTAGTTCGAGGATATAACACAATAGTTTCGTCGGTTACATTCATTACTAGTAGGTTTACAGTTCTACAATCAGGTAATACAGGTGATATGGTATTTGCGACTAACGTTCCTAAAGCAGAAATGCGTCTCCCTCCACGACAAAGGCCGGGAGTATTTCCCACACGTTTATTTGATATCTTAGCACAAATAATCGACTGGGAATGCGGAGGAATTTCTTGTCTATGGCTCACTCTAATCTGGCTTTTCTTGTGCAAGTGTAATTTACCTGTTGCACAGTCAATAATGGCCTTATTCACGTTTAGAAACTGCGAACCCAATATAACATCAGTTGACAAACTCTTGGCCAAAACGAAAGAAACTAACAATGCTTCCCTTTCTATTACAATCGGCATAATTATTGACCCAGTGACTTGTAATTTATCACCGTTTGCAACCTTTATTTCAGTCCTCTTAGAGGTTTCCACTGATTTCATTACAGATGCACAATTAATCTGTAACCAGTCATGATCGATAACGTTTACATTTGCACCAGTATCAATTAAACATTGTACGATCTTATTATCAATGGTTGCAGTGATACTGTTACAACGATCCAAACGAGTATGAAACTGGTTATTTGACACACTTGAAAGACTTTCAGAGAAGTAAGTATTAAGTGGTCCAGATGTTTCCTTATTAGCCCCACCTTCTTGATTCTGAACCAAGACCTTTGTCTCATCAAAAAAAGGCAGGGAAACTAGTTTAAAGGTTTACCTTGAATGTCATACTGGGCATAACACCGTCTCCATTTATGGCCCAGTCGTCCACAGCGATGACATTGTATAGCCATACTCGAGGTCTTACTAAACTGGCTTCGATTGGAAGACACATTAACTGGGTTAGCATAATCAGAATACACTTGTGGAGTATTTAATGAATCTGGAAACTTGTTTTTGTTCTCAAGGGATTCTACCTTAATTGCCAATACCTTGACTGTGTTCACAAGAAAGTCCAACTTAGATTCCAAAGTGTTTCCTTCCTTTAAAGAATTCACAACTGGTTCACTGGCTGCTGTTAATTGAACACTAACAGCTAATCTAGCTGCATTGAGTGCTTCATGGAACGTGGTTGGTTCTTTTGAAAAGACAAAAGCTCTAATTGATGGAATTAGGCCTCTCACAAAAATGGAAAGCTGTTCAGTTTGTGATTTTTTTATTTGTTTACATAGATGCATTATATCACAGGCATAATCATCCAACAATTCCATTGGCTGTTGCTTGCGAGAGAGCAATTTTGTCTCTATACTCCAATGCCACGAGTTTCCTTCAAAATGGTCTTTCAACAATTTATAAATGTTGTCAACCGAATCCTTTTCATCAGATGGAATTGACTGTAATAGTATTCTAGCATTTCCATCAATTAAAGTTTGAAAGGCCAATACCTTTTTTGCATCGGTATAGTCTCGCAAAATGGCAATTTCTTTGAATTTATCCATAAAGGAATCTAAATCTTCATTTGGCGTACCAGTATATTTAATTTTAACAGTTGACAAATCGTATTTGAAAGCCATGATGATCTTAGTTTCCGACTCTTCAGTCATTCCTTTATCAAAACAGAAATACAGTCACTAGTAAATGTAACATTACACCACACTTAGTAGAACTGTATATTATATTTACATACCAAATATCACATAGTTGTCGACGCTATCAAACACAATACATGAAGTTGAAGACGTTACCATTTTTTATTTACAAATACTCACCGATACATGTCCAGGTGAGGGCAGCCGGCTGCAGGGCGTGGTCTGTCGACATCCTCAAGTTAACAGGCTAGTTACAAACTAACTTTTTAATTACCCGGATCTTCCACCATATATTATGTTGTTACATGGGGAGGCACCAGGGATAACGAAATATATTAACTAAGTAACTCAGAACTTGGATCCAAAGTATTGTATTCATTACATCGAATATAAACAATACAGCGTAAAAGAATATGTGAGTTAGAGAAGGTGTCGTCAGCACCACGCCCGAGAACCAACTGCAACTATACAAAGGCACAAGGCCTTCTTATATAGAAAATAGGGTTCCTATACGTGTCCAACAGGTGAGTATACATCAGGTGAGTAATTAACATACGCTGTGTAACTCATAACAATGTACATCATCCGGCGAGTGTACTGGTAAGTATAATTAACATAATTACACAACATATGTACACGGGTATTACCGCATAGGCCTATGCCGCCAGTGTCCTGACTCATGGGTCTCAGAGTTTGGTTTTTTTTCAGTGAGAAACTTGGCAATATTTTGGCTCAGATGTTGAGCTGGCGAGTGTCTCTTCATTCTCGAACTACGTTGAGGTTCGCAGCTCAGATATAAGTTCATAAAATTATCCTCATTCGCAGCCATGTTTTCTTATGTTTATGCGTGTACACGTGTATTGCCGCATAGGCTGATGCCGCGAGTGTCCTGAAGCATGGGTCTCACAGTTTTGTTTTTTTCCAGTGATAAATTTGGCAATATTTTGGCTCGGATGTCGAGCTGGTGAGTGTCTCTTCATTCTCGAACAACGTTGAGGTTCGCAGCTCAGATATAAGTTCATAAAATTATTCTCATTCGCAGCCATGTTTTCTGATGTGTATGTATGTACATGTGTATCGACACATAGGAATATGCCCCCAGTGTCCTGACGCATGAGTCTCAAAGTTTTGGTCTCTTCCGGTGAGAATTTTGGCGATATGTTAGCTCAGATGTGGAGGTGGTAAATGTCTCTTCATTCTCGAACAACGTTGAGGTTAGCAGCTCATATTATATGTCGAGAAAATTATCCTCATTCGCAGCCATGTTTTCTGATGTGTATTTACGTACACGTGTATTGCCACAAAGGCCTATGCCGCAGGTATCCTGACGCATGAGTCTCTCATTTGTTTGTTTTTCCAGTGAGAAATTTGGCAATATTTTGGCTCGGATGTCGAGCTGGTGAGTGTCTCTTCATTCTCGAACAACGTTGAGGCTCGCAGCTCAGATATATGTCGAGAAAATTTTCCTCATTTGCAGCCATGTTTTCTTATGCGTATGTACACGTGTATTGCCTCATAGGCCTATGCCGCCCGTGTCCTGATGTATGAGTCTCACAGTTTGGTTTTTTTCCAGTGAGAAATTTGGAAATATTTTGACTCAGATGTCGAGCAGGCGAGATTCTCTTCATTCTCGAACAACGTTGAAGTTCGCAGCTCAGATATAAGTTCATAACATTATCCTCATTAGCAGCCATGTTTTCTTATGTTTATGCGTGTACAAGTGTATTGCCGCATAGACCTCTTCCGTCAGTGTCCTGACGCATGAGTCTCAAAGTTTTGGTCTCTTCCGGTGAGCATTTTGGCGATATGTTAGCTCAGATGTGGAGGTGGTGAATGTCTCTTCATTCTCCAATAACGTTGAGGTTCGCAGCTCAGATATATGTTGAGAACATTATCCTCATTCGCAGCCATGTTTTCTGATGTGTATGTATGTACACGTGTATTGCCTCATAGGCCGATGCCGCCAGTATCCTGACGCATGAGTCTCTCAGTTTGTTTGTTTTTCCAGTGACAAATTTGGCAATATTTTGGCTCGGATGTCGAACTGGTGAGTGTCTCTTAATTCTCGAACAACGTTGAGGCTCGCAGCTCAGATATATGTCGAGAAAATTGTCCTCATTTGCAGCCATGTTTTCTTATGTGTATGGATCTACACGTGTATTTTTTTCAGTGAGAAATTTGGCAATATTTTGGTTCGGATGTCGAGCTGGTGAGTATCTCTTAATTCTCGAACAACGTTGAGGCTCGCAGCTCAGATATATGTCTCTTAATTCTCGAACAACGTTGAGGCTCGCAGCTCAGATATATGTCGAGAAAATTGTCCTCATTCGCAGCCATGTTTTCTTATGTGTATGGATCTACACGTGTATTGCCTCATAGGCCTATGCCGCCAGTGTCCTAACGCATGAGTCTCACAGTTTGGGGTTCTTTTCAGGTAGAAATTTTTTCAATATTTTGGAAGGATGTCGAGCTGTTGAGTGTCTCTTCATTCTCGAACAACGTTGAGGATCGCAGCTCAGATATATGTCGAGAAAATTGTCCTCATTCGCAGCCATGTTTTCTTATGCGTATGTACACGTGTATTGCCTCATAGGCCTATGCCGCCCGTGTCCTGATGTATGAGTCTCACAGTTTGTTTTTTTTCCAGTGAGAAATTTGGAAATATTTTGACTCAGATGTCGAGCAGATGTTTTCTAATGTGTATGTATGTACACGTGTATTGCCACATAGGCCTATGCCGCCAGTATCCTGACGCATGAGTCTCTCAGTTTGTTTGTTTTTCCAGTGCAAAATTTGGCAATATTTTGGCTCGGATGTCAAGCTGGTGAGTGTCTCTTAATTCTCGAACAACGTTGAGGCTCGCAGCTCAGATATATGTCGAGAAAATTGTCCTCATTCGCAGCCATGTTTTCTTATGTGTATGGATGTACACGTGTATTGCCTCATAGGCCTATGCCGCCAGTGTCCTAACGCATGAGTCTCACAGTTTGGGGTTTTTTTTCAGTGAGAAATTTGGCAATATTTTGGCTCGGATGTCGAGCTGGTGAGTATCTCTTAATTCTCGAACAACGTTGAGGCTCGCAGCTCAGATATATGTCGAGAAAATTGTCCTCATTCGCAGCCATGTTTTATTATGTGTATGGATGTACACGTGTATTGCCTCATAGGCCTATGCCGCCAGTGTCCTGACGCATGAGTCTCAAAGTTTTGGTCTCTTCCGGTGAGAATTTTGGCGATGTGTTAGCTCAGATGTGGAGGTGGTGAATGTCTTTTCATTCTCGAACAACGTTGAGGTTCGCAGATCAGATATATGTTGAGAACACTATCCTCATTCGCAGCCATGTTTTCTGATGTGTATGTATGTACACGTGCATTGCCACATAGGCCTATGCCGCCAGTATCCTGACGCATGAGTCTCTCAGTTTGTTTGTTTTTCCAGTGAAAAATTTTGCAATATTTTGGCTCGGATGTCGATCTGGTGAGTGTCTCTTAATTCTCGAACAACGTTGAGGCTCGCAGCTCAGATATATGTCGAGAAAATTGTCCTCATTCGCAGCCATGTTTTCTTATGTGTTTGGATGTACACGTGTATTGCTTCATAGGCCTATGCCGCCAGTGTCCTAACGCATGAGTAAAACAGTTTGGGGTTTTTTTCAGTGAGAAATTTGGCAATATTTTGGCGGGGATGTCGAGCTGGTGAGTGTCTCTTAATTCTCTAACAACGTTGAGGCTCGCAGCTCAGATATATGTCGAGAAAATTGTCCATATTCGCAGCCATGTTTTCTTATGTGTATGGATGTACACGTGTATTGCTTCATAGGCCTATGCCGCCAGTGTCCTAACGCATGAGTCAAACAGTTTGGTTTTTTTTCAGTGAGAAATTTGGCAATATTTTGGCGGGGATGTCGAACTGGTGAGTGTCTCTCAATTCTCGAACAACGATGAGGCTCGCAGCTCAGATATATGTCGAGAAAATTGTCCTCATTCGCAGCCATGTTTTCTTATGTGTATGGATGTACACGTGTATTGCCTCATAGGCCTATTAGTCAGGTGGCTTAGCGACAATTTTTAGGGTTAATGTTACCGGCCGGACAAAAGTACCAAATTTGGCATAGAGTTTCTTTTCGACCTATCTATTGATTTTATCCGTGGAACCCACTTGATCGGTTCCGATTTTCCAAGATGGCGGCCAAAATCCAAGATGGCCGCCAGAAACAAAGGAATTAAATGTCATATCTGGCTGTAAAAATCGGAAATGAACAAATGAGGTGTCAATTCAGGTGTTTCCGGGGTCACTGAAACAGATGCTGGTCATGGCATGTTGTTCGGGTCACCCATTTCCAAGATGGCGGCCAAATTTTAAAATGGCCGCCAAAAAAAAAGGAAATTACGTATATCTGATGACTGTGAAAATCGGAAATGAACAAATGAGGTGTCAATTCAGGGGTTCCTGAAATATATGCTGGCCATCATGGCATTTTGCTCAGGTCACCCATTTCCAAGATGGCTGCCAAATTTCGGAATGGCCGCCAACTACATTTAAGTGACGGAAATTTGTATTATAGGTGTAAAATCATTGTTAGATTCAGCACAGATGTATCTTATAAAGTGTTAAGAATATGTTAATGTGATGTAGGATGTGACGGATTAACTTCGACAAAACTGGCGGTCAAAACTGGCGCTTCTTCCTGCACCAGCTTGCCGTCCAAATAGGTGTTCCTTGGTGATGGCTACTAATCCCTATATCTGGCGGGAAGCCTATCCTCTCAGGATACCTTTTTGCAGGTTTCCTAGAGTGTCACACCGAGGAAGTGGCCCCAGCAAGTCCACAGCCACTTTCTCCATGGGCTCGACCACCAAATACTGTTTGAGCGGGGAAACTCTTTACTTCGCAGGAGATTTCCTCCTCCCACACAGCTCGCAACATCTAGTCTGATAAATGACCTCACACCCGCAGACATTCCGGGCCAATAGTATAGCAACTTGACCTTGGCCAAAGTCTAATTAACCCCTAAATGGCCACTCGTCTGGCCACTTGTCCGGCCACCATGCAGCTCCTGAAGTACGACCTCTCTAAATTTCTCAGGAAGTACTAGTCGCAACCTCACGGACTTCCCATCGCCGGACTCCAAATTTCTAGGACACCGTCCTGCACCTCCAACTGATCCCAAGAGGACCAGAGGGTCTTGTGTGCCAAGGAGGCGCCCGACTCCTTTCCCCTAATCATCCAACCAATACTTCCGTCACCAAGTTGACCCTCTCTGACTGCATCCTTAGGTAAGTGTGGTTGAGCAAAGATGCCCCTCACCCTCGCCTCTGGGATCGGCACGTCAGAGTCAACCTCATGGCGACATTCGTCAACCTCACTGATCGTTGTCACATTGGCCTTATTCGAAGCCTCAACGGTCTTTGGCGCTTCATCAGCGTCAGCACGACCACACTGTTTGCAGGCCTTCCGGGACAACCCATCAGCATTTCCATGCTTCCGCCCAGGTCTGTGTTGAATCGTCAAATCGTACTCGCTGATCACTTCCAGCCACCTGGCAAGCTGATCCTCGGGGTGCTTAAAATTAAGCAACCACCTAAGAGCAGCATGGTCGGTTCGGAGTAGCACCTTAATTCTGACCATACAGGAACTGTCTAAACTTCCTGAGGTAGACAACTCCCACCAGACGTTCTCTCCGGGTAGCACAGTAGTTCCTCTCTGCCTTGCTGAGTTTACAGCTCGCAAATGCGAGGACATTCTCTTCCCCATCATGGATATGAGACAAAACTGCCCCAATCCCATCCCCACTAGCATTTGTATCTAAGATGTAGTCGCTATCATGGAACGGGGTATGCCAACACCGGTGCTGTCTGCAGCCTCTGCTTAAACTCAACAAATGCCTGTTGGAAGGCATCTGTCCACTGGAACTCACGCGACTTTTCAGTCAGCGCATGCAACGGTGAATCAACCTCTGCAAATCCCCGGACAAACTTCCGATAATAGAAAGCGAGGCCTAATTAGCTTCGAACTTTCTTAACACACATAGCTGTTGGCCAATTGGCCACGGCCCGAACCTTCTCAAAGTCGGTAGCCACACCTTCAGGCGACACAATATGTCCCAAATATCCCAACTGATCTCTGAAACAAGAAGCACTTACTATAGGCTTCAACTTTAAACCAGCTCGCCTCAACCTGGAGAAGACGACTCACAGTCGTTTAATCTCCTCTTTCACATTCTTGCCATGACATCGTGACACCATGACATCGTCCAGGTATATCAGCAGGATGTCCCACTGAAGACCTGTCGATCATCACCCTCTTCATCAACCTTTCAAATGTCGCAGGGGTGTTGCACAGACCAAAGGGCATGCAGCGCAGCTGTATAAACCGTTCCGCACTACAAAGGTTGACTTCTGGTTGGCATCCTCATCGAGGTCGACCTGCCAATACCCGGACGCTAAATCGAGAGTGGAAAACCACTCTGCACCCACCAACGCATCTAGTTTCTCGTCGTTACGAGGGACAGGGTAAGCATATTTCATTTTTACCTTATTCAGACCCCGATAGTCGACACAAAATCGCTTATTAGTTCCGTCCTTCTTCCGGACTAACACAACATTTGCAGCCCAGGGACTCGATAAACCCTCGCTTCTTCAAATCTCCAACCTGCCTCTATATTTTCTCCTGATTACACAAGGGATGGCGCCGAGTCCTCTCCTTGAAAGGCCTCGCATCGCCCGTACTGATGTGGTGCTTCAGAAAAAAATACATCCTTGAATTCTATCAGGCATGCCTTCACCTCCTCATGATATTCCTCAGCGAGGTTAATCTTACTACGGTCGTATATATCATGCAGGTAACTTGGCAAGCCTCCTTAAACCTCACACCCACGACTCTCACTTCGCAATTGTGCCCACAGTAATTCTGTGGGTACTTCAGGTACTTCTTCTAGCATTGACGCCATCCACCGAACTGACTAGAAACGGCGCAAAAGGCCCCAGAAGTCGCGAAAATGCGCTACGGCGATTGGTCACCACGCGCTAACCAGTCACCGGGCAGAAGCTACGTGAACCAGTAATTGGTTGCTTAACGCTGATCATGCAGCCGTGCGTTGATGATTGGCCGCTGCGCCATGTATCACGCAGTATGAACGCGTGATCCTATACATGAGCAATATATTTTTAGATTAACTAGACGTGCATACGAGTCGGCATAATAGGCCATACCCAGTTCCGTTACGAATACATTGTATTGCAAAATTGTAGATAAAATTCCTGAATACTACCAGTATATATGTACTTAACAGTGACAATGTGTATTTTTTGTTATATTGGCCGCCATCTTGGAAATGGGTGACCCAAGCAAAATGCCATGACCAGCATCTGTTTCAGTGACCCAAGAAACCCCTGAATAAAGGGGTTGCATTTACGTCACGCGCGCTACGCGTACGCGCTTATCGCACGTACAACCGGGCGGAGCGGTGAGGTCAAACAAAGTGTGTTTGACCTCACCGCTCCGCCCGGTTGTACGTGCGATTAGCGCGTACGCGTAGCGCGTGTGACATCATATGTATTAACTTAATTGACACCTCATTTGTTCATTTCCGATTTTCACAGTCAGATATACGTAATTTCCTTTTTTTGGGTGGCCATTTTGAAATTTTGCCGCCATCTTGGAAATGGGTGACCCGAGCAACATGCCATGACCAGCATCTGTTTCAGTGACCCCGGAAACACCTGAATTGACACCTCATTTGTTCATTTCCGATTTTTACAGCCAGATATGACATTTCCTTTGTTTCTGGCGGCCATCTTGGATTTTGGCCGCCATCTTGGAAAATCGGAACCGATCAAGTGGGTTCCACGGATAAAATCAATAGATAGGTCGAAAAGAAACTCCAAGCCAAATTTGGTACTTTTGTCCGGCCGGTAACGTTAAATTTGCTAAGCCACCTGACTATATGCCGCCAGTGTCCTAACGCATGAGTCTCACAGTTTGGGGTTTTTTTCAGTGAGAAATTTGGCAATATTTTGGCTCGGATGTCGAGCTGGTGAGTATCTCTTAATTCTCGAACAACGTTGAGGCTCGCAGCTCAGATATATGTCGAGAAAATTGTCCTCATTCGCAGCCATGTTTTCTTATGTGTATGGATGTACACGTGTATTGCCTCATAGGCCTATGCCGCCAGTGTCCTGACGCATGAGTCTCAAAGTTTTGGTCTCTTTTGGTGAGAATTTTGGCGATGTGTTAGCTCAGATGTGGAGGTGGTGAATGTCTTTTCATTCTCGAACAACGTTGAGGTTCGGAGATCAGATATATGTTGAGAACATTATCCTCATTCGCAGCCATGTTTTCTGATGTGTATGTATGTACACGTGTATTGCCACATAGCCCTATGCCGCCAGTATCCTGACGCATGAGTCTCTCAGTTTGTTTGTTTTGCCAGTGAACAATTTGACAATATTTTGGCTCGGATGTCGAGCTGGTGAGTATCTCTTAATTCTCGAACAACGTTGAGGCTCGCAGCTCAGATATATGTCGAGAAAATTGTCCTCATTCGCAGTCATGTTTTCTTATGTGTATGGATGTACACGTGTATTGCCTCATAGGCCTATGCCGCCAGTGTCCTGACGCATGAGTCTCAAAGTTTTGGTCTCTTCCGGTGAGAATTTTGGCGATGTGTTAGCTCAGATGTGGAGGTGGTGAATGTCTTTTCATTCTCGAACAACGTTGAGGTTCGCAGATCAGATATATATTGAGAACACTATCCTCATTCGCAGCCATGTTTTCTGATGTGTATGTATGTACACGTGCATTGCCACATAGGCCTATGCCGCCAGTATCCTGACGCATGAGTCTCTCAGTTTGTTTGTTTTTCCAGTGAAAAATTTGGCAATATTTTGGCTCGGATGTCGAGCTGGTGAGTGTCTCTTAATTCTCGAACAACGTTGAGGCTCGCAGCTCAGATATATGTCGAGAAAATTGTCCTCATTCGCAGCCATGTTTTCTTATGTGTATGGATGTACACGTGTATTGCTTCATAGGCCTATGCCGCCAGTGTCCTAACGCATGAGTAAAACAGTTTGGGGTTTTTTTCAGTGAGAAATTTGGCAATATTTTGGCGGGGATGTCGAGCTGGTGAGTGTCTCTTAATTCTCTAACAACGTTGAGGCTCGCAGCTCAGATATATGTCGAGAAAATTGTCCTCATTCACAGCCATGTTTTATTATGTGTAGGTATGTACACGTGTATTGCCTCATAGGCCTATGCCTCCAGTTTCCTGACGCATGAGTCTCAAAGTTTTGGTGTCTTCCGGTGAGAATTTTAGCGATGTGTTAACTCAGATGTGGAGGTGGTGAATGTCTTTTCATTCTCGAACAACGTTGAGGTTCGCAGCTCAGATATATGTTGAGAACATTATCCTCATTCGCAGCCATGTTTTCTGATGTGTATGTATGTATACGTGTATTGCCACATAGGCCTATGCCGCCAGTATCCTGACGCATGAGTCTCCCAGTTTGTTCGTTTTTTTCAGTGCAAAATTTGGCAATATTTTGGCTCGGATGTCGAGCTGGTGAGTGTCTCTTAATTCTCGAACAACGTTGAGGCTCGCAGCTCAGATATATGTCGAGAAAATTGTCCTCATTCGCAGCCATGTTTTCTTATGTTTATGCGTGTACAAGTGTATTGCCGCATAGACCTCTTCCGCCAGTGTCCTGACGCATGAGTCTCAAAGTTTTGGTCTCTTCCGGTGAGAATTTTGGCGATATGTTAGCTCAGATGTGGAGGTGGTGAATGTCTCTTCATTCTCCAATAACGTTGAGGTTCGCAGCTCAGATATATGTCGAGAAAAATATCCTCATTCGCAGCCATGTTTTCTGATGTGTTTGTATGTACACGTGTATTGCCACATATGCATATGCCGCCAGTGTCCTGACGCACGAGTCTCTCAGTTTGGGTTTTTCCAGTGAGAAATTTGGCAATATTTTGGCTCGGATGTCGAGCTGGTGAGTGTCGCTTAATTCTCGAACAACGTTGAGGCTCGCAGCTCAGATATATGTCGAGAAAATTGTCCTCATTCGCAGCCATGTTTTCTTATGTGTATGGATATACACGTGTATTGCCTCATAGGCCTATGCCGCCAGTGTCCTAACGCATGAGTCTCACAGTTTGGGGTTTTTTTCAGTGAGAAATTTGGCAATATTTTGGATCGGATGTCGAGCTGGTGAGTGTCTCTTCATTCTCGAACAACGTTGAGGCTCGCAGCTCAGATATATGTCGAGAGAATTGTCCTCATTCGCAGCCATGTTTTCTTATGTGTATGTATGTACACGTGTATTGCCTCATAGGCCTATGCCGCCGGTGTCCTGACGTATGAGTCTCACAGTTTGGGTTTTTTCCAGTGAGAAATTTGGAAACATTTTGGCTCAGATGTCGAGCAGGCGAGGGTCTCTTCATTTTCGAACAACGTTGAGGTTCGCAGCTCAGATATAAGTTCATAACATTATCCTCATTCGCAGCCATGTTTTCTTATGTTTATGCGTGTACACGTGTATTGCCGCATAGGCCTATGCCGCCAGTGTCCTGACGCATGAGTCTCAAAGTTTTGGTCTCTTCCGGTGAGAATTTTGGCGATATGTTAGCTCAGATGTGGAGGTGGTGAATGTCTCTTCATTCTCCAATAACGTCGAGGTTCGCAGCTCAGATATATGTCGAGAAAAATATCCTCATTCGCAGCCATGTTTTCTGATGTGTTTGTATGTACACGTGTATTGCCACATAGGCATATGCCGCCAGTGTCCTGAAGCATGAGTCTCTCAGTTTGGGTTTTTTTTCAGTGAGAAATTTGGCAATAGTTTGGCTCGGATGTCAATCTGGTGAGTTTCTCTTCATTATCGAACAACGTTGAGGCTCGCAGCTCAGATATATGTCGAGAAAATTGTCCTCATTCGCAGCCATGTTGTTTTATGTGTATGTATGTACAGGTGTATTGCCTCATAGGCCTATGCCGCCATTGTCCTGACGCATGAGTCTCAAAGTTTTGGTGTCTTCCGGTGAGAATTTTGGCGATGTGTTAACTCAGATGTGGAGGTGGTGAATGTCTTTTCATTCTCAAACAACGTTGAGGTTCGCAGCTCAGATATATATTGAGAACATTATCCTCATTCGCAGCCATGTTTTCTGATGTGTATGTATGTACACGTGTATTGCCACATAGGCCTATGCCGCCAGTGTCCTAACGCATGAGTCTCACAGTTTGGGTTTTTTTCAGGGAGAAATTTTGCAATATTTTCGCTCGGATGTCGAGCTGGTGAGCGTCTCTTCATTCTCGAACAACGTTAAGGCTCGCAGCTCAGATATATGTCGAGAAAATTGCCCTCATTCGCAGCCATGTTTTCTTATGTGTATGTATGTACACGTGTATTGCCTCATAGGCCTATGCCGCCCGTGTCCTGACGCATGAGTCTCTCGGTTTAGGTTTGTTGCAGTGAGCAATTTGGCAATATTTCGGCTCAGATGTCGAGCTGGTGAGTGTCCCTTCATTCTCGAACAACGTTGAGGTTCGCAGCTCAGATATAAGTTCATAAAAATATCCTCATTCGCAGCCATGTTTTCTGATGTGTTTGTATGTACACGTGTATTGCCACATAGGCCTATGCCGCCATTATCCTGACGCATGAGTCTCTCAGTTTGGGTTTTTTTCAGTGAGAAATTTGGCAATAGTTTGGCTCGGATGTCGAGCTGGTGTGTGTCTCTTCATTCTCGAACTACGTTGAGGTTCGCATTTCAGATATAAGTTCATAAAATTATCCTCATTCGCAACCATGTTTTCTTATGTTTATGCGTGTACACGTGTATTGCCGCATAGGCTTATGTCGCCAGTGTCCTGAAGCATGAGTCTCACAGTTTTGGTCTCTTCCGGTGAGAATTTTGGCGATGTGTTAGCTCAGATGTGGAGGTGGTGAATGTCTTTTTATTCTCGAACAACGTTGAGGTTCGCAGCTCAGATATATGTCGACAAAAATATCCTCATTCGTAGCCATGTTTTCTTATGTGTATGTATGTACACGTGTATTGCCTCATAGGCCTATGCCGCCAGTGTCCTGACGCATGAGTCTCAAAGTTTTGGTCTTTTCCGGTGAGAATTTTGACGATGTGTTACCTCAGATGTGGAGGTGATCTTTTTATTTTCGTACAACGTTGAGGTTCGCAGCTCAGATATATGTTGAGAACATTATCCTCATTCGCAGCCATGTTTTCTGATGTGTATGTATGTACACGTGTATTGCCACATAGGCCTATGCCGCCAGTATCCTGACGCATGAGTCTCTCAGTTTGTTTGTTTTTCCAGTGAAAAGTTTAGCAATATTTTGGCTCGGATGTCGAGCTGGTGAGTGTATCTTCATTCTCGTACAACGTTGAGGTTCGCAGCTCAGATATATGTCGAGAACATTATCCTCATTCGCAGCCATGTTTTCGGATGTGTATGTATGTACACGTGTATTGCCACATAGGCCTATGCCGCCAGTGTCCTAACATGAGTCTCACAGTTTGGGTTTTTTTCAGTGAGAAATTTGGCAATATTTTGGCTCGGATGTCGAGATGGTGTGTGTCTCTTCATTCTCAAACAACGTTGAGGTTCGCATCTCAGATATAAGTTCATAAAATTATCCTCATTCGCAGCCATGTTTTCTTATGTTTATGCGTGTACACGTGTATTGCCGCATAGGCCTATGCCGCCAGTGTCCTGACGCATGAGTCTCAAAGTTTTGGTCTCTTCCGGTGAGAATTTTGGCGATGTGTTAGCTCAGATGTGGAGGTTGTGAATGTCTCTTCATTTTCAAACAACGTTGAGGTTCGCAGCTCAGATATATGTCGAGAAAAACATCCTCATTCGCAGCCATGTTTTCTGATGTGTTTGTAGGTACACGTGTATTGCCACATAGGCATATGCCGCCAGTGTCCTGACGCATGAGTCTCTCAGTTTAGGTTTGTACCAGTGAGAAATTTGGCAATATTTTGGCTCAGATGTCGAGCTGGTGAGTGTCTCTTTATTCTTGAACAACGTTGAGGTTCGCAGCTCACATATAGGTCGAGAACATTATCCTCTTTTCGCAGCCATGTTTTCTGATGTGTATGTATGTACACGTGTATTGCCACATAGGCCTATGGCGCCAGTATCCTGACGCATGAGTGTCTCAGTTTGGGTTTTTCCAGTGAGAAATTTGGCAATATTTTGGCTCGGATGTCGAGCTGGTGAGTGTCTCTTCATTCTCGAACAACGTTGAGGCTCGAAGCTCAGATATATGTCGACAAAATTATCCTCTTTTCGCAGCCATGTTTTCTGATGTGTATGTATGTACACGTGTATTGCCACATAGGCCTATGCCGCCAGTGTCCTAACGCATGAGTCTCACATTTTTGGGTTTTTTTTCAGGGAGAAATTTTGCAATATTTTGGCTCGGATGTCGAGCTGGTGTGTGTCTCTTCATTCTCGAACAACGTTGAGGTTCGCATCTCAGATATAAGTTCATCAAATTATCCTCATTCGCAACCATGTTTTCTTATGTTTATGCGTGTACACGTGTATTGCCGCATAGGCTTATGTCGCCAGTGTCCTGAAGCATGAGTCTCACAGTTTGGTTTTGTTCCAGTGAGAAATTTGGACATATTTTGGCTCGGATGTCGAGCTGGTGAGTGTCTCTTCATTCTCGAACAACGTTGAGGTTCGCAGCTCAGATATAGGTTCATAACATTATCCTCATTCGCAGCCATGTTTTCTTATGTTTATGCGTGTTCACGTGTATTTCCGCATAGGCCTATGCCGCCAGTGTCCTGACGCATGAGTCTCAAAGTTTTGGTCTGTTCCGGTGAGAATTTTGACGATGTGTTACCTCAGATGTGGAGGTGATCTTTTTATTTTCGTACAACGTTGAGGTTCGCAGCTCAGATATATGTCGACAAAAATATTCTCATTCGCAGCCATGTTTTCTGATGTGTATGTATGTACACGTGTATTGCCACATAGGCCTATGCCGCCAGTATCCTGACGCATGAGTCTCTCAGTTTGTTAGTTTTTCCAGTGAAAAGTTTGGCAATATTTTGGCTCGGATGTCGAGCTGGTGAGTGTCTCTTCATTCTCGAACAACGTTGAGGTTCGCAGCTCAGATATAAGTTCATAACATTATCCTCATTCGCAGCCATGTTTTCTTATGTTTATGCGTGTACACGTGTATTGCCGCATAGGCCTATGCCGCCAGTGTCCTGACGCATGAGTCTCAAAGTTTTGGTCTCTTCCGGTGAGAATTTTGGCGATGTGTTATCTCAGATGTGGAGGTGGTGAATGTCTTTTTATTCTCGAACAACGTTGAGGTTCGCAGCTCAGATATATGTCGAGAAAAACATCCTCATTCGCAGCCATGTTTTCTAATGTGTTTGTAGGTACACGTGTATTGCCACATAGGCATATGCCGCCAGTGTCCTGACGCATGAGTCTCTCAGTTTAGGTTTGTACCAGTGAGAAATTTGGCAATATTTTGGCTCGGATGTCGAGCTGGTGAGTGTCTCTTCATTCTCGAACAACGTTGAGGCTCGAAGCTCAGATATATGTCGACAAAATTATCCTCATTCGCAGCCATGTTGTCTTATGTGTATGGATGTACACGTGTATTGCCACATAGGCCTATGCCGCCAGTGTCCTAACGCATGAGTCTCACAGTTTGGGGGTTTTTTCAGGGAGAAATTTTGCAATATTTTGGCTCGGATGTCGAGCTGGTGAGTGTCTCTTCATTCTCGAACAACGTTAAGGCTCGCAGCTCAGATATATGTCGAGAAAATTGTCCTCATTCGCAGCCATGTTTTCTAATGTGTATGTATGTACACGTGTATTGCCTCATAGGCCTATGCCGCCCGTGTCCTGACGCATGAGTCTCAAAGTTTTGGTCTCTTCCGGTGATAATTGTTGGCGATATGTTAGCTCAGATGTGGAGGTGGTGAATGTCTCTTCATTCTCCAACAACGTTGAGGTTCGCAGCTCCAATATATGTCGAGATAAATATCCTCATTCGCAGCCATGTTTTCTTATGTGATTGTATGTACACGTGTATTGCCACATAGGCATATGCCGCCAGTGTCCTGACGCATGAGTTTCTCAGTTTAGGTTTGTTGCAGTGAGCAATTTGGCAATATTTTGGCTCAGCTGTCGAGCTGGTGAGTGTCCCTTCATTCTCGAACAACGTTGAGGTTCGCAGCTCAGATATAAGTTCATAAAATTATCCTCATTCGCAGCCATGTTTTCTAATGTGTTTGTATGTACACGTGTATTGCCACTTAGGCATATGCCGCCAGTGTCCTGACGCATGAGTCTCTCAGTTTAGGTTTGTTCCAGTGAGAAATTTGGCAATATTTTGGATCAGATGTCGAGCTGATGAGTGTCTCTTCATTCTCGAACAACGTTGAGGTTCGCATCTCAGATATAAGTTCATAAAATTATCCTCATTCGCAGCCATGTTTTCTAATGTGTTTGTATGTACACGTGTATTGCCACATAGGCCTATGCCGCCAGTGTCCTGACGCATGAGTCTCTCAGTTTGGTTTTTTTCCAGTGAGAAATTTGGCAATATTTTGGCTCGGATGTCGAGCTGGTGTGTGTCTCTTCATTCTCGAACAACGTTGAGGTTCGCATCTCAGATATAAGTTCATAAAATTATCCTCATTCGCAACCATGTTTTCTTATGTTTATGCGTGTACACGTGTATTGCCGCATAGGCTTATGTCGCCAGTGTCCTGAAGCATGAGTCTCACAGTTTGTTTTTTTTCCATTGAGAAATTTGGACATATTTTGGCTCGGATGTCGAGCTGGTGAGTGTCTCTTCATTCTCGAACAACGTTGAGGTTCGCAGCTCAGATATATGTCGACAAAAATATCCTCATTCGTAGCCATGTTTTCTTATGTGTATGTATGTACACGTGTATTGCCTCATAGGCCTATGCCGCCAGTGTCCTGACGCATGAGTCTCAAAGTTTTGGTCTGTTCCGGTGAGAATTTTGACGATGTGTTACCTCAGATGTGGAGGTGATCTTTTTATGTTCGTACAACGTTGAGGTTCGCAGCTCAGATATATGTTGAGAACATTATCCTCATTCGCAGCCATGTTTTCTGATGTGTATGTATGTACACGTGTATTGCCACATAGGCCTATGCCGCCAGTATCCTGACGCATGAGTCTCTCAGTTTGTTTGTTTTTCCAGTGAAAAGTTTGGCAATATTTTGGCTCGGATGTCGAGCTGGTGAGTGTCTCTTCATTCTCGAACAACGTTGAGATTCGCAGCTCAGATATAAGTTCATAACATTATCCTCATTCGCAGCCATGTTTTCTTATGTTTATGCGTGTACACGTGTATTGCCGCATAGGCCTATGCCGCCAGTGTCCTGACGCATGAGTCTCAAAGTTTTGGTCTCTTCCGGTGAGAATTTTGGCGATGTGTTATCTCAGATGTGGAGGTGGTGAATGTCTTTTTATTCTCGAACAACGTTGAGGTTCGCAGCTCAGATATATGTCGAGAAAAACATCCTCATTCGCAGCCATGTTTTCGTATGTGTTTGTAGGTACACGTGTATTGCCACATAGGCATATGCCGCCAGTGTCCTGACGCATGAGTCTCTCAGTTTAGGTTTGTACCAGTGAGAAATTTGGCAATATTTTGGCTCAGATGTCGAGCTGGTGAGTGTCTCTTCATTCTTGAACAACGTTGAGGTTCGCAGCTCACATATATGTCGAGAACATTATCCTCTTTTCGCAGCCATGTTTTCTGATGTGTATGTATGTACACGTGTATTGCCACATAGGCCTATGGCGCCAGTATCCTGACGCATGAGTGTCTCAGTTTGGGTTTTTCCAGTGAGAAATTTGGCAATATTTTGGCTCGGATGTCGAGCTGGTGAGTGTCTCTTCATTCTCGAACAACGTTGAGGCTCGAAGCTCAGATATATGTCGACAAAATTATCCTCATTCGCAGCCATGTTGTCTTATGTGTATGGATGTACACGTGTATTGCCACATAGGCCTATGCCGCCAGTGTCCTAACGCATGAGTCTCACAGTTTGGGGTTTTTTTCAGGGAGAAATTTTGCAATATTTTGGCTCGGATGTCGAGCTGGTGAGTGTCTCTTCATTCTCGAACAACGTTAAGGCTCGCAGCTCAGATATATGTCGAGAAAATTGTCCTCATTCGCAGCCATGTTTTCTAATGTGTATGTATGTACACGTGTATTGCCTCATAGGCCTATGCCGCCCGTGTCCTGACGCATGAGTCTCAAAGTTTTGGTCTCTTCCGGTGATAATTGTTGGCGATATGTTAGCTCAGATGTGGAGGTGGTGAATGTCTCTTCATTCTCCAACAACGTTGAGGTTCGCAGCTCCAATATATGTCGAGAAAAATATCCTCATTCGCAGCCATGTTTTCTTATGTGATTGTATGTACACGTGTATTGCCACATAGGCATATGCCGCCAGTGTCCTGACGCATGAGTTTCTCAGTTTAGGTTTGTTGCAGTGAGCAATTTGGCAATATTTTGGCTCAGATGTCGAGCTTGTGAGTGTCACTTCATTCTCGAACAACGTTGAGGTTCGCAGCTCAGATATAAGTTCATAAAATTATCCTCATTCGCAGCCATGTTTTCTAATGTGTTTGTATGTACACGTGTATTGCCACTTAGGCATATGCCGCCAGTGTCCTGACGCATGAGTCTCTCAGTTTAGGTTTGTTCCAGTGAGAAATTTGGCAATATTTTGGATCAGATGTCGAGCTGATGAGTGTCTCTTCATTCTCGAACAACGTTGAGGTTCGCAGCTCAGATATATGTCGAGAACATTATCCTCATTCGCAGCCATGTTTTCTGATGTGTATGTATGTACACGTGTATTGCCACATAGGCCTATGCCGCCATTATCCTGACGCATGAGTCTCTCAGTTTGGTTTTTTTTCCAGTGAGAAATTTGGCAATATTTTGGCTCGGATGTCGAGCTGATGAGTGTCTCTTCATTCTCGAACAACGTTGAGGTTCGCAGCTCAGATATATGTCGAGAACATTATCCCCATTCGCAGCCATGTTTTCTGATGTGTATGTATGTACACGTGTATTGCCGCATAGGCTTATGTCGCCAGTGTCCTGAAGCATGAGTCTCACAGTTTGGTTTTTTTCCAGTGAGAAATTTGGACATATTTTGGCTCGGATGTCGAGCTGGTGAGTGTCTCTTCATTCTCGAACAACGTTGAGGTTCGCAGCTCAGATATAAGTTCATAACATTATCCTCATTCGCAGCCATGTTTTCTTATGTTTATGCGTGTACACGTGTATTGCCGCATAGGCCTATGCCGCCAGTGTCCTGACGCATGAGTCTCAAAGTGTTGGTCTCTTCCGGTGAGAATTTTGGCGATGTGTTAGCTCAGATGTGGAGGTGGTGAATGTCTTTTCATTCTCGAACAACGTTGAGGTTCGCAGCTCATATATATGTTGAGAACATTATCCTCATTCGCAGCCATGTTTTCTTATGTGTATGGATCTACACATTATTATTATTATTTTATTATTTATTTATTATTTTATTATCAAATTTCTGACAAAGTCAAGGGTTGTGGACAAAACTGTAACAGTTTAACTCAAACCACTCCCCGGATAAAAATTTAAAGGCTATATAACTAAATAACTATAATTAATATAACTAAATTATAAACCTAAAATGTAAAAGTAAAATGGGATAGTCTGAAAATATAAAATAACTATGTAACGATATACCAATATAACTAAATAACAAACCGATAATAAAACAAACAAACAAACAACCCACCAGGCAGACAATGAACAACAACCGACAAATACATGTATTAAACTAATGTAGATTAACATTTAAAATGATTTTCTCAGTGAAACATATTCAAAGAACGAACATAAAACGGTAAGATAAACTTGAAAAATAAAACCCCACTAATCCACAAAAATGTGTTAAAATAGAATAAAAATAAAAGTAAAATTGCATATTAGAAAACCTTAACAATTAGAAAGTTAAAACATTCAAAAGGGAACTTTTGAACACATTCAAAGATGCATTTTGGATGACGTGTTCGGGCAGACTATTCCACTCATTTGCTGTACGGAGGAAGTACGAGTACTTAAAACAATCAGTTCTGGCAAAAGGAATGTTTAGTTTTAGGCTATTATCCTTTCTCCCAATTCTAGATGCTGGGTGAAACTTTTTAAGGGAATTAATGTTGATACAACCCTTAACAATTTTATACACATAACCAAACGAAATAATTGTCTTCTAGTTGGGAGATCAGTCCAGCCTAACTGATTTAATAGAGTGTCATAGTGTGAATGCCAGTCTCTGCAGATAAATCTAACACTCTGGTTTTGTACACGTTCTACAACAGAGGAGTGGTTTAGCCTGTATGGGTCCCAGGCTATGCAACAGTAATCTAGTCGTGATCGGATAAGAGAAATGTAGAGCCTCTTTAAAATATTGGCTGAACAACTACCAAAATTTCGTTTGATAAGTCCTAACGTTTTATTGGACTTGGTATAAATGTCATTGCAGTGATCGTTCCAGTTTAATTTGTCATTTATCATGACTCCCAGATATCTTTCACATTTAGTGGCGGATAATATATTATTTCCAATACAATACAAATGTTGGCTAGTATGGTGCTTTCTAGACATTCTCATGACCTTACACTTGTCAATATTAAAATTCAATTTCCATTGATCTGACCATTTACATAGTGAATTCAAGTCAGATTGTAAAATCTCAATGTCGCTATTGGTGGCAATGGGCCTATATAAAACACAATCATCTGCATATAAACGGATAGTGGAGTGAATATTCTCAGAGATATCGTTAATAAAACACAAAAATAATATTGGTCCGAGAATAGTACCTTGCGGTACACCTGATTTTACTTTAGACCATAACGAGAAATTTCCGTTTATGGACACTCTCTGTTCTCTGTCTCTGAGAAAATTCATAATCCATTTAATATTTGGGATACCAACACCGTAAGTAATAAGTTTGTTATGCAGAAGGTCGTGACAAACTCTGTCGAAAGCTTTAGCAAAATCTAAGAATATAATATCAATACTATGCCCAGCATCTAAGTAGCTGCTCCAGTCGTGTATAGCATCAATTAGTTGCGTATCACAAGAACGTTGGGCTCTAAAACCGTGTTGATTATCATCAAGAATATTGTTGTTATGAAGGTGCTTAATAAGCCTGTTACAAACAATCCTTTCAAGTGTTTTACTAACGACAGATGTAAGTGAAATAGGCCTATAATTACTAGGATCATCTCGTTTACCTTTCTTAAATACGGGAACCACATGAGCCCTTCGCCATTCATCAGGCACAATGCCTACTTCTAGAGAGGCATTAAACAGTTTAGTGAGTGAAGGTGCAAGGTACTCAGCTCCTTCCTTTAGGATTCTAGGAGAGATGTTGTCAGGGCCTTGACTTTTACTTACATCAATGTCTTTAAGTAATTTACAGACTTCGTATAAAGTACACCTAACATCCCTCATCATGTCTACACTGGGCTCCAGATTAGAAATATGATCATCAGGGACAACGTGAATATTGAACACCGAGTTAAATTGGGTATTTAGAGCTTCAGCCATTACTTCTGGATTAGTAATTTTATCACCGTTGACAGTTAAACATTCAATAGAGGGGTTATCTGACTTAGACATCTTAATATAATTCCAAAATTTCTTAGGATTACTGTCGATACCTGACACAATGTGATCAATATGATTTGCACGATTACGTTTTATTTTACATTTAACCTCATGCCTGACGTCTTTGTATCGTGACCAGTGCTCAGTACGGTTAGATTTTTTGGCAATCTTAAAAAGTCTATTACGTTTCCTGATTAATTGTTTAATCTCGCCCGTAATCCATGGAGTGGACTTACGTTTATCGCAAACAACCTTGTGAGGTACAGTGGAGTCAACAATATCAAAAAGTAAATGTTTCCAAGACAGCCAAGATGACTGGATATCACCATCTTTTATAGTATCAAGCAGTTTAGATTGCGCAATCCTTAAACTGTTACGAAATTTGCCAAAATCAGCTTGCGAGTAGAAGTACACCTTCCTTTTTGCACCGGGAATCTGTTTCAACCCGCATGCACACTCAAAAATAACAACATCGTGATCGCTTATACCTGGGACAATATGCACATTTAAAATAATGTTCGGTTCACTACTAAATAACAAATCTAAAATATTACTACAAGACTCAGAGATTCTGGTCGGCTCGGTAACGTGCTGGAATAAAAAATTACATTCGATTAGAGCGATCATATGCTGAGAGAGCTCAGAATTGTCAGATGGTACAGGGTACCCGTCAACCCATTTTAACTTAGGCAGATTAAAGTCACCTGTGAGGATAGTATTTCTGTGTTTAATACCGTTCTTATTAAGTAGCAATAAAGACTTACTTAACTCATTGATAATATCAATTCCACTATTAGGAGGTCTATAAAAGACTCCTATAAAAATCGACTCTTTGTTTTTACGAACAACTTCACACCAAATAATCTCACAATGAGTGTTCAAGTCAGGCCGATGAATAACAGGGAGGCCCTTTTTAAATGCAATAAGAACACCTCCCCCATGTCTATTTCTATCTTTCCTGAAAGCAGAATATGTCGGAGGCAAAAATTCAGCGGAGTTGATATCATCACATAAATGGGATTCGGTGATGCATATTACATCTGCATTCTCGAATTCAATAAGCGTATGGAAATCACCTCTTTTATTTAATATGCTACGGGCATTTAAGGAAATGCACTTTAGGTTTTTAAGTGTATTAACACGTTTATAATTTACAGGGGATTTGTTACTTGGTTGACAAAGTTGAGGTACTGCACCCATTCCTGGTCCTGATGCCGGTTCTTGACGTCCTGATGCCGGTTCTTGACGTCCTGATGCCGGTTCTTGACGTCCCGATGCCGGTTCTTGACATGGAAGGACTTCCTCCGTGCTGGTGGTGGGTGACCTCTCTGAAAACCCATATGGTTGTCGGGGCGTTGTGGTTGAGGTGATTTGAGGACGTCAGCGTAGGTGCGATGAGTGCTACGTGGGTGTTGGTAGGCAGGATTGCTGCGCAGAGTCTTCAAGTGATATATTAAGTTAGTCGCAAAGGTGGCAACTCCTCGATTATTCAAGTGTACACCATCATTTGACAGGTGTTCATCTTTGATGTTAGAGTTACAAATGAAGCCCAAACCACGTTGTGAGGAGATGTCGTGTAGCTTTCTGTTTACTTCGTTGATTCTAGATTTCTGGGTGATGGTTTCACTTCTGCGATGGATGATTGAATATAAAGTGACCGAAGCTGAAGATTTATCTATGGCAATTTCAGCTGCGTGTACTAGTTTACTTACAACTGCATCAGGGTCATCCTTGGTATTATTAGTCCCAACATGAAGAATTACCGTAGTTGGGTTGCATTTATCTAGTAGATCTTGTACTTTGGGCACAATGTCATCCGCTTTCAGGCCTGGGTAACACGCGTTCATTACCTTGTTTGCACGGCTGAGGCGATGACCTTTAATTTTCTTGGTCATGGAGTCTCCGACGATAAGAACGTCTGCCTGTTGAGCACATCTATGTTTTTGATTTTGTTTCTGGCGGTAATCTTGGATTTGGTCGCTGTACGTTCGAGTACTGACAGCCTTGTCGGAGTTACTCATAACGTTAAAGTAGTGATCGATGACTTCTTCAGCCGATGGGTCACTGTCCGTGTCATTAATTAAGCGCAGAATATCTATTAGATGTAGGCACAGGCGAGCGGGTACAATATGGCTTTGTTTTCCCGTTGCGTTCCGAGTTGCATGACTTGCGTTTGGGGGGCGTCATTGCATCATCCATTATTTTCTCTGATTGTAGTTGAATGCGGTTGCTGTGGTTCACTGGGTGATCATTATGGCGGGGCACCTTACCATTGTCAGGGGACAAAGGAAGAGTTGCTGTATCAATGGATCGCTTTGTCTTCGTGAGAGTTGCAATGTCCTCCCGTAGTATATCAATGGCGGTTTGTAGACTTTGTTTTTCGGACTGGATTGATTCCACTTGGGAACGTAAAATACTGTTCTCGATGAGGTATTGTTTAAGTCCACGAACCTCTTGTCTTAGGTCATCAACCGATTGTTCTAGTTTCTTTACATCTAGTTCTGATGAATCATCGGGTAGGGAAGAATGAAGTGTGTTACTGCACGAATCCGAGTCAGTGTTTGACCCGGCATCAATTGTTGATGATTTCGCTCTCGCATTTTCCATCAAACGCTCAATAAGTACACCCTTACATCCAGACATTGACAGCCCTCTTTCCTTTAGTTCCTGTTTCAACTCCGTAACTGTTAAGTTAAAGAAAGACTGGATAAGATCCATTACTTCTGTTTTGGAGAGTCGTGGAGAGTCGTGTTGTTAAGCTCCCAAGCTCGTGATCACACCTTCATATGTATTGCCTCATAGGCCTATGCCGCCAGTGTCCTGACGCATGAGTCTCAAAGTTTTGGTCTCTTCCGGTGAGAATTTTGGCGATATGTTAGCTCAGATGTGGAGGTGGTGAATGTCTCTTCATTCTCCAACGACGTTGAGGTTCGCAGCTCAGATATATGTCGAGAAAAATATCCTCATTCGCAGCCATGTTTTCTAATGTGTTTGTAAGTACACGTGTATTGACACATAGGCATATGCCGCCAGTGTCCTGACGCATGAGTCTCTCAGTTTAGGTTTGTTCCAGTGAGAAATTTGGCAATGTTTTGGCTCAGATGTCGAGCTGGTGAGTGTCTCTTCATTCTCGAACAACGTTGAGGTTCGCAGCTCAGATATATGTCGAGAACATTATCGTCATTCGCAGCCATGTTTTCTGATGTGTATGTATGTACACGTGTATTGCGACATAGGCCTATGCCGCCAGTATCCTGACACATGAGTCTCTCAGTTTGGGTTTTTTCCAGTGAGACATTTTGCAATATTTTGACTCGGATGTCGAGCTGGTGAGTGTCTATTCATTCTCGAACAACGTTGAGGCTCGCAGCTCAGATATATGTCGACAAAATTATCCTCATTCGTAGCCATGTTTTCTTATGTGTATGCATGTACACATGTATTGCCTCATAGGTCTATGCCGGCAGTGTCCTGACGCATGAGTCTCGAAGTTTTGGTCTTTTCCGGTGAGAATTTTGGCGATGTGTTAGCTCAGATGTTTAGGTGGTGAATGTCTTTTTATTCTCGAACAACGTTGAGGTTCGCAGCTCAGATATATGTTGAGAACATTATCCTCATGCGCAGCCATGTTTTCTGATGTGTATGTATGTATGTACACGTGTATTGCCACATAGGCCTGTGCCGCCAGTATACTGACACATGAGCCTCTCAGTTTGTTTGTTTTTCCAGTGAGAAATCTGGCAATATTTTGGCTCGGATGTCGAGCTGGTGAGTGTCTCTTCATTCGCGAACAACGTTGAGGCTCGCAGCTCAGATATATGTCGACAAAATTGTCCTCATTCGTAGCCATGTTTTCTTATGTGTATGCATGTACACGTGTATTGCCTCATAGGTCTATGCCGGCAGTGTCCTGACGCATGAGTCTCAAAGTTTTGGTCTCTTCCGGTGAGAATTTTGGCGATGTGTTAGCTCAGATGTTTAGGTGGTGAATGTCTTTTCATTCTCGAACAACGTTGAGGTTCGCAGCTCAGATATATGTTGAGAACATTATCTTCATTCGCAGCCATGTTTTCTGATGTGTATGTATGTACACGTGTATTGCCACATAGGCCTATGCCGCCAGTATACTGACGCATGAGCCTCTCAGTTTGTTTGTTTTTCCAGTGAGAAATCTGGCAATATTTTGGCTCGGATGTCGAGTTGGTGAGTGTCTCTTCATTCGCGAACAATGTTGAGGCTCGCAGCTCAGATATATTTCGATAAAATTGTCCTCATTCGCAGCCATGTTTTATTATGCGTATGGATGTACACGTGTATTGCCTCAGAGGCATATGCCGCCAGTGTCTTGACGCATGAGTCTCACAGTTTTGGTTTTTTCCAGTGAGAACTTTTGAAATATTATGGCTCAGATGTCGAGCTGGCGAGTGTCTCTTCATTCTCGAACAACGTTGAGGTTCGCAGCTCAGATATAAGTTCATAACATTATCCTCATTCGCAGCCATGTTTTCTTATGTTTATGCGTGTACACGTGTATTGCCGCATAGGCCTATGCCGCCAGTGTCCTGACGCATGAGTCTCAAAGTTTTGGTCTCTTCCGGTGAGAATTTTGGCGATATGTTAGCTCAGATGTGGAGGTGGTGAATGTATCTTCATTCCCCAACAACGTTGAGGTTCGCAGCTCAGATATATGTCGAGAAAAATATCCTCATTCGCAGCCATGTTTTCTGATGTGTTTGTATGTACACGTGTATTGCCACATAGGCCTATGCCGCCAGTATCCTGACACATGAGTCTCTCAGTTTAGGTTTTTTCCAGTGAGACATTTTGCAATATTTTGGCTTGGATGTCGAGCTGGTGAGTGTCTCTTCATTCTCGAACAACGTTGAGGCTCGCAGCTCAGATATATGTCGACAAAATTATCCTCATTCGTAGCCATGTTTTCTGATGTGTATGTATGTACACGTGTATTGCCTCATAGGCCTATGCCGGCAGTGTCCTGACGCATGAGTCTCAAAGTTTTGGTCTCTTCCGGTGATAATTTTGGCGATGTGTTAGCTCAGATGTGGAGGTGGTGAATGTCTCTTCATTCTCGAATAACGTTGAGGTTCGCAGCTCAGATATATTTCGAGAACATTATCCTCATTTGCAGCCATGTTTTCTGATGTGTTTGTATGTACACGTGTATTGCCACATAGGCATATGCCGCCAGTGTCCTGACGCAGGAGTCTCTCAGTTTAGGTTTGTTCCAGTGAGAAATTTGGCAATATTTTGACTCAGATGTCGAGCTGGTGAGTGTCTCTTCATTCTCGAACAACGTTGAGGTTCGCAGCTCAGATTTATGTCGAGAACATTATCCTCATTCGCAGCCATGTTTTCTGATGTATATGTATGTACACGTGTATTGCCACATAGGCCTATGCCGCCAGTATACTGACGCATGAGTCTCTCAGTTTGTTTGTTTTTCAGTGAGAAATTTGGCAATATTTTGGCTCGGGTGTCGAACTGGTGAGTGTCTCTTCATTCTCGAACAACGTTGAGGCTCGCAGCTCAGATATGTGTCGAGAAAATGGTCCTCATTCGCAGCCATGTTTTCTTATGTGTATGGATGTCCACGTGTATTGCCTCATAGGCCTATGCCGCCAGTGTTCTGACGCATGAGTCTCACAGTTTTGTTTTTTTCCAGTGAGAAATTTGGAAATATTTTGGCTCAGATGTCGAGCTGGCGAGTGTCTCTTCATTCTCGAACTACGTTGAGGTTCGCAGCTCAGATATAAGTTCATAAAATTATCCTCATTCGCAGCCATGTTTTCTTATGTTTATGTATGTACACGTGTATTGCCACATAGGCCTATGCCGCCAGTATACTGACGCATGAGTCTCTCAGTTTGTTTGTTTTTCAGTGAGAAATTTGGCAATATTTTGGCTCGGGTGTCGAACTGGTGAGTGTCTCTTCATTCTCGAACAACGTTGAGGCTCGCAGCTCAGATATGTGTCGAGAAAATGGTCCTCATTCGCAGCCATGTTTTCTTATGTGTATGTATGTACACGTGTATTGGCTTATAGGCCTATACCGCCCGTCTCCTGACGTATGAGTCTCACAGTTTTGTTTTTTTCCAGTGAGAAATTTGGAAATATTTTGGCTCAGATATCGAGCAGGCGAGTGTCTCTTCATTCTCGAACAACGTTGAGGTTCGCAGCTCAGATATAAGTTCATAAAATTATCCTCATTCGCAGCCATGTTTTCTGATGTGTTTGTATGTACACGTGTATTGCCACTTAGGCATATGCCGCCAGTGTCCTGACGCATGAGTCTCTCCGTTTAGGTTTGTTCCAGTGAGAAATTTTGCAATATTTTGGATCAGATGTCGAGCTGATGAGTGTCTTTTCATTATCGAACAACGTTGAGGTTCGCAGCTCAGATATATGTCGAGAACATTATCCTCATTCGCAGCCATGTTTTCTGATGTGTATGTATGTACACGCGTATTGCCACATAGGCCTATGCCGCCATTATCCTGACGCATGAGTCTCTCAGTTTGGTTTTTTTCCAGTGAAAAATTTGGCAATATTTTGGTTCAGATGTCGAGCTGGTGAGTGTCTCTTCATTCTCGAACAACGTTGAGGTTTGCAGCTCAGATATAAGTTCATACAATTATCCTCATTCGCAGCCATGTTTTCTTATGTTTATGCGTGTACACGTGTATTGCCGCATAGGCCTATGCCGCCAGTGTCCTGACGCATGTGTCTCAAAGTTTTGGTATCTTCCGGTGAGAATTTTGGCGATATATTAGCTCAGATGTGGAGGTGGTGAATGTCTCTTCATTCTCCAACAACGTTGAGGTTTGCAGCTCAGATATATGTCGAGAAAAATATCCTCATTCGCAGGCATGTTTTCTGATGTGTTTGTATGTACACGTGTATTGCCACATAGGCATATGCCGCCAGTGTCCTGACGCATGAGTCTCTCAGTTTAGGTTTGTTCCAGTGAGAAATTTGGCAATATTTTGGCTCAGATGTCGAGCTGGTGAGTGTCTCTTCATTCTCGAACAACGTTGAGGTTCGCAGCTCAGATATATGTCGAGAACATTATCCTCATTCGCAGCCATGTTTTCTGATGTGTTTGTATGTACACGTGTAGTGCCACATAGGCATATGCCGCCAGTGTCCTGACGCATGAGTCTCTCAGTTTAGGTTTGTTCCAGTGAGAAAGTTGGCAATATTGTGGCTCAGATGTCGAGCTGATGAGTGTCTCTTCATTCTCGAACAACGTTGAGGTTCGCAGCTCAGATACATGTCGAGAACATTATCATGTCACCAGTGTCCAGAAGCATGAGTCTCACAGTTTGGTTCTTTTTTCAGTGAGAAATTTGGCAATATTTTGGCTCGGATGTCGAGCTTGTGAGTGTCTCTTCATTCTCGAACAACGTTGAGGCTCGCAGCTCAGATATATGTCGAGACAAATATCCTCATTCGCAGCCATGTTTTCTGATGTGTTTTCATGTACACGTGTAGTGCCACATAGGCATATGCCGCCAGTGTCCTGACGCATGAGTCTCTCAGTTTAGGTTTGTTCCAGTGAGAAATTTGGCAATATTTTGGCTCAAATGTCGAGCTGGTGAGTGTCTCTTCATTCTCGAACAACGTTGAGGTTCGCAGCTCAGATATATGTCGAGAACATTATTCTCATTCGCAGCCATGTTTTCTGATGTGTATGTATGTACACGTGTATTGCCACATAGGCCTATGCCGCCAGTATCCTGACGCATGAGTCTCTCAGTTTGGTTTTTTTCCAGTGAGAAATTTGGTAATATTTTGGCTCAGATGTCGAGCTGGTGAGTGTCTCTTCATTCTCGAACAACGTTGAGGTTCGCAGCTCAGATATAAGTTCATAAAATTATCCTCATTCGCAGCCATGTTTTCTTATGTTTATGCGTGTACATGTGTATTGCCGCATACGCCTATGCCGCCAGTGTCCTGACGCATGTGTCTCAAAGTTTTGGTATCTTCCGGTGAGAATTTTGGCGATATGTTAGCTCAGATGTGGAGGTGGTGAATGTCTCTTCATTCTCGAACAACGTTGAGGCTCGCAGCTCAGATATATGTCGAGAAAAATATCCTCATTCGCAGCCATGTTTTCTGATGTGTTTGCATGTACACGTGTAGTGCCACATAGGCATATGCCGCCAGTGTCCTGACGCATGAGTCTCTCAGTTTAGGTTTGTTCCAGTGAGAAATTTGGCAATATTTTGGCTCAGATGTCGAGCTGGTGAGTGTCTCTTCATTCTCGAACAACGTTGAGGTTCGCAGCTCAGATATATGTCGAGAACATTATCCTCATTCGCAGCCATGTTTTCTGATGCGTATGTATGTACACGTGTATTGCCACTTAGGCCTATGCCGCCAGTATCCTGACGCATGAGTCTCTCAGTTTAGGTTTGTTCCAGTGAGAAATTTGGCAATATTTTGGCTCAGATGTCGAGCTTGTGAGTGTCTCTTCATTCTCGAACAACGTTGAGGCTCGCAGCTCAGATATATGTCGAGACAAATATCCTCATTCGCAGCCATGTTTTCTGATGTGTTTGCATGTACACGTGTAGTGCCACATAGGCATATGCCGCCAGTGTCCTGACGCATGAGTCTCTCAGTTTATGTTTGTTCCAGTGAGAAATTTGGCAATATTTTGGCTCAAATGTCGAGCTGGTGAGTGTCTCTTCATTCTCGAACAACGTTGAGGTTCGCAGCTCAGATATATGTCGAGAACATTATTCTCATTCGCAGCCATGTTTTCTGATGTGTATGTATGTACACGTGTATTGCCACATAGGCCTATGTCGCCAGTATCCTGACGCATGAGTCTCTCAGTTTGTTTTTTTTTCAGTGAGAAATTTGGTAATATTTTGGCTCAGATGTCGAGCTGGTGAGTGTCTCTTCATTCTCGAACAACGTTGAGGTTCGCAGCTCAGATATAAGTTCATAAAATTATCCTCATTCGCAGCCATGTTTTCTTATGTTTATGCGTGTACACGTGTATTGCCGCATAGGCCTATGCCGCCAGTGTCCTGACGCATGTGTCTCAAAGTTTTGGTCTCTTCCGGAGAGAATTTTGGCGATATGTTAGCTCAGATGTGGAGGTGGTGAATGTCTCTTCATTCTCGAACAACGTTGAGGCTCGCAGCTCAGATATGTGTCGAGAAAAATATCCTCATTCGCAGCCATGTTTTCTGATGTGTTTGCATGTACACGTGTAGTGCCACATAGGCATATGCCGCCAGTGTCCTGACGCATGAGTCTCTCAGTTTAGGTTTGTTCCAGTGAGAAATTTGGCAATATTTTGGCTCAGATGTCGAGCTGGTGAGTGTCTCTTCATTCTCGAACAACGTTGAGGTTCGCAGCTCAGATATATGTCGAGAACATTATCCTCATTCGCAGCCATGTTTTCTGATGCGTATGTATGTACACGTGTATTGCCACTTAGGCCTATGCCGCCAGTATCCTGACGCATGAGTCTCTCAGTTTGGGTTTTTTCCAGTGAGAAATTTGGCAATATTTTGGCTCGGATGTCGAGCTGGTGAGTGTCTCTTCATTCTCGAACAACGTTGAGGCTCGCAGCTCAGATATATGTCGAGAAAAATATCCTCATTCGCAGCCATGTTTTCTGATGTGTTTGTATGTACACGTGTAGTGCCACATAGGCATATGCCGCCAGTGTCCTGACGCATGAGTCTCTCAGTTTAGGTTTGTTCCATGGAGAAATTTGACAATATTTTTGCCCAAATGTCGAGCTGGTGAGTGTCTCTTCATTCTCGAACAACGTTGAGGTTCGCAGCTCAGATATATGTCGAGAACATTATCCTCATTCGCAGCCATGTTTTGTGATGTGTATGTATGTACACGTGTATTGCCACATAGGCCTATGCCGCCAGTATCCTGACGCATGAGTCTCTCAGTTTGGTTTTTTTCCAGTGAGAAATTTGGCAATATTTTGGCTCGGATGTCGAGCTGGTGAGTGTCTCTATAATCTCGAACAACGTTGAGGTTCGCAGCTCAGATACATGTCGAGAACATTATCATGTCACCAGTGTCCAGAAGCATGAGTCTCACAGTTTGGTTTTTTTTCCAGTGAGAAATTTGGCAATATTTTGGCTCGGATGTCGAGCTTGTGAGTGTCTCTTCATTCTCGAACAACGTTGAGGCTCGCAGCTCAGATATATGTCGAGACAAATATCCTCATTCGCAGCCATGTTTTCTGATGTGTTTGCATGTACACGTGTAGTGCCACATAGGCATATGCCGCCAGTGTCCTGACGCATGAGTCTCTCAGTTTAGGTTTGTTCCAGTGAGAAATTTGGCAATATTTTGGCTCAAATGTCGAGCTGGTGAGTGTCTCTTCATTCTCGAACAACGTTGAGGTTCGCAGCTCAGATATATGTCGAGAACATTATTCTCATTCGCAGCCATGTTTTCTGATGTGTATGTATGTACACGTGTATTGCCACATAGGCCTATGCCGCCAGTATCCTGACGCATGAGTCTCTCAGTTTGGTTTTTTTCCAGTGAGAAATTTGGTAATATTTTGGCTCAGATGTCGAGCTGGTGAGTGTCTCTTCATTCTCGAACAACGTTGAGGTTCGCAGCTCAGATATAAGTTCATAAAATTATCCTCATTCGCAGCCATGTTTTCTTATGTTTATGCGTGTACACGTGTATTGCCGCATAGGCCTATGCCGCCAGTGTCCTGACGCATGTGTCTCAAAGTTTTGGTCTCTTCCGGTGAGAATTTTGGCGATATGTTAGCTCAGATGTGGAGGTGGTGAATGTCTCTTCATTCTCGAACAACGTTGAGGCTCGCAGCTCAGATATGTGTCGAGAAAAATATCCTCATTCGCAGCCATGTTTTCTGATGTGTTTGCATGTACACGTGTAGTGCCACATAGGCATATGCCGCCAGTGTCCTGACGCATGAGTCTCTCAGTTTAGGTTTGTTCCAGTGAGAAATTTGGCAATATTTTGGCTCAGATGTCGAGCTGGTGAGTGTCTCTTCATTCTCGAACAACGTTGAGGTTCGCAGCTCAGATATATGTCGAGAACATTATCCTCATTCGCAGCCATGTTTTCTGATGCGTATGTATGTACACGTGTATTGCCACTTAGGCCTATGCCGCCAGTATCCTGACGCATGAGTCTCTCAGTTTGGGTTTTTTCCAGTGAGAAATTTGGCAATATTTTGGCTCGGATGTCGAGCTGGTGAGTGTCTCTTCATTTTCGAACAACGTTGAGGCTCGCAGCTCAGATATATGTCGAGAAAAATATCCTCATTCGCAGCCATGTTTTCTGATGTGTTTGTATGTACACGTGTAGTGCCACATAGGCATATGCCGCCAGTGTCCTGACGCATGAGTCTCTCAGTTTAGGTTTGTTCCATTGAGAAATTTGACAATATTTTTGCCCAAATGTCGAGCTGGTGAGTGTCTCTTCATTCTCGAACAACGTTGAGGTTCGCAGCTCAGATATATGTCGAGAACATTATCCTCATTCGCAGCCATGTTTTGTGATGTATATGTATGTACACGTGTATTGCCACATAGGCCTATGCCGCCAGTATCCTGACGCATGAGTCTCTCAGGTTGGGTTTTTTCCAGTGAGAAATTTGGTAATATTTTGGCTCAGATGTCGAGCTGGTGAGTGTCTCTTCATTCTCGAACAACGTTGAGGTTCGCAGCACAGATATAAGTTCATAAAATTATCCTCATTCGCAGCCATGTTTTCTTATGTTTATGCGTGTACACGTGTATTGCCGCATAGGCCTATGCCGCCAGTGTCCTGACGCATGTGTCTCAAAGTTTTGGTCTCTTCCGGTGAGAATGTTGGCGATATGTTAGCTCAGATGTGGAGGTGGTGAATGTCTCTTCATTCTCGAACAACGTTGAGGTTCGCAGCTCAGATATATGTCGAGAACATAATCCTCATTCGCAGCCATGTTTTCTGATGTGTTTGTATGTACACGTGTATTGCCACATAGGCATATGCCGCCAGTGTCCTGACGCATGAGTCTCTCAGTTTAGGTTTGTTCCAGTGAGAAATTTGGCAATATTTTGGCTCAGATGTCGAGCTGATGAGTGTCTCTTCATTCTCGAACAACGTTGAGGTTCGCAGCTCAGATACATGTCGAGAACATTATCATGTCACCAGTGTCCAGAAGCATGAGTCTCACAGTTTGGTTTTTTTTCCAGTGAGAAATTTGGCAATATTTTGGCTCGGATGTCGAGCTTGTGAGTGTCTCTTTATTCTCGAACAACGTTGAGGCTCGCAGCTCAGATATATGTCGAAACAAATATCCTCATTCGCAGCCATGTTTTCTGATGTGTTTGCATGTACACGTGTAGTGCCACATAGGCATATGCCGCCAGTGTCCTGACGCATGAGTCTCTCAGTTTAGGTTTGTTCCAGTGAGAAATTTTGCAATATTTTGGCTCAAATGTCGAGCTGGTGAGTGTCTCTTCATTCTCAAACAACGTTGAGGTTCGCAGCTCAGATATATGTCGAGAACATTATCCTCATTCGCAGCCATGTTTTCTGATGTGTATGTTTGTACACGTGTATTGCCACATAGGCCTATGCCGCCAGTATCCTGACGCATGAGTCTCTCAGTTTGGGTTTTTTCCAGTGAGAAATTTGGTAATATTTTGGCTCGGATGTCGAGCTGGTGAGTGTCTCTTCATTCTCGAACAACGTTGAGGTTCACAGCTCAGATATAAGTTCATAAAATTATCCTCATTCGCAGCCATGTTTTCTTATGTTTATGCGTGTACACGTGTATTGCCGCATAGGCCTATGCCGCCAGTGTCCTGACGCATGTGGCTCAAAGTTTTGGTCTCTTCCGGTGAGAATTTTGGCGATATGTTAGCTCAGATGTGGAGGTGGGGAATGTCTCTTCATTCTCCAACAACGTTGAGGTTCGCTGCTCAGATATATGTCGAGAACATTATCCTCATTCGCAGCTATGTTGTCTGATGTGTATGTATGTACACGTGTATTGCCACATAGGCATATGCCGCCAGTGTCCTGACGCATGAGTCTCTCAGTTTAGGTTTGTTCCAGTGAGAAATTTGGCAATATTTTGGCTCAGATATCGAGCTGGTGAGTGTCTCCTCATTCTCGAACAACGTTGAGGTTCGCAGCTCAGATATATGTCGAGAACATTATCCTCATTCGCAGCCATGTTTTCTGATGTGTATGTATGTACACGTGTATTGCCACATAGGCCTATGCCGCCAGTATCCTGACGCATGAGTCTCTCAGTTTGTTTTTTTTCCAGTGAGAAATTTGGCAATATTTTGGCTCGGATGTCGAGCTGGTGAGTGTCTCTATAATCTCGAACAACGTTGAGGTTCGCAGCTCAGATACATGTCGAGAACATTATCATGTCACCAGTGTCCAGAAGCATGAGTCTCACAGTTTGGTTTTTTTTCCAGTGAGAAATTTGGCAATATTTTGGCTCGGATGTCGAGCTTGTGAGTGTCTCTTCATTCTCGAACAACGTTGAGGCTCGCAGCTCAGATATATGTCGAGACAAATATCCTCATTCGCAGCCATGTTTTCTGATGTGTTTGCATGTACACGTGTAGTGCCACATAGGCATATGCCGCCAGTGTCCTGACGCATGAGTCTCTCAGTTTAGGTTTGTTCCAGTGAGAAATTTGGCAATATTTTGGCTCAAATGTCGAGCTGGTGAGTGTCTCTTCATTCTCGAACAACGTTGAGGTTCGCAGCTCAGATATATGTCGAGAACATTATTCTCATTCGCAGCCATAGTAGGGTCAAAATATGAAATAAATGCCCTAACCCCAAAAAAAATTCAAGAAAACGTTTTATGGTGTTTTTCTGTAGCATAGGGTCTGGTGAAGAACACATCCAAAGTTTACCGAAGTTTGACCTCCGCAAAGGGTCTAAATATGACATCAAAAAAAGATGGCCGCCAATGTTGAAAAGTGGCTTATATCTGTTGAATTCAACAATTTCTCACCACCTAAAGTCTGAAAATTACCTATAATATTCATAATATTGCCAAAGGTATAATTATTGAAGGTGACAGAAGTGTTCAGTATGACGTCATGATATATAGAATGACGTCATGACGTAAGGAATGACGTTATGACGTAGTTTTGCCTAAGTTTTGTCTCGAGTCTTATTTTCAGCCATTCATACCCATGTTCATGAAGGGAACTACAGAACAAGGTGAGATAATCATCTTGGTAGTTTTAGCCTTCCATAGAAGAATTGCAGTGCTGCCATCTATTATGCATCTTCAAGATGTTAAAACAAAAGAAGCTAATCATCTTCAAGTTTCTGATTTCTATGAAAATGAAACCGTGAAATTATGAAATAGCAGAGGCACATTGTGTCAGTAAATATCTAGAACACACAGGTAGGATTGAAGAACATGTTAATGGTCTCTAAATACTATAATGCAATATAAAGGCTGACCTCTTTTTGACCAGTGAAGCCATGTGCTTTTCTTGGAAATGTTGTGTATGGGAGGCTAATGCTAAAACAATCCATGGAGTGAAAGAATGATGGTTGTTTCCATACGTGATTGTTTTTAACTTAGTTTGTATTATAGGATCTGATGTAATCATGATTTCATTTTAAACAAATGTTAATTTACATTTCAGGGCTTGAAAATGAGTGCAAATCAAGGAGCTTGTCCCTTATGTCAGAAGGATGTGGGATCTGAAGATGCAGTCGAGATTGGTGAAAAAGGAGCTGTTGGCATCAATAATGCAAGTGATGAGAGAGGCGAGGACATCATTGTTACGGCTGGGACTGTAGTACACAAGTCTTGTCGTTCGAGTTATATTAATAGAAAGAGTATTGAGATCCATAAGCGAACTAAATCCGATGTTTTACCCGTCAAGAGAACGGCACGCCGCTCTACTGGATCATTTGATAGCAAAACAGACTGTTTATTTTGTGGCAACAAAATAGTTACAAGCAAAAGGAGTGCTGATTATGATGACTTTAGCCGTGTTCAAACTTATACCTTTGTAGAAAAGACACTAGCACAGTGCAAAATACGAAGTGATGAATGGGCTGTTACTATCCAGGGACGTATTGAGTATTTTAGTGGAGACCTTCACGCTGCTGACTCTCTGTACCATCATTCATGTGATGTACATTTTCGCACAGATCGAGGTGTTCCTATGCACCACAGGCATGACAGGGATGGGCCTGGTGGTAAGCGACAGAAAGCTGGGCGTCTAAAGGACAGCGACCAAGAACAAGCATTTCTAAGAATGTGCTGCTTCTTTGAGGAGAACGACGAGGAACAGTTCACAGTTACTGACCTTGCAAACAAGATGAAGCTATACTTGCAGGATAGTGATTCTGCCCCATACGGCAATCAGTATCTCAAGTCCAAACTTTTACAACACTACGGAGATTCTTTATTCATGGCGGAGGGCGAGGGACTTCATGATATTGTGACATTTCGAGAAAAGACTAGCCGAATCTTACGCGATTACTTCAACATGCCGAATAAGGATGACGAGGAAGCTCATAAGAGAGCGATAATCGAGACTGCTGCCAAACTCATCAAGAGTGATCTAAAAACTCTTGTTCCACCTTTAGAGGACGAGTATCCGAAAGCTACCGAACTCAAACTGAAATATGCTTTAGGGTACATTCCTCCTAGTTTGCGTTGTATGCTGCAACATCTTCTTGTTGGAAAGGACATCCGTCGGAAAGAAGCGAGTATTGGACAGACAATCATTCAAGGAGTGCGTCCAAGGACTGTGATGGCACCATTACAGATTGGGCTTGCTGTCCAAATGCATCACCACTTCCGTTCAAGGTTTTTGATAGACAGCCTCTCTTCCATGGGTTATTGCTCGTCATACTCAGAAGTTCAAAGGTTCGAGGAGAATGCTGCCTCATCGGTTGCTCCTGATATTTTAGGAAGTGTTTTACCTGATATGATGGTGTTGTTTGCTGCAGATAACGTGGACCACAACATTGTCACCCTTGATGGAAAGGGTACTTTTCATGGCATGGGGATGATTGCAGCCGTAACCCCAGGCAAACATGTCACTCAGACAATTCTCAGACGAAAAGTCTCCGAGTTAAACATCATTGACCAGACAAAAGTGGACATCATGGACTACCGTTTTGCAAAACACATGCGTCGTAGTATAGAATTCCAACCACTGCCAGTTCTAAATGATGTGGACCACAGTATCGACATATTGTGGGAGGTATCCCTTCGCTTCAGTCAACCCGTGCCAAATTGGCAAGGATTGATGCACGTACTATACAAGCAATGTGACCATCCTGGACAGTCATCGGTAGTCTTTCTTCCAATGATCGATATGTACCCTGGGGACAAGACGTGCATCTTATCCACGCTTGGGTATATTTGCAAGCTTTCATCTAAGTACAATGCCCCACCCGTTGTCACTTTTGACCAGCCACTTTTTTGGAAAGCATCCGAGATAATACACGAGGTTCCAGACAATAGTCCAATACGAGACGTTGTGCTGTTACTCGGGAGCTTCCACACATTTATGAATCTGTTGGGGGCTATAGGAACCTTAATGGATGGAAGTGGCCTCAAGAATATCTTGGAGACGATATATGGTGAAAACGCAGTGGTACACATGATGACTGGGAAAGCTGTGCAGCGTTCATTTCGCGGACATCTCCTTGTTAGTCGGTGTCTTACGCAACAGATCAGTGCTGAAGTCGTTGAAGATGAGCCAGACTTTGAGAACCGTATGGAAGAACTTGAGAGACTGTATGCTCAAATGGAGGCTGGTGAAATAGACTTGGACACATTGATGAAATCGGACTGCATTCAAAGGATTGTCAATACACTGGCTTCTAAAAAGTGTGAATTATCAAACAGTTCCAAAACCAGCAAACTGTGGCTGAACTATCAGCAAATGTTGGGAGTTGCCAGGGAGCTCATCGAAGCTGATCGCACAGGGTCGTGGCAAATGCACCTCCACGCTATATCTGAGTGCTTGCCGATATTTTCGGCTGCTGGGCACTCCAATTATCTGAAGTCCGCATATCTCTACCTTCAGAAAATGGAGGCATTAGAAACTGAAAATCCTGCAGTGTTCCAAAAGTTCAGTAATGGATTCCATGTCATAAGGCGCACCAATCAGTACTGGGCCGGCCTTGGCTCCGATTTGGTCATTGAGCAGACTCTGATGCGGTCCCTGAAGAGCACAGGTGGATTAACCAGAGGAAGCGGCATGACTGAACACCAAAGAGCCATTTGGACAATGTCTGCTCCCATATCCTCGGAGTACAACTATGCCATGCAGGACTTCAACAATACAGTGTACGCAACAAGTGAACAACACAAGGAGGCAACTGCCTCACGAATGGAGAGGGACAAAGCAGACTTGGCAAAACTTGCCACCAAGCTTGAACAACATTCTCCGTTCTCGGACATGTCGGAGGAGACGACCTTGAGAAACATTATCACAGGGATAAATGCTGATAAGGATGTAAATGTTCAAGACCTTTTCGTTGTAGGCAGAGACACAGTCAAACAAATGGAAGGACAATCCGTCTATTCATATTCGTACAAACGTACGAATAAAGTCAAGACGCTAGCATCAGCACGGGCCATCAAGGTCACCGATGACAGATCCATTGATCCAGCTCTGTTGTTCCAGAGATTCCTGGTGGTATCGCAGTCTGGAGATCTCCGTCTAGAGGAGGTGATGAAAAATGAACTTTCGCCATACCCACCATCTTTGTTTGAAGCAAAGCATCGCTTACGGAAGCCAGATAAGGCACAACTTCTTGACGCTATACGAAACCATGTCACTTCGTCAGATGATGCTGTTCTTCAGTCGAATCCAAAAACGGATCACTACGTCCTTGATGGAGGTTCACTTCTACATCGATTGAAATGGACGGAAGGAAGCACGTACAGTTCTATTGCCGATTCCTATGCATCATTCACATTCGATCTCTACGGCAAGGCCACCGTTGTCTTTGATGGATACGATGGAGGACCAAGTACAAAGGACAATACACATCAGCGTCGAACTACTAAAGTTACAAATAAGGTCAACATATCCGATGCAACAAAATTTGTTGGGAAGAAGGACGATTTCCTATCAAATGATATGAACAAACAGTCCCTTATCCACATGATCGCGGAACGCTTGCAACAGAAAGGTTGCCACGTCATCCACGCTGAAGCAGACGCAGATGTAGACATAGCGACAGCAGCAGTTACGATGTCATCCTATAAGTCAACAACCCTTATCGGAGAAGACACAGATCTGTTAGTCTTGCTACTGTATCATGGCACAAAGGACGGCAAGGACCTTTACTTTCGATCTGACAAAGGAACAACACCACATGTGTATAACATCAAGATTCTGAAACAGTTACTTGGTGATGATGTCTGCTCTGATCTGTTGTTTGCCCATGCATTCTCTGGTTGCGATACTACTTCACGAATCTTTGGGGTCGGCAAGAAGTCTGTCTTCCAAAAAGTCGTCAAGGGAGATTCTGTCTTGTGTGCTTGTTCCAGGATGTTTTGTGCACCAAAGGCAGATAAAATTGCTATTGAAACGACTGGCTGTAAAGCAATGGTGTCCTTGTTTAATAGGACCAAATCTGATTCTCTAGATTCATTACGCTACAGTTTCCTTTGCAAGAAAGTGGCCACAGCAAAGACATTCGTGACACCAGAAAGACTGCCTCCAACAACTTCAGCCACAAACCATCACTCTCGACGTACCTACCTACAGGTTATGGAGTGGATGGGCAAGAGTGCCGGCATGGATCCTACTGAATGGGGCTGGGATGTACAAGGGGATAAACTTGTTCCACAAATGATGGAAAACAGTCCTGCACCAGACATACTACTTAAAATGATCCGATGTAACTGCTCTGCAAGATGCAGCACACTGAAATGTAGCTGTAAAAAACATGGACTGGAATGCACCGCAGCTTGTGGACATTGCCAAGATGGCAATTGTGACAATATGGCACAAGAACCAGTTTCAGATGATGATGAAATTGAAGACTAAGTGTGTGTGCGTTCTCACTGACATGACCTAGCCAATTCCTGTTAAGACAGAAATTGGGTGAAATCTAATGCTCACCGTTATTGGTGTTTTGGGACACAGTATACATGTTTTAATCATGGTACCTGTTTCTTCATGACCCCACCCTGCCCACAATTACATAGAATGATGATGAGCAAACAGTCCAACATCATCATTTTGGAGAGTAATGTAAATTATTAATACACTACGTTATGACCCTGGGGTTGTGACGTCATTCTATGATGTCATGACGTCATATGACGTTATGACATCATATGACGTCCAACTGAACACTTCTGTCACCTTCATAATTATACCTTTGGTAATATTATGAATATTATAGGTAATATTCTGACTTTAGATGGTGAGAAATTGTTGAATTCAACAGATATAAGCCACTTTTCGACATTGGCGGCCATCTTTTTTTGACGTCATATTTAGACCCTTTGCGGAGGTCAAACTTCGGTAAACTTTGGATGTGTTCTTCAACAGGCCCTATGCTACAGAAAAACACCATAAAACGTTTTCTTGCAATTTTTTGGGGGTCATGGGGCATATTGATCCTACTACCATGTTTTCTGATGTGTATGTATGTACACGTGTATTGCCACATAGGCCTATGCCGCCAGTATCCTGACGCATGAGCCTCTCAGTTTGGGTTTTTTTCAGTGAGAAATCTGGCAATATTTTGGCTTGGATGTCGAGCTGGTGAGTGTCTCTTCATTCTCGAACAACGTTGAGGCTCGCGGCTCAGATATATGTCGAGAAAATTGTCCTCATTCGCAGCCATGTTTTCTTATGTGTATGGATGTACACGTGTATTGCCTCAGAGGCCTATGCCGCCAGTGTCCTGACGCATGAGTCTCAAAGTTTTGGTATCTTCCGGTGAGAATTTTGGCGATATGTTAGCTCAGATGTGGAGGTGGTGAATGTCTCTTCATTCTCCAACAACGTTGAGGTTCGCAGCTCAGATATATGTCGAGAAAAATATCCTCATTCGCAGCCATGTTTTCTGATGTGTTTGTATGTACACGTGTATTGCAACATAGGCATATGCCGGCAGTGTCCTGACGCATGAGTCTCTCAGTTTAGGTTTGTTCCAGTGAGAAATTTGGCAATATTTTGGCTCAGATGTCGAGCTGGTGAGCGTCTTCTCATTCTCGAACAACGTTGAGGTTCGCAGCTCAGATATATGTCGAGAACATTATCCTCATTCGCAGCCATGTTTTCTGATGTGTATGTATGTACACGTGTATTGCCACATAGGCCTATGCCGCCAGTATCCTGACGCATGAGTCTCTCAGTTTGGGTTTTTTCCAGTGAGAAATTTGGCAATATTTTGGCTCGGATGTCGAGCTGGTGAGTGTCTCTATAATCTCGAACAACGTTGAGGCTCGCAGCTCAGATATATGTCGAGAAAAATATCCTCATTCGCAGCCATGTTTTCTGATGTGTTTGTATGTACACGTGTAGTGCCACATAGGCATATGCCGCCAGTGTCCTGACGCATGAGTCTCTCAGTTTAGGTTTGTTCCAGTGAGAAATTTGGCAATATTTTGGCTCAGATGTCGAGCTGATGAGTGTCTCTTCATTCTCCAACAACGTTGAGGTTCGCAGCTCAGATACATGTCGAGAACATTATCATGTCACCAGTGTCCAGAAGCTTGAGTCTCACAGTTTGGTTTTTTTTCCAGTGAAAAATTTGGCAATATTTTGGCTCGGATGTCAGGCTTGTGAGTGTCTCTTCATTCTCGAACAACATTGAGGTTCGCAGCTCAGATACATGTCGAGAACATTATCATGTCACCAGTGTCCAGAAGCTTGAGTCTCACAGTTTGGTTTTTTTTCCAGTGAGAAATTTGGCAATATTTTGGCTCGGATGTCGAGCTTGTGAGTGTCTCTTCATTCTCGATCAACGTTGAGGCTCGCAGCTCAAATATATGTCGAGAAAAATATCCTCATTCGCAGCCATGTTTTCTTATGTGTATGTATGTACACGTGTATTGCCTCATAGGCCTATGCCGGCAGTGTCCTGACGCATGAGTCTCAAAGTGTTGGTCTCTTCCGGTGAGAATTTTGGCGATGTGTTAGATCAGATGTGGAGGTGGTGAATGTCTCTTCCTTATCGAACAACGTTGAGGTTCGCAGCTCAGATATATGTGGAGAACATTATCCTCATTCGCAGCCATGTTTTCTGATGTGTATGTATGTACACGTTTATTGCCACATAGGCCTATGCCGCCAGTATACTGACGCATGAGCCTCTCAGTTTGTTTGTTTTTCCAGTGAGAAATCTGGCAATATTTGGGCTCGGATGTCGAACTGGTGAGTGTCTCTTTATTCTCGAACAACGTTGAGGTTCGCAGCTCAGATATAAGTTTATAAAATTATCCTGATTCGCAGCCTTTTTTTTTCTTATGTTGATGCGTGTACACGTGTATTGCCGCATAGGCCTATGCCGCCAGTGTCCTGACGCATGAGTCTCAAAGTTTTGGTCTCTTCCGGTGAGAATGTTGGCGATGTGTTAGCTCAGATGTGGAGGTGGTGAATTTTTGTTCATTCTCGAACAACGTTGAGGTTCGCAGCTCAGATATATGTCGAGAACATTATCCTCATTCGCAGCCATGTTTACTTATGTGTATGTATGTACACGTGTATTGCCACATAGGCCTATGCCGCCAGTATACTGACGCATGAGCCTCTCAGTTTGTTTGTTTTTCCATTGAGAAATCTGGCAATATTTTGGCTCGGATGTCGAGCTGGTAAGTGTCTCTTCATTCTCGAACAACGTTGAGGTTCGCAGCTCAGATATAAGTTCATAAAATTATCCTCATTCGCAGCCATGTTTTCTTATGTTGATGCGTGTACACGTGTATTGCCGCATAGGCCTATGCCGCCAGTGTCCTGACGCATGAGTCTCAAAGTGTTGGTCTCTTCCGGTGAGAATGTTGGCGATGTGTTAGCTCAGATGTGGAGGTGGTGAATGTATTTTCATTCTCGAACAACGTTGAGGTTCGCAGCTCAGATATATGTCGAGAACATTATCCTCATTTGCAGCCATGTTTTCTGATGTGTATGTATGTACACGTGTATTGCCACATAGGCCTATGCCGCCAGTATACTGACGCATGAGCCTCTCAGTTTGTTTGTTTTTCCAGTGAGAAATCTGGCAATATTTTGGCTCGGATGTCGAGCTGGTGAGTGTTTCTTCATTCTCGAACAACGTTGAGGCTCGCAGCTCAGATATATGTATAGAAAAATATCCTCATTCGCAGCCATGTTTTCTGATGTGTTGGCATGTACACGTGTAGTGCCACATAGGCATATGCCGCCAGTGTCCTGACGCATGAGTCTCTCAGTTTAGGTTTGTTCCAGTGAGAAATTTGGCAATATTTTGGCTCGGATGTCGAGCTGGTGAGTGTCTCTTCATTCTCGAACAACGTTGATGTTCGCAGCTCAGATATAAGTTCATAAAATTATCCTCATTCGCAGCCATGTTTTCTTATGTTTATGCGTGTACACGTGTATTGCCGCATAGGCCTATGCCGCCAGTGTCCTGACGCATGTGTCTTAAAGTTTTGGTATCTTCCGGTGAGAATGTTGGCGATATGTTAGCTCAGATGTGGAGGTGGTGAATGTCTCTTCATTCTCCAACAACGTTGAGGTTCGCAGCTCAGATACATGTCGAGAACATTATCATGTCACCAGTGTCCAGAAGCATGAGTCTCACAGTTTGGTTTTTTTTCCAGTGAAAAATTTGGCAATATTTTGGCTCAGATGTCGAGCTGGTGAGTGTCTCTTCATTCTCGAACAACGTTGAGGTTCGCAGCTCAGATATATGTCGAGAACATTATCCTCATTCGCAGCCATGTTTTCTGATGTGTATGTATGTACACGTGTATTGCCACATAGGCCTATGCCGCCAGTATCCTGACGCATGAGTCTCTCAGTTTGGGTTTTTTTCCAGTGAGAAATTTGGTAATATTTTGGCTCGGATGTCGAGCTGGTGAGTGTCTCTTCATTCTGGAACAACGTTGATGTTCGCAGCTCAGATATAAGTTCATAAAATTATCCTCATTCGCAGCCATGTTTTCTTATGTTTATGCGTGTACACGTGTATTGCCGCATAGGCCTATGCCGCCAGTGTCCTGACGCATGTGTCTTAAAGTTTTGGTATCTTCCGGTGAGAATTTTGGCGATATGTTAGCTCAGATGTGGAGGTGGTGAATGTTTCTTCATTCTCCAACAACGTTGAGGTTCGCAGCTCAGATATATGTCGATACAAATATCCTCATTCGCAGGCATGTTTTCTGATGTGTTTGTATGTACACGTGTATTGCCACATAGGCATATGCCGCCAGTGTCCTGACGCATGAGTCTCTCAGTTTTCGGTTTGTTCCAGTGAGAATGTTGGCAATATTTTGGCTCGGATGTCGAGCTGGTGAGTGTCTCTATAATCTCGAACAACGTTGAGGCTCGCAGCTCAGATATATGTCGAGAAAAATTTCCTCATTCGCAGCCATGTTTTCTGATGTGTTTGTATGTACACGTGTAGTGCCACATAGGCATATGCCGCCAGTGTCCTGACGCATGAGTCTCTCAGTTTAGGTTTGTTCCAGTGAGAAATTTGGCAATATTTTGGCTCAGATGTCGAGCTGATGAGTGTCTCTTTATTCTCGACCAACATTGAGGTTCGCAGCTCAGATACATGTCGAGAACATTATCATGTCACCAGTGTCCAGAAGCATGAGTCTCACAGTTTAGGTTTGTTCCAGTGAGAAACTTGGCAATATTTTGGCTCAGATGTCGAGCTGGTGAGTGTCTCTTAATTCTCGAACAACGTTGAGGTTCGCAGCTCAGATATATGTCGAGAACATTATCCTCATTCTCAGCCATGTTTTCTGATGTGTATGTATGTACACGTGTATTGCCACATAGGCCTTTGCCGTCAGTATCCTGACTCATGAGTCTCTCAGTTTGGGTTTTTTTCAGTGAGAAATTTGGTAATATTTTGGCTCGGATGTCGAGCTGGTGAGTGTCTCTTCATTCTCGAACAACGTTGAGGTTCGCAGCTCAGATATAAGTTCATAAAATTATCCTCATTCGCAGCCATGTTTTCTTATGTTTATGCGTGTACACGTGTATTGCCGCATAGGCCTATGCCGCCAGTGTCCTGACGCATGTGTCTTAAAGTTTTGGTTTCTTCCGGTGAGAATTTTGGCGATATGTTAGCTCAGATGTGGAGGTGGTGAATGTCTCTTCATTCTCCAACAACGTTGAGGTTCGCAGCTCAGATATATGTCGAGAAAAATATCCTCATTCGCAGGCATGTTTTCTGATGTGTTTGTATGTACACGTGTATTGCCACATAGGCCTATGCCGCCAATATCCTGACGCATGAGTCTCTCAGTTTAGGTTTGTTCCAGTGAGAAATTTGGCAATATTTTGGCTCAGATGTCGAGCTGATGAGTGTCTCTTTATTCTCGAACAACGTTGAGGTTCGCAGCTCAGATATATGTCGAGAACATTATCCTCATTCGCAGCCATGTTTTCTGATGTGTATGTATGTACACGTGTATTGCCACATAGGCATATGCCGCCAGTGTCCTGACGCATGAGTCTTTCAGTTTAGGCTTGTTCCAGTGAGAAATTTGGCAATATTTTGGCTCGGATGTCGAGCTGGTGAGTGTCTCTTCATTCTCGAACAACGTTGAGGGTCGCAGCTCAGATATATGTCGAGAACATTATCCTCATTCGCAGCCATGTTTTCTGATGTGTATGTATGTACACGTGTATTGCCACATAGGCCTATGCCGCCAAAATCCTGACGCATGAGTCTCTCAGTTTGGGTCTTTTCCAGTGAGAAATTTGGCAATATTTTGTCTCGGATGTCGAGCTGGTGAGTGTCTCTTCATTCTCGAACAACGTTGAGGTTCGCAGCTCAGATACATGTCGAGAACATTATCATGTCACCAGTGTCCAGAAGCATGAGTCTCACAGTTTGGGTTTTTTCCAGTGAGAAATTTGGCAATATTTTGTCTCGGATGTCGAGCTTGTGAGTGTCCCTTCATTCTCGAACAACGTTGAGGTTCGCAGCTCAGATATATGTCGAGAACATTATCCTCATTCGCAGCCATGTTTTCTGATGTGTATGTATGTACACGTGTATTGCCACATAGGCCTATGCCGCCAGTATCCTGACGCATGAGTCTCTCAGTTTGGATTTTTTCCAGTGAGAAATTTGGCAATATTTTGGCTCGGATGTCGAGCTGGTGAGTGTCTCTATAATCTCGAACAACGTTGAGGCTCGCAGCTCAGATATATGTCGAGAAAAATATCCTCATTCGCAGCCATGTTTTCTGATGTGTTTGTATGTACACGTGTAGTGCCACATAGGCATATGCCGCCAGTGTCCTGACGCATGAGTCTCTCAGTTTAGGTTTGTTCCAGTGAGCAATTTGGCAATATTTTGGCTCAGATGTCGAGCTGATGAGTGTCTCTTCATTCTCGAACAACGTTGAGGTTCGCAGCTCAGATACATGTCGAGAACATTATCATGTCACCAGTGTCCAGAAGCTTGAGTCTCACAGTTTGGTTTTTTTTCCAGTGAGAAATTTGGCAATATTTTGGCTCGGATGTCGAGCTTGTGAGTGTCTCTTCATTCTCGATCAACGTTGAGGCTCGCAGCTCAAATATATGTCGAGAAAAATATCATCATTCGCAGCCATGTTTTCTGATGTGTTTGCATGTACACGTGTAGTGCCACATAGGCCTATGCCGCCAGTATCCTGACGCATGAGTCTCTCAGTTTAGGTTTGTTCCAGTGAGAAATTTGGCAATATTTTGGCTCAGATGTCGAGCTGATGAGTGTCTCTTCATTCTCGAACAACGTTGAGGTTCGCAGCTCAGATACATGTCGAGAACATTATCATGTCACCAGTGTCCAGAAGCATGAGTCTCACAGTTTGGTTTTTTTTCCAGTGAGAAGTTTGGCAATATTGTGGCTTAGATGTCGAGCTGGTGAGTGTCTCTTCATTCTCGAACAACGTTGAGGTTCGCAGCTCAGATATATGTCGAGAACATTATCCTCATTCGCAGCCATGTTTTCTGATGCGTATGTATGTACACGTGTATTGCCACATAGGCATATGCCGCCAGTGTCCTGACGCATGAGTCTCTCAGTTTAGGTTTGTTCCAGTGAGAAATTTTGCAATATTTTGGCTCAAATGTCGAGCTGGTGAATGTCTCTTCATTCTCCAACAACGTTGAGGTTCGCAGCTCAGATATATGTCGAGAACATTATCCTCATTCGCAGACATGTTTTCTGATGTGTTTGTATGTACACGTGTATTGCCACATAGGCATATGTCGCCAGTGTCCTGACGCATGAGTCTCTCAGTTTAGGTTTGTTCCAGTGAGAAATTTGGCAATATTTTGGCTCAGATATCGAGCTGGTGAGTGTCTCCTCATTCTCGAACAACGTTGAGGTTCGCAGCTCAGATATATGTCGAGAACATTATCCTCATTCGCAGCCATGCTTTCTGATGTGTATGTATGTACACGTGTATTGCCACATAGGCATATGCCGCCAGTGGCCTGACGCATGAGTCTCTCAGTTTAGGTTTGTTCCAGTGAGAAATTTGGCAATATTTTGGCTCAGATGTCGAGCTGATGAGTGTCTCTTCATTCTCGAACAACGTTGAGGTTCGCAGCTCAGATACATGTCGAGAACATTATCATGTCACCAGTGTCCAGAAGCATGAGTCTCACAGTTTGGTTTTTTTTCCAGTGAGAAATTTGGCAATATTGTGGCTTAGATGTCGAGCTGGTGAGTGTCTCTTCATTCTCGAACAACGTTGAGGTTCGCAGCTCAGATATATGTCGAGAACATTATCCTCATTCGCAGCCATGTTTTCTGATGCGTATGTATGTACACGTGTATTGCCACATAGGCATATGCCGCAAGTGTCCTGACGCATGAGTCTCTCAGTTTAGGTTTGTTCCAGTGAGAAATTTTGCAATATTTTGGCTCAAATGTCGAGCTGGTGAATGTCTATTCATTCTCCAACAACGTTGAGGTTCGCAGCTCAGATATATGTCGAGAACATTATCCTCATTCGCAGACATGTTTTCTGATGTGTTTGTATGTACACGTGTATTGCCACATAGGCATATGCCGCCAGTGTCCTGACGCATGAGTCTCTCAGTTTAGGTTTGTTCCAGTGAGAAATTTGGCAATATTTTGGCTCAGATATCGAGCTGGTGAGTGTCTCCTCATTCTCGAACAACGTTGAGGTTCGCAGCTCAGATATATGTCGAGAACATTATCCTCATTCGCAGCCATGCTTTCTGATGTGTATGTATGTACACGTGTATTGCCACATAGGCCTATGCCGCCAGTATCCTGACGCATGAGTCTCTCAGTTTGGGTTTTTTCCAGTGAGAAATTTGGCAATATTTTCGCTCGGATGTCGAGCTGGTGAGTGTCTCTATAATCTCGAACAACGTTGAGGCTCGCAGCTCAGATATATGTCGAGTAAAATATCCTCATTCGCAGCCATGTTTTCTGATGTGTTTGTATGTCCACGTGTAGTGCCACATAGGCATATGCCGCCAGTGTCCTGACGCATGAGTCTCTCAGTTTAGGTTTGTTTCAGTGATAAATTTGGCAATATTTTGGCTCAGATGTCGAGCTGATGAGTGTCTCTTCATTCTCGAACAACATTGAGGTTCGCAGCTCAGATACATGTCGAGAACATTATCATGTCACCAGTGTCCAGAAGCTTGAGTCTCACAGTTTGTTTGTTTTTCCAGTGAGAAATTTGGCAATATTTTGGCTCGGATGTCGAGTTTGTGAGTGTCTCTTCATTCTCGATCAACGTTGAGGCTCGCAGCTCAGATATATGTCGAGAAAAATATCATCATTCGCAGCCATGTTTTCTGATGTGTTTGCATGTACACGTGCAGTGCCACATAGGCCTATGCCGCCAGTATCCTGACGCATGAGTCTCTCAGTTTAGGTTTGTTCCAGTGAGAAATTTGGCAATATTTTGGCTCAGATGTCGAGCTGGTGAGTGTCTCCTCATTCTCGAACAACGTTGAGGTTCGCAGCTCAGATATATGTCGAGAACATTATCCTCATTCGCAGCCATGTTTTCTGATGTGTATGTATGTACACGTGTATTGCCACATAGACCTATGCCGCCAGTATCCTGACGAATGAGTCTCTCAGTTTGGATTTTTTCCAGTGAGAAATTTGGCAATTTTTTGGCTCGGATGTCGAGCTGGTGAGTGTCTCTATAATCTCGAACAACGTTGAGGCTCGCAGCTCAGATATATGTCGAGAAAAATATCCTCATTCGCAGCCATGTTTTCTGATGTGTTTGTATGTACACGTGTAGTGCCACATAGGCATATGCCGCCAGTGTCCTGACGCATGAGTCTCTCAGTTTAGGTTTGTTCCAGTGAGAAATTTGGCAATATTTTGGCTCAGATGTCGAGCTGATGAGTGTCTCTTCATTCTCGAACAACGTTGAGGTTCGCAGCTCAGATACATGTCGAGAACATTATCATGTCACCAGTGTCCAGAAGCTTGAGTCTCACAGTTTGGTTTTTTTTTCCAGTGAGAAATTTGGCAATATTTTGGCTCGGATGGCGAGCTTGTGAGTGTCTCTTCATTCTCGATCAACGTTGAGGCTCGCAGCTCAAATATATGTCGAGAAAAATATCATCATTCGCAGCCATGTTTTCTGATGTGTTTGCATGTACACGTGTAGTGCCACATAGGCCTATGCCGCCAGTATCCTGACGCATGAGTCTCTCAGTTTAGGTTTGTTCCAGTGAGAAATTTGGCAATATTTTGGCTCAGATGTCGAGCTGATGAGTGTCTCTTCATTCTCGAACAACGTTGAGGTTCGCAGCTCAGATACATGTCGAGAACATTATCATGTCACCAGTGTCCAGAAGCATGAGTCTCACAGTTTGGTTTTTTTTCCAGTGAGGAATTTGGCAATATTGTGGCTTAGATGTCAAGCTGGTGAGTGTCTCTTCATTCTCGAACAACGTTGAGGTTCGCAGCTCAGATATATGTCGAGAACATTATCCTCATTCGCAGCCATGTTTTCTGATGCGTATGTATGTACACGTGTATTGCCACATAGGCATATGCCGCCAGTGTCCTGACGCATGAGTCTCTCAGTTTAGGTTTGTTCCAGTGAGAAATTTTGCAATATTTTGGCTCAAATGTCGAGCTGGTGAGTGTCTCTTCATTCTCAAACAACGTTGAGGTTCGCAGCTCAGATATATGTCGAGAACATTATCCTCATTCGCAGCCATGTTTTCTGATGTGTATGTTTGTACACGTGTATTGCCACATAGGCCTATGCCGCCAGTATCCTGACGCATGAGTCTCTCAGTTTGGTTTTTTTCCAGTGAGAAATTTGGTAATATTTTGGCTCAGATGTCGAGCTGGTGAGTGTCTCTTCATTCTCGAACAACGTTGAGGTTCACAGCTCAGATATAAGTTCATAAAATTATCCTCATTCGCAGCCATGTTTTCTTATGTTTATGCGTGTACACGTGTATTGCCGCATAGGCCTATGCCGCCAGTGTCCTGACGCATGTGGCTCAAAGTTTTGGTCTCTTCCGGTGAGAATGTTGGCGATATGTTAGCTCAGATGTGGAGGTGGGGAATGTCTCTTCATTCTCCAACAACGTTGAGGTTCGCAGCTCAGATATATGTCGAGAACATTATCCTCATTCGCAGCCATGTTTTCTGATGTGTATGTATGTACACGTGTATTGCCACATAGGCATATGCCGCCAGTGTCCTGACGCATGAGTCTCTCAGTTTAGGTTTGTTCCAGTGAGAAATTTGGCAATATTTTGGCTCAGATATCGAGCTGGTGAGTGTCTCCTCATTCTCGAACAACGTTGAGGTTCGCAGCTCAGATATATGTCGAGAACATTATCCTCATTCGCAGCCATGTTTTCTGATGTGTATGTATGTACACGTGTATTGCCACATAGGCCTATGCCGCCAGTATCCTGACGCATGAGTCTCTCAGTTTAGGTTTGTTCCAGTGAGAAATTTGGCAATATTTTGGCTCAGATGTCGAGCTGATGAGTGTCTCTTCATTCTCGAACAACGTTGAGGTTCGCAGCTCAGATACATGTCGAGAACATTATCATGTCACCAGTGTCCAGAAGCATGAGTCTCACAGTTTGGTGTTTTTTTTCCAGTGAGAAATTTGGCAATATTTTGGCTCAGATGTCGAGCTGGTGAGTGTCTCTTCATTCTCGAACAACGTTGAGGTTCGCAGCTCAGATATATGTCGAGAACATTATCCTCATTGGCAGCCATGTTTTCTGATGCGTATGTATGTACACGTGTATTGCCACATAGGCATATGCCGCCAGTGTCCTGACGCATGAGTCTCTCAGTTTAGGTTTGTTCCAGTGAGAAATTTGGCAATATTTTGGCTCAGATGTCGAGCTGGTTAGTGTCTCTTCATTCTCGAACAACGTTGAGGTTCGCAGCTCAGATATATGTCGAGAACATTATCCTCATTCGCAGCCATGTTTTCTGATGCGTATGTATGTACACGTGTATTGCCACATAGGCATATGCCGCCAGTGTCCTGACGCATGAGTCTCTCAGTTTGGTTTTTTTCCAGTGAGAAATTTGGTAATATTTTGGCTCAGATGTCGAGCTGGTGAGTGTCTCTTCATTCTCGAACAACGTTGAGGTTCACAGCTCAGATATAAGTTCATAAAATTATCCTCATTCGCAGCCATGTTTTCTTATGTTTATGCGTGTACACGTGTATTGCCGCATAGGCCTATGCCGCCAGTGTCCTGACGCATGTGGCTCAAAGTTTTGGTCTCTTCCGGTGAGAATGTTGGCGATATGTTAGCTCAGATGTGGAGGTGGGGAATGTCTCTTCATTCTCCAACAACGTTGAGGTTCGCAGCTCAGATATATGTCGAGAACATTATCCTCATTCGCAGCCATGTTTTCTGATGTGTATGTATGTACACGTGTATTGCCACATAGGCATATGCCGCCAGTGTCCTGACGCATGAGTCTCTCAGTTTAGGTTTGTTCCAGTGAGAAATTTGGCAATATTTTGGCTCAGATATCGAGCTGGTGAGTGTCTCCTCATTCTCGAACAACGTTGAGGTTCGCAGCTCAGATATATGTCGAGAACATTATCCTCATTCGCAGCCATGTTTTCTGATGTGTATGTATGTACACGTGTATTGCCACATAGGCCTATGCCGCCAGTATCCTGACGCATGAGTCTCTCAGTTTAGGTTTGTTCCAGTGAGAAATTTGGCAATATTTTGGCTCAGATGTCGAGCTGATGAGTGTCTCTTCATTCTCGAACAACGTTGAGGTTCGCAGCTCAGATACATGTCGAGAACATTATCATGTCACCAGTGTCCAGAAGCATGAGTCTCACAGTTTGGTGTTTTTTTTCCAGTGAGAAATTTGGCAATATTTTGGCTCAGATGTCGAGCTGGTGAGTGTCTCTTCATTCTCGAACAACGTTGAGGTTCGCAGCTCAGATATATGTCGAGAACATTATCCTCATTGGCAGCCATGTTTTCTGATGCGTATGTATGTACACGTGTATTGCCACATAGGCATATGCCGCCAGTGTCCTGACGCATGAGTCTCTCAGTTTAGGTTTGTTCCAGTGAGAAATTTGGCAATATTTTGGCTCAGATGTCGAGCTGGTTAGTGTCTCTTCATTCTCGAACAACGTTGAGGTTCGCAGCTCAGATATATGTCGAGAACATTATCCTCATTCGCAGCCATGTTTTCTGATGCGTATGTATGTACACGTGTATTGCCACATAGGCATATGCCGCCAGTGTCCTGACGCATGAGTCTCTCAGTTTAGGTTTGTTCCAGTGAGAAATTTTGCAATATTTTGGCCCAAATGTCGAGTTGGTGAGTGTCTCTTCATTCTCGAACAACGTTGAGGTTCGCAGCTCAGATATATGTCGAGAACATTATCCGCATTCGCAGCCATGTTTTCTGATGTGTATGTTTGTACACGTGTATTGCCACATAGGCCTATGCCGCCAGTATCCTGACGCATGAGTCTCTCAGTTTGGGTTTTTTCCAGTGAGAAATTTGGTAATATTTTGGCTCGGATGTCGAGCTGGTGAGTGTCTCCTCATTCTCGAACAACGTTGAGGTTCGCAGCTCAGATATATGTCGAGAACATTATCATGTCACCAGTGTCCAGAAGCATGAGTCTCACAGTTTGGTGTTTTTTTCAGTGAGAAATTTGGCAATATTTTGGCTCGGATGTCGAGCTTGTGAGTGTCTCTTCATTCTCGAACAACGTTGAGGCTCGCAGCTCAGATATATGTCGAGAAAAATATCCTCATTCGCAGCCATGTTTTCTGATGTGTTTGCATGTACACGTGTAGTGCCACATAGGCATATGCCGCCAGTGTCCTGACGCATGAGTCTCTCAGTTTAGGTTTGTTCCAGTGAGAAATTTGGCAATATTTTGGCTCAGATGTCGAGCTGGTTAGTGTCTCTTCATTCTCGAACAACGTTGAGGTTCGCAGCTCAGATATAAGTTCATAAAATTATCCTCATTCGCAGCCATGTTTTCTTATGTTTATGCGTGTACACGTGTATTGCCGCATAGGCCTATGCCGCCATTGTCCTGACGCATGTGTCTCAAAGTTTTGGTCTCTTCCGGTGAGAATTTTGGCGATATGTTAGCTCAGATGTGGAGGTGGTGAATGTCTCTTCATTCTCCAACAACGTTGAGGTTCGCAGCTCAGATATATGTCGAGAAAAATATCCGCATTTGCAGGCATGTTTTCTGATGTGTTTGTATGTACACGTGTATTGCAACATAGGCATATGCCGGCAGTGTCCTGACGCATGAGTCTCTCAGTTTAGGTTTGTTCCCGTGAGAAATTTGGGAATATTTTGGCTCAGATGTCGAGCTGGTGAGTGTCTCTTCATTCTCGAACAACGTTGAGGTTCGCAGCTCAGATATATGTCGAGAACATTATCCTCATTCGCAGCCATGTTTTCTGATGTGTATGTATGTACACGTGTATTGCCAAATAGGCCTATGCCGCCAGTATCCTGACGCATGAGTCTCTCAGCTTAGGTTTGTTCCAGTGAGAAATTTGGCAATATTTTGGCTCGGATGTCGAGCTGGTTAGTGTCTCTCTATTCTCGAACAACGTTGAGGTTCGCAGCTCAGATATATGTCGAGAAAAATATCCTCATTCGCAGCCATGTTTTCTGATGTGTTTGTATGTACACGTGTAGTGCCACATAGGCATATGCCGCCAGTGTCCTGACCCATGAGTCTCTCAGTTTAGGTTTGTTCCAGTGAGAAAGTTGGCAATATTTTGGCTCAGATGTCGAGCTGATGAGTGTCTCTTCATTCTCGAACAACGTTGAGGTTCGCAGCTCAGATACATGTCGAGAACATTATCATGTCACCAGTGTCCAGAAGCATGAGTCTCACAGTTTGTTTGTTTTTTCAGTGAGAAATTTGGCAATATTTTGGCTCGGATGTCGAGCTTGTGAGTGTCTCTTCATTCTCGAACAACGTTGAGGCTCGCAGCTCAGATATATGTCGAGAAAAATATCCTCATTCGCAGCCATGTTTTCTGATGTGTTTGCATGTACACGTGTAGTGCCACATAGGCATTTGCCGCCAGTGTCCTGACGCATGAGTCTCTCAGTTTAGGTTTGTTCCAGTGTGAAATTTGGCAATATTTTGGCTCAGATGTCGAGCTGGTTAGTGTTTCTTCATTCTCGAACAACGTTGAGGTTCGCAGCTCAGATATATGTCCAGAACATTATCCTCATTCGCAGCCATGTTTTCTGATGTGTTTGTATGTACACGTGTAGTGCCACATAGGCATATGCCGCCAGTGTCCTGACGCATGAGTCTCTCAGTTTAGGTTTGTTCCAGTGAGAAATTTGGCAATATTTTGGCTCGGATGTCGAGCTGGTGAGTGTCTCTATAATCTCGAACAACGTTGAGGCTCGCAGCTCAGATATATGTCGAGAAAAATATCCTCATTCGCAGCCATGTTTTCTGATGTGTTTGTATGTACACGTGTAGTGCCACATAGGCATATGCCGCCAGTGTCCTGACGCATGTGTCTCAAAGTTTTGGTCTCTTCCGGTGAGAATTTTGGCGATATGTTAGCTCAGATGTCGAGGTGGTGAATGTCTCTTCATTCTCGAACAACGTTGAGGCTCGCAGCTCAGATATATGTCGAGAAAAATATCCTCATTCGCAGCCACGTTTTCTGATGTGTTTGCATGTACACGTGTAGTGCCACATAGGCATATGCCGCCAGTGTCCTGCCGCATGAGTCTCTCAGTTTAGGTTTGTTCCAGTGTGAAATTTGGCAATATTTTGGCTCAGATGTCGAGCTGGTTAGTGTTTCTTCATTCTCGAACAACGTTGAGGTTCGCAGCTCAGATATATGTCGAGAACATTATCCTCATTCGCAGCCATGTTTTCTGATGTGTTTGTATGTACACGTGTAGTGCCACATAGGCATATGCCGCCAGTGTCCTGACGCATGAGTCTCTCAGTTTAGGTTTGTTCCAGTGAGAAATTTGGCAATATTTTGGCTCAGATGTCGAGCTGATGAGTGTCTCTATAATCTCGAACAACGTTGAGGTTCGCAGCTCAGATACATGTCGAGAAAAATATCCTCATTCGCAGCCATGTTTTCTGATGTGTTTGTATGTGCACGTGTAGTGCCATATAGGCATATGCCGCCAGTGTCCTGACGCATGAGTCTCTGAGTTTATGTTTGTTCCAGTGACAAATTTGGCAATATTTTGGCTCAGATGTCGAGCTGGTGAGTGTCTCTTCATTCTCGAACAACGTTGAGGTTCGCAGCTCAGATACATGTTGAGAACATTATCATGTCACCAGTGTCCAGAAGCATGAGTCTCACAGTTTGGTTTTTTTGCCAGTGAGAAATTTGGCAATATTTTGGCTCGGTTGTCGAGCTTGTGAGTGTCTCTTCATTCTCGAACAACGTTGAGGCTCGCAGCTGAGATATATGTCGAGAAAATATCCTCATTCGCAGCCATGTTTTCTGATGTGTTTGCATGTACACGTGTAGTGCCACATAGGCATATGCCGCCAGTGTCCGGACGCATGAGTCTCTCAGTTTAGGTTTGTTCCAGTGAGAAATTTGGCAATATTTTGGCTCAGATGTCGAGCTGATGAGTGTCTCTTCATTCTCGAACAACGTTGAGGTTCGCAGCTCAGATACATGTCGAGAACATTATCATGTCACCAGTGTCCAGAAGCTTGAGTCTCACAGTTTGGTTTTTTTTTCCAGTGAGAAATTTGGCAATATTTTGGCTCGGATGGCGAGCTTGTGAGTGTCTCTTCATTCTCGATCAACGTTGAGGCTCGCAGCTCAAATATATGTCGAGAAAAATATCATCATTCGCAGCCATGTTTTCTGATGTGTTTGCATGTACACGTGTAGTGCCACATAGGCCTATGCCGCCAGTATCCTGACGCATGAGTCTCTCAGTTTAGGTTTGTTCCAGTGAGAAATTTGGCAATATTTTGGCTCAGATGTCGAGCTGATGAGTGTCTCTTCATTCTCGAACAACGTTGAGGTTCGCAGCTCAGATACATGTCGAGAACATTATCATGTCACCAGTGTCCAGAAGCATGAGTCTCACAGTTTGGTTTTTTTTCCAGTGAGGAATTTGGCAATATTGTGGCTTAGATGTCAAGCTGGTGAGTGTCTCTTCATTCTCGAACAACGTTGAGGTTCGCAGCTCAGATATATGTCGAGAACATTATCCTCATTCGCAGCCATGTTTTCTGATGCGTATGTATGTACACGTGTATTGCCACATAGGCATATGCCGCCAGTGTCCTGACGCATGAGTCTCTCAGTTTAGGTTTGTTCCAGTGAGAAATTTTGCAATATTTTGGCTCAAATGTCGAGCTGGTGAGTGTCTCTTCATTCTCAAACAACGTTGAGGTTCGCAGCTCAGATATATGTCGAGAACATTATCCTCATTCGCAGCCATGTTTTCGGATGTGTATGTTTGTACACGTGTATTGCCACATAGGCCTATGCCGCCAGTATCCTGACGCATGAGTCTCTCAGTTTGGTTTTTTTCCAGTGGGAAATTTGGTAATATTTTGGCTCAGATGTCGAGCTGGTGAGTGTCTCTTCATTCTCGAACAACGTTGAGGTTCACAGCTCAGATATAAGTTCATAAAATTATCCTCATTCGCAGCCATGTTTTCTTATGTTTATGCGTGTACACGTGTATTGCCGCATAGGCCTATGCCGCCAGTGTCCTGACGCATGTGGCTCAAAGTTTTGGTCTCTTCCGGTGAGAATGTTGGCGATATGTTAGCTCAGATGTGGAGGTGGGGAATGTCTCTTCATTCTCCAACAACGTTGAGGTTCGCAGCTCAGATATATGTCGAGAACATTATCCTCATTCGCAGCCATGTTTTCTGATGTGTATGTATGTACACGTGTATTGCCACATAGGCATATGCCGCCAGTGTCCTGACGCATGAGTCTCTCAGTTTAGGTTTGTTCCAGTGAGAAATTTGGCAATATTTTGGCTCAGATATCGAGCTGGTGAGTGTCTCCTCATTCTCGAACAACGTTGAGGTTCGCAGCTCAGATATATGTCGAGAACATTATCCTCATTCGCAGCCATGTTTTCTGATGTGTATGTATGTACACGTGTATTGCCACATAGGCCTATGCCGCCAGTATCCTGACGCATGAGTCTCTCAGTTTAGGTTTGTTCCAGTGAGAAATTTGGCAATATTTTGGCTCAGATGTCGAGCTGATGAGTGTCTCTTCATTCTCGAACAACGTTGAGGTTCGCAGCTCAGATACATGTCGAGAACATTATCATGTCACCAGTGTCCAGAAGCATGAGTCTCACAGTTTGGTGTTTTTTTTCCAGTGAGAAATTTGGCAATATTTTGGCTCAGATGTCGAGCTGGTGAGTGTCTCTTCATTCTCGAACAACGTTGAGGTTCGCAGCTCAGATATATGTCGAGAACATTATCCTCATTCGCAGCCATGTTTTCTGATGCGTATGTATGTACACGTGTATTGCCACATAGGCATATGCCGCCAGTGTCCTGACGCATGAGTCTCTCAGTTTAGGTTTGTTCCAGTGAGAAATTTGGCAATATTTTGGCTCAGATGTCGAGCTGGTTAGTGTCTCTTCATTCTCGAACAACGTTGAGGTTCGCAGCTCAGATATATGTCGAGAACATTATCCTCATTCGCAGCCATGTTTTCTGATGCGTATGTATGTACACGTGTATTGCCACATAGGCATATGCCGCCAGTGTCCTGACGCATGAGTCTCTCAGTTTAGGTTTGTTCCAGTGAGAAATTTTGCAATATTTTGGCCCAAATGTCGAGTTGGTGAGTGTCTCTTCATTCTCGAACAACGTTGAGGTTCGCAGCTCAGATATATGTCGAGAACATTATCCGCATTCGCAGCCATGTTTTCTGATGTGTATGTTTGTACACGTGTATTGCCACATAGGCCTATGCCGCCAGTATCCTGACGCATGAGTCTCTCAGTTTGGGTTTTTTCCAGTGAGAAATTTGGTAATATTTTGGCTCGGATGTCGAGCTGGTGAGTGTCTCCTCATTCTCGAACAACGTTGAGGTTCGCAGCTCAGATATATGTCGAGAACATTATCATGTCACCAGTGTCCAGAAGCATGAGTCTCACAGTTTGGTGTTTTTTTCAGTGAGAAATTTGGCAATATTTTGGCTCGGATGTCGAGCTTGTGAGTGTCTCTTCATTCTCGAACAACGTTGAGGCTCGCAGCTCAGATATATGTCGAGAAAAATATCCTCATTCGCAGCCATGTTTTCTGATGTGTTTGCATGTACACGTGTAGTGCCACATAGGCATATGCCGCCAGTGTCCTGACGCATGAGTCTCTCAGTTTAGGTTTGTTCCAGTGAGAAATTTGGCAATATTTTGGCTCAGATGTCGAGCTGGTTAGTGTCTCTTCATTCTCGAACAACGTTGAGGTTCGCAGCTCAGATATAAGTTCATAAAATTATCCTCATTCGCAGCCATGTTTTCTTATGTTTATGCGTGTACACGTGTATTGCCGCATAGGCCTATGCCGCCATTGTCCTGACGCATGTGTCTCAAAGTTTTGGTCTCTTCCGGTGAGAATTTTGGCGATATGTTAGCTCAGATGTGGAGGTGGTGAATGTCTCTTCATTCTCCAACAACGTTGAGGTTCGCAGCTCAGATATATGTCGAGAAAAATATCCGCATTTGCAGGCATGTTTTCTGATGTGTTTGTATGTACACGTGTATTGCCACATAGGCATATGCCGCCAGTGTCCTGACGCATGAGTCTCTCAGTTTAGGTTTGTTCCAGTGAGAAATTTGGCAATATTTTGGCTCAGATGTCGAGCTGGTGAGTGTCTCCTCATTCTCGAACAACGTTGAGGTTCGCAGCTCAGATATATGTCGAGAACATTATCCTCATTCGCAGCCATGTTTTCTGATGTGTATGTATGTACACGTGTATTGCCAAATAGGCCTATGCCGCCAGTATCCTGACGCATGAGTCTCTCAGCTTAGGTTTGTTCCAGTGAGAAATTTGGCAATATTTTGGCTCGGATGTCGAGCTGGTTAGTGTCTCTCTATTCTCGAACAACGTTGAGGTTCGCAGCTCAGATATATGTCGAGAAAAATATCCTCATTCGCAGCCATGTTTTCTGATGTGTTTGTATGTACACGTGTAGTGCCACATAGGCATATGCCGCCAGTGTCCTGACCCATGAGTCTCTCAGTTTAGGTTTGTTCCAGTGAGAAAGTTGGCAATATTTTGGCTCAGATGTCGAGCTGATGAGTGTCTCTTCATTCTCGAACAACGTTGAGGTTCGCAGCTCAGATACATGTCGAGAACATTATCATGTCACCAGTGTCCAGAAGCATGAGTCTCACAGTTTGTTTGTTTTTTCAGTGAGAAATTTGGCAATATTTTGGCTCGGATGTCGAGCTTGTGAGTGTCTCTTCATTCTCGAACAACGTTGAGGCTCGCAGCTCAGATATATGTCGAGAAAAATATCCTCATTCGCAGCCATGTTTTCTGATGTGTTTGCATGTACACGTGTAGTGCCACATAGGCATTTGCCGCCAGTGTCCTGACGCATGAGTCTCTCAGTTTAGGTTTGTTCCAGTGTGAAATTTGGCAATATTTTGGCTCAGATGTCGAGCTGGTTAGTGTTTCTTCATTCTCGAACAACGTTGAGGTTCGCAGCTCAGATATATGTCCAGAACATTATCCTCATTCGCAGCCATGTTTTCTGATGTGTTTGTATGTACACGTGTAGTGCCACATAGGCATATGCCGCCAGTGTCCTGACGCATGAGTCTCTCAGTTTAGGTTTGTTCCAGTGAGAAATTTGGCAATATTTTGGCTCGGATGTCGAGCTGGTGAGTGTCTCTATAATCTCGAACAACGTTGAGGCTCGCAGCTCAGATATATGTCGAGAAAAATATCCTCATTCGCAGCCATGTTTTCTGATGTGTTTGTATGTACACGTGTAGTGCCACATAGGCATATGCCGCCAGTGTCCTGACGCATGTGTCTCAAAGTTTTGGTCTCTTCCGGTGAGAATTTTGGCGATATGTTAGCTCAGATGTCGAGGTGGTGAATGTCTCTTCATTCTCGAACAACGTTGAGGCTCGCAGCTCAGATATATGTCGAGAAAAATATCCTCATTCGCAGCCACGTTTTCTGATGTGTTTGCATGTACACGTGTAGTGCCACATAGGCATATGCCGCCAGTGTCCTACCGCATGAGTCTCTCAGTTTAGGTTTGTTCCAGTGTGAAATTTGGCAATATTTTGGCTCAGATGTCGAGCTGGTTAGTGTTTCTTCATTCTCGAACAACGTTGAGGTTCGCAGCTCAGATATATGTCGAGAACATTATCCTCATTCGCAGCCATGTTTTCTGATGTGTTTGTATGTACACGTGTAGTGCCACATAGGCATATGCCGCCAGTGTCCTGACGCATGAGTCTCTCAGTTTAGGTTTGTTCCAGTGAGACATTTGGCAATATTTTGGCTCAGATGTCGAGCTGATGAGTGTCTCTATAATCTCGAACAACGTTGAGGTTCGCAGCTCAGATACATGTCGAGAAAAATAACCTCATTCGCAGCCATGTTTTCTGATGTGTTTGTATGTGCACGTGTAGTGCCATATAGGCATATGCCGCCAGTGTCCTGACGCATGAGTCTCTGAGTTTATGTTTGTTCCAGTGACAAATTTGGCAATATTTTGGCTCAGATGTCGAGCTGGTGAGTGTCTCTTCATTCTCGAACAACGTTGAGGTTCGCAGCTCAGATACATGTTGAGAACATTATCATGTCACCAGTGTCCAGAAGCATGAGTCTCACAGTTTGGTTTTTTTGCCAGTGAGAAATTTGGCAATATTTTGGCTCGGTTGTCGAGCTTGTGAGTGTCTCTTCATTCTCGAACAACGTTGAGGCTCGCAGCTGAGATATATGTCGAGAAAATATCCTCATTCGCAGCCATGTTTTCTGATGTGTTTGCATGTACACGTGTAGTGCCACATAGGCATATGCCGCCAGTGTCCGGACGCATGAGTCTCTCAGTTTAGGTTTGTTCCAGTGAGAAATTTGGCAATATTTTGGCTTAGATGTCGAGCTGGTGAGCGTCTCTTCATTCTCGAACAACGTTGAGGTTCGCAGCTCAGATACATGTCGACAACATTATCATGTCACCAGTGTCCAGAAGCATGAGTCTCACAGTTTGGTTTTTTTTTCAGTGAGAAATTTGGCAATATTTTGGCTCGGATGTCGAGCTTGTGAGTGTCTCTTCATTCTCGAACAACGTTGAGGCTCGCAGCTCAGATATATGTCGAGAAAAATATCCTCATTCGCAGCCATGTTTTCTGATGTGTTTGCATGTACACGTGTAGTGCCACATAGGCATTTGCCGCCAGTGTCCTGACGCATGAGTCTCTCAGTTTAGGTTTGTTCCAGTGTGAAATTTGGCAATATTTTGGCTCAGATGTCGAGCTGGTTAGTGTTTCTTCATTCTCGAACAACGTTGAGGTTCGCAGCTCAGATATATGTCCAGAACATTATCCTCATTCGCAGCCATGTTTTCTGATGTGTTTGTATGTACACGTGTAGTGCCACATAGGCATATGCCGCCAGTGTCCTGACGCATGAGTCTCTCAGTTTAGGTTTGTTCCAGTGAGAAATTTGGCAATATTTTGGCTCGGATGTCGAGCTGGTGAGTGTCTCTATAATCTCGAACAACGTTGAGGCTCGCAGCTCAGATATATGTCGAGAAAAATATCCTCATTCGCAGCCATGTTTTCTGATGTGTTTGTATGTACACGTGTAGTGCCACATAGGCATATGCCGCCAGTGTCCTGACGCATGTGTCTCAAAGTTTTGGTCTCTTCCGGTGAGAATTTTGGCGATATGTTAGCTCAGATGTCGAGGTGGTGAATGTCTCTTCATTCTCGAACAACGTTGAGGCTCGCAGCTCAGATATATGTCGAGAAAAATATCCTCATTCGCAGCCACGTTTTCTGATGTGTTTGCATGTACACGTGTAGTGCCACATAGGCATATGCCGCCAGTGTCCTGCCGCATGAGTCTCTCAGTTTAGGTTTGTTCCAGTGTGAAATTTGGCAATATTTTGGCTCAGATGTCGAGCTGGTTAGTGTTTCTTCATTCTCGAACAACGTTGAGGTTCGCAGCTCAGATATATGTCGAGAACATTATCCTCATTCGCAGCCATGTTTTCTGATGTGTTTGTATGTACACGTGTAGTGCCACATAGGCATATGCCGCCAGTGTCCTGACGCATGAGTCTCTCAGTTTAGGTTTGTTCCAGTGAGACATTTGGCAATATTTTGGCTCAGATGTCGAGCTGATGAGTGTCTCTATAATCTCGAACAACGTTGAGGTTCGCAGCTCAGATACATGTCGAGAAAAATATCCTCATTCGCAGCCATGTTTTCTGATGTGTTTGTATGTGCACGTGTAGTGCCATATAGGCATATGCCGCCAGTGTCCTGACGCATGAGTCTCTGAGTTTATGTTTGTTCCAGTGACAAATTTGGCAATATTTTGGCTCAGATGTCGAGCTGGTGAGTGTCTCTTCATTCTCGAACAACGTTGAGGTTCGCAGCTCAGATACATGTTGAGAACATTATCATGTCACCAGTGTCCAGAAGCATGAGTCTCACAGTTTGGTTTTTTTGCCAGTGAGAAATTTGGCAATATTTTGGCTCGGTTGTCGAGCTTGTGAGTGTCTCTTCATTCTCGAACAACGTTGAGGCTCGCAGCTGAGATATATGTCGAGAAAATATCCTCATTCGCAGCCATGTTTTCTGATGTGTTTGCATGTACACGTGTAGTGCCACATAGGCATATGCCGCCAGTGTCCGGACGCATGAGTCTCTCAGTTTAGGTTTGTTCCAGTGAGAAATTTGGCAATATTTTGGCTTAGATGTCGAGCTGGTGAGCGTCTCTTCATTCTCGAACAACGTTGAGGTTCGCAGCTCAGATACATGTCGACAACATTATCATGTCACCAGTGTCCAGAAGCATGAGTCTCACAGTTTGGTTTTTTTTTCAGTGAGAAATTTGGCAATATTTTGGCTCGGATGTCGAGCTTGTGAGTGTCTCTTCATTCTCGAACAACGTTGAGGCTCGCAGCTCAGATATATGTCGAGAAAAATATCCTCATTCGCAGCCATGTTTTCTGATGTGTTTGCATGTACACGTGTATTGCCACATAGGCATATGCCGCCAGTGTCCTGACGCATGAGTCTCTCAGTTTATGTTTGTTCCAGTGAGAAATTTGGCAATATTTTGGCTCAGATGTCGAGCTGGTGAGTGTCTCCTCATTCTCGAACAACGTTGATGTTCGCAGCTCAGATATATGTCGAGAACATTATCCTCATTCGCAGCCATGTTTTCTGATGTGTATGTATGTACACGTGTATTGCCACATAGGCCTATGCCGCCAGTATCCTGACGCATTAGTCTCTCAGTTTGGGTTTTTTTCCAGTGAGAAATTTGGCAATATTTTGGCTCGGATGTCGAGCTGGTGAGTGTCTCTTCATTCTCGAACAACGTTGAGGCTCGCAGCTCAGATATATGTCGAGAAAAATATCCTCATTCGCAGCCATGTTTTCTGATGTGTTTGTATGTACACGTGTAGTGCCACATAGGCATATGCCGCCAGTGTCCTGACGCATGAGTCTCTAAGTTTAGGTTTGTTCCAGTGAGAAATTTGGCAATATTTTGGCTCAGATGTCGAGCTGGTGAGTGTCTCTTCATTCTCGAACAACGTTGAGGTTCGCAGCTCAGATATAAGTTCATAAAATTATCCTCATTCGCAGCCATGTTTTTTATGTTTATGCGTGTACACGTGTATTGCCGCATAGGCCTATGCCGCCAGTGTCCTGACGCATGTGTCTCAAAGTTTTGGTCTGTTCTGGTGAGAATTTTGGCGATATGTTAGCTCAGATGTGGAGGTGGTGAATGTCTCTTCATTCTCCAACAACGTTGAGGTTCGCAGCTCAGATATATGTCGAGCAAAATATCCTCATTCGCAGCCATGTTTTCTGATGTGTTTGTATGTACACGTGTATTGCCACATAGGCATATGCCGCCAGTGTCCTGACGCATGAGTCTCTCAGTTTATGTTTGTTCCAGTGAGAAATTTGGCAATATTTTGGCTCAGATGTCGAGCTGGTGAGTGTCTCCTCATTCTCGAACAACGTTGATGTTCGCAGCTCAGATATATGTTGAGAACATTATCCTCATTCGCAGCCATGTTTTCTGATGTGTATGTATGTACACGTGTATTGCCACATAGGCCTATGCCGCCAGTATCCTGACGCATGAGTCTCTCAGTTTGGGTTTTTTCCAGTGAGAAATTTGGTAATATTTTGGCTCGGATGTCGAGCTGGTGAGTGTCTCTTCATTCTCGAACAACGTTGAGGTTCGCAGCTCAGATATTAGTTCATAAAATGATCCTCATTCGCAGCCATGTTTTCCTATGTTTATGCGTGTACACGTGTATTGCCGCATAGGCCTATGCCGCCAGTGTCCTGACGCATGTGTCTCAAAGTTTTGGTCTCTTCCGGTGAGAATTTTGGCGATATGTTAGCTCAGATGTGGAGGTAGTGAATGTTTCTTCATTCTCCAACAACGTTGAGGTTCGCAGCTCAGATATATGTCGAGAACATTATCCTCATTCGCAGCCATGTTTTCTGATGTCTATGTATGTACACGTGTATTGCCACATAGGCCTATGCCGCCAGTATACTGACGCATGAGCCTCTCAGTTTGTTTGTTTTTCCAGTGAGAAATCTGGCATTATTTTGGCTCGGATGTCATGCTGGTGAGTGTCTCTTCATTCTCGAACAACGTTGAGGTTCGCAGCTCAGATATAAGTTCATAAAATTATCCTCATTCACAGCCATGTTTTCTTATGTTTATGCGTGTACACGTGTATTGCCGCATAGGCCTATGCCGCCAGTGTCCTGACGCATGTGTCTCAAAGTTTTGGTCTCTTCCGGTGGGAATTTTGGCGATATGTTAGCTCAGATGTGGAGGTGGTGAATGTCTCTTTATTCTCCAACAACGTTGAGGTTCGCAGCTCAGATATATGTCGAGAAAAATATCCTCATTCGCAGGCATGTTTTCTGATGTGTTTGTATGTACACGTGTATTGCCACATAGGCATATGCCGCCAGTGTCCTGACGCATGAGTCTCTCAGTTTAGGTTTGTTCCAGTGAGAAATTTGGCAATATTTTGGCTCAGATGTCGAGCTGGTGAATGTCTCCTCATTCTCGAACAACGTTGAGGTTCGCAGCTCAGATATATGTCGAGAACATTATCCTCATTCGCAGCCATGTTTTCTGATGTGTTTGTATGTACACGTGTAGTGCCACATAGGCATATGCCGCCAGTGTCCTGACGCATGAGTCTCTCAGTTTAGGTTTGTTCCAGTGAAAATTTGGCAAAATTTTGGCTCAGATGTCGAGCTGATGAGTGTCTCTTCATTCTCGAACAAAGTTGAGGTTCGCAGCTCAGATACATGTCGAGAACATTATCATGTCAGCAGTGTCCAGAAGCATAAGTCTCACAGTTTGGTTTTTTTTCCAGTGAGAAATTTGGCAATATTTTGGCTCAGATGTCGAGCTGGTGAATGTCTCTTCATTCTCGAACAACGTTGAGGTTCGCAGCTCAGATATATGTCGAGAACATTATCCTCATTCGCAGCCATGTTTTCTGATGCGTATGTATGTACACGTGTATTGCCACATAGGCATATGCCACCAGTGTCTTGACGCATGAGTCTCTCAGTGTAGGTTTGTTCCAGTGAGAAATTTTGCAATATTTTGGCTCAAATGTCGAGCTGGTGAGTGTCTCTTAATTCTCGAACAACGTTGAGGTTCGCAGCTCAGATATATGTCGAGAACATTATCCTCATTCGCAGCTATGTTTTCTGATGTGTATGTTTGTACACGTGTATTGCCACATAGGCCTATGCCGCCAGTATCCTGACGCATGAGTCTCTCAGTTTGGGTTTTTTCCAGTGAGAAATTTGGTAATATTTTGGCTCGGATGTCGAGCTGGTGAGTGTCTCTTCATTCTCGAACAACGTTGAGGTTCACAGCTCAGATATAAGTTCATAAAATTATCCTCATTCGCAGCCATGTTTTCTAATGTTTATGCGTGTACCCGTGTATTGCCGCATAGGCCTATGCCGCCAGTGTCCTGACGCATTTGTCTTAAAGTTTTGGTTTCTTCCGGTGAGAATTTTGGCGATATGTTAGCTCAGATGTGGAGGTGGTGAATGTCTCTTCATTCTCCAACAACGTTGAGGTTCGCAGCTCAGATATATGTCGAGAAAAATATCCTCATTCGCAGGCATGTTTTCTGATGTGTTTGTATGTACACGTGTATTGCCACATAGGCATATGCCGCCAGTGTCCTGACGCATGAGTCTCTCAGTTTAGGTTTGTTCCAGTGAGAAATTTGGCAATATTTTGGCTCAGATGTCGAGCTGGTGAGTGTCTCCTCATTCTCGAACAACGTTGAGGTTCGCAGCTCAGATATAAGTTCATAAAATTATCCTCATTCGCAGCCATGTTTTTTATGTTTATGCGTGTACACGTGTATTGCCGCATAGGCCTATGCCGCCAGTGTCCTGACGCATGTGTCTCAAAGTTTTGGTCTGTTCTGGTGAGAATTTTGGCGATATGTTAGCTCAGATGTGGAGGTGGTGAATGTCTCTTCATTCTCCAACAACGTTGAGGTTCGCAGCTCAGATATATGTCGAGCAAAATATCCTCATTCGCAGCCATGTTTTCTGATGTGTTTGTATGTACACGTGTATTGCCACATAGGCATATGCCGCCAGTGTCCTGACGCATGTGTCTCAAAGTTTTGGTCTCTTCCGGTGAGAATTTTGGCGATATGTTAGCTCAGATGTGGAGGTAGTGAATGTTTCTTCATTCTCCAACAACGTTGAGGTTCGCAGCTCAGATATATGTCGAGAACATTATCCTCATTCGCAGCCATGTTTTCTGATGTCTATGTATGTACACGTGTATTGCCACATAGGCCTATGCCGCCAGTATACTGACGCATGAGCCTCTCAGTTTGTTTGTTTTTCCAGTGAGAAATCTGGCATTATTTTGGCTCGGATGTCATGCTGGTGAGTGTCTCTTCATTCTCGAACAACGTTGAGGTTCGCAGCTCAGATATAAGTTCATAAAATTATCCTCATTCACAGCCATGTTTTCTTATGTTTATGCGTGTACACGTGTATTGCCGCATAGGCCTATGCCGCCAGTGTCCTGACGCATGTGTCTCAAAGTTTTGGTCTCTTCCGGTGGGAATTTTGGCGATATGTTAGCTCAGATGTGGAGGTGGTGAATGTCTCTTTATTCTCCAACAACGTTGAGGTTCGCAGCTCAGATATATGTCGAGAAAAATATCCTCATTCGCAGGCATGTTTTCTGATGTGTTTGTATGTACACGTGTATTGCCACATAGGCATATGCCGCCAGTGTCCTGACGCATGAGTCTCTCAGTTTAGGTTTGTTCCAGTGAGAAATTTGGCAATATTTTGGCTCAGATGTCGAGCTGGTGAATGTCTCCTCATTCTCGAACAACGTTGAGGTTCGCAGCTCAGATATATGTCGAGAACATTATCCTCATTCGCAGCCATGTTTTCTGATGTGTTTGTATGTACACGTGTAGTGCCACATAGGCATATGCCGCCAGTGTCCTGACGCATGAGTCTCTCAGTTTAGGTTTGTTCCAGTGAAAATTTGGCAAAATTTTGGCTCAGATGTCGAGCTGATGAGTGTCTCTTCATTCTCGAACAAAGTTGAGGTTCGCAGCTCAGATACATGTCGAGAACATTATCATGTCAGCAGTGTCCAGAAGCATAAGTCTCACAGTTTGGTTTTTTTTCCAGTGAGAAATTTGGCAATATTTTGGCTCAGATGTCGAGCTGGTGAATGTCTCTTCATTCTCGAACAACGTTGAGGTTCGCAGCTCAGATATATGTCGAGAACATTATCCTCATTCGCAGCCATGTTTTCTGATGCGTATGTATGTACACGTGTATTGCCACATAGGCATATGCCACCAGTGTCTTGACGCATGAGTCTCTCAGTGTAGGTTTGTTCCAGTGAGAAATTTTGCAATATTTTGGCTCAAATGTCGAGCTGGTGAGTGTCTCTTAATTCTCGAACAACGTTGAGGTTCGCAGCTCAGATATATGTCGAGAACATTATCCTCATTCGCAGCTATGTTTTCTGATGTGTATGTTTGTACACGTGTATTGCCACATAGGCCTATGCCGCCAGTATCCTGACGCATGAGTCTCTCAGTTTGGGTTTTTTCCAGTGAGAAATTTGGTAATATTTTGGCTCGGATGTCGAGCTGGTGAGTGTCTCTTCATTCTCGAACAACGTTGAGGTTCACAGCTCAGATATAAGTTCATAAAATTATCCTCATTCGCAGCCATGTTTTCTAATGTTTATGCGTGTACCCGTGTATTGCCGCATAGGCCTATGCCGCCAGTGTCCTGACGCATTTGTCTTAAAGTTTTGGTTTCTTCCGGTGAGAATTTTGGCGATATGTTAGCTCAGATGTGGAGGTGGTGAATGTCTCTTCATTCTCCAACAACGTTGAGGTTCGCAGCTCAGATATATGTCGAGAAAAATATCCTCATTCGCAGGCATGTTTTCTGATGTGTTTGTATGTACACGTGTATTGCCACATAGGCATATGCCGCCAGTGTCCTGACGCATGAGTCTCTCAGTTTAGGTTTGTTCCAGTGAGAAATTTGGCAATATTTTGGCTCAGATGTCGAGCTGGTGAGTGTCTCCTCATTCTCGAACAACGTTGAGGTTCGCAGCTCAGATATAAGTTCATAAAATTATCCTCATTCGCAGCCATGTTTTTTATGTTTATGCGTGTACACGTGTATTGCCGCATAGGCCTATGCCGCCAGTGTCCTGACGCATGTGTCTCAAAGTTTTGGTCTGTTCTGGTGAGAATTTTGGCGATATGTTAGCTCAGATGTGGAGGTGGTGAATGTCTCTTCATTCTCCAACAACGTTGAGGTTCGCAGCTCAGATATATGTCGAGCAAAATATCCTCATTCGCAGCCATGTTTTCTGATGTGTTTGTATGTACACGTGTATTGCCACATAGGCATATGCCGCCAGTGTCCTGACGCATGAGTCTCTCAGTTTATGTTTGTTCCAGTGAGAAATTTGGCAATATTTTGGCTCAGATGTCGAGCTGGTGAGTGTCTCCTCATTCTCGAACAACGTTGATGTTCGCAGCTCAGATATATGTTGAGAACATTATCCTCATTCGCAGCCATGTTTTCTGATGTGTATGTATGTACACGTGTATTGCCACATAGGCCTATGCCGCCAGTATCCTGACGCATGAGTCTCTCAGTTTGGGTTTTTTCCAGTGAGAAATTTGGTAATATTTTGGCTCGGATGTCGAGCTGGTGAGTGTCTCTTCATTCTCGAACAACGTTGAGGTTCGCAGCGCAGATATATGTCGAGAACATTATCCTCATTCGCAGCCATGTTTTCTGATGTGTTTGTATGTACACGTGTAGTGCCACATAGGCATATGCCGCCAGTGTCCTGACGCATGAGTCTCTCAGTTTAGGTTTGTTCCAGTGAAAATTTGGCAAAATTTTGGCTCAGATGTCGAGCTGATGAGTGTCTCTTCATTCTCGAACAAAGTTGAGGTTCGCAGCTCAGATACATGTCGAGAACATTATCATGTCAGCAGTGTCCAGAAGCATAAGTCTCACAGTTTGGTTTTTTTTCCAGTGAGAAATTTGGCATTATTTTGGCTCGGATGTCGAGCTGGTGAGTGTCTCTTCATTCTCGAACAACGTTGAGGTTCGCAGCTCAGATATAAGTTCATAAAATTATCCTCATTCACAGCCATGTTTTCTTATGTTTATGCGTGTACACGTGTATTGCCGCATAGGCCTATGCCGCCAGTGTCCTGACGCATGTGTCTCAAAGTTTTGGTCTCTTCCGGTGGGAATTTTGGCGATATGTTAGCTCAGATGTGGAGGTGGTGAATGTCTCTTTATTCTCCAACAACGTTGAGGTTCGCAGCTCAGATATATGTCGAGAAAAATATCCTCATTCGCAGCCATGTTTTCTGATGTGTTTGTATGTACACGTGTATTGCCACATAGGCATATGCCGCCAGTGTCCTGACGCATGTGTCTCAAAGTTTTGGTCTCTTCCGGTGGGAATTTTGGCGATATGTTAGCTCAGATGTCGAGCTGGTGAATGTCTCCTCATTCTCGAACAACGTTGAGGTTCGCAGCTCAGATATATGTCGAGAAAAATATCCTCATTCGCAGGCATGTTTTCTGATGTGTTTGTATGTACACGTGTATTGCCACATAGGCATATGCCGCCAGTGTCCTGACGCATGAGTCTCTCAGTTTAGGTTTGTTCCAGTGAGAAATTTGGCAATATTTTGGCTCAGATGTCGAGCTGGTGAGTGTCTCCTCATTCTCGAACAACGTTGAGGTTCGCAGCTCAGATATATGTCGAGAACATTTTCCTCATTCGCAGCCATGTTTTCTGATGTGTATGTATGTACACGTGTATTGCCACATAGGCCTATGCCGCCAGTATCCTGACGCATGAGTCTCTCAGTTTGGTTTTTTTCCAGTGAGAAATTTGGCAATATTTTGGCTCGGATGTCGAGCTGGTGAGTGTCTCTATAATCTCGAACAACGTTGAGGCTCGCAGCTCAGATATATGTCGAGAAAAATATCCTCATTCGCAGCCATGTTTTCTGATGTGTTTGTATGTACACGTGTAGTGCTACATAGGCATATGCCGCCAGTGTCCTGACGCATGAGTCTCTCAGTTTAGGTTTGTTCCAGTGAGAAATTTGGCAATATTTTGGCTCAGACGTCGAGCTGATGAGTGTCTCTTCATTCTCGAACAACGTTGAGGCTCGCAGCTCAGATATATGTCGAGAAAAATATCCTCATTCGCAGCCATGTTTTCTGATGTGTTTGTATGTACACGTGTAGTGCCACATAGGCATATGCCGCCAGTGTCCTGACGCATGAGTCTCTAAGTTTAGGTTTGTTCCAGTGAGAAATTTGGCAATATTTTGGCTCAGATGTCGAGCTGGTGAGTGTCTCTTCATTCTCGAACAACGTTGAGGTTCGCAGCTCAGATATAAGTTCATAAAATTATCCTCATTCGCAGCCATGTTTTTTATGTTTATGCGTGTACACGTGTATTGCCGCATAGGCCTATGCCGCCAGTGTCCTGACGCATGTGTCTCAAAGTTTTGGTCTGTTCTGGTGAGAATTTTGGCGATATGTTAGCTCAGATGTGGAGGTGGTGAATGTCTCTTCATTCTCCAACAACGTTGAGGTTCGCAGCTCAGATATATGTCGAGCAAAATATCCTCATTCGCAGCCATGTTTTCTGATGTGTTTGTATGTACACGTGTATTGCCACATAGGCATATGCCGCCAGTGTCCTGACGCATGAGTCTCTCAGTTTATGTTTGTTCCAGTGAGAAATTTGGCAATATTTTGGCTCAGATGTCGAGCTGGTGAGTGTCTCCTCATTCTCGAACAACGTTGAGGTTCGCAGCTCAGATATATGTCGAGAACATTTTCCTCATTCGCAGCCATGTTTTCTGATGTGTATGTATGTACACGTGTATTGCCACATAGGCCTATGCCGCCAGTATCCTGACGCATGAGTCTCTCAGTTTGGTTTTTTTCCAGTGAGAAATTTGGCAATATTTTGGCTCGGATGTCGAGCTGGTGAGTGTCTCTATAATCTCGAACAACGTTGAGGCTCGCAGCTCAGATATATGTCGAGAAAAATATCCTCATTCGCAGCCATGTTTTCTGATGTGTTTGTATGTACACGTGTAGTGCTACATAGGCATATGCCGCCAGTGTCCTGACGCATGAGTCTCTCAGTTTAGGTTTGTTCCAGTGAGAAATTTGGCAATATTTTGGCTCAGATATCGAGCTGGTGAGTGTCTCCTCATTCTCGAACAACGTTGAGGTTCGCAGCTCAGATATATGTCGAGAACATTATCCTCATTCGCAGCCATGTTTTCTGATGTGTATGTATGTACACGTGTATTGCCACATAGGCCTATGCCGCCAGTATCCTGACGCATGAGTCTCTCAGTTTAGGTTTGTTCCAGTGAGAAATTTGGCAATATTTTGGCTCAGATGTCGAGCTGATGAGTGTCTCTTCATTCTCGAACAACGTTGAGGTTCGCAGCTCAGATACATGTCGAGAACATTATCATGTCACCAGTGTCCAGAAGCATGAGTCTCACAGTTTGGTGTTTTTTTTTCCAGTGAGAAATTTGGCAATATTTTGGCTCAGATGTCGAGCTGGTGAGTGTCTCTTCATTCTCGAACAACGTTGAGGTTCGCAGCTCAGATATATGTCGAGAACATTATCCTCATTCGCAGCCATGTTTTCTGATGCGTATGTATGTACACGTGTATTGCCACATAGGCATATGCCGCCAGTGTCCTGACGCATGAGTCTCTCAGTTTAGGTTTGTTCCAGTGAGAAATTTGGCAATATTTTGGCTCAGATGTCGAGCTGGTTAGTGTCTCTTCATTCTCGAACAACGTTGAGGTTCGCAGCTCAGATATATGTCGAGAACATTATCCTCATTCGCAGCCATGTTTTCTGATGCGTATGTATGTACACGTGTATTGCCACATAGGCATATGCCGCCAGTGTCCTGACGCATGAGTCTCTCAGTTTAGGTTTGTTCCAGTGAGAAATTTTGCAATATTTTGGCCCAAATGTCGAGTTGGTGAGTGTCTCTTCATTCTCGAACAACGTTGAGGTTCGCAGCTCAGATATATGTCGAGAACATTATCCGCATTCGCAGCCATGTTTTCTGATGTGTATGTTTGTACACGTGTATTGCCACATAGGCCTATGCCGCCAGTATCCTGACGCATGAGTCTCTCAGTTTGGGTTTTTTCCAGTGAGAAATTTGGTAATATTTTGGCTCGGATGTCGAGCTGGTGAGTGTCTCCTCATTCTCGAACAACGTTGAGGTTCGCAGCTCAGATATATGTCGAGAACATTATCATGTCACCAGTGTCCAGAAGCATGAGTCTCACAGTTTGGTGTTTTTTTCAGTGAGAAATTTGGCAATATTTTGGCTTGGATGTCGAGCTTGTGAGTGTCTCTTCATTCTCGAACAACGTTGAGGCTCGCAGCTCAGATATATGTCGAGAAAAATATCCTCATTCGCAGCCATGTTTTCTGATGTGTTTGCATGTACACGTGTAGTGCCACATAGGCATATGCCGCCAGTGTCCTGACGCATGAGTCTCTCAGTTTAGGTTTGTTCCAGTGAGAAATTTGGCAATATTTTGGCTCAGATGTCGAGCTGGTTAGTGTCTCTTCATTCTCGAACAACGTTGAGGTTCGCAGCTCAGATATAAGTTCATAAAATTATCCTCATTCGCAGCCATGTTTTCTTATGTTTATGCGTGTACACGTGTATTGCCGCATAGGCCTATGCCGCCATTGTCCTGACGCATGTGTCTCAAAGTTTTGGTCTCTTCCGGTGAGAATTTTGGCGATATGTTAGCTCAGATGTGGAGGTGGTGAATGTCTCTTCATTCTCCAACAACGTTGAGGTTCGCAGCTCAGATATATGTCGAGAAAAATATCCGCATTTGCAGGCATGTTTTCTGATGTGTTTGTATGTACACGTGTATTGCCACATAGGCATATGCCGCCAGTGTCCTGACGCATGAGTCTCTCAGTTTAGGTTTGTTCCAGTGAGAAATTTGGCAATATTTTGGCTCAGATGTCGAGCTGGTGAGTGTCTCCTCATTCTCGAACAACGTTGAGGTTCGCAGCTCAGATATATGTCGAGAACATTATCCTCATTCGCAGCCATGTTTTCTGATGTGTATGTATGTACACGTGTATTGCCAAATAGGCCTATGCCGCCAGTATCCTGACGCATGAGTCTCTCAGCTTAGGTTTGTTCCAGTGAGAAATTTGGCAATATTTTGGCTCGGATGTCGAGCTGGTTAGTGTCTCTCTATTCTCGAACAACGTTGAGGTTCGCAGCTCAGATATATGTCGAGAAAAATATCCTCATTCGCAGCCATGTTTTCTGATGTGTTTGTATGTACACGTGTAGTGCCACATAGGCATATGCCGCCAGTGTCCTGACCCATGAGTCTCTCAGTTTAGGTTTGTTCCAGTGAGAAAGTTGGCAATATTTTGGCTCAGATGTCGAGCTGATGAGTGTCTCTTTATTCTCGAACAACGTTGAGGTTCGCAGCTCAGATACATGTCGAGAACATTATCATGTCACCAGTGTCCAGAAGCATGAGTCTCACAGTTTGTTTGTTTTTTCAGTGAGAAATTTGGCAATATTTTGGCTCGGATGTCGAGCTTGTGAGTGTCTCTTCATTCTCGAACAACGTTGAGGCTCGCAGCTCAGATATATGTCGAGAAAAATATCCTCATTCGCAGCCATGTTTTCTGATGTGTTTGCATGTACACGTGTAGTGCCACATAGGCATTTGCCGCCAGTGTCCTGACGCATGAGTCTCTCAGTTTAGGTTTGTTCCAGTGTGAAATTTGGCAATATTTTGGCTCAGATGTCGAGCTGGTTAGTGTTTCTTCATTCTCGAACAACGTTGAGGTTCGCAGCTCAGATATATGTCCAGAACATTATCCTCATTCGCAGCCATGTTTTCTGATGTGTTTGTATGTACACGTGTAGTGCCACATAGGCATATGCCGCCAGTGTCCTGACGCATGAGTCTCTCAGTTTAGGTTTGTTCCAGTGAGAAATTTGGCAATATTTTGGCTCGGATGTCGAGCTGGTGAGTGTCTCTATAATCTCGAACAACGTTGAGGCTCGCAGCTCAGATATATGTCGAGAAAAATATCCTCATTCGCAGCCATGTTTTCTGATGTGTTTGTATGTACACGTGTAGTGCCACATAGGCATATGCCGCCAGTGTCCTGACGCATGTGTCTCAAAGTTTTGGTCTCTTCCGGTGAGAATTTTGGCGATATGTTAGCTCAGATGTCGAGGTGGTGAATGTCTCTTCATTCTCGAACAACGTTGAGGCTCGCAGCTCAGATATATGTCGAGAAAAATATCCTCATTCGCAGCCACGTTTTCTGATGTGTTTGCATGTACACGTGTAGTGCCACATAGGCATATGCCGCCAGTGTCCTGCCGCATGAGTCTCTCAGTTTAGGTTTGTTCCAGTGTGAAATTTGGCAATATTTTGGCTCAGATGTCGAGCTGGTTAGTGTTTCTTCATTCTCGAACAACGTTGAGGTTCGCAGCTCAGATATATGTCGAGAACATTATCCTCATTCGCAGCCATGTTTTCTGATGTGTTTGTATGTACACGTGTAGTGCCACATAGGCATATGCCGCCAGTGTCCTGACGCATGAGTCTCTCAGTTTAGGTTTGTTCCAGTGAGACATTTGGCAATATTTTGGCTCAGATGTCGAGCTGATGAGTGTCTCTATAATCTCGAACAACGTTGAGGTTCGCAGCTCAGATACATGTCGAGAAAAATATCCTCATTCGCAGCCATGTTTTCTGATGTGTTTGTATGTGCACGTGTAGTGCCATATAGGCATATGCCGCCAGTGTCCTGACGCATGAGTCTCTGAGTTTATGTTTGTTCCAGTGACAAATTTGGCAATATTTTGGCTCAGATGTCGAGCTGGTGAGTGTCTCTTCATTCTCGAACAACGTTGAGGTTCGCAGCTCAGATACATGTTGAGAACATTATCATGTCACCAGTGTCCAGAAGCATGAGTCTCACAGTTTGGTTTTTTTGCCAGTGAGAAATTTGGCAATATTTTGGTTCGGTTGTCGAGCTTGTGAGTGTCTCTTCATTCTCGAACAACGTTGAGGCTCGCAGCTGAGATATATGTCGAGAAAATATCCTCATTCGCAGCCATGTTTTCTGATGTGTTTGCATGTACACGTGTAGTGCCACATAGGCATATGCCGCCAGTGTCCGGACGCATGAGTCTCTCAGTTTAGGTTTGTTCCAGTGAGAAATTTGGCAATATTTTGGCTTAGATGTCGAGCTGGTGAGCGTCTCTTCATTCTCGAACAACGTTGAGGTTCGCAGCTCAGATACATGTCGACAACATTATCATGTCACCAGTGTCCAGAAGCATGAGTCTCACAGTTTGGTTTTTTTTTCAGTGAGAAATTTGGCAATATTTTGGCTCGGATGTCGAGCTTGTGAGTGACTCTTCATTCTCGAACAACGTTGAGGCTCGCAGCTCAGATATATGTCGAGAAAAATATCCTCATTCGCAGCCATGTTTTCTGATGTGTTTGCATGTACACGTGTAGTGCCACATAGGCATTTGCCGCCAGTGTCCTGACGCATGAGTCTCTCAGTTTAGGTTTGTTCCAGTGTGAAATTTGGCAATATTTTGGCTCAGATGTCGAGCTGGTTAGTGTTTCTTCATTCTCGAACAACGTTGAGGTTCGCAGCTCAGATATATGTCCAGAACATTATCCTCATTCGCAGCCATGTTTTCTGATGTGTTTGTATGTACACGTGTAGTGCCACATAGGCATATGCCGCCAGTGTCCTGACGCATGAGTCTCTCAGTTTAGGTTTGTTCCAGTGAGAAATTTGGCAATATTTTGGCTCGGATGTCGAGCTGGTGAGTGTCTCTATAATCTCGAACAACGTTGAGGCTCGCAGCTCAGATATATGTCGAGAAAAATATCCTCATTCGCAGCCATGTTTTCTGATGTGTTTGTATGTACACGTGTAGTGCCACATAGGCATATGCCGCCAGTGTCCTGACGCATGTGTCTCAAAGTTTTGGTCTCTTCCGGTGAGAATTTTGGCGATATGTTAGCTCAGATGTCGAGGTGGTGAATGTCTCTTCATTCTCGAACAACGTTGAGGCTCGCAGCTCAGATATATGTCGAGAAAAATATCCTCATTCGCAGCCACGTTTTCTGATGTGTTTGCATGTACACGTGTAGTGCCACATAGGCATATGCCGCCAGTGTCCTGCCGCATGAGTCTCTCAGTTTAGGTTTGTTCCAGTGTGAAATTTGGCAATATTTTGGCTCAGATGTCGAGCTGGTTAGTGTTTCTTCATTCTCGAACAACGTTGAGGTTCGCAGCTCAGATATATGTCGAGAACATTATCCTCATTCGCAGCCATGTTTTCTGATGTGTTTGTATGTACACGTGTAGTGCCACATAGGCATATGCCGCCAGTGTCCTGACGCATGAGTCTCTCAGTTTAGGTTTGTTCCAGTGAGACATTTGGCAATATTTTGGCTCAGATGTCGAGCTGATGAGTGTCTCTATAATCTCGAACAACGTTGAGGTTCGCAGCTCAGATACATGTCGAGAAAAATATCCTCATTCGCAGCCATGTTTTCTGATGTGTTTGTATGTGCACGTGTAGTGCCATATAGGCATATGCCGCCAGTGTCCTGACGCATGAGTCTCTGAGTTTATGTTTGTTCCAGTGACAAATTTGGCAATATTTTGGCTCAGATGTCGAGCTGGTGAGTGTCTCTTCATTCTCGAACAACGTTGAGGTTCGCAGCTCAGATACATGTTGAGAACATTATCATGTCACCAGTGTCCAGAAGCATGAGTCTCACAGTTTGGTTTTTTTGCCAGTGAGAAATTTGGCAATATTTTGGCTCGGTTGTCGAGCTTGTGAGTGTCTCTTCATTCTCGAACAACGTTGAGGCTCGCAGCTGAGATATATGTCGAGAAAATATCCTCATTCGCAGCCATGTTTTCTGATGTGTTTGCATGTACACGTGTAGTGCCACATAGGCATATGCCGCCAGTGTCCGGACGCATGAGTCTCTCAGTTTAGGTTTGTTCCAGTGAGAAATTTGGCAATATTTTGGCTTAGATGTCGAGCTGGTGAGCGTCTCTTCATTCTCGAACAACGTTGAGGTTCGCAGCTCAGATACATGTCGACAACATTATCATGTCACCAGTGTCCAGAAGCATGAGTCTCACAGTTTGGTTTTTTTTTCAGTGAGAAATTTGGCAATATTTTGGCTCGGATGTCGAGCTTGTGAGTGTCTCTTCATTCTCGAACAACGTTGAGGCTCGCAGCTCAGATATATGTCGAGAAAAATATCCTCATTCGCAGCCATGTTTTCTGATGTGTTTGCATGTACACGTGTATTGCCACATAGGCATATGCCGCCAGTGTCCTGACGCATGAGTCTCTCAGTTTATGTTTGTTCCAGTGAGAAATTTGGCAATATTTTGGCTCAGATGTCGAGCTGGTGAGTGTCTCCTCATTCTCGAACAACGTTGATGTTCGCAGCTCAGATATATGTCGAGAACATTATCCTCATTCGCAGCCATGTTTTCTGATGTGTATGTATGTACACGTGTATTGCCACATAGGCCTATGCCGCCAGTATCCTGACGCATTAGTCTCTCAGTTTGGGTTTTTTTCCAGTGAGAAATTTGGCAATATTTTGGCTCGGATGTCGAGCTGGTGAGTGTCTCTTCATTCTCGAACAACGTTGAGGCTCGCAGCTCAGATATATGTCGAGAAAAATATCCTCATTCGCAGCCATGTTTTCTGATGTGTTTGTATGTACACGTGTAGTGCCACATAGGCATATGCCGCCACTGTCCTGACGCATGAGTCTCTAAGTTTAGGTTTGTTCCAGTGAGAAATTTGGCAATATTTTGGCTCAGATGTCGAGCTGGTGAGTGTCTCTTCATTCTCGAACAACGTTGAGGTTCGCAGCTCAGATATAAGTTCATAAAATTATCCTCATTCGCAGCCATGTTTTTTATGTTTATGCGTGTACACGTGTATTGCCGCATAGGCCTATGCCGCCAGTGTCCTGACGCATGTGTCTCAAAGTTTTGGTCTGTTCTGGTGAGAATTTTGGCGATATGTTAGCTCAGATGTGGAGGTGGTGAATGTCTCTTCATTCTCCAACAACGTTGAGGTTCGCAGCTCAGATATATGTCGAGCAAAATATCCTCATTCGCAGCCATGTTTTCTGATGTGTTTGTATGTACACGTGTATTGCCACATAGGCATATGCCGCCAGTGTCCTGACGCATGAGTCTCTCAGTTTATGTTTGTTCCAGTAAGAAATTTGGCAATATTTTGGCTCAGATGTCGAGCTGGTGAGTGTCTCCTCATTCTCGAACAACGTTGATGTTCGCAGCTCAGATATATGTTGAGAACATTATCCTCATTCGCAGCCATGTTTTCTGATGTGTATGTATGTACACGTGTATTGCCACATAGGCCTATGCCGCCAGTATCCTGACGCATGAGTCTCTCAGTTTGGGTTTTTTCCAGTGAGAAATTTGGTAATATTTTGGCTCGGATGTCGAGCTGGTGAGTGTCTCTTCATTCTCGAACAACGTTGAGGTTCGCAGCTCAGATATTAGTTCATAAAATGATCCTCATTCGCAGCCATGTTTTCCTATGTTTATGCGTGTACACGTGTATTGCCGCATAGGCCTATGCCGCCAGTGTCCTGACGCATGTGTCTCAAAGTTTTGGTCTCTTCCGGTGAGAATTTTGGCGATATGTTAGCTCAGATGTGGAGGTAGTGAATGTTTCTTCATTCTCCAACAACGTTGAGGTTCGCAGCTCAGATATATGTCGAGAACATTATCCTCATTCGCAGCCATGTTTTCTGATGTCTATGTATGTACACGTGTATTGCCACATAGGCCTATGCCGCCAGTATACTGACGCATGAGCCTCTCAGTTTGTTTGTTTTTCCAGTGAGAAATCTGGCATTATTTTGGCTCGGATGTCATGCTGGTGAGTGTCTCTTCATTCTCGAACAACGTTGAGGTTCGCAGCTCAGATATAAGTTCATAAAATTATCCTCATTCACAGCCATGTTTTCTTATGTTTATGCGTGTACACGTGTATTGCCGCATAGGCCTATGCCGCCAGTGTCCTGACGCATGTGTCTCAAAGTTTTGGTCTCTTCCGGTGGGAATTTTGGCGATATGTTAGCTCAGATGTGGAGGTGGTGAATGTCTCTTTATTCTCCAACAACGTTGAGGTTCGCAGCTCAGATATATGTCGAGAAAAATATCCTCATTCGCAGGCATGTTTTCTGATGTGTTTGTATGTACACGTGTATTGCCACATAGGCATATGCCGCCAGTGTCCTGACGCATGAGTCTCTCAGTTTAGGTTTGTTCCAGTGAGACATTTGGCAATATTTTGGCTCAGATGTCGAGCTGGTGAATGTCTCCTCATTCTCGAACAACGTTGAGGTTCGCAGCTCAGATATATGTCGAGAACATTATCCTCATTCGCAGCCATGTTTTCTGATGTGTTTGTATGTACACGTGTAGTGCCACATAGGCATATGCCGCCAGTGTCCTGACGCATGAGTCTCTCAGTTTAGGTTTGTTCCAGTGAAAATTTGGCAAAATTTTGGCTCAGATGTCGAGCTGATGAGTGTCTCTTCATTCTCGAACAAAGTTGAGGTTCGCAGCTCAGATACATGTCGAGAACATTATCATGTCAGCAGTGTCCAGAAGCATAAGTCTCACAGTTTGGTTTTTTTTCCAGTGAGAAATTTGGCAATATTTTGGCTCAGATGTCGAGCTGGTGAATGTCTCTTCATTCTCGAACAACGTTGAGGTTCGCAGCTCAGATATATGTCGAGAACATTATCCTCATTCGCAGCCATGTTTTCTGATGCGTATGTATGTACACGTGTATTGCCACATAGGCATATGCCACCAGTGTCTTGACGCATGAGTCTCTCAGTGTAGGTTTGTTCCAGTGAGAAATTTTGCAATATTTTGGCTCAAATGTCGAGCTGGTGAGTGTCTCTTAATTCTCGAACAACGTTGAGGTTCGCAGCTCAGATATATGTCGAGAACATTATCCTCATTCGCAGCTATGTTTTCTGATGTGTATGTTTGTACACGTGTATTGCCACATAGGCCTATGCCGCCAGTATCCTGACGCATGAGTCTCTCAGTTTGGGTTTTTTCCAGTGAGAAATTTGGTAATATTTTGGCTCGGATGTCGAGCTGGTGAGTGTCTCTTCATTCTCGAACAACGTTGAGGTTCACAGCTCAGATATAAGTTCATAAAATTATCCTCATTCGCAGCCATGTTTTCTTATGTTTATGCGTGTACCCGTGTATTGCCGCATAGGCCTATGCCGCCAGTGTCCTGACGCATTTGTCTTAAAGTTTTGGTTTCTTCCGGTGAGAATTTTGGCGATATGTTAGCTCAGATGTGGAGGTGGTGAATGTCTCTTCATTCTCCAACAACGTTGAGGTTCGCAGCTCAGATATATGTCGAGAAAAATATCCTCATTCGCAGGCATGTTTTCTGATGTGTTTGTATGTACACGTGTATTGCCACATAGGCATATGCCGCCAGTGTCCTGACGCATGAGTCTCTCAGTTTAGGTTTGTTCCAGTGAGAAATTTGGCAATATTTTGGCTCAGATGTCGAGCTGGTGAGTGTCTCCTCATTCTCGAACAACGTTGAGGTTCGCAGCTCAGATATAAGTTCATAAAATTATCCTCATTCGCAGCCATGTTTTTTATGTTTATGCGTGTACACGTGTATTGCCGCATAGGCCTATGCCGCCAGTGTCCTGACGCATGTGTCTCAAAGTTTTGGTCTGTTCTGGTGAGAATTTTGGCGATATGTTAGCTCAGATGTGGAGGTGGTGAATGTCTCTTCATTCTCCAACAACGTTGAGGTTCGCAGCTCAGATATATGTCGAGCAAAATATCCTCATTCGCAGCCATGTTTTCTGATGTGTTTGTATGTACACGTGTATTGCCACATAGGCATATGCCGCCAGTGTCCTGACGCATGAGTCTCTCAGTTTATGTTTGTTCCAGTGAGAAATTTGGCAATATTTTGGCTCAGATGTCGAGCTGGTGAGTGTCTCCTCATTCTCGAACAACGTTGATGTTCGCAGCTCAGATATATGTTGAGAACATTATCCTCATTCGCAGCCATGTTTTCTGATGTGTATGTATGTACACGTGTATTGCCACATAGGCCTATGCCGCCAGTATCCTGACGCATGAGTCTCTCAGTTTGGGTTTTTTCCAGTGAGAAATTTGGTAATATTTTGGCTCGGATGTCGAGCTGGTGAGTGTCTCTTCATTCTCGAACAACGTTGAGGTTCGCAGCTCAGATATATGTCGAGAACATTATCCTCATTCGCAGCCATGTTTTCTGATGTGTTTGTATGTACACGTGTAGTGCCACATAGGCATATGCCGCCAGTGTCCTGACGCATGAGTCTCTCAGTTTAGGTTTGTTCCAGTGAAAATTTGGCAAAATTTTGGCTCAGATGTCGAGCTGATGAGTGTCTCTTCATTCTCGAACAAAGTTGAGGTTCGCAGCTCAGATACATGTCGAGAACATTATCATGTCAGCAGTGTCCAGAAGCATAAGTCTCACAGTTTGGTTTTTTTTCCAGTGAAAAATCTGGCATTATTTTGGCTCGGATGTCGAGCTGGTGAGTGTCTCTTCATTCTCGAACAACGTTGAGGTTCGCAGCTCAGATATAAGTTCATAAAATTATCCTCATTCACAGCCATGTTTTCTTATGTTTATGCGTGTACACGTGTATTGCCGCATAGGCCTATGCCGCCAGTGTCCTGACGCATGTGTCTCAAAGTTTTGGTCTCTTCCGGTGGGAATTTTGGCGATATGTTAGCTCAGATGTGGAGGTGGTGAATGTCTCTTTATTCTCCAACAACGTTGAGGTTCGCAGCTCAGATATATGTCGAGAAAAATATCCTCATTCGCAGCCATGTTTTCTGATGTGTTTGTATGTACACGTGTATTGCCACATAGGCATATGCCGCCAGTGTCCTGACGCATGTGTCTCAAAGTTTTGGTCTCTTCCGGTGGGAATTTTGGCGATATGTTAGCTCAGATGTCGAGCTGGTGAGTGTCTCCTCATTCTCGAACAACGTTGAGGTTCGCAGCTCAGATATATGTCGAGAACATTTTCCTCATTCGCAGCCATGTTTTCTGATGTGTATGTATGTACACGTGTATTGCCACATAGGCCTATGCCGCCAGTATCCTGACGCATGAGTCTCTCAGTTTGGTTTTTTTCCAGTGAGAAATTTGGCAATATTTTGGCTCGGATGTCGAGCTGGTGAGTGTCTCTATAATCTCGAACAACGTTGAGGCTCGCAGCTCAGATATATGTCGAGAAAAATATCCTCATTCGCAGCCATGTTTTCTGATGTGTTTGTATGTACACGTGTAGTGCTACATAGGCATATGCCGCCAGTGTCCTGACGCATGAGTCTCTCAGTTTAGGTTTGTTCCAGTGAGAAATTTGGCAATATTTTGGCTGGTGAGTGTCTCTATAATCTCGAACAACGTTGAGGCTCGCAGCTCAGATATATGTCGAGAAAAATATCCTCATTCGCAGCTATGTTTTCTGATGTGTTTGTATGTACACGTGTAGTGCCACATAGGCATATGCCGCCAGTGTCCTGACGCATGAGTCTCTCAGTTTGGGTTTTTTCCAGTGAGAAATTTGGTAATATTTTGGCTCGGATGTCGAGCTGGTGAGTGTCTCTTCATTCTCGAACAACGTTGAGGTTCACAGCTCAGATATAAGTTCATAAAATTATCCTCATTCGCAGCCATGTTTTCTTATGTTTATGCGTGTACCCGTGTATTGCCGCATAGGCCTATGCCGCCAGTGTCCTGACGCATTTGTCTTAAAGTTTTGGTTTCTTCCGGTGAGAATTTTGGCGATATGTTAGCTCAGATGTGGAGGTGGTGAATGTCTCTTCATTCTCCAACAACGTTGAGGTTCGCAGCTCAGATATATGTCGAGAAAAATATCCTCATTCGCAGGCATGTTTTCTGATGTGTTTGTATGTACACGTGTATTGCCACATAGGCATATGCCGCCAGTGTCCTGACGCATGAGTCTCTCAGTTTAGGTTTGTTCCAGTGAGAAATTTGGCAATATTTTGGCTCAGATGTCGAGCTGGTGAGTGTCTCCTCATTCTCGAACAACGTTGAGGTTCGCAGCTCAGATATATGTCGAGAACATTATCCTCATTCGCAGCCATGTTTTCTGATGTGTATGTATGTACACGTGTATTGCCACATAGGCCTATGCCGCCAGTATCCTGACGCATGAGTCTCTCAGTTTGGTTTTTTTCCAGTGAGAAATTTGGCAATATTTTGGCTCGGATGTCGAGCTGGTGAGTGTCTCTATAATCTCGAACAACGTTGAGGCTCGCAGCTCAGATATATGTCGAGAAAAATATCCTCATTCGCAGCCATGTTTTCTGATGTGTTTGTATGTACACGTGTAGTGCCACATAGGCATATGCCGCCAGTGTCCTGACGCATGAGTCTCTCAGTTTAGGTTTGTTCCAGTGAGAAATTTGGCAATATTTTGGCTCAGACGTCGAGCTGATGAGTGTCTCTTCATTCTCGAACAACGTTGAGGCTCGCAGCTCAGATATATGTCGAGAAAAATATCCTCATTCGCAGCCATGTTTTCTGATGTGTTTGTATGTACACGTGTAGTGCCACATAGGCATATGCCGCCAGTGTCCTGACGCATGAGTCTCTAAGTTTAGGTTTGTTCCAGTGAGAAATTTGGCAATATTTTGGCTCAGATGTCGAGCTGGTGAGTGTCTCTTCATTCTCGAACAACGTTGAGGTTCGCAGCTCAGATATAAGTTCATAAAATTATCCTCATTCGCAGCCATGTTTTTTATGTTTATGCGTGTACACGTGTATTGCCGCATAGGCCTATGCCGCCAGTGTCCTGACGCATGTGTCTCAAAGTTTTGGTCTGTTCTGGTGAGAATTTTGGCGATATGTTAGCTCAGATGTGGAGGTGGTGAATGTCTCTTCATTCTCCAACAACGTTGAGGTTCGCAGCTCAGATATATGTCGAGCAAAATATCCTCATTCGCAGCCATGTTTTCTGATGTGTTTGTATGTACACGTGTATTGCCACATAGGCATATGCCGCCAGTGTCCTGACGCATGAGTCTCTCAGTTTATGTTTGTTCCAGTGAGAAATTTGGCAATATTTTGGCTCAGATGTCGAGCTGGTGAGTGTCTCCTCATTCTCGAACAACGTTGATGTTCGCAGCTCAGATATATGTTGAGAACATTATCCTCATTCGCAGCCATGTTTTCTGATGTGTATGTATGTACACGTGTATTGCCACATAGGCCTATGCCGCCAGTATCCTGACGCATGAGTCTCTCAGTTTGGGTTTTTTCCAGTGAGAAATTTGGTAATATTTTGGCTCGGATGTCGAGCTGGTGAGTGTCTCTTCATTCTCGAACAACGTTGAGGTTCGCAGCTCAGATATATGTCGAGAACATTATCCTCATTCGCAGCCATGTTTTCTGATGTGTTTGTATGTACACGTGTAGTGCCACATAGGCATATGCCGCCAGTGTCCTGACGCATGAGTCTCTCAGTTTAGGTTTGTTCCAGTGAAAATTTGGCAAAATTTTGGCTCAGATGTCGAGCTGATGAGTGTCTCTTCATTCTCGAACAAAGTTGAGGTTCGCAGCTCAGATACATGTCGAGAACATTATCATGTCAGCAGTGTCCAGAAGCATAAGTCTCACAGTTTGGTTTTTTTTTCAGTGAGAAATCTGGCATTATTTTGGCTCGGATGTCGAGCTGGTGAGTGTCTCTTCATTCTCGAACAACGTTGAGGTTCGCAGCTCAGATATAAGTTCATAAAATTATCCTCATTCACAGCCATGTTTTCTTATGTTTATGCGTGTACACGTGTATTGCCGCATAGGCCTATGCCGCCAGTGTCCTGACGCATGTGTCTCAAAGTTTTGGTCTCTTCCGGTGGGAATTTTGGCGATATGTTAGCTCAGATGTGGAGGTGGTGAATGTCTCTTTATTCTCCAACAACGTTGAGGTTCGCAGCTCAGATATATGTCGAGAAAAATATCCTCATTCGCAGCCATGTTTTCTGATGTGTTTGTATGTACACGTGTATTGCCACATAGGCATATGCCGCCAGTGTCCTGACGCATGTGTCTCAAAGTTTTGGTCTCTTCCGGTGGGAATTTTGGCGATATGTTAGCTCAGATGTCGAGCTGGTGAATGTCTCCTCATTCTCGAACAACGTTGAGGTTCGCAGCTCAGATATATGTCGAGAAAAATATCCTCATTCGCAGGCATGTTTTCTGATGTGTTTGTATGTACACGTGTATTGCCACATAGGCATATGCCGCCAGTGTCCTGACGCATGAGTCTCTCAGTTTAGGTTTGTTCCAGTGAGAAATTTGGCAATATTTTGGCTCAGATGTCGAGCTGGTGAGTGTCTCCTCATTCTCGAACAACGTTGAGGTTCGCAGCTCAGATATATGTCGAGAACATTATCCTCATTCGCAGCCATGTTTTCTGATGTGTATGTATGTACACGTGTATTGCCACATAGGCCTATGCCGCCAGTATCCTGACGCATGAGTCTCTCAGTTTGGTTTTTTTCCAGTGAGAAATTTGGCAATATTTTGGCTCGGATGTCGAGCTGGTGAGTGTCTCTATAATCTCGAACAACGTTGAGGCTCGCAGCTCAGATATATGTCGAGAAAAATATCCTCATTCGCAGCCATGTTTTCTGATGTGTTTGTATGTACACGTGTAGTGCCACATAGGCATATGCCGCCAGTGTCCTGACGCATGAGTCTCTCAGTTTAGGTTTGTTCCAGTGAGAAATTTGGCAATATTTTGGCTCAGACGTCGAGCTGATGAGTGTCTCTTCATTCTCGAACAACGTTGAGGCTCGCAGCTCAGATATATGTCGAGAAAAATATCCTCATTCGCAGCCATGTTTTCTGATGTGTTTGTATGTACACGTGTAGTGCCACATAGGCATATGCCGCCAGTGTCCTGACGCATGAGTCTCTAAGTTTAGGTTTGTTCCAGTGAGAAATTTGGCAATATTTTGGCTCAGATGTCGAGCTGGTGAGTGTCTCTTCATTCTCGAACAACGTTGAGGTTCGCAGCTCAGATATAAGTTCATAAAATTATCCTCATTCGCAGCCATGTTTTTTATGTTTATGCGTGTACACGTGTATTGCCGCATAGGCCTATGCCGCCAGTGTCCTGACGCATGTGTCTCAAAGTTTTGGTCTGTTCTGGTGAGAATTTTGGCGATATGTTAGCTCAGATGTGGAGGTGGTGAATGTCTCTTCATTCTCCAACAACGTTGAGGTTCGCAGCTCAGATATATGTCGAGCAAAATATCCTCATTCGCAGCCATGTTTTCTGATGTGTTTGTATGTACACGTGTATTGCCACATAGGCATATGCCGCCAGTGTCCTGACGCATGAGTCTCTCAGTTTATGTTTGTTCCAGTGAGAAATTTGGCAATATTTTGGCTCAGATGTCGAGCTGGTGAGTGTCTCCTCATTCTCGAACAACGTTGATGTTCGCAGCTCAGATATATGTTGAGAACATTATCCTCATTCGCAGCCATGTTTTCTGATGTGTATGTATGTACACGTGTATTGCCACATAGGCCTATGCCGCCAGTATCCTGACGCATGAGTCTCTCAGTTTGGGTTTTTTCCAGTGAGAAATTTGGTAATATTTTGGCTCGGATGTCGAGCTGGTGAGTGTCTCTTCATTCTCGAACAACGTTGAGGTTCGCAGCTCAGATATTAGTTCATAAAATGATCCTCATTCGCAGCCATGTTTTCCTATGTTTATGCGTGTACACGTGTATTGCCGCATAGGCCTATGCCGCCAGTGTCCTGACGCATGTGTCTCAAAGTTTTGGTCTCTTCCGGTGAGAATTTTGGCGATATGTTAGCTCAGATGTGGAGGTAGTGAATGTTTCTTCATTCTCCAACAACGTTGAGGTTCGCAGCTCAGATATATGTCGAGAACATTATCCTCATTCGCAGCCATGTTTTCTGATGTCTATGTATGTACACGTGTATTGCCACATAGGCCTATGCCGCCAGTATACTGACGCATGAGCCTCTCAGTTTGTTTGTTTTTCCAGTGAGAAATCTGGCATTATTTTGGCTCGGATGTCGAGCTGGTGAGTGTCTCTTCATTCTCGAACAACGTTGAGGTTCGCAGCTCAGATATAAGTTCATAAAATTATCCTCATTCACAGCCATGTTTTCTTATGTTTATGCGTGTACACGTGTATTGCCGCATAGGCCTATGCCGCCAGTGTCCTGACGCATGTGTCTCAAAGTTTTGGTCTCTTCCGGTGGGAATTTTGGCGATATGTTAGCTCAGATGTGGAGGTGGTGAATGTCTCTTTATTCTCCAACAACGTTGAGGTTCGCAGCTCAGATATATGTCGAGAAAAATATCCTCATTCGCAGGCATGTTTTCTGATGTGTTTGTATGTACACGTGTATTGCCACATAGGCATATGCCGCCAGTGTCCTGACGCATGAGTCTCTCAGTTTAGGTTTGTTCCAGTGAGAAATTTGGCAATATTTTGGCTCAGATGTCGAGCTGGTGAATGTCTCCTCATTCTCGAACAACGTTGAGGTTCGCAGCTCAGATATATGTCGAGAACATTATCCTCATTCGCAGCCATGTTTTCTGATGTGTTTGTATGTACACGTGTAGTGCCACATAGGCATATGCCGCCAGTGTCCTGACGCATGAGTCTCTCAGTTTAGGTTTGTTCCAGTGAAAATTTGGCAATATTTTGGCTCAGATGTCGAGCTGATGAGTGTCTCTTCATTCTCGAACAAAGTTGAGGTTTGCAGCTCAGATACATGTCGAGAACATTATCATGTCAGCAGTGTCCAGAAGCATAAGTCTCACAGTTTGGTTTTTTTTCCAGTGAGAAATTTGGCACTATTTTGGCTCAGATGTCGAGCTGGTGAATGTCTCTTCATTCTCGAACAACGTTGAGGTTCGCAGCTCAGATATATGTCGAGAACATTATCCTCATTCGCAGCCATGTTTTCTGATGCGTATGTATGTACACGTGTATTGCCACATAGGCATATGCCGCCAGTGTCCTGACGCATGAGTCTCTCAGTGTAGGTTTGTTCCAGTGAGAAATTTTGCAATATTTTGGCTCAAATGTCGAGCTGGTGAGTGTCTCTTAATTCTCGAACAACGTTGAGGTTCGCAGCTCAGATATATGTCGAGAACATTATCCTCATTCGCAGCTATGTTTTCTGATGTGTATGTTTGTACACGTGTATTGCCACATAGGCCTATGCCGCCAGTATCCTGACGCATGAGTCTCTCAGTTTGGGTTTTTTCCAGTGAGAAATTTGGTAATATTTTGGCTCGGATGTCGAGCTGGTGAGTGTCTCTTCATTCTCGAACAACGTTGAGGTTCACAGCTCAGATATAAGTTCATAAAATTATCCTCATTCGCAGCCATGTTTTCTGATGTTTATGCGTGTACACGTGTATTGCCGCATAGGCCTATGCCGCCAGTGTCCTGACGCATTTGTCTTAAAGTTTTGGTTTCTTCCGGTGAGAATTTTGGCGATATGTTAGCTCAGATGTGGAGGTGGTGAATGTCTCTTCATTCTCCAACAACGTTGAGGTTCGCAGCTCAGATATATGTCGAGAAAAATATCCTCATTCGCAGGCATGTTTTCTGATGTGTTTGTATGTACACGTGTATTGCCACATAGGCATATGCCGCCAGTGTCCTGACGCATGAGTCTCTCAGTTTAGGTTTGTTCCAGTGAGAAATTTGGCAATATTTTGGCTCAGATGTCGAGCTGGTGAGTGTCTCCTCATTCTCGAACAACGTTGAGGTTCGCAGCTCAGATATATGTCGAGAACATTATCCTCATTCGCAGCCATGTTTTCTGATGTGTATGTATGTACACGTGTATTGCCACATAGGCCTATGCCGCCAGTATCCTGACGCATGAGTCTTTCAGTTTGGTTTTTTTCCAGTGAGAAATTTGGCAATATTTTGGCTCGGATGTCGAGCTGGTGAGTGTCTCTATAATCTCGAACAACGTTGAGGCTCGCAGCTCAGATATATGTCGAGAAAAATATCCTCATTCGCAGCCATGTTTTCTGATGTGTATGTATGTACACGTGTAGTGCCACATAGGCATATGCCGCCAGTGTCCTGACGCATGAGTCTCTCAGTTTAGGTTTGTTCCAGTGAGAAATTTGGCAATATTTTGGCTCAGACGTCGAGCTGATGAGTGTCTCTTCATTCTCGAACAACTTTGAGGTTCGCAGCTCAGATACATGTCGAGAACATTATCATGTCACCAGTGTCCAGAAGCTTGAGTCTCACAGTTTGGTTTTTTTTCAGTGAGAAATTTGGCAATATTTTGGCTCGGATGTCGAGCTTGTGAGTGTCTCTTCATTCTCGATCAACGTTGAGGCTCGCAGCTCAGATATATGTCGAAAAAAATATCATCATTCGCAGCCATGTTTTCTGATGTGTTTGCATGTACACGTGTAGTGCCACATAGGCCTATGCCGCCAGTATCCTGACGCATGAGTCTCTCAGTTTGGGTTTTTTCCAGTGAGAAATTTGGCAATATTTTGGCTCGGATGTCGAGCTGGTGAGTGTCTCTTCATTCTCGAACAACGTTGAGGCTCGCAGCTCAGATATATGTCGAGGAAAATATCCTCATTCGCAGCCATGTTTTCTGATGTGTTTGTATGTACACGTGTAGTGCCACATAGGCATATGCCGCCAGTGTCCTGACGCATGTGTCTCAAAGTTTTGGTCTCTTCCGGTGAGAATTTTGGCGATATGTTAGCTCAGATGTGGAGGTGGTGAATGTCTCTTCATTCTCCAACAACGTTGAGGTTCGCAGCTCAGATATATGTCGAGAAAAATATCATGTCACCAGTGTCCAGAAGCATGAGTCTCACAGTTTGTTTTTTTTTCCAGTGAGAAATTTGGCAATATTTTGGCTCAGATGTCGAGCTTGTGAGTGTCTCTTCATTCTCGAACAACGTTGAGGTTCGCAGCTCAGATATATGTCGAGAACATTATCCTCACTCGCAGCCATGTTTTCTGATGCGTATGTATGTACACGTGTATTGCCACATAGGCATATGCCGCCAGTGTCCTGACGCATGAGTCTCTCAGTTTAGGTTTGTTCCAGTGAGAAATTTTGCAATATTTTGGCTCAAATGTCGAGCTGGTGAGTGTCTCTTCATTCTCGAACAACCTTGAGGTTCGCAGCTCAGATATATGTCGAGAACATTATCCTCATTCGCAGCCATGTTTTCTGATGTGTATGTTAGTACACGTGTATTGCCACATAGGCCTATGCCGCCAGTATCCTGACGCATGAGTCTCTCAGTTTGGGTTTTTTCCAGTGAGAAATTTGGTAATATTTTGGCTCGGATGTCGAGCTGGTGAGTGTCTCTTCATTCTCGAACAACGTTGAGGTTCACAGCTCAGATATAAGTTCATAAAATTATCCTCATTCGCAGCCATATTTTCTTATGTTTATGCGTGTACACGTGTATTGCCGCATAGGCCTATGCCGCCAGTGTCCTGACGCATGTGTCTCAAAGTTTTGGTCTCTTCCGGTGAGAATTTTGGCGATATGTTAGCTCAGATGTGGAGGTGGTGAATGTCTCTTCATTATCCAACAACGTTGAGGTTCGCAGCTCAGATATATGTCGAGAAAAATATCCTCATTCGCAGGCATGTTTTCTGATGTGTTTGTATGTACACGTGTATTGCCACATAGGCATATGCCGCCAGTGTCCTGACGCATGAGTCTCTTAGTTTAGGTTTGTTCCAGTGAGACATTTGGCAATATTTTGGCTCAGATGTCGAGCTGATGAGTGTCTCTTCATTCTCGAACAACGTTGAGGTTCGCAGCTCAGATACATGTCGAGAACATTATCATGTCACCAGTGTCCAGAAGCATGAGTCTCACAGTTTTGTTTTTTTTCCAGTGAGAAATTTGGCAATATTTTGGCTCAGATGTCGAGCTGATGAGTGTCTCTTCATTCTCGAACAACGTTGAGGTTCGCAGCTCAGATATATGTCGAGAACATTATCCTCATTAGCAGCCCTGTTTTCTGATGCGTATGTATGTACACGTGTATTGCCACATAGGCCTATGCCGACAGTATCATGACGCATGAGTCTCTCAGTTTGGGTTTTTTCCAGTGAGAAATTTGGCAATATTTTGGCTCGGATGTCGAGCTGGTGAGTGTCTCTTCATTCTCGAACAACGTTGAGGCTCGCAGTTCAGATATATGTCAAGAAAAATATCCTCATTCGCAGCCATGTTTTCTGATGTGTTTGTATGTACACGTGTAGTGCCACATAGGCATATGCCGCCAGTGTCCTGACGCATGAGTCTCTCAGTTTAGGTTTGTTCCAGTGAGAAATTTGGCAATATTTTGGCTCAAATGTCGAGCTGGTGAGTGTCTCTTCATTCTCGAACAACGTTGAGGTTCGCAGCTCAGATATATGTCGAGAACATTATCCTCATTCGCAGCCATGTTTTCTGATGCGTATGTATGTACACGTGTATTGCCACATAGGCCTATGCCGCCAGTATCCTGACGCATGAGTCTCTCAGTTTGGGTTTTTTCCAGTGAGAAATTTGGCAATATTTTGGCTCGGATGTCGAGCTGGTGAGTGTCTCTTCATTCTCGAACAACGTTGAGGTTCGCAGCTCAGATATATGTCGAGAACATTATCCTCATTTGCAGCCATGTTTTCTGATGTGTATGTATGTACACGTGTATTGCCACATAGGCCTATGCCGCCAGTATCCTGACGCATGAGTCTCTCAGTTTGGGTTTTTTCCAGTGAGAAATTTGGTAATATTTTGGCTCGGATGTCGAGCTGGTGGGTGTCTCTTCATTCTCGAACAACGGTGAGGCTCGCAGCTCAGATATATGTCGAGAAAAATATCCTCATTCGCAGCCATGTTTTCTGATGTGTTTGTATGTACACGTGTAGTGCCACATAGGCATATGCCGCCAGTGTCCTGACGCATGAGTCTCTCAGTTTAGGTTTGTTCAGGTGAGAAATTTGGCAATATTTTGGCTCAAATGTCGAGCTGTTGAGTGTCTCTTCATTCTCGAACAACGTTGAGGTTCGCAGATCAGATATATGTCGAGAACATTATCCTCTTTCGCAGCCATGTTTTCTGATGTGTATGTATGTACACGTGTATTGCCACATAGGCCTATGCCGCCAGTATCCTGACGCATGAGTCCCTCAGTTTGGGTTTTTTCCAGTGAGAAATTTGGTAATATTTTGGCTCGGATGTCGAGCTGGTGAGTGTCTCTTCATTCTCGAACAACGTTGAGGTTTGCAGCTCAGATATAAGTTCATAAAATTATCCTCATTCGCAGCCATGTTTTCTTATGTTTATGCGTGTACACGTGTATTGCCGCATAGGCCTATGCCGCCAGTGTCCTGACGCATGTGTCTCAAAGTTTTGGTCTCTTCCGGTGAGAATGTTGGCGATAAGTTAGCTCAGATGTGGAGGTGGTGAATGTCTCTTCATTCTCCAACAACGTTGAGGTTCGCAGCTCAGATATATGTCGAGAAAAATATCCTCATTCGCAGGCATGTTTTCTGATGTGTTTGTATGTACACGTGTATTGCCACATAGGCATATGCCGCCAGTGTCCTGACGCATGAGTCTCTCAGTTTAGGTTTGTTCCAGTGAAAAATTTGGCAATATTTTGGCTCAGATGTCGACCTGGTGAGTGTCTCTTCATTCTCGAACAACGTTGAGGTTCGCAGCTCAGATATATGTCGAGAACATTATCCTCATTCGCAGCCATGTTTTCTGATGCGTATGTATGTACACGTGTATTGCCACATAGGCCTATGCCGCCAGTATCCTGACGCATGAGTCTCTCAGTTTGGGTTTTTCCAGTGAGAAATTTGGCAATATTTTGGCTCGGATGTCGAGCTGGTGAGTGTCTCTTCATTCTCGAACAACGTTGAGGCTCGCAGCTCAGATATATGTCGAGAAAAATATCCTCATTCGCAGCCATGTTTTCTGATGTGTTTGTATGTACACGTGTAGTGCCACATAGGCATATGTCGCCAGTGTCCTGACGCATGAGTCTCTCAGTTTAGGTTTGTTCCAGTGAGAAATTTGGCAATATTTTGGCTCAAATGTCGAGCTGGTGAGTGTCTCTTCATTCTCGAACAACGTTGAGGTTCGCAGCTCAGATATATGTCGAGAACATTATCCTCATTCGCAGCCATGTTTTCTGATGTGTATGTATGTACACGTGTATTGCCACATAGGCCTATGCCGCCAGTATCCTGACGCATGAGTCTCTCAGTTTGGTTTTTTTCCAGTGAGAAATTTGGTAATATTTTGGCTCGGATGTCGAGCTGGTGAGTGTCTCTTCATTCTCGAACAACGCTGAGGTTTGCAGCTCAGATATAAGTTCATAAAATTATCCTCATTCGCAACCATATTTTCTTATGTTTATGCGTGTACACGTGTATTGCCGCATAGGCCTATGCCGCCAGTGTCCTGACGCATGTGTCTCAAAGTTTTGGTCTCTTCCGGTGAGAATTTTGGCGATATGTTAGCTCAGATGTGGAGGTGGTGAAAGTCTCTTCATTCTCCAACAACGTTGAGGTTCGCAGCTCAGATATATGTCGAGAAAAATATCCTCGTTCGCAGGCATGTTTTCTGATGTGTATGTATGTACACGTGTATTGCCACATAGGCCTATGCCGCCAGTATCCTGACGCATGAGTCTCTCAGTTTGGGTTTTTTCCAGTGAGAAATTTGGTAATATTTTGGCTCGGATGTCGAGCTGGTGAGTGTCTCTTCATTCTCGAACAACGCTGAGGCTCGCAGCTCAGATATATGTCGAGAAAAATATCCTCATTCGCAGCCATGTTTTCTGATGTGTTTGTATGTACACGTGTAGTGCCACATAGGCATATGCCGCCAGTGTCCTGACGCATGAGTCTCTCAGTTTAGGTTTGTTCCAGTGAGAAATTTGGCAATATTTTGGCTCAAATGTCGAGCTGGTGAGTGTCTCTTCATTCTCGAACAACGTTGAGGTTCGCAGATCAGATATATGTCGAGAACATTATCCTCATTCGCAGCCATGTTTTCTGATGTGTATGTATGTACACGTGTATTGCCACATAGGCCTATGCCGCCAGTATCCTGACGCATGAGTCTCTCAGTTTGGGTTTTTTCCAGTGAGAAATTTGGTAATATTTTGGCTCGGATGTCGAGCTGGTGAGAGTCTCTTCATTCTCGAACAAAGTTGAGGTTTGCAGCTCAGATATAAGTTCATAAAATTATCCTCATTCGCAGCCATGTTTTCTTATGTTTATGCGTGTACACGTGTATTGCCGCATAGGCCTATGCCGCCAGTGTCCTGACGCATGTGTCTCAAAGTTTTGGTCTCTTCCGGTGAGAATTTTGGCGATATGTTAGCTCAGATGTGGAGGTGGTGAATGTCTCTTCATTCTCCAACAACGTTGAGGTTCGCAGCTCAGATATATGTCGAGAAAAATATCCTCATTCGCAGGCATGTTTTCTGATGTGTTTGTATGTACACGTGTATTGCCACATAGGCATATGCCGCCAGTGTCCTGACGCATGAGTCTCTCAGTTTAGGTTTGTTCCAGTGAGAAATTTGGCAATATTTTGGCTCAGATGTCGAGCTGGTGAGTGTCTCTTCATTCTCGAACAACGTTGAGGTTTGCAGCTCAGATATAAGTTCATAAAATTATCCTCATTCGCAGCCATATTTTCTTATGTTTATGCGTGTACACGTGTATTGCCGCATAGGCCTATGCCGCCAGTGTCCTGACGCATGTGTCTCAAAGTTTTGGTCTCTTCCGGTGAGAATTTTGGCGATATGTTAGCTCAGATGTGGAGGTGGTGAATGGCTCTTCATTCTCCAACAACGTTGAGGTTCGCAGCTCAGATATATGTCGAGAAAAATATCCTCATTCGCAGGCATGTTTTCTGATGTGTATGTATGTACACGTGTATTGCCACATAGGCCTATGCCGCCAGTATCCTGACGCATGAGTCTCTCAGTTTGGGTTTTTTCCAGTGAGAAATTTGGTAATATTTTGGCTCGGATGTCGAGCTGGTGAGTGTCTCTTCATTCTCGAACAACGCTGAGGCTCGCAGCTCAGATATATGTCGAGAAAAATATCCTCATTCGCAGCCATGTTTTCTGATGTGTTTGTATGTACACGTGTAGTGCCACATAGGCATATGCCGCCAGTGTCCTGACGCATGAGTCTCTCAGTTTAGGTTTGTTCCAGTGAGAAATTTGGCAATATTTTGGCTCAAATGTCGAGCTGGTGAGTGTCTCTTCATTCTCGAACAACGTTGAGGTTCGCAGATCAGATATATGTCGAGAACATTATCCTCATTCGCAGCCATGTTTTCTGATGTGTATGTATGTACACGTGTATTGCCACATAGGCCTATGCCGCCAGTATCCTGACGCATGAGTCTCTCAGTTTGGGTTTTTTCCAGTGAGAAATTTGGTAATATTTTGGCTCGGATGTCGAGCTGGTGAGAGTCTCTTCATTCTCGAACAAAGTTGAGGTTTGCAGCTCAGATATAAGTTCATAAAATTATCCTCATTCGCAGCCATGTTTTCTTATGTTTATGCGTGTACACGTGTATTGCCGCATAGGCCTATGCCGCCAGTGTCCTGACGCATGTGTCTCAAAGTTTTGGTCTCTTTCGGTGAGAATTTTGGCGATATGTTAGCTCAGATGTGGAGGTGGTGAATGTCTCTTCATTCTCCAACAACGTTGAGGTTCGCAGCTCAGATATATGTCGAGAAAAATATCCTCATTCGCAGGCATGTTTTCTGATGTGTTTGTATGTACACGTGTATTGCCACATAGGCATATGCCGCCAGTGTCCTGACGCATGAGTCTCTCAGTTTAGGTTTGTTCCAGTGAGAAATTTGGCAATATTTTGGCTCAGATGTCGAGCTGGTAAGTGTCTCTTCATTCTCGAACAACGTTGAGGTTCGCAGCTCAGATATATGTCGAGAACATTATCCTCATTTGCAGGCATGTTTTCTGATGCGTATGTATGTACACGTGTATTGCCACATAGGCCTATGCCGCCAGTATCCTGACGCATGAGTCTCTCAGTTTGGGTTTTTTCCAGTGAGAAATTTGGCAATATTTCGGCTCGGATGTCGAGCTGGTGAGTGTCTCTTCATTCTCGAACAACGTTGAGGCTCGCAGCTCAGATATATGTCGACAAAAATATCCTCATTCGCAGCCATGTTTTCTGATGTGTTTGTATGTACACGTGTAGTGCCACATAGGCATATGCCGCCAGTGTCCTGACGCATGAGTCTCTCAGTTTAGGTTTGTTCCAGTGAGAAATTTGGCAATATTTTGGCTCAAATGTCGAGCTGGTGAGTGTCTCTTCATTCTCGAACAACGTTGAGGTTCGCAGCTCAGATATATGTCGAGAACATTATCCTCATTCGCAGCCATGTTTTCTGATGTGTATGTATGTACACGTGTATTGCCACATAGGCCTATGCCGCCAGTATCCTGACGCATGAGTCTCTCAGTTTGGTTTTTTTCCAGTGAGAAATTTGGTAATATTTTGGCTCGGATGTCGAGCTGGTGAGTGTCTCTTCATTCTCGAACAACGCTGAGGTTTGCAGCTCAGATATAAGTTCATAAAATTATCCTCATTCGCAGCCATGTTTTCTGATGTGTATGTATGTACACGTGTATTGCCACATAGGCCTATGCCGCCAGTATCCTGACGCATGGGTCTCTCAGTTTGGTTTTTTTCCAGTGAGAAATTTGGTAATATTTTGGCTCGGATGTCGAGCTGGTGAGTGTCTCTTCATTCTCGAACAACGCTGAGGTTTGCAGCTCAGATATAAGTTCATAAAATTATCCTCATTCGCAGCCATATTTTCTTATGTTTATGCGTGTACACGTGTATTGCCGCATAGGCCTATGCCGCCAGTGTCCTGACGCATGTGTCTCAAAGTTTTGGTCTCTTCCGGTGAGAATTTTGGCGATATGTTAGCTCAGATGTGGAGGTGGTGAATGTCTCTTCATTCTCCAACAACGTTGAGGTTCGCAGCTCAGATATATGTCGAGAACATTATCCTCATTCGCAGGCATGTTTTCTGATGCGTATGTATGTACACGTGTATTGCCACATAGGCCTATGCCGCCAGTATCCTGACGCATGAGTCTCTCAGTTTGGGTTTTTTCCAGTGAGAAATTTGGCAATATTTTGGCTCGGATGTCGAGCTGGTGAGTGTCTCTTCATTCTCGAACAACGTTGAGGCTCGCAGCTCAGATATATGTCGACAAAAATATCCTCATTCGCAGCCATGTTTTCTGATGTGTTTGTATGTACACGTGTAGTGCCACATAGGCATATGCCGCCAGTGTCCTGACGCATGAGTCTCTCAGTTTAGGTTTGTTCCAGTGAGAAATTTGGCAATATTTTGGCTCAAATGTCGAGCTGGTGAGTTTCTCTTCATTCTCGAACAACGCTGAGGTTTGCAGCTCAGATATAAGTTCATAAAATTATCCTCATTCGCAGCCATATTTTCTTATGTTTATGCGTGTACACGTGTATTGCTGCATAGGCCTATGCCGCCAGTGTCCTGACGCATGTGTCTCAAAGTTTTGGTCTCTTCCGGTGAGAATTTTGGCGATATGTTAGCTCAGATGTGGAGGTGGTGAGTGTTTCCTCATTCTCGAACAACGTTGAGGTTCGCAGCTCAGATATATGTCGAGAACATTATCCTCATTCGCAGCCATGTTTTCTGATGTGTATGTATGTACACGTGTAGTGCCACATAGGCATATGCCGCCAGTGTCCTGACGCATGAGTCTCTCAGTTTAGGTTTGTTCCAGTGAGAAATTTGGCAATATTTTGGCTCAGATGTCGAGCTGATGAGTGTCTCTTCATTCTCGAACAACGTTGAGGTTCGCAGCTCAGATACATGTCTAGAAAGATATCCTCATTCGCAGCCATGTTTTCTGATGTGTTTGCATGTACACGTGTAGTGCCACATAGGCATATGCCGCCAGTGTCCTGACGCATGAGTCTCTCAGTTTAGGTTTGTTCCAGTGAGAAATTTGGCAATATTTTGGCTCGGATGTCGAGCTGGTGAGTGTATCTTCATTCTCGAACAACGTTGAGGTTCGCAGCTCAGATATAAGTTCATAAAATTATCCTCATTCGCAGCCATGTTTTCTTATGTTTATGCGTGTACACGTGTATTGCCGCATAGGCCTATGCCGCCAGTGTCCTGACGCATGAGTCTCTCAGTTTAGGTTTGTTCCAGTGAGAAATTTGGCAATATTTTGGCTCAGATGTCGAGCTGGTTAGTGTCTCTTCATTCTCGAACAACGTTGAGGTTCGCAGCTCAGATATTTGTCGAGAACATTATCCTCATTCGCAGCCATGTTTTCTGATGTGTTTGTATGTACACGTGTAGTGCCACATAGGCATATGCCGCCAGTGTCCTGACGCATGAGTCTCTCAGTTTAGGTTTGTTCCAGTGAGAAATTTGGCAATATTTTGACTCAGATGTCGAGCTGATGAGTGTCTCTTCATTCTCGAACAACTTTGAGGTTCGCAGCTCAGATACATGTCGAAAACAATATCATGTCACCAGTGTCCAGAAGCATGAGTCTCACAGTTTGATTTTTTTTCCAGTGAGAAATTTGGCAATATTTGGCTGGGATGTCGAGCTTGTGAGTGTCTCTTCATTCTCGAACAACGTTGAGGGTCGCAGCTCAGATATATGTCGAGAAAAATATCCTCATTTGCAGGCATGTTTTCTGATGTGTTTGTATGTACACGTGTATTGCCACATAGGCATATGCCGCCAGTGTCCTGACGCATGAGTCTCTCAGTTTGGGTTTTTTCCAGTGAGAAATTTGGTAATATTTTGGCTCGGATGTCGAGCTGGTGAGTGTCTCTTCATTCTCGAACAACGTTGAGGTTTGCAGCTCAGATATAAGTTCATACAATTATCCTCATTCGCAGCCATGTTTTCTTATGTTTATGCGTGTACACGTGTATTGCCGCATAGGCCTATGCCGCCAGTGTCCTGACGCATGTGTCTCAAAGTTTTGGTCTCTTCCGGTGAGAATTTTGGCGATATGTTAGCTCAGATGTGGAGGTGGTGAATGTCTCTTCATTCTCCAACAACGTTGAGGTTCGCAGCTCAGATATATGTCGAGAAAAATATCCTCATTCGCAGGCATGTTTTCTGATGTGTATGTATGTACACGTGTATTGCCACATAGGCCTATGCCGCCAGTATCCTGACGCATGAGTCTCTCAGTTTGGGTTTTTTCCAGTGAGAAATTTGGTAATATTTTTGCTCGGATGTCGAGCTGGTGAGTATCTCTTCATTCTCGAACAACGCTGAGGCTCGCAGCTCAGATATATGTCGAGAAAAATATCCTCATTCGCAGCCATGTTTTCTGATGTGTTTGTATGTACACGTGTAGTGCCACATAGGCATATGCCGACAGTGTCCTGACGCATGAGTCTCTCAGTTTAGGTTTGTTCCAGTGAGAAATTTGGCAATATTTTGGCTCAAATGTCGAGCTGGTGATTGTCTCTTCATTCTCGAACAACGTTGAGGTTCGCAGATCAGATATATGTCGAGAACATTATCCTCATTCGCAGCCATGTTTTCTGATGTGTATGTATGTACACGTGTATTGCCACATAGGCCTATGCCGCCAGTATCCTGACGCATGAGTCTCTCAGTTTGGGTTCTTTCCAGTGAGAAATTTGGTAATATTTTGGCTCGGATGTCGAGCTGGTGAGAGTCTCTTCATTCTCGAACAACGTTGAGGTTTGCAGCTCAGATATAAGTTCATAAAATTATCCTCATTCGCAGCCATGTTTTCTTATGTTTATGCGTGTACACGTGTATTGCCGCATAGGCCTATGCCGCCAGTGTCCTGACGCATGTGTCTCAAAGTTTTGGTCTCTTCCGGTCAGAATTTTGGCGATATGTTAGCTCAGATGTGGAGGTGGTGAATGTCTTTTCATTCTCCAACAACGTTGAGGTTCGCAGCTCAGATATATGTCGAGAAAAATATCCTCATTCGCAGGCATGTTTTCTGATGTGTTTGTATGTACACGTGTATTGCCACATAGGCATATGCCGCCAGTGTCCTGACGCATGAGTCTCTCAGTTTAGGTTTGTTCCAGTGAGAAATTTGGCAATATTTTGGCTCAGATGTCGAGCTGGTGAGTGTCTCTTCATTCTTGAACAACGTTGAGGTTCGCAGCTCAGATATATGTCGAGAACATTATCCTCATTCGCAGGCATGTTTTCTGATGCGTATGTATGTACACGTGTATTGCCACATAGGCCTATGCCGCCAGTATCCTGACGCATGAGTCTCTCAGTTTGGGTTTTTTCCAGTGAGAAATTTGGCAATATTTTGGCTCGGATGTCGAGCTGGTGAGTGTCTCTTCATTCTCGAACAACGTTGAGGCTCGCAGCTCAGATATATGTCGACAAAAATATCCTCATTCGCAGCCATGTTTTCTGATGTGTTTGTATGTACACGTGTAGTGCCACATAGGCATATGCCGCCAGTGTCCTGACGCATGAGTCTCTCAGTTTAGGTTTGTTCCAGTGAGAAATTTGGTAATATTTTGGCTCGGATGTCGAGCTGGTGAGTGTCTCTTTATTCTCGAACAACGCTGAGGTTTGCAGCTCAGATATAAGTTCATAAAATTATCCTCATTCGCAGCCATGTTTTCTGATGTGTATGTATGTACACGTGTATTGCCACATAGGCCTATGCCGCCAGTATCCTGACGCATGAGTCTCTCAGTTTGGTTTTTTTCCAGTGAGAAATTTGGTAATATTTTGGCTCGGATGTCGAGCTGGTGAGTGTCTTTTCATTCTCGAACAACGCTGAGGTTTGCAGCTCAGATATAAGTTCATAAAATTATTCTAATTCGCAGCCATATTTTCTTATGTTTATGCGTGTACACGTGTATTGCCGCATAGGCCTATGCCGCCAGTGTCCTGACGCATGTGTCTCAAAGTTTTGGTCTCTTCCGGTGAGAATTTTGGCGATATGTTAGCTCAGATGTGGAGGTGGTGAATGTCTCTTCATTCTCCAACAACGTTGAGGTTCGCAGCTCAGATACATGTCGAGAACATTATCATGTCACCAGTGTCCAGAAGCATGAGTCTCACAGTTTGGTTTTTTTTCCAGTGAGAAATTTGGCAATATTTGGCTGGGATGTCGAGCTTGTGAGTGTCTCTTCATTCTCGAAAAACGTTGAGGGTCGCAGCTCAGATATATGTCGAGAAAAATATCCTCATTCGCAGGCATGTTTTCTGATGTGTTTGTATGTACACGTGTATTGCCACATAGGCATATGCCGCCAGTGTCCTGACGCATGAGTCTCTCAGTTTAGGTTTGTTCCAGTGAGAAATTTGGCAATATTTTGGCTCAGATGTCGAGCTGATGAGTGTCTCTTCATTCTCGAACAACGTTGAGGTTCGCAGCTCAGATATAAGTTCATACAATTATCCTCATTCGCAGCCATGTTTTTTTATGTTTATGCGTGTACACGTGTATTGCCCCATAGGCCTATGCCGCCAGTGTCCTGACGCATGTGTCTCAAAGTTTTGTTCTCTTCCGGTGAGAATTTTGGCGATATGTTAGCTCAGATGTGGAGGTGGTGAATGTCTCTTCATTCTCCAACAACGTTGAGGTTCGCAGCTCAGATATTTGTCGAGAAAAATATCCTCATTCGCAGGCATGTTTTCTGATGTGTTTGTATGTACACGTGTATTGCCACATAGGCATATGCCGCCAGTGTCCTGACGCATGAGTCTCTCAGTTTAGGTTTGTTCCAGTGAGAAATTTGGCAATATTTTGGCTCAGATGTCGAGCTGGTGAGTGTCTCTATAATCTCGAACAACGTTGAGGCTCGCAGCTCAGATATATGTCGAGAAAAATATCATCATTCGCAGCCATGTTTTCTGATGTGTTTGTATGTACACGTGTAGTGCCACATAGGCATATGCCGACAGTGTCCTGACGCATGAGTCTCTCAGTTTAGGTTTGTTCCAGTGAGAAATTTGGCAATATTTTGGCTCAAATGTCGAGCTGGTGATTGTCTCTTCATTCTCGAACAACGTTGAGGTTCGCAGATCAGATATATGTCGAGAACATTATCCTCATTCGCAGCCATGTTTTCTGATGTGTATGTATGTACACGTGTATTGCCACATAGGCCTATGCCGCCAGTATCCTGACGCATGAGTCTCTCAGTTTGGGTTCTTTCCAGTGAGAAATTTGGTAATATTTTGGCTCGGATGTCGAGCTGGTGAGAGTCTCTTCATTCTCGAACAACGTTGAGGTTTGCAGCTCAGATATAAGTTCATAAAATTATCCTCATTCGCAGCCATGTTTTCTTATGTTTATGCGTGTACACGTGTATTGCCGCATAGGCCTATGCCGCCAGTGTCCTGACGCATGTGTCTCAAAGTTTTGGTCTCTTCCGGTCAGAATTTTGGCGATATGTTAGCTCAGATGTGGAGGTGGTGAATGTCTTTTCATTCTCCAACAACGTTGAGGTTCGCAGCTCAGATATATGTCGAGAAAAATATCCTCATTCGCAGGCATGTTTTCTGATGTGTTTGTATGTACACGTGTATTGCCACATAGGCATATGCCGCCAGTGTCCTGACGCATGAGTCTCTCAGTTTAGGTTTGTTCCAGTGAGAAATTTGGCAATATTTTGGCTCAGATGTCGAGCTGGTGAGTGTCTCTTCATTCTCGAACAACGTTGAGGTTCGCAGCTCAGATATATGTCGAGAACATTATCCTCATTCGCAGGCATGTTTTCTGATGCGTATGTATGTACACGTGTATTGCCACATAGGCCTATGCCGCCAGTATCCTGACGCATGAGTCTCTCAGTTTGGGTTTTTTCCAGTGAGAAATTTGGCAATATTTTGGCTCGGATGTCGAGCTGGTGAGTGTCTCTTCATTCTCGAACAACGTTGAGGCTCGCAGCTCAGATATATGTCGACAAAAATATCCTCATTCGCAGCCATGTTTTCTGATGTGTTTGTATGTACACGTGTAGTGCCACATAGGCATATGCCGCCAGTGTCCTGACGCATGAGTCTCTCAGTTTAGGTTTGTTCCAGTGAGAAATTTGGTAATATTTTGGCTCGGATGTCGAGCTGGTGAGTGTCTCTTTATTCTCGAACAACGCTGAGGTTTGCAGCTCAGATATAAGTTCATAAAATTATCCTCATTCGCAGCCATGTTTTCTGATGTGTATGTATGTACACGTGTATTGCCACATAGGCCTATGCCGCCAGTATCCTGACGCATGAGTCTCTCAGTTTGGTTTTTTTCCAGTGAGAAATTTGGTAATATTTTGGCTCGGATGTCGAGCTGATGAGTGTCTTTTCATTCTCGAACAACGCTGAGGTTTGCAGCTCAGATATAAGTTCATAAAATTATTCTAATTCGCAGCCATATTTTCTTATGTTTATGCGTGTACACGTGTATTGCCGCATAGGCCTATGCCGCCAGTGTCCTGACGCATGTGTCTCAAAGTTTTGTTCTCTTCCGGTGAGAATTTTGGCGATATGTTAGCTCAGATGTGGAGGTGGTGAATGTCTCTTCATTCTCCAACAACGTTGAGGTTCGCAGCTCAGATATTTGTCGAGAAAAATATCCTCATTCGCAGGCATGTTTTCTGATGTGTTTGTATGTACACGTGTATTGCCACATAGGCATATGCCGCCAGTGTCCTGACGCATGAGTCTCTCAGTTTAGGTTTGTTCCAGTGAGAAATTTGGCAATATTTTGGCTCAGATGTCGAGCTGGTGAGTGTCTCTATAATCTCGAACAACGTTGAGGCTCGCAGCTCAGATATATGTCGAGAAAAATATCATCATTCGCAGCCATGTTTTCTGATGTGTTTGTATGTACACGTGTAGTGCCACATAGGCATATGCCGCCAGTGTCCTGACGCATGAGTCTCTCAGTTTAGGTTTGTTCCAGTGAGAAATTTGGCAATATTTTGGCTCAGATGTTGAGCTGGTTAGTGTCTCTTCATTCTCGAACAACGTTGAGGTTCGCAGCTCAGATATATGTCGAGAACATTATCCTCATTCGCAGCCATGTTTTCTGATGTGTTTGTATGTACACGTGTAGTGCCACATAGGCATATGCCGCCAGTGTCCTGACGCATGAGTCTCTCAGTTTAGGTTTGTTCCAGTGAGAAATTTGGCAATATTTTGACTCAGATGTCGAGCTGATGAGTGTCTCTTCATTCTCGAACAACTTTGAGGTTCGCAGCTCAGATACATGTCGAGAACATTATCATGTCACCAGTGTCCAGAAGCATGAGTCTCACAGTTTGTTTTTTTTTCCAGTGAGAAATTTGGCAATATTTGGCTGGGATGTCGAGCTTGTGAGTGTCTCTTCATTCTCGAACAACGTTGAGGGTCGCAGCTCAGATATATGTCGAGAAAAATATCCTCATTCGCAGGCATGTTTTCTGATGTGTTTGTATGTACACGTGTATTGCCACATAGGCATATGCCGCCAGTGTCCTGACGCATGAGTCTCTCAGTTTAGGTTTGTTCCAGTGAGAAATTTGGCAATATTTTGGCTCAGATGTCGAGCTGATGAGTGTCTCTTTATTCTCGAACAACGTTGAGGTTCGCAGCTCAGATACATGTCGAGAACATTATCATGTCACCAGTGTCCAGAAGCATGAGTCTCACAGTTTGGGTTTTTTTTTCAGTGAGAAATTTGGCAATATTTTGGCTCGGATGTCGAGCTTGTGAGTGTCTCTTCATTCTCGAACAACGTTGAGGCTCGCAGCTCAGATATATGTCGAGAAACATATCCACATTCGCAGCCATGTTTTCTGATGTGTATGTATGTACACGTGTATTGCCACATAGGCCTATGCCGCCAGTATCCTGACGCATGAGTCTCTCAGTTTGGGTTTTTTCCAGTGAGAAATTTGGTAATATTTTGGCTCGGATGTCGAGCTGGTGAGTGTCTCTTCATTCTCGAACAACGTTGAGGTTCGCAGCTCAGATATAAGTTCATACAATTATCCTCATTCGCAGCCATGTTTTGTTATGTTTATGCGTGTACACGTGTATTGCCGCATAGGCCTATGCCGCCAGTGTCCTGACGCATGTGTCTCAAAGTTTTGTTCTCTTCCGGTGAGAATTTTGGCGATATGTTAGCTCAGATGTGGAGGTGGTGAATGTCTCTTCATTCTCCGACAACGTTGAGGTTCGCAGCTCAGATATTTGTCGAGAAAAATATCCTCATTCGCAGGCATGTTTTCTGATGTGTTTGTATGTACACGTGTATTGCCACATAGGCATATGCCGCCAGTGTCCTGACGCATGAGTCTCTCAGTTTAGGTTTGTTCCAGTGAGAAATTTGGCAATATTTTGGCTCAGATGTCGAGCTGGTGAGTGTCTCTATAATCTCGAACAACGTTGAGGCTCGCAGCTCAGATATATGTCGAGAAAAATATCATCATTCGCAGCCATGTTTTCTGATGTGTTTGTATGTACACGTGTAGTGCCACATAGGCATATGCCGCCAGTGTCCTGACGCATGAGTCTCTCAGTTTAGGTTTGTTCCAGTGAGAAAGTTGGCAATATTTTGGCTCAGATGTCGAGCTGATGAGTGTCTCTTCATTCTCGAACAACGTTGAGGTTCGCAGCTCAGATACATGTCGAGAACATTATCATGTCACCAGTGTCCAGAAGCATGAGTCTCACAGTTTGGTGTTTTTTTCCAGTGAGAAATTTGGCAATATTTTGGCTCGGATGTCGAGCTTGTGAGTGTTTCTTCATTCTCGAACAACGTTGAGGCTCGCAGCTCAGATATATGTCAAGAAAAATATCCTCATTCGCAGCCATGTTTTCTGATGTGTTTGCATGTACACGTGTAGTGCCACATAGGCATATGCCGCCAGTGTCCTGACGCATGAGTCTCTCAGTTTAGGTTTGTTCCAGTGAGAAACTTGGCAATATTTTGGCTCAGATGTCGAGCTTGTGAGTGTCTCTTCATTCTCGAACAACGTTGAGGCTCGCTGCTCAGATATATGTCGAGAAAAATATCCTCATTCGCAGCCATGTTTTCTGATGTGTTTGCATGTACACGTGTAGTGCCACATAGGCATATGCCGCCAGTGTCCTGACGCATGAGTCTCTCAGTTTAGGTTTGTTCCAGTGAGAAATTTGGCAATATTTTGGCTCGGATGTCGAGCTGGTGAGTGTCTCTTTATTCTCGAACAACGTTGGGGTTAACAGCTCAGATATAAGTTCATAAAATTATCCTCATTCGCAGCCATGTTTTCTTATGTTTATGCGTGTACACGTGTATTGCCGCAGAGGCCTATGCCGCCAGTGTCCTGACGCATGAGTCTCTCAGTTTAGGTTTGTTCCAGTGAGAAATTTGGCAATATTTTGGCTCAGATGTCGAGCTGGTTAGTGTCTCTTCATTATCGAACAACGTTGAGGTTCGCAGCTCAGATATATGTCGAGAACATTATCCTCATTCGCAGCCATGTTTTCTGATGTGTTTGTATGTACACGTGTAGTGCCACATAGGCATATGCCGCCAGTGTCCTGACGCATGAGTCTCTCAGTTTAAGTTTGTTCCAGTGAGAAATTTGGCAATATTTAGACTCAGATGTCGAGCTGATGAGTGTCTCTTCATTCTCGAACAACGTTGAGGTTCGCAGCTCAGATACATGTCGAGAACATTATCATGTCACCAGTGTCCAGAAGCATGAGTCTCACAGTTTGGGTTTTTTTCCAGTGAGAAATTTGGCAATATTTTGGCTCGGATGTCGAGCTTGTGAGTGTCTCTTCATTCTCGAACAACGTTGAGGCTCGCAGCTCAGATATATGTCGAGAAAAATATCCTCATTCGCAGCCATGTTTTCTGATGTGTTTGCATGTACACGTGTAGTGCCACATAGGCATATGCCGCCAGTGTCCTGACGCATGAGTCTCTCAGTTTAGGTTTGTTCCAGTGAGAAATTTGGCAATATTTTGGCTCAGATGTCGAGCTGGTTAGTGTCTCTTCATTCTCCAACAACGTTGAGGTTCGCAGCTCAGATATATGTCGAGAACATTATCCTCATTCGCAGCCATGTTTTCTGATGTGTATGTATGTACACGTGTATTGCCACATAGGCCTATGCCGCCAGTATCCTGACGCATGAGTCTCTCAGTTTGGGTTTTTTTTCAGTGAGAAATTTGGTAATATTTTGGCTCGGATGTCGAGCTGGTGAGTGTCTCCTCATTCTCGAACAATGTTGAGGGTCGCAGCTCAGATATATGTCGAGAAAAATATCCTCATTCGCAGGCATGTTTTCTGATGTGTTTGTATGTACACGTGTATTGCCACATAGGCATATGCCGCCAGTGTCCTGACGCATGAGTCTCTCAGTTTAGGTTTGTTCCAGTGAGAAATTTGGCAATATTTTGGCTCAGATGTCGAGCTGATGAGTGTCTCTTCATTCTCGAACAACGTTGAGGTTCGCAGCTCAGATACATGTCGAGAACATTATCATGTCACCAGTGTCCAGAAGCATGAGTCTCACAGTTTGGTTTTTTTTTCCAGTGAGAAATTTGGCAATATTTTGGCTCGGATGTCGAGCTTGTGAGTGTCTCTTCATTCTCGAACAACGTTGAGGCTCGCAGCTCAGATATATGTCGAGAAAAATATCCACATTCGCAGCCATGTTTTCTGATGTGTATTTATGTACACGTGTATTGCCACATAGGCCTATGCCGCCAGTATCCTGACGCATGAGTCTCTCAGTTTGGGTTTTTTCCAGTGAGAAATTTGGTTATATTTTGGCTCGGATGTCGAGCTGGTGAGTGTCTCTTCATTCTCGAACAACGTTGAGGTTCGCAGCTCAGATATAAGTTCATACAATTATCCTCATTCGCAGCCATGTTTTTTTATGTTTATGCGTGTACACGTGTATTGCCGCATAGGCCTATGCCGCCAGTGTCCTGACGCATGTGTCTCAAAGTTTTTTTCTCTTCCGGTGAGAATTTTGGCGATATGTTAGCTCAGATGTGGAGGTGGTGAATGTCTCTTCATTCTCCAACAACGTTGAGGTTCGCAGCTCAGATATTTGTCGAGAAAAATATCCTCATTCGCAGGCATGTTTTCTGATGTGTTTGTATGTACACGTGTATTGCCACATAGGCATATGCCGCCAGTGTCCTGACGCATGAGTCTCTCAGTTTAGGTTTGTTCCAGTGAGAAATTTGGCAATATTTTGGCTCAGATGTCGAGCTGGTGAGTGTCTCTATAATCTCGAACAACGTTGAGGCTCGCAGCTCAGATATATGTCGAGAAAAATATCATCATTCGCAGCCATGTTTTCTGATGTGTTTGTATGTACACGTGTAGTGCCACATAGACATATGCCGCCAGTGTCCTGACGCATGAGTCTCTCAGTTTAGGTTTGTTCCAGTGAGAAAGTTGGCAATATTTTGGCTCAGATGTCGAGCTGATGAGTGTCTCTTCATTCTCGAACAACGTTGAGGTTCGCAGCTCAGATACATGTCGAGAACATTATCATGTCACCAGTGTCCAGAAGCATGAGTTTCACAGTTTGGTGTTTTTTTCCAGTGAGAAATTTGGCAATATTTTGGCTCGGATGTCGAGCTTGTGAGTGTTTCTTCATTCTCGAACAACGTTGAGGCTCGCAGCTCAGATATATGTCAAGAAAAATATCCTCATTCGCAGCCATGTTTTCTGATGTGTTTGCATGTACACGTGTAGTGCCACATAGGCATATGCCGCCAGTGTCCTGACGCATGAGTCTCTCAGTTTAGGTTTGTTCCAGTGAGAAACTTGGCAATATTTTGGCTCAGATGTCGAGCTTGTGAGTGTCTCTTCATTCTCGAACAACGTTGAGGCTCGCAGCTCAGATATATGTCGAGAAAAATATCCCCATTCGCAGCCATGTTTTCTGATGTGTTTGCATGTACACGTGTAGTGCCACATAGGCATATGCCGCCAGTGTCCTGACGCATGAGTCTCTCAGTTTAGGTTTGTTCCAGTGAGAAATTTGGCAATATTTTGGCTCGGATGTCGAGCTGGTGAGTGTCTCTTTATTCTCGAACAACGTTGAGGTTCACAGCTCAGATATAAGTTCATAAAATTATCCTCATTCGCAGCCATGTTTTCTTATGTTTATGCGTGTACACGTGTATTGCCGCAGAGGCCTATGCCGCCAGTGTCCTGACGCATGAGTCTCTCAGTTTAGGTTTGTTCCAGTGAGAAATTTGGGAATATTTTGGCTCAGATGTCGAGCTGGTTAGTGTCTCTTCATTATCGAACAACGTTGAGGTTCGCAGCTCAGATATATGTCGAGAACATTATCCTCATTCGCAGACATGTTTTCTGATGTGTTTGTATGTACACGTGTAGTGCCACATAGGCATATGCCGCCAGTGTCCTGACGCATGAGTCTCTCAGTTTAGGTTTGTTCCAGTGAGAAATTTGGCAATATTTTGTCTCAGATGTCGAGCTGATGAGTGTCTCTTCATTCTCGAACAACGTTGAGGTTCGCAGCTCAGATACATGTCGAGAACATTATCATGTCACCAGTGTCCAGAAGCATGAGTCTCACAGTTTGGTTTTTTTTCCAGTGAGAAATTTGGCAATATTTTGGCTCGGATGTCGAGCTTGTGAGTGTCTCTTCATTCTCGAACAACGTTGAGGCTCGCAGCTCAGATATATGTCGAGAAAAATATCCTCATTCGCAGCCATGTTTTCTGATGTGTTTGCATGTACACGTGTAGTGCCACATAGGCATATGCCGCCAGTGTCCTGACGCATGAGTCTCTCAGTTTAGGTTTGTTCCAGTGAGAAATTTGGCAATATTTTGGCTCAGATGTCGAGCTGGTTAGTGTCTCTTCATTCTCCAACAACGTTGAGGTTCGCAGCTCAGATATATGTCGAGAACATTATCCTCATTCGCAGCCATGTTTTCTGATGTGTATGTATGTACACGTGTATTGCCACATAGGCCTATGCCGCAAGTATCCTGACGCATGAGTCTCTCAGTTTGGGTTTTTTTCCAGTGAGAAATTTGGTAATATTTTGGCTCGGATGTCGAGCTGGTGAGTGTCTCCTCATTCTCGAACAACGTTGAGGGTCGCAGCTCAGATATATCTCGAGAAAAATATCCTCATTCGCAGGCATGTTTTCTGATGTGTTTGTATGTACACGTGTATTGCCACATAGGCATATGCCGCCAGTGTCCTGACGCATGAGTCTCTCAGTTTAGGTTTGTTCCAGTGAGAAATTTGGCAATATTTTGGCTCAGATGTCGAGCTGATGAGTGTCTCTTCATTCTCGAACAACGTTGAGGTTCGCAGCTCAGATACATGTCGAGAACATTATCATGTCACCAGTGTCCAGAAGCATGAGTCTCACAGTTTGGTTTTTTTTCCAGTGAGAAATTTGGCAATATTTTGGCTCGGATGTCGAGCTTGTGAGTGTCTCTTCATTCTCGAACAACGTTGAGGCTCGCAGCTCAGATATATGTCGAGAAAAATATCCACATTCGCAGCCATGTTTTCTGATGTGTATGTATGTACACGTGTATTGCCACATAGGCCTATGCCGCCAGTATCCTGACGCATGAGTCTCTCAGTTTGGGTTTTTTCCAGTGAGAAATTTGGTAATATTTTGGCTCGGATGTCGAGCTGGTGAGTGTCTCTTCATTCTCGAACAACGTTGAGGTTCGCAGCTCAGATATAAGTTCATACAATTATCCTCATTCGCAGCCATGTTTTTTTATGTTTATGCGTGTACACGTGTATTGCCGCATAGGCCTATGCCGCCAGTGTCCTGACGCATGTGTCTCAAAGTTTTGTTCTCTTCCGGTGAGAATTTTGGCGATATGTTAGCTCAGATGTGGAGGTGGTGAATGTCTCTTCATTCTCCAACAACGTTGAGGTTCGCAGCTCAGATATTTGTCGAGAAAAATATCCTCATTCGCAGGCATGTTTTCTGATGTGTTTGTATGTACACGTGTATTGCCACATAGGCATATGCCGCCAGTGTCCTGACGCATGAGTCTCTCAGTTTAGGTTTGTTCCAGTGAGAAATTTGGCAATATTTTGGCTCAGATGTCGAGCTGGTGAGTGTCTCTATAATCTCGAACAACGTTGAGGCTCGCAGCTCAGATATATGTCGAGAAAAATATCATCATTCGCAGCCATGTTTTCTGATGTGTTTGTATGTACACGTGTAGTGCCACATAGGCATATGCCGCCAGTGTCCTGACGCATGAGTCTCTCAGTTTAGGTTTGTTCCAGTGAGAAAGTTGGCAATATTTTGGCTCAGATGTCGAGCTGATGAGTGTCTCTTCATTCTCGAACAACGTTGAGGTTCGCAGCTCAGATACATGTCGAGAACATTATCATGTCACCAGTGTCCAGAAGCATGAGTCTCACAGTTTGGTGTTTTTTCCAGTGAGAAATTTGGCAATATTTTGGCTCGGATGTCGAGCTTGTGAGTGTTTCTTCATTCTCGAACAACGTTGAGGCTCGCAGCTCAGATAGATGTCAAGAAAAATATCCTCATTCGCAGCCATGTTTTCTGATGTGTTTGCATGTACACGTGTAGTGCCACATAGGCATATGCCGCCAGTGTCCTGACGCATGAGTCTCTCAGTTTAGGTTTGTTCCAGTGAGAAACTTGGCAATATTTTGGCTCAGATGTCGAGCTTGTGAGTGTCTCTTCATTCTCGAACAACGTTGAGGCTCGCAGCTCAGATATATGTCGAGAAAAATATCCTCATTCGCAGCCATGTTTTCTGATGTGTTTGCATGTACACGTGTAGTGCCACATAGGCATATGCCGCCAGTGTCCTGACGCATGAGTCTCTCAGTTTAGGTTTGTTCCAGTGAGAAATTTGGCAATATTTTGGCTCGGATGTCGAGCTGGTGAGTGTCTCTTTATTCTCGAACAACGTTGAGGTTCACAGCTCAGATATAAGTTCATAAAATTATCCTCATTCGCAGCCATGTTTTCTTATGTTTATGCGTGTACACGTGTATTGCCGCAGAGGCCTATGCCGCCAGTGTCCTGACGCATGAGTCTCTCAGTTTAGGTTTGTTCCAGTGAGAAATTTGGCAATATTTTGGCTCAGATGTCGAGCTGGTTAGTGTCTCTTCATTCTCGAACAACGTTGAGGTTCGCAGCTCAGATATATGTCGAGAACATTATCCTCATTCGCAGCCATGTTTTCTGATGTGTTTGTATGTACACGTGTAGTGCCACATAGGCATATGCCGCCAGTGTCCTGACGCATGAGTCTCTCAGTTTAGGTTTGTTCCAGTGCGAAATTTGGCAATATTTTGGCTCAGATGTCGAGCTGATGAGTGTCTCTTCATTCTCGAACAACGTTGAGGTTCGCAGCTCAGATACATGTCGAGAACATTATCATGTCACCAGTGTCCAGAAGCATGAGTCTCACAGTTTGGTTTTTTTTTCAGTGAGAAATTTGGCAATATTTTGGCTCGGATGTCGAGCTTGTGAGTGTCTCTTCATTCTCGAACAACGTTGAGGCTCGCAGCTCAGATATATGTCGAGAAAAATATCCTCATTCGCAGCCATGTTTTCTGATGTGTTTGCATGTACACGTGTAGTGCCACATAGGCATATGCCGCCAGTGTCCTGACGCATGAGTCTCTCAGTTTAGGTTTGTTCCAGTGAGAAATTTGGCAATATTTTGGCTCAGATGTCGAGCTGGTTAGTGTCTCTTCATTCTCCAACAACGTTGAGGTTCGCAGCTCAGATATATGTCGAGAACATTATCCTCATTCGCAGCCATGTTTTCTGATGTGTATGTATGTACACGTGTATTGCCACATAGGCCTATGCCGCCAGTATCCTAGTCTTGGTTCCAAGACCTTCGTGTTGTTTATTCCGCGATCACTGACACAAACCACCGATGTTATAGAGGGCGCTATCTACAGACGAATCGCACCCGCGAACTCAGTGGACTCACTCGAAGGTCTTGGACAAGTTGGCACACAGGGGGCGTGGTCAGACTATTGTAATATATGCATTACTCATATCACGTGATAATGATGGACGGTTATAGGCAAATTCGTGCAAGGGTTACGCAAAACGTTACACGCCGCGATTGACCCGGCCGTGATGTGCATGTACTATACTGTACATGTATTCGCATTTTTGTATCACTGTAGACGGAGACATGGCTTCCCTTACCGAACATGACATGTTCTCGTGTACAAAATGGTTAGAAAGTCGAGCACTTTTTTCAAAATGCTCCCATTTTAACCACAATTATTTTCCTGGGTTGAAATTTCCAACCAATATACCCTATATTATACCCTAACCCAAACACTAACCCACATCCTAACCCTAGCTTTTGAGTAATTTAAGTACAATCCAAAAATCTAATTCGTGAAATTCCTAATGGAGACCTAAATATAAATCACCCTTTGGAGACCTTTTTACTCCCATTGTCCCCATTGTGTTCACGTCTCCAAAGGTACCGTATTTCGCACCATACAGTACATGTACATATACATGTACATGTACTTTACATGTACATTGACACAGCAAATCATAGCTGCCCCGGCGTTTATTTGTGACTGCGGGTGAATTTGTTGATTGAAACAACTTTGCTCTATGGTGAAAACCTCCAAAGCCCCAGTCCCACCGAAAGCCGGATACGCTACGGATCAACCCGGATGCACTACGGTTCATGATATCCGGGGTCATCCTGAGTGGAACCTTAGTCAAACCGTGATAATCCGGGACTATCCGGGACTATCCAGGGCCATGCATCCGGGACCATCCGGGGACATCCGTAGTGAGTCCGGGAAGTCGAGCGTCACCCTGGATCAGCATCTAGCATCCGGAGTGATCCGGGGCCATCCGGGAAGGGAGAGGGGGGCGGCGAAGAACCGTAGTGAAACCGTAGTGCGATCGTGATGATCCCTAGTGTATCCGGGATAAACCGTAGCGTAACCGTAGTGTAACCGTGTTTATCCGGGATGAAACGGGAGTTGGTTCCACTACGGTTCCACTACGGATCACCACGGATTCACTACGGTGTCACCACGGTATTTCCCGGATGAACCGGGATGAACCGTAGTGTATCCGGGGTCATCCGGGGTGAACCGTGGCACATCCGGGATGAACCGTGGCGCATCCGTAGTGAAACTGTGGCGAAACCGTAGTGAATATCCGTGACCATCCGGGGTCATGGGGGAAAAACAGGCTTGAACCGGGGTGATCCGGGCCCATTCGTGGCAGAACCGTAGTCAAACCGTAGTAGAACCGTAGTAGGATCGGGGAACATGTCACTTTGTTTTTGATTGCCTTCCCGGACCACCCCAGATCAAACGTAGTTTCATCCGGGGTTATCCGGGGCGATCCGGGGCGATCCGGGGCGATCCGGGGCGATCCGGGGCGATCCGTAGCATATCCGGCTTCAGTGGGACTGGGGCTACTAATTTATATGGTGGCCCTGAGGGATATCAAAAGTCGTGAACATTTTCGCGACAAATTTGCGACTTGTCGTTAATTTATTTGCGACTGGTCGTAAATATTTTTGCAACTAGTCGCAAATAATTTCACAACTAGTCGTGACAAAATTTGCGACTAGTCGCGAATTTTGTCACGACTAGTTGTGAAATTATTTGCGACTAGTTGCAAAAATATTTACGACCAGTCGCAAATAAATTAACGACAAGTCGCAAATTTGAGTCCTGAATTTTTTACGACTTGTTTTTTGCGACTAGTCGTAAATATTTTTTCGCGAATAGTCGTCAATATTTTCAATAGTCGCGAAAAAAATTCGAGACTAGTAGCGAAAATATTCACTAATAATCACGAATTATACGACTAGTCGCTAAAATATTCACGAACAGTCGCAAAAATATTAACAACCAGTCGCGAAGAAATTCACGACAAGTCGCGAATAGTTTCACAACTACTCGCAAACAAATTCACGACTTTTATGTCGATCCATGCAGAGCCACCATAAATTTCCCCTTTTATTTCAGGGAAAGGTAGTTTTTGCAGGTAATTAACTGTTTGCCAAAATGAAGCACGACCTCACTAGATTTGAGGCTAATACTGACGTACTGTACGTTCGATACACTGGAATACAAAAAAACGCACCGCGCTGAAGCACCATAACATAGCGATGCTGCAGCGGGCAGACCCGCGGTACGGTACCGGTGGCTGTAGCTAGCTTGCACTGCCATGCCCCGGAAGATCGGACACACGTACATGTACAATGCTATTAAAAGTCTGCACATTTCGCGCAATGCACGTGCATACAGTCACCATCACATACATGTACATTGTACATGTACAATGTTGTACATGTACACTGTCTTGTGTACACACACACAGTATCTTATATTTGTGTATAATGAATAATTCATGATGAGGCTCAAACTCGGTCGCTGATTGGATCCCTCGGAAAAGCGAGGGAGATTCGTCGAAAACTAAGGTTAAAGTTAACAATTGATTGCCAACTAGTGCTAGACCCATTGGGGAATCCAAAATCGTGTACGTTTGTCAAACGTCGGCTCCAGTGCGAGTATGGATCCAGCTGCATTATGTAAACTACGCATGCGTGAGACACCAACGCACACGAAGTCGGGATTTGAAAAAGAGAGGGCGTTAACGAATCTGCGCGCGTGGGCGCCGAAATAACACAAGGGTCTAGGACTAGACTACCAGTATCCTGACGCATGAGTCTCTCAGTTTGGGTTTTTTTCCAGTGAGAAATTTGGTAATATTTTGGCTCGGATGTCGAGCTGGTGAGTGTCTCCTCATTCTCGAACAACGTTGAGGTTCGCAGCTCAGATATATGTCGAGAACATTATCCTCATTCGCAGCCATGTTTTCTGATGTGTATGTATGTACACGTGTATTGCCACATAGGCCTATTCCGCCAGTATTCTGACGCATGAGTCTCTCAGTTTGGTTTTTTTCCAGTGAGAAATTTGGCAATAATTTGGCTCGGATATCGAGCTGGTGAGTGTCTCTATAAACTCGAACAACGTTGAGGCTCGCAGCTCAGATATATGTCGAGAAAAATATCCTCATTCGCAGCCATGTTTTCTGATGTGTTTGTATGTACACGTGTAGTGCCACATAGGCATATGCCGCCAGTGTCCTGACGCATGAGTCTCTCAGTTTAGGTTTGTTCCAGTGAGAAAGTTGGCAATATTTTGGCTCGGATGTCGAGCTGGTGAGTGTCTCTTCATTCTCGAACAACGTTGAGGCTCGCAGCTCAGATATATGTCGAGAAAGATATCCTCATTCGCAGCCATGTTTTCTGATGTGTTTGTATGTACACGTGTATTGCCTCATAGGCCTATGCCGCCCGTGTCCTGACGTATGAGTGTCACAGTTTGGTTTTTTTCCAGTGGGAAATTTGGAAATATTTTGGCTCAGATGTCGAGCAGGCGAGGGTCTCTTCATTCTCGAACAACGTTGAGGTTTGCAGCTCAGATATAAGTTCATAACATTATCCTCATTCGCAGCCATGTTTTCTTATGTTTATACGTGTACACGTGTATTGCCGCATAGGCCTATGCCGCCAGTGTCCTGACGCATGAGTCTCAAAGTTTTGGTCTCTTGCGGTGACATTTTGGCGATATGTTATCTCAGATGTGGAGGTGGTGAATGTCTCTTCATTCTCCAATAACGTTGAGGTTCGCATCTCAGATATATGTCGAGAAAAATATCCTCATTCGCAGCCATGTTTTCTGATGTGTTTGTATGTACACGTGTATTGCCACGTAGGCATATGCCACCAGTGTCCTGACGCATGAGTTTCTCAGTTTAGGTTTGTTCCAGTGAGAAATTTGGCAATATTTTGGCTCAGATGTTGAGCTGGTGAGTGTCTTCTGATTGTCGAACAACGTTGAGGTTCGCAGCTCAGATATATGTCGAGAAATTTATCCTCATTCGCAGCCTTGTGTTCTCATGTGTATGTATGTACACGTGTATAACCGCGTAGGCCTATGCCGCCAGTGTCCTGACGCATGGGTCTCACAGTTTGTTTGTTTTCCAGTGAGAAATTTGGCAATATTTTGGCTCAGATGTTGAGCTGGCGAGTGTCTCTTCATTCTCGAACTACGTTGAGGTTCGCAGCTTATATATCAGTTCATAAAATTATCCTCATTCGCAGCCATGTTTACTTCTGTTTATGTATGTACACGTGTATTGCCTCATAGGCCTATGCCGCCAGTGTCCTGACGCATGAGTATCAAATGTTTGGTTTCTTCCGGCGAGAATTTTGGCGATATGTTAGCTCAGATGTGGAGGTGGTGAATGTCTCTTCATTCTCCAACAACGTTGATGTTCGCAGCTCAGATATATGCCGTGAAAAATATCCTCATTCGCAGCCATGTTTTCTGATATGTTTGTATGTACACGTGTATTGCCACATAGGCATATGCCGCCAGTGTCCTGACGCATGAGTCTCTCAGTTTAGGTTTGTTCCAGTGAGAAATTTGGCAATATTTTGGCTCGGATGTCGAGCTGGTGAGTGTCTCTTCATTCTCGAACAACGTTTAGGTTCGCAGCTCAGATATAAGTTCAGAAAAGTATCCGCATTCGCAGCCATGTTTTCTTATGTGTATGTATGTACTGGTGTATTGTCGCATAGGCCTATGCCGCCTCCTGTGTCCTCATGCATGAGTCTAACAGTTTTGGGTTCCTTTCAGCGAGACATTTGACAATATTTTGGCACAAATGTCAAGCTAGTGAGTGTCTCTTCATTCTCGAACAACGTTGTGGTTCGCAGCTCAGATATAAGACGAGACAATTATGCTCGTTCGCAGCCATGTTTACTTCTGTTTATGTATGTACACGTGTATTACCGCATATAGACCATGGGACGAAGTCACAAAATCCTTTCAGAAAGACATTTTCGTGATCCCCAACTTGGTACATGATAAAACTTTCACAAATTGATCTTTAGGGCATACCTAACAACGTTTGGGGTGTTCATTTTTGCAAAAGTGGCACTTTGGTTTTTCTCGCCTAGTTTTCATAACAAATTCGCCCCAAAGCCAGTTCGCCCCATACTTTTGTTAACCTAATATTGTATTGACTCAAGCCAACTCGCCTCATAGAGCATGTACATGACAGGAAAAAGTTGCCAGTGACAAACATGAACTATTACCATCGTTTAAATGTAAATCACTCTTGATGGGTTCTCAGATGGATCCACTTAAGTGTGTTATTATATAATTGATTGATAAATAAAATGGCTTATATTCAATTTTAATCTGCAATGTTTTTTTTATATTTTTTTTTTTTTTTTTTTTGGGGGGGGGGGTGGGTCAATCAGCTCAGTGTTTTGTTTAAAGGGAAATTTTAATGGGTTTCATGCAAGGCGAGCTTGTAATGAAATACATAATAATGAAATACATCAAAAGATAAGATTCACACAATATATGTATTGTTTGTCATTTTATTCTTGTCAGCACTAGTACATAAACTTCAGTACTCACTCATTTTTTTGGTATGGAACATAACTTGCAAAGTGACATTAAAATAAATATAATCACATGACAATTAAGAATTAACAAATAAATGTTCACAATTTGTGGCCCTGTACCCACGTTTTGGTTGCTGTGGTCCAGGAGTGATAGTGCCTGCCCCAACCCTACAGTTTTATTTTACAATGGACCTGTAACATTACTGGGAAGCTGAATTGTTTGTGATTAAAGTCATGGTTGTAATAACATTTAAAATTACAGAAATGGTGAATTGTATGCATCATTTGCAAATAATAATTACATTTAAATTTGTGTAAATGCCTATTTGAGTACCATATTTTCTCAGTAAGAGGGATATTCATACTCCATCATGGATGTTTCAGTATGTAGCTCTAATAAGTGTTAACTAGGTTACACTTTTCAATTAGAAAAAGCCTTGAAAATAGTTGCCCTCATTGGAACAGGGATAGTGGAAGTTAACTGAATGAAAAATGCTCCTGACTTGTCTTAAATATTTAGTCATTTAGTACACAAAAACCAGTTCCAGCATAATTCTCTCAGCTTTTCCCTCTAAAATTAAGAATTATAACAATCACAAAATCACTGAAGTGAGCACATTATTGTTACAATTATTCACGACCCATGCGATTTGGGGCAGATAATGCACATAGCCGGTACGACATGCTTCTAATGTTGGGGCTTAGATAGTAGGCTGGCACTGGATCTGAGTAAACACAAGTCTTCTGTGGAGGTCTGTCATTAGCACTGCTCGTCTCCTGATTAGCAACTGCATATAAGGTTAAATCTAGAGAGAAAAAAGAAGGGAAAAATACAATCAATGAGGGAATTTGGAAATGACTTGTTACAAGAATTTTTTTTTAGCTCGTCACTTGTCCCTATTTTCTTTTCTTTTTAAATGTTCTACACAAAAATATGGAGCCAAAGTTGCACACGCTTCCCCCCCCCCCCCCCCCACCCCCACCACAAAAACATTAATTGAAATAAAATTTCTTTAGTTGAACAGAATTTTTACGATTTGAAATGCAAACTTGCCGTACAATGCATTTTCCTGAGATACCGGTATGGTCTTATTTGTAACCTTGTACAAACAAAAAATTGCTCACACCTAATGTTTTCTCAAACACCCCCCCCCCCCCACCCTTATAAAAAGGGGATAAAAGATAGGTGTATACATGTACTTAGCCAGAGCTGGCTAAATTTTTTGGACATAAACGAGATTTTACAAGCTACATGTATGCGTAGCTAAGTTGTCGTGAATCCAACAATTTCATTTATTAAATTAGCACGCGGAGTTTCTGTAGGCTCCGTCCGGATTACTTCGCTGCGGCTTGAAATTATGCATGAGTCTATGGTAGCAGCTACAACCACATTTTATAGACTCGTGCATAATGCCAAACTGCAGCCAGAAGGCAAAATAGCGGCCAACGTTCATGCTGGATATAGAAAAAAATTCGCGTGAAAAAAAGATATCCATTTTAAAAATGAATTGTAACCTCGAGTTGAATGACAATCTTTTGACTTTTTGTATTGTATTATTACAGTTCACTTCCTCTTTGGTCAATATCAAATATGTTTTGTATGTGTTGTCGGTGCTGTGCGTGTTGTCGGTTATTAGTATGACCCCCGACAACATGCACAGCACCGACAACACATTAATTCCATAACATATTCTACATTGACAAATGACAAAAGAAAGAGTTACAGAACTATAATAACATAAAGCGTGTTCGAATGTGTGGCCCGGGGTCAATATCATAGTTAAGAGAATATGGCCTGTTGGCGTAAATGTCATTTAAGAGCATCAGAATCTTTTTCGGAACCACAAACAAACACTGGGGTGAAAGCTTCACCATGAACGAAGTCTGAAGTCAAGGCCTGAACGTTACTGCAACACCTACCGGTTCCAACGATTGTCCTTTGTCGTTTCTCTTGGACAGCTGTGACTTGCTCTATCATATTGATGTCCGTAAACCGGGCGTAGCAAGATCGATAAAATCCAACATGTTTCGGTTGTCCGCCTAGCCTGCCGATGCTAAACCCATCCGCTCTCTGCAACGCGGAGTCATGTTTGGCCAGTAATTCTCTCGCTATATCTGACTGTTTTCCCTTCAAACTCTTCCATTTGTCAGCAAACTCGAGGAAGCGAGACCAGCTTTGATTAGAAAAAGGTGAAACCCTGCCTTTGGCTCCAGAATCACAGTGCAAAATGCACATAAATAAAGGCTCGGCGTCGTCTTTAGAAGCCGCCATGTTGGATTGCTGTACACCCGGTCAGAAACCGTGCGTAACGAGAGCGCTGATTGGATGCCGACGGAGATTCACAACACAGTATTTCCGATTGGTCACAATTTAGGTTTAGTCACGTGAGTGCCGTTTTGTTAAATGAAACTTTGTTTCAGTTTTGGCTTCAGTTATGCAGTTTGGCAATAACGCTGGAGCCACGTACGGGCCAAAGCCTAGGTTCATGTAACGGCAAGTTTGGTAAAAAAAATAAAAATCGGTCAATATTTTCGCCAAAAATACACCAAAAGTGCCACTTTTGCAAAAATGAACAGTCATTTTTGTATTTAGCAACAACAACTTGAATGAACTTCGATGTTTTCATTTTGTACCAAAATGGGGATCACGAACGAACACAATAATCGCACTCGTCCCATGGTCTAATAGGCCTATGCCGCCAGTGTCCTGACGCATGGGTCTCACAGTTTGGGTTTTTTTCCAGTGAGAAATTTGGCAATATTTTGGCTCAGATGTTGAGCTGGCGAGTGTCTCTTCATTCTCGAACTACGTTGAGGTTCACAGCTCAGATATAACTTCATAAAATTATCCTCATTCGCAGCCATGTTTACTTCTGTTTATGTATGTACACTTGTATTGCCTCATAGGCCTATGCCGCCCGTATCCTGACGAATGAGTCTCTTAGTTTGTTATTTTTTCCAGTGAGAAATTTGGCAATATTTTTGCTCAGATGTTGGGCTTGTGAGTGTCTCCTCATTCTCGAACAGCGTTGAGGCTCGCAGTTCAAATATAAGTCGAAAGAATTATCCCCATTCGCAGCCATGTTTTCTGATGTGTATGTACATGTATGTACATGTGTATTGCCACATAGGCATACGCCGCCAGTGTCCTGACGCATGAGTCTCAAAGTTTGGGTTTTTTCCAGTGAGAAATTTGGCAATAATTTGTCTCGGATGTCGAGCTGGTGAGTGTCCCTTCATTCTCGAACAACGTTGAGGCTCGCAGCTCAGATATATGTCGAGAAAATTATCCTCATTCGCAGCCATGTTTTCTTATGTGTATGTATGTACACGTGTATTGCCTCATAGGCCTATGCCGCCAGTGTCCTGAAGCATGAGTCTCACAGTTTTGGTCTCTTCCTGTGAGAATTGTGGCGATATGTTAGCTCAGATGTCGAGCTGGTGAGTGTCGTTTCATTCTCGAACAACGTTGTGGTTTGCAGCTCAAATATAAGTCGAGAATATTATCCTAATTCGCATCCATGTTTTCTGATGTGTATGTATGTACACGTGTATTGCCACATAGGCCTATGCCGCCAGTATCCTGACGCATGAGTCTCTCAGTTTGGTTTTTTTTCCAGTGAGAAATTTGGCAATAATTTGTCTCGGATTTCGAGCTGGTGAGTGTCCCTTCATTCTCAAACAACGTTGAGGCTCGCAGCTCAGATATATGTCGAGAAAATTATCCTCATTCGCAGCCATGTTTTCTTATGTGTATGTATGTACACGTGTATTGCATCATAGGCCTATGCCGCCAGTGTCCTGAAGCATGAGTCTCACAGTTTTGGTCTCTTCCTGTAAAAATTGTGGCAATATGTTAACTCAGATGTTGAGCTGGTGAGTGTCTGTTCATTCTCGAACTACGTTGAGGTTCGCAGCTCAGATATAAGTTCATAAAATTATCCTCATTCGCAGCCATGTTTTCTTATGTTTATGCGTGTACATGTGTATTGCCGCATAGGCTTATGCCACCAGTGTCCTGAAGCATGAGTCTCACAGTTTGGGTTTTTTCCAGTGAGAAATTTGGCAATATTTTGGCTCAGATGTTGAGCTGGCGAGTGTCTCTTCATTCTCGAACTACGTTGAGGTTCGCAGCTCAGATATAAGTTCATAAAATTATTCTCATTCGCAGCCATGTTTTCTTATGTTTATGCGTGTACATGTGTATTGCCGCATAGGCGTATGCCACCAGTGTCCTGAAGCATGAGTCTCACAGTTTGGGTTTTTTCCAGTGAGAAATTTGGCAATATTTTGGCTCGGATGGCGAGCTGGTGAGTGTCTCTTCATTCTCGAACAACGTTGAGGTTCGCAGCTTAGATATCAATTCTTAAAAGTATCCTCATTCGCAGCCATGTTTAATTCTGTTTATGTATGTACACGTGTATTGCCTCATAGGCCTATGCCGCCAGTATCCTGACGCATGAGTCTCTCAGTTTGTTTTTTTTCAGTGAGAAATTTGGCAATATTTTGTCTCGGATGTCGAGCTGGTGAGTGTCTCTTCATTCTCGAACAACGTTGAGGCTCGCAGCTCAGATATATGTCGAGAACATTATCCTCATTCTCAGCCATGTTTTCTGATGTGTATGTATGTACACGTGTATTGCCGCATAGGCCTATGCCGCCAGTATCCTGACGCATGAGTCTCTCAGTTTGTTTTTTTTCAGTGAGAAATTTGGCAATATTTTGTCTCGGATGTCGAGCTGGTGAGTGTCTCTTCATTCTCGAACAACGTTGAGGCTCGCAGCTCAGATATATGTCGAGAACATTATCCTCATTCTCAGCCATGTTTTCTGATGTGTATGTATGTACACGTGTATTGCCGCATAGGCCTATGACGCCAGTATCCTGACGCATGAGTCTCTCAGTTTGTTTGTTTTCCAGTGAGAAATTTGGCAATATTTTTGCTCAGATGTCGGGCTGGTGAGTGTCCCTTCATTCTCAAACAACGTTGAGGCTCGCAGCTCAGATATAAGTCGAGAAAATTATCCTCATTCGCAGCTATGTTTTCTTATGTGTATGTATGTACAGGTGTATTGCCGCATATGCCTATGCCGCCAGTGTCCTGACTCATGAGTCTCTCAGTTTGTTTTTTTTCCAGTGAGAAATTTTGCAATATTTTGGCTCAGATGTCGAGCTGGTGAGTGTCTCTTCATTCTCCAACAACGTTGAGGTTCGCAGCTCAGATATAAGTCGAGAAAATTATCCTCATTCGCAGCCACGTTTTTGTATATGTATGTATGTACACGTGTATTGCCACATATGCCGCCAGTGTCCTGACACATGAGTCTCTCAGTTTTTGGCTTTTTTCTAGTGAGAAATTTGGCAATATTTTGGCTCGGATGTTGAGCTGGTGAGTGTCTCTTCATTCTCCAACAACGTTGAGGCTCGCAGCTCAGATATATGTCGAAAAATTTATCCTCATTTGCAGCCATGTTTTCTTATGTGTATGTATGTACACGTGTATTGCCACATAGGCATATGCCGCCAGTGTCCTGACGCATGAGTCTCTCAGTTTTTGTTTTTTTCAGTGAGAAACTTTGCAATATTTTGGCTCAGATGTCGAGCTGGTGAGTGTTTCTTCATTCTCCAACAACGTTGAGGTTCGCAGCTCAGATATAAGTCGATAACATTATCCTCATTCGCAGCCATGTGTTCTGATATGTATGTGTGTACACGTGTATTGTCTCATAGGCCTATGCCGCCAGTGTCCTGCCGCATGAGTCTTCAAAGTTTTGGTCTCTTCCGGTGAGAATTTTGGCGATGTGTTAGCTCAGATGTTGAGGTGGTGAATGTCTCTTCATTCTCGAACAACGTTGAGGTTCGCAGCTCAGATATATGTTGAGAACATTATCCTCATTCGCAGCCATGTTTTCTGATGTGTATGTATGTACACGTGTATTGCCACATAGGCCTATGCCGCCAGTATCCTGACGCATGAGTCTCTCAGTTTGTTTGTTTTTCCAGTGAGAAATTTGGCAATATTTTGGCTCGGATGTCGAGCTGGTGAGTGTCTCTTCATTCTCCAACAACGTTGAGGCTCGCAGCTCAGATATAAGTCGAGAAAATTATCCTCATTTGCAGCCATGTGTTCGGATATGTATGTGTGTACACGTGTATTGCCTCATAGGCCTATGCCGCCAGTGTCCTGACGCATGAGTCTCAAAGTTTTGGTCTCTTCCGGTGAGAATTTTGGCGATGTGTTAGCTCAGATGTTGAGGTGGTGAATGTCTCTTCATTCTCGAACAACGTTGAGGTTCGCAGCTCAGATATATGTTGAGAACATTATCCTCATTCGCAGCCATGTTTACTTCTGTTTATGTATGTACACTTGTATTGCCTCATAGGCCTATGCCGCCAGTATGCTGACGCATGAGTCTCTCAGTTTGTTATTTTTTCAAGTGAGAAATTTGGCAATATTTTTGCTCAGATGTAGAGCTGGTAAGTGTCTCTCCATTTTCGAACAACGTTGAGGCTCGCAGCTCAGATATATGTCGAGAAGAATATCCTCATTCGCAGCCATGTTTTCTGATGTGTTTGTATGTACACGTGTAGTGCCACATAGGCATATGCCGCCAGTGTCCTGACGCATGAGTCTCTCAGTTTAGGTTAGTTCCAGTGAGAAATTTGGCAATATTTTGGCTCAGATGTCGAGCTGGTGAGTGTCTCTTCATTCTCCAACAACGTTGAGGTTCGCAGCTCAGATATAAGTCGAGAACATTATGCTCATTCGCAGCCATGTTTTCTAATATGTATGTATGTACACGTGTATTGCCAAATAAACATATGCCGCCAGTGTCCTGACACATGAGTCTCTCAGTTTTTTTGGTTTTTTTCTTGTGAGAAATTTGGCAATATTTTGGCTCGGATGTTGAGCTGGTGAGTGTCTCTTCATTCTCGAACAACGTTGAGGCTCGCAGCTCAGATATATGTCGAGAAGAATATCCTCATTCGCAGCCATGTTTTCTGATGTGTTTGTATGTACACGTGTAGTGCCACATAGGCATATGCCGCCAGTGTCCTGACGCATGAGTCTCTCAGTTTAGGTTAGTTCCAGTGAGAAATTTGGCAATATTTTGGCTCAGATGTCGAGCTGGTGAGTGTCTCTTCATTCTCCAACAACGTTGAGGTTCGCAGCTCAGATATAAGTCGAGAAAATTATCCTCATTCGCAGCCATGTTTTCGTATGTGTATGTATGTACACGTGTATGGCCGCATAGGCCTATGACGCCAGTATCCTGACGCATGAGTCTCTAAGTTTGTTTGTTTTCCAGTGAGAAATTTGGCAATATTTTTGCTCAGATGTCGGGCTGGTGAGTGTCCCTTCATTCTCAAACAACGTTGAGGCTCGCAGTTCAGATATAAGTCGAGAAAATTATCCTCATTCGCAGCCATGTTTTCTTATGTGTATGTATGTACACGTGTATTGCAGCATATGCCTATGCCGCCCGTGTCCTGACGCATGAGTCTCACAGTTTTTGTTTTTTTCAGTGAGATATTTGGCAATATTTTGGCTCAGATGTCGAGCTGGCGAGTGTCTCTTCATTCTCGAACAACGTTGAGGCTCGCAGCTCAGATATATGTCGAGAAAAATATCCTCATTCGCAGCCATGTTTTCTGATGTGTTTGTATGTACACGTGTAGTGCCACATATGCATATGCCGCCAGTGTCCTGACGCATGAGTCTCTCAGTTTTTTTGGTTTTTTTCTAGTGAGAAATTTTGCAATATTTTGGCTCGGATGTCGAGCTGGTGAGTGTCTCTTCATTCTTGAACAACGTTGAGGCTCGCAGCTCAGATATATGTCGAGAAAATTATCCTCATTCGCAGCCATGTTTTCGTATGTGTATGTATGTACACGTGTATTGCCGCATAGGCCTATGACGCCAGTATCCTGACGCATGAGTCTCTAAGTTTGTTTGTTTTCCAGTGAGAAATTTGGCAATATTTTTGCTCAGATGTCGGGCTGGTGAGTGTCCCTTCATTCTCAAACAACGTTGAGGCTCGCAGTTCAGATATAAGTCGAGAAAATTATCCTCATTCGCAGCCATGTTTTCTTATGTGTATGTATGTACACGTGTATTGCCGCATATGCCTATGCCGCCCGTGTCCTGACGCATGAGTCTCACAGTTTTTGTTTTTTTCAGTGAGATATTTGGCAATATTTTGGCTCAGATGTCGAGCTGGCGAGTGTCTCTTCATTCGCGAACAACGTTGAGGCTCGCAGCTCAGATATATGTCGAGAAAAATATCCTCATTCGCAGCCATGTTTTCTGATGTGTTTGTATGTACACGTGTAGTGCCACATATGCATATGCCGCCAGTGTCCTGACGCATGAGTCTCTCAGTTTGTTTTTTTCCAGTGAGAAATTTTGCAATATTTTGGCTCAGATGTCGAGCTGGTGAGTGTCTCTTCATTCTCCAACAACGTTGAGGTTCGCAGCTCAGATATAAGTCAAGAAAAATATCCTCATTCGCAGCCACGTTTTTTTATATGTATGTATGTACACGTGTATTGCCACATATGCCGCCAGTGTCCTGACACATGAGTCTCTCAGTTTTTGGTTTTTTTCTAGTGAGAAATTTGGCAATATTTTGGCTCGGATGTTGAGCTGGTGAGTGTCTCTTCATTCTCCAACAACGTTGAGGCTCGCAGCTCAGATATAAGTCGAGAAAATTATCCTCATTCGCAGCCATGTGTTCGGATATGTATGTGTGTACACGTGTATTGCCTCATAGGCCTATGCCGCCAGTGTCCTGACGCATGAGTCTCAAAGTTTTGGTCTCTTCCGGTGAGAATTTTGGCGATGTGTTAGCTCCGATGTTGAGGTGGTGAATGTCTCTTCATTCTCGAACAACGTTGAGGTACGCAGCTCAGATATATGTTGAGAACATTATCCTCATTCGCAGCCATGTTTTCTGATGTGTATGTATGTACACGTGTATTGCCACATAGGCCTATGCCGCCAGTATCCTGACGCATGAGTCTCTAAGTTTGTTTGTTTTTCCAGTGAGAAATTTGGCAATATTTTGGCTCGGATGTCGAGCTGGTGAGTGTCTCTTCATTATCGAACAACGTTGAGGCTCGCAGCTCAGATATATGTCGAGAAAATTATGCTCATTCGCAGCCATGTTTTCTTATGTGTATGTATGTACACGTGTATTGCCACATAGGCATATGCCGCCAGTGTCCTGACGCATGAGTCTCACAGTTTTTTGTTTTCCAGTGGGAAATTTGGCAATATTTTGGCTCTGATGTCGAGCTGGTAAGTGTCTCTTCATTCTCGAAGAACGTTGAGGCTCGCAGCTCAGATATATGTCGAGTAAAAATATCCTCATTCGCAGCCATGTTTTCTGATGTGTTTGTATGTACACGTGTAGTGCCACATAGGCATATGCCGCCAGTGTCCTAACGCATGAGTATCTCAGTTTAGGTTTGTTCCAGTGAGAAATTTGGCAATATTTTGGCTCAGATGTCGAGCTGGTGAGTGTCTCTTCATTCTCGAACAACGTTGAGGCTCGCTGCTCAGATATATGTCGAGAAATATATCCTCATTCGCAGCCATGTTTTCTGATGTGTTTGTATGTACACGTGTATTGCCACATAGGCATATGCCGCCAGTGTCCTGACGCATGAGTCTCTCAGTTTGTTTGTTTTCCAGTGAGAAATTTTGCAATATTTTGGCTCAGATGTCGAGCTGGTGAGTGTCTCTTCATTCTCCAACAACGTTGAGGTTCGCAGCTCAGATATAAGTCGAGAAAATTATCCTCATTCGCAGCCACGTTTTTGTATATGTATGTATGTACACGTGTATTGCCACATATGCCGCCAGTGTCCTGACACATGAGTCTCTCAGTTTTTGGTTTTTTTCTAGTGAGAAATTTGGCAATATTTTAGCTCGGATGTTGAGCTGGTGAGTGTCTCTTCATTCTCCAACAACGTTGAGGCTCGCAGCTCAGATATATGTCGAAAAATTTATCCTCATTTGCAGCCATGTTTTCTTATGTGTTTGTATGTACACGTGTAGTGCCACATAGGCATATGCCGCCAGTGTCCTGACGCATGAGTCTCTCAGTTTAGGTTAGTTCCAGTGAGAAATTTGGCAATATTTTGGCTCAGATGTCGAGCTGGTGAGTGTCTCTTCATTCTCCAACAACGTTGAGGTTCGCAGCTCAGATATAAGTCGAGAACATTATGCTCATTCGCAGCCATGTTTTCTAATATGTATGTATGTACACGTGTATTGCCGCATATGCCTATGCCGCCCGTGTCCTGACGCATGAGTCTCACAGTTTTTGTTTTTTTCAGTGAGATATTTGGCAATATTTTGGCTCAGATGTCGAGCTGGCGAGTGTCTCTTCATTCGCGAACAACGTTGAGGCTCGCAGCTCAGATATATGTCGAGAAAAATATCCTCATTCGCAGCCATGTTTTCTGATGTGTTTGTATGTACACGTGTAGTGCCACATATGCATATGCCGCCAGTGTCCTGACGCATGAGTCTCTCAGTTTGTTTTTTTCCAGTGAGAAATTTTGCAATATTTTGGCTCAGATGTCGAGCTGGTGAGTGTCTCTTCATTCTCCAACAACGTTGAGGTTCGCAGCTCAGATATAAGTCAAGAAAAATATCCTCATTCGCAGCCACGTTTTTTTATATGTATGTATGTACACGTGTATTGCCACATATGCCGCCAGTGTCCTGACACATGAGTCTCTCAGTTTTTGGTTTTTTTCTAGTGAGAAATTTGGCAATATTTTGGCTCGGATGTTGAGCTGGTGAGTGTCTCTTCATTCTCCAACAACGTTGAGGCTCGCAGCTCAGATATAAGTCGAGAAAATTATCCTCATTCGCAGCCATGTGTTCGGATATGTATGTGTGTACACGTGTATTGCCTCATAGGCCTATGCCGCCAGTGTCCTGACGCATGAGTCTCAAAGTTTTGGTCTCTTCCGGTGAGAATTTTGGCGATGTGTTAGCTCCGATGTTGAGGTGGTGAATGTCTCTTCATTCTCGAACAACGTTGAGGTACGCAGCTCAGATATATGTTGAGAACATTATCCTCATTCGCAGCCATGTTTTCTGATGTGTATGTATGTACACGTGTATTGCCACATAGGCCTATGCCGCCAGTATCCTGACGCATGAGTCTCTAAGTTTGTTTGTTTTTCCAGTGAGAAATTTGGCAATATTTTGGCTCGGATGTCGAGCTGGTGAGTGTCTCTTCATTATCGAACAACGTTGAGGCTCGCAGCTCAGATATATGTCGAGAAAATTATGCTCATTCGCAGCCATGTTTTCTTATGTGTATGTATGTACACGTGTATTGCCACATAGGCATATGCCGCCAGTGTCCTGACGCATGAGTCTCACAGTTTTTTGTTTTCCAGTGGGAAATTTGGCAATATTTTGGCTCTGATGTCGAGCTGGTAAGTGTCTCTTCATTCTCGAAGAACGTTGAGGCTCGCAGCTCAGATATATGTCGAGTAAAAATATCCTCATTCGCAGCCATGTTTTCTGATGTGTTTGTATGTACACGTGTAGTGCCACATAGGCATATGCCGCCAGTGTCCTAACGCATGAGTATCTCAGTTTAGGTTTGTTCCAGTGAGAAATTTGGCAATATTTTGGCTCAGATGTCGAGCTGGTGAGTGTCTCTTCATTCTCGAACAACGTTGAGGCTCGCTGCTCAGATATATGTCGAGAAATATATCCTCATTCGCAGCCATGTTTTCTGATGTGTTTGTATGTACACGTGTATTGCCACATAGGCATATGCCGCCAGTGTCCTGACGCATGAGTCTCTCAGTTTGTTTGTTTTCCAGTGAGAAATTTTGCAATATTTTGGCTCAGATGTCGAGCTGGTGAGTGTCTCTTCATTCTCCAACAACGTTGAGGTTCGCAGCTCAGATATAAGTCGAGAAAATTATCCTCATTCGCAGCCACGTTTTTGTATATGTATGTATGTACACGTGTATTGCCACATATGCCGCCAGTGTCCTGACACATGAGTCTCTCAGTTTTTGGTTTTTTTCTAGTGAGAAATTTGGCAATATTTTAGCTCGGATGTTGAGCTGGTGAGTGTCTCTTCATTCTCCAACAACGTTGAGGCTCGCAGCTCAGATATATGTCGAAAAATTTATCCTCATTTGCAGCCATGTTTTCTTATGTGTTTGTATGTACACGTGTAGTGCCACATAGGCATATGCCGCCAGTGTCCTGACGCATGAGTCTCTCAGTTTAGGTTAGTTCCAGTGAGAAATTTGGCAATATTTTGGCTCAGATGTCGAGCTGGTGAGTGTCTCTTCATTCTCCAACAACGTTGAGGTTCGCAGCTCAGATATAAGTCGAGAACATTATGCTCATTCGCAGCCATGTTTTCTAATATGTATGTATGTACACGTGTATTGCCAAATAAACATATGCCGCCAGTGTCCTGACACATGAGTCTCTCAGTTTTTTTGTTTTTTTTCTAGTGAGAAATTTGGCAATATTTTGGCTCGGATGTCGAGCTGGTGAGTGTCTCTTCATTCTCGAACAACGTTGAGGCTCGCAGCTCAGATATATGTCGAGAAAATTATCCTCATTCGCAGCCATGTTTTCGTATGTGTATGTATGTACACGTGTATTGCCGCATAGGCCTATGACGCCAGTATCCTGACGCATGAGTCTCTAAGTTTGTTTGTTTTCCAGTGAGAAATTTGGCAATATTTTTGCTCAGATGTCGGGCTGGTGAGTGTCCCTTCATTCTCAAACAACGTTGAGGCTCGCAGTTCAGATATAAGTCGAGAAAATTATCCTCATTCGCAGCCATCTTTTCTTATGTGTATGTATGTACACGTGTATTGCCGCATATGCCTATGCCGCCCGTGTCCTGACGCATGAGTCTCACAGTTTTTGTTTTTTTCAGTGAGATATTTGGCAATATTTTGGCTCAGATGTCGAGCTGGCGAGTGTCTCTTCATTCTCGAACAACGTTGAGGCTCGCAGCTCAGATATATGTCGAGAAATATATCCTCATTCGCAGCCATGTTTTCTGATGTGTTTGTATGTACACGTGTAGTGCCACATATGCATATGCCGCCAGTGTCCTGACGCATGAGTCTCTCAGTTTGTTTTTTTCCAGTGAGAAATTTTGCAATATTTTGGCTCAGATGTCGAGCTGGTGAGTGTCTCTTCATTCTCCAACAACGTTGAGGTTCGCAGCTCAGATATAAGTCGAGAAAATTATCCTCATTCGCAGCCACGTTTTTGTATATGTATGTATGTACACGTGTATTGCCACATATGCCGCCAGTGTCCTGACACATGAGTCTCTCAGTTTTTGGTTTTTTTCTAGTGAGAAATTTGGCAATATTTTGGCTCGGATGTTGAGCTGGTGAGTGTCTCTTCATTCTCGAACAACGTTGAGGCTCGCAGCTCAGATATATGTTGAGAACATTATCCTCATTCGCAGCCATGTTTTCTGATGTGTATGTATGTACACGTGTATTGCCACATAGGCCTATGCCGCCAGTATCCTGACGCATGAGTCTCTCAGTTCGTTTGTTTTTCCAGTGAGAAATTTGGCAATATTTTGGCTCGGATGTCGAGCTGGTGAGTGTCTCTTCATTCTCCAACAACGTTGAGGCTCGCAGCTCAGATATAAGTCGAGAAAATTATCCTCATTCGCAGCCATGTGTTCGGATATGTATGTGTGTACACGTGTATTGCCTCATAGGCCTATGCCGCCAGTGTCCTGACGCATGAGTCTCAAAGTTTTGGTCTCTTCCGGTGAGAATTTTGGCGATGTGTTAGCTCCGATGTTGAGGTGGTGAATGTCTCTTCATTCTCGAACAACGTTGAGGTACGCAGCTCAGATATATGTTGAGAACATTATCCTCATTCGCAGCCATGTTTTCTGATGTGTATGTATGTACACGTGTATTGCCACATAGGCCTATGCCGCCAGTATCCTGACGCATGAGTCTCTAAGTTTGTTTGTTTTTCCAGTGAGAAATTTGGCAATATTTTGGCTCGGATGTCGAGCTGGTGAGTGTCTCTTCATTATCGAACAACGTTGAGGCTCGCAGCTCAGATATATGTCGAGAAAATTATGCTCATTCGCAGCCATGTTTTCTTATGTGTATGTATGTACACGTGTATTGCCACATAGGCATATGCCGCCAGTGTCCTGACGCATGAGTCTCTCAGTTTGTTTGTTTTCCAGTGAGAAATTTTGCAATATTTTGGCTCAGATGTCGAGCTGGTGAGTGTCTCTTCATTCTCCAACAACGTTGAGGTTCGCAGCTCAGATATAAGTCGAGAAAATTATCCTCATTCGCAGCCATGTTTTCTGATATGTATGTATGTACACGTGTATTGCCACATAGACATATGCCGCCAGTATCCTGACGCATGAGTCTCTAAGTTTGTTTGTTTTCCAGTGAGAAATTTGGCAATATTTTTGCTCAGATGTCGGGCTGGTGAGTGTCCCTTCATTCTCAAACAACGTTGAGGCTCGCAGTTCAGATATAAGTCGAGAAAATTATCCTCATTCGCAGCCATCTTTTCTTATGTGTATGTATGTACACGTGTATTGCCGCATATGCCTATGCCGCCCGTGTCCTGACGCATGAGTCTCACAGTTTTTGTTTTTTTCAGTGAGATATTTGGCAATATTTTGGCTCAGATGTCGAGCTGGCGAGTGTCTCTTCATTCTCGAACAACGTTGAGGCTCGCAGCTCAGATATATGTCGAGAAATATATCCTCATTCGCAGCCATGTTTTCTGATGTGTTTGTATGTACACGTGTAGTGCCACATATGCATATGCCGCCAGTGTCCTGACGCATGAGTCTCTCAGTTTGTTTTTTTCCAGTGAGAAATTTTGCAATATTTTGGCTCAGATGTCGAGCTGGTGAGTGTCTCTTCATTCTCCAACAACGTTGAGGTTCGCAGCTCAGATATAAGTCGAGAAAATTATCCTCATTCGCAGCCACGTTTTTGTATATGTATGTATGTACACGTGTATTGCCACATATGCCGCCAGTGTCCTGACACATGAGTCTCTCAGTTTTTGGTTTTTTTCTAGTGAGAAATTTGGCAATATTTTGGCTCGGATGTTGAGCTGGTGAGTGTCTCTTCATTCTCCAACAACGTTGAGGCTCGCAGCTCAGATATATTTCGAAAAATTTATCCTCATTTGCAGCCATGTTTTCTTATGTGTATGTATGTACACGTGTATTGCCACATAGGCATATGCCGCCAGTGTCCTGACGCATGAGTCTCTCAGTTTTTGTTTTTTTCAGTGAGAAACTTTGCAATATTTTGGCTCAGATGTCGAGCTGGTGAGTGTTTCTTCATTCTCCAACAACGTTGAGGTTCGCAGCTCAGATATAAGTCGAGAACATTATCCTCATTCGCAGCCATGTGTTCTGATATGTATGTGTGTACACGTGTATTGTCTCATAGGCCTATGCCGCCAGTGTCCTGCCGCATGAGTCTCAAAGTTTTGGTCTCTTCCGGTGAGAATTTTGGCGATGTGTTAGCTCAGATGTTGAGGTGGTGAATGTCTCTTCATTCTCGAACAATGTTGAGGTTCGCAGCTCAGATATATGTTGAAAACATTATCCTCATTCGCAGCCATGTTTTCTGATGTGTATGTATGTACACGTGTATTGCCACATAGGCCTATGCCGCCAGTATCCTGACGCATGAGTCTCTCAGTTCGTTTGTTTTTCCAGTGAGAAATTTGGCAATATTTTGGCTCGGATGTCGAGCTGGTGAGTGTCTCTTCATTCTCCAACAACGTTGAGGCTCGCAGCTCAGATATAAGTCGAGAAAATTATCCTCATTCGCAGCCATGTGTTCGGATATGTATGTGTGTACACGTGTATTGCCTCATAGGCCTATGCCGCCAGTGTCCTGACGCATGAGTCTCAAAGTTTTGGTCTCTTCCGGTGAGAATTTTGGCGATGTGTTAGCTCCGATGTTGAGGTGGTGAATGTCTCTTCATTCTCCAACAACGTTGAGGCTCGCAGCTCAGATATATGTCGAGAAAATTTATCCTCATTTGCAGCCATGTTTTCTTATGTGTATGTATGCACAAGTGTATTGCCGCATAGGCCTATGCTGCCAGTATCCTGACGCATGACTCTCTAAGTTTGTTTGTTTTCCAGTGAGAAATTTGGCAATATTTTGGCTCGGATGTCGAGCTAGTGAGTGTCTCTTCATTCTCGAACAACGTTGAGGCTCGCAGCTCAGATATATGTCGCGAAAATTATCCTCCTTCGCAGCCATGTTTTCTTATGTTTATGCGTGTACACGTGTATTGCCTCATAGGCTTATTTCGCCAGTGTCCAGAAGCATGAGTCTCACAGTTTTTTGTTTTTCCAGTGGGAAATTTGGCAATATTTTGGCTCTGATGTCGAGCTGGTAAGTGTCTCTTCATTCTCGAAAAACGTTGAGGCTCGCAGCTCAGATATATGTCGAGTAAAAATATCCTCATTCGCAGCCATGTTTTCTGATGTGTTTGTATGTACACGTGTAGTGCCACATAGGCATATGCCGCCAGTGTCCTAACGCATGAGTATCTCAGTTTAGGTTTGTTCCAGTGAGAAATTTGGCAATATTTTGGCTCAGATGTCGAGCTGGTGAGTGTCTCTTCATTCTCGAACAACGTTGAGGCTCGCTGCTCAGATATGTGTCGAGAAAATTATGATCATTCGCAGCCATGGTTTCTTATGTGTATGTATGTACACGTGTATTGCCACATAGGCCTATGCTGCCAGTATCCTGACGCATGAGTCTCTAAGTTTGTTTGTTTTCCAGTGAGAAATTTGGCAATATTTTGGCTCGGATGTCGAGCTGGTGAGTGTCTCTTCATTATCGAACAACTTTGAGGCTCGCAGCTCAGATATATGTCGAGTAAAAATATCCTCATTCGCAGCCATGTTTTCTGATGTGTTTGTATGTATACGTGTAGTGCCACATAGGCATATGCCGCCAGTGTCCTAACGCATGAGTATCTCAGTTTAGGTTTGTTCCAGTAAGAAATTTGGCAATATTTTGGCTCAGATGTCGACCTGGTGAGTGTCTCTTCATTCTCCAACAACGTTGAGGCTCGCAGCTCAGATATATGTCGAGAAAATTTATCCTCATTTGCAGCCATGTTTTCTTATGTGTATGTATGCACAGGTGTATTGCCGCATAGGCCTATGCTGCCAGTATCCTGACGCATGAGTCTCTAAGTTTGTTTGTTTTCCAGTGAGAAATTTGGCAATATTTTGGCTCGGATGTCGAGCTGGTGAGTGTCTCTTCATTATCGAACAACGTTGAGGCTCGCAGCTCAGATATATGTCGAGAAAATTATGCTCATTCGCAGCCATGTTTTCTTATGTGTATGTATGTACACGTGTATTGCCACATAGGCATATGCCGCCAGTGTCCTGACGCATGAGTCTCACAGTTTTTTGTTTTTCCAGTGGGAAATTTGGCAATATTTTGGCTCAGATGTCGAGCTGGTAAGTGTCTCTTCATTCGCGAACAACGTTGAGGCTCGCAGCTCAGATATATGTCGAGAAAAATATCCTCATTCGCAGCCATGTTTTCTGATGTGTTTGTATGTACACGTGTAGTGCCACATAGGCATATGCCGCCAGTGTCCTGACGCATGAGTCTCTCAGTTTGTTTTTTTCCAGTGAGAAATTTTGCAATATTTTGGCTCAGATGTCGAGCTGGTGAGTGTCTCTTCATTCTCCAACAACGTTGAGGTTCGCAGCTCAGATATAAGTCAAGAAAAATATCCTCATTCGCAGCCACGTTTGTTTATATGTATGTATGTACACGTGTATTGCCACATATGCCGCCAGTGTCCTGACACATGAGTCTCTCAGTTTTTGGTTTTTTTCTAGTGAGAAATTTGGCAATATTTTGGCTCGGATGTTGAGCTGGTGAGTGTCTCTTCATTCTCCAACAACGTTGAGGCTCGCAGCTCAGATATAAGTCGAGAAAATTATCCTCATTCGCAGCCATGTTTTCTGATGTGTTTGTATGTATACGTGTAGTGCCACATAGGCATATGCCGCCAGTGTCCTAACGCATGAGTATCTCAGTTTAGGTTTGTTCCAGTAAGAAATTTGGCAATATTTTGGCTCAGATGTCGACCTGGTGAGTGTCTCTTCATTCTCCAACAACGTTGAGGCTCGCAGCTCAGATATATGTCGAGAAATATATCCTCATTCGCAGCCATGTTTTCTGATGTGTTTGTATGTACACGTGTATTGCCACATAGGCATATGCCGCCAGTGTCCTGACGCATGAGTCTCTCAGTTTGTTTGTTTTCCAGTGAGAAATTTTGCAATATTTTGGCTCAGATGTCGAGCTGGTGAGTGTCTCTTCATTCTCCAACAACGTTGAGGTTCGCAGCTCAGATATAAGTCGAGAAAATTATCCTCATTCGCAGCCACGTTTTTGTATATGTATGTATGTACACGTGTATTGCCACATATGCCGCCAGTGTCCTGACACATGAGTCTCTCAGTTTTTGGTTTTTTTCTAGTGAGAAATTTGGCAATATTTTAGCTCGGATGTTGAGCTGGTGAGTGTCTCTTCATTCTCCAACAACGTTGAGGCTCGCAGCTCAGATATATGTCGAAAAATTTATCCTCATTTGCAGCCATGTTTTCTTATGTGTTTGTATGTACACGTGTAGTGCCACATAGGCATATGCCGCCAGTGTCCTGACGCATGAGTCTCTCAGTTTAGGTTAGTTCCAGTGAGAAATTTGGCAATATTTTGGCTCAGATGTCGAGCTGGTGAGTGTCTCTTCATTCTCCAACAACGTTGAGGTTCGCAGCTCAGATATAAGTCGAGAACATTATGCTCATTCGCAGCCATGTTTTCTAATATGTATGTATGTACACGTGTATTGCCGCATATGCCTATGCCGCCCGTGTCCTGACGCATGAGTCTCACAGTTTTTGTTTTTTTCAGTGAGATATTTGGCAATATTTTGGCTCAGATGTCGAGCTGGCGAGTGTCTCTTCATTCGCGAACAACGTTGAGGCTCGCAGCTCAGATATATGTCGAGAAAAATATCCTCATTCGCAGCCATGTTTTCTGATGTGTTTGTATGTACACGTGTAGTGCCACATATGCATATGCCGCCAGTGTCCTGACGCATGAGTCTCTCAGTTTGTTTTTTTCCAGTGAGAAATTTTGCAATATTTTGGCTCAGATGTCGAGCTGGTGAGTGTCTCTTCATTCTCCAACAACGTTGAGGTTCGCAGCTCAGATATAAGTCAAGAAAAATATCCTCATTCGCAGCCACGTTTTTTTATATGTATGTATGTACACGTGTATTGCCACATATGCCGCCAGTGTCCTGACACATGAGTCTCTCAGTTTTTGGTTTTTTTCTAGTGAGAAATTTGGCAATATTTTGGCTCGGATGTTGAGCTGGTGAGTGTCTCTTCATTCTCCAACAACGTTGAGGCTCGCAGCTCAGATATAAGTCGAGAAAATTATCCTCATTCGCAGCCATGTGTTCGGATATGTATGTGTGTACACGTGTATTGCCTCATAGGCCTATGCCGCCAGTGTCCTGACGCATGAGTCTCAAAGTTTTGGTCTCTTCCGGTGAGAATTTTGGCGATGTGTTAGCTCCGATGTTGAGGTGGTGAATGTCTCTTCATTCTCGAACAACGTTGAGGTACGCAGCTCAGATATATGTTGAGAACATTATCCTCATTCGCAGCCATGTTTTCTGATGTGTATGTATGTACACGTGTATTGCCACATAGGCCTATGCCGCCAGTATCCTGACGCATGAGTCTCTAAGTTTGTTTGTTTTTCCAGTGAGAAATTTGGCAATATTTTGGCTCGGATGTCGAGCTGGTGAGTGTCTCTTCATTATCGAACAACGTTGAGGCTCGCAGCTCAGATATATGTCGAGAAAATTATGCTCATTCGCAGCCATGTTTTCTTATGTGTATGTATGTACACGTGTATTGCCACATAGGCATATGCCGCCAGTGTCCTAACGCATGAGTATCTCAGTTTAGGTTTGTTCCAGTGAGAAATTTGGCAATATTTTGGCTCAGATGTCGAGCTGGTGAGTGTCTCTTCATTCTCGAACAACGTTGAGGCTCGCTGCTCAGATATATGTCGAGAAATATATCCTCATTCGCAGCCATGTTTTCTGATGTGTTTGTATGTACACGTGTATTGCCACATAGGCATATGCCGCCAGTGTCCTGACGCATGAGTCTCTCAGTTTGTTTGTTTTCCAGTGAGAAATTTTGCAATATTTTGGCTCAGATGTCGAGCTGGTGAGTGTCTCTTCATTCTCCAACAACGTTGAGGTTCGCAGCTCAGATATAAGTCGAGAAAATTATCCTCATTCGCAGCCACGTTTTTGTATATGTATGTATGTACACGTGTATTGCCACATATGCCGCCAGTGTCCTGACACATGAGTCTCTCAGTTTTTGGTTTTTTTCTAGTGAGAAATTTGGCAATATTTTAGCTCGGATGTTGAGCTGGTGAGTGTCTCTTCATTCTCCAACAACGTTGAGGCTCGCAGCTCAGATATATGTCGAAAAATTTATCCTCATTTGCAGCCATGTTTTCTTATGTGTTTGTATGTACACGTGTAGTGCCACATAGGCATATGCCGCCAGTGTCCTGACGCATGAGTCTCTCAGTTTAGGTTAGTTCCAGTGAGAAATTTGGCAATATTTTGGCTCAGATGTCGAGCTGGTGAGTGTCTCTTCATTCTCCAACAACGTTGAGGTTCGCAGGTCAGATATAAGTCGAGAACATTATGCTCATTCGCAGCCATGTTTTCTAATATGTATGTATGTACACGTGTATTGCCAAATAAACATATGCCGCCAGTGTCCTGACACATGAGTCTCTCAGTTTTTTTGTTTTTTTTCTAGTGAGAAATTTGGCAATATTTTGGCTCGGATGTCGAGCTGGTGAGTGTCTCTTCATTCTCGAACAACGTTGAGGCTCGCAGCTCAGATATATGTCGAGAAAATTATCCTCATTCGCAGCCATGTTTTCGTATGTGTATGTATGTACACGTGTATTGCCGCATAGGCCTATGACGCCAGTATCCTGACGCATGAGTCTCTAAGTTTGTTTGTTTTCCAGTGAGAAATTTGGCAATATTTTTGCTCAGATGTCGGGCTGGTGAGTGTCCCTTCATTCTCAAACAACGTTGAGGCTCGCAGTTCAGATATAAGTCGAGAAAATTATCCTCATTCGCAGCCATCTTTTCTTATGTGTATGTATGTACACGTGTATTGCCGCATATGCCTATGCCGCCCGTGTCCTGACGCATGAGTCTCACAGTTTTTGTTTTTTTCAGTGAGATATTTGGCAATATTTTGGCTCAGATGTCGAGCTGGCGAGTGTCTCTTCATTCTCGAACAACGTTGAGGCTCGCAGCTCAGATATATGTCGAGAAATATATCCTCATTCGCAGCCATGTTTTCTGATGTGTTTGTATGTACACGTGTAGTGCCACATATGCATATGCCGCCAGTGTCCTGACGCATGAGTCTCTCAGTTTGTTTTTTTCCAGTGAGAAATTTTGCAATATTTTGGCTCAGATGTCGAGCTGGTGAGTGTCTCTTCATTCTCCAACAACGTTGAGGTTCGCAGCTCAGATATAAGTCGAGAAAATTATCCTCATTCGCAGCCACGTTTTTGTATATGTATGTATGTACACGTGTATTGCCACATATGCCGCCAGTGTCCTGACACATGAGTCTCTCAGTTTTTGGTTTTTTTCTAGTGAGAAATTTGGCAATATTTTGGCTCGGATGTTGAGCTGGTGAGTGTCTCTTCATTCTCCAACAACGTTGAGGTTCGCAGCTCAGATATAAGTCGAGAACATTATCCTCATTCGCAGCCATGTGTTCTGATATGTATGTGTGTACACGTGTATTGTCTCATAGGCCTATGCCGCCAGTGTCCTGCCGCATGAGTCTCAAAGTTTTGGTCTCTTCCGGTGAGAATTTTGGCGATGTGTTAGCTCAGATGTTGAGGTGGTGAATGTCTCTTCATTCTCGAACAACGTTGAGGTTCGCAGCTCAGATATATGTTGAGAACATTATCCTCATTCGCAGCCATGTTTTCTGATGTGTATGTATGTACACGTGTATTGCCACATAGGCCTATGCCGCCAGTATCCTGACGCATGAGTCTCTCAGTTCGTTTGTTTTTCCAGTGAGAAATTTGGCAATATTTTGGCTCGGATGTCGAGCTGGTGAGTGTCTCTTCATTCTCCAACAACGTTGAGGCTCGCAGCTCAGATATAAGTCGAGAAAATTATCCTCATTCGCAGCCATGTGTTCGGATATGTATGTGTGTACACGTGTATTGCCTCATAGGCCTATGCCGCCAGTGTCCTGACGCATGAGTCTCAAAGTTTTGGTCTCTTCCGGTGAGAATTTTGGCGATGTGTTAGCTCCGATGTTGAGGTGGTGAATGTCTCTTCATTCTCGAACAACGTTGAGGTACGCAGCTCAGATATATGTTGAGAACATTATCCTCATTCGCAGCCATGTTTTCTGATGTGTATGTATGTACACGTGTATTGCCACATAGGCCTATGCCGCCAGTATCCTGACGCATGAGTCTCTAAGTTTGTTTGTTTTTCCAGTGAGAAATTTGGCAATATTTTGGCTCGGATGTCGAGCTGGTGAGTGTCTCTTCATTATCGAACAACGTTGAGGCTCGCAGCTCAGATATATGTCGAGAAAATTATGCTCATTCGCAGCCATGTTTTCTTATGTGTATGTATGTACACGTGTATTGCCACATAGGCATATGCCGCCAGTGTCCTGACGCATGAGTCTCTCAGTTTGTTTGTTTTCCAGTGAGAAATTTTGCAATATTTTGGCTCAGATGTCGAGCTGGTGAGTGTCTCTTCATTCTCCAACAACGTTGAGGTTCGCAGCTCAGATATAAGTCGAGAAAATTATCCTCATTCGCAGCCATGTTTTCTGATATGTATGTATGTACACGTGTATTGCCACATAGACATATGCCGCCAGTATCCTGACGCATGAGTCTCTAAGTTTGTTTGTTTTCCAGTGAGAAATTTGGCAATATTTTTGCTCAGATGTCGGGCTGGTGAGTGTCCCTTCATTCTCAAACAACGTTGAGGCTCGCAGTTCAGATATAAGTCGAGAAAATTATCCTCATTCGCAGCCATCTTTTCTTATGTGTATGTATGTACACGTGTATTGCCGCATATGCCTATGCCGCCCGTGTCCTGACGCATGAGTCTCACAGTTTTTGTTTTTTTCAGTGAGATATTTGGCAATATTTTGGCTCAGATGTCGAGCTGGCGAGTGTCTCTTCATTCTCGAACAACGTTGAGGCTCGCAGCTCAGATATATGTCGAGAAATATATCCTCATTCGCAGCCATGTTTTCTGATGTGTTTGTATGTACACGTGTAGTGCCACATATGCATATGCCGCCAGTGTCCTGACGCATGAGTCTCTCAGTTTGTTTTTTTCCAGTGAGAAATTTTGCAATATTTTGGCTCAGATGTCGAGCTGGTGAGTGTCTCTTCATTCTCCAACAACGTTGAGGTTCGCAGCTCAGATATAAGTCGAGAAAATTATCCTCATTCGCAGCCACGTTTTTGTATATGTATGTATGTACACGTGTATTGCCACATATGCCGCCAGTGTCCTGACACATGAGTCTCTCAGTTTTTGGTTTTTTTCTAGTGAGAAATTTGGCAATATTTTGGCTCGGATGTTGAGCTGGTGAGTGTCTCTTCATTCTCCAACAACGTTGAGGCTCGCAGCTCAGATATATTTCGAAAAATTTATCCTCATTTGCAGCCATGTTTTCTTATGTGTATGTATGTACACGTGTATTGCCACATAGGCATATGCCGCCAGTGTCCTGACGCATGAGTCTCTCAGTTTTTGTTTTTTTCAGTGAGAAACTTTGCAATATTTTGGCTCAGATGTCGAGCTGGTGAGTGTTTCTTCATTCTCCAACAACGTTGAGGTTCGCAGCTCAGATATAAGTCGAGAACATTATCCTCATTCGCAGCCATGTGTTCTGATATGTATGTGTGTACACGTGTATTGTCTCATAGGCCTATGCCGCCAGTGTCCTGCCGCATGAGTCTCAAAGTTTTGGTCTCTTCCGGTGAGAATTTTGGCGATGTGTTAGCTCAGATGTTGAGGTGGTGAATGTCTCTTCATTCTCGAACAATGTTGAGGTTCGCAGCTCAGATATATGTTGAAAACATTATCCTCATTCGCAGCCATGTTTTCTGATGTGTATGTATGTACACGTGTATTGCCACATAGGCCTATGCCGCCAGTATCCTGACGCATGAGTCTCTCAGTTCGTTTGTTTTTCCAGTGAGAAATTTGGCAATATTTTGGCTCGGATGTCGAGCTGGTGAGTGTCTCTTCATTCTCCAACAACGTTGAGGCTCGCAGCTCAGATATAAGTCGAGAAAATTATCCTCATTCGCAGCCATGTGTTCGGATATGTATGTGTGTACACGTGTATTGCCTCATAGGCCTATGCCGCCAGTGTCCTGACGCATGAGTCTCAAAGTTTTGGTCTCTTCCGGTGAGAATTTTGGCGATGTGTTAGCTCCGATGTTGAGGTGGTGAATGTCTCTTCATTCTCCAACAACGTTGAGGCTCGCAGCTCAGATATATGTCGAGAAAATTTATCCTCATTTGCAGCCATGTTTTCTTATGTGTATGTATGCACAAGTGTATTGCCGCATAGGCCTATGCTGCCAGTATCCTGACGCATGAGTCTCTAAGTTTGTTTGTTTTCCAGTGAGAAATTTGGCAATATTTTGGCTCGGATGTCGAGCTAGTGAGTGTCTCTTCATTCTCGAACAACGTTGAGGCTCGCAGCTCAGATATATGTCGCGAAAATTATCCTCCTTCGCAGCCATGTTTTCTTATGTTTATGCGTGTACACGTGTATTGCCTCATAGGCTTATTTCGCCAGTGTCCAGAAGCATGAGTCTCACAGTTTTTTGTTTTTCCAGTGGGAAATTTGGCAATATTTTGGCTCTGATGTCGAGCTGGTAAGTGTCTCTTCATTCTCGAAAAACGTTGAGGCTCGCAGCTCAGATATATGTCGAGTAAAAATATCCTCATTCGCAGCCATGTTTTCTGATGTGTTTGTATGTACACGTGTAGTGCCACATAGGCATATGCCGCCAGTGTCCTAACGCATGAGTATCTCAGTTTAGGTTTGTTCCAGAGAGAAATTTGGCAATATTTTGGCTCAGATGTCGAGCTGGTGAGTGTCTCTTCATTCTCGAACAACGTTGAGGCTCGCTGCTCAGATATGTGTCGAGAAAATTATGATCATTCGCAGCCATGGTTTCTTATGTGTATGTATGTACACGTGTATTGCCACATAGGCATATGCCGCCACTGTCCTGACGCATGAGTCTCTCAGTTTGTTTGTTTTCCAGTGAGAAATTTTGCAATATTTTGGCTCAGATGTCGAGCTGGTGAGTGTCTCTTCATTCTCCAACAACGTTGAGGTTCGCAGCTCAGATATAAGTCGAGAAAATTATCCTCATTCGCAGCCATGTTTTCTTATGTGTATGTATGTACACGTGTATTGCCGCATAGGCCTATGCCGCCAGTATCCTGACGCATGAGTCTCTAAGTTTGTTTGTTTTCCAGTGAGAAATTTGGCAATATTTTTGCTCAGATGTCGGGCTGGTGAGTGTCCCTTCATTCTCAAACAACGTTGAGGCTCGCAGCTCAGATATAAGTCGAGAGAATTATCCTCATTCGCAGCCATGTTTTCTTATGTTTATGCGTGTACACGTGTATTGCCTCATAGGCTTTTGTCGCCAGTGTCCAGAAGCATGAGTCTCACAGTTTGTTTTTTTTCCAGTGGGAAATTTGGCAATATTTTGGCTCGGATGTCGAGCTGGTAAGTGTCTCTTCATTCTCGAACAACTTTGAGGCTCGCAGCTCAGATATATGTCGAGTAAAAATATCCTCATTCGCAGCCATGTTTTCTGATGTGTTTGTATGTATACGTGTAGTGCCACATAGGCATATGCCGCCAGTGTCCTAACGCATGAGTATCTCAGTTTAGGTTTGTTCCAGTAAGAAATTTGGCAATATTTTGGCTCAGATGTCGACCTGGTGAGTGTCTCTTCATTCTCCAACAACGTTGAGGCTCGCAGCTCAGATATATGTCGAGAAAATTTATCCTCATTTGCAGCCATGTTTTCTTATGTGTATGTATGCACAGGTGTATTGCCGCATAGGCCTATGCTGCCAGTATCCTGACGCATGAGTCTCTAAGTTTGTTTGTTTTCCAGTGAGAAATTTGGCAATATTTTGGCTCGGATGTCGAGCTGGTGAGTGTCTCTTCATTATCGAACAACGTTGAGGCTCGCAGCTCAGATATATGTCGAGAAAATTATGCTCATTCGCAGCCATGTTTTCTTATGTGTATGTATGTACACGTGTATTGCCACATAGGCATATGCCGCCAGTGTCCTGACGCATGAGTCTCACAGTTTTTTGTTTTTCCAGTGGGAAATTTGGCAATATTTTGGCTCTGATGTCGAGCTGGTAAGTGTCTCTTCATTCTCGAAAAACGTTGAGGCTCGCAGCTCAGATATATGTCGAGTAAAAATATCCTCATTCGCAGCCATGTTTTCTGATGTGTTTGTATGTACACGTGTAGTGCCACATAGGCATATGCCGCCAGTGTCCTAACGCATGAGTATCTCAGTTTAGGTTTGTTCCAGTGAGAAATTTGGCAATATTTTGGCTCAGATGTCGAGCTGGTGAGTGTCTCTTCATTCTCGAACAACGTTGAGGCTCGCTGCTCAGATATGTGTCGAGAAAATTATGCTCATTCGCAGCCATGGTTTCTTATGTGTATGTATGTACACGTGTATTGCCACATAGGCATATGCCGCCAGTGTCCTGACGCATGAGTCTCTCAGTTTGTTTGTTTTCCAGTGAGAAATTTTGCAATATTTTGGCTCAGATGTCGAGCTGGTGAGTGTCTCTTCATTCTCCAACAACGTTGAGGTTCGCAGCTCAGATATAAGTCGAGAAAATTATCCTCATTCGCAGCCATGTTTTCTTATGTGTATGTATGTACACGTGTATTGCCGCATAGGCCTATGCCGCCAGTATCCTGACGCATGAGTCTCTAAGTTTGTTTGTTTTCCAGTGAGAAATTTGGCAATATTTTTGCTCAGATGTCGGGCTGGTGAGTGTCCCTTCATTCTCAAACAACGTTGAGGCTCGCAGCTCAGATATATGTCGAGAAAATTTATCCTCATTTGCAGCCATGTTTTCTTATGTGTATGTATTCACAAGTGTATTGCCGCATAGGCCTATGCTGCCAGTATCCTGACGCATGAGTCTCTAAGTTTGTTTGTTTTCCAGTGAGAAATTTGGCAATATTTTGGCTCGGATGTCGAGCTGGTGAGTGTCTCTTCATTATCGAACAACGTTGAGGCTCGCAGCTCAGATATATGTCGAGAAAATTATGCTCATTCGCAGCCATGTTTTCTTATGTGTATGTATGTACACGTGTATTGCCACATAGGCATATGCCGCCAGTGTCCTGACGCATGAGTCTCTCAGTTTGTTTGTTTTCCAGTGAGAAATTTTGCAATATTTTGGCTCAGATGTCGAGCTGGTGAGTGTCTCTTCATTCTCCAACAACGTTGAGGTTCGCAGCTCAGATATAAGTCGAGAAAATTATCCTCATTCGCAGCCATGTTTTCTGATATGTATGTATGTACACGTGTATTGCCACATAGACATATGCCGCCAGTGTCCTGACACATGAGTCTCTCAGTTTTTTGGTTTTTTTCTAGTGAGAAATTTGGCAATATTTTGGCTCAGATGTCGGGCTGGTGAGTGTCTTTTCATTCTCGAACAACATTGAGGCTCGCAGCTCAGATATATGTCGAGAAATTTATCCTCATTCGCAGCCATGTTTTCTTATGTTTATGTATGTACAAATGTATTGCCACATAGGCATATGCCGCCAGTGTCCTGACACGTGAGTCTCTCAGTTTGTTTTTTTTTAGTGAAAAAATGGCAATATTTTGGCTCGGATGTCGAGCTGGTGAGTGTCGCTTTATTCTCCAACAACGTTGAAGCTCGCAGCTCAGATATATGTCCAGAAAATTATCCTCATTCGCAGCCATGTTTTCTTATGTGTATGTATGTACACGTGTATTGCCGCATAGGCCTATGCCGCCAGTATCCTGACGCATGAGTCTCTCAGTTTGTTTGTTTTTTCAGTGTGAAATTTGGCAAGATTTTGGCTCAGATGTCGGGCTGGTGAGTGTCTCTTCATTCTCGAACAACGTTGAGGCTCGCAGCTCAGATATAAGTCGATAAAATTATCCTGATTCGCAGACATGTTTACTTCTGTTTATGTATGTACACGTGTATTGGCTCATAGGCCTATGCCGCCAGTGTCCTGACGCATGAGTCTCAAAGTTTTTGTCTCTTCCGGTGAGAATTGTGGCAATATATTTGCTCAGATATGGAGGTGGTGAGGGTCTCTTCATTCTCGAACAACGTGGAGGTTCGCAGCTCAGATATATGTCGCGAAATATATCCTCATTCGCAGCCATGTTTTCTTATGTTTATATATGTACACATGTATTACCGCAAAGGCCTATGCCGCCAGTGTCCTGACGCATGAGTCTCACAGTTTGGGGTTTTTTTCAGTGAAAATTTGGCAATATTTTGGCTCAGATGTCGATCTGGTTATTGTATCTTCATTCTCAAACAACGTTGAGGTTCGCAGCTCAGATATAAGTTCAGAAAATTATCCTCATTTGCAGCCATGTTTGTTTATGTGTATGTATGTACACGTGTATTGCCGCATATGCCTATGCCGACAGTGTCCTGACGCATGAGTCTTTCAGTTTGTTTGTTTTGCAGTGAGAAATTTGACAATATTTTGGCTCAGATGTCGAGCTGGTGAGTGTTTCGTTATTCTCGAACAACGTTGAGGTTCGCAGCTCTGATATATGTCGAGAAAATTATCCTCATTCGCAGCCATGTTTTCTTATGTGTATGTATGTACATGTGTATTGTCGCATAGGCCTATGCCCTCATGCATAAGTCTCACAGTTTGGGTTCTTTCCAGCGAGATATTTGGCAATATTTTGGCTCAAATGTCAAGCTGGTGAGTGTCTCTTCATTCCCGAACAACGTTGAAGTTCGCAGCTCATACATAAGTCGAGAAAATTTTCCTCATTCGCAGCCATGTTTACTTCTGTTTATGTATGTACACGTGTATTGCCGCATATGAATATGTCGCCATTGTCCTGGCGCATAAGTCTCAAAGTTCGGGTCTCTTCCGGTGAGAATTTTGGCAATATATGTTAGCTCAGATGTCGATCTGGTGAGTGTCTTTTCATTCTCGAACAACGTTGAGGTTTGCAGCTCAGATATAAGTCGAGAAAGTTATCCTCATTTGCAACGATGTTTACACGTGTATTGCCTCATAGGCCTATGCCGCCAGTGTCCTGACGCATGAGTCTCAAAGTTTTGGTCTCTTCCGGTGAGAATTGTGGCAATATGTTAGCTCAGATATGGAGCTGGTAAGTGTCTCTTCATTCTTGAACAACGTTGAGGTTCGCAGCTCAGATATATGTCGAAAAAATTATCCTCATTCGCAGCCATGTTTTCTTATAATTATGTATGTACACATGTATTGCCACATATGCCTATGCCGCCAGTGTCCTGACGCATGAGTCTCACAGTTTGGGGTTTTTTTCAGTGAAAATTTGGCAATATTTTGGCTCAGATGTCGATCTGGTTATTGTATCTTCATTCTCAAACAACGTTGAGGTTCGCAGCTCAGATATAAGTTCAGAAAATTATCCTCATTTGCAGCCATGTTTGTTTATGTGTATGTATGTACACGTGTATTGCCGCATATGCCTATGCCGACAGTGTCCTGACGCATGAGTCTTTCAGTTTGTTTGTTTTGCAGTGAGAAATTTGACAATATTTTGGCTCAGATGTCGAGCTGGTGAGTGTTTCGTTATTCTCGAACAACGTTGAGGTTCGCAGCTCTGATATATGTCGAGAAAATTATCCTCATTCGCAGCCATGTTTTCTTATGTGTATGTATGTACATGTGTATTGTCGCATAGGCCTATGCCCTCATGCATAAGTCTCACAGTTTGGGTTCTTTCCAGCGAGATATTTGGCAATATTTTGGCTCAAATGTCAAGCTGGTGAGTGTCTCTTCATTCCCGAACAACGTTGAAGTTCGCAGCTCATACATAAGTCGAGAAAATTTTCCTCATTCGCAGCCATGTTTACTTCTGTTTATGTATGTACACGTGTATTGCCGCATATGAATATGTCGCCATTGTCCTGGCGCATAAATCTCAAAGTTCGGGTCTCTTCCGGTGAGAATTTTGGCAATATATGTTAGCTCAGATGTCGATCTGGTGAGTGTCTTTTCATTCTCGAACAACGTTGAGGTTTGCAGCTCAGATATAAGTCGAGAAAGTTATCCTCATTTGCAACGATGTTTACACGTGTATTGCCTCATAGGCCTATGCCGCCAGTGTCCTGACGCATGAGTCTCAAAGTTTTGGTCTCTTCCGGTGAGAATTGTGGCAATATGTTAGCTCAGATATGGAGCTGGTAAGTGTCTCTTCATTCTTGAACAACGTTGAGGTTCGCAGCTCAGATATATGTCGAAAAAATTATCCTCATTCGCAGCCATGTTTTCTTATAATTATGTATGTACACATGTATTGCCACATATGCCTATGCCGCCAGTGTCCTGACGCATGAGTCTCTCAGTTTGTTTGTTTTTGCAGTGAGAAATTTGGCAATATTTTGTCTCAGATGTCGAGCTGGTGAGTGTCTCTTCATTCTCGAACAACGTTGAGGTTCGCAGCTCAGATATATGTCGAGAACATTATCCTCATTCGCAGCCATGTTTTCTGATGTGTATGTATGTATGTACACGTGTATTGCCTCATAGGCCTATGCCGCCAGTGTCCTGACGCATGAGTCTCTCAGTTTTTTGTTTTTTCAGTGAGAAACTTTGCAATATTTTGGCTCAGATGTCGAGCTGGTGAGTGTTTCTTCATTCTCCAACAACGTTGAGGTTCGCAGCTCAGATATAAGTCGAGAAAATTATCCTCATTCGCAGCCATGTTTTCTTATGTTTATGCGTGTACACGTGTATTGCCTCATATGCTTATGTCGCCAGTGTCCAGAAGCATGAGTCTCACAGTTTGTTTGTTTTTCGAGTGGGAAATTTGGCAATATTTTGGCTCGGATGTCGAGCTGGTAAGTGTCTCTTCATTCTCGAGCAACGTTGAGGCTCGCAGCTCAGATATATGTCGAGAAAAATATCCTCATTCGCAGCCATGTTTTCTGATGTGTTTGTATGTACACGTGTAGTGCCACATAGGCATATGCCGCCATTGTACTAACGCATGAGTATCTCAGTTTAGGTTTGTTCCAGTGAGAAATTTGGCAATATTTTGGCTCAGATGTCGAGCTGGTGAGTGTCTCTTCATTCTCCAACAAGGTTGAGGTTCGCAGCTCAGATATAAGTCGAGAAAATTATCCTCATTAGCAGCCATGTTTTCTGATATGTATGTATGCACACGTGTATTGCCACATAGACATATGCCGCCAGTGTCCTGACACATTAGTCTCTCAGTTTTTTCTTTTCCAGTGAGAAATTTGGCAATATTTTGGCTCAGATGTTGAGCTGGTGAGTGTCTCTTCATTCTCGAACAACGTAGAGGTACGCAGTTCAGATATATGTCGAGAAAATTATCCTCATTCGCAGCCATGTTTTCTGATGTGTATGTATGTATGCTCTTGCGCCACATAACGACCGAGGGGCGAGACACAAAGGGGAACAAAGGAAACAAAAGCCCCTCGGTCGGCGGTATGAATGGACAAATTCGGTCCTCGATCGACGGTGCAAGCGCCAAGCAATGGGGATTGGGTATAACATAGGAATAAAGGAAAACACAATATCGAGCCTCGATCGTTATGTGGTTCACGACTGTATGTATGTACACGTGTATTGCCACATAGGCCTATGCCGCCAGTATCCTGACGCATGAGTCTCTCAGTTTGGGTTTTTTCCAGTGAAAAATTTGGCAATATTTTGGCTCAGATGTCGGGCTGGTGAGTGTCTTTTCATTCTCGAACAACGTTGAGGCTCGCAGCTCAGATATATGTCGAGAAATTTATCCTCATTCGCAGCCATGTTTTCTTATGTTTATGTATGTACAAATGTATTGCCACATAGGCATATGCCGCCAGTGTCCTGACACGTGAGTCTCTCAGTTTGTTTTTGTTTAGTGAAAAAATGGCAATATTTTGGCTCGGATGTCGAGCTGGTGAGTGTCGCTTTATTCTCCAACAACGTTGAGGCTCGCAGCTCAGATATATGTCCAGAAAATTATCCTCATTCGCAGCCATGTTTTCTTATGTGTATGTATGTACACGTGTATTGCCGCATAGGCCTATGCCGCCAGTATCCTGACGCATGAGTCTCTCAGTTTGTTTGTTTTTTCAGTGTGAAATTTGGCAAGATTTTGGCTCAGATGTCGGGCTGGTGAGTGTCTCTTCATTCTCGAACAACGTTGAGGCTCGCAGCTCAGATATAAGTCGATAAAATTATCCTGATTCGCAGACATGTTTACTTCTGTTTATGTATGTACACGTGTATTGGCTCATAGGCCTATGCCGCCAGTGTCCTGACGCATGAGTCTCAAAGTTTTGGTCTCTTCCGGTGAGAATTGTGGCAATATATTTGCTCAGATATGGAGGTGGTGAGGGTCTCTTCATTCTCGAACAACGTTGAGGTTCGCAGCTCAGATATATGTCGCGAAATATATCCTCATTCGCAGCCATGTTTTCTTATGTTTATATATGTACACATGTATTACCGCAAAGGCCTATGCCGCCAGTGTCCTGACGCATGAGTCTCACAGTTTGGGTTTTTTTTCAGTGAAAATTTGGCAATATTTTGGCTCAGATGTCGATCTGGTTATTGTATCTTCATTCTCAAACAACGTTGAGGTTCGCAGCTCAGATATAAGTTCAGAAAATTATCCTCATTTGCAGCCATGTTTGTTTATGTGTATGTATGTACACGTGTATTGCCGCATATGCCTATGCCGACAGTGTCCTGACGCATGAGTCTTTCAGTTTGTTTGTTTTGCAGTGAGAAATTTGACAATATTTTGGCTCAGATGTCGAGCTGGTGAGTGTTTCGTTATTCTCGAACAACGTTGAGGTTCGCAGCTCTGATATATGTCGAGAAAATTATCCTCATTCGCAGCCATGTTTTCTTATGTGTATGTATGTACATGTGTATTGTCGCATAGGCCTATGCCCTCATGCATAAGTCTCACAGTTTGGGTTCTTTCCAGCGAGATATTTGGCAATATTTTGGCTCAAATGTCAAGCTGGTGAGTGTCTCTTCATTCCCGAACAACGTTGAAGTTCGCAGCTCATACATAAGTCGAGAAAATTTTCCTCATTCGCAGCCATGTTTACTTCTGTTTATGTATGTACACGTGTATTGCCGCATATGACTATGTCGCCAGTGTCCTGGCGCATAAGTCTCAAAGTTTGGGTCTCTTCCGGTGAGAATTTTGGCGATATGTTAGCTCAGATGTCGATCTGGTGAGTGTCTTTTCATTCTCGAACAACGTTGAGGTTTGCAGCTCAGATATAAGTCGAGAAAGTTATCCTCATTTGCAACGATGTTTACACGTGTATTGCCTCATAGGCCTATGCCGCCAGTGTCCTGACGCATGAGTCTCAAAGTTTTGGTCTCTTCCGGTGAGAATTGTGGCAATATGTTAGCTCAGATATGGAGCTGGTAAGTGTCTCTTCATTCTTGAACAACGTTGAGGTTCGCAGCTCAGATATATGTCGAAAAAATTATCCTCATTCGCAGCCATGTTTTCTTATAATTATGTATGTACACATGTATTGCCACATATGCCTATGCCGCCAGTGTCCTGACGCATGAGTCTCTCAGTTTGTTTGTTTTTGCAGTGAGAAATTTGGCAATATTTTGTCTCAGATGTCGAGCTGGTGAGTGTCTCTTCATTCTCGAACAACGTTGAGGTTCGCAGCTCAGATATATGTCGAGAACATTATCCTCATTCGCAGCCATGTTTTCTGATGTGTATGTATGTATGTACACGTGTATTGCCTCATAGGCCTATGCCGCCAGTGTCCTGACGCATGAGTCTCTCAGTTTTTTGTTTTTTCAGTGAGAAACTTTGCAATATTTTGGCTCAGATGTCGAGCTGGTGAGTGTTTCTTCATTCTCCAACAACGTTGAGGTTCGCAGCTCAGATATAAGTCGAGAAAATTATCCTCATTCGCAGCCATGTTTTCTTATGTTTATGCGTGTACACGTGTATTGCCTCATATGCTTATGTCGCCAGTGTCCAGAAGCATGAGTCTCACAGTTTGTTTGTTTTTCGAGTGGGAAATTTGGCAATATTTTGGCTCGGATGTCGAGCTGGTAAGTGTCTCTTCATTCTCGAGCAACGTTGAGGCTCGCAGCTCAGATATATGTCGAGAAAAATATCCTCATTCGCAGCCATGTTTTCTGATGTGTTTGTATGTACACGTGTAGTGCCACATAGGCATATGCCGCCATTGTACTAACGCATGAGTATCTCAGTTTAGGTTTGTTCCAGTGAGAAATTTGGCAATATTTTGGCTCAGATGTCGAGCTGGTGAGTGTCTCTTCATTCTCCAACAAGGTTGAGGTTCGCAGCTCAGATATAAGTCGAGAAAATTATCCTCATTAGCAGCCATGTTTTCTGATATGTATGTATGCACACGTGTATTGCCACATAGACATATGCCGCCAGTGTCCTGACACATTAGTCTCTCAGTTTTTTCTTTTCCAGTGAGAAATTTGGCAATATTTTGGCTCAGATGTTGAGCTGGTGAGTGTCTCTTCATTCTCGAACAACGTAGAGGTACGCAGTTCAGATATATGTCGAGAAAATTATCCTCATTCGCAGCCATGTTTTCTGATGTGTATGTATGTATGCTCTTGCGCCACATAACGACCGAGGGGCGAGACACAAAGGGGAACAAAGGAAACAAAAGCCCCTCGGTCGGCGGTATGAATGGACAAATTCGGTCCTCGATCGACGGTGCAAGCGCCAAGCAATGGGGATTGGGTATAACATAGGAATAAAGGAAAACACAATATCGAGCCTCGATCGTTATGTGGTTCACGACTGTATGTATGTACACGTGTATTGCCACATAGGCCTATGCCGCCAGTATCCTGACGCATGAGTCTCTCAGTTTGGGTTTTTTCCAGTGAAAAATTTGGCAATATTTTGGCTCAGATGTCGGGCTGGTGAGTGTCTTTTCATTCTCGAACAACGTTGAGGCTCGCAGCTCAGATATATGTCGAGAAATTTATCCTCATTCGCAGCCATGTTTTCTTATGTTTATGTATGTACAAATGTATTGCCACATAGGCATATGCCGCCAGTGTCCTGACACGTGAGTCTCTCAGTTTGTTTTTGTTTAGTGAAAAAATGGCAATATTTTGGCTCGGATGTCGAGCTGGTGAGTGTCGCTTTATTCTCCAACAACGTTGAGGCTCGCAGCTCAGATATATGTCCAGAAAATTATCCTCATTCGCAGCCATGTTTTCTTATGTGTATGTATGTACACGTGTATTGCCGCATAGGCCTATGCCGCCAGTATCCTGACGCATGAGTCTCTCAGTTTGTTTGTTTTTTCAGTGTGAAATTTGGCAAGATTTTGGCTCAGATGTCGGGCTGGTGAGTGTCTCTTCATTCTCGAACAACGTTGAGGCTCGCAGCTCAGATATAAGTCGATAAAATTATCCTGATTCGCAGACATGTTTACTTCTGTTTATGTATGTACACGTGTATTGGCTCATAGGCCTATGCCGCCAGTGTCCTGACGCATGAGTCTCAAAGTTTTGGTCTCTTCCGGTGAGAATTGTGGCAATATATTTGCTCAGATATGGAGGTGGTGAGGGTCTCTTCATTCTCGAACAACGTTGAGGTTCGCAGCTCAGATATATGTCGCGAAATATATCCTCATTCGCAGCCATGTTTTCTTATGTTTATATATGTACACATGTATTACCGCAAAGGCCTATGCCGCCAGTGTCCTGACGCATGAGTCTCACAGTTTGGGTTTTTTTTCAGTGAAAATTTGGCAATATTTTGGCTCAGATGTCGATCTGGTTATTGTATCTTCATTCTCAAACAACGTTGAGGTTCGCAGCTCAGATATAAGTTCAGAAAATTATCCTCATTTGCAGCCATGTTTGTTTATGTGTATGTATGTACACGTGTATTGCCGCATATGCCTATGCCGACAGTGTCCTGACGCATGAGTCTTTCAGTTTGTTTGTTTTGCAGTGAGAAATTTGACAATATTTTGGCTCAGATGTCGAGCTGGTGAGTGTTTCGTTATTCTCGAACAACGTTGAGGTTCGCAGCTCTGATATATGTCGAGAAAATTATCCTCATTCGCAGCCATGTTTTCTTATGTGTATGTATGTACATGTGTATTGTCGCATAGGCCTATGCCCTCATGCATAAGTCTCACAGTTTGGGTTCTTTCCAGCGAGATATTTGGCAATATTTTGGCTCAAATGTCAAGCTGGTGAGTGTCTCTTCATTCCCGAACAACGTTGAAGTTCGCAGCTCATACATAAGTCGAGAAAATTTTCCTCATTCGCAGCCATGTTTACTTCTGTTTATGTATGTACACGTGTATTGCCGCATATGACTATGTCGCCAGTGTCCTGGCGCATAAGTCTCAAAGTTTGGGTCTCTTCCGGTGAGAATTTTGGCGATATGTTAGCTCAGATGTCGATCTGGTGAGTGTCTTTTCATTCTCGAACAACGTTGAGGTTTGCAGCTCAGATATAAGTCGAGAAAGTTATCCTCATTTGCAACGATGTTTACACGTGTATTGCCTCATAGGCCTATGCCGCCAGTGTCCTGACGCATGAGTCTCAAAGTTTTGGTCTCTTCCGGTGAGAATTGTGGCAATATGTTAGCTCAGATATGGAGCTGGTAAGTGTCTCTTCATTCTTGAACAACGTTGAGGTTCGCAGCTCAGATATATGTCGAAAAAATTATCCTCATTCGCAGCCATGTTTTCTTATAATTATGTATGTACACATGTATTGCCACATATGCCTATGCCGCCAGTGTCCTGACGCATGAGTCTCAAAGTTTTGGTCTCTTCCGGTGAGAATTGTGGCAATATGTTAGCTCAGATATGGAGCTGGTAAGTGTCTCTTCATTCTTGAACAACGTTGAGGTTCGCAGCTCAGATATATGTCGAGAAAATTATCCTCATTCGCAGCCATGTGTTCTGATATGTATGTGTGTACACGTGTATTGTCTCATAGGCCTATGCCGCCAGTGTCCTGACGCATGAGTCTCTCAGTTTAGGTTTGTTCCAGTGCGAAATTTGGCAATATTTTTGCTCGGATGTCGAGCTGGTGAGTGTCTCTTTATTCTCGAACAACGTTGAGGTTTGCAGCTCAGATATATGTAGAGAACATTATCCTCATTCGCAGCCATGTTTTCTGATGTGTTTGTATGTACACGTGTATTGCCACATAGACATATGCCGCCAGTGTCCTGACGCATGAGTCTCTCAGTTTAGGTTTGTTCCAGTGAGAAATTTGGCAATATTTTGGCTCAGATGTCGAGCTGGCGAGTGTCTCTTCATTCTCTAACTACGTTGAGGTTCGCAGCTCAGATATATGTCATGAAAATTGTCCTCATTCGCAGCCATGTTTTCCTATGTGTGTGTATGTACATGTGTATTGCCACATAGACATATGCCGCCAGTATCCTGACGCATCAGTCTCTCAGTTTGGTTTTTTTCCAGTGAGAAATTTTGCAATATTTTGGCTCAGATGTCGAGCTGGTGAGTGTCTTTTCATTTTCGAACAACGTTGAGGTTTGCAGCTCAGATATAAGTCCAGAAAGTTATCCTCATTCGCAGCCATGTTTTCTTATGTGTATGTATGTACATGTGTATTGTCGCATAGGCCTATGCCCTCATGCATAAGTCTCACAGTTTGGGTTCTTTCCAGCGAGATATTTGGCAATATTTTGGCTCAAATGTCAAGCTGGTGAGTGTCTCTTCATTCCCGAACAACGTTGAAGTTCGCAGCTCATACATAAGTCGAGAAAATTTTCCTCATTTGCAGCCATGTTTACTTCTGTTTATGTATGTACACGTGTATTGCCGCATATGACTATGTCGCCAGTGTCCTGGCGCATAAGTCTCAAAGTTTGGGTCTCTTCCGGTGAGAATTTTGGCGATATGTTAGCTCAGATGTCGATCTGGTGAGTGTCTTTTCATTCTCGAACAACGTTGAGGTTTGCAGCTCAGATATAAGTCGAGAAAGTTATCCTCATTTGCAACGATGTTTACACGTGTATTGCCTCATAGGCCTATGCCGCCAGTGTCCTGACGCATGAGTCTCAAAGTTTTGGTCTCTTCCGGTGAGAATTGTGGCAATATGTTAGCTCAGATATGGAGCTGGTAAGTGTCTCTTCATTCTTGAACAACGTTGAGGTTCGCAGCTCAGATATATGTCGAAAAAATTATCCTCATTCGCAGCCATGTTTTCTTATAATTATGTATGTACACATGTATTGCCACATATGCCTATGCCGCCAGTGTCCTGACGCATGAGTCTCTCAGTTTGTTTGTTTTTGCAGTGAGAAATTTGGCAATATTTTGGCTCAGATGTCGAGCTGGTGAGTGTCTCTTCATTCTCGAACAACGTTGAGGTTCGCAGCTCAGATATATGTCGAGAACATTATCCTCATTCGCAGCCATGTTTTCTGATGTGTATGTATGTATGTACACGTGTATTGCCTCATAGGCCTATGCCGCCAGTGTCCTGACGCATGAGTCTCTCAGTTTTTGTTTTTTTCAGTGAGAAACTTTGCAATATTTTGGCTCAGATGTCGAGCTGGTGAGTGTTTCTTCATTCTCCAACAACGTTGAGGTTCGCAGCTCAGATATAAGTCGAGAAAATTATCCTCATTCGCAGCCATGTGTTCTGATATGTGTGTGTGTACACGTGTATTGTCTCATAGGCCTATGCCGCCAGTGTCCTGACGCATGAGTCTCTCAGTTTAGGTTTGTTCCAGTGCGAAATTTGGCAATATTTTTGCTCGGATGTTGAGCTGGTGAGTGTCTCTTTATTCTCGAACAACGTTGAGGTTTGCAGCTCAGATATATGTAAAGAGTCGCGTGATGTACCGAGCGTGATACACGTGTGTCGACGGGGGCTCCGCCATCGTCGGGTTTATCCCTCATTTTATCTTGAATTTTTGAAAAGAATCCTCCTGGACTATGTAAACATCTAGTTTGTATATCATCAGGACTAATTTAATAGTCCTAGCTGTACGTTTATGCTTATTATCGTCACGTTTTTGGATTGGATTGTGAGACTCTTTCCTCGTGTTGCCCAATTTCCGGACGTTGTCCAAATTCCGGACGTCGCCCAGTTCCCGGACGTGGCCTAGTTCTTGGACGTTGCCCAATTCTCGGACGATCCTTCGTTCATTAACCTACACTATGGCAACCAAAAAAGACATGGCTGAGATTCGGCTGACACTTGAGGAGAACAGAGTGGCCCTCGCTGAGGTTTTAGCAGTTACCAAAAGTAATGCACAGAAACTTGAAAGTTTCCAAGCTTCACTTGACTTTGCTTCTGCACGTATTGACATGATCGAAAAGACATCTATACCATCTTTGGAAGCAGAGATTGAACTGGTAAGAAATAATTTTAAACAGCAGTCTCTTATTGCAGAAACCAGAAGCATGCAATATAATTTAGTCTTCATCAATCCACCATCATTTAACCCTGACGTACCTGATCATGTCAAAAAGGCTCGACGACTCATTCAACTGTGTGGAGTTCCTGTGGCCAAAGCTAGCTCGTTGTCTCTAAAACGGTCGCATCCCCTACCTAGCCGCAGCTTTCCTGGAGCTACCAAGCCGTCATCAACCAATTTCCGTGTGGCATTCAACTCCTGGGAAGACAAGGATTTGGTCCTTTCAGCTGCAAGGTCTAAGCCTACTTCGATGAAAGACATGAGGGTCATCACGCAGTGGCCGAAAAAGCTTAAGATGGCTCATGCCCAGCTGAAGACCAGTGCGGAGGCTAAGGTGGCCAAGGAGGAAGGTACAACTTTCTTTGTCAAGATTAACTTTCGCACTGGCAATGTCAGTCTCGTCATTGCAGGCAAGATCGTCAAGTCAGTTAAAGCGTGGACATTAACTGATTGACTTCCCTGCTCCAAGATGGGGGAGCCCCCGTATCCACTGTCATGCCTGTTTATAGCCTGTTTATTACGCTATTGTTAAGACTGCTTTTGAGTTCATTGTATTGCTCTGATATTATATTCACATCTAATTTATTGGAGCCATGTATGTGTCTTAAATGTGTAGATGTGTGTTTTATACTTGTGCATGTATTTTTTTTCCCAGGTTATATGTTTCATTGTAAAATCTTTGTCTTATGTATGCCCAAGAAACCTCCTTGAATTTTGATACGTGTCTTGCTGATTTATTTGAAAATGATGCAGATACAGATAGTTCCAGCTATGTTCCATCTCCATATGAGCTTGATTATTCATCTATTACGAGTCCTTATGTCTCTTATCAAGATTTCAATGATCAAATTGACCATTTTAGTGTACCGATCATTTTCATGCAGCTTAATATATTTAGTTTACCCAGTAAATGGGATGATTTTAGAATGCATTTAGATTTACTTAGCCCTAATGGTAAAATCAATTTTATTGCTCTTTCTGAGACATATTTAAATGACCGGAACTGCTGCACTTTTGATGATCTACCAGGCTACCACCCTCTTAGTTTATGTGAAAAACATCGTACTGACAGAAAGGGAGGCGGTGTGGCCATTCTTATTGATAATCGTTTTAATTTTATTGTTCGGGAGGACTTATCTTATTTTTCTACTAACATTGAACTCATTACGGCTGAAATTAATCCTGGTACTAAAGAAAGTTTTATTATTAGCTCTTTATATAGACCACCAGGTGTGGCACTGTCTGAGCTGGTTTTGTTCAAAGATTTTTTGTTAAATATATTTTTAAAGGTCAAACACTCTAAAACAAAAGCGTGTTATATTATGGGTGACATTAATATTAATTTGCTCAAGTATGGCTGTCCAAGCACATATGGTAACTTTGTGAGCGAATTAATAGATAGTCTTTTTGCGGAAAATTATGTGCCTATGATATTAAGACCGTCTAGGATTGATGGCAACCATTTTTCTTTAATTGATAATATTTTTGTTAATAGAATTGATAGAAATGCTGCCTCTTTTATTATTAAAAGTGATTTATCTGACCATTTTATTTCGATATATGCTTTTGAAAATGGAAGTACTAAACATTTAGCAACAAAGCAGAGTAAAACTATTAGAATATTTAATATTGTTAATCGACAAGCTTTCCGTAGAATACTGTCTACCGTTAGTTGGTCCCATGTTTTTAATTCACATCATCTTGATGATAAATTGACGGCTTTTACTGATATTTGGCAATCAGCTTTTGATCTGGCTTTCCCGCTTGTCCAAATGAAAATTCCTAGGCGTCAGCTGATAAGATCCCCTTGGATGACACCAGGGTTATTGAAATCATGTTGTAACAAACAAAAGTACTATGCCTGCAGGAATAAGTGCCAGAATAGTCTTATTTTTTATAGAAAGTACAATAATTTGTTTAATAAAATTAAACGTCGGGCCAAACTAACTTATTATCACAATAAGTTAAACAAGCTCAAAGGTAATGTTAAAGAAACTTGGCGTCTTCTTAATTTGATTACCAAGGGCAAAAAATCGCCTTCTAAAATCAATAGTATTATTTTTAATAATGAGTTATACTCGGATTCAAAGGATATTGCAGATAAACTTAATCAACATTTTTGTTCTGTAGGGGACATTACTTCAAAAACTGTTCCAGATTCTGACAAAGATTTTAATTATTATGTTAATTTAGCAACCTCTTCCCCTAACTCATTTTTTTTTACCCCTACTGATCCAGGGGAAATTATAAAAATCGTCACAAAGTTTCAAAACAAAAATAGTTCTGGATCGGATGAAGATAGTAATTCCCTTTTAAAGGAAGTTATTGACATTATTTCTGCTCCATTATCGAATATTGTTAATACTTCCGTTGAACAAGGTATTTTTCCTAACTTGTACAAATTAGCTAAAGTTGTTCCTGTTTTTAAAAAAGGTAATCCCCAGGATCCAGGCAATTACAGACCTATCTCACTGATTAATACCTGCTCCAAAATTCTAGAAAAACTTATGCACACTCGAATATTGTTTTTTCTCAATTCCACAAATTTACTTTCTCATAATCAATACGGATTTCGTGCAGGTAGATCCACTGTTCATGCCGTTTTAGATTTTTACAATAATCTGTCTGACTCTGTTAACAAAGTGCCATCCGATATTTCTCTTGCTGTTTTTTTAGATATTAAAAAAGCTTTTGATACTGTCAATCATCACATTCTATTACGTAAAATGTATTATTACGGAATTCGTGGAATTGCACTTGACTGGTTTACAAGTTATTTAAATGATCGTAAGCAGTATGTGATTCTAGACGATGTCAAATCTAATATTTGTAATATCACTTGTGGAATACCCCAGGGGTCAACTCTTGGGCCATTATTGTTTTTGATTTACGTTAATGATATGCCCATGTGTTGCCCCTTGTTAAAACCGGTTCTCTTTGCTGATGATACAACACTTGTTGCCTCAGGACAGAATTTGCAGGTACTGGCTAATATTGTGAATGATGAATTGAGAGTACTGCAAGATTGGTTTAGAGCCAATAAGTTAAAAATTCATCCTGATAAAACTCACTATATCTGTTATTCTTTGCAGCAGAGAGAAAGGTTTTTGCCTGATGTCTCACTTAACCTAGAAAATGTTACTATTAAAAAGGTTTCATCCTGTACTTTTCTTGGCCTTATTACTGATAAGAATATGCTCTGGAAGGAGCAAATTAACCTTGTATGTAATAAAGTTTCTAAAAGTAATTATATTATTAACAGAACTAAGAATACTTTGAGAGTTATAGATAGTTTGGCCATTTATAAGAGTTTAGTTAATCCCTATCTAAATTATGGCCTCTTAGCTTGGGGTGGCATGATAAAGGTGTACCCCTCTTTGTACAAAAGACTTATTACTCTCCAAAAGAAATGTATTCGTAATGCGTGTCATGTTCAGTACAATGCACATACTACTCCTCTTTGTTTCAAATATAAACTTTTGAAGCTGGAGGATATTTTTAATGTCCAAATTGCCATTCATTACCATGATTATATTAATAATTTGCTCCCGAATAATTTAAGTTCTCCTTCGTTTTTTCCTTTAAATCGGGAGTTTCACCCATTCACTACAAGACAAGATAATCTTATTCGTATTACTGATATTTGTAGAGTGGATGTTGTCTCTTCCAATTATCGTAAAATTCTCCCAAAGATTGTTAACTCCCTTCCTGACAGCCTGAGAAATGAATTTAACAGTGTATCTAGGAAACTTTTCTTTAGCCATCTTAAAGAGTTTTATTTGGATAAGTATAACAGTTTTCTTTGCACTAATTTATCATGTTATTTATGCTCTAATGCAGCAGGACATTAATATCTCATTTATCCTCTCAAACAAAACACACTTTATTTTCTTTTCCTATTCATTGCTGACCAAGGGATATTATATTATCTTATATTGTTAATTTGCAAAGTTAATACAATGAACCAATAGCAGTCTGGGTACTCCACTACAGGAGGGTTATACCTCCTCTGGATGTTACCCCCATTTGTGCATTATTTGTTAACTTATTATAATTGTTGTTATGTTGTTAGTCTAATGTACGAATGGAAATAAACCAAACAAACAAACAAACAGGTTCGCAGCTCAGATATATGTCGAGAACATTATCCTCATTCGCAGCCATGTTTTCTGATGTGTATGTATGTATGTACACGTGTATTGCCTCATAGGACTATGCCGCCAGTGTCCTGACGCATGAGTCTCTCAGTTTTTGTTTTTTTCAGTGAGAAACTTTGCAATATTTTGGCTCAGATGTCGAGCTGGTGAGTGTTTCTTCATTCTCCAACAACGTTGAGGTTCGCAGCTCAGATATAAGTCGAGAAAATTATCCTCATTCGCAGCCATGTGTTCTGATATGTGTGTGTGTACACGTGTATTGTCTCATAGGCCTATGCCGCCAGTGTCCTGACGCATGAGTCTCTCAGTTTAGGTTTGTTCCAGTGCGAAATTTGGCAATATTTTTGCTCGGATGTCGAGCTGGTGAGTGTCTCTTTATTCTCGAACAACGTTGAGGTTTGCAGCTCAGATATATGTAGAGAACATTATCCTCATTCGCAGCCATGTTTTCTGATGTGTTTGTATGTACACGTGTATTGCCACATAGACATATGCCGCCAGTGTCCTGACGCATGAGTCTCTCAGTTTAGGTTTGTTCCAGTGAGAAATTTGGCAATATTTTGGCTCAGATGTCGAGCTGGCGAGTGTTTCTTCATTCTCTAACTACGTTGAGGTTCGCAGCTCAGATATATGTCATGAAAATTGTCCTCATTCGCAGCCATGTTTTCTTATGTGTTTGTATGTACACGTGTATTGCCACATAGACATATGCCGCCAGTATCCTGACGCATCAGTCTCTCAGTTTGGTTTTTTTCCAGTGAGAAATTTGGCAATATTTTGGCTCAGATGTCGAGCTGGTGAGTGTCTTTTCATTTTCGAACAACGTTGAGGTTTGCAGCTCAGATATAAGTCCAGAAAGTTATCCTCATTCGCAGCCATGTTTTCTTATGTTTATGTATGTACACATGTATTGCCACATAGGCCTATGCCGCCAGTGTCCTGACGCATGAGTCTCTCAGTTTGTTTGTTTTTGCAGTGAGAAATTTGGCAATATTTTGGCTCAGATGTCGAGCTGGTGAGTGTTTCTTCATTCTCGAACAACGTTGAGGTTCGCAGCACAGATATAAGTCGAGGCAATTATCATCATTTGCAGCTATATTTACTTATGTGGATGTATGTACACGTGCATTGCGGCATATGCCTATGTTGCCAGTGTCCTGACGCATGAGTTTCTCAGTTTAGGTTTGTTCCAGTGAGAAATTTGGCAATATTTTGGCACAGATGTCGAGCTGGTGAGTGTCTCTTCATTCTCGAACAACGTTGAGGTTCGCAGCACAGATATATGTCGAGAACATTATCCTCATTCGCAGCCATGTTTTCTGATGTGTATGGATGTACACGTGTATTGCCTCATAGGCCTATGCCGCCAGTGTCCTGACGCATGAGTCTCAAAGTTTGATTGTTTTTCCAGTGAGAAATTTGGCAATATTTTGGCTCGGATGTCGAGCTAACGAGTGTCTCTTCATTCTCGAACTACGTTGAGGTTCGCAGCTCAGATATAAGTTCATAAAATTATCCTCATTCGTAGCCATGTTTTCTTATGTTTATGCGTGTACACGTGTATTGCCGCATAGGCTTATGCCGCCAGTGTCCTGACGCATGAGTCTCTCAGTTTAGGTTTGTTCCAGTGCGAAATTTGGCAATATTTTTGCTCGGATGTCGAGCTGGTGAGTGTCTCTTCATTCTCGAACAACGTTGAGGTTCGCAGCTCAGATATATGTCGAGAACATTATCCTCATTCGCAGCCATGTTTTCTGATGTGTATGTATGTATGTACACGTGTATTGCCTCATAGGCCTATGCCGCCAGTATCCTGACGCATGAGTCTCACAGTTTTGTTTTTTTCCAGTGATAAATTTGGAAATATTTTGGCTCAGATGTCGAGCTGGCGAGTGTCTCTTCATTCTCGAACAACGTTGGGGTTCGCAGCTCAGATATAAGTTCATAAAATTATCCTCATTCGCAGCCATCTTTTCTGATGTTTATGCGTGTACACGTGTATTGCCGCATAGGCCTATGCCGCCAGTGTCCTGACGCATGAGTCTCACAGTTGTGGTCCCTTCCGGTGAGAATTTGGGCGATATGTTAGCTCAGATGTGGAGGTGGTGAATGTCTCTTCATTCTCCAACAACGTTGAGGTTCGCAGCTCAGATATATGTCGAGAAAAATATCTTCATTCGCAGCCATGTTTTCGGATGTGTCTGTATGTACACGTGTATTGCCTCATAGGCCTATGCCGCCAGTGTCCTGACGCATGAGTCTCTCAGTTTAGGTTTGTTCCAGTGCGAAATTTGGCAATATTTTTGCTCGGATGTCGAGCTGGTGAGTGTCTCTTCATTCTCGAACAACGTTGAGGTTTGCAGCTCAGATATATGTAAAGAATATTATCCTCATTCGCAGCCATGTTTTCTGATGTGTTTGTATGTACACGTGTATTGCCACATAGACATATGCCGCCAGTGTCCTGACGCATGAGTCTCTCAGTTTAGGTTTGTTCCAGTGAGAAATTTGGCAATATTTTGGCTCAGATGTCGAGCTGGCGAGTGTCTCTTCATTCTCGAACTACGTTGAGGTTCGCAGCTCAAATATATGTCGTGAAAATTGTCCTCATTCGCAGCCATGTTTTCTTATGTGTATGTATGTACACGTGTATTGCCACATAGGCCTATGCCGCCAGTATCCTGACGCAGCAGTCTCTCAGTTTGGTTTTTTTCCAGTGAGAAATTTGGCAATATTTTGGCTCGGATGTCGAGCTGGTGAGTGTATCTTCATTCTCGAACAACGTTGAGGCTCGCGGCTCATATTTATGTCGAGAAAGTTATCCTCATTCGCCGCCATGTTTTCTGTTTTGAATGTATGTACCCGTGTATTGCCACATAGGCATATGCCGCCAGTGTCATGACGCATGAGTTTCTCAGTTTAGGTTTGTTCCAGTGAGAAATTTGGCAATATTTTGGCTCAGATGTCGAGCTGGCGAGTGTCTCTTCATTCTCGAACAACGTTGAGGTTCGCAGCTCAGATATAAGTTCATAAAATTATCCTCATTCGCAGCCATCTTTTCTGATGTGTTTGTATGTACACGTGTATTGCCACATAGGCGTATGCCGCCAGTGTCCTGACGCATGAGTCTCTCAGTTTAGGTTTGTTCCAGTGAGAAATTTGGCAAAATTTTGGCTCAGATGTCGAGCTGGTGAGTGTCTCTTCATTCTCGAACAACGTTGAGGTTCGCAGCTCAGATATATGTCGAGAACATTATCCTCATTCGCAGCCATGTTCTCTGATGTGTATGTATGTACACGTGTATTGCCAGATAGGCCTATGTCGCCAGTATCCTGACGCATAAGTCTCTCAGTTTGGGTTTTTTCCAGTGATAAATTTGGCAATATTTTGGCTCAGATGTCGAGCTGGCGAGTGTCTCTTCATTCACGAACTACGTCGAGGTTCGCAGCTCAGATATATGTCGTGAAAATTGTCCTCATTCGCAGCCATGTTTTTATGATGTGTATGTATGTACACGTGTATTGCCAGATAGGCCTATGTCGCCAGTATCCTGACGCATAAGTCTCTCAGTTTGGGTTTTTTTCCAGTGATAAATTTGGCAATATTTTGGCTCGGATGTCGAGCTGTTTAGTGTCTCTTCATTTTCGAACAACGTTCAGGCTCGCAGCTCAGATATATGTCGAGAAAATTATCCTCATTCGCAGCCATGTTTTCTTATGTGTATGGATGTACACGTGTATTGCCTCATAGGTCTATGCCGCCAGTGTCCTGACGCATGAGTCTCACAGTTTTGGTATCATTGCAAAGCTAACGAATCGCTCTTTACTACGGTGTAAAACAATAGAACTCCAAATACTACAGAAATACTTTTCCCCGTCATGCCTTTTCAAGTCACATATTTGTTTTCAAAGGCGACGAGAACAGAAGGTTAATGTTGATCTTCATTTCTCCTTTTAAGGTCGGGGGAATGAAAAGACGGGAACACCACCCGAACGATTTTACACCTACGAATATTGACTAAATTAGTAACACAGATCAGACAGTCACATCTCTCTTTTTTAAATGGGGTTGGCTCTGAAAAGAGCCGTTTGGTTATGTTTTTCGTTGTATTTGTTCCTCCCTCGGTCAACCTATTTTGAAGTCGTATACTTGGTGACGGCCTTGGTTCCTTCGCTGACTGCATGCTTGGCAAGCTCTCCCGGGAGGATTAGGCGTACTGCAGTCTGCACTTCACGACTTGAGATGGTCGACTTCTTGTTGTAGTGGGCAAGGCGAGAAGATTCGCCGGCGATGCGCTCAAACACGTCGTTGACAAAGCTGTTCATGATGCTCATTGCCTTGCTGGAGATTCCTGTGTCGGGGTGCACCTGTTTCATGACTTTGTAGATGTAGATGCCGTAGCTCTCCTTGCGACGCCGGCGCCTCTTCTTGTTCGTGCTGAGCGGAGCCTTGGTGTTGCCGGCCTTCTTCTGGCCTTTTCCGCTAACTTTAGGAGCCATGATTCGAGAAGATGAGTGTATGTGATCGTGCGATCGAATGGAAGGTTAAGCATGCCGGGACGACTTTTATGGTACCCGCTAGGATTCTGGGCATACACGCATTGTCCGCACAATCACCCAAGCGTGAATAATTATGTACGCGTGCAAAGTGACATGCTTTGGCGCTTGCCACACGCACAGAGGGCAAAAGCTATCCTTCCGAATCCGAATGAAAACTCCAAGAAACAAACAATTACAAACAATAATTTAGAATATCCACCTTTTTATTATATTCGGTAGAGGCCAACAATCCGGTGTGGTTTCACTCATTATTTATTTTTCCCCAAACGCCGGGTAAACTTGCGTATCATCCAATGTAACGAAGAGTTCCCGTTTTCGAAAATATGACACAAAATGACTGCATAAACAATTGTGTACATGGCCAGGCAATTACTCTTCCTCTTTTTTACCGAATTAAAAGTAAAATAATGTGGTTTTTTTTTAATTTTGGGGGGGTGGGGGGACAACAAAAAATAAGAGAGACAAACAAACAAAATGGAAAGAGACTAATCCGATTAATTTTATTAATCCGTTCTCCGTCCCTCATAAACCACATTGAAAACTGTCACGGATTTGTCTGCACAGAGATACGACAAACACATATATTAAACATACATCAAACAAGAAACCACTACTTCTCGTAATGGAGACTGAATGAACAAAAACCACTGCGCGCACAGGTGCTGAATAACAAAAGGCTGTTCCGCCATTGCAAATTCCTACGTGACTTACTGAGGCTAAATTAACAATGACCCCCATATGTGAATTTCGTTGTTGGCGGGCACGCGTATAATTGTTTTGGTCAAAGCTATTCGTTGGTTTTATATATTCGATCGCTTAGGTTGGGCGGCGCACTGTCAGCCCTGCAATGTTGTATATATCCTGGTAATTAAATGATGTGAATAAATACTTTTGGTATCATTGCAAAGCTAACGAATCGCTCTTTACTACGGTGTAAAACAATAGAACTCCAAATACTACAGAAATACTTTTCCCCGTCATGCCTTTTCAAGTCACATATTTGTTTTCAAAGGCGACGAGAACAGAAGGTTAATGTTGATCTTCATTTCTCCTTTTAAGGTCGGGGGAATGAAAAGACGGGAACACCACCCGAACGATTTTACACCTACGAATATTGACTAAATTAGTAACACAGATGAGACAGTCACATCTCTCTTTTGTAATTGTGTTGGCTCTGAAAAGAGCCGTTTGGTTATGTTTTTCGTTTTATTTGTTCCTCCCTCGGTCAACCTATTTTGAAGTCGTATACTTGGTGACGGCCTTGGTTCCTTCGCTGACTGCATGCTTGGCAAGCTCTCCCGGGAGGATTAGGCGTACTGCAGTCTGCACTTAACGACTTGAGATGGTCGACTTCTTGTTGTAGTGGGCAAGGCGAGAAGATTCGCCGGCGATGCGCTCAAACACGTCGTTGACAAAGCTGTTCATGATGCTCATTGCCTTGCTGGAGATTCCTGTGTCGGGGTGCACCTGTTTCATGACTTTGTAGATGTAGATGCCGTAGCTCTCCTTGCAACGCCGGCGCCTCTTCTTGTTCGTGCTGACCGGAGCCTTGGTGTTGCCGGCCTTCTTCTGGCCTTTTCCGCTAACTTTAGGAGCCATGATTGGAGAAGATGAGTGTATGTGATCGTGCGATCGAATGGAAGGTCAAGCATGCCGGGACGACTTTTATGGTGTAAATACACACAGACCTACCGGTACGAGCGTGCCGATAGATGGCGCCCTTCGGCACAACCGCGCCTCGATCGTTTACCGTTCAGGCCGGTTTATTTGTTTTCAAGCAGAACCTAAATGTCCCACTTTGTGGGCGGTGAAAATAGTCTGGTTCTATGGCCTGACTATTTAATTGTGTACACCCAGACGTCGAAATTGTAGTCGCGAACGTTAACGAGAATTCACGACCGTCAATAAAACGTGTTCGGAAATCTTCAGTTTGGCCAAGGAAAATGTTTCATGCTAAGCAAATTGTTGTGCTTACATTTGTTATGAAATTGGGCCCAGGTAAGACAGAACACGAAAACGAAGCTAATAGACCACACGCGAAGTGTCAACTCACCACATTTCCAATGTTTTTGTTAAATCTATGAAAATGTGACCCAGGATATCAAAATCAATAATAAGCGGGAAATGACAATTCACGATATGTACATAGTAACATTTGAAATTCCATAGGCTTTCTAATGATACCCATCCCCAGTCTGTAACTCGTAACCAATATTTTCCGAGCTAAAGGCTTGTGATGGATGTCATTACAAAGCTTATTGAATTTGCAATCTTATTATATTTATATCTCCGAAAGTCTTTTACCGACTTATTCTTGATTTTGATGTGCTGGGTCGCGGGTATATTATCATTCACGTACTTTTACAAACTGAACATGCATGTACTGTACAGTACGCGTAGTACATGTATATATAGAGTACAGACACAGCGCGTATTTATTTTTGCTTTGTTGAAATCACAGTGCGCGCGTTGCATATTTAATGAACTAGTTTGTATATGAAGGTCGCCGGGATACAAGTTAAAACGCACGCGCGCCCGGATGACAACAAACACTTTCTTAATATTTTTATAAGCAGGAAAAGGAAAGGCGATTCTTTTAAAAAATAAACGAAGCCATTGAACAAACTCAGCGGGCCTTTTGGCTGTGAAAGTTAAAATCTACACATGTATTATCAAAATTTGTCTCGGCGAACAGCACTAGGGAAATAACCCTCCACCAAAAGAAACTCGCTTGGAATACTTATCAAAAATGCACAACTGGAATGTTATTTACACAAAATTGACTCTTCCTGAAATTAACAAAAAACGCACAACTGTGGAAATATTTACATAAAATTTACATCTTCTTATAATTTACAAAACACACAAAAAGGAAAAAACCCACCACCAATTACTCACTTTACCCACCACCAAAAGTAAATCTAAGCCCACCACCAAAGAAAACAGTTCATTTTTTGTTGACACGTGGCTTCTTCTTGGTTTTAGCTGGTTTCTTCTTGTGAATAGTCGACCATTCCTCAGGGGAATCCGAGGAATGGTGACAGCGTTTTACGGAGGCGGTAGATATAATGGAGGCGACGGAACCGTCGGAATTGCTATCCTGGCTCCGTCGCTCCATCTCTTGCTGAATCTCCGCCTCCGCACTCGCGACTATCTTCGCCCACTCCGTGGTCCTCACATCCGGCATTATCCATGGGAGGTCCGGCACGCACGGGTTATCCTCACCGCCGTCCACGGAGGAGAGCGACAGGTTTGTAGTCATCGAAGTGTTGGACGACGACAACGATGACATCGAGATCGTTGCCGTCGCACTCTCCGCGGCCGGGGCACCCGCCACGCCCGCAACACGCCGAGGTGGACGGGTGGCTGTACGGGCGGACTTGGTGCCGCCTGCAGTGGGCGCGCCGGCCTCCGATGGTCTCTGCGGTGGGGTGCTCGGCCGTGGAGGCTTGGGTGGTCCGGCCGGCTGCGGTGGGGCGTCCTGTGGTGGGGTCCGGGGTACCTTGAGTGGTCCTGCCTGACGGGTTGTAGCCGCAGGGTCCGGACTGGCCCGAGGTGGTGTGGGCGGTCTCGCCGGGCGCGGGTCGCCGCCGTCGTCGTCGATGTCCGTGTCGGTGAAAGCCGTAACACGCAGGAGAGCGGCGTATGAGCGAGGGCACCGTGCGGCATAGTGCCCCGTCTCCCCGCACCCTCGACACTTCACCGGCTCCGGACACTCCCGGCTGCGGTGCCCGTGCTTGTTGCAGTTGTAGCACACAACTGACGGGCACCCCGCAGCCAGGTGGCCGACCAACCCGCAAACCCGGCATGTCCTCTCTTGGTGGTCGTACTCCACTCGCACTTGGTACCCACCGACACGCACGTAGGATGGGATTGGACGACTCAGTTCCACACGTGCGTGTCGGTGGCCGTTCTCCCACCCAAGATGTTTCTGCCAATGTCCTCGTCTGATGCCGAAGACCTTGCCGTAGTGAGATAGCGCCAGGGAGATGGTGACGTCGCGTAGCTCGAATGGTGCGTCACGGACCGTGATGAAGGTCTTCTTCCTGCTCACCGGTGTGGACGTAACACGATGTTGCCCGATGAGCAGGTCGGCTTGGAGCATCTTTGTATTGGCCGCTTCAGATGTTGTGGTGACGCACCATTTGTTGTCACTCAGCTGCTGGACGCAGGCGACGTCAGTCTCCCCGGCGGTCTCGGAGATCAGCTGGCACATCTCGTCGTATTGGATCTTCGCATCAGTCGTCAGGTATGTAGACAGCTCCCTCTGTAGTTCATTCGTTGCCATCGTAGCTCCCGGTGATCTTGGCCAAAAGGCCGAGAAGCGATAACGATTGACATTGAACCAATAGGGCGCTCTGGAATTATGCATGCAAATTGATTCCCCCGCCCATTGTTCTCATCCGAATAATATTCTTATTTTAACTTTTCTAATTTGTGTATTTGGGGTCAAGAAAAGGACTTCTCACAGAGCCCGACGCAAACCCGTTTATAGAAATTACCAACTTTTGGCACGTTAATTTACATCAATATTCATGAGCTTGGGGGGTTTTCATAACACATTTTCATACACATCGACAATATTCTTTTACAAATTCATTTTTTTAAACCAAAAGTCACTTGAAAATCTGGAAAAATGCGACTGGTATCAAAATTATCGCCATGCTGCACTGCGCCTCGCCGCTGTAAATACACACAGACCTACCGGTACGAGCGTGCCGATAGATGGCGCCCTTCGGCACAACCGCGCCTCGATCGTTTACCGTTCAGGCCGGTTTATTTGTTTTCACGCAGAACCTAAATGTCCCACTTTGTGGGCGGTGAAAATAGTCTGGTTCTATGGCCTGACTATTTAATTGTGTACACCCAGACGTCGAAATTGTAGTCGCGAACGTTAACGAGAATTCACGACCGTCAATAAAACGTGTTCGGAAATCTTCAGTTTGGCCAAGGAAAATGTTTCATGCTAAGCAAATTGTTGTGCTTACATTTGTTATGAAATTGGGCCCAGGTAAGACAGAACACGAAAACGAAGCTAATAGACCACACGCGAAGTGTCAACTCACCACATTTCCAATGTTTTTGTTAAATCTATGAAAATGTGACCCAGGATATCAAAATCAATAATAAGCGGGAAATGACAATTCACGATATGTACATAGTAACATTTGAAATTCCATAGGCTTTCTAATGATACCCATCCCCAGTCTGTAACTCGTAACCAATATTTTCCGAGCTAAAGGCTTGTGATGGATGTCATTACAAAGCTTATTGAATTTGCAATCTTATTATATTTATATCTCCGAAAGTCTTTTACCGACTTATTCTTGATTTTGATGTGCTGGGTCGCGGGTATATTATCATTCACGTACTTTTACAAACTGAACATGCATGTACTGTACAGTACGCGTAGTACATGTATATATAGAGTACAGACACAGCGCGTATTTATTTTTGCTTTGTTGAAATCACAGTGCGCGCGTTGCATATTTAATGAACTAGTTTTTATATGAAGGTCGCCGGGATACAAGTTAAAACGCACGCGCGCCCGGATGACAACAAACACTTTCTTAATATTTTTATAAGCAGGAAAAGGAAAGGCGATTCTTTTAAAAAATAAACGAAGCCATTGAACAAACTCAGCGGGCCTTTTGGCTGTGAAAGTTAAAATCTACACATGTATTATCAAAATTTGTCTCTTTTAACAATTTATTTAAAAATGAAGAACAGACAGACAGCGGCGTTTCTCTCTTGTAAATATGTCGTGGCCCTGAAAAGAGCCTTTTGGTTTTGTTTGTGGAGGCAAAGTAATTTGTTTGTATTACTTTGATACTTTGGCGGTCTTTTTGGGCAGAAGTACTTGCTGGATGTTAGGAAGCACACCGCCTTGCGCGATGGTAACCCCACTCATCAACTTGTTAAGCTCTTCGTCGTTGCGTATAGCAAGCTGCAGATGTCGAGGGTTAATTCTCGTCTTCTTATTGTCTCGTGCTGCGTTACCGGCCAGCTCCAGGATCTCCGCGGTCAGGTATTCCATCACGGCTGCCAGGTAGACCGGTGCACCGGCTCCAACCCGCTCAGCGTAGTTGCCCCTTTGCAAAAATCGATGAACGCGACCCACGGGGAACTGCAGTCCCGCCCTTGAGGACCTGCTCCTGGCCTTGCTTCTTGCTTTTCCGCTCTTTCCTCGTCCAGTCATCTTGAAGTAATTGGTGACAGTAGATTGCGATATGCAGTGAAAGTGCCGTACGAGGGGGGTGACAGCACTAGTTATAGCGTTCCGGTGGATTGGCCGAAGCACGCCAAGTAGCCAATCACGCGCGACACACTTACTGTACGGTTGAGTGCACCGCATCCATTTTTGGATGCGTGGAGACAGGGATACATTTTTTGAACGAGGTCTGTCTGTCTGTCTGTCTTCAATCTAAGCGATGAAATCATAACAGCAAAAAACCAAAGCACCCAAAAACCTTACCTGCTTTCTCAGACGATTTCTGTTATCCCGACGGTGTGTCCCTGTTGCCTACCGATTGACCTGCCTCCACGCTGGCCGCAGATCGTCCCTCATAAACCACATTGAAAACTGTCACGGATTTGTCTGCACAGAGATACGACAAACACATATATTAAACATACATCAAACAAGAAACCACTACTTCTCGTAATGGAGACTGAATGAACAAAAACCACTGCGCGCACAGGTGCTGAATAACAAAAGGCTGTTCCGCCATTGCAAATTCCTACGTGACTTACTGAGGCTAAATTAACAATGACCCCCATTTGTCAATTTCGTTGTTGGCGGGCACGCGTATAATTGTTTTGGTCAAAGCTATTCGTTGGTTTTATATATTCGATCGCTTAGGTTGGGCGGCGCACTGTCAGCCCTGCAATGTTGTATATATCCTGGTAATTAAATGATGTGAATAAATACTTTTGGTATCATTGCAAAGCTAACGAATCGCTCTTTACTACGGTGTAAAACAATAGAACTCCAAATACTACAGAAATACTTTTCCCCGTCATGCCTTTTCAAGTCACATATTTGTTTTCAAAGGCGACGAGAACAGAAGGTTAATGTTGATCTTCATTTCTCCTTTTAAGGTCGGGGGAATGAAAAGACGGGAACACCACCCGAACGATTTTACACCTACGAATATTGACTAAATTAGTAACACAGATCAGACAGTCACATCTCTCTTTTTTAATTGTGTTGGCTCTGAAAAGAGCCGTTTGGTTATGTTTTTCGTTTTATTTGTTCCTCCCTCGGTCAACCTATTTTGAAGTCGTATACTTGGTGACGGCCTTGGTTCATTCGCTGACTGCATGCTTGGCAAGCTCTCCCAGGAGGATTAGGCGTACTGCAGTCTGCACTTCACGACTTGAGATGGTCGACTTCTTGTTGTAGTGGGCAAGGCGAGAAGATTCGCCGGCGATGCGCTCAAACACGTCGTTGACAAAGCTGTTCATGATGCTCATTGCCTTGCTGGAGATTCCTGTGTCGGGGTGCACCTGTTTCATGACTTTGTAGATGTAGATGCCGTAGCTCTCCTTGCGACGCCGGCGCCTCTTCTTGTTCGTGCTGACCGGAGCCTTGGTGTTGCCGGCCTTCTTTTGGCCTTTTCCGCTAACTTTAGGAGCCATGATTGGAGAAGATGAGTGTATGTGATCGTGCGATCGAATGGAAGGTCAAGCATGCCGGGACGACTTTTATGGTACCCGCTAGGATTCTGGGCATACACGCATTGTCCGCACAATCACCCAAGCGTGAAGAATTATGTACGCGTGCAAAGTGACATGCATTGGCGCTTGCCACACGCACAGAGGGCAAAAGCTATCCTTCCGAATCCGAATGAAAACTCCAAGAAACAAACAATTACAAACAATAATTTAGAATATCCACCTTTTTATTATATTCGGTAGAGGCCAACAATCCGGTGTGGTTTCACTCATTATTTATTTTTCCCCAAACGCCGGGTAAACTTGCGTATCATCCAATGTAACGAAGAGTTCCCGTTTTCGAAAATATGACACAAAATGACTGCATAAACAATTGTGTACATGGCCAGGCAATTACTCTTCCTCTTTTTTACCGAATTAAAAGTAAAATAATGTGTTTTTTTTTTAATTTTTGGGGGGTGGGGGGACAACAAAAAATAAGAGAGACAAACAAACAAAATGGAAAGAGACTAATCCGATTAATTTTATTAATCCGTTCTCCGGAGCTCTGGCCAGTTAAAATTCGTATTTACCTATAGTAACCAAACTGAACTTTCCAAAACTCTACAGAAAACGCGATTGGAATGAATCTCTCTTTGAAAAAAATATTGGCCCTGAAAAGGGCCGTTCGGTTAGTTTTGCGGACGCAGCTGTGACTCAAGCCCGTTCACCACGAATTCGGCGAGCCAACTGGATGTCCTTGGGCATGATGGTGACCCTCTTGGCATGGATGGCGCAAAGGTTGGTGTCTTCAAAGAGGCCAACGAGGTAGGCTTCGCTCGCCTCCTGCAGTGCCATGACGGCAGAACTCTGGAATCGCAGTTCTGTTTTGAAGTCCTGTGCAATTTCACGCACAAGTCTCTGGAACGGCAGCTTTCGGATCAGCAGTTCGGTGCTCTTCTGGTAGCGACGAATCTCGCGAAGGGCGACAGTTCCCGGTCTGTACCGATGTGGTTTCTTGACACCGCCAGTCGCTGGTGCGCTCTTACGTGCCGCCTTGGTGGCCAACTGCTTCCTTGGGGCTTTTCCACCGGTGCTCTTTCTTGCCGTCTGCTTGGTGCGTGCCATGATTTGAGAGTGGATTGGTCAGAATGGAGAGTAGATAAGAAGTGAATGCCAAATCAACAAAAAAGGCCGTCTCTTAAGACTAGAGAATAGCATCCTGAGGCTGAAGTATAACAATGGGCAGTCTTCCGATTGGATAATTCGGACACCATGCCGGGACGCTTCACTGATCACAACTTATTTACCCTCCGAAACAATACGGTCAATATTATCTACGAGTACATGATACTTTGCAAGCAAATTAATTTCCCCCAGCTACCAAAATAAACAAATGGGCCGTGTCTTCGATAAAGACATCCCGGAAATAATTACGGGAAATAAACGAAAAGGAAAAAACCTTAATACTAATAGACACAGGGAGGAAAATCCACACTGAATTCCGAGACAATGCCCAAATAATAACAGAGTACACACAAATTAAAACCTGGAATCAATCTCTTTTTGTGAAATCGTGGTGGCTCTGAAAAGAGCCGTTTGGTTTGAAAATGGCATGTATCATGCATCTATCTAGCCGCCGAAACCGTACAGCGTGCGCCCCTGTCTCTTCAGGGCGTACACCACATCCATCGAAGTAACGGTTTTCCTCTTGGCGTGCTCGCAGTAGGTGACTGCATCGCGGATAACATTCTCCAGGAACACCTTGAGGACTCCGCGGGTTTCTTCGTAGATGAGACCTGAGATGCGCTTGACTCCTCCGCGGCGGGCCAGCCGACGAATGGCTGGTTTAGTGATGCCCTGGATGTTGTCGCGAAGAACCTTGCGGTGACGCTTGGCACCCCCTTTGCCCAGTCCTTTTCCTCCTTTGCCACGGCCAGACATTTTTTTTATATTTTCTTCTTTCCTTCTCTGCTCAGACTAGACTAGATCGATTGAATGGGCGAGGCAGTGTATTATATATCACTCCTATGCGCGGACGCGATAGGAGCACGCAAGGCAAACGAAAGTCAGGGTGCCCTCTAACAACAAATCGTGGCAGAGGTTTCCCTCTCGAAATAACGACACGAGAGGAGAAATAAACAGTCAACGAGAGAGAGAGAGGAAAGCAAGCAAACGAATAATCGCAACATTAGAATACAAACATAAAAACTGAACTGTTAAAAGCACTGTTATTTATTGTATTTGAGGTTTTATCACTTACAAAAAAAAAAGCTATAAAAAAGGGCCCTGCATTATTACCTATACAGTATTTAGAAAAAAAATGGAATTCAAACAAACAAGACCAAAAACAAAAATAACATTTAAAGTCTACATTTATATGAAATCATATGAATTTCTAAAAAATATGGAAAAGATAAAGAAATCTAATACATCTTCGCCAAAAAAAAAAAAACCCAGTCGCAGAGGATCGGGGTGTTTGTTTGTTTTTGTTGTTGTTGTTTTTCCCTTTCATCAGAAATCAACCAAAAACAAAGAGATCGGTCGGTCTTTATACAATTATTTAATTGAGACAAATTGAAATGTTCAAATATAAGAAAGCCACGAAGTAAAGCGAAGAAAGAACTTGTACAAGTGAGGCGACATAATAGACGAGACCTGTTTTTGTATTAATTTATGTTCCCCGAGGGGAGTGGGCCGAATCCCGGATGTACTGCTATACCGGGCCAACCCATGGCCGGGACGAGGCAAGCCTCTATTCCACGGCCCAAATCCAAAAATCAGATTAATATACTGGCTGTTCGATGAACAGCGTTTCAGATATTAAGCTGAAAAGAACAGATACTGTTTTTTGATTTGGGGCTGAAGAATGCCCCGGGCAGGTCGACTTACCAAATCGCCGAACTACAGTGTTGTGGGGTCTCGAGCCCCCCTGCCCGTAACCGGAATAAACAACAAACCAACACTTCAAAAGACGAGTATAACCTGGGAAACGAAAAGTCACCGAACGACACAAATGTCACAAGTAGACGAAAATAGATAAGAATACACAAGAGCTTAAAAAGCATAAACAGTCAAAAAGGTAAAAAGACTAGGATCAAAACCACACTAAGGCTAAAAAGCTCGCACAAAATTTTTGCAGTAAAAGGTAGCATAAAACTGCTGCTGATAATTAGTTTCTCTAAATTGAAGTCCCGCTACTACAGCGAAGAAAAAGTCCGTCGCGTCCCCTCCAAACCGGTTATGCTAGCCATCACCGCACCTGCCCGCCCCGACGGACAGGCATTACAATTGCAGCACCCGCCCGCCGGCGCGGAACAGGCCCAATGGCGCGACTCGCCCGCTAGAAAGGAAAAAACCTGACGAAACTTGAACAAAGAAAAAAGCAAACGCCTGTCCCGCTGCGGTAGATCCTAAAGGGTTCCCCGCAGCATCGGTGGTCTCGATCTTTCCAGGGGACAGGCGCCTTTAGTCCCTAACCTAAAAAAAAGAAAAAAGGGGAACTAAAATTAACCCTGACAAACTCAGTATCGACCTACACTAACTTAGCAAAAAATACTGAGGGGAATTGGTAAAAAAAGCCGTTGCGGGAAAGCTAGAAATTTGTGAAAACGCGGTTATCTCTGACAGAGACGATTGTACCGCCAATTTGCCAGAGAGAAAGAAATTTCTTTCTCTCCAGCCGCAAGAAATCCGCCTCAATGCGCCTTGAAAGAAAGGACTGAGAGGAACGTAAAAGTGTGAGGGAATCGACAAAGTTCCCGTCGAATAAGACTTGACAGCGGGACTTCCAAATCTGCCACTTTAATACAGAAATAACAAACCAAATAAACTTGTCATTCTTATTTGAGGGATTAAGTCCCTCAGCGAAAAAAAACCACTGCTGGGGAGATGGCGAACGTAGGACCGCAAACACGCACTCCTACGTACGTGGCCCAATCCCACAGCAGGGCAACAAAAGAACAATCCCACAGCAGGTGCTGCAGCGACTCAATGTTATTACAATTAGGTCGGGGGCATTTGCCCCTGCCAATGCCCCACGATGAAAGCCGCTGAGCCGTCTTTACTGCGCTCCAGACAATGCGCCAATTTAAATCGCGCAGGAAGTGGTCTAAATGTCTGTTTACTATGAATGAGTAGTGTAAAGCAGTGTAATATAAATCTGTGCGTGGGAGCGCCACAGTGACCTGTTTAAGAAACAAGTTATAAATGGTATTTACAGTAACGGTGTTCCAGTTGATTGACCAAACATTAGGAAGAGCAAGAATCAGTTTACAGAAGGTGACATAGATACGAGGAACCGTCGCAGAGTGAGGACGGGTATTAGAAAAAAGACCAGTCGGGAGGAAGTTACGAAGAGAAAAGGAACACCAAAAAAGAGCTAAAAAACTCCAAGGCGGAGCTACCGCACTGCAAAGGCAGCTGAAACCCTTAATGAAAAGGGCATCAGCTTTAAATCTGATGTTGGTAACGCCAAGTCCACCGCTGTCAACTGACTGACAGACAGTGGACCGGCGTACCAGTTCCGTCTTACCAGACCAGAGAAAGGAGAAGATGATCTTGTTGATCTTCTTTTCAACGGTGACTGGCAACGGATAAACAGGAGCTATATACATAAGGTAAGAAAACAGAACTGTATTAATAACTAACACTTTGCCAATTAATGATAAAAAGCGTTTACTCCAACTTTCCACAGAAGACTGGAGTTTAGGAAGGCGATCCTCCCAGTTCTTGACCGCCATGTCTCCATTACCAACCCAGAAGCCGTTAATTTTAATGGGTTCTCTGGTCCATGAAATGGGGTAGAGATTGCCAAGTTGTTCTCTCCAATCTCCTAAAATAAGACCTTTAGACTTTAATACATTAAGACGAGAACCACTAGCTCCTTGAAACATGCTGATGATATTAAATAGTCTGTGAAGAGAAGGAACATTTCGAACGATACAAGTTGTATCGTCCGCATATTGCAGTATTTTACACTGCATGCCGTTACTTCCTGGAATAAAAATTCCCTGAATTCCCTTGTCGTTGCGGACAGCTGCAGCGAAGGGCTCTATAAAAATGACATAGAGAAGAGGTGACAGGGGGCATCCCTGTCTAACACCTTTCTGTAAGGAAAACGGATTAGAAAGGAAACCGTTAGCAAGAACTTGGCTAAAAATATCCGTATATAAGATTTTGAGCCACTTAATGAAGTTAGGCCCAAAACCAAATTTGTACAGCACTTTGTGAAGAAAAGACCAATTCACTCGATCAAACGCTTTCTGCTGATCCAGCGAGATGAGCAGAGTGTTTACATTTCTCTCCTCTGCATAAAACACGAGGTCCCGCAGAAGTCGGGCGTTATCCTGTATGGATCTCCCTTTGACTCCGCAGGTCTGAAAAGGACTAATAATTGTAGATAAAACAGAAGAAAGACGGTTACAAAGCGTTTTGGCAAGAATTTTATAATCTACATTCAATAATGAAATCGGCCTTTTGTTTTGAGGCAAAGAAGGGTCACCGGGCTTATCCAACAAGGTGATAATGCCGGTCCTCTGTGAATTGGCTAAATTATGAAGATCAAAACAAGTGTTAAAAACACTAAGAAGATCAGGACAAATAAGATCCCAAAAAGTAGAATAAAATTCCTTCGGTAATCCATCGCTACCAGGGCTTTTGCCGTTTAGCATGCCCCTTAAAGCTGCATCAAGTTCATTGGTAAGGAGAGGAACCTCCAGATTATTAATGTTCTCTTCTGTAAGAGTGCTCGAAATCTGATCTAAAAAGAAAGATTGAAAGCTATCAACAGTATCGTCTGCTGAAAAAAGAGATGCATAAAAATCTTTATAAATATTAACAATTTCTACAGGAGAAGATGAAGCAGACCCGTCAGGGCGCTTAACTGTGGGGATGGAAGAAGCTTTCTTGTGGTTAAATTCAGTGCGAAAAAAATTGCTAGATGGGTGCTCTCCTTCATTTAAATGAAAACTGCAAGATCGCACCCTCGCTCCTTCAGCTAGAAAATTATCAAACTCAGAAAGTTGAAGCTTAATCTGGTTATACTTGGCAATAATGTTTTTATCATTGTTCCCTTGGTTGAGAAGGGCGGTAACCCGTTCCAAGGAAGCAAGAAGACGAACTTTCTCTTTCTTTCTATTATTTGAAAGACGGCAAGAGTGGGCTAAAATCAGTTTTTTGCTGCGAAGCTTCACTTCTTCCCACCAATCTGAATCATTATCAAAACCTTCTTTAAGAGTTCTCCACCCTGTATATGCTCTCTTAAAATCTGTTTGAAAAAGGGGATCAGTTAAAGTAAAAGTGTTACATTTCCAATACCCCTTTCCTCTTTCTGGAAGAGGAGAAGGATTAATATTTAAAACGACTCCATCATGATCTGAGAAATAAACAGGCAGATGTGCAATAGAGGAACAATTTAAGATATTGGAAATGTAGAAACGGTCAAGCCGACTGCGAATATTATTTGAAGCATTTCTCCAGGTAAAATATCTATCTTGAGGATAGGTAGTCCTCCAGGGATCTATGAGGAAAAATTCGTCACACACGGAACGAAGTTCCTGGTGACCTATGTCGCATGTAACGGAAGAATTACCCATTCTGTCAAGAGTAGAATTAAAAACACAATTGAAATCTCCAGCTAAAATGAGTGGGCAGTTACCTGAAAGGTACTGCGAAAGATTATTAAAAAAATTTTTTTTATGAAGGGGATCGTTTGGCGCATAGACTGAAATGAGTTTTATGCGTCCACCCGATTCTTCTAAAAAACAGCTCACGATTCTCCCCTGAGAATCAAAATTAACGCCGGACAATTTAAAAGAAGCACGTGGATTAGAAATAATAACAGTGCCGCAAGAAGATGATGTGCCATAACTGGCAAAGATTTCCCCTTTCCACTCCGATTTCCAAAGCTGGAGATCAGAGGGGCCTGTAATGTGGCACTCCTGTAAAAAACAAATATCGTAATTTAGACAAAGATTAAAAATCTGCTGACGTTTATTAAAATCACGCATACCATTAACATTTAAAGTTAAAATGGAGATCATTGTGCTTAAAAGGAAAAAAACCTGGAGAAAGTTTAAACAAATTCAAAAAAGATCATTTACAGGTATTTCTTGTAGAAATCTGCCTGCTTCCGCAGGGCTTTGTCTGGGTGCTGCCGAGCAATGTGCCGGGTCCACCTCATGGGAAGACACGCCGAGTGTGGACACCAGGGGCACTTCACCTGAGAAAGTGAAGAGTCTTTGTGCACTCTCGACACGTGTCTAGAAAGCCCAGACCACGTTTGGGATGTAAAAGGGCATTTTGGGGCCCTGCATCGTGCAGGCTCGCCGAGTCCTGGGAGCTTCAGCGAGCTAAGATAATTTAAAACTTTTCCTATTTTTACAGGGTTTACTTTTGACTCTTCATCGTTTTCTGTCGAGTCCCTCTCTTGCTCGGACTCCGATGAAGTGTCAGAGGACGAGGAAGAGGAGGAACTACCTGTGCTAGAGGCAGAAGAACTATCAATTTTAACCTGCTCCGTTGGAGGGGTGGAGTCCATAGTAGACACGCTCTCTAGATCAGAACCAAAAATTTCGGTTGCAGTTGGAGTGGCCCTTTTGCCATAAGGGGCCTCTTGAGGTGATCCTGCCCGTTTAGATGGACGTTTCTTGTTACGGGCTAACCTGAAACCATCATCCTGCAGTGGGGCCTGCACATTTTTACAGTCCTCCCTGTCGCAGACTAGGGAGGGAGGGCCATTCATGCCCTTACATAGGGCACACTCCAACACTCTAAAGGAAGAATCACATGGAATACTGGATTTACATGAAAAACAGCAAATGCTTGGATGAAAAGGGCCAGAGGGCCGCTTACATTTGGAACAAGGGGTTTTGGGTAAATCCTTGCCTAGATCTGAGGGTTTTGTATTAGGGGACTCTCTGGCTGGGCTCTCCTCCGCTGCTGGTGGTGCTTCTGCAGGGGGAGTGGAGGATGATGTGCTCCAGGCACGGTCTGGTTGCACTTTGTTTGCAAAGGACTTGGGGCAGGCTCGAAAGCCATGCCCCTCCTCCCCGCAGATGGTACAAACTGTGCTGTTAGGACACTCGTTGGCGATGTGTCCAACCTGCAAACATTTAAAACACTTTATATTGTTACATTCTTTGGCAAAATGGCCCTCTTGGCCACACCGGGCACAAGTGCGGATCTGGCCTGGATAGGAAATCCAGGCGTTCCTGTCTCCAATGCGGATAACAGTAGGGATGGGCGTGTTGATCCGCATCCTATACTGTCTAGTCCCGTTAAAAACGGTTGGGCTGTGTCCATACGTGGTGAAACGGCCGGCAATAACCTGGCCGTACCTACCTAGAATATTACGAACTATACTGTCGTGCATAGACAAACTGACATAATGAACGATAACTATCATGACATCGTTAAACTTCGTGACGGTGCATTTATCTAGAGTAGTTACCTTGGGATAAAAATCTTTACACAAAACTGATGACTTAAAAACAATCTCAAATTTGTTACCTGGCAATGGCTGGATAGCTGCCAGGTGATCCTTAGCTACAACACCAATATCGTGAAGCTTAGTAAACAGCGACTTGGGGGTCGTCTGCTCCTCAAACTGAACTTCCATAGCTCTATCTCTGTGTACGGCACTAACGGCCATACTACTCTCTGCTAAGAAAACACTTGTAGAAGAGAATTATGAATCAAGAAGAAAAAAGTCAGTCACAACTGCTGACTGACAGTAAATGAAATACAAGCCACTTGTACGGCCAACTACAAATATATGTAAAGAGGGAGAAGAATAAAGCTATCTGCTTTTAATATTTCCCCCGGGAAAAACTACTTACTAGTTAAATCTAAGGGAAAACCCAGGAAGAACAAACTGCTAAACCTGGGGCTAAACAAGAAAAGAAATACACACTGCACCCCTAAGCTACCTGCTTAGAAGGGCTATATGAAAAAAACAAAAATGGCGTTCTCCTTGAACAATAAAACCTAACAGCACACGGACTTCTACGTGTGCTGAATAGGGGAAAAGGACAAAAAGGCTACTTCACGGGACAGTGCTCCTGCACAAACCCCGTACAAAAAGGATAGAGCCGAAAAAACAAAAAAGGCGTTCTCCTTGAACAAAAAAGTCTAACAGCACACGGACTTTTACGTGTGCTGAGTAGGGGAAGAGAACAAAAAGGCTACTTCGCGGGACAGTGCACCTGCACACACCCCGTACAAAAAGGATAGGGCCGTACAACTGCTACGGCCCCAACAAAAATGACGAGAACAAAGGACCACTGGGCTGTGGCAACCAGTGCACACAGCCCACTACAAAAATGGAATAAAAAACCCTGTAAATGTTGCTAAAAATTACTTTAATAAATAAGAAAAAGTGACCAACTAGGTCTATAACACTAATGTAAACTTACGGTAAAGGCAAAGAACGGGAGGAATATCTCTAAAAGCAGAAAAAGACGAAAATCTCGCAGCTCGTAGAGACACACGTCCGGCAGTATCGGAAAAGAACAGATACTGTTTTTTTGATTTGGGGCTGAAGAATGCCCCGGACAGGTCGACTTACCAAATCGCCGAACTACAGTGTTGTGGGGTCTCGAGCCCCCCTGCCCGTAACCGGAATAAACAACAAACCAACACTTCAATACATATATCACCAAAACAGGACGGTACAGACAGAGAGTGTAGCCACGCTACCCACGCATTACCATGGTAGGGTACGACCCTAACTCTCTGCCATAGAACGTATACAAACAAAATACATACTATCAACTACAAGACAACAAGAGTGACTAAACGACTTTACATCTATATATACAAATTACAAACGACTCCTCAATAAGGGCATCATCTGAATCCAGAACATACTGAGCATGTGACTGGGCCAAATGGCCAAGCCAAATCAGCGGAGACGCATACTCGTATTTACACACCTTGCAGGGAATCCGTGCCTTAACCTCGCGGAGGGGAAGACCGTGGACACCCTGCACATGTGCAGTATAATCCTCCCAAATGAGGAAACTAGCCCTGCAAGGGTCCTGGGCGCAGACAAGTGCCTGCTTCCCAATCCCGGGGATGCTAAGCCCACCAAGCTTGACCTTGGCCCGACGGACCAGGTCTAAAGAGGAACCCCGGAGAGGCCCCTTAGAGGTCTCCGGGGCTACCTCAACCCCGGTGCCACCCTCATCGCCGAGGGGGCCGGCAATGGTTTTTGACGAGCCAATCGGCTCGTCTAATACCATCTCAGACTCCTGAGAGTCTGAAAGGTTAGTTCCCTGTATTTTGGAAGAGGGGGCATCCGAGTCAGAAGAAGTGTCTCGCGACCTCTTCTTCTTCTTCTTCGCCTTCCCCTTCCTTGATACAGGGACAAAAGGAACAGCTTCCTCGATCGCGGCGGCCTGACACTCAACGGTGTCACAAGAGACAACGGTCTCAGCGCCGTCTCCCATGCAGCCGGCGCAACCGACAAAGCTGAACTTAACGGTCCTCGTAATCCAGCGGTCGCAGTGGAAACAAAGCCACGACTCCGCCGAATGTAGAGGACCGGCATCCTTCGAGCACCGAATACACGGTGCTCGAGGCAGTTCGAAGTCCGATACCATATTGGTATCGGACACCGTTACAGTCTCCGAGCCCGACGGATCGGGCCCGGAGCTAGAGGAGGAGGAAGGGCTCACCGCCCCCTCGGCGCCCACAAGTGTGGGCGCTTCAAGAGGCGGAGAAGCCTCCCCCTTATGATGTGCAGGGGCAGATTTCCCCTGCACCACCACATCTGCCCACCGCTTGGCGGGTCGCACCCTCTCTGCGAAGGACCTAGGGCACAGTTTAAAACTCTGCCCCTCGTCCCCGCAGAAAGTGCACATGACTTTGTTGGGGCACTCCCCGGAGGGATGACCCAACTGCAAGCATCTGTAACACCTTACGGTGATACATTTGCCTGCAGAGTGGCCAGGGCTTCCGCATCGGGCGCAAGTCCGGGTCTGACCAGAGTGGCCGACCCAGGCATTGCGATTCCCGACGTGGAGAACCGAGGGAATGGATCTGACACCCGACATTAAGTATTGCCGGGTGCCAGTAAATACGGCAGGCTCCTCGGGGTAGGTCAGAAACCTACCCTTATGGACCCTGCCGTACTGAGAGAGAATGGATCTGACGACATTGTCGTCAAGATCCATCTCTATATAATTCACTGTGACCAGCTTCATGTCGAAGGATGTAACTCGACACCCAGGAAGCTGGTCCAGATCAAGCTCGAAACGACGAGCAAAGACGGCCGATTTGAACGTGAGGTCAAACCGGCCGCCGGAAAGGGGTTGTAAGGCCTCCAGATGGGTGGACGGGACAATCCCAACCCCCCGGAGAACCTTAAAGACATCGCTAGGCGTCTCCTTGCCATCGAAACTAAGTTCGAAAGCGCGGGGACGCCTAGGACTAGAAGTATTATTTCCAGACATGCTGGAAATAAACCAAAGAATACAAAATACCAAGAAAGGAAAAACCTCCTGGGTATTAAAACAAGGCTGGACTAGCAACTGCCTAGTCCAGCAAAACAAGAAAGTAAAGTATAAGCACACGCGCTATGTATAAAACAAAATACAAGCGCGGCACATACACAACACTATTGTATATACAAAAATGGCGTGAAGGCAAGACTTATTGCCTTCACCCACACAAAGAAATAGGAAAAACCCGTAGCACTACACACACAATTGGTGTTATGTAAGCGCCACGGGTAGATGAACAACAAAGAAAAAACCGTACACTGTACGGACGGACAAAGAAACGTGTACAAACCTATGGCCCCGTGGACTTACACGGGGAAAACAAAGGCTGCACGTAAACGAATGGCGCTGGCTGATACAGCACTGCGTATACAGCCAGCGACCAAAAACCAAAACTAAAAACCTCCAAAACAACAACCAAAAATCAGAAGAAATTTGGCGAAAATGAGACCAACCTGGTCTATAAACCAAACGGAATAAACTGATATACAAAAAATATCAGTTTAGTACGACAAAACTAGACTACGCCTCAAGATCACGGGAGCAAAAAAACTACACATGATCTTAGCCAAAAGGCCGAGAAGCGATAACGATTGACATTGAACCAATAGGGCGCTCTGGAATTATGCATGCAAATTGATTCCCCCGCCCATTGTTCTCATCCGAATAATATTCTTATTTTAACTTTTCTAATTTGTGTATTTGGGGTCAAGAAAAGGACTTCTCACAGAGCCCGACGCAAACCCGTTTATAGAAATTACCAACTTTTGGCACGTTAATTTACATCAATATTCATGAGCTTGGGGGGTTTTCATAACACATTTTCATACACATCGACAATATTCTTTTACAAATTCATTTTTTTAAACCAAAAGTCACTTGAAAATCTGGAAAAATGCGACTGGTATCAAAATTATCGCCATGCTGCACTGCGCCTCGCCGCTGTAAATACACACAGACCTACCGGTACGAGCGTGCCGATAGATGGCGCCCTTCGGCACAACCGCGCCTCGATCGTTTACCGTTCAGGCCGGTTTATTTGTTTTCAAGCAGAACCTAAATGTCCCACTTTGTGGGCGGTGAAAATAGTCTGGTTCTATGGCCTGACTATTTAATTGTGTACACCCAGACGTCGAAATTGTAGTCGCGAACGTTAACGAGAATTCACGACCGTCAATAAAACGTGTTCGGAAATCTTCAGTTTGGCCAAGGAAAATGTTTCATGCTAAGCAAATTGTTGTGCTTACATTTGTTATGAAATTGGGCCCAGGTAAGACAGAACACGAAAACGAAGCTAATAGACCACACGCGAAGTGTCAACTCACCACATTTCCAATGTTTTTGTTAAATCTATGAAAATGTGACCCAGGATATCAAAATCAATAATAAGCGGGAAATGACAATTCACGATATGTACATAGTAACATTTGAAATTCCATAGGCTTTCTAATGATACCCATCCCCAGTCTGTAACTCGTAACCAATATTTTCCGAGCTAAAGGCTTGTGATGGATGTCATTACAAAGCTTATTGAATTTGCAATCTTATTATATTTATATCTCCGAAAGTCTTTTACCGACTTATTCTTGATTTTGATGTGCTGGGTCGCGGGTAAATTATCATTCACGTACTTTTACAAACTGAACATGCATGTACTGTACAGTACGCGTAGTACATGTATATATAGAGTACAGACACAGCGCGTATTTATTTTTGCTTTGTTGAAATCACAGTGCGCGCGTTGCATATTTAATGAACTAGTTTTTATATGAAGGTCGCCGGGATACAAGTTAAAACGCACGCGCGCCCGGATGACAACAAACACTTTCTTAATATTTTTATAAGCAGGAAAAGGAAAGGCGATTCTTTTAAAAAATAAACGAAGCCATTGAACAAACTCAGCGGGCCTTTTGGCTGTGAAAGTTAAAATCTACACATGTATTATCAAAATTTGTCTCTTTTAAAAATTTATTTAAAAATGAAGAACAGACAGACAGCGGCGTTTCTCTCTTGTAAATATGTGGTGGCCCTGAAAAGAGCCTTTTGGTTTTGTTTGTGGAGGCAAAGTAATTTGTTTGTATTACTTTGATACTTTGGCGGTCTTTTTGGGCAGAAGTACTTGCTGGATGTTAGGAAGCACACCGCCTTGCGCGATGGTAACCCCACTCATCAACTTGTTAAGCTCTTCGTCGTTGCGTATAGCAAGCTGCAGATGTCGAGGGTTAATTCTCGTCTTCTTATTGTCTCGTGCTGCGTTACCGGCCAGCTCCAGGATCTCCGCGGTCAGGTATTCCATCACGGCTGCCAGGTAGACCGGTGCACCGGCTCCAACCCGCTCAGCGTAGTTGCCCCTTCGCAAAAATCGATGAACGCGACCCACGGGGAACTGCAGTCCCGCCCTTGAGGACCTGCTCCTGGCCTTGCTTCTTGCTTTTCCGCTCTTTCCTCGTCCAGTCATCTTGAAGTAATTGGTGACAGTAGATTGCGATCTGCAGTGAAAGTGCCGTACGAGGGGGGTGACAGCACTAGTTATAGCGTTCCGGTGGATTGGCCGAAGCACGCCAAGTAGCCAATCACGCGCGACACACTTACTGTACGGTTGAGTGCACCGCATCCATTTTTGGATGCGTGGAGACAGGGATACATTTTTTGAACGAGGTCTGTCTGTCTGTCTGTCTTCAATCTAAGCGATGAAATCATAACAGCAAAAAACCAAAGCACCCAAAAACCTTACCTGCTTTCTCAGACGATTTCTGTTATCCCGACGGTGTGTCCCTGTTGCCTACCGATTGACCTGCCTCCACGCTGGCCGCAGATCGTCCCTCATAAACCACATTGAAAACTGTCACGGATTTGTCTGCACAGAGATACGACAAACACATATATTAAACATACATCAAACAAGAAACCACTACTTCTCGTAATGGAGACTGAATGAACAAAAACCACTGCGCGCACAGGTGCTGAATAACAAAAGGCTGTTCCGCCATTGCAAATTCCTACGTGACTTACTGAGGCTAAATTAACAATGACCCCCATTTGTCAATTTCGTTGTTGGCGGGCACGCGTATAATTGTTTTGGTCAAAGCTATTCGTTGGTTTTATATATTCGATCGCTTAGGTTGGGCGGCGCACTGTCAGCCCTGCAATGTTGTATATATCCTGGTAATTAAATGATGTGAATAAATACTTTTGGTATCATTGCAAAGCTAACGAATCGCTCTTTACTACGGTGTAAAACAATAGAACTCCAAATACTACAGAAATACTTTTCCCCGTCATGCCTTTTCAAGTCACATATTTGTTTTCAAAGGCGACGAGAACAGAAGGTTAATGTTGATCTTCATTTCTCCTTTTAAGGTCGGGGGAATGAAAAGACGGGAACACCACCCGAACGATTTTACACCTACGAATATTGACTAAATTAGTAACACAGATCAGACAGTCACATCTCTCTTTTTTAATTGTGTTGGCTCTGAAAAGAGCCGTTTGGTTATGTTTTTCGTTTTATTTGTTCCTCCCTCGGTCAACCTATTTTGAAGTCGTATACTTGGTGACGGCCTTGGTTCCTTCGCTGACTGCATGCTTGGCAAGCTCTCCCGGGAGGATTAGGCGTACTGCAGTCTGCACTTCACGACTTGAGATGGTCGACTTCTTGTTGTAGTGGGCAAGGCGAGAAGATTCGCCGGCGATGCGCTCAAACACGTCGTTGACAAAGCTGTTCATGATGCTCATTGCCTTGCTGGAGATTCCTGTGTCGGGGTGCACCTGTTTCATGACTTTGTAGATGTAGATGCCGTAGCTCTCCTTGCGACGCCGGCGCCTCTTCTTGTTCGTGCTGACCGGAGCCTTGGTGTTGCCGGCCTTCTTCTGGCCTTTTCCGCTAACTTTAGGAGCCATGATTGGAGAAGATGAGTGTATGTGATCGTGCGATCGAATGGAAGGTCAAGCATGCCGGGACGACTTTTATGGTACCCGCTAGGATTCTGGGCATACACGCATTGTCCGCACAATCACCCAAGCGTGAAGAATTATGTACGCGTGCAAAGTGACATGCATTGGCGCTTGCCACACGCACAGAGGGCAAAAGCTATCCTTCCGAATCCGAATGAAAACTCCAAGAAACAAACAATTACAAACAATAATTTAGAATATCCACCTTTTTATTATATTCGGTAGAGGCCAACAATCCGGTGTGGTTTCACTCATTATTTATTTTTCCCCAAACGCCGGGTAAACTTGCGTATCATCCAATGTAACGAAGAGTTCCCGTTTTCGAAAATATGACACAAAATGACTGCATAAACAATTGTGTACATGGCCAGGCAATTACTCTTCCTCTTTTTTACCGAATTAAAAGTAAAATAATGTGGTTTTTTTTTAATTTTGGGGGGGTGGGGGGACAACAAAAAATAAGAGAGACAAACAAACAAAATGGAAAGAGACTAATCCGATTAATTTTATTAATCCGTTCTCCGGAGCTCTGGCCAGTTAAAATTCGTATTTACCTATAGTAACCAAACTGAACTTTCCAAAACTCTACAGAAAACGCGATTGGAATGAATCTCTCTTTGAAAAAAATATTGGCCCTGAAAAGGGCCGTTCGGTTAGTTTTGCGGACGCAGCTGTGACTCAAGCCCGTTCACCACGAATTCGGCGAGCCAACTGGATGTCCTTGGGCATGATGGTGACCCTCTTGGCATGGATGGCGCAAAGGTTGGTGTCTTCAAAGAGGCCAACGAGGTAGGCTTCGCTCGCCTCCTGCAGTGCCATGACGGCAGAACTCTGGAATCGCAGTTCTGTTTTGAAGTCCTGTGCAATTTCACGCACAAGTCTCTGGAACGGCAGCTTTCGGATCAGCAGTTCGGTGCTCTTCTGGTAGCGACGAATCTCGCGAAGGGCGACAGTTCCCGGTCTGTACCGATGTGGTTTCTTGACACCGCCAGTCGCTGGTGCGCTCTTACGTGCCGCCTTGGTGGCCAACTGCTTCCTTGGGGCTTTTCCACCGGTGCTCTTTCTTGCCGTCTGCTTGGTGCGTGCCATGATTTGAGAGTGGATTGGTCAGAATGGAGAGTAGATAAGAAGTGAATGCCAAATCAACGAACAGGCCGTCTCTTAAGACTAGAGAATAGCATCCTGAGGCTGAAGTATAACAATGGGCAGTCTTCCGATTGGATAATTCGGACACCATGCCGGGACGCTTCACTGATCACAACTTATTTACTCTCCGAAACAATACGGTCAATATTATCTACGAGTACATGATACTTTGCAAGCAAATTAATTTCCCCCAGCTACCAAAATAAACAAATGGGCCGTGTCTTCGATAAAGACATCCCGGAAATAATTACGGGAAATAAACGAAAAGGAAAAAACCTTAATACTAATAGACACAGGGAGGAAAATCCACACTGAATTCCGAGACAATGCCCAAATAATAACAGAGTACACACAAATTAAAACCTGGAATCAATCTCTTTTTGTGAAATCGTGGTGGCTCTGAAAAGAGCCGTTTGGTTTGAAAATGTCATGTATCATGCATCTATCTAGCCGCCGAAACCGTACAGCGTGCGCCCCTGTCTCTTCAGGGCGTACACCACATCCATCGAAGTAACGGTTTTCCTCTTGGCGTGCTCGCAGTAGGTGACTGCATCGCGGATAACATTCTCCAGGAACACCTTGAGGACTCCGCGGGTTTCTTCGTAGATGAGACCTGAGATGCGCTTGACTCCTCCGCGGCGGGCCAGCCGACGAATGGCTGGTTTAGTGATGCCCTGGATGTTGTCGCGAAGAACCTTGCGGTGACGCTTGGCACCCCCTTTGCCCAGTCCTTTTTCTCCTTTGCCACGGCCAGACATTTTTTTTATATTTTCTTCTCTCCTTCTCTGCTCAGACTAGACTAGATCGATTGAATGGGCGAGGCAGTGTATTATATATCACTCCTATGCGCGGACGCGATAGGAGCACGCAAGGCAAACGAAAGTCAGGGCGCCCTCTAACAACAAATCGTGGCAAAGGTTTCCCTCTCAAAATAACGACACGAGAGGAGAAATAAACAGTCAACGAGAGAGAGAGAGGAAAGCAAGCAAACGAATAATCGCAACATTAGAATACAAACATAAAAACTGAACTGTTAAAAGCACTGTTATTTATTGTATTTGAGGTTTTATCACTTACACAAAAAAAGCTATAAAAAAGGGCCCTGCATTATTACCTATACAGTATTTAGAAAAAAAATGGAATTCAAACAAACAAGACCAAAACCAAAAAGAACATTTAAAGTCTACATTTATATGAAATCATATGAATTTCTAAAAAATATGGAAAAGATAAAGAAATATAATACATCTTCGCCAAAAAAAATAAAAACCAGTCGCAGAGGATCGGGGTGTTTGTTTGTTTTTGTTGTTGTTGTTTTTCCCTTTCATCAGAAATCAACCAAAAACAAAGAGATCGGTCGGTCTTTATACAATTATTTAATTGAGACAAATTGAAATGTTCAAATATAAGAAAGCCACGAAGTAAAGCGAAGAAAGAACTTGTAAAAGTGAGGCGACATAGGAATACACATAATAGACGAGACCTGTTTTTGTATTAATTGATGTTCCCCGAGGGGAGTGGGCCGAATCCCGGATGTACTGCTATACCGGGCCAACCCATGGCCGGGACGAGGCAAGCCTCTATTCCACGGCCCAAATCCAAAAATCAGATTAATATACTGGCTGTTCGATCAACAGCGTTTCAGATATTAAGCTGAAAAGAACAGATACGGTTTTTAAATTGGTTTATTCTTGCAAACAACCAAACAACAATGAAATGTACACACAGGTTATATTATTTACATTTAAAAGGTTTTAAACATACAACTTGTCTGCAAACGCTCAGTTAACCCACCACCAAAAAAACATTAACTGGTCACTGTAAGCTGAAAATAATATCTTTACTGCACATTTTAATTCTCTCATATTTGGCTCTGTTCCTAGCTAACCACAATGAATAACGAAATTTACTTAATTCACAACAAATTAACTTCTCAACTTTTTTACTAACATTATCACAAAATGAAGAAAACACAAGTGCATTTCGATCAACTAATACATGGGTTGTCCTGCCCAGGCGCTGCCTGAGCCACGCGCCCACCGGTTCCGCCACACTGCACTCAATGAAAAGGTGGTCTCTGGTCTCGAGCTGAGTGCAGTGCGGGCACGCGCCTGTGTCTTTCGATTGTTTCCTTAATCGGTCACCGGTGGGCAGCACGTTATGTACCGTTCTGAAATTCAAAGAAATTTGTTTGTTCGACAATTTGGTACACAACGTGCGTTTCCAAATCGTGGCCCATGGCTGGCCCGGGCGATCTCTCTGGACTTTGGGCTCGGTCCCTCGGGCTTCGAGTACGGCGGCGAGGTGAGTCTTAAGTTTTACGTTTGACCAGTCAGCAGCAATGTCTCGGTGGCTACGAAAAGAAATCAACACTAATTTGTAAAACTCAGAGGGGAAATCACAGTGGGGCATATTTTGTCTAATTAAATTTGGGTTAACGCTACGTAAAGAAAAACCGCACCAATATCGCGCTAAAATAATCCACTTAGCCGGTTTATCCGAGACAATACTGCTGACATGGACACCCCGCATTGCGGCCATTCTGCTATCAAAGTCGACCACGCCCATCCCCCCTTGAGAAAGGGGGAGGGACATGGTCGCCCGGTTGACATACTCCACCTTACTATTCCATATGAATTGAAAAAGCATTCTGTTAATTTCTTTAATTTTCTCTTTCGGTGGGGGGACAACCTCGGCAACATACCATAACTTAGAAAACAAAAATTGATTCGCAATAATGACCCGCCCCCTCAAACTAAAATCAGTACAACTCCCCCATAATTTCATAGCAACATTTAGCTGTAATATTTTGTCTTCCCAAATTTTATTCTTTATGTTATCATATCCAAAATAAATACCAACAATTTTTGCCGAAGTTGCCCACCTGATGTCAACCGGGCCAGACATTGTGTGTTTCCACCTGCCAAGGTAGACGCCACACGTTTTCTGCCGATTCAGCTTGGCACCGGACGCGAGCTCGAATCTTCGGACGAGGTCAAAACATCGGACGATGGACCTCTCGTCCGACAGGATCAAGGTGGTATCGTCGGCGTACATGGACACTCTGGCTTCGGACCCCCCCGGAAGTTTAACCCCATGAATTTGACTATCAGCCCTCACCGCGCACCCGAAGGGTTCCAACGCTAAAATGTAGAGAAGGGGCGACAGGGGACATCCCTGCCGCACCCCCCGGGTGAGCGAAAAGGGCTGCGAAATGAAACCATTACAATTAACCCGACTATTAATGTCACTGTACAAAATATCAACCCACTTACAAAAATTTTCTCCGAAGCCAAAGTGTCCAAGGACTTGCTTCAGATACCTCCAATCGACCCTGTCAAACGCTTTCTGTTGGTCCAAAGAAACGAACACCGCGCCGATGTTTTTCTGGTCAACATAATCCTGAACATTACGTAACAGGTGTGCATTGTCAGTGATGGTTCTCCCCGCCACCGAGCAAGTCTGGTCAAGGTGGATGATTTTGTCAAGCACCTTTCTTACTCGGTTAGCGAGGATTTTCGACAACACTTTGTAATCGACATTCAACAATGATATGGGCCGGTAATTAGAAATATTGTCTCTATCTCCCTTGTTTTTGTACAATAAACTGATAATACCCTCCCGCTGAGATTTACCCAATTTACCCTCCCCAAAAGAAAAGTTCAAAACATCACATAAGGATTGGCCCACATCATCGAAGAATGTACGATAGAATTCGGCGGGAAGTCCGTCCGAACCGGGGGACTTACCCGCCGCCATGTCAAACAATGCACACCTTACATCGGACAGGGTCACCGGCCCCTCGAGTGATGTTCGCTCGTCGGGGCCGAGTCTCCTGTCCACTGAGCTCAAGAGAAAGTCCGTCTCACCCTGATCAACCGGGACAGCCGTGTATAAATCCTGGTAAAATTCAACACAAATATTGGACATTTGGTTAGGGTCAGAGGTGACACGGCCGTCCCGGTCACGCAGGGCGGACATACGTTTCGTGTCTGGGTTTTGGAGGGTGGGGTATGTACAATTGGTTTCCCCCTGTATTTTGGGGTGGTTGGAGGAAAAAATGGGGTTCGCCTGGAAAGAATAATACTTGGTTATTTGGGCTCGGGTATTAACTAAATCGGGAATCAAATTATTATCACCATTGTCTACTTTTGATTGCAATTCGTTGGACTTTCTCAGGAGCTCCTTAAATTCAAGATTACGTTGCCGAGCCTTATCGGCGGAAAACGCAATTGCCGCTCTCTTAATTTCGGTTTTCCCCTCCTCCCACCAGTCATTAAGATTGTCAAATAAATGTACGTGTTCCCCTTGAGGACTCCGCGGGTTTCTTCGTAGATGAGACCTGAGATGCGCTTGACTCCTCCGCGGCGGGCCACTGAGCTCAAGAGAAAGTCCGTCTCACCCTGATCAACCGGGACAGCCGTGTATAAATCCTGGTAAAATTCAACACAAATATTGGACATTTGGTTAGGGTCAGAGGTGACACGGCCGTCCCGGTCACGCAGGGCGGACATACGTTTCGTGTCTGGGTTTTGGAGGGTGGGGTATGTACAATTGGTTTCCCCCTGTATTTTGGGGTGGTTGGAGGAAAAAATGGGGTTCGCCTGGAAAGAATAATACTTGGTTATTTGGGCTCGGGTATTAACTAAATCGGGGATCAAATTATTATCACCATTGTCTACTTTTGATTGCAATTCGTTGGACTTTCTCAGGAGCTCCTTAAATTCAAGATTACGTTGCCGAGCCTTATCGGCGGAAAACGCAATTGCCGCTCTCTTAATTTCGGTTTTCCCCTCCTCCCACCAGTCATTAAGATTGTCAAATAAATGTATGTGTTCCCCCCAATTTACCCAAAGTTTCCTAATCATAGAACAAAAATTCCCATCCCGAAGTAATAAAGTAATTAATTTCCAAAAACCCCTTCCCCTTTTGCAGTTGTCAATTTTTATTTCAGTAGTGATGATGTCATGATCAGAATACGGAAAAGCGGCAATTGCATTATGAGAAACAGCGGCTAATTCACGGGACATGTAGATGCGGTCAATGCGCGTGGCACGGGTGTTGTTTTTATTGTGCCACGTAAAGCGGCCTACGTTCGGGTTTTGTACTCTCCACGCATCTACTAAGCCGAGCGGTTTCACGGTTTTGTTAAGTTCATTAATCTCCTGTGTGTTGTGGTAGTTGTCTGATCCCCCCTTTGTATCTTTTTGTAAATTCTCTATACAATTAAAGTCACCCCCCAGAATTGTATGCCGAATCCCCCGGCAATGAGACGGCAATTGTTCAAGGAAGAATCGCCGTCTATCGCTCGGAGAATTCGGACAATACACGTTTACAATCCGTATTTTTGTTCCCTTGTTTTTTAATTTGACTGTGAGTGAAACCGCTCGACCGTCTTTGTCCCGCAAATAGTCGGCCGTTTCCCATGTGTGGCGCTTAGATAACAAAATGGCCGCGCCACAACTCGAAGTTGTCCCGAAAGACCAAAAACCCACGCCGTCAAATTCCCGGGCCCACGCCCTGGCCTCGGAGAAGCCAGAGACATGGGCCTCCTGCAAGAGCAAGATGTCAACACCTCGCTCCCCGCAGGAGTCGAAAATTTGGCGGCGTTTAAAACAATTTCGTAACCCATTAACATTAATACTACTAATATTTAAAGAAACCATGATCGAAATGCAAAAAAGGGCACATAAAAACTGGAACAGAGCCATAATTCAAAAGGGTAAAAAAAAAAAAAAAACACACTTATTTTTGGAAAGACCGCACCTTTTTTGTCTTACGTTTGTCTTGTTTCCGCCGAATCGTCTCCCAATCCACAGGCGAGTCCGACGAGAGGTGACCGCGTTTGGAGGAGGCGACGGAGGACATGGAAACGACTGAACCGTCGGAATCGCACGCCTGGTTCAGTCGTTCCACGTCTCGTTTAAGATTCTCCTCCGACTCCACAACTTGATCGGCCCAGGACTTAGTGTTGTCCGCGGCACACCAATCGGGGACGTTGGGCTCGCGGGGCACACCCGACGAGTTCCGCAAATGGTAGGCCATGGAGTAGTCGGAAATGTTTGTGGCCGTGGATGTAACAGACTCACTGTCCGTTGTAGAACTCTCCATGGCCGGGGAACCCGCCGCGCCCGTACCGCGCAGATTTTTCCCCGAGACCGACGGTCCCGGGGAAGGTGCATCTCGGGGTTTAATGTTAGTTGTACGGGCGGGCTTGGTGACAACTGCGACGGGTGCGCCTGCTGTGGATGGTCGACTCGGCGGAGTGCACGGTCGTGGGGGCTTGCATGTTGTTGTCGTGTCCTCGGGGTGGGTTGTCGTCTCTGTGGGGTGGGTTGTCGTCTCTGTGGGGTGGGTTTCCGTCTCCTTGTGGTGGGGTGCCGTCTCCTTGGGGTGGGTCGTCGTAGGGTGAGTTGCCGTGGTCTGGGGTGCCGTGGTCTGGGGTGCCGTGGGCCGGGTTGCCGTTGTCCGGGTTGCCGTTGTCCGGGGTGCCGTTGTCCGGGGTGCCGTAGCCTGGGGTGCCGTAGCCTGGGGTGCCGTGGGCCGGGTTGCCGTGGGCCGGGTTGCCGTGGGCCGGGTTGCCGTGGGCCGGGTTGCCGTGGGCCGGGTTGCCGTGGGCCGGGTTGCCGTGGGCCGGGTTGCCGTTGTCCGGGGTGCCGTTGTCCGGGGTGCCGGGGTGGTGGGGCAGGTCTTGGGCCGGACCGATGTCTCCTGGGGTGGTGCGGTAGACGTCTGCGGGTGCCGGGTCTCCTTCACGGTGGCAGCAGGGTCGAGACAGGCCCATGGTGGTCTAGACGGCCTCACCGGCCGCGGGTCGCCGCGGTCATCGCCGCTGTCCGAGCCGGTTGAGATCGAACCGCGCAGGTGACCGGCGTACGAACGGGGGCACCGTGCTGCGTAGTGCCCCGTCACCCCGCACATTCGACATTTCACCGGCTCAGGACACTCACGGCTACGATGACCGGGCTTATTACAGTTGTAGCACACAACTGTAGGACACCCCGCGGCCAGGTGGCCGACCGCTCCGCAAACCCGGCATGTCTGTTCCTGGTTGTCGTAAGTAACCCGCAGTTGAAATCCACCGACACGCACGTAGGACGGGATGGGACGACTCAGCTCCAACCGTGCGTGTCGATGGCCGTTCTCCCACCCAAGGTGACGCTGCCAGTGGCCCCGACGCACCCCGAACACCTTCCCGTATGGGGACAATGCCGAGGAGATGGTGACGTCGCTCAGTTCAAATGGTGCGTCACGGACTGTGATGAACGCCAGCTTCTTCGACACAGGTGTAGCCGTGATCCGCTGCGCTCCGATGGACAAGCTGGCGTTGAGCATCTTTCCCTTGGCCGCTTCAGTCCTCGTGGTGACGCACCATTTGTTGCCGTTTAGTTGCTGGACGCAAACGACGTCAGTCTCCCCGGCGGTCTTGGCGTAGTCGATCTTCTCATCGGTAGTAAGGTAGGTAGACAGGTTCCTTTGTAATTCTCGGTTGGCCATGGTAGCAGTTGTACATGATCTTAGCCAAAAGGCCGAGAAGCGATAACGATTGACATTGAACCAATAGGGCGCTCTGGAATTATGCATGCAAATTGATTCCCCCGCCCATTGTTCTCATCCGAATAATATTCTTATTTTAACTTTTCTAATTTGTGTATTTGGGGTCAAGAAAAGGACTTCTCACAGAGCCCGACGCAAACCCGTTTATAGAAATTACCAACTTTTGGCACGTTAATTTACATCAATATTCATGAGCTTGGGGGGTTTTCATAACACATTTTCATACACATCGACAATATTCTTTTACAAATTCATTTTTTTAAACCAAAAGTCACTTGAAAATCTGGAAAAATGCGACTGGTATCAAAATTATCGCCATGCTGCACTGCGCCTCGCCGCTGTAAATACACACAGACCTACCGGTACGAGCGTGCCGATAGATGGCGCCCTTCGGCACAACCGCGCCTCGATCGTTTACCGTTCAGGCCGGTTTATTTGTTTTCAAGCAGAACCTAAATGTCCCACTTTGTGGGCGGTGAAAATAGTCAGGTTCTATGGCCTGACTATTTAATTGTGTACACCCAGACGTCGAAATTGTAGTCGCGAACGTTAACGAGAATTCACGACCGTCAATAAAACGTGTTCGGAAATCTTCAGTTTGGCCAAGGAAAATGTTTCATGCTAAGCAAATTGTTGTGCTTACATTTGTTATGAAATTGGGCCCAGGTAAGACAGAACACGAAAACGAAGCTAATAGACCACACGCGAAGTGTCAACTCACCACATTTCCAATGTGTTTGTTAAATCTATGAAAATGTGACCCAGGATATCAAAATCAATAATAAGCGGGAAATGACAATTCACGATATGTACATAGTAACATTTGAAATTCCATAGGCTTTCTAATGATACCCATCCCCAGTCTGTAACTCGTAACCAATATTTTCCGAGCTAAAGGCTTGTGATGGATGTCATTACAAAGCTTATTGAATTTGCAATCTTATTATATTTATATCTCCGAAAGTCTTTTACCGACTTATTCTTGATTTTGATGTGCTGGGTCGCGGGTATATTATCATTCACGTACTTTTACAAACTGAACATGCATGTACTGTACAGTACGCGTAGTACATGTATATATAGAGTACAGACACAGCGCGTATTTATTTTTGCTTTGTTGAAATCACAGTGCGCGCGTTGCATATTTAATGAACTAGTTTTTATATGAAGGTCGCCGGGATACAAGTTAAAACGCACGCGCGCCCGGATGACAACAAACACTTTCTTAATATTTTTATAAGCAGGAAAAGGAAAGGCGATTCTTTTAAAAAATAAACGAAGCCATTGAACAAACTCAGCGGGCCTTTTGGCTGTGAAAGTTAAAATCTACACATGTATTATCAAAATTTGTCTCTTTTAAAAATTTATTTAAAAATGAAGAACAGACAGACAGCGGCGTTTCTCTCTTGTAAATATGTGGTGGCCCTGAAAAGAGCCTTTTGGTTTTGTTTGTGGAGGCAAAGTAATTTGTTTGTATTACTTTGATACTTTGGCGGTGGGTCGTCGTAGGGTGAGTTGCCGTGGTCTGGGGTGCCGTGGTCTGGGGTGCCGTGGGCCGGGTTGCCGTTGTCCGGGTTGCCGTTGTCCGGGGTGCCGTTGTCCGGGGTGCCGTAGCCTGGGGTGCCGTAGCCTGGGGTGCCGTGGGCCGGGTTGCCGTGGGCCGGGTTGCCGTGGGCCGGGTTGCCGTGGGCCGGGTTGCCGTGGGCCGGGTTGCCGTTGTCCGGGGTGCCGTTGTCCGGGGTGCCGGGGTGGTGGGGCAGGTCTTGGGCCGGACCTATGTCTCCTGGGGTGGTGCGGTAGACGTCTGCGGGTGCCGGGTCTCCTTCACGGTGGCAGCAGGGTCGAGACAGGCCCATGGTGGTCTAGACGGCCTCACCGGCCGCGGGTCGCCGCGGTCATCGCCGCTGTCCGAGCCGGCGGAGATCGAACCGCGCAGGTGACCGGCGTACGAACGGGGGCACCGTGCTGCGTAGTGCCCCGTCACCCCGCACATTCGACATTTCACCGGCTCAGGACACTCACGGCTACGATGACCGGGCTTATTACAGTTGTAGCACACAACTGTAGGACACCCCGCGGCCAGGTGGCCGACCGCTCCGCAAACCCGGCATGTCTGTTCCTGGTTGTCGTAAGTAACCCGCAGTTGAAATCCACCGACACGCACGTAGGACGGGATGGGACGACTCAGCTCCAACCGTGCGTGTCGATGGCCGTTCTCCCACCCAAGGTGACGCTGCCAGTGGCCCCGACGCACCCCGAACACCTTCCCGTATGGGGACAATGCCGAGGAGATGGTGACGTCGCTCAGTTCAAATGGTGCGTCACGGACTGTGATGAACGCCAGCTTCTTCGACACAGGTGTAGCCGTGATCCGCTGCGCTCCGATGGACAAGCTGGCGTTGAGCATCTTTCCCTTGGCCGCTTCAGTCCTCGTGGTGACGCACCATTTGTTGCCGTTTAGTTGCTGGACGCAAACGACGTCAGTCTCCCCGGCGGTCTTGGCCACCAGGTCACACATCTTGGCGTAGTCGATCTTCTCATCGGTAGTAAGGTAGGTAGACAGGTTCCTTTGTAATTCTCGGTTGGCCATGGTAGCAGTTGTATCTTAGCCAAAAGGCCGAGAAGCGATAACGATTGACATTGAACCAATAGGGCGCTCTGGAATTATGCATGCAAATTGATTCCCCCGCCCATTGTTCTCATCCGAATAATATTCTTATTTTAACTTTTCTAATTTGTGTATTTGGGGTCAAGAAAAGGACTTCTCACAGAGCCCGACGCAAACCCGTTTATAGAAATTACCAACTTTTGGCACGTTAATTTACATCAATATTCATGAGCTTGGGGGGTTTTCATAACACATTTTCATACACATCGACAATATTCTTTTACAAATTCATTTTTTTAAACCAAAAGTCACTTGAAAATCTGGAAAAATGCGACTGGTATCAAAATTATCGCCATGCTGCACTGCGCCTCGCCGCTGTAAATACACACAGACCTACCGGTACGAGCGTGCCGATAGATGGCGCCCTTCGGCACAACCGCGCCTCGATCGTTTACCGTTCAGGCCGGTTTATTTGTTTTCAAGCAGAACCTAAATGTCCCACTTTGTGGGCGGTGAAAATAGTCTGGTTCTATGGCCTGACTATTTAATTGTGTACACCCAGACGTCGAAATTGTAGTCGCGAACGTTAACGAGAATTCACGACCGTCAATAAAACGTGTTCGGAAATCTTCAGTTTGGCCAAGGAAAATGTTTCATGCTAAGCAAATTGTTGTGCTTACATTTGTTATGAAATTGGGCCCAGGTAAGACAGAACACGAAAACGAAGCTAATAGACCACACGCGAAGTGTCAACTCACCACATTTCCAATGTTTTTGTTAAATCTATGAAAATGTGACCCAGGATATCAAAATCAATAATAAGCGGGAAATGACAATTCACGATATGTACATAGTAACATTTGAAATTCCATAGGCTTTCTAATGATACCCATCCCCAGTCTGTAACTCGTAACCAATATTCTCCGAGCTAAAGGCTTGTGATGGATGTCATTACAAAGCTTATTGAATTTGCAATCTTATTATATTTATATCTCCGAAAGTCTTTTACCGACTTATTCTTGATTTTGATGTGCTGGGTCGGGGGTATGACAACAAACACTTTCTTAATATTTTTATAAGCAGGAAAAGGAAAGGCGATTCTTTTAAAAAATAAACGAAGCCATTGAACAAACTCAGCGGGCCTTTTGGCTGTGAAAGTTAAAATCTACACATGTATTATCAAAATTTGTCTCTTTTAAAAATTTATTTAAAAATGAAGAACAGACAGACAGCGGCGTTTCTCTCTTGTAAATATGTGGTGGCCCTGAAAAGAGCCTTTTGGTTTTGTTTGTGGAGGCAAAGTAATTTGTTTGTATTACTTTGATACTTTGGCGGTCTTTTTGGGCAGAAGTACTTGCTGGATGTTAGGAAGCACACCGCCTTGCGCGATGGTAACCCCACTCATCAACTTGTTAAGCTCTTCGTCGTTGCGTATAGCAAGCTGCAGATGTCGAGGGTTAATTCTCGTCTTCTTATTGTCTCGTGCTGCGTTACCGGCCAGCTCCAGGATCTCCGCGGTCAGGTATTCCATCACGGCTGCCAGGTAGACCGGTGCACCGGCTCCAACCCGCTCAGCGTAGTTGCCCCTTCGCAAAAATCGATGAACGCGACCCACGGGGAACTGCAGTCCCGCCCTTGAGGACCTGCTCCTGGCCTTGCTTCTTGCTTTTCCGCTCTTTCCTCGTCCAGTCATCTTGAAGTAATTGGTGACAGTAGATTGCGATCTGCAGTGAAAGTGCCGTACGAGGGGGGTGACAGCACTAGTTATAGCGTTCCGGTGGATTGGCCGAAGCACGCCAAGTAGCCAATCACGCGCGACACACTTACTGTACGGTTGAGTGCACCGCATCCATTTTTGGATGCGTGGAGACAGGGATACATTTTTTGAACGAGGTCTGTCTGTCTGTCTGTCTTCAATCTAAGCGATGAAATCATAACAGCAAAAAACCAAAGCACCCAAAAACCCTACCTGCTTTCTCAGACGATTTCTGTTATCCCGACGGTGTGTCCCTGTTGCCTACCGATTGACCTGCCTCCACGCTGGCCGCAGATCGTCCCTCATAAACCACATTGAAAACTGTCACGGATTTGTCTGCACAGAGATACGACAAACACATATATTAAACATACATCAAACAAGAAACCACTACTTCTCGTAATGGAGACTGAATGAACAAAAACCACTGCGCGCACAGGTGCTGAATAACAAAAGGCTGTTCCGCCATTGCAAATTCCTACGTGACTTACTGAGGCTAAATTAACAATGACCCCCATTTGTCAATTTTGTTGTTGGCGGGCACGCGTATAATTGTTTTGGTCAAAGCTATTCGTTGGTTTTATATATTCGATCGCTTAGGTTGGGCGGCGCACTGTCAGCCCTGCAATGTTGTATATATCCTGGTAATTAAATGATGTGAATAAATACTTTTGGTATCATTGCAAAGCTAACGAATCGCTCTTTACTACGGTGTAAAACAATAGAACTCCAAATACTACAGAAATACTTTTCCCCGTCATGCCTTTTCAAGTCACATATTTGTTTTCAAAGGCGACGAGAACAGAAGGTTAATGTTGATCTTCATTTCTCCTTTTAAGGTCGGGGGAATGAAAAGACGGGAACACCACCCGAACGATTTTACACCTACGAATATTGACTAAATTAGTAACACAGATCAGACAGTCACATCTCTCTTTTTTAATTGTGTTGGCTCTGAAAAGAGCCGTTTGGTTATGTTTTTCGTTTTATTTGTTCCTCCCTCGGTCAACCTATTTTGAAGTCGTATACTTGGTGACGGCCTTGGTTCCTTCGCTGACTGCATGCTTGGCAAGCTCTCCCGGGAGGATTAGGCGTACTGCAGTCTGCACTTCACGACTTGAGATGGTCGACTTCTTGTTGTAGTGGGCAAGGCGAGAAGATTCGCCGGCGATGCGCTCAAACACGTCGTTGACAAAGCTGTTCATGATGCTCATTGCCTTGCTGGAGATTCCTGTGTCGGGGTGCACCTGTTTCATGACTTTGTAGATGTAGATGCCGTAGCTCTCCTTGCGACGCCAGCGCCTCTTCTTGTTCGTGCTGACCGGAGCCTTGGTGTTGCCGGCCTTCTTCTGGCCTTTTCCGCTAACTTTAGGAGCCATGATTGGAGAAGATGAGTGTATGTGATCGTGCGATCGAATGGAAGGTCAAGCATGCCGGGACGACTTTTATGGTACCCGCTAGGATTCTGGGCATACACGCATTGTCCGCACAATCACCCAAGCGTGAAGAATTATGTACGCGTGCAAGGTGACATGCATTGGCGCTTGCCACACGCACAGAGGGCAAAAGCTATCCTTCCGAATCCGAATGAAAACTCCAAGAAACAAACAATTACAAACAATAATTTAGAATATCCACCTTTTTATTATATTCGGTAGAGGCCAACAATCCGGTGTGGTTTCACTCATTATTTATTTTTCCCCAAACGCCGGGTAAACTTGCGTATCATCCAATGTAACGAAGAGTTCCCGTTTTCGAAAATATGACACAAAATGACTGCATAAACAATTGTGTACATGGCCAGGCAATTACTCTTCCTCTTTTTTACCGAATTAAAAGTAAAATAATGTTGTTTTTTTTTAATTTTGGGGGGGTGGGGGGACAACAAAAAATAAGAGAGACAAACAAACAAAATGGAAAGAGACTAATCCGATTAATTTTATTAATCCGTTCTCCGGAGCTCTGGCCAGTTAAAATTCGTATTTACCTATAGTAACCAAACTGAACTTTCCAAAACTCTACAGAAAACGCGATTGGAATGAATCTCTCTTTGAAAAGGGCCGTTCGGTTAGTTTTGCGGACGCAGCTGTGACTCAAGCCCGTTCACCACGAATTCGGCGAGCCAACTGGATGTCCTTGGGCATGATGGTGACCCTCTTGGCATGGATGGCGCAAAGGTTGGTGTCTTCAAAGAGGCCAACGAGGTAGGCTTCGCTCGCCTCCTGCAGTGCCATGACGGCAGAACTCTGGAATCGCAGTTCTGTTTTGAAGTCCTGTGCAATTTCACGCACAAGTCTCTGGAACGGCAGCTTTCGGATCAGCAGTTCGGTGCTCTTCTGGTAGCGACGAATCTCGCGAAGGGCGACAGTTCCCGGTCTGTACCGATGTGGTTTCTTGACACCGCCAGTCGCTGGTGCGCTCTTACGTGCCGCCTTGGTGGCCAACTGCTTCCTTGGGGCTTTTCCACCGGTGCTCTTTCTTGCCGTCTGCTTGGTGCGTGCCATGATTTGAGAGTGGATTGGTCAGAATGGAGAGTAGATAAGAAGTGAATGCCAAATCAACGAACAGGCCGTCTCTTAAGACTAGAGAATAGCATCCTGAGGCTGAAGTATAACAATGGGCAGTCTTCCGATTGGATAATTCGGACACCATGCCGGGACGCTTCACTGATCACAACTTATTTACCCTCCGAAACAATACGGTCAATATTATCTACGAGTACATGATACTTTGCAAGCAAATTAATTTCCCCCAGCTACCAAAATAAACAAATGGGCCGTGTCTTCGATAAAGACATCCCGGAAATAATTACGGGAAATAAACGAAAAGGAAAAAACCTTAATACTAATAGACACAGGGAGGAAAATCCACACTGAATTCCGAGACAATGCCCAAATAATAACAGAGTACACACAAATTAAAACCTGGAATCAATCTCTTTTTGTGAAATCGTGGTGGCTCTGAAAAGAGCCGTTTGGTTTGAAAATGGCATGTATCATGCATCTATCTAGCCGCCGAAACCGTACAGCGTGCGCCCCTGTCTCTTCAGGGCGTACACCACATCCATCGAAGTAACGGTTTTCCTCTTGGCGTGCTCGCAGTAGGTGACTGCATCGCGGATAACATTCTCCAGGAACACCTTGAGGACTCCGCGGGTTTCTTCGTAGATGAGACCTGAGATGCGCTTGACTCCTCCGCGGCGGGCCAGCCGACGAATGGCTGGTTTAGTGATGCCCTGGATGTTGTCGCGAAGAACCTTGCGGTGACGCTTGGCACCCCCTTTGCCCAGTCCTTTTCCTCCTTTGCCACGGCCAGACATTTTTTTTATATTTTCTTCTTTCCTTCTCTGCTCAGACTAGACTAGATCGATTGAATGGGCGAGGCAGTGTATTATATATCACTCCTATGCGCGGACGCGATAGGAGCACGCAAGGCAAACGAAAGTCAGGGCGCCCTCTAACAACAAATCGTGGCAAAGGTTTCCCTCTCGAAATAACGACACGAGAGGAGAAATAAACAGTCAACGAGAGAGAGAGAGGAAAGCAAGCAAACGAATAATCGCAACATTAGAATACAAACATAAAAACTGAACTGTTAAAAGCACTGTTATTTATTGTATTTGAGGTTTTATCACTTACAAAAAAAAAGCTATAAAAAAGGGCCCTGCATTATTACCTATACAGTATTTAGAAAAAAAATGGAATTCAAACAAACAAGACCAAAAACAAAAAGAACATTTAAAGTCTACATTTATATGAAATCATATGAATTTCTAAAAAATATGGAAAAGATAAAGAAATCTAATACATCTTCGCCAAAAAAAAAAAAAACCAGTCGCAGAGGATCGGGGTGTTTGTTTGTTTTTGTTGTTGTTGTTTTTCCCTTTCATCAGAAATCAACCAAAAACAAAGAGATCGGTCGGTCTTTATACAATTATTTAATTGAGACAAATTGAAATGTTCAAATATAAGAAAGCCACGAAGTAAAGCGAAGAAAGAACTTGTAAAAGTGAGGCGACATAGGAATACACATAATAGACGAGACCTGTTTTTGTATTAATTTATGTTCCCCGAGGGGAGTGGGCCGAATCCCGGATGTACTGCTATACCGGGCCAACCCATGGCCGGGACGAGGCAAGCCTCTATTCCACGGCCCAAATCCAAAAATCAGATTAATATACTGGCTGTTCGATGAACAGCGTTTCAGATATTAAGCTGAAAAGAACAGATACGGTTTTTAAATTGGTTTATTCTTGCAAACAACCAAACAACAATGAAATGTACACACAGGTTATATTATTTACATTTAAAAGGTTTTAAACATACAACTTGTCTGCAAACGCTCAGTTAACCCACCACCAAAAAAACATTAACTGGTCACTGTAAGCTGAAAATAATATCTTTACTGCACATTTTAATTCTCTCATATTTGGCTCTGTTCCTAGCTAACCACAATGAATAACGAAATTTACTTAATTCACAACAAATTAACTTCTCAACTTTTTTACTAACATTATCACAAAATGAAGAAAACACAAGTGCATTTCGATCAACTAATACATGGGTTGTCCTGCCCAGGCGCTGCCTGAGCCACGCGCCCACCGGTTCCGCCACACTGCACTCAATGAAAAGGTGGTCTCTGGTCTCGAGCTGAGTGCAGTGCGGGCACGCGCCTGTGTCTTTCGATTGTTTCCTTAATCGGTCACCGGTGGGCAGCACGTTATGTACCGTTCTGAAATTCAAAGAAATTTGTTTGTTCGACAATTTGGTACACAATGTGCGTTTCCAAATCGTGGCCCATGGCTGGCCCGGGCGATCTCTCTGGACTTTGGGCTCGGTCCCTCGGGCTTCGAGTACGGCGGCGAGGTGAGTCTTAAGTTTTACGTTTGACCAGTCAGCAGCAATGTCTCGGTGGCTACGAAAAGAAATCAACACTAATTTGTAAAACTCAGAGGGGAAATCACAGTGGGGCATATTTTGTCTAATTAAATTTGGGTTAACGCTACGTAAAGAAAAACCGCACCAATATCGCGCTAAAATAATCCACTTAGCCGGTTTATCCGAGACAATACTGCTGACATGGACACCCCGCATTGCGGCCATTCTGCTATCAAAGTCGACCACGCCCATCCCCCCTTGAGAAAAGGGGAGGGACATGGTCGCCCGGTTGACATACTCCACCTTACTATTCCATATGAATTGAAAAAGCATTCTGTTAATTTCTTTAATTTTCTCTTTCGGTGGGGGGACAACCTCGGCAACATACCATAACTTAGAAAACAAAAATTGATTCGCAATAATGACCCGCCCCCTCAAACTAAAATCAGTACAACTCCCCCATAATTTCATAGCAGTATTTAGCTGCAATATTTTTTCTTCCCAAATTTTGTTCTTTATGTTATCGTATCCAAAATAAATACCAACAATTTTTGCCGAAGTTGCCCACCTGATGTCAACCGGGCCAGACATTGTGTGTTTCCACCTGCCAAGGTAGACGCCACACGTTTTCTGCCGATTCAGCTTGGCACCGGACGCGAGCTCGAATCTTCGGACGAGGTCAAAACATCGGACGATGGACCTCTCGTCCGACAGGATCAAGGTGGTATCGTCGGCGTACATGGACACTCTTGCTTCGGACCCCCCCCGGAAGTTTAACCCCATGAATTTGACTATCAGCCCTCACCGCGCACCCGAAGGGTTCCAACGCTAAAATGTAGAGAAGGGGCGACAGGGGACATCCCTGCTGCACCCCCCGGGTGAGCGAAAAGGGCTGCGAAATGAAACCATTACAATTAACCCGACTATTAATGTCACTGTACAAAATATAAACCCACTTACAAACATTTTCTCCGAAGCCAAAGTGTCCAAGGACTTGCTTCAGATACCTCCAATCGACCCTGTCAAACGCTTTCTGTTGGTCCAAAGAAACGAACACCGCGCCGATGTTTTTCTGGTCAACATAATCCTGAACATTACGTAACAGGTGTGCATTGTCAGTGATGGTTCTCCCCGCCACCGAGCAAGTCTGGTCAAGGTGGATGATTTTGTCAAGCACCTTTCTTACTCGGTTAGCGAGGATTTTCGACAACACTTTGTAATCGACATTCAACAATGATATGGGCCGGTAATTAGAAATATTGTCTCTATCTCCCTTGTTTTTGTACAATAAACTGATAATACCCTCCCGCTGAGATTTACCCAATTTACCCTCCCCAAAAGAAAAGTTCAAAACATCACATAAGGATTGGCCCACATCATCGAAGAATGTACGATAGAATTCGGCGGGAAGTCCGTCCGAACCGGGGGACTTACCCGCCGCCATGTCAAACAATGCACACCTTACATCGGACAGGGTCACCGGCCCCTCGAGTGATGTTCGCTCGTCGGGGCCGAGTCTCCTGTCCACTGAGCTCAAGAGAAAGTCCGTCTCACCCTGATCAACCGGGACAGCCGTGTATAAATCCTGGTAAAATTCAACACAAATATTGGACATTTGGTTAGGGTCAGAGGTGACACGGCCGTCCCGGTCACGCAGGGCGGACATACGTTTCGTGTCTGGGTTTTGGAGGGTGGGGTATGTACAATTGGTTTCCCCCTGTATTTTGGGGTGGTTGGAGGAAAAAATGGGGTTCGCCTGGAAAGAATAATACTTGGTTATTTGGGCTCGGGTATTAACTAAATCGGGGATCAAATTATTATCACCATTGTCTACTTTTGATTGCAATTCGTTGGACTTTCTCAGGAGCTCCTTAAATTCAAGATTACGTTGCCGAGCCTTATCGGCGGAAAACGCAATTGCCGCTCTCTTAATTTCGGTTTTCCCCTCCTCCCACCAGTCATTAAGATTGTCAAATAAATGTATGTGTTCCCCCCAATTTACCCAAAGTTTCCTAATCATAGAACAAAAATTCCCATCCCGAAGTAATAAAGTATTTAATTTCCAAAAACCCCTTCCCCTTTTGCAGTTGTCAATTTTTATTTCAGTAGTGATGATGTCATGATCAGAATACGGAAAAAAGGCAATTGCATTATGAGAAACAGCGGCTAATTCACGGGACATGTAGATGCGGTCAATGCGCGTGGCACGGGTGTTGTTTTTATTGTGCCACGTAAAGCGGCTTACATTCGGGTTTTGTACTCTCCACGCATCTACTAAGCCGAGCGGTTTCACGGTTTTGTTAAGTTCATTAATCCCCTGTGTGTTGTGGTAGTTGTCTGATCCCCCCTTTGTATCTTTTTGTAAATTCTCTATACAATTAAAGTCACCCCCCAGAATTGTATGCCGAATCCCCCGGCAATGAGACGGCAATTGTTCAAGGAAGAATCGCCGTCTATCGCTCGGAGAATTCGGACAATACACATTAACAATTCTTATTTTTGTACCCTTGTTTTTTAATTTGACTGTGAGTGAAACCGCTCGACCGTCTTTGTCCCGCAAATAGTCGGCCGTTTCCCATGTATGGCGCTTAGATAACAAAATGGCCGCGCCACAACTCGAAGTTGTCCCGAAAGACCAAAAACCCACGCCGTCAAATTCCCGGGCCCACGCCCTGGCCTCGGAGAAACCAGAGACATGGGCCTCCTGCAAAAGCAAGATGTCAACACCTCGCTCCCTGCAGGAGTCGAAAATCTGGCGGCGTTTAATACAATTTCGCAACCCATTGACATTAATACTACTAATATTTAAAGAAACCATGATCGAAATGCAAAAAAGGGCACATAAAAACTGGAACAGAGCCATGATTCAAAAGGGTAAAAATTAAAAACAACAAAAACACACTTATTTAAGGTTTGACCGCACCTTTTTTGGCTTCCGTTTGTCCGGGTTTTTTTTATGCCGAATCGTCTCCCATTCCACAGGCGAGTCCGACGAAAGGTGACCGCGTTTGGCGGAGGCGACGGAGGACATGGAAACGACCGAACCGTCGGAATCGCACGCCTGGCTCAGTCGTTCCACGTCCCGTTCCAGATTCTCCTCCGCCTCCGCAACTTGATCGGCCCAGGAATTAGTTTTGTCTGCGGCACTCCACACGGGGACGACGGGCTCGCGGGGCACACCCGACGAGTTCCGCAGATGGTAGGCCATGGAGTAGTCGGAAATGTTTGTGGCCGTGGATGTAACAGACTCACTGTCCGTTGTAGAACTCTCCATGGCCGGGGAACCCGCCGCGCCCGTACCGCGCAGATTTTTCCCCGAGACCGACGGTCTCGGGGAAGGTGCATCTCGGGGTTTAATGTTAGTTGTACGGGCGGGCTTGGTGACAACTGCGACGGGTGCGCCGGCTGTGGATGGTCGATTCGGCGGAGTGCACGGTCGTGGGGGCTTGCATGTTGTTGTCGTGTCCTCGGGGTGGGTTGTCGTCTCTGTGGGGTGGGTTGCCGTCTCCTTGTGGTGGGGTGCCGTCTCCTTGGGGTGGGTCGTCATAGGGTGAGTTGCCGTGGTCTGGGGTGCCGTGGTCCGGGGTGCCGTGGGCCGGGTTGCCGTTGTCCGGGTTGCCGTTGTCCGGGGTGCCGTAGCCTGGGGTGCCGTAGCCTGGGGTGCCGTGGGCCGGGTTGCCGTGGGCCGGGTTGCCGTGGGCCGGGTTGTCGTTGTCCGGGGTGCCGTTGTCCGGGGTGCCGGGGTGGTGGGGCAGGTCTTTGGCCGGACCGATGTCTCCTGGGGTGGTGCGGTAGACGTCTGCGGGTGCCGGGTCTCCTTCACGGTGGCAGCAGGGTCGAGACAGGCCCATGGTGGTCTAGACGGCCTCACCGGCCGCGGGTCGCCGCGGTCATCGCCGCTGTCCGAGCCGGCGGAGATCGAACCGCGCAGGTGACCGGCGTACGAACGGGGGCACCGCGCTGCGTAGTGCCCCGTCACCCCGCACATTCGACATTTCACCGGCTCAGGACACTCACGGCTACGATGACCGGGCTTATTACAGTTGTAGCACACAACTGTAGGACACCCCGCGGCCAGGTGGCCGACCGCTCCGCAAACCCGGCATGTCTGTTCCTGGTTGTCGTAAGTAACCCGCAGTTGAAATCCACCGACACGCACGTAGGACGGGATGGGACGACTCAGCTCCACCCGTGCGTGTCGATGGCCGTTCTCCCACCCAAGGTGACGCTGCCAGTGGCCCCGACGCACCCCGAACACCTTCCCGTATGGGGACAATGCCGAGGAGATGGTGACGTCGCTCAGTTCAAATGGTGCGTCACGGACTGTGATGAACGCCAGCTTCTTCGACACAGGTGTAGCCGTGATCCGCTGCGCTCCGATGGACAAGCTGGCGTTGAGCATCTTTCCCTTGGCCGCTTCAGTCTTCGTGGTGACGCACCATTTGTTGCCGTTTAGTTGCTGGACGCAAACGACGTCAGTCTCCCCGGCGGTCTTGGCCACCAGGTCACACATCTTGGCGTAGTCGATCTTCTCATCGGTAGTAAGGTAGGTAGACAGGTTTCTTTGTAATTCTCGGTTGGCCATGGTAGCAGTTGTACATGATCTTAGCCAAAAGGCCGAGAAGCGATAACGATTGACATTGAACCAATAGGGCGCTCTGGAATTATGCATGCAAATTGATTCCCCCGCCCATTGTTCTCATCCGAATAATATTCTTATTTTAACTTTTCTAATTTGTGTATTTGGGGTCAAGAAAAGGACTTCTCACAGAGCCCGACGCAAACCCGTTTATAGAAATTACCAACTTTTGGCACGTTAATTTACATCAATATTCATGAGCTTGGGGGGTTTTCATAACACATTTTCATACACATCGACAATATTCTTTTACAAATTCATTTTTTTAAACCAAAAGTCACTTGAAAATCTGGAAAAATGCGGCTGGTATCAAAATTATCGCCATGCTGCACTGCGCCTCGCCGCTGTAAATACACACAGACCTACCGGTACGAGCGTGCCGATAGATGGCGCCCTTCGGCACAACCGCGCCTCGATCGTTTACCGTTCACGCCGGTTTATTTGTTTTCAAGCAGAACCTAAATGTCCCACTTTGTGGGCGGTGAAAATAGTCTGGTTCTATGGCCTGACTATTTAATTGTGTACACCCAGACGTCGAAATTGTAGTCGCGAACGTTAACGAGAATTCACGACCGTCAATAAAACGTGTTCGGAAATCTTCAGTTTGGCCAAGGAAAATGTTTCATGCTAAGCAAATTGTTGTGCTTACATTTGTTATGAAATTGGGCCCAGGTAAGACAGAACACGAAAACGAAGCTAATAGACCACACATTTCCAATGTTTTTGTTAAATCTATGAAAATGTGACCCAGGATATCAAAATCAATAATAAGCGGGAAATGACAATTCACGATATGTACATAGTAACATTTGAAATTCCATAGGCTTTCTAATGATACCCATCCCCAGTCTGTAACTCGTAACCAATATTTTCCGAGCTAAAGGCTTGTGATGGATGTCATTACAAAGCTTATTGAATTTGCAATCTTATTATATTTATATCTCCGAAAGTCTTTTTCCGACTTATTCTTGATTTTGATGTGCTGGGTCGCGGGTATATTATCATTCACGTACTTTTACAAACTGAACATGCATGTACTGTACAGTACGCGTAGTACATGTATATATATAGAGTACAGACACAGCGCGTATTTATTTTTGCTTTGTTGAAGTCACAGTGCGCGCGTTGCATATTTAATGAACTAGTTTTTATATGAAGGTCGCCGGGATACAAGTTAAAACGCACGCGCGCCCGGATGACAACAAACACTTTCTTAATATCTTTTAAAAATTTATTTAAAAATGAAGAACAGACAGACAGACAGACAGCGGCGTTTCTCTCTTGTAAATATGTGGTGGCCCTGAAAAGAGCCTTTTGGTTTTGTTTGTGGAGGCAAAGTAATTTGTATGTATTACTTTGATACTTTGGTGGTCTTTTTGGGCAGAAGTACTTGCTAGATGTTGGGAAGCACACCGCCTTGCTCGATGGTAACCCCACTCATCAACTTGTTAAGCTCTTCGTCGTTGCGTATAGCAAGCTGCAGATGTCGAGGGTTAATTCTCGTCTTCTTATTGTCTTGTGCTGCGTTACCGGCCAGCTCCAGGATCTCCGCGGTCAGGTATTCCATCACGGCTGCCAGGTAGACCGGTGCACCGGCTCCAACCCGCTCAGCGTAGTTGCCCCTTCGCAAAAATCGATGAACGCGACCCACGGGGAACTGCAGTCCCGCCCTTGAGGACCTGCTCCTGGCCTTGCTTCTTGCTTTTCCGCTCTTTCCTCGTCCAGTCATCTTGAAGTAATTGGTGACAGTAGATTGCGATCTGCAGTGAAAGTGCCGTACGAGGGGGGTGACAGCACTAGTTATAGCGTTCCGGTGGATTGGCCGAAGCACGCCAAGTAGCCAATCACGCGCGACACACTTACTGTACGGTTGAGTGCACCGCATCCATTTTTGGATGCGTGGAGACAGGGATACATTTTTTGAACGAGGTCTGTCTGTCTGTCTGTCTGTCTTCAATCTAAAGGCCCAGTCCCATTGCCAATGACGCATAAATCACGCATAAATCACGCATAAATCACGCATAAAATTGGTTTGTGCGTGATTGTTCGTGGAGAAATTGGTCATTTTCTGGGGTTGTGCGTGGTCAGAATCACCGATGAATCGCGTATAAACTGCGCATGTATCACTTACAATCACTGACAAAGAACATTCCACGCACAATAATAATTTTGGTAAGTGATTGTAAGTGGAACATACGTGGATTGTGCGTGTTTTGTAAGTGATATGTGCGTGTTCTGTAAGTGATTCGTCAGTGATGTGCGTGCTAGGAGCCAGTTCCTGACGCACAAGCACTGACGGAACACTGACAGAACACGGACATATCACGCACCTTCCACGTCCAAACTACGTACAAACTGCGCATAAACTGCGTATAATCGCGCACGTTGTGTGTGGAAATTTTTTTGAACCGTTCAAAACCGGCGATCGCGCACAAACCCGTCTCCGCGTACAATCACTTACAAAAACTGATGCTCCACGTGTGAAACACGTGGGATTTACGCACATCACTGACGAATCACGCACGAAGAAAATTTTATGCGCAATTCATGAGTAATTCGTGCGCAAGTGCAGTGGGACTGGGCCTTAAGCGATGAAATCATAACAGCAAAAAACCAAAGCACCCAAAAACCTTACCTGCTTTCTCAGACGATTTCTGTTATCCCGACGGTGTGTCCCTGTTGCCTACCGATTGACCTGCCTCCACGCTGGCCGCAGATCGTCCCTCATAAACCACATTGAAAACTGTCACGGATTTGTCTGCACAGAGATACGACAAACACATATATTAAACATACATCAAACAAGAAACCACTACTTCTCGTAATGGAGACTGAATGAACAAAAACCACTGCGCGCACAGGTGCTGAATAACAAAAGGCTGTTCCGCCATTGCAAATTCCTACGTGACTTACTGAGGCTAAATTAACAATGACCCCCATTTGTCAATTTCGTTGTTGGCGGGCACGCGTATAATTGTTTTGGTCAAAGCTATTCGTTGGTTTTATAAATTCGATCGCTTAGGTTGGGCGGCGCACTGTCAGCCCTGCAATGTTGTATATATCCTGGTAATTAAATGATGTAAATAAATACTTTTGGTATCATTGCAAAGCTAACGAATCGCTCTTTACTACGGTGTAAAACAATAGAACTCCAAATACTACAGAAATACTTTTCCCCGTCATGCCTTTTCAAGTCACATATTTGTTTTCAAAGGCGACGAGAACAGAAGGTTAATGTTGATCTTCATTTCTCCTTTTAAGGTCGGGGGGAATGAAAAGACGGGAACACCACCCGAACGATTTTACACCTACGAATATTGACTAAATTAGTAACACAGATCAGACAGTCACATCTCTCTTTTTTAATTGTGTTGGCTCTGAAAAGAGCCATTTGGTTATGTTTTTCGTTTTATTTGTTCCTCCCTCGGTCAACCTATTTTGAAGTCGTATACTTGGTGACGGCCTTGGTTCCTTCGCTGACTGCATGCTTGGCAAGCTCTCCCGGGAGGATTAGGCGTACTGCAGTCTGCACTTCACGACTTGAGATGGTCGACTTCTTGTTGTAGTGGGCAAGGCGAGAAGATTCGCCGGCGATGCGCTCAAACACGTCGTTGACAAAGCTGTTCATGATGCTCATTGCCTTGCTGGAGATTCCTGTGTCGGGGTGCACCTGTTTCATGACTTTGTAGATGTAGATGCCGTAGCTCTCCTTGCGACGCCGACGCCTCTTCTTGTTCGTGCTGACCGGAGCCTTGGTGTTGCCGGCCTTCTTCTGGCCTTTTCCGCTAACTTTAGGAGCCATGATTGGAGAAGATGAGTGTATGTGATCGTGCGATCGAATGGAAGGTCAAGCATGCCGGGACGACTTTTATGGTACCCGCTAGGATTCTGGGCATACACGCATTGTCCGCACAATCACCCAAGCGTGAAGAATTATGTACGCGTGCAAAGTGACATGCATTGGCGCTTGCCACACGCACAGAGGGCAAAAGCTATCCTTCCGAATCCGAATGAAAACTCCAAGAAACAAACAATTACAAACAATAATTTAGAATATCCACCTTTTTATTATATTCGGTAGAGGCCAACGATCCGGTGTGGTTTCACTCATTATTTATTTTTTCCCAAACGCCGGGTAAACTTGCGTATCATCCAATGTAACGAAGAGTTCCCGTTTTCGAAAATATGACACAAAATGACTGCATAAACAATTGTGTACATGGCCAGGCAATTACTCTTCTTCTTTTTTACCGAATTAAAAGTAAAATAATGTGGTTTTTTTTTTATTTTGGGGGGTGGGGGGACAACAAAAAATAAGAGAGACAAACAAACAAAATGGAAAGAGACTAATCCGATTAATTTTATTAATCCGTTCTCCGGACCTCTGGCCAGTTAAAATTCGTATTTACCTATAGTAACCAAACTGAACTTTCCAAAACTCTACAGAAAACGCGATTGGAATGAATCTCTCTTTGAAAAAAATATTGGCCCTGAAAAGGGCCGTTCGGTTAGTTTTGCGGACGCAGCTGTGACTCAAGCCCGTTCACCACGAATTCGGCGAGCCAACTGGATGTCCTTGGGCATGATGGTGACCCTCTTGGCATGGATGGCGCAAAGGTTGGTGTCTTCAAAGAGGCCAACGAGGTAGGCTTCGCTCGCCTCCTGCAGTGCCATGACGGCAGAACTCTGGAATCGCAGTTCTGTTTTGAAGTCCTGTGCAATTTCACGCACAAGTCTCTGGAACGGCAGCTTTCGGATCAGCAGTTCGGTGCTCTTCTGGTAGCGACGAATCTCGCGAAGGGCGACAGTTCCCGGTCTGTACCGATGTGGTTTCTTGACACCGCCAGTCGCTGGTGCGCTCTTACGTGCCGCCTTGGTGGCCAACTGCTTCCTTGGGGCTTTTCCACCGGTGCTCTTTCTTGCCGTCTGCTTGGTGCGTGCCATGATTTGAGAGTGGATTGGTCAGAATGGAGAGTAGATAAGAAGTGAATGCCAAATCAACGAACAGGCCGTCTCTTAAGACTAGAGAATAGCATCCTGAGGCTGAAGTATAACAATGGGCAGTCTTCCGATTGGATAATTCGGACACCATGCCGGGACGCTTCACTGATCACAACTTATTTACCCTCCAAAACAATACGGTCAATATTACCTACGAGTACATGATACTTTGCAAGCAAATTAATTTCCCCCAGCTACCAAAATAAACAAATGGGCCGTGTCTTCGATAAAGACATCCCGGAAATAATTACGGGAAATAAACGAAAAGAAAAAAACCTTAATACTAATAGACACAGGGAGGAAAATCCACACTGAATCACGAGACAATGCCCAAATAATAACAGAGTACACACAAATTAAAACCTGGAATCAATCTCTTTTTGTGAAATCGTGGTGGCTCTGAAAAGAGCCGTTTGGTTTGAAAATGGCATGTATCATGCATCTATCTAGCCGCCGAAACCGTACAGCGTGCGCCCCTGTCTCTTCAGGGCGTACACCACATCCATCGAAGTAACGGTTTTCCTCTTGGCGTGCTCGCAGTAGGTGACTGCATCGCGGATAACATTCTCCAGGAACACCTTGAGGACTCCGCGGGTTTCTTCGTAGATGAGACCTGAGATGCGCTTGACTCCTCCGCGGCGGGCCAGCCGACGAATGGCTGGTTTAGTGATGCCCTGGATGTTGCCGCGAAGAACCTTGCGGTGACGCTTGGCACCCCCTTTGCCCAGTCCTTTTCCTCCTTTGCCACGGCCAGACATTTTTTTTATATTTTCTTCTTTCCTTCTCTGCTCAGACTAGATCGATTGAATGGGCGAGGCAGTGTATTATATATCACTCCTATGCGCGGACGCGATAGGAGCACGCAAGGCAAACGAAAGTCAGGGCGCCCTCTAACAACAAATCGTGGCAGAGGTTTCCCTCCCGAAATAACGACACGAGAGGAGAAATAAACAGTCAACGAGAGAGAGAGAGAGAGAGAGAGAGGAAAGCAAGCGAACGAATAATCGCAACATTAGAATACAAACATAAAAACTGAACTGTTAAAAGCACTGCTATTTATTGTATTTGAGGTTTTATCACTTACAAAAAAAAAGCTATCAAAAAGGGCCCTGCATTATTACCTATACAGTATTTAGAACAAAAATGGAATTCAAACAAACAAGACCAAAAACAAAAAGAACATTTAAAGTCTACATTTATATGAAATCATATGAATTTCTAAAAAATATGGAAAAGATAAAGAAATCTAATACATCTTCGCCAAAAAAAAAAAAACCAGTCGCAGAGGATCGGGGTGTTTGTTTGTTTTTGTTGTTGTTGTTTTTCCCTTTCATCAGAAATCAACCAAAAACAAAGAGATCGGTCGGTCTTTATACAATTATTTAATTGAGACAAATTGAAATGTTCAAATATAAGAAAGCCACGAAGTAAAGCGAAGAAAGAACTTGTAAAAGTGAGGCGACATAGGAATACACATAATAGACGAGACCTGTTTTTGTATTAATTGATGTTCCCCGAGGGGAGTGGGCCGAATCCCGGATGTACTGCTATACCGGGCCAACCCATGGCCGGGACGAGGCAAGCCTCTATTCCACGGCCCAAATCCAAAAATCAGATTAATATACTGGCTGTTCGATGAACAGCGTTTCAGATATTAAGCTGAAAAGAACAGATACGGTTTTTTGATTTGGGGCTGAAGAATGCCCCGGGCAGGTCGACTTACCAAATCGCCGAACTACAGTGTAGTGGGGTCTCGAGCCCCCCTGCCCGTAACCGGAATAAACAACAATCACCAAAACAGGACGGTACAGACAGAGAGTGTAGCCACGCTACCCACGCATCACCGTGGTAGGGTACGACCCTAACTCTCTGCCATAGAACGTATACAAACAAAATACATACTATCAACTACAAGACAACAAAAGGGACTAAACGACTTTCGGAAAACGAACACGCATATCAAACAACTTAACAAGGCTGGCACTATCTGTGTCCAGAACATACTGAGTATGCTCCCGGGCCAGATGGCCAGCCCAAAACAACGGAGACGACAACGGAGTCTGTAACTTGAATCCACACACCTCGCAGCGGATCCGTGGCTTACGACCGTGGACCCTCTGCAGGTGTGCAACAAACTCCCCCCAATCGAAGAACTCAGCCTCGCAGCCCCGCGGAGGGTAGCAGACAAGTGCCTGGTTACCAATCCCGGGGACCTTGAGTTCGTTCATTTTGGCCATGGCCTGATCTAAAGGTCGACTCCGGAGAGGCTCATTAGAGGTCTCCGGGGTTACCTCCACCCCGGTGCCACCCTCGGTGTTGTTTAGGGGGCCGGTGGTGGTTTTAGACGAGCCAATCGGCTCGTCTAATACCATCTCAGACTCCTGAGAGTCTGAGAGGTTAGTTCCCTGTATTTTGGAAGAGGGGGCATCCGAGTCAGAAGAAGGGTCTCGCGACCTCTTCTTCTTCTTCTTCGCCTTCCCCTTCCTTGATACAGGGACAAAAGGAACAGCTTTCTCGATCGCGGCGGCCTGACACTCAACGGTGTCACAAGAGACAACGGCCTTAGCGTCGTCTCCCATGCAGCCGGCGCAACCGACAAAGCTGAACTTAACGGTCCTCGTGATCCAGCGGTCGCAGTGGAAACAAAGCCACCCTTCCGCGGATCGTAGAGGACCGGCATCCTTCGAGCACCGAAGACACAGTGCTCGAGGCAATTCGAAGTCCGATACCATATTGGCATCGGACACCGTTACAGTCTCCGAGCCCGACGGATCGAGCCCGGAGCTAGAGGAAGAGGAAGGGCTCACCGCCCCCTCGGCGCCCACAAGTGTGGGCGCTTCAAGAGGCGGAGAAGCCTCCCCCTTATGTTGTGCAGGGGAAGATTTCCCCTGCACCACCACATCTGCCCACCGCTTGGCAGGTCGCACCCTCTCTGCGAAGGACTTAGGGCACAGTTTAAAACCGTGCCCCTCGACCCCGCAGAAGGTGCACATCACCTTGTTGGGGCACTCCCCGGAGGGATGACCCAACTGCAAGCATTTGTAGCACGTTACCGTGATACATTTGCTTGCAGAATGGCCCGGGCTTCCGCATCGGGCGCAAGTCCGGGTCTGACCAGAGTGGCCGACCCAGGCATTGCGATTCCCGATGCGGATAACCGACGGGATAGACCTGACACCCGACATTAAGTACTGCCGGGTGCCAGTAAACACGGCAGGCTCCTCGGGGTAGGTCAAAAACCTACCCTTATGGACCCTGCCGTACTTAGAGAGGATGGATCTGACGACATTGTCGTCCAGATCCATCTCTACATAATGGACTGAGACCAGCTTCATGTCAAAGGATGTAACTCGACACCCAGGAAGCTGGTCCAGATCAAGCTCGAAACGACGAGCCAAGACGGCCGATTTGAACGTAAGGTCAAACCGGCCGCCGGAAAGGGGTTGTAAGGCCTCCAGGTGGGAGGACGGGACAATCCCAATCCCCCGGAGGACCTTAAAGACATCGCTAGGCGTCTCCTTGCCATCGAAACTAAGTTCGAAAGCGCGGGGACGCCTAGCACTAGAAGTATTACCTCCAGCCATACTGGAAATAATCCAAAGAATACAAAATACCAAGAAAGGAAAAAACCTCCTGGGTATTTAAAAAAGGCTGGACTAGCAACTGCCTAGTCCAGCTAAACTAGAAAGCAATGTATGCACACGCGCTGTGTATTTAAAAAATACAAGCGCAGTACATACATGTACAACACTAGTATATATGTACAAAAAGTGGCGTGAAGGCAAGACTTATTGTCTCCACGCACACAAAGAAATAGATAAACCCGTAGCACTACACACACACAACTGGTGTTATGTAAGCGCCACGGGTAAATGCACAACAAAGGAAAAGCCGTACACTGTACGGGACGGACAAAGAAACACGTACAAACCTATGGGCCCGTGGACTTACACGGGGAGAACAAAGGCTGTACGTAAACGAATGGCGCTGGCTGCTACAGCACTGCGTATACAGCCAGCGACCAAAAACCAAAACTAAAAACCTCCAAAACAACAACCAAAAATCCTAAGAAATTTGGCGAAAATAAGACCAACCTGGTCTATAAACCAAAAGGAATACACTGGTATACAAAATATATCAGCCTAACACGACAAAACCTGACTCCGCCTCAAAATCACGGGAGCAAAAAAGCTGCACATGATCTTAGCCAAAAGGCCGAGAAGCGATAACGATTGACATTGAACCAATAGGGCGCTCTGGAATTATGCATGCAAATTGATTCCCCCGCCCATTGTTCTCATCCGAATAATATTCTTATTTTAACTTTTCTAATTTGTGTATTTGGGGTCAAGAAAAGGACTTCTCACAGCTTTCTCGATCGCGGCGGCCTGACACTCAACGGTGTCACAAGAGACAACGGCCTTAGCGTCGTCTCCCATGCAGCCGGCGCAACCGACAAAGCTGAACTTAACGGTCCTCGTGATCCAGCGGTCGCAGTGGAAACAAAGCCACCCTTCCGCGGATCGTAGAGGACCGGCATCCTTCGAGCACCGAAGACACGGTGCTCGAGGCAATTCGAAGTCCGATACCATATTGGCATCGGACACCGTTACAGTCTCCGAGCCCGACGGATCGAGCCCGGAGCTAGAGGAAGAGGAAGGGCTCACCGCCCCCTCGGCGCCCACAAGTGTGGGCGCTTCAAGAGGCGGAGAAGCCTCCCCCTTATGTTGTGCAGGGGAAGATTTCCCCTGCACCACCACATCTGCCCACCGCTTGGCAGGTCGCACCCTCTCTGCGAAGGACTTAGGGCACAGTTTAAAACCGTGCCCCTCGACCCCGCAGAAGGTGCACATCACCTTGTTGGGGCACTCCCCGGAGGGATGACCCAACTGCAAGCATTTGTAGCACGTTACCGTGATACATTTCCCATACAAAAAATTTCTATAGAAATCTATAGAACGCTTTATAGAGCTCTAAAGAACTCTATAGAAAAGTGTACTTTCTATAGAAACCTCCTGGATCTTCTATAGAATATATTTATGTTCTATAGAACTCTGTAGAAATTCTATAGAGCTTGAATTTCTATAGAAATTGCACTTTATAGAAACTGAAGAAAAGTATATAGAAATAAAATATATAGACTTCTATAGAAATGAAATATATAGAATTCTATAGAAATTAAATACAACGTTTATAGAATTCTATAGAAATGAAATATTTCTACTTCTATAGAAATTAAATACAACGTATATAGACTTCTATAGAAATGAAATATATAGACTTCTATAGAAATTAAATACAACGTATATAGACTTCTATAGAAAGGAAATATATAGACTTCTATAGAAAGGAAATATAGACTTCTATAGAAATTAAATACAACGTATATAGACTTCTATAGAAAGGAAATATAGACTTCTATAGAAATTAAATACAACGTATATAGACTTCTATAGAAAGGAAATATAGACTTCTATAGAAATTAAATACAACGTTTATAGAATTCTATAGAAATGAAATGTTTCTGCTAAATGTCCCATGTCATGTCGTTGAGATCAGAGTCGGAATCAGAATCTGAATCATTCGACATCCGGTCTTTTCCTGGCCACCTGTACTGTGTTCGTCGAGGAAGCGCAAAGAGGTTGTCTGACAACATATACGATTTATATTTCGGTCTTTTTCTACGTTGTTTGGTGCTCATTTTGCCTGTTTTTTAATTGCGAGCTGCGCGGTCAGCTGTACCAATATATACAATATTCGCAACCCCTCCTCTGGTGGCAAAGGCAAGCACGCGGATTGACCAATACAAGTACCCTTCCCGGCTGCATATATTTACCAGTGCAATGCAAGCACCCCCTTATGTGTCTGCATTGACCAATACAAGCACCCCCTCATGGCTGCATTGACCAATACAAGCACCCCCTCATAGCTGCATTGACAATACAAGCACCCCCTCATGGCTGTATTGACCAATACAAGTACCCCCTATGGACAAGTTACAGTACGGTATGGTTCAACGGTTTATTTCACGTGTGGCGCGCATATCGCACATGCGGCTTGTTGTGCTAGTTCAGCTTCCCACATTTACTCAGAATATACTCCTATCTTTTCAGATTTAGTATTGAAAAATGGCTGGAAATGGGAGTTAGCATTCGCAGTATGTTTTAGTGAAATGGGTTGACAATGAGGACATCTGGGATGTTCTTCCCATTAAGAGTGCAGTTGGCGAGGTCACTGTGATGGATTTGCAAGGTGCAATTTCAATTTTTTGAAAATCAAAAGAAAAAAGTGGCTCTCGTCAAAGAATGTTCGAGTTCTACTGGCAGTGGCAGAAGGGGAAGAAGCAGCGCTTTGTACCGTGTTGGCGTATGGTAAGTTTAGGCTAGATGTCTTATATTTGGATTTGTCTTAATAATAATATTACCTTAATTTATGTTTATTTATTTTTCGAACTATAAACCTGCCCCTTAAAAATACCCCTAGAACTCTGGGTCTCCCGACGCCCGTAGGGCGGAGACCCATAGATAGAGAGTTTTTTTACAGGTTAACCGCCGTTAAACAATAGAAACCGTGCACAAATTACTCCATACTGCCGCACGGTCTACCCCAACCAAAAATTTGTATGAGTACTTTATCAACTCACCCAGCTGCTGCCCACCAAAAACCGGTCAAATCTCGGCCAATTTCTGTAAAAAAGATGAAAACTATGCCCGTTCCGCAAACGCGACTGTTACAATACAAGATGGCGGATAACTCGTGCGTAATTTCAAGCCGCAGAGCCGTTTTTGAAACACAAGCTTCATCTTCCGCGGCCTTATTCATACAGTTTAGCAATGCCCCAGAGGTACAGCCACAATAGACCGAAGCCAGGGTTTGGAAAACAGCACCCATTGAACGAAGTTTTCGCCATCTTGTAACAGTCGGGTTTGCGGAACGGGCATAGTTTTCACCTTTTTTACAGAAATTGGCCGAGATTTGACCGGTTTTTGGTGGGCAGCAGCTGGGTGAGTTGATAAAGTACTCATACAAATTTTTGGTTGGGGTAGACCGTGCGGCAGTATGGAGTTATTGCCCGAAATTTGTGCACGGTTTCTGTTTAACGGCTGTTAACCTGTAAAAACCCTCTCTATCTATTTACGTAATTATCGTTCGACACAATTTTGTTACTAGTTAATATTTTTAGACTAGTATTTTTAATTTAAATTATAGTTAGTAATAGTAATGTTTTTAAGAGAACAAAAATTGATTTGGCACGCGTACGAGCCATATAAAATTCATTAAAAACAAATAATTAATACATGTACATGTAGTTTCATTTTTGCAAAATTTATTTCACTACATTGGATTTTGTGTTAGTGTTAAGCAACACAAAAAGCACAGACTAGTTGTTGTTTTCCTGCATAGTGATTGTAAACTAGAAGCTGTGGATAATTGTGTTCCCCGTAGGAACACATGCAAAAGGCTGGACATTTGTGCTGTGAACTCATGGAAGGGTTAATAATATGCAACCACAAATGTTTTTTTGTTGCTGCATCTATAACATTAGCTTCATTACATTTTTGCATTCTGTACCACGAGGAATAAAGGTTAGTTCTTTTCAATATTCACTTTTTTCTCATTTCAGATTTCACACAGAAGAAATTTCCTATAGCTGCTTCTGTCGTCATGCGCCAGTCACTGGCAAACAAGGTCAAGGAGCTTAATAAAGTAAGTACATGTAAATGTATAAAGATCCAGATCTTAACCGGTTTGTGTCGGTTGACGGGTATATATACAAGAAAAGTTTTTCAAAGATTCAAAACTGATAACGGATAAACCGTCATGAGCAAGGCTGGAAATATCTGTCGGCAAACGGTTCACAGCGAGCGAGGCCGGTTGTGCTTCCCACTGATATCGGCCTAAACCTGCCTTGGATCGAGGTTTGTGAAAAAGAATCCCGCTCCCAGGCTTAGTCAATGTGCAATAATCCTAACCCCAACCCCTTGGGTATCCTGAATCAGCAAAAGCTACCATTTTTGTTGAGCACAATGTTCGTGGTGACTGCTCAATATAGAGGTTCCTGAATCCATCAAAATCCTGCAGTACTGGTAGGTTCACAATCATAAATCCATCAATCCCCCAGTTTTCAATATGGAAGTTTCCTAAATCTGCCAAAGTCCTCAAATAGGGTATGGATTTTGATGGATTCAGGTCGGGTAGGGTCAAGTGATTCAATCTTATAAAAGTAACACTTGGCGCAATGTTAAATAATAATTTCACCAATTGTTTTTTTCAGAATTACACACCACCATAGATGTGCTACACCGTCTTTGACGTTTGAGATGCCACCATCCATCCATCCCTTATCTACAAGTATTCACTTTTAGTGGTCTACTTAAAGGGCTCGTATATGTTTGGTAATGACTCCAACAATTAGTGGCAATAAACACTTACTTGGTAAGAAGTACAGCAGCTTTGGATAGTTTTATGCATTTTTAGAAACCTTTCACTTCAAAGTACTGCGGTTATAGGAAAAAGATATCACTTTTTTTTATCCCAAAAAAATTGAATCTGAGAAGCGTTACTGCAGTGATGTTTCTCAGACTGTGTATTCCAATGCAGATTATTATTCCTGCGTGGACATAACCACTCCAGATTTTCGGCAGTATCTCAAAATCGCTACCACCTTTGGAAATAAAATTTTTACAGGTTAGTTTTATGGTATATACATGTATCTATAACTATATAGGATTGAAACAAACAATGGGTTCTAATTACCAAAACGTTTACGTTCCCTTTAAATTTAATATTTAAAAAAGTTGATTAAAACCTGTGAATTTAGGGATTGCCATTACATGTACAACATAAATTCGCAATTTTGCAAAATTCCCTTAACAGAATCAGAAAGTAAGTGCTTGTACAAAAATTCCAAAAGATTACAACCCAGAATTAAGAGAAATTTACTACTTGTACTGACCCGTATATGATATGATTTAAAATTGATGGTGCTTTAAATGCTTACTTCATAAACCATGTACATGTATATGCGTTCTGTCAAATTTAAGAAGGCTCCTTATAGCGCTTTAATACTTTAACATTGTATAGGCAATCGTGAGATTCCAAATAAAAATTTCTATATAAAATCTATAGAAAAAGCATTCAATTTTTTAAGGAAAACTGTAGATCCTATGGAAATCGTATTATCATAAATTCCACATCAATTATTCGTAAAGGATTTCTATAGGACGTTTCTATGGACATTCTAAAGAGTTGTATAGAAATGCTATACATTTATCTATAGATCCTATAGAAATTCCATAGAAAAGTACAATTATTTCTATAGGACGTTTCTATAAAAATTCTAAAGAGTTCTATAGAAATTCTATAAATTTATCTATAGATCCTATAGAAATTCTACAACAATTCTATAGAAAAGTACAATTATTTCTAAAGGATTTCTATAGGACGTTTCTATTGAAATTCTATAAAGTTTTATAGAAATCCTATAGAAATTCTACAACAATTCTATAGAAAAGTACAATTATTTCTAAAGGATTTCTATAGGACGTTTCTATTGAAATTCTATAGAGTTTTATAGAAATTCTATACATTTATCTATAGATCCTATAGAAATTCTACAACAATTCTATAGAAAAGTACAATTATTTCTAAAGGATTTCTATAGGACGTTTCTATTAAAATTCTATAGAGTTTTATAGAAATTCTATACATTTATCTATAGATCCTATAGAAATTCTACAACAATTCTATAGAAAAATACAATTATTTCTAAAGGATTTCTATAGGACGTTTCTATTGGAATTCTATAGAGTTTTATAGAAATTCTATAAATGTATCTATAGATCCTATAGAAATTCTACAACAATTCTATAGAAAAGTACAATTATTTCTAAAGGATTTCTATAGAAATGTCTCTATAGAAATTCTAAAGAGCTGTATAGAAATTCTAAAGAAAATGGGCCAAAATTCTATAGAAGTTCTTTAGAATTTATATACACATTCTATAGGATTCTTTAGAACCAAATCTATAGAAACTCTATAAGAAGTTTCTATAGAAATTCTATAGATTTTTTTTTTATAGAATTCTATAGAATATTTTTGTATGGGTTGCCTGTAGAATGGCCCGGGCTTCCGCATCGGGCGCAAGTCCGGGTCTGACCAGAGTGGCCGACCCAGGCATTGCGATTCCCGATGCGGATAACCGACGGGATAGACCTGACACCCGACATTAAGTACTGCCGGGTGCCAGTAAACACGGCAGGCTCCTCGGGGTAGGTCAAAAACCTACCCTTATGGACCCTGCCGTACTTAGAGAGGATGGATCTGACGACATTGTCGTCCAGATCCATCTCTACATAATGGACTGAGACCAGCTTCATGTCAAAGGATGTAACTCGACACCCAGGAAGCTGGTCCAGATCAAGCTCGAAACGACGAGCCAAGACGGCCGATTTGAACGTAAGGTCAAACCGGCCGCAGGAAAGGGGTTGTAAGGCCTCCAGGTGGGAGGACGGGACAATCCCAATCCCCCGGAGGACCTTAAAGACATCGCTAGGCGTCTCCTTGCCATCGAAACTAAGTTCGAAAGCGCGGGGACGCCTAGCACTAGAAGTATTACCTCCAGCCATACTGGAAATAATCCAAAGAATACAAAATACCAAGAAAGGAAAAAACCTCCTGGGTATTTAAAAAAGGCTGGACTAGCAACTGCCTAGTCCAGCTAAACTAGAAAGCAATGTATGCACACGCGCTGTGTATTTAAAAAATACAAGCGCAGTACATACATGTACAACACTAGTATATATGTACAAAAAGTGGCGTGAAGGCAAGACTTATTGTCTCCACGCACACAAGGAAATAGATAAACCCGTAGCACTACACACACACAACTGGTGTTATGTAAGCGCCACGGGTAAATGCACAACAAAGGAAAAGCCGTACACTGTACGGGACGGACAAAGAAACACGTACAAACCTATGGGCCCGTGGACTTACACGGGGAGAACAAAGGCTGTACGTAAACGAATGGCGCTGGCTGCTACAGCACTGCGTATACAGCCAGCGACCAAAAACCAAAACTAAAAACCTCCAAAACAACAACCAAAAATCCTAAGAAATTTGGCGAAAATAAGACCAACCTGGTCTATAAACCAAAAGGAATACACTGGTATACAAAATATATCAGCCTAACACGACAAAACCTGACTCCGCCTCAAAATCACGGGAGCAAAAAAGCTGCACATGATCTTAGCCAAAAGGCCGAGAAGCGATAACGATTGACATTGAACCAATAGGGCGCTCTGGAATTATGCATGCAAATTGATTCCCCCGCCCATTGTTCTCATCCGAATAATATTCTTATTTTAACTTTTCTAATTTGTGTATTTGGGGTCAAGAAAAGGACTTCTCACAGAGCCCGACGCAAACCCGTTTATAGAAATTACCAACTTTTGGCACGTTAATTTACATCAATATTCATGAGCTTGGGGGGTTTTCATAACACATTTTCATACACATCGACAATATTCTTTTACAAATTCATTTTTTTAAACCAAAAGTCACTTGAAAATCTGGAAAAATGCGGCTGGTATCAAAATTATCGCCATGCTGCACTGCGCCTCGCCGCTGTAAATACACACAGACCTACCGGTACGAGCGTGCCGATAGATGGCGCCCTTCGGCACAACCGCGCCTCGATCGTTTACCGTTCACGCCGGTTTATTTGTTTTCAAGCAGAACCTAAATGTCCCACTTTGTGGGCGGTGAAAATAGTCTGGTTCTATGGCCTGACTATTTAATTGTGTACACCCAGACGTCGAAATTGTAGTCGCGAACGTTAACGAGAATTCACGACCGTCAATAAAACGTGTTCGGAAATCTTCAGTTTGGCCAAGGAAAATGTTTCATGCTAAGCAAATTGTTGTGCTTACATTTGTTATGAAATTGGGCCCAGGTAAGACAGAACACGAAAACGAAGCTAATAGACCACACATTTCCAATGTTTTTGTTAAATCTATGAAAATGTGACCCAGGATATCAAAATCAATAATAAGCGGGAAATGACAATTCACGATATGTACATAGTAACATTTGAAATTCCATAGGCTTTCTAATGATACCCATCCCCAGTCTGTAACTCGTAACCAATATTTTCCGAGCTAAAGGCTTGTGATGGATGTCATTACAAAGCTTATTGAATTTGCAATCTTATTATATTTATATCTCCGAAAGTCTTTTTCCGACTTATTCTTGATTTTGATGTGCTGGGTCGCGGGTATATTATCATTCACGTACTTTTACAAACTGAACATGCATGTACTGTACAGTACGCGTAGTACATGTATATATATAGAGTACAGACACAGCGCGTATTTATTTTTGCTTTGTTGAAGTCACAGTGCGCGCGTTGCATATTTAATGAACTAGTTTTTATATGAAGGTCGCCGGGATACAAGTTAAAACGCACGCGCGCCCGGATGACAACAAACACTTTCTTAATATCTTTTAAAAATTTATTTAAAAATGAAGAACAGACAGACAGACAGACAGCGGCGTTTCTCTCTTGTAAATATGTGGTGGCCCTGAAAAGAGCCTTTTGGTTTTGTTTGTGGAGGCAAAGTAATTTGTTTGTATTACTTTGATACTTTGGCGGTCTTTTTGGGCAGAAGTACTTGCTGGATGTTGGGAAGCACACCGCCTTGCGCGATGGTAACCCCACTCATCAACTTGTTAAGCTCTTCGTCGTTGCGTATAGCAAGCTGCAGATGTCGAGGGTTAATTCTCGTCTTCTTATTGTCTCGTGCTGCGTTACCGGCCAGCTCCAGGATCTCCGCGGTCAGGTATTCCATCACGGCTGCCAGGTAGACCGGTGCACCGGCTCCAACCCGCTCAGCGTAGTTGCCCCTTCGCAAAAATCGATGAACGCGACCCACGGGGAACTGCAGTCCCGCCCTTGAGGACCTGCTCCTGGCCTTGCTTCTTGCTTTTCCGCTCTTTCCTCGTCCAGTCATCTTGAAGTAATTGGTGACAGTAGATTGCGATCTGCAGTGAAAGTGCCGTACGGGGGGGCGACAGCACTAGTTATAGCGTTCCGGTGGATTGGCCGAAGCACGCCAAGTAGCCAATCACGCGCGACACACTTACTGTACGGTTGAGTGCACCGCATCCATTTTTGGATGCGTGGAGACAGGGATACATTTTTTGAACGAGGTCTGTCTGTCTGTCTGTCTGTCTGTCTGTCTTCAATCTAAGCGATGAAATCATAACAGCAAAAAACCAAAGCACCCAAAAACCTTACCTGCTTTCTCAGACGATTTCTGTTATCCCGACGGTGTGTCCCTGTTGCCTACCGATTGACCTGCCTCCACGCTGGCCGCAGATCGTCCCTCATAAACCACATTGAAAACTGTCACGGATTTGTCTGCACAGAGATACGACAAACACATATATTAAACATACATCAAACAAGAAACCACTACTTCTCGTAATGGAGACTGAATGAACAAAAACCACTGCGCGCACAGGTGCTGAATAACAAAAGGCTGTTCCGCCATTGCAAATTCCTACGTGACTTACTGAGGCTAAATTAACAATGACCCCCATTTGTCAATTTCGTTGTTGGCGGGCACGCGTATAATTGTTTTGGTCAAAGCTATTCGTTGGTTTTATAAATTCGATCGCTTAGGTTGGGCGGCGCACTGTCAGCCCTGCAATGTTGTATATATCCTGGTAATTAAATGATGTAAATAAATACTTTTGGTATCATTGCAAAGCTAACGAATCGCTCTTTACTACGGTGTAAAACAATAGAACTCCAAATACTACAGAAATACTTTTCCCCGTCATGCCTTTTCAAGTCACATATTTGTTTTCAAAGGCGACGAGAACAGAAGGTTAATGTTGATCTTCATTTCTCCTTTTAAGGTCGGGGGGAATGAAAAGACGGGAACACCACCCGAACGATTTTACACCTACGAATATTGACTAAATTAGTAACACAGATCAGACAGTCACATCTCTCTTTTTTAATTGTGTTGGCTCTGAAAAGAGCCGTTTGGTTATGTTTTTCGTTTTATTTGTTCCTCCCTCGGTCAACCTATTTTGAAGTCGTATACTTGGTGACGGCCTTGGTTCCTTCGCTGACTGCATGCTTGGCAAGCTCTCCCGGGAGGATTAGGCGTACTGCAGTCTGCACTTCACGACTTGAGATGGTCGACTTCTTGTTGTAGTGGGCAAGGCGAGAAGATTCGCCGGCGATGCGCTCAAACACGTCGTTGACAAAGCTGTTCATGATGCTCATTGCCTTGCTGGAGATTCCTGTGTCGGGGTGCACCTGTTTCATGACTTTGTAGATGTAGATGCCGTAGCTCTCCTTGCGACGCCGGCGCCTCTTCTTGTTCGTGCTGACCGGAGCCTTGGTGTTGCCGGCCTTCTTCTGGCCTTTTCCGCTAACTTTAGGAGCCATGATTGGAGAAGATGAGTGTATGTGATCGTGCGATCGAATGGAAGGTCAAGCATGCCGGGACGACTTTTATGGTACCCGCTAGGATTCTGGGCATACACGCATTGTCCGCACAATCACCCAAGCGTGAAGAATTATGTACGCGTGCAAAGTGACATGCATTGGCGCTTGCCACACGCACAGAGGGCAAAAGCTATCCTTCCGAATCCGAATGAAAACTCCAAGAAACAAACAATTACAAACAATAATTTAGAATATCCACCTTTTTATTATATTCGGTAGAGGCCAACAATCCGGTGTGGTTTCACTCATTATTTATTTTTTCCCAAACGCCGGGTAAACTTGCGTATCATCCAATGTAACGAAGAGTTCCCGTTTTCGAAAATATGACACAAAATGACTGCATAAACAATTGTGTACATGGCCAGGCAATTACTCTTCTTCTTTTTTACCGAATTAAAAGTAAAATAATGTGGGTTTTTTTTTATTTTGGGGGGTGGGGGGACAACAAAAAATAAGAGAGACAAACAAACAAAATGGAAAGAGACTAATCCGATTAATTTTATTAATCCGTTCTCCGGACCTCTGGCCAGTTAAAATTCGTATTTACCTATAGTAACCAAACTGAACTTTCCAAAACTCTACAGAAAACGCGATTGGAATGAATCTCTCTTTGAAAAAAATATTGGCCCTGAAAAGGGCCGTTCGGTTAGTTTTGCGGACGCAGCTGTGACTCAAGCCCGTTCACCACGAATTCGGCGAGCCAACTGGATGTCCTTGGGCATGATGGTGACCCTCTTGGCATGGATGGCGCAAAGGTTGGTGTCTTCAAAGAGGCCAACGAGGTAGGCTTCGCTCGCCTCCTGCAGTGCCATGACGGCAGAACTCTGGAATCGCAGTTCTGTTTTGAAGTCCTGTGCAATTTCACGCACAAGTCTCTGGAACGGCAGCTTTCGGATCAGCAGTTCGGTGCTCTTCTGGTAGCGACGAATCTCGCGAAGGGCGACAGTTCCCGGTCTGTACCGATGTGGTTTCTTGACACCGCCAGTCGCTGGTGCGCTCTTACGTGCCGCCTTGGTGGCCAACTGCTTCCTTGGGGCTTTTCCACCGGTGCTCTTTCTTGCCGTCTGCTTGGTGCGTGCCATGATTTGAGAGTGGATTGGTCAGAATGGAGAGTAGATAAGAAGTGAATGCCAAATCAACGAACAGGCCGTCTCTTAAGACTAGAGAATAGCATCCTGAGGCTGAAGTATAACAATGGGCAGTCTTCCGATTGGATAATTCGGACACCATGCCGGGACGCTTCACTGATCACAACTTATTTACCCTCCGAAACAATACGGTCAATATTACCTACGAGTACATGATACTTTGCAAGCAAATTAATTTCCCCCAGCTACCAAAATAAACAAATAGGCCGTGTCTTCGATAAAGACATCCCGGAAATAATTACGGGAAATAAACGAAAAGAAAAAAACCTTAATACTAATAGACACAGGGAGGAAAATCCACACTGAATCACGAGACAATGCCCAAATAATAACAGAGTACACACAAATTAAAACCTGGAATCAATCTCTTTTTGTGAAATCGTGGTGGCTCTGAAAGGAGCCGTTTGGTTTGAAAATGGCATGTATCATGCATCTATCTAGCCGCCGAAACCGTACAGCGTGCGCCCCTGTCTCTTCAGGGCGTACACCACATCCATCGAAGTAACGGTTTTCCTCTTGGCGTGCTCGCAGTAGGTGACTGCATCGCGGATAACATTCTCCAGGAACACCTTGAGGACTCCGCGGGTTTCTTCGTAGATGAGACCTGAGATGCGCTTGACTCCTCCGCGGCGGGCCAGCCGACGAATGGCTGGTTTAGTGATGCCCTGGATGTTGTCGCGAAGAACATTGCGGTGACGCTTGGCACCCCCTTTGCCCAGTCCTTTTCCTCCTTTGCCACGGCCAGACATTTTGTTTATATTTTCTTCTTTCCTTCTCTGCTCAGACTAGACTAGATCGATTGAATGGGCGAGGCAGTGTATTATATATCACTCCTATGCGCGGACGCGATAGGAGCACGCAAGGCAAACGAAAGTCAGGGCGCCCTCTAACAACAAATCGTGGCAGAGGTTTCCCTCCCAAAATAACGACACGAGAGGAGAAATAAACAGTCAACGAGAGAGAGAGAGAGAGAGAGGAAAGCAAGCAAACGAATAATCGCAACATTAGAATACAAACATAAAAACTGAACTGTTAAAAGCACTGCTATTTATTGTATTTGAGGTTTTATCACTTACAAAAAAAAAGCTATCAAAAAGGGCCCTGCATTATTACCTATACAGTATTTAGAACAAAAATGGAATTCAAACAAACAAGACCAAAAACAAAAAGAACATTTAAAGTCTACATTTATATGAAATCATATGAATTTCTAAAAAATATGGAAAAGATAAAGAAATCTAATACATCTTCGCCAAAAAAAAAAAAACCAGTCGCAGAGGATCGGGGTGTTTGTTTGTTTTTGTTGTTGTTGTTTTTCCCTTTCATCAGAAATCAACCAAAAACAAAGAGATCGGTCGGTCTTTATACAATTATTTAATTGAGACAAATTGAAATGTTCAAATATAAGAAAGCCACGAAGTAAAGCGAAGAAAGAACTTGTAAAAGTGAGGCGACATAGGAATACACATAATAGACGAGACCTGTTTTTGTATTAATTGATGTTCCCCGAGGGGAGTGGGCCGAATCCCGGATGTACTGCTATACCGGGCCAACCCATGGCCGGGACGAGGCAAGCCTCTATTCCACGGCCCAAATCCAAAAATCAGATTAATATACTGGCTGTTCGATGAACAGCGTTTCAGATATTAAGCTGAAAAGAACAGATACTTATTTTTGATGGTTTTAGAGTCTTCATAAAGAAGACTCCTAGGACAGGGTAGTCACACTACACCTAGGTTCGTGAGGCTACGAGCCTCCCTGCCCTTTTTACTAAATATACAAACTTACATATCACCAAAACAGGACGGTACAGACAGAGAGTGTAGCCACGCTACCCACGCATTACCGTGGTAGGGTACGACCCTAACTCTCTGCCATGGAACGTATACAAACAAAATACATACTATCAACTACAAGACAACAAGAGTGACTAAACGGCTTCAAATATATCTATATCAAACGACTTGACAATACTAGCATCATCTGAATCCAGAACATACTGGGTATGTGACTGGGCCAAATGGCTAAGCCATCTCCACGGAGACACAAACACGTCTCCACACATCTTGCAGGAAATCCCTGCCTCACCCTCGCTGAGGGGAAGACTGTGGACACCCCGCACATGAGCAGTGTAATCCGTCCAATTGACGAACTCAGCCCTGCAAGGGCCCAGGGAGCAGACAACTGCCCGCTTCCCAAACCCGGGGAGGCTAAGCCCAACAAGTTTGACCCGGGCCCGACGGGCCGGGTCTAAAGAGGGACTCCGGAGAGGCTCCTTAGAGGTCTCCGGGGTTACCTCCACCCCGGTGCCACCCTTATCGCCTAGGGGGCCGGCAATGGTTTTTGACGAGCCAATCGGCTCGTCTACTACCATCTCAGACTCCGGAGAGTCCGAGAGGTTAGTTCCCTGTATTTTGGAAGAGGGGGCATCCGAGTCAGAAGAAGGGTCTCGCGACCTCTTCTTCTTCTTCTTCGCCTTCCCCTTCTTTGATACAGGGACAGCAGGAACAACTCTATCGATCGCGGCGGCCTGACACCCAACGGTGTCACAAGAGACAACGATTTCCGCGTCGTCTCCCATGCAGCCGTCGCAACCGACAAAGTTGAACTTAACGGTCCTCACGATCCGGCGTTTGCAGTGGAAACAAAGCCACCCTTCCGCGGATCGTAGAGGACCGGCATCCTTCGAGCACCGAATACACGGTGCTCGAGGCAATTCAAAGTCCGATACCACCCTTACGAAAATGTCCTGTGGTATTACCACAAAAAATACCACAGGACAGTACCACAGGAAATGTCCTGTCATTTTTTGGGACATTACCACAGGACAAATTCCTGTGGTACTTTTTCCTGCGGTACTTTTTTTCCTGCGGTACTTTTTTTCCTGCGGTACTTTTTTTCCTGCGGTACTTTTTTTCCTGCGGTACTTTTTTTCCTGCGGTCCTTTTTTTCCTGCGGTCCTTTTTTTCCTGCGGTCCTTTTTTTCCTGCGGTCCTTTTTTTCCTGCGGTCCTTTTTTTCCTGCGGCCCTTTTTTTCCTGCGGTCCTTTTTTTCCTGCGGCCCTTTTTTTCCTGCGGCCCTTTTTTTCCTGCGGTCCTTTTTTTCCTGCGGTACTTTTTTTCCTGCGGTACTTTTTTTCCTGCGGTACTTTTTTTCCTGCGGTACCTGTTGAACTATTCCTGTGGTACCTGTGGTACTATATTCCTGTGGTACCATTCCTGTGGTAACATGTTCCTGTGATACATGTTCCCAGTACTTGTTCCTGTGGTATCGATCATGTGGTATTTCCCTTTCAATGAGTACCACTTTCTTTTGTTGAATATTCCTGTAAAAACATGGCACTTTGAAATTAAAGTGATGCACTAAAACCCTTTAAATATGCTCTTTTAGATTGTTGTTTATTGAAAGCCCTTCCACCACCACCACCACCAATCCTACATGTACTTGTGTCGATTTTTAAGATATACAGCAAACAAAGTAGATTCAGGTTACATTCAAATTTTGGATTCAAGGAGCAACTGTTTGCATTCATACATTTCTTTGCAATGAAGTTTCATGTCCTTAAACTATAATTACGGTAATAACAGCAAGTCAGCAAGTTATTTTATATATATTTCTGAGTCAACTTGTGCGTAATTTGATTAAGTAAAGTGGAAGGGTTTATTGGGTTTTTTAAACAAATAAATGTAGGTTCTGTCACATTTAATTTACATGTGATGATACAAAAGTCATAGAACAGTCTCTTCGCTTGATATTTGCAAATTGTACTGATTCAAGAAGAGGAAAGAAACTACTGATTGCTTAGTTTCAAACCTAATGTATTTGACTTACAAATACAATTATGTTCAAGTATAATTACCGGTAGCTGTTAAAATCTTTGTGGTGCGAATGCGAAAAGGAATAATGAACATGTATACACAAAAAAGTCCTTCAACATTTCTTAGTGTCCAGAGTTTACCCTTATAATGCACAAGTTTGTTCGATCACATCAACAATTAAGACTTCATTTATAAAGTCTCTGTACGATGCTCCTCTCGGTGTTCGCTGAATTCCCCCATCTACATCTGTTTCAACCATGCAGCCACAAATTTGATCTCTTCACTAGTAGTACGGTTGAACTGATCTTCAATCTTGACCAACTCCCTGGCATTGAGAACAAAAATAAAAAGGACAAAAAGGACAAATCATTAACAATGTTCAAAACCAAGGGAAAAAACAAAGACTATAAATATGAAAGAATCAAACGTAGTTTAAGACGTACACCTAGTCCAATCACAAACCTAGTCTTTTCAGCCTTCAAAATTTTCAGTCATTACATTGACATTGTTTGTAGTTGTTTTAGCACCCATGATGATGTTTTAATATTCCATTACATTGGTTTTTAATAAAGTCTTCTTATTATCCCTAAAGTACATGCAATGTGATCACAAATGTGTTGATCGTAAGTTGCATATTGGAATAAGCAATCAGTTGACTAACATTACAGGATCACAACAAGTATATAAAAGATTGACACGATATAAATGTTAAACGTTGAAGTCAATACAAAAAACTTACCACACAACCGAGTCAACCGACAGCCATGACAGCAAGACTATATGCAGAATGCAGTGAAGTTCTGTCCAAATGAAAGCCTTATGTTTTCAACCAAAACATACATAAACTCAAGTCATTTGGTCATGATATCTTGACAGGCATGTGAGATACATTTTGGCAGTTCTGGGTCACCATTATACTATGAATAGTTGCAGTTTTCTAGCAAACATTGATGTACATATACCACTGATAAACTGCTCTTTCCCCAACCCAATTCAAAATGCAGCATGTGCAGTGGAGTAGCCAAGCCTAGAGTTAATGCAAGGTCATTGCACCTTGAGACTTGCATAGGGGTCAAAGGGCATTATGTGTCCTTGCAAGACAACCACAAGCCATTGTGTGCCTATACTGCACCAGAGCTGTGTACAGTATATGTACACAATGACTGAGAGATAAGCATTTAGTTTGAGATTGTGTGATGTGTGTATTAACTGGAATAAGAACAGCATTTCTTGTCTGGTATCTTCTTCCAGCGTCCACAAAAAACAACGCAGACAGTTCTGTGAAACAATTTACCATTTCTACCTGCCCTCAAAATTAAAATCCCTATGAAAATTACAGCAAAAGTAAATCTAACTCGAGTACCACAGGGATACCACAGGACAGAGATACGAACCCAATCTATGTGGTACGATGTGTACTGTGTGGTATCTCAGTTTGTACCACAGGGATACCACAGGGATACCACAGGGCAACAAGATGGGAACTAATTATGTAGTACTTCAATGTCTTTAATTTGTGTGTTATCTCAGCATTTACCACAGGGATACCACAGGACAGAGATGTGAGAAACGGCAATATTGCGGTACTTGACTGTCCTTGTGTGGTCTCTTGATATTTACAACACATGAGTACCACAGGGCAGAGATGTCCTGTGGTACTTATTACCACACAGAACCATTTTGTATGACATGTTTGTGTCCTGTGGTAATTTGTGTGGTATCTAAGTAAATACCACAGGAATATACCACAGGACATCTCTATCCTGTAGTATCCTATGGTATATTACCACACAAAACCATGATGACATGCCCTGTGGTAATTTGTGTGATATCCAAGTAAATACCACAGGAATACCACAGGACATCTCTATCCTGTGGTATATTACCACACAAAACCATTTTGTATGACTGTCCTGTGGTAATTTGTGTGGTATCTAATTTTATTACCACAGGAATACCACAGGGCAGCAATGTCCTGTAGTATCCTATGGTATATTACCACACAAAACCATTTTGTATGACATGCCCTGTGGTAATTTGTGTGATATCCAAGTAAATACCACAGGAATACCACAGGACATCGATCTCTATCCTGTGGTATATTACCACACAAAACCATTTTGTATGACTGTCCTGTGGTAATTTGTGTGGTATCTAATTTTATTACCACAGGAATACCACAGGGCAGCAATGTCCTGTAGTATCCTATGGTATATTACCACACAAAACCATTTTGTATGACATGCCCTGTGGTAATTTGTGTGATATCCAAGTAAATACCACAGGAATACCACAGGACATCTCTATCCTGTGGTATATTACCACACAAAACCATTTTGTATGACTGTCCTGTGGTAATTTGTGTGGTATCTAATTTTATTACCACAGGAATACCACAGGGCAGCAATGTCCTGTGGTACATACCACACAAATTTGTGTGGTATTTGACTGTCCTGTGGTAATTGTGTGGTATACCACAGGAATACCACAGGACATTTTCGTAAGGGCATATTGGTATCGAACACCGTTACAGTCTCCGAGCCCGACGGACCGGGCTCGGAGCTAGAGGAAGAGGAAGGGCTCACCACCTTCTCGGCGCCCACAAGTGTGGGCGCCTCAAGAGGCGGAGAAGCCTCCCCCTTATGCTGTGCAGGGGCAGATTTCCTCTGCACCACCACATCAGCCCACCGTTTGGCGGGACGCACCCTATCTGCGAAGGACTTAGGGCACAGTTTAAAACCGTGCCCCTCGTCCCCGCAGAGCGTGCACACCACCCTGTTGGGGCACTCCCCGGAGGGATGACCCAACTGCAAGCATTTGTAACACCTTACGGTGATACATTTGCTCGCAGAGTGGCCAGGGCTTCCGCATCGGGCGCAAGTCCGAGTCTGACCAGAGTGGCCGACCCAGGCATTGCGATCCCCGATGCGGAGAACCGACGGAATGGACCTGACACCCGACATTAAGTATTGCCGGGTGCCAGTAAATACGGCAGGCTCCTCGGGGTAGGTCAAAAACCTACCCTTATGGACCCTGCCGTACCTAGAGAGAATGGATCTGACGACATTGTCGTCAAGATCCATCTCCACATAATTTACTGAGACCAGCTTCATGTCGAAAGATGTAACTCGACACCCAGGAAGCTGGTCCAGATCAAGCTCGAAACGACGAGCAAAGACGGCCGATTTGAACGTAAGGTCAAACCGGCCGCCGGAAAGGGGTTGTAAGGCCTCCAGGTGGGAGGACGGGACAATCCCAATCCCCCGGAGGACCTTAAAGACATCGCTAGGCGTCTCCTTGCCATCGAAACTAAGTTCGAAAGCGCGGGGACGCCTAGCACTAGAAGTATTACTTCCAGCCATACTGGAAATAATCCAAAGAATACAAAATACCAAGAAAGGAAAAAACCTCCTGGGTATTTAAAAAAGGCTGGACTAGCAACTGCCTAGTCCAGCTAAACAAGAAAGTAAAGTATAAGCACACGCGCTATGTATAAAGCAAAATACAAGCGCGGCACATATACAACACTATTGTATATACAAAAATGGCGTGAAGGCAAGACTTATTGCCTTCACCCACATAAAGAAATAGGAAAAACCCGTAGCACTACACACACAACTGGTGTTATGTAAGCGCCACGGGTAAATGAACAACAAAGGAAAAGCCGTACACTGTACGGGAAGAACAAAGAAATACGTACAAACCTATGGGCCCGTGGACTTCCACGGGGAGAACAAAGGCTGTACGTAAACGAATGGCGCTGGCTGCTACAGCACTGCGTATACAGCCAGCGACCAAAAACCAAAACTAAAAACCTCCAAAACAACAACCAAAAATACTAAGAAATTTGGCGAAAATAAGACCAACCTGGTCTATAAAACAAACGGAATAAACTGATATACAAAAAATATCAGTTTAGTACGACAAAACTTGACTACGCTTCAAGATCACGGGAGCAAAAAAACTGTTTTTTGATTTGGGGCTGAAGAATGCCCCGGGCAGGTCGACTTACCAAATCGCCGAACTACAGTGTAGTGGGGTCTCGAGCCCCCCTGCCCGTAACCGGAATAAACAACAATCACCAAAACAGGACGGTACAGACAGAGAGTGTAGCCACGCTACCCACGCATCACCGTGGTAGGGTACGACCCTAACTCTCTGCCATGGAACGTATACAAACAAAATACATACTATCAACTACAAGACAACAAAAAGGACTAAACGACTTTCGGAAAACGGACACGCATATCAAACAACTTAACAAGGCTGGCACTATCTGTGTCCAGAACATACTGAGTATGCTCCTGGGCCAGATGGCCAGCCCAAAAGTCCGGAGACGACAACGGAGCCGGTAACTTGAAGCCACACACCTCGCAGCGGATCCGTGGCTTACGACCGTGGACCCTCTGCAGGTGTGCAACAAACTCCCCCCAATCGAAGAACTCAGCCTCGCAGCCCCGCGGAGGGTAGCAGACAAGTGCCTGGTTCCCAATCCCGGGGACCTTGAGTTTGTGCATTTTGGCCATGGCCTGATCTAAAGGTCGACTCCGGAAAGGCTCATTAGAGGTCTCCGGGGTTACCTCCACCCCGGTGCCACCCTCGGTGTTGTTTAGGGAGCCGGTGGTGGTTTTAGACGAGCCAATCGGCTCGTCTAATACCATCTCAGACTCCTGAGAGTCTGAGAGGTTAGTTCCCTGTATTTTGGAAGAGGGGGCATCCGAGTCAGAAGAAGGGTCTCGCGACCTCTTCTTCTTCTTCTTCGCCTTCCCCTTCCTTGATACAGGGACAAAAGGAACAGCTTTATCGATCGCGGCGGCCTGACACTCAACGGTGTCACAAGAGACAACGGCCTCAGCGTCGTCTCCCATGCAGCCGGCGCAACCGACAAAGCTGAACTTAACGGTCCTCGTGATCCAGCGGTCGCAGTGGAAACAAAGCCACCCTTCCGCGGATCGTAGAGGACCGGCATCCTTCGAGCACCGAAGACACGGTGCTCGAGGCAATTCAAAGTCCGATACCATATTGGCATCGGACACCGTTACAGTCTCCGAGCCCGACGGACCGGGCTCGGAGCTAGAGGAAGAGGAAGGGCTCACCACCTTCTCGGCGCCCACAAGTGTGGGCGCCTCAAGAGGCGGAGAAGCCTCCCCCTTATGCTGTGCAGGGGCAGATTTCCCCTGCACCACCACATCAGCCCACCGTTTGGCGGGACGCACCCTATCTGCGAAGGACTTAGGGCACAGTTTAAAACCGTGCCCCTCGTCCCCGCAGAACGTGCACACCACCCTGTTGGGGCACTCCCCGGAGGGATGACCCAACTGCAAGCATTTGTAACACCTTACGGTGATACATTTGCTTGCAGAGTGGCCAGGGCTTCCGCATCGGGCGCAAGTCCGAGTCTGACCAGAGTGGCCGACCCAGGCATTGCGATCCCCGATGCGGAGAACCGACGGAATGGACCTGACACCCGACATTAAGTATTGCCGGGTGCCAGTAAATACGGCAGGCTCCTCGGGGTAGGTCAAAAACCTACCCTTATGGACCCTGCCGTACCTAGAGAGAATGGATCTGACGACATTGTCGTCAAGATCCATCTCCACATAATTTACTGAGACCAGCTTCATGTCGAAAGATGTAACTCGACACCCAGGAAGCTGGTCCAGATCAAGCTCGAAACGACGAGCCAAGACGGCCGATCTGAACGTAAGGTCAAACCGGCCGCCGGAAAGGGGTTGTAAGGCCTCCAGGTGGGAGGACGGGACAATCCCAATCCCCCGGAGGACCTTAAAGACATCGCTAGGCGTCTCCTTGCCATCGAAACTAAGTTCGAAAGCGCGGGGACGCCTAGCACTAGAAGTATTACTTCCAGCCATACTGGAAATAATCCAAAGAATACAAAATACCAAGAAAGGAAAAAACCTCCTGGGTATTTAAAAAGGCTGGACTAGCAACTGCCTAGTCCAGCTAAACTAGAAAGTAATAGATATACACGCGCCGTGTATTAAAAACAAATACACGCGCAGTACACCCATGTACCGCACTAGTCTATGTACAAAAAATGGCGTGAAGGCAAGACTTATTGCCTACACACACAAAGAAATAGATAAACCCGTAGCACTACACACACAACTGGTGTTATGTAAGCGCCACGGGTAAATGAACAACAAAGGAAAAACCGTACACTGTACGGACGGACAAAGAAACGTGTACAAACCTATGGCCCCGTGGACTTACACGGGGGGAACAAAGGCTGTACGTAAACGAATGGCGCTGGCTGCTACAGCACTGCGTATACAGCCAGCGACCAAAAACCAAAACTAAAAACCTCCAAAACAACAACCAAAAATACTAAGAAATTTGGCGAAAATAAGACCAACCTGGTCTATAAAACAAACGGAATAAACTGATATACAAAAAATATCAGTTTAGTACGACAAAACTTGACTACGCTTCAAGATCACGGGAGCAAAAAAACTACACATGATCTTAGCCAAAAGGCCGAGAAGCGATAACGATTGACATTGAACCAATAGGGCGCTCTGGAATTATGCATGCAAATTGATTCCCCCGCCCATTGTTCTCATCCGAATAATATTCTTATTTTAACTTTTCTAATTTGTGTATTTGGGGTCAAGAAAAGGACTTCTCACAGAGCCCGACGCAAACCCGTTTATAGAAATTACCAACTTTTGGCACGTTAATTTACATCAATATTCATGAGCTTGGGGGGTTTTCATAACACATTTTCATACACATCGACAATATTCTTTTACAAATTCATTTTTTTAAACCAAAAGTCACTTGAAAATCTGGAAAAATGCGGCTGGTATCAAAATTATCGCCATGCTGCACTGCGCCTCGCCGCTGTAAATACACACAGACCTACCGGTACGAGCGTGCCGATAGATGGCGCCCTTTGGCACAACCGCGCCTCGATCGTTTACCGTTCACGCCGGTTTATTTGTTTTCAAGCAGAACCTAAATGTCCCACTTTGTGGGCGGTGAAAATAGTCTGGTTCTATGGCCTGACTATTTAATTGTGTACACCCAGACGTCGAAATTGTAGTCGCGAACGTTAACGAGAATTCACGACCGTCAATAAAACGTGTTCGGAAATCTTCAGTTTGGCCAAGGAAAATGTTTCATGCTAAGCAAAATGTTGTGCTTACATTTGTTATGAAATTGGGCCCAGGTAAGACAGAACACGAAAACGAAGCTAATAGACCACACATTTCCAATGTTTTTGTTAAATCTATGAAAATGTGACCCAGGATATCAAAATCAATAATAAGCGGGAAATGACAATTCACAATATGTACATAGTAACATTTGAAATTCCATAGGCTTTCTAATGATACCCATCCCCAGTCTGTAACTCGTAACCAATATTTTCCGAGCTAAAGGCTTGTGATGGATGTCATTACAAAGCTTATTGAATTTGCAATCTTATTATATTTATATCTCCGAAAGTCTTTTTCCGACTTATTCTTGATTTTGATGTGCTGGGTCGCGGGTATATTATCATTCACGTACTTTTACAAACTGAACATGCATGTACTGTACAGTACGCGTAGTACATGTATATATATAGAGTACAGACACAGCGCGTATTTATTTTTGCTTTGTTGAAGTCACAGTGCGCGCGTTGCATATTTAATGAACTAGTTTTTATATGAAGGTCGCCGGGATACAAGTTAAAACGCACGCGCGCCCGGATGACAACAAACACTTTCTTAATATCTTTTAAAAATTTATTTAAAAATGAAGAACAGACAGACAGACAGACAGCGGCGTTTCTCTCTTGTAAATATGTGGTGGCCCTGAAAAGAGCCTTTTGGTTTTGTTTGTGGAGGCAAAGTAATTTGTTTGTATTACTTTGATACTTTGGCAGTCTTTTTGGGCAGAAGTACTTGCTGGATGTTGGGAAGCACACCGCCTTGCGCGATGGTAACCCCACTCATCAACTTGTTAAGCTCTTCGTCGTTGCGTATAGCAAGCTGCAGATGTCGAGGGTTAATTCTCGTCTTCTTATTGTCTCGTGCTGCGTTACCGGCCAGCTCCAGGATCTCCGCGGTCAGGTATTCCATCACGGCTGCCAGGTAGACCGGTGCACCGGCTCCAACCCGCTCAGCGTAGTTGCCCCTTCGCAAAAATCGATGAACGCGACCCACGGGGAACTGCAGTCCCGCCCTTGAGGACCTGCTCCTGGCCTTGCTTCTTGCTTTTCCGCTCTTTCCTCGTCCAGTCATCTTGAAGTAATTGGTGACAGTAGATTGCGATCTGCAGTGAAAGTGCCGTACGAGGGGGGTGACAGCACTAGTTATAGCGTTCCGGTGGATTGGCCGAAGCACGCCAAGTAGCCAATCACGCGCGACACACTTACTGTACGGTTGAGTGCACCGCATCCATTTTTGGATGCGTGGAGACAGGGATACATTTTTTGAACGAGGTCTGTCTGTCTGTCTGTCTGTCTTCAATCTAAGCGATGAAATCATAACAGCAAAAAACCAAAGCACCCAAAAACCTTACCTGCTTTCTCAGACGATTTCTGTTATCCCGACGGTGTGTCCCTGTTGCCTACCGATTGACCTGCCTCCACGCTGGCCGCAGATCGTCCCTCATAAACCACATTGAAAACTGTCACGGATTTGTCTGCACAGAGATACGACAAACACATATATTAAACATACATCAAACAAGAAACCACTACTTCTCGTAATGGAGACTGAATGAACAAAAACCACTGCGCGCACAGGTGCTGAATAACAAAAGGCTGTTCCGCCATTGCAAATTCCTACGTGACTTACTGAGGCTAAATTAACAATGACCCCCATTTGTCAATTTCGTTGTTGGCGGGCACGCGTATAATTGTTTTGGTCAAAGCTATTCGTTGGTTTTATAAATTCGATCGCTTAGGTTGGGCGGCGCACTGTCAGCCCTGCAATGTTGTATATATCCTGGTAATTAAATGATGTAAATAAATACTTTTGGTATCATTGCAAAGCTAACGAATCGCTCTTTACTACGGTGTAAAACAATAGAACTCCAAATACTACAGAAATACTTTTCCCCGTCATGCCTTTTCAAGTCACATATTTGTTTTCAAAGGCGACGAGAACAGAAGGTTAATGTTGATCTTCATTTCTCCTTTTAAGGTCGGGGGGAATGAAAAGACGGGAACACCACCCGAACGATTTTACACCTACGAATATTGACTAAATTAGTAACACAGATCAGACAGTCACATCTCTCTTTTTTAATTGTGTTGGCTCTGAAAAGAGCCGTTTGGTTATGTTTTTCGTTTTATTTGTTCCTCCCTCGGTCAACCTATTTTGAAGTCGTATACTTGGTGACGGCCTTGGTTCCTTCGCTGACTGCATGCTTGGCAAGCTCTCCCGGGAGGATTAGGCGTACTGCAGTCTGCACTTCACGACTTGAGATGGTCGACTCCTTGTTGTAGTGGGCAAGGCGAGAAGATTCGCCGGCGATGCGCTCAAACACGTCGTTGACAAAGCTGTTCATGATGCTCATTGCCTTGCTGGAGATTCCTGTGTCGGGGTGCACCTGTTTCATGACTTTGTAGATGTAGATGCCGTAGCTCTCCTTGCGACGCCGGCGCCTCTTCTTGTTCGTGCTGACCGGAGCCTTGGTGTTGCCTGGATGTCCTTGGGCATGATGGTGACCCTCTTGGCATGGATGGCGCAAAGGTTGGTGTCTTCAAAGAGGCCAACGAGGTAGGCTTCGCTCGCCTCCTGCAGTGCCATGACGGCAGAACTCTGGAATCGCAGTTCTGTTTTGAAGTCCTGTGCAATTTCACGCACAAGTCTCTGGAACGGCAGCTTTCGGATCAGCAGTTCGGTGCTCTTCTGGTAGCGACGAATCTCGCGAAGGGCGACAGTTCCCGGTCTGTACCGATGTGGTTTCTTGACACCGCCAGTCGCTGGTGCGCTCTTACGTGCCGCCTTGGTGGCCAACTGCTTCCTTGGGGCTTTTCCACCGGTGCTCTTTCTTGCCGTCTGCTTGGTGCGTGCCATGATTTGAGAGTGGATTGGTCAGAATGGAGAGTAGATAAGAAGTGAATGCCAAATCAACGAACAGGCCGTCTCTTAAGACTAGAGAATAGCATCCTGGGGCTGAAGTATAACAATGGGCAGTCTTCCGATTGGATAATTCGGACACCATGCCGGGACGCTTCACTGATCACAACTGATTTACCCTCCGAAACAATACGGTCAATATTACCTACGAGTACATGATACTTTGCAAGCAAATTAATTTTCCCCAGCTACCAAAATAAACAAATGGGCCGTGTCTTCGATAAAGACATCCCGGGAATAATTACGGGCAATAAACGAAAAGAAAAAAACCTTAATACTAATAGACACAGGGAGGAAAATCCACACTGAATCCCGCGAGACAATGCCCAAATAATAACAGAGTACACACAAATTAAAACCTGGAATCAATCTCTTTTTGTGAAATCGTGGTGGCTCTGAAAAGAGCCGTTTGGTTTGAAAATGGCATGTATCATGCATCTATCTAGCCGCCGAAACCGTACAGCGTGCGCCCCTGTCTCTTCAGGGCGTACACCACATCCATCGAAGTAACGGTTTTCCTCTTGGCGTGCTCGCAGTAGGTGACTGCATCGCGGATAACATTCTCCAGGAACACCTTGAGGACTCCGCGGGTTTCTTCGTAGATGAGACCTGAGATGCGCTTGACTCCTCCGCGGCGGGCCAGCCGACGAATGGCTGGTTTAGTGATGCCCTGGATGTTGTCGCGAAGAACCTTGCGGTGACGCTTGGCACCCCCTTTGCCCAGTCCTTTTCCTCCTTTGCCACGGCCAGACATTTTTTTTAAATTTTCTTCTTTCCTTCTCTGCTCAGACTAGACTAGATCGATTGAATGGGCGAGGCAGTGTATTATATATCACTGCTATGCGCGGACGCGATAGGAGCACGCCAGGCAAACGAAAGTCAGGGCGCCCTCTAGCAACAAATCGTGGCAGAGGTTTCCCTCCCGAAATAACGACACGAGAGGAGAAATAAACAGTCAACGAGAGAGAGAGAGAGAGGAAAGCAAGCAAACGAATAATCGCAACATTAAAATACAAACATAAAAACTGAACTGTTAAAAGCACTGTTATTTATTGTATTTGAGGTTTTATCACTTACAACAAAAAAAGCTATAAAAAAGGGCCCTGCATTATTACCTATACAGTATTTAGAACAAAAATGGAATTCAAACAAACAAGACCAAAAACAAAAAGAACATTTAAAGTCTACATTTATATGAAATCATATGAATTTCTAAAAATATGGAAAAGATAAAGAAATCTAATACATCTTCGCCAAAAAAAAATACAACCAGTCGCAGAGGATCTGTTTGTTTGTTTGTTTGTTTGTTTTTGTTGTTGTTGTTTTTCCCTTTCTTCAGAAATCAACCTAAAACAAAGAGATCGGTCTTCATACAATTATTTAATTGAGACAAATTGAAATGTTCAAATATAAGAAAGCCACGAAGTAAAGCGAAGAAAGAACTTGTAAAAGTGAGGCGACATAAGAATACACATAATAGACGAGACCTGTTTTTGTATTAATTGATGTTCCCCGAGGGGAGTGGGCCGAATCCCGGATGTACTGCTATACCGGGCCAACCCATGGCCGGGACGAGGCAAGCCTCTATTCCACGGCCCAAATCCAAAAATCAGATTAATATACTGGCTGTTCGATCAACAGCGTTTCAGATATTAAGCTGAAAAGAACAGATACTGTTTTTTGATTTGGGGCTGAAATGCCCCGGACAGGTCGACTTACCAAATCGCCGAACTACAGTGTTGTGGGGTCTCGAGCCCCCCTGCCCGTAACCGGAATAAACAACAAAACACCAAAACAGGACGGTACAGACAGAGAGTGTAGCCACGCTACCCACGCATTACCATGGTAGGGTACGACCCTAACTCTCTGCCATAGAACGTATACAAACAAAATACATACTATCAACTACAAGACAACAACAGGGACTAAACGACTTTCGGAAAACGGACACGCATATCAAACAACTTAACAAGGCTGGCACTATCTGTGTCCAGAACATACTGAGTATGCTCCCGGGCCAGATGGCCAGCCCAAAACAACGGAGACGACAACGGAGTCTGTAACTTGAATCCACACACCTCGCAGCGGATCCGTGGCTTACGACCGTGGACCCTCTGCAGGTGTGCAACAAACTCCCCCCAATCGAAGAACTCAGCCTCGCAGCCCCGCGGAGGGTAGCAGACAAGTGCCTGGTTACCAATCCCGGGGACCTTGAGTTCGTTCATTTTGGCCATGGCCTGATCTAAAGGTCGACTCCGGAGAGGCTCATTAGAGGTCTCCGGGGTTACCTCCACCCCGGTGCCACCCTCGGTGTTGTTTAGGGGGACGGTGGTGGTTTTAGACGAGCCAATCGGCTCGTCTAATACCATCTCAGACTCCTGAGAGTCTGAGAGGTTAGTTCCCTGTATTTTGGAAGAGGGGGCATCCGAGTCAGAAGAAGGGTCTCGCGACCTCTTCTTCTTCTTCTTCGCCTTCCCCTTCCTTGATACAGGGACAAAAGGAACAGCTTCCTCGATCGCGGCGGCCTGACACTCAACGGTGTCACAAGAGACAACGGCCTCAGCGTCGTCTCCCATGCAGCCGGCGCAACCGACAAAGCTGAACTTAACGGTCCTCGTGATCCAGCGGTCGCAGTGGAAACAAAGCCACCCTTCCGCGGATCGTAGAGGACCGGCATCCTTCGAGCACCGAAGACACGGTGCTCGAGGCAATTCGAAGTCCAATACCATATTGGCATCGGACACCGTTACAGTCTCCGAGCCCGACGGATCGAGCCCGGAGCTAGAGGAAGAGGAAGGGCTCACCGCCCCCTCGGCGCCCACAAGTGTGGGCGCTTCAAGAGGCGGAGAAGCCTCCCCCTTATGTTGTGCAGGGGAAGATTTCCCCTGCACCACCACATCTGCCCACCGCTTGGCAGGTCGCACCCTCTCTGCGAAGGACTTAGGGCACAGTTTAAAACCGTGCCCCTCGACCCCGCAGAAGGTGCACATCACCTTGTTGGGGCACTCCCCGGAGGGATGACCCAACTGCAAGCAGTAGGTGACTGCATCGCGGATAACATTCTCCAGGAACACCTTGAGGACTCCGCGGGTTTCTTCGTAGATGAGACCTGAGATGCGCTTGACTCCTCCGCGGCGGGCCAGCCGACGAATGGCTGGTTTAGTGATGCCCTGGATGTTGTCGCGAAGAACCTTGCGGTGACGCTTGGCACCCCCTTTGCCCAGTCCTTTTCCTCCTTTGCCACGGCCAGACATTTTTTTTAAATTTTCTTCTTTCCTTCTCTGCTCAGACTAGACTAGATCGATTGAATGGGCGAGGCAGTGTATTATATATCACTGCTATGCGCGGACGCGATAGGAGCACGCCAGGCAAACGAAAGTCAGGGCGCCCTCTAGCAACAAATCGTGGCAGAGGTTTCCCTCCCGAAATAACGACACGAGAGGAGAAATAAACAGTCAACGAGAGAGAGAGAGAGAGGAAAGCAAGCAAACGAATAATCGCAACATTAAAATACAAACATAAAAACTGAACTGTTAAAAGCACTGTTATTTATTGTATTTGAGGTTTTATCACTTACAAAAAAAAAAGCTATAAAAAAGGGCCCTGCATTATTACCTATACAGTATTTAGAACAAAAATGGAATTCAAACAAACAAGACCAAAAACAAAAAGAACATTTAAAGTCTACATTTATATGAAATCATATGAATTTCTAAAAATATGGAAAAGATAAAGAAATCTAATACATCTTCGCCAAAAAAAAATACAACCAGTCGCAGAGGATCTGTTTGTTTGTTTGTTTGTTTGTTTTTGTTGTTGTTGTTTTTCCCTTTCTTCAGAAATCAACCTAAAACAAAGAGATCGGTCTTCATACAATTATTTAATTGAGACAAATTGAAATGTTCAAATATAAGAAAGCCACGAAGTAAAGCGAAGAAAGAACTTGTAAAAGTGAGGCGACATAGGAATACACATAATAGACGAGACCTGTTTTTGTATTAATTGATGTTCCCCGAGGGGAGTGGGCCGAATCCCGGATGTACTGCTATACCGGGCCAACCCATGGCCGGGACGAGGCAAGCCTCTATTCCACGGCCCAAATCCAAAAATCAGATTAATATACTGGCTGTTCGATGAACAGCGTTTCAGATATTAAGCTGAAAAGAACAGATACGGTTTTTAAATTGGTTTATTCTTGTAAATGAAACCAAACACACATATGATGATACACACAACAGTCACAGTATTTACAAAATAAAAATTAAATACAACTTGTTTTAAACAATGCAAACATTATATAAACCGGGACATAACCCTCCACCAAAATAAACGCGCTTGATTACTATCAGAAAAAGAACAACTGAATAAATATTACGTATCATTTGTATCTTCAATTTTTACAAAAACACAACTGTGGAAATATTTACATAAAATTTACATCTTCTTATATTTAAACAAACAAACAACTCACTTTACCCACCACCAAAAGAAAAAGTTCAAATCAAATTTACGCCCACCACCAAAGAAAAACAGTTCATCTTTTGCTGGCACGTGCCTTCCTCTTGGTTGTCGCTGGCTTCTGTTTCCGTATGGTCGACCATTCCTCAGGGGAATCCGAGGAATGGTGACCGCGTTTTACGGAGGCGGTAGATATAATGGAGGCGACGGAACCGTCGGAATTGCTATCCTGGCTCCGTCGCTCCATTTCTTGCTGTATCTCCGCCTCCGCACACACAATCATCTTCGCCCAGGCGCTGGTCTTTACGTCCGGCTGTATCCATCGGAGATCCGGCAGGCCCGGCACATCCGCACTGCAGTCCACGGAAGAGGTCGACACGTTCGTAGTCATCGATGTGTTGGTCGACGACGCCGACGACATGGAAACCGTCGCCGTCGAACTCTCCGCGGTCGGGGCACCCGCCACGCCCGCACCATGCCGAGGTGGACGGGTGGCTGTACGGGCGGACCTGGTGCCGCCTGCAGTGGGCGCGCCGGCCTCCGATGGTCTCTGCGGTGGGGTGCTCGGCCGTGGAGGCTTGGGTGGTCCGGCCGGCTGCGGTGGGGCGTCCTGTGGTGGGGGGGCCGTCTGACGGGTGGTCCGGGGTACCTTGGGTGGTCTTGCCTGACGGGTGGTAGCGGCAGGGTCCGGACTGGCCCGAGGTGGTGTGGGCGGTCTCGCGGGTTGCGGGTCGCCGCCGATGTCGTCGTTGTCCGAGCCGGTGAACGCCGCGACACGCAGCCGACCGGCGTATGAACGGGGGCACCGTGCTGCATAGTGCCCCGTCTCTCCGCACCCCCGACATATCACCGGCTCGGGACACTCCCGGCTGCGGTGCCCGTGCTTGTTGCAGTTGTAGCACACAACTGACGGGCACCCCGCAGCCAGGTGGCCGACCAACCCGCAAACCCGGCACGTCCTCTCCTGCTGGTCATATTCCACCCTCAGCTGGTACCCACCGACACGCACATACGATGGGATCGGACGACTCAGTTCCATACGTGCGTGTCGGTGACCGTTCTCCCACCCCAGATGTCGCTGCCAGTGTCCTCGTCTGATGCCGAAGACCTTGCCGTATGGAGATAGCGCCGAGGAGATGGTGACGTCGCGTAGCTCGAATGGTGCGTCACGGACCGTGATGAAGGTCTTCTTCCTGCTCACCGGTGTGGACGTAACACGATGTTGCCCGATGAGCAGGTCGGCTTGGAGCATCTTTGTGTTGGCCGCTTCAGTTGTTGTGGTGACGCACCATTTGTTGTCACTCAGCTGCTGGACGCAGGCGACGTCAGTCTCCCCGGCGGTCTCGGAGATCAGCTGGCACATCTCGTCGTAGGGGATCTTCGCATCAGTAGTCAAGTAGGTAGACAGCTCCCTCTGCAGTTCATTCGTGGCCATCGTAGCTCCCGGTGATCTTGGCCAAAAGGCCGAGAAGCGATAACGATTGACATTGAACCAATAGGGCGCTCTGGAATTATGCATGCAAATTGATTCCCCCGCCCATTGTTCTCATCCGAATAATATTCTTATTTTAACTTTTCTAATTTGTGTATTTCGGGTCAAGAAAAGGACTTCTCACAGAGCCCGACGCAAACCCGTTTATAGAAATTACCAACTTTTGGCACGTTAATTTACATCAATATTCATGAGCTTGGGGGGTTTTCATAACACATTTTCATACACATCGACAATATTCTTTTACAAATTCATTTTTTTTAACCAAAAGTCACTTGAAAATCTGGAAAAATGCGACTGGTATCAAAATTATCGCCATGCTGCACTTCGCCTCGCCGCTGTAAATACACACAGACCTGCCGGTACGAGCGTGCCGATAGATGGCGCCCTTCGGCACAACCGCGCCTCGATCGTTTACCGTTCAGGCCGGTTTATTTGTTTTTAAGCAGAACCTAAATGTCCCACTTTGTGGGCGGTGAAAATAGTCTGGTTCTATGGCCTGACCATTTAATTGTGTACACCCAGACGTCGAAATTGTAGTCGCGAACGTTAACGAGAATTCACGACCGTCAATAAAACGTGTTCGGAAATCTTCAGTTTGGCCAAGGAAAATGTTTCATGCTAAGCAAATTGTTGTGCTTACATTTGTTATGAAATTGGGCCCAGGTAAGACAGAACACGAAAACAAAGCTAATAGACCACACGCGAAGTGTCAACTCACCACATTTCCAATGTTTTTGTTAAATCTATGAAAATGTGACCCAGGATATCAAAATCAATAATAAGCGGGAAATGACAATTCACGATATGTACATAGTAACATTTGAAATTCCATAGGCTTTCTATTGATAGCCATCCCCAGTCTGTAACTCGTAACCAATAATTTCCGAGCTAAAGGCTTGTGATGGATGTCATTAAAAAGCTTATTGAATTTGCAATCTTATTATATTTATATCTCCGAAAGTCTTTTTCCGACTTATTCTTGATTTTGATGTGCTGGGTCGCGGGTATAATATCATTCACGTACTTTTACAAACTGAACATGCATGTACTGTACAGTACGCGTAGTACATGTATATATAGAGTACAGACACAGCGCGTATTTATTTTTGCTTTGTTGAAGTCACAGTGCGCGCGTTGCATATTTAATGAACTAGTTTTTATATGAAGGTCGCCGGGATACAAGTTAAAACGCACGCGCGCCCGGATGACAAAAAACACTTTCTTAATATTTTTATAAGCAGGAAAAGGGAAGGCGATTCTTTAAAAAATAAACGAAGCCATTGAACAAACTCAGCGGGCCTTTGGCTGTGAAAGTTAAAATCTACACATGTATTATCTAAATTTGTCTCTTTTAAAACTTTATTTAAAAATGAAGAACAGACAGACAGCGGCGTTTCTCTCTTGTAACTATGTGGTGGCCCTGAAAAGAGCCTTTTGGTTTTGTTTGTGGAGGCAAAGTAATTTGTTTGTAGGCCTATTACTTTGATACTTTGGCGGCCTTTTTGGGCAGAAGTACTTGCTGGATGTTGGGAAGCACACCGCCTTGCGCGATGGTAACCCCACTCATCAACTTGTTAAGCTCTTCGTCGTTGCGTATAGCAAGCTGCAGATGTCGAGGGTTAATTCTCGTCTTCTTATTGTCTCGTGCTGCGTTATACCGGCCAGCTCCAGGATCTCCGCGGTCAGGTATTCCATCACGGCTGCCAGGTAGACCGGTGCACCGGCTCCAACCCGCTCAGCGTAGTTGCCCCTTCGCAAAAATCGATGAACGCGACCCACGGGGAACTGCAGTCCCGCCCTTGAGGACCTGCTCCTGGCCTTGCTTCTTGCTTTTCCGCTCTTTCCTCGTCCAGTCATCTTGAAGTAATTGGTGACAGTAGATTGCGATCTGCAGTGAAAGTGCCGTACGAGGGGGGTGACAGCACTAGTTATAGCGTTCCGGTGGATTGGCCGAAGCACGCCAAGTAGCCAATCACGCGCGACACACTTACTGTACGGTTGAGTGCACCGCATCCATTTTTGGATTCGTGAAGACAGGGATACATTTTTTGAACGAGGTCTGTCTGTCTGTCTGTCTTCAATCTAAGCGATGAAATCATAACAGCAAAAACCCAAAGCACCCAAAAACCTTACCTGCTTTCTCAGACGATTTCTGTTATCCCGACGGTGTGTCCCTGTTGCCTACCGATTGACCTGCCTCCACGCTGGCCGCAGATCGTCCCTCATAAACCACATTGAAAACTGTCACGGATTTGTCTGCACAGAGATACGACAAACACATATATTAAACATACATCAAACAAGAAACCACTACTTCTCGTAATGGAGACTGAATGAACAAAAACCACTGCGCGCACAGGTGCTGAATAACAAAAGGCTGTTTCGCCATTGCAAATTCCTACGTGACTTACTGAGGCTAAATTAACAATGACCCCCATTTGTCAATTTCGTTGTTGGCGGGCACGCGTATAATTGTTTTGGTCAAAGCTATTCGTTGGTTTTAAAAATTCGATCGCTTAGGTTGGGCGGCGCACTGTCAGCCCTGCAATGTTGTATATATCATGTTAATTAAATGATGTAAATAAATACTTTTGGTATCATTGCAAAACTAACGAATCGGTCTTTACTACGGTGTAAAACAATAGAACTCCAAATACTACAGAAATACTTTTCCCCGTCTTGCCTTTTCAAGTCACATATTTGTTTTCAAAGGCGACGAGAACAGAAGGTTAATGTTGATCTTCATTTCTCCTTTTAAGGTCAGGGAGAATGTAAAGACGGGAACACTACCCGAACGATTTTACCACCTACGAATATTGACTAAATTAGTAACACAGATCAGACAGTCACATCTCTTTTTTTTAAATTGTGTTGGCTCTGAAAAGAGCCGTTTGGTTATGTTTTTCGTGTTATTTGTTCCTCCCTCGGTCAACCTATTTTGAAGTCGTATACTTGGTGACGGCCTTGGTTCCTTCGCTGACTGCATGCTTGGCAAGCTCTCCCGGGAGGATTAGGCGTACTGCAGTCTGCACTTCACGACTTGAGATGGTCGACTTCTTGTTGTAGTGGGCAAGGCGGGAAGATTCGCCGGCGATGCGCTCAAACACGTCGTTGACAAAGCTGTTCATGATGCTCATTGCCTTGCTGGAGATTCCTGTGTCGGGGTGCACCTGTTTCATGACTTTGTAGATGTAGATGCCGTAGCTCTCCTTGCGACGCCGACGCCTCTTCTTGTTCGTGCTGACCGGAGCCTTGGTGTTGCCGGCCTTCTTCTGGCCTTTTCCGCTAACTTTAGGAGCCATGATTGGAGAAGATGAGTGTATGTGATCGTGCGATCGAATGGAAGGTCAAGCATGCCGGGACGACTTTTATGGTACCCGCTAGGATTCTGGGCATACACGCATTGTCCACACAATCACCCAAGCGTGAAGAATTATGTACGCGTGCAAAGTGACATGCATTGGCGCTTGCCACACGCACAGAGGGCAAAAGCTATCCTTCCGAATCCGAATGAAAACTCCAAGAAACAAACAATTACAAACAATAATTTAGAATATCCACTTTTTTATTATATTCGGTAGAGGCCAACAATCCGGTGTGGTTTCACTCATTATTTATTTTTCCCCAAACGCCGGGTAAACTTGCGTATCATCCAATGTAACGAAGAGTTCCCGTTTTCGAAAATATGACACAAAATGACTGCATAAACAATTGTGTACATGGCCAGGCAATTACTCTTCTTCTTTTTTACCGTATTAAAAGTAAAATAATTTTTTATTTTTATTTTGGGGGGTGGGGGGACAACAAAAAATAAGAGACAGACAGACAGACAAACAAACAAAATGGAAAGAGACTAATCCGATTAATTTTATTAATCCGTTCTCCGGAGCTCTGGCCAGTTAAAATTCGTATTTACCTATAGTAACCAAACTTAACTTTCCAAAACTCTACAGAAAACGCGATTGGAATGAATCTCTCTTTGAAAAAAATATTGGCCCTGAAAAGGGCCGTTCGGTTAGTTTTGCGCACGCAGCTGTGACTCAAGCCCGTTCACCACGAATTCGGCGAGCCAACTGGATGTCCTTGGGCATGATGGTGACCCTCTTGGCATGGATGGCGCAAAGGTTGGTGTCTTCAAAGAGGCCAACGAGGTAGGCTTCGCTCGCCTCCTGCAGTGCCATGACGGCAGAACTCTGGAATCGCAGTTCTGTTTTGAAGTCCTGTGCAATTTCACGCACAAGTCTCTGGAACGGCAGCTTTCGGATCAGCAGTTCGGTGCTCTTCTGGTAGCGACGAATCTCGCGAAGGGCGACAGTTCCCGGTCTGTACCGATGTGGTTTCTTGACACCGCCAGTCGCTGGTGCGCTCTTACGTGCCGCCTTGGTGGCCAACTGCTTCCTTGGGGCTTTTCCACCGGTGCTCTTTCTTGCCGTCTGCTTGGTGCGTGCCATGATTTGAGAGTGGATTGGTCAGAATGGAGAGTAGATAAGAAGTGAATGCCAAATCAACGAACAGGCCGTCTTTTAAGACTAGAGAATAGCATCCTGGGGCTGAAGTATAACAATGGGCAGTCTTCCGATTGGATAATTCGGACACCATGCCGGGACGCTTCACTGATCACAACTGATTTACCCTCCGAAACAATACGGTCAATATTACCTACGAGTACATGATACTTTGCAAGCAAATTAATTTTCCCCAGCTACCAAAATAAACAAATGGGCCGTGTCTTCGATAAAGACATCCCGGGAATAATTACGGGCAATAAACGAAAAGAAAAAAACCTTAATACTAATAGACACAGGGAGGAAAATCCACACTGAATCCCGCGAGACAATGCCCAAATAATAACAGAGTACACACAAATTAAAACCTGGAATCAATCTCTTTTTGTGAAATCGTGGTGGCTCTGAAAAGAGCCGTTTGGTTTGAAAATGGCATGTATCATGCATCTATCTAGCCGCCGAAACCGTACAGCGTGCGCCCCTGTCTCTTCAGGGCGTACACCACATCCATCGAAGTAACGGTTTTCCTCTTGGCGTGCTCGCAGTAGGTGACTGCATCGCGGATAACATTCTCCAGGAACACCTTGAGGACTCCGCGGGTTTCTTCGTAGATGAGACCTGAGATGCGCTTGACTCCTCCGCGGCGGGCCAGCCGACGAATGGCTGGTTTAGTGATGCCCTGGATGTTGTCGCGAAGAACCTTGCGGTGACGCTTGGCACCCCCTTTGCCAAGTCCTTTTCCTCCTTTGCCACGGCCAGACATTTTTTTTAAATTTTCTTCTTTCCTTCTCTGCTCAGACTAGACTAGATCGATTGAATGGGCGAGGCAGTGTATTATATATCACTGCTATGCGCGGACGCGATAGGAGCACGCCAGGCAAACGAAAGTCAGGGCGCCCTCTAGCAACAAATCGTGGCAGAGGTTTCCCTCCCGAAATAACGACACGAGAGGAGAAATAAACAGTCAACGAGAGAGAGAGAGAGAGGAAAGCAAGCAAACGAATAATCGCAACATTAAAATACAAACATAAAAACTGAACTGTTAAAAGCACTGTTATTTATTGTATTTGAGGTTTTATCACTTACAAAAAAAAAAGCTATAAAAAAGGGCCCTGCATTATTACCTATACAGTATTTAGAACAAAAATGGAATTCAAACAAACAAGACCAAAAACAAAAAGAACATTTAAAGTCTACATTTATATGAAATCATATGAATTTCTAAAAATATGGAAAAGATAAAGAAATCTAATACATCTTCGCCAAAAAAAAATACAACCAGTCGCAGAGGATCTGTTTGTTTGTTTGTTTGTTTGTTTGTTTGTTTTTGTTGTTGTTGTTTTTCCCTTTCTTCAGAAATCAACCTAAAACAAAGAGATCGGTCTTCATACAATTATTTAATTGAGACAAATTGAAATGTTCAAATATAAGAAAGCCACGAAGTAAAGCGAAGAAAGAACTTGTAAAAGTGAGGCGACATAGGAATACACATAATAGACGAGACCTGTTTTTGTATTAATTGATGTTCCCCGAGGGGAGTGGGCCGAATCCCGGATGTACTGCTATACCGGGCCAACCCATGGCCGGGACGAGGCAAGCCTCTATTCCACGGCCCAAATCCAAAAATCAGATTAATATACTGGCTGTTCGATGAACAGCGTTTCAGATATTAAGCTGAAAAGAACAGATACGGTTTTTAAATTGGTTTATTCTTGTAAATGAACCAAACAACAATGAAATGTACACACAGTTATATTATTTACATTTAAAAGGTTTTACATACAGCTTGTTTGCAAACGCTAATTTAACCCACCACCAAAAAACATTAACCGGTCACTGTAGGCTGAAAATATTTACACAAAATTGACTCTTCCTGTAATTAACAAAAAACGCACAACTGTGGAAATATTTACATAAAATTAACATCTTCTTATTATTTACAAAACACAAAGGAAATAAACCCACCACCACTTATTTAAACAAAACTACGCCCACCACCAAAGAAAACAGTTCATTTTTTGTTGGCTAGTGCCTTCTTCTTTTGGGTTGTACTTGGTTTCTTCTTTTGTATTGTCGACCATTCCTCAGGGGAATCTGAGGAATGGTGACAGCGTTTTACGGAGGCGGTAGATACCACGGACGCGACGGACCCGTCGGAATTGCTATCCTGGCCCCGTCGCTCCATCTCTTGCTGTATCTCCGCCTCCGCACTCGCGACCATCTCCACCCAGTCCCTGGTTTTTACGTCCGGCGTTATCGACGGGAGGTCCGGCTCGTACATCCTAATCTCACCGCCTTCCACGGAGGAGAACGACAGGTTTGTAGTCATCGATGTGTCGGACGTGTTGGACGACGACACCGATGACATCGAGATCGTTGCCGTCGCACTCTCCGTGGTCGGGGCAACCGCCTCGCCCGCACCACGCCGAGGTGGACGGTTGGCTGTGCGGGCGGGCTTGGTGCCGCCTGCAGTGGGTGTGCCGGCTTCAGACGTTTTCTTCGGTGGGTTGCTAGGCCGTGAAGGCTTGGCTGGTCTGGCCGGCTGCGGTGGGGCGTCCTGTGGTGGGGTCCGGGGTCTGGACGGTCTCACCTGACGGGTGGTAGCGACAGGGTCCGGACTGGCCCGAGGTGGTGTGGGCGGTCTCGCGGGTTGCGGGTCGCCGCCGATGTCGTCGTTGTTGTCCGAGCCGGTGAACGCCGCGACACGCAGCCGACCGGCGTATGAACGGGGGCACCGTGCTGCATAGTGCCCCGTCTCTCCGCACCCCCGACATATCACCGGCTCGGGACACTCCCGGCTGCGGTGCCCGTGCTTGTTGCAGTTGTAGCACACAACTCGTGGGCACGCCGCAGCCAGGTGGCCGACCAACCCGCAAACCCGGCACGTCCTCTCCTGGTGGTCGTAGTCCACCCTCAGCTGGTACCCACCGACACGCACGTAAGATGGGATCGGACGACTCAAGTCCATACGTGCATGCCGGTGGCCGTTCTCCCACCCCAGATGCTTCTGCCAGTGGCCACGTCTGATGCCGGCCACCTTGCCGTATGGAGATAGCGCCGATGAGATGGTGACGTCGCTCAACTCAAATGGTGCGTCACGGATGGTTACGAAAGTTAGCTTCCTGCTCACCGGTGTAGATGTTACTCGGTGTTGCCCGATGAGCAGGCCGGCTTGCAGGATCTTGGTCTTCGCTGCTTCAGTCGTTGTGGTGACGCACCATTTGTTGTCGCTCAGCTGCTGGACGCAGGCGACGTCAGTCTCCCCGGCGGTCTCGGCGATCAGCTGGCACATCTCGTCGTAGGACACCTTCACATCAGTTGTCATGTAGGTCGACAGGTCCCTCTGGATTTCTCGGCTGGCCATCGTAGTTTGCTCCTGATCTTGGCCAAAAGGCCGAGAAGCGATAACGATTGACATTGAACCAATAGGGCGCTCTGGAATTATGCATGCAAATTGATTCCCCCGCCCATTGTTCTCATCCGAATAATATTCTTATTTTAACTTTTCTAATTTGTGTATTTCGGGTCAAGAAAAGGACTTCTCACAGAGCCCGACGCAAACCCGTTTATAGAAATTACCAACTTTTGGCACGTTAATTTACATCAATATTCATGAGCTTGGGGGGTTTTCATAACACATTTTCATACACATCGACAATATTCTTTTACAAATTCATTTTTTTTAACCAAAAGTCACTTGAAAATCTGGAAAAATGCGACTGGTATCAAAATTATCGCCATGCTGCACTGCGCCTCGCCGCTGTAAATACACACAGACCTGCCGGTACGAGCGTGCCGATAGATGGCGCCCTTCGGCACAACCGCGCCTCGATCGTTTACCGTTCAGGCCGGTTTATTTGTTTTTAAGCAGAACCTAAATGTCCCACTTTGTGGGCGGTGAAAATAGTCTGGTTCTATGGCCTGACCATTTAATTGTGTACACCCAGACGTCGAAATTGTAGTCGCGAACGTTAACGAGAATTCACGACCGTCAATAAAACGTGTTCGGAAATCTTCAGTTTGGCCAAGGAAAATGTTTCATGCTAAGCAAATTGTTGTGCTTACATTTGTTATGAAATTGGGCCCAGGTAAGACAGAACACGAAAACAAAGCTAATAGACCACACGCGAAGTGTCAACTCACCACATTTCCAATGTTTTTGTTAAATCTATGAAAATGTGACCCAGGATATCAAAATCAATAATAAGCGGGAAATGACAATTCACGATATGTACATAGTAACATTTGAAATTCCATAGGCTTTCTATTGATAGCCATCCCCAGTCTGTAACTCGTAACCAATAATTTCCGAGCTAAAGGCTTGTGATGGATGTCATTAAAAAGCTTATTGAATTTGCAATCTTATTATATTTATATCTCCGAAAGTCTTTTTCCGACTTATTCTTGATTTTGATGTGCTGGGTCGCGGGTATAATATCATTCACGTACTTTTACAAACTGAACATGCATGTACTGTACAGTACGCGTAGTACATGTATATATAGAGTACAGACACAGCGCGTATTTATTTTTGCTTTGTTGAAGTCACAGTGCGCGCGTTGCATATTTAATGAACTAGTTTTTATATGAAGGTCGCCGGGATACAAGTTAAAACGCACGCGCGCCCGGATGACAAAAAACACTTTCTTAATATTTTTATAAGCAGGAAAAGGGAAGGCGATTCTTTAAAAAATAAACGAAGCCATTGAACAAACTCAGCGGGCCTTTGGCTGTGAAAGTTAAAATCTACACATGTATTATCTAAATTTGTCTCTTTTAAAACTTTATTTAAAAATGAAGAACAGACAGACAGCGGCGTTTCTCTCTTGTAACTATGTGGTGGCCCTGAAAAGAGCCTTTTGGTTTTGTTTGTGGAGGCAAAGTAATTTGTTTGTAGGCCTATTACTTTGATACTTTGGCGGCCTTTTTGGGCAGAAGTACTTGCTGGATGTTGGGAAGCACACCGCCTTGCGCGATGGTAACCCCACTCATCAACTTGTTAAGCTCTTCGTCGTTGCGTATAGCAAGCTGCAGATGTCGAGGGTTAATTCTCGTCTTCTTATTGTCTCGTGCTGCGTTACCGGCCAGCTCCAGGATCTCCGCGGTCAGGTATTCCATCACGGCTGCCAGGTAGACCGGTGCACCGGCTCCAACCCGCTCAGCGTAGTTGCCCCTTCGCAAAAATCGATGAACGCGACCCACGGGGAACTGCAGTCCCGCATCCATTTTTGGATTCGTGAAGACAGGGATACATTTTTTGAACGAGGTCTGTCTGTCTGTCTGTCTTCAATCTAAGCGATGAAATCATAACAGCAAAAACCCAAAGCACCCAAAAACCTTACCTGCTTTCTCAGACGATTTCTGTTATCCCGACGGTGTGTCCCTGTTGCCTACCGATTGACCTGCCTCCACGCTGGCCGCAGATCGTCCCTCATAAACCACATTGAAAACTGTCACGGATTTGTCTGCACAGAGATACGACAAACACATATATTAAACATACATCAAACAAGAAACCACTACTTCTCGTAATGGAGACTGAATGAACAAAAACCACTGCGCGCACAGGTGCTGAATAACAAAAGGCTGTTTCGCCATTGCAAATTCCTACGTGACTTACTGAGGCTAAATTAACAATGACCCCCATTTGTCAATTTCGTTGTTGGCGGGCACGCGTATAATTGTTTTGGTCAAAGCTATTCGTTGGTTTTAAAAATTCGATCGCTTAGGTTGGGCGGCGCACTGTCAGCCCTGCAATGTTGTATATATCATGTTAATTAAATGATGTAAATAAATACTTTTGGTATCATTGCAAAACTAACGAATCGGTCTTTACTACGGTGTAAAACAATAGAACTCCAAATACTACAGAAATACTTTTCCCCGTCATGCCTTTTCAAGTCACATATTTGTTTTCAAAGGCGACGAGAACAGAAGGTTAATGTTGATCTTCATTTCTCCTTTTAAGGTCAGGGAGAATGTAAAGACGGGAACACTACCCGAACGATTTTACCACCTACGAATATTGACTAAATTAGTAACACAGATCAGACAGTCACATCTCTTTTTTTTAAATTGTGTTGGCTCTGAAAAGAGCCGTTTGGTTATGTTTTTCGTGTTATTTGTTCCTCCCTCGGTCAACCTATTTTGAAGTCGTATACTTGGTGACGGCCTTGGTTCCTTCGCTGACTGCATGCTTGGCAAGCTCTCCCGGGAGGATTAGGCGTACTGCAGTCTGCACTTCACGACTTGAGATGGTCGACTTCTTGTTGTAGTGGGCAAGGCGGGAAGATTCGCCGGCGATGCGCTCAAACACGTCGTTGACAAAGCTGTTCATGATGCTCATTGCCTTGCTGGAGATTCCTGTGTCGGGGTGCACCTGTTTCATGACTTTGTAGATGTAGATGCCGTAGCTCTCCTTGCGACGCCGACGCCTCTTCTTGTTCGTGCTGACCGGAGCCTTGGTGTTGCCGGCCTTCTTCTGGCCTTTTCCGCTAACTTTAGGAGCCATGATTGGAGAAGATGAGTGTATGTGATCGTGCGATCGAATGGAAGGTCAAGCATGCCGGGACGACTTTTATGGTACCCGCTAGGATTCTGGGCATACACGCATTGTCCACACAATCACCCAAGCGTGAAGAATTATGTACGCGTGCAAAGTGACATGCATTGGCGCTTGCCACACGCACAGAGGGCAAAAGCTATCCTTCCGAATCCGAATGAAAACTCCAAGAAACAAACAATTACAAACAATAATTTAGAATATCCACTTTTTTATTATATTCGGTAGAGGCCAACAATCCGGTGTGGTTTCACTCATTATTTATTTTTCCCCAAACGCCGGGTAAACTTGCGTATCATCCAATGTAACGAAGAGTTCCCGTTTTCGAAAATATGACACAAAATGACTGCATAAACAATTGTGTACATGGCCAGGCAATTACTCTTCTTCTTTTTTACCGTATTAAAAGTAAAATAATTTTTTATTTTTATTGTGGGGGGTGGGGGGACAACAAAAAATAAGAGACAGACAGACAGACAAACAAACAAAATGGAAAGAGACTAATCCGATTAATTTTATTAATCCGTTCTCCGGAGCTCTGGCCAGTTAAAATTCGTATTTACCTATAGTAACCAAACTTAACTTTCCAAAACTCTACAGAAAACGCGATTGGAATGAATCTCTCTTTGAAAAAAATATTGGCCCTGAAAAGGGCCGTTCGGTTAGTTTTGCGCACGCAGCTGTGACTCAAGCCCGTTCACCACGAATTCGGCGAGCCAACTGGATGTCCTTGGGCATGATGGTGACCCTCTTGGCATGGATGGCGCAAAGGTTGGTGTCTTCAAAGAGGCCAACGAGGTAGGCTTCGCTCGCCTCCTGCAGTGCCATGACGGCAGAACTCTGGAATCGCAGTTCTGTTTTGAAGTCCTGTGCAATTTCACGCACAAGTCTCTGGAACGGCAGCTTTCGGATCAGCAGTTCGGTGCTCTTCTGGTAGCGACGAATCTCGCGAAGGGCGACAGTTCCCGGTCTGTACCGATGTGGTTTCTTGACACCGCCAGTCGCTGGTGCGCTCTTACGTGCCGCCTTGGTGGCCAACTGCTTCCTTGGGGCTTTTCCACCGGTGCTCTTTCTTGCCGTCTGCTTGGTGCGTGCCATGATTTGAGAGTGGATTGGTCAGAATGGAGAGTAGATAAGAAGTGAATGCCAAATCAACGAACAGGCCGTCTCTTAAGACTAGAGAATAGCATCCTGGGGCTGAAGTATAACAATGGGCAGTCTTCCGATTGGATAATTCGGACACCATGCCGGGACGCTTCACTGATCACAACTGATTTACCCTCCGAAACAATACGGTCAATATTACCTACGAGTACATGATACTTTGCAAGCAAATTAATTTTCCCCAGCTACCAAAATAAACAAATGGGCCGTGTCTTCGATAAAGACATCCCGGGAATAATTACGGGCAATAAACGAAAAGAAAAAAACCTTAATACTAATAGACACAGGGAGGAAAATCCACACTGAATCCCGCGAGACAATGCCCAAATAATAACAGAGTACACACAAATTAAAACCTGGAATCAATCTCTTTTTGTGAAATCGTGGTGGCTCTGAAAAGAGCCGTTTGGTTTGAAAATGGCATGTATCATGCATCTATCTAGCCGCCGAAACCGTACAGCGTGCGCCCCTGTCTCTTCAGGGCGTACACCACATCCATCGAAGTAACGGTTTTCCTCTTGGGGTGCTCGCAGTAGGTGACTGCATCGCGGATAACATTCTCCAGGAACACCTTGAGGACTCCGCGGGTTTCTTCGTAGATGAGACCTGAGATGCGCTTGACTCCTCCGCGGCGGGCCAGCCGACGAATGGCTGGTTTAGTGATGCCCTGGATGTTGTCGCGAAGAACCTTGCGGTGACGCTTGGCACCCCCTTTGCCCAGTCCTTTTCCTCCTTTGCCACGGCCAGACATTTTTTTTAAATTTTCTTCTTTCCTTCTCTGCTCAGACTAGACTAGATCGATTGAATGGGCGAGGCAGTGTATTATATATCACTGCTATGCGCGGACGCGATAGGAGCACGCCAGGCAAACGAAAGTCAGGGCGCCCTCTAGCAACAAATCGTGGCAGAGGTTTCCCTCCCGAAATAACGACACGAGAGGAGAAATAAACAGTCAACGAGAGAGAGAGAGAGAGGAAAGCAAGCAAACGAATAATCGCAACATTAAAATACAAACATAAAAACTGAACTGTTAAAAGCACTGTTATTTATTGTATTTGAGGTTTTATCACTTACAAAAAAAAAAGCTATAAAAAAGGGCCCTGCATTATTACCTATACAGTATTTAGAACAAAAATGGAATTCAAACAAACAAGACCAAAAACAAAAAGAACATTTAAAGTCTACATTTATATGAAATCATATGAATTTCTAAAAATATGGAAAAGATAAAGAAATCTAATACATCTTCGACAAAAAAAAATACAACCAGTCGCAGAGGATCTGTTTGTTTGTTTGTTTGTTTGTTTGTTTGTTTTTGTTGTTGTTGTTTTTCCCTTTCTTCAGAAATCAACCTAAAACAAAGAGATCGGTCTTCATACAATTATTTAATTGAGACAAATTGAAATGTTCAAATATAAGAAAGCCACGAAGTAAAGCGAAGAAAGAACTTGTAAAAGTGAGGCGACATAGGAATACACATAATAGACGAGACCTGTTTTTGTATTAATTGATGTTCCCCGAGGGGAGTGGGCCGAATCCCGGATGTACTGCTATACCGGGCCAACCCATGGCCGGGACGAGGCAAGCCTCTATTCCACGGCCCAAATCCAAAAATCAGATTAATATACTGGCTGTTCGATGAACAGCGTTTCAGATATTAAGCTGAAAAGAACAGATACTGTTTTTTGATTTGGGGCTGAAAGCCCCGGGCAGATCGACTTACCAAATCGCCGAACTACAGTGTTGTGGGGTCTCGAGCCCCCCTGCCCGTAACTGGAAAAGACAATATGCAACAAGACAGTCAGTGTAGCCACGCTACCCATGCGTTACCATGGTGGGGTACGACCCTACCCGACATACATACAAACACGCAACAACAAGAATGCACATGCGCAAACACACAAAACACCCCGAAGGGATACAACGCCGAAGCGAAAAAACACCCCGAAGGGATACAACGCCGAAGCGAAAAAACACCCCGAAGGGATACAACGCCGAAGCGAAAAAACACCCCGAAGGGATACAACGCCGAGGCGCAAACACACAAAACACCCCGAAGGGATACAACGCCGAAGCGAAAAAACACCCCGAAGGGATACAACGCCGAAGCGAAAAAACACCCCGAAGGGATACAACGCCGAAGCGAAAAAAACACCCCGAAGGGATACTACGCCGAGGCGCATAAAAAGGTCACCCACAATCTGGTTCCCTCAGGTTCCAGCAGGGGATCGCTTCGGGGGAGGAGTCTTACTGAACCACCACAATGGCCCCAAAGGAGCGTATCATCGTGGGGCCAGAACCCCTCCCGATCTTCCTGACCTCATATGACACAGATACATGCCTTCACATGATCTTAGCCAAAAGGCCGAGAAGCGATAACGATTGACATTGAACCAATAGGGCGCTCTGGAATTATGCATGCAAATTGATTCCCCCGCCCATTGTTCTCATCCGAATAATATTCTTATTTTAACTTTTCTAATTTGTGTATTTCGGGTCAAGAAAAGGACTTCTCACAGAGCCCGACGCAAACCCGTTTATAGAAATTACCAACTTTTGGCACGTTAATTTACATCAATATTCATGAGCTTGGGGGGTTTTCATAACACATTTTCATACACATCGACAATATTCTTTTACAAATTCATTTTTTTTTAACCAAAAGTCACTTGAAAATCTGGAAAAATGCGACTGGTATCAAAATTATCGCCATGCTGCACTGCGCCTCGCCGCTGTAAATACACACAGACCTGCCGGTACGAGCGTGCCGATAGATGGCGCCCTTCGGCACAACCGCGCCTCGATCGTTTACCGTTCAGGCCGGTTTATTTGTTTTTAAGCAGAACCTAAATGTCCCACTTTGTGGGCGGTGAAAATAGTCTGGTTCTATGGCCTGACCATTTAATTGTGTACACCCAGACGTCGAAATTGTAGTCGCGAACGTTAACGAGAATTCACGACCGTCAATAAAACGTGTTCGGAAATCTTCAGTTTGGCCAAGGAAAATGTTTCATGCTAAGCAAATTGTTGTGCTTACATTTGTTATGAAATTGGGCCCAGGTAAGACAGAACACGAAAACAAAGCTAATAGACCACACGCGAAGTGTCAACTCACCACATTTCCAATGTTTTTGTTAAATCTATGAAAATGTGACCCAGGATATCAAAATCAATAATAAGCGGGAAATGACAATTCACGATATGTACATAGTAACATTTGAAATTCCATAGGCTTTCTATTGATAGCCATCCCCAGTCTGTAACTCGTAACCAATAATTTCCGAGCTAAAGGCTTGTGATGGATGTCATTAAAAAGCTTATTGAATTTGCAATCTTATTATATTTATATCTCCGAAAGTCTTTTTCCGACTTATTCTTGATTTTGATGTGCTGGGTCGCGGGTATAATATCATTCACGTACTTTTACAAACTGAACATGCATGTACTGTACAGTACGCGTAGTACATGTATATAATTATAGAGTACAGACACAGCGCGTATTTATTTTTGCTTTGTTGAAGTCACAGTGCGCGCGTTGCATATTTAATGAACTAGTTTTTATATGAAGGTCGCCGGGATACAAGTTAAAACGCACGCGCGCCCGGATGACAAAAAACACTTTCTTAATATTTTTATAAGCAGGAAAAGGGAAGGCGATTCTTTAAAAAATAAACGAAGCCATTGAACAAACTCAGCGGGCCTTTGGCTGTGAAAGTTAAAATCTACACATGTATTATCTAAATTTGTCTCTTTTAAAACTTTATTTAAAAATGAAGAACAGACAGACAGCGGCGTTTCTCTCTTGTAACTATGTGGTGGCCCTGAAAAGAGCCTTTTGGTTTTGTTTGTGGAGGCAAAGTAATTTGTTTGTAGGCCTATTACTTTGATACTTTGGCGGCCTTTTTGGGCAGAAGTACTTGCTGGATGTTGGGAAGCACACCGCCTTGCGCGATGGTAACCCCACTCATCAACTTGTTAAGCTCTTCGTCGTTGCGTATAGCAAGCTGCAGATGTCGAGGGTTAATTCTCGTCTTCTTATTGTCTCGTGCTGCGTTACCGGCCAGCTCCAGGATCTCCGCGGTCAGGTATTCCATCACGGCTGCCAGGTAGACCGGTGCACCGGCTCCAACCCGCTCAGCGTAGTTGCCCCTTCGCAAAAATCGATGAACGCGACCCACGGGGAACTGCAGTCCCGCCCTTGAGGACCTGCTCCTGGCCTTGCTTCTTGCTTTTCCGCTCTTTCCTCGTCCAGTCATCTTGAAGTAATTGGTGACAGTAGATTGCGATCTGCAGTGAAAGTGCCGTACGAGGGGGGTGACAGCACTAGTTATAGCGTTCCGGTGGATTGGCCGAAGCACGCCAAGTAGCCAATCACGCGCGACACACTTACTGTACGGTTGAGTGCACCGCATCCATTTTTGGATTCGTGAAGACAGGGATACATTTTTTGAACGAGGTCTGTCTGTCTGTCTGTCTTCAATCTAAGCGATGAAATCATAACAGCAAAAACCCAAAGCACCCAAAAACCTTACCTGCTTTCTCAGACGATTTCTGTTATCCCGACGGTGTGTCCCTGTTGCCTACCGATTGACCTGCCTCCACGCTGGCCGCAGATCGTCCCTCATAAACCACATTGAAAACTGTCACGGATTTGTCTGCACAGAGATACGACAAACACATATATTAAACATACATCAAACAAGAAACCACTACTTCTCGTAATGGAGACTGAATGAACAAAAACCACTGCGCGCACAGGTGCTGAATAACAAAAGGCTGTTTCGCCATTGCAAATTCCTACGTGACTTACTGAGGCTAAATTAACAATGACCCCCATTTGTCAATTTCGTTGTTGGCGGGCACGCGTATAATTGTTTTGGTCAAAGCTATTCGTTGGTTTTAAAAATTCGATCGCTTAGGTTGGGCGGCGCACTGTCAGCCCTGCAATGTTGTATATATCATGTTAATTAAATGATGTAAATAAATACTTTTGGTATCATTGCAAAACTAACGAATCGGTCTTTACTACGGTGTAAAACAATAGAACTCCAAATACTACAGAAATACTTTTCCCCGTCATGCCTTTTCAAGTCACATATTTGTTTTCAAAGGCGACGAGAACAGAAGGTTAATGTTGATCTTCATTTCTCCTTTTAAGGTCAGGGAGAATGTAAAGACGGGAACACTACCCGAACGATTTTACCACCTACGAATATTGACTAAATTAGTAACACAGATCAGACAGTCACATCTCTTTTTTTTAAATTGTGTTGGCTCTGAAAAGAGCCGTTTGGTTATGTTTTTCGTGTTATTTGTTCCTCCCTCGGTCAACCTATTTTGAAGTCGTATACTTGGTGACGGCCTTGGTTCCTTCGCTGACTGCATGCTTGGCAAGCTCTCCCGGGAGGATTAGGCGTACTGCAGTCTGCACTTCACGACTTGAGATGGTCGACTTCTTGTTGTAGTGGGCAAGGCGGGAAGATTCGCCGGCGATGCGCTCAAACACGTCGTTGACAAAGCTGTTCATGATGCTCATTGCCTTGCTGGAGATTCCTGTGTCGGGGTGCACCTGTTTCATGACTTTGTAGATGTAGATGCCGTAGCTCTCCTTGCGACGCCGACGCCTCTTCTTGTTCGTGCTGACCGGAGCCTTGGTGTTGCCGGCCTTCTTCTGGCCTTTTCCGCTAACTTTAGGAGCCATGATTGGAGAAGATGAGTGTATGTGATCGTGCGATCGAATGGAAGGTCAAGCATGCCGGGACGACTTTTATGGTACCCGCTAGGATTCTGGGCATACACGCATTGTCCACACAATCACCCAAGCGTGAAGAATTATGTACGCGTGCAAAGTGACATGCATTGGCGCTTGCCACACGCACAGAGGGCAAAAGCTATCCTTCCGAATCCGAATGAAAACTCCAAGAAACAAACAATTACAAACAATAATTTAGAATATCCACTTTTTTATTATATTCGGTAGAGGCCAACAATCCGGTGTGGTTTCACTCATTATTTATTTTTCCCCAAACGCCGGGTAAACTTGCGTATCATCCAATGTAACGAAGAGTTCCCGTTTTCGAAAATATGACACAAAATGACTGCATAAACAATTGTGTACATGGCCAGGCAATTACTCTTCTTCTTTTTTACCGTATTAAAAGTAAAATAATTTTTTATTTTTATTTTGGGGGGGTGGGGGGACAACAAAAAATAAGAGACAGACAGACAAACAAACAAAATGGAAAGAGACTAATCCGATTAATTTTATTAATCCGTTCTCCGGAGCTCTGGCCAGTTAAAATTCGTATTTACCTATAGTAACCAAACTTAACTTTCCAAAACTCTACAGAAAACGCGATTGGAATGAATCTCTCTTTGAAAAAAATATTGGCCCTGAAAAGGGCCGTTCGGTTAGTTTTGCGCACGCAGCTGTGACTCAAGCCCGTTCACCACGAATTCGGCGAGCCAACTGGATGTCCTTGGGCATGATGGTGACCCTCTTGGCATGGATGGCGCAAAGGTTGGTGTCTTCAAAGAGGCCAACGAGGTAGGCTTCGCTCGCCTCCTGCAGTGCCATGACGGCAGAACTCTGGAATCGCAGTTCTGTTTTGAAGTCCTGTGCAATTTCACGCACAAGTCTCTGGAACGGCAGCTTTCGGATCAGCAGTTCGGTGCTCTTCTGGTAGCGACGAATCTCGCGAAGGGCGACAGTTCCCGGTCTGTACCGATGTGGTTTCTTGACACCGCCAGTCGCTGGTGCGCTCTTACGTGCCGCCTTGGTGGCCAACTGCTTCCTTGGGGCTTTTCCACCGGTGCTCTTTCTTGCCGTCTGCTTGGTGCGTGCCATGATTTGAGAGTGGATTGGTCAGAATGGAGAGTAGATAAGAAGTGAATGCCAAATCAACGAACAGGCCGTCTCTTAAGACTAGAGAATAGCATCCTGGGGCTGAAGTATAACAATGGGCAGTCTTCCGATTGGATAATTCGGACACCATGCCGGGACGCTTCACTGATCACAACTGATTTACCCTCCGAAACAATACGGTCAATATTACCTACGAGTACATGATACTTTGCAAGCAAATTAATTTTCCCCAGCTACCAAAATAAACAAATGGGCCGTGTCTTCGATAAAGACATCCCGGGAATAATTACGGGCAATAAACGAAAAGAAAAAAACCTTAATACTAATAGACACAGGGAGGAAAATCCACACTGAATCCCGCGAGACAATGCCCAAATAATAACAGAGTACACACAAATTAAAACCTGGAATCAATCTCTTTTTGTGAAATCGTGGTGGCTCTGAAAAGAGCCGTTTGGTTTGAAAATGGCATGTATCATGCATCTATCTAGCCGCCGAAACCGTACAGCGTGCGCCCCTGTCTCTTCAGGGCGTACACCACATCCATCGAAGTAACGGTTTTCCTCTTGGCGTGCTCGCAGTAGGTGACTGCATCGCGGATAACATTCTCCAGGAACACCTTGAGGACTCCGCGGGTTTCTTCGTAGATGAGACCTGAGATGCGCTTGACTCCTCCGCGGCGGGCCAGCCGACGAATGGCTGGTTTAGTGATGCCCTGGATGTTGTCGCGAAGAACCTTGCGGTGACGCTTGGCACCCCCTTTGCCCAGTCCTTTTCCTCCTTTGCCACGGCCAGACATTTTTTTTAAATTTTCTTCTTTCCTTCTCTGCTCAGACTAGACTAGATCGATTGAATGGGCGAGGCAGTGTATTATATATCACTGCTATGCGCGGACGCGATAGGAGCACGCCAGGCAAACGAAAGTCAGGGCGCCCTCTAGCAACAAATCGTGGCAGAGGTTTCCCTCCCGAAATAACGACACGAGAGGAGAAATAAACAGTCAACGAGAGAGAGAGAGAGAGGAAAGCAAGCAAACGAATAATCGCAACATTAAAATACAAACATAAAAACTGAACTGTTAAAAGCACTGTTATTTATTGTATTTGAGGTTTTATCACTTACAAAAAAAAAAGCTATAAAAAAGGGCCCTGCATTATTACCTATACAGTATTTAGAACAAAAATGGAATTCAAACAAACAAGACCAAAAACAAAAAGAACATTTAAAGTCTACATTTATATGAAATCATATGAATTTCTAAAAATATGGAAAAGATAAAGAAATCTAATACATCTTCGCCAAAAAAAAATACAACCAGTCGCAGAGGATCTGTTTGTTTGTTTGTTTGTTTGTTTGTTTGTTTTTGTTGTTGTTGTTTTTCCCTTTCTTCAGAAATCAACCTAAAACAAAGAGATCGGTCTTCATACAATTATTTAATTGAGACAAATTGAAATGTTCAAATATAAGAAAGCCACGAAGTAAAGCGAAGAAAGAACTTGTAAAAGTGAGGCGACATAGGAATACACATAATAGACGAGACCTGTTTTTGTATTAATTGATGTTCCCCGAGGGGAGTGGGCCGAATCCCGGATGTACTGCTATACCGGGCCAACCCATGGCCGGGACGAGGCAAGCCTCTATTCCACGGCCCAAATCCAAAAATCAGATTAATATACTGGCTGTTCGATGAACAGCGTTTCAGATATTAAGCTGAAAAGAACAGATACTACACATGATCTTAGCGAAAAGGCCGAGAAGCGATAACGATTGACATTGAACCAATAGGGCGCTCTGGAATTATGCATGCAAATTGATTCCCCCGCCCATTGTTCTCATCCGAATAATATTCTTATTTTAACTTTTCTAATTTGTGTATTTCGGGTCAAGAAAAGGACTTCTCACAGAGCCCGACGCAAACCCGTTTATAGAAATTACCAACTTTTGGCACGTTAATTTACATCAATATTCATGAGCTTGGGGGGTTTTCATAACACATTTTCATACACATCGACAATATTCTTTTACAAATTCATTTTTTTTAACCAAAAGTCACTTGAAAATCTGGAAAAATGCGACTGGTATCAAAATTATCGCCATGCTGCACTGCGCCTCGCCGCTGTAAATACACACAGACCTGCCGGTACGAGCGTGCCGATAGATGGCGCCCTTCGGCACAACCGCGCCTCGATCGTTTACCGTTCAGGCCGGTTTATTTGTTTTTAAGCAGAACCTAAATGTCCCACTTTGTGGGCGGTGAAAATAGTCTGGTTCTATGGCCTGACCATTTAATTGTGTACACCCAGACGTCGAAATTGTAGTCGCGAACGTTAACGAGAATTCACGACCGTCAATAAAACGTGTTCGGAAATCTTCAGTTTGGCCAAGGAAAATGTTTCATGCTAAGCAAATTGTTGTGCTTACATTTGTTATGAAATTGGGCCCAGGTAAGACAGAACACGAAAACAAAGCTAATAGACCACACGCGAAGTGTCAACTCACCACATTTCCAATGTTTTTGTTAAATCTATGAAAATGTGACCCAGGATATCAAAATCAATAATAAGCGGGAAATGACAATTCACGATATGTACATAGTAACATTTGAAATTCCATAGGCTTTCTATTGATAGCCATCCCCAGTCTGTAACTCGTAACCAATAATTTCCGAGCTAAAGGCTTGTGATGGATGTCATTAAAAAGCTTATTGAATTTGCAATCTTATTATATTTATATCTCCGAAAGTCTTTTTCCGACTTATTCTTGATTTTGATGTGCTGGGTCGCGGGTATAATATCATTCACGTACTTTTACAAACTGAACATGCATGTACTGTACAGTACGCGTAGTACATGTATATAATTATAGAGTACAGACACAGCGCGTATTTATTTTTGCTTTGTTGAAGTCACAGTGCGCGCGTTGCATATTTAATGAACTAGTTTTTATATGAAGGTCGCCGGGATACAAGTTAAAACGCACGCGCGCCCGGATGACAAAAAACACTTTCTTAATATTTTTATAAGCAGGAAAAGGGAAGGCGATTCTTTAAAAAATAAACGAAGCCATTGAACAAACTCAGCGGGCCTTTGGCTGTGAAAGTTAAAATCTACACATGTATTATCTAAATTTGTCTCTTTTAAAACTTTATTTAAAAATGAAGAACAGACAGACAGCGGCGTTTCTCTCTTGTAACTATGTGGTGGCCCTGAAAAGAGCCTTTTGGTTTTGTTTGTGGAGGCAAAGTAATTTGTTTGTAGGCCTATTACTTTGATACTTTGGCGGCCTTTTTGGGCAGAAGTACTTGCTGGATGTTGGGAAGCACACCGCCTTGCGCGATGGTAACCCCACTCATCAACTTGTTAAGCTCTTCGTCGTTGCGTATAGCAAGCTGCAGATGTCGAGGGTTAATTCTCGTCTTCTTATTGTCTCGTGCTGCGTTACCGGCCAGCTCCAGGATCTCCGCGGTCAGGTATTCCATCACGGCTGCCAGGTAGACCGGTGCACCGGCTCCAACCCGCTCAGCGTAGTTGCCCCTTCGCAAAAATCGATGAACGCGACCCACGGGGAACTGCAGTCCCGCCCTTGAGGACCTGCTCCTGGCCTTGCTTCTTGCTTTTCCGCTCTTTCCTCGTCCAGTCATCTTGAAGTAATTGGTGACAGTAGATTGCGATCTGCAGTGAAAGTGCCGTACGAGGGGGGTGACAGCACTAGTTATAGCGTTCCGGTGGATTGGCCGAAGCACGCCAAGTAGCCAATCACGCGCGACACACTTACTGTACGGTTGAGTGCACCGCATCCATTTTTGGATTCGTGAAGACAGGGATACATTTTTTGAACGAGGTCTGTCTGTCTGTCTGTCTTCAATCTAAGCGATGAAATCATAACAGCAAAAACCCAAAGCACCCAAAAACCTTACCTGCTTTCTCAGACGATTTCTGTTATCCCGACGGTGTGTCCCTGTTGCCTACCGATTGACCTGCCTCCACGCTGGCCGCAGATCGTCCCTCATAAACCACATTGAAAACTGTCACGGATTTGTCTGCACAGAGATACGACAAACACATATATTAAACATACATCAAACAAGAAACCACTACTTCTCGTAATGGAGACTGAATGAACAAAAACCACTGCGCGCACAGGTGCTGAATAACAAAAGGCTGTTTCGCCATTGCAAATTCCTACGTGACTTACTGAGGCTAAATTAACAATGACCCCCATTTGTCAATTTCGTTGTTGGCGGGCACGCGTATAATTGTTTTGGTCAAAGCTATTCGTTGGTTTTAAAAATTCGATCGCTTAGGTTGGGCGGCGCACTGTCAGCCCTGCAATGTTGTATATATCATGTTAATTAAATGATGTAAATAAATACTTTTGGTATCATTGCAAAACTAACGAATCGGTCTTTACTACGGTGTAAAACAATAGAACTCCAAATACTACAGAAATACTTTTCCCCGTCATGCCTTTTCAAGTCACATATTTGTTTTCAAAGGCGACGAGAACAGAAGGTTAATGTTGATCTTCATTTCTCCTTTTAAGGTCAGGGAGAATGTAAAGACGGGAACACTACCCGAACGATTTTACCACCTACGAATATTGACTAAATTAGTAACACAGATCAGACAGTCACATCTCTTTTTTTTAAATTGTGTTGGCTCTGAAAAGAGCCGTTTGGTTATGTTTTTCGTGTTATTTGTTCCTCCCTCGGTCAACCTATTTTGAAGTCGTATACTTGGTGACGGCCTTGGTTCCTTCGCTGACTGCATGCTTGGCAAGCTCTCCCGGGAGGATTAGGCGTACTGCAGTCTGCACTTCACGACTTGAGATGGTCGACTTCTTGTTGTAGTGGGCAAGGCGGGAAGATTCGCCGGCGATGCGCTCAAACACGTCGTTGACAAAGCTGTTCATGATGCTCATTGCCTTGCTGGAGATTCCTGTGTCGGGGTGCACCTGTTTCATGACTTTGTAGATGTAGATGCCGTAGCTCTCCTTGCGACGCCGACGCCTCTTCTTGTTCGTGCTGACCGGAGCCTTGGTGTTGCCGGCCTTCTTCTGGCCTTTTCCGCTAACTTTAGGAGCCATGATTGGAGAAGATGAGTGTATGTGATCGTGCGATCGAATGGAAGGTCAAGCATGCCGGGACGACTTTTATGGTACCCGCTAGGATTCTGGGCATACACGCATTGTCCACACAATCACCCAAGCGTGAAGAATTATGTACGCGTGCAAAGTGACATGCATTGGCGCTTGCCACACGCACAGAGGGCAAAAGCTATCCTTCCGAATCCGAATGAAAACTCCAAGAAACAAACAATTACAAACAATAATTTAGAATATCCACTTTTTTATTATATTCGGTAGAGGCCAACAATCCGGTGTGGTTTCACTCATTATTTATTTTTCCCCAAACGCCGGGTAAACTTGCGTATCATCCAATGTAACGAAGAGTTCCCGTTTTCGAAAATATGACACAAAATGACTGCATAAACAATTGTGTACATGGCCAGGCAATTACTCTTCTTCTTTTTTACCGTATTAAAAGTAAAATAATTTTTTATTTTTATTTTGGGGGGGTGGGGGGACAACAAAAAATAAGAGACAGACAGACAAACAAACAAAATGGAAAGAGACTAATCCGATTAATTTTATTAATCCGTTCTCCGGAGCTCTGGCCAGTTAAAATTCGTATTTACCTATAGTAACCAAACTTAACTTTCCAAAACTCTACAGAAAACGCGATTGGAATGAATCTCTCTTTGAAAAAAATATTGGCCCTGAAAAGGGCCGTTCGGTTAGTTTTGCGCACGCAGCTGTGACTCAAGCCCGTTCACCACGAATTCGGCGAGCCAACTGGATGTCCTTGGGCATGATGGTGACCCTCTTGGCATGGATGGCGCAAAGGTTGGTGTCTTCAAAGAGGCCAACGAGGTAGGCTTCGCTCGCCTCCTGCAGTGCCATGACGGCAGAACTCTGGAATCGCAGTTCTGTTTTGAAGTCCTGTGCAATTTCACGCACAAGTCTCTGGAACGGCAGCTTTCGGATCAGCAGTTCGGTGCTCTTCTGGTAGCGACGAATCTCGCGAAGGGCGACAGTTCCCGGTCTGTACCGATGTGGTTTCTTGACACCGCCAGTCGCTGGTGCGCTCTTACGTGCCGCCTTGGTGGCCAACTGCTTCCTTGGGGCTTTTCCACCGGTGCTCTTTCTTGCCGTCTGCTTGGTGCGTGCCATGATTTGAGAGTGGATTGGTCAGAATGGAGAGTAGATAAGAAGTGAATGCCAAATCAACGAACAGGCCGTCTCTTAAGACTAGAGAATAGCATCCTGGGGCTGAAGTATAACAATGGGCAGTCTTCCGATTGGATAATTCGGACACCATGCCGGGACGCTTCACTGATCACAACTGATTTACCCTCCGAAACAATACGGTCAATATTACCTACGAGTACATGATACTTTGCAAGCAAATTAATTTTCCCCAGCTACCAAAATAAACAAATGGGCCGTGTCTTCGATAAAGACATCCCGGGAATAATTACGGGCAATAAACGAAAAGAAAAAAACCTTAATACTAATAGACACAGGGAGGAAAATCCACACTGAATCCCGCGAGACAATGCCCAAATAATAACAGAGTACACACAAATTAAAACCTGGAATCAATCTCTTTTTGTGAAATCGTGGTGGCTCTGAAAAGAGCCGTTTGGTTTGAAAATGGCATGTATCATGCATCTATCTAGCCGCCGAAACCGTACAGCGTGCGCCCCTGTCTCTTCAGGGCGTACACCACATCCATCGAAGTAACGGTTTTCCTCTTGGCGTGCTCGCAGTAGGTGACTGCATCGCGGATAACATTCTCCAGGAACACCTTGAGGACTCCGCGGGTTTCTTCGTAGATGAGACCTGAGATGCGCTTGACTCCTCCGCGGCGGGCCAGCCGACGAATGGCTGGTTTAGTGATGCCCTGGATGTTGTCGCGAAGAACCTTGCGGTGACGCTTGGCACCCCCTTTGCCCAGTCCTTTTCCTCCTTTGCCACGGCCAGACATTTTTTTTAAATTTTCTTCTTTCCTTCTCTGCTCAGACTAGACTAGATCGATTGAATGGGCGAGGCAGTGTATTATATATCACTGCTATGCGCGGACGCGATAGGAGCACGCCAGGCAAACGAAAGTCAGGGCGCCCTCTAGCAACAAATCGTGGCAGAGGTTTCCCTCCCGAAATAACGACACGAGAGGAGAAATAAACAGTCAACGAGAGAGAGAGAGAGAGGAAAGCAAGCAAACGAATAATCGCAACATTAAAATACAAACATAAAAACTGAACTGTTAAAAGCACTGTTATTTATTGTATTTGAGGTTTTATCACTTACAAAAAAAAAAGCTATAAAAAAGGGCCCTGCATTATTACCTATACAGTATTTAGAACAAAAATGGAATTCAAACAAACAAGACCAAAAACAAAAAGAACATTTAAAGTCTACATTTATATGAAATCATATGAATTTCTAAAAATATGGAAAAGATAAAGAAATCTAATACATCTTCGCCAAAAAAAAATACAACCAGTCGCAGAGGATCTGTTTGTTTGTTTGTTTGTTTGTTTGTTTGTTTTTGTTGTTGTTGTTTTTCCCTTTCTTCAGAAATCAACCTAAAACAAAGAGATCGGTCTTCATACAATTATTTAATTGAGACAAATTGAAATGTTCAAATATAAGAAAGCCACGAAGTAAAGCGAAGAAAGAACTTGTAAAAGTGAGGCGACATAGGAATACACATAATAGACGAGACCTGTTTTTGTATTAATTGATGTTCCCCGAGGGGAGTGGGCCGAATCCCGGATGTACTGCTATACCGGGCCAACCCATGGCCGGGACGAGGCAAGCCTCTATTCCACGGCCCAAATCCAAAAATCAGATTAATATACTGGCTGTTCGATGAACAGCGTTTCAGATATTAAGCTGAAAAGAACAGATACTTTTTGTTTTTAAATTGGTTTATTCTTGCAAACAACCAAACACACATATGATGATACAACACAACGGTCACAGTATGTACAAAATAAAAATTAAATACAACTTGTTTTTACAATGCAAACATTAAATAAAACGCACTAGGGACATAACCCACCACCAAAATAAACGCGCTTGATTACTATCAGAAAAAGAACAACTGAATAAATATTACGTATCATTTGTACCTTCAAAAAATTTACAAAAACACAACTGTGGAAATATTTACATAAAATTTACATCTTCTTATATTTTAAACAAACAAACAACTCACTTTACCCACCACCAAAAGAAAAAGTTCAAATCAAATTTACGCCCACCACCAAAGAAAACAGTTCATTTTTTGCTGGCACGTGCCTTCTTCTTGGTTGTCGCTGGTTGCTTTTTCCGTATGGTCGACCATTCCTCAGGGGAATCCGAGGAATGGTGACAGCGTTTTACGGAGGCGGTAGATACAATGGAGGCGACGGAACCGTCGGAATTGCTATCCTGGCTCCGTCGCTCCATTTCTTGCTGTATCTCCGCCTCCGCACACGCGACCATCTCCGCCCAGTCCCTGGTTTTCTCGTCCGGCGTTATCCACGGGAGGTCCGGCACGCACGTTACGCTCTCCGTGGTCGGGGCACCCGCCACGCCCGCACCATGCCGAGGTGGACGGGTGGCTGTACGGGCGGGCTTGGGCTTTTGGAAGCCTGCAGTCTCCGACCAGAGTTTGGTCACCACTTCCGGATCTACCCGTGGGACGTCCGGCAGGTCCGGCACATCCGCACTACATTCCACGGAGGAGGTCGACACGTTCGTAGTCATCGATGTGATGATCGATGACGCCGATGACATTGAGACCGTTGCCGTTGTACTCTCCGCGGTCGGGGCACCCGCCACGCCCGCACCACGCCGAGGTGGACGGTTGGCTGTGCGGGCGGGCCTAGTGCCGCCCGCAGTGGGCGCGCCGGCCTCCGATGGTCTCTGCGGTGGGGTGCTTGGCCGTGGAGGCCTTAGTGGTCCGGCCGGCTGCGGTGGGGCGTCCTGTGGTGGGGTCCGGGGTACCTTGAGTGGTCTTGCCTGACGGGTGGTAGCGGCAGGGTCCGGACTGGCCCGAGGTGGTGTGGGCGGTCTCGCGGGCTGCGGGTCGCCGCCGATGTCGTCGTTGTTGTCCGAGCCGGTGAACGCCGCGACACGCAGCCGACCGGCGTATGAACGGGGGCACCGTGCTGCATAGTGCCCCGTCTCTCCGCACCCCCGACATATCACCGGCTCGGGACACTCCCGGCTGCGGTGCCCGTGCTTGTTGCAGTTGTAGCACACAACTGACGGGCACCCCGCAGCCAGGTGGCCGACCAACCCGCAAACCCGGCATGTCCTCTCTTGGTGGTCGTACTCCACCCGCACTTGGTACCCACCGACACGCACGTAAGATGGGATTGGACGACTCAGTTCCATACGTGCGTGTCGGTGGCCGTTCTCCCACCCAAGATGTTTCTGCCAGTGTCCCCGTCTGATGCCGGCCACCTTGCCGTATGCAGACAGCGCCGAGGAGATGGCAACGTCGCGCAGCTCAAATGGTGCGTCACGGATGGTTACGAACGTCAGCTTCCTGCTCACCGGTGTAGATGTTACTCGGTGTTGCCCGATGAGCAGGCCGGCTTGCAGGATCTTGGTCTTCGCTGCTTCAGTTGTAGTGGTGACGCACCATTTGTTGTCGCTCAGCTGCTGGACGCAGACGACGTCAGTCTCCCCGGCGGTGTCGACGATCAGCTTGCACATCGCATCGTAGTCGATCTTCGTCTCAGTTGTCAGGTATGTAGACAGCTCCCTCTGTAGTTCATTCTTGGCCATCGTAGCTCCCGGTGATCTTGGCCAAAAGGCCGAGAAGCGATAACGATTGACATTGAACCAATAGGGCGCTCTGGAATTATGCATGCAAATTGATTCCCCCGCCCATTGTTCTCATCCGAATAATATTCTTATTTTAACTTTTCTAATTTGTGTATTTCGGGTCAAGAAAAGGACTTCTCACAGAGCCCGACGCAAACCCGTTTATAGAAATTACCAACTTTTGGCACGTTAATTTACATCAATATTCATGAGCTTGGGGGGTTTTCATAACACATTTTCATACACATCGACAATATTCTTTTACAAATTCATTTTTTTTAACCAAAAGTCACTTGAAAATCTGGAAAAATGCGACTGGTATCAAAATTATCGCCATGCTGCACTGCGCCTCGCCGCTGTAAATACACACAGACCTGCCGGTACGAGCGTGCCGATAGATGGCGCCCTTCGGCACAACCGCGCCTCGATCGTTTACCGTTCAGGCCGGTTTATTTGTTTTTAAGCAGAACCTAAATGTCCCACTTTGTGGGCGGTGAAAATAGTCTGGTTCTATGGCCTGACCATTTAATTGTGTACACCCAGACGTCGAAATTGTAGTCGCGAACGTTAACGAGAATTCACGACCGTCAATAAAACGTGTTCGGAAATCTTCAGTTTGGCCAAGGAAAATGTTTCATGCTAAGCAAATTGTTGTGCTTACATTTGTTATGAAATTGGGCCCAGGTAAGACAGAACACGAAAACAAAGCTAATAGACCACACGCGAAGTGTCAACTCACCACATTTCCAATGTTTTTGTTAAATCTATGAAAATGTGACCCAGGATATCAAAATCAATAATAAGCGGGAAATGACAATTCACGATATGTACATAGTAACATTTGAAATTCCATAGGCTTTCTATTGATAGCCATCCCCAGTCTGTAACTCGTAACCAATAATTTCCGAGCTAAAGGCTTGTGATGGATGTCATTAAAAAGCTTATTGAATTTGCAATCTTATTATATTTATATCTCCGAAAGTCTTTTTCCGACTTATTCTTGATTTTGATGTGCTGGGTCGCGGGTATAATATCATTCACGTACTTTTACAAACTGAACATGCATGTACTGTACAGTACGCGTAGTACATGTATATAATTATAGAGTACAGACACAGCGCGTATTTATTTTTGCTTTGTTGAAGTCACAGTGCGCGCGTTGCATATTTAATGAACTAGTTTTTATATGAAGGTCGCCGGGATACAAGTTAAAACGCACGCGCGCCCGGATGACAAAAAACACTTTCTTAATATTTTTATAAGCAGGAAAAGGGAAGGCGATTCTTTAAAAAATAAACGAAGCCATTGAACAAACTCAGCGGGCCTTTGGCTGTGAAAGTTAAAATCTACACATGTATTATCTAAATTTGTCTCTTTTAAAACTTTATTTAAAAATGAAGAACAGACAGACAGCGGCGTTTCTCTCTTGTAACTATGTGGTGGCCCTGAAAAGAGCCTTTTGGTTTTGTTTGTGGAGGCAAAGTAATTTGTTTGTAGGCCTATTACTTTGATACTTTGGCGGCCTTTTTGGGCAGAAGTACTTGCTGGATGTTGGGAAGCACACCGCCTTGCGCGATGGTAACCCCACTCATCAACTTGTTAAGCTCTTCGTCGTTGCGTATAGCAAGCTGCAGATGTCGAGGGTTAATTCTCGTCTTCTTATTGTCTCGTGCTGCGTTACCGGCCAGCTCCAGGATCTCCGCGGTCAGGTATTCCATCACGGCTGCCAGGTAGACCGGTGCACCGGCTCCAACCCGCTCAGCGTAGTTGCCCCTTCGCAAAAATCGATGAACGCGACCCACGGGGAACTGCAGTCCCGCCCTTGAGGACCTGCTCCTGGCCTTGCTTCTTGCTTTTCCGCTCTTTCCTCGTCCAGTCATCTTGAAGTAATTGGTGACAGTAGATTGCGATCTGCAGTGAAAGTGCCGTACGAGGGGGGTGACAGCACTAGTTATAGCGTTCCGGTGGATTGGCCGAAGCACGCCAAGTAGCCAATCACGCGCGACACACTTACTGTACGGTTGAGTGCACCGCATCCATTTTTGGATTCGTGAAGACAGGGATACATTTTTTGAACGAGGTCTGTCTGTCTGTCTGTCTTCAATCTAAGCGATGAAATCATAACAGCAAAAACCCAAAGCACCCAAAAACCTTACCTGCTTTCTCAGACGATTTCTGTTATCCCGACGGTGTGTCCCTGTTGCCTACCGATTGACCTGCCTCCACGCTGGCCGCAGATCGTCCCTCATAAACCACATTGAAAACTGTCACGGATTTGTCTGCACAGAGATACGACAAACACATATATTAAACATACATCAAACAAGAAACCACTACTTCTCGTAATGGAGACTGAATGAACAAAAACCACTGCGCGCACAGGTGCTGAATAACAAAAGGCTGTTTCGCCATTGCAAATTCCTACGTGACTTACTGAGGCTAAATTAACAATGACCCCCATTTGTCAATTTCGTTGTTGGCGGGCACGCGTATAATTGTTTTGGTCAAAGCTATTCGTTGGTTTTAAAAATTCGATCGCTTAGGTTGGGCGGCGCACTGTCAGCCCTGCAATGTTGTATATATCATGTTAATTAAATGATGTAAATAAATACTTTTGGTATCATTGCAAAACTAACGAATCGGTCTTTACTACGGTGTAAAACAATAGAACTCCAAATACTACAGAAATACTTTTCCCCGTCATGCCTTTTCAAGTCACATATTTGTTTTCAAAGGCGACGAGAACAGAAGGTTAATGTTGATCTTCATTTCTCCTTTTAAGGTCAGGGAGAATGTAAAGACGGGAACACTACCCGAACGATTTTACCACCTACGAATATTGACTAAATTAGTAACACAGATCAGACAGTCACATCTCTTTTTTTTAAATTGTGTTGGCTCTGAAAAGAGCCGTTTGGTTATGTTTTTCGTGTTATTTGTTCCTCCCTCGGTCAACCTATTTTGAAGTCGTATACTTGGTGACGGCCTTGGTTCCTTCGCTGACTGCATGCTTGGCAAGCTCTCCCGGGAGGATTAGGCGTACTGCAGTCTGCACTTCACGACTTGAGATGGTCGACTTCTTGTTGTAGTGGGCAAGGCGGGAAGATTCGCCGGCGATGCGCTCAAACACGTCGTTGACAAAGCTGTTCATGATGCTCATTGCCTTGCTGGAGATTCCTGTGTCGGGGTGCACCTGTTTCATGACTTTGTAGATGTAGATGCCGTAGCTCTCCTTGCGACGCCGACGCCTCTTCTTGTTCGTGCTGACCGGAGCCTTGGTGTTGCCGGCCTTCTTCTGGCCTTTTCCGCTAACTTTAGGAGCCATGATTGGAGAAGATGAGTGTATGTGATCGTGCGATCGAATGGAAGGTCAAGCATGCCGGGACGACTTTTATGGTACCCGCTAGGATTCTGGGCATACACGCATTGTCCACACAATCACCCAAGCGTGAAGAATTATGTACGCGTGCAAAGTGACATGCATTGGCGCTTGCCACACGCACAGAGGGCAAAAGCTATCCTTCCGAATCCGAATGAAAACTCCAAGAAACAAACAATTACAAACAATAATTTAGAATATCCACTTTTTTATTATATTCGGTAGAGGCCAACAATCCGGTGTGGTTTCACTCATTATTTATTTTTCCCCAAACGCCGGGTAAACTTGCGTATCATCCAATGTAACGAAGAGTTCCCGTTTTCGAAAATATGACACAAAATGACTGCATAAACAATTGTGTACATGGCCAGGCAATTACTCTTCTTCTTTTTTACCGTATTAAAAGTAAAATAATTTTTTATTTTTATTTTGGGGGGGTGGGGGGACAACAAAAAATAAGAGACAGACAGACAAACAAACAAAATGGAAAGAGACTAATCCGATTAATTTTATTAATCCGTTCTCCGGAGCTCTGGCCAGTTAAAATTCGTATTTACCTATAGTAACCAAACTTAACTTTCCAAAACTCTACAGAAAACGCGATTGGAATGAATCTCTCTTTGAAAAAAATATTGGCCCTGAAAAGGGCCGTTCGGTTAGTTTTGCGCACGCAGCTGTGACTCAAGCCCGTTCACCACGAATTCGGCGAGCCAACTGGATGTCCTTGGGCATGATGGTGACCCTCTTGGCATGGATGGCGCAAAGGTTGGTGTCTTCAAAGAGGCCAACGAGGTAGGCTTCGCTCGCCTCCTGCAGTGCCATGACGGCAGAACTCTGGAATCGCAGTTCTGTTTTGAAGTCCTGTGCAATTTCACGCACAAGTCTCTGGAACGGCAGCTTTCGGATCAGCAGTTCGGTGCTCTTCTGGTAGCGACGAATCTCGCGAAGGGCGACAGTTCCCGGTCTGTACCGATGTGGTTTCTTGACACCGCCAGTCGCTGGTGCGCTCTTACGTGCCGCCTTGGTGGCCAACTGCTTCCTTGGGGCTTTTCCACCGGTGCTCTTTCTTGCCGTCTGCTTGGTGCGTGCCATGATTTGAGAGTGGATTGGTCAGAATGGAGAGTAGATAAGAAGTGAATGCCAAATCAACGAACAGGCCGTCTCTTAAGACTAGAGAATAGCATCCTGGGGCTGAAGTATAACAATGGGCAGTCTTCCGATTGGATAATTCGGACACCATGCCGGGACGCTTCACTGATCACAACTGATTTACCCTCCGAAACAATACGGTCAATATTACCTACGAGTACATGATACTTTGCAAGCAAATTAATTTTCCCCAGCTACCAAAATAAACAAATGGGCCGTGTCTTCGATAAAGACATCCCGGGAATAATTACGGGCAATAAACGAAAAGAAAAAAACCTTAATACTAATAGACACAGGGAGGAAAATCCACACTGAATCCCGCGAGACAATGCCCAAATAATAACAGAGTACACACAAATTAAAACCTGGAATCAATCTCTTTTTGTGAAATCGTGGTGGCTCTGAAAAGAGCCGTTTGGTTTGAAAATGGCATGTATCATGCATCTATCTAGCCGCCGAAACCGTACAGCGTGCGCCCCTGTCTCTTCAGGGCGTACACCACATCCATCGAAGTAACGGTTTTCCTCTTGGCGTGCTCGCAGTAGGTGACTGCATCGCGGATAACATTCTCCAGGAACACCTTGAGGACTCCGCGGGTTTCTTCGTAGATGAGACCTGAGATGCGCTTGACTCCTCCGCGGCGGGCCAGCCGACGAATGGCTGGTTTAGTGATGCCCTGGATGTTGTCGCGAAGAACCTTGCGGTGACGCTTGGCACCCCCTTTGCCCAGTCCTTTTCCTCCTTTGCCACGGCCAGACATTTTTTTTAAATTTTCTTCTTTCCTTCTCTGCTCAGACTAGACTAGATCGATTGAATGGGCGAGGCAGTGTATTATATATCACTGCTATGCGCGGACGCGATAGGAGCACGCCAGGCAAACGAAAGTCAGGGCGCCCTCTAGCAACAAATCGTGGCAGAGGTTTCCCTCCCGAAATAACGACACGAGAGGAGAAATAAACAGTCAACGAGAGAGAGAGAGAGAGGAAAGCAAGCAAACGAATAATCGCAACATTAAAATACAAACATAAAAACTGAACTGTTAAAAGCACTGTTATTTATTGTATTTGAGGTTTTATCACTTACAAAAAAAAAAGCTATAAAAAAGGGCCCTGCATTATTACCTATACAGTATTTAGAACAAAAATGGAATTCAAACAAACAAGACCAAAAACAAAAAGAACATTTAAAGTCTACATTTATATGAAATCATATGAATTTCTAAAAATATGGAAAAGATAAAGAAATCTAATACATCTTCGCCAAAAAAAAATACAACCAGTCGCAGAGGATCTGTTTGTTTGTTTGTTTGTTTGTTTGTTTGTTTTTGTTGTTGTTGTTTTTCCCTTTCTTCAGAAATCAACCTAAAACAAAGAGATCGGTCTTCATACAATTATTTAATTGAGACAAATTGAAATGTTCAAATATAAGAAAGCCACGAAGTAAAGCGAAGAAAGAACTTGTAAAAGTGAGGCGACATAGGAATACACATAATAGACGAGACCTGTTTTTGTATTAATTGATGTTCCCCGAGGGGAGTGGGCCGAATCCCGGATGTACTGCTATACCGGGCCAACCCATGGCCGGGACGAGGCAAGCCTCTATTCCACGGCCCAAATCCAAAAATCAGATTAATATACTGGCTGTTCGATGAACAGCGTTTCAGATATTAAGCTGAAAAGAACAGATACTACACATGATCTTAGCCAAAAGGCCGAGAAGCGATAACGATTGACATTGAACCAATAGGGCGCTCTGGAATTATGCATGCAAATTGATTCCCCCGCCCATTGTTCTCATCCGAATAATATTCTTATTTTAACTTTTCTAATTTGTGTATTTCGGGTCAAGAAAAGGACTTCTCACAGAGCCCGACGCAAACCCGTTTATAGAAATTACCAACTTTTGGCACGTTAATTTACATCAATATTCATGAGCTTGGGGGGTTTTCATAACACATTTTCATACACATCGACAATATTCTTTTACAAATTCATTTTTTTTAACCAAAAGTCACTTGAAAATCTGGAAAAATGCGACTGGTATCAAAATTATCGCCATGCTGCACTGCGCCTCGCCGCTGTAAATACACACAGACCTGCCGGTACGAGCGTGCCGATAGATGGCGCCCTTCGGCACAACCGCGCCTCGATCGTTTACCGTTCAGGCCGGTTTATTTGTTTTTAAGCAGAACCTAAATGTCCCACTTTGTGGGCGGTGAAAATAGTCTGGTTCTATGGCCTGACCATTTAATTGTGTACACCCAGACGTCGAAATTGTAGTCGCGAACGTTAACGAGAATTCACGACCGTCAATAAAACGTGTTCGGAAATCTTCAGTTTGGCCAAGGAAAATGTTTCATGCTAAGCAAATTGTTGTGCTTACATTTGTTATGAAATTGGGCCCAGGTAAGACAGAACACGAAAACAAAGCTAATAGACCACACGCGAAGTGTCAACTCACCACATTTCCAATGTTTTTGTTAAATCTATGAAAATGTGACCCAGGATATCAAAATCAATAATAAGCGGGAAATGACAATTCACGATATGTACATAGTAACATTTGAAATTCCATAGGCTTTCTATTGATAGCCATCCCCAGTCTGTAACTCGTAACCAATAATTTCCGAGCTAAAGGCTTGTGATGGATGTCATTAAAAAGCTTATTGAATTTGCAATCTTATTATATTTATATCTCCGAAAGTCTTTTTCCGACTTATTCTTGATTTTGATGTGCTGGGTCGCGGGTATAATATCATTCACGTACTTTTACAAACTGAACATGCATGTACTGTACAGTACGCGTAGTACATGTATATAATTATAGAGTACAGACACAGCGCGTATTTATTTTTGCTTTGTTGAAGTCACAGTGCGCGCGTTGCATATTTAATGAACTAGTTTTTATATGAAGGTCGCCGGGATACAAGTTAAAACGCACGCGCGCCCGGATGACAAAAAACACTTTCTTAATATTTTTATAAGCAGGAAAAGGGAAGGCGATTCTTTAAAAAATAAACGAAGCCATTGAACAAACTCAGCGGGCCTTTGGCTGTGAAAGTTAAAATCTACACATGTATTATCTAAATTTGTCTCTTTTAAAACTTTATTTAAAAATGAAGAACAGACAGACAGCGGCGTTTCTCTCTTGTAACTATGTGGTGGCCCTGAAAAGAGCCTTTTGGTTTTGTTTGTGGAGGCAAAGTAATTTGTTTGTAGGCCTATTACTTTGATACTTTGGCGGCCTTTTTGGGCAGAAGTACTTGCTGGATGTTGGGAAGCACACCGCCTTGCGCGATGGTAACCCCACTCATCAACTTGTTAAGCTCTTCGTCGTTGCGTATAGCAAGCTGCAGATGTCGAGGGTTAATTCTCGTCTTCTTATTGTCTCGTGCTGCGTTACCGGCCAGCTCCAGGATCTCCGCGGTCAGGTATTCCATCACGGCTGCCAGGTAGACCGGTGCACCGGCTCCAACCCGCTCAGCGTAGTTGCCCCTTCGCAAAAATCGATGAACGCGACCCACGGGGAACTGCAGTCCCGCCCTTGAGGACCTGCTCCTGGCCTTGCTTCTTGCTTTTCCGCTCTTTCCTCGTCCAGTCATCTTGAAGTAATTGGTGACAGTAGATTGCGATCTGCAGTGAAAGTGCCGTACGAGGGGGGTGACAGCACTAGTTATAGCGTTCCGGTGGATTGGCCGAAGCACGCCAAGTAGCCAATCACGCGCGACACACTTACTGTACGGTTGAGTGCACCGCATCCATTTTTGGATTCGTGAAGACAGGGATACATTTTTTGAACGAGGTCTGTCTGTCTGTCTGTCTTCAATCTAAGCGATGAAATCATAACAGCAAAAACCCAAAGCACCCAAAAACCTTACCTGCTTTCTCAGACGATTTCTGTTATCCCGACGGTGTGTCCCTGTTGCCTACCGATTGACCTGCCTCCACGCTGGCCGCAGATCGTCCCTCATAAACCACATTGAAAACTGTCACGGATTTGTCTGCACAGAGATACGACAAACACATATATTAAACATACATCAAACAAGAAACCACTACTTCTCGTAATGGAGACTGAATGAACAAAAACCACTGCGCGCACAGGTGCTGAATAACAAAAGGCTGTTTCGCCATTGCAAATTCCTACGTGACTTACTGAGGCTAAATTAACAATGACCCCCATTTGTCAATTTCGTTGTTGGCGGGCACGCGTATAATTGTTTTGGTCAAAGCTATTCGTTGGTTTTAAAAATTCGATCGCTTAGGTTGGGCGGCGCACTGTCAGCCCTGCAATGTTGTATATATCATGTTAATTAAATGATGTAAATAAATACTTTTGGTATCATTGCAAAACTAACGAATCGGTCTTTACTACGGTGTAAAACAATAGAACTCCAAATACTACAGAAATACTTTTCCCCGTCATGCCTTTTCAAGTCACATATTTGTTTTCAAAGGCGACGAGAACAGAAGGTTAATGTTGATCTTCATTTCTCCTTTTAAGGTCAGGGAGAATGTAAAGACGGGAACACTACCCGAACGATTTTACCACCTACGAATATTGACTAAATTAGTAACACAGATCAGACAGTCACATCTCTTTTTTTTAAATTGTGTTGGCTCTGAAAAGAGCCGTTTGGTTATGTTTTTCGTGTTATTTGTTCCTCCCTCGGTCAACCTATTTTGAAGTCGTATACTTGGTGACGGCCTTGGTTCCTTCGCTGACTGCATGCTTGGCAAGCTCTCCCGGGAGGATTAGGCGTACTGCAGTCTGCACTTCACGACTTGAGATGGTCGACTTCTTGTTGTAGTGGGCAAGGCGGGAAGATTCGCCGGCGATGCGCTCAAACACGTCGTTGACAAAGCTGTTCATGATGCTCATTGCCTTGCTGGAGATTCCTGTGTCGGGGTGCACCTGTTTCATGACTTTGTAGATGTAGATGCCGTAGCTCTCCTTGCGACGCCGACGCCTCTTCTTGTTCGTGCTGACCGGAGCCTTGGTGTTGCCGGCCTTCTTCTGGCCTTTTCCGCTAACTTTAGGAGCCATGATTGGAGAAGATGAGTGTATGTGATCGTGCGATCGAATGGAAGGTCAAGCATGCCGGGACGACTTTTATGGTACCCGCTAGGATTCTGGGCATACACGCATTGTCCACACAATCACCCAAGCGTGAAGAATTATGTACGCGTGCAAAGTGACATGCATTGGCGCTTGCCACACGCACAGAGGGCAAAAGCTATCCTTCCGAATCCGAATGAAAACTCCAAGAAACAAACAATTACAAACAATAATTTAGAATATCCACTTTTTTATTATATTCGGTAGAGGCCAACAATCCGGTGTGGTTTCACTCATTATTTATTTTCCCCCAAACGCCGGGTAAACTTGCGTATCATCCAATGTAACGAAGAGTTCCCGTTTTCGAAAATATGACACAAAATGACTGCATAAACAATTGTGTACATGGCCAGGCAATTACTCTTCTTCTTTTTTACCGTATTAAAAGTAAAATAATTTTTTATTTTTATTTTGGGGGGGTGGGGGGACAACAAAAAATAAGAGACAGACAGACAAACAAACAAAATGGAAAGAGACTAATCCGATTAATTTTATTAATCCGTTCTCCGGAGCTCTGGCCAGTTAAAATTCGTATTTACCTATAGTAACCAAACTTAACTTTCCAAAACTCTACAGAAAACGCGATTGGAATGAATCTCTCTTTGAAAAAAATATTGGCCCTGAAAAGGGCCGTTCGGTTAGTTTTGCGCACGCAGCTGTGACTCAAGCCCGTTCACCACGAATTCGGCGAGCCAACTGGATGTCCTTGGGCATGATGGTGACCCTCTTGGCATGGATGGCGCAAAGGTTGGTGTCTTCAAAGAGGCCAACGAGGTAGGCTTCGCTCGCCTCCTGCAGTGCCATGACGGCAGAACTCTGGAATCGCAGTTCTGTTTTGAAGTCCTGTGCAATTTCACGCACAAGTCTCTGGAACGGCAGCTTTCGGATCAGCAGTTCGGTGCTCTTCTGGTAGCGACGAATCTCGCGAAGGGCGACAGTTCCCGGTCTGTACCGATGTGGTTTCTTGACACCGCCAGTCGCTGGTGCGCTCTTACGTGCCGCCTTGGTGGCCAACTGCTTCCTTGGGGCTTTTCCACCGGTGCTCTTTCTTGCCGTCTGCTTGGTGCGTGCCATGATTTGAGAGTGGATTGGTCAGAATGGAGAGTAGATAAGAAGTGAATGCCAAATCAACGAACAGGCCGTCTCTTAAGACTAGAGAATAGCATCCTGGGGCTGAAGTATAACAATGGGCAGTCTTCCGATTGGATAATTCGGACACCATGCCGGGACGCTTCACTGATCACAACTGATTTACCCTCCGAAACAATACGGTCAATATTACCTACGAGTACATGATACTTTGCAAGCAAATTAATTTTCCCCAGCTACCAAAATAAACAAATGGGCCGTGTCTTCGATAAAGACATCCCGGGAATAATTACGGGCAATAAACGAAAAGAAAAAAACCTTAATACTAATAGACACAGGGAGGAAAATCCACACTGAATCCCGCGAGACAATGCCCAAATAATAACAGAGTACACACAAATTAAAACCTGGAATCAATCTCTTTTTGTGAAATCGTGGTGGCTCTGAAAAGAGCCGTTTGGTTTGAAAATGGCATGTATCATGCATCTATCTAGCCGCCGAAACCGTACAGCGTGCGCCCCTGTCTCTTCAGGGCGTACACCACATCCATCGAAGTAACGGTTTTCCTCTTGGCGTGCTCGCAGTAGGTGACTGCATCGCGGATAACATTCTCCAGGAACACCTTGAGGACTCCGCGGGTTTCTTCGTAGATGAGACCTGAGATGCGCTTGACTCCTCCGCGGCGGGCCAGCCGACGAATGGCTGGTTTAGTGATGCCCTGGATGTTGTCGCGAAGAACCTTGCGGTGACGCTTGGCACCCCCTTTGCCCAGTCCTTTTCCTCCTTTGCCACGGCCAGACATTTTTTTTAAATTTTCTTCTTTCCTTCTCTGCTCAGACTAGACTAGATCGATTGAATGGGCGAGGCAGTGTATTATATATCACTGCTATGCGCGGACGCGATAGGAGCACGCCAGGCAAACGAAAGTCAGGGCGCCCTCTAGCAACAAATCGTGGCAGAGGTTTCCCTCCCGAAATAACGACACGAGAGGAGAAATAAACAGTCAACGAGAGAGAGAGAGAGAGGAAAGCAAGCAAACGAATAATCGCAACATTAAAATACAAACATAAAAACTGAACTGTTAAAAGCACTGTTATTTATTGTATTTGAGGTTTTATCACTTACAAAAAAAAAAGCTATAAAAAAGGGCCCTGCATTATTACCTATACAGTATTTAGAACAAAAATGGAATTCAAACAAACAAGACCAAAAACAAAAAGAACATTTAAAGTCTACATTTATATGAAATCATATGAATTTCTAAAAATATGGAAAAGATAAAGAAATCTAATACATCTTCGCCAAAAAAAAATACAACCAGTCGCAGAGGATCTGTTTGTTTGTTTGTTTGTTTGTTTGTTTGTTTTTGTTGTTGTTGTTTTTCCCTTTCTTCAGAAATCAACCTAAAACAAAGAGATCGGTCTTCATACAATTATTTAATTGAGACAAATTGAAATGTTCAAATATAAGAAAGCCACGAAGTAAAGCGAAGAAAGAACTTGTAAAAGTGAGGCGACATAGGAATACACATAATAGACGAGACCTGTTTTTGTATTAATTGATGTTCCCCGAGGGGAGTGGGCCGAATCCCGGATGTACTGCTATACCGGGCCAACCCATGGCCGGGACGAGGCAAGCCTCTATTCCACGGCCCAAATCCAAAAATCAGATTAATATACTGGCTGTTCGATGAACAGCGTTTCAGATATTAAGCTGAAAAGAACAGATACGGTTTTTAAATTGGTTTATTCTTGTAAATGAAACCAAACACACATATGATGATACAACACAACGGTCACAGTATGTACAAAATAAAAATTAAATACAACTTGTTTTAAACAATGCAAACATTATATAAACCGGGACATAACCCTCCACCAAAAAAAACGCGCTTGATTACTATCAGAAAAAGAACAACTGAATAAATATTACGTATCATTTGTATCTTCAATTTTTTACATAAAAAATTAACATCTTCTTAAACCCACCACCACTTATATTTACATAAAATTAACATCTTCTTATTATTTACAAAACACACAAAGGGAAAAAAAACCACCACCACTTATTTAAACAAAACAACTCACTTAACCCACCACCAAAGAAAACAGTTCATTTTTTGTTGGCTCGTGCCATCCTCTTCTTGGGACGTGGTTTCTTCCCTCGTATTGTCGACCATTCCTCAGGGGAATCCGAGGAATGGTGACAGCGTTTTGCGGAGGCGGTAGATATTATGGAGGCGACGGACCCGTCGGAACTGCTTTCCTGGCTCCGTCGCTCCATCTCTTGCTGTATCTCCGCCTCCGCACTCGCGACCATCTCCGCCCAGTCCCTGGTTCTCTCTTCCGACGTTATCGACGGGAGGTTCGGCTGGTACATCCTAGGCTCACCGCCTTCCACGGAGGAGAACGACACGTTCGTAGTGATCGATGTTTCTGACGACGACAACGATGACATCGACACCGTTGCCGTCGCACTCTCCGTGGTCGGGGCAACCGCCTCGCCCGCACCACGCCGAGGTGGACGGTTGGCTGTGCGGGCGGGCCTGGTGCCGCCTGCAGTGGGCGCGCCGGCCTCCGATGGTCTCTGCGGTGGGGTGCTTGGCCGTGGAGGCTTGGGTGGTCCGGCCGGCTGCGGTGGGGCGTCCTGTGGTGGGGTCCGGGGTACCTTGAGTGGTCTTGCCTGACGGGTTGTAGCCGCAGGGTCCGGACTGGCCCGAGGTGGTGTGGGCGGTCTCGCCGGGCGCGGGTCGCCGACGTCGTCGTTGATGTCCGGGCCGGTGAAAGCCGTAACACGTAGGCGAGCGGCGTATGAAAGAGGGCAACGTGCGGCAAAGTGCCCGGTCTCCCCGCACCCTCGACACTTCACCGGCTCCGGACACTCCCGGCTGCGGTGCCCGTGTTTGTTGCAGTTGTAGCACACAACTGACGGGCACCCCGCAGCCAGGTGGCCGACCAACCCGCAAACCCGGCATGTCCTCTCTTGGTGGTCGTACTCCACTCGCACTTGGTACCCACCGACACGCACGTAAGATGGGATTGGACGACTCAGTTCCATACGTGCGTGTCGGTGGCCGTTCTCCCACCCAAGATGTTTCTGCCAGTGTCCCCGTCTGATGCCGGCCACCTTGCCGTATGCAGACAGCGCCGAGGAGATGGCAACGTCGCGCAGCTCAAATGGTGCGTCACGGATGGTTACGAACGTCAGCTTCCTGCTCACCGGTGTAGATGTTACTCGGTGTTGCCCGATGAGCAGGCCGGCTTGCAGGATCTTGGTCTTCGCTGCTTCAGTTGTAGTGGTGACGCACCATTTGTTGTCGCTCAGCTGCTGGACGCAGACGACGTCAGTCTCCCCGGCGGTGTCGACGATCAGCTTACACATCGCATCGTAGTCGATCTTCGTCTCAGTTGTCAGATATGTAGACAGCTCCCTCTGTAGTTCATTCTTGGCCATCGTAGCTCCCGGTGATCTTGGCCAAAAGGCCGAGAAGCGATAACGATTGACATTGAACCAATAGGGCGCTCTGGAATTATGCATGCAAATTGATTCCCCCGCCCATTGTTCTCATCCGAATAATATTCTTATTTTAACTTTTCTAATTTGTGTATTTCGGGTCAAGAAAAGGACTTCTCACAGAGCCCGACGCAAACCCGTTTATAGAAATTACCAACTTTTGGCACGTTAATTTACATCAATATTCATGAGCTTGGGGGGTTTTCATAACACATTTTCATACACATCGACAATATTCTTTTACAAATTCATTTTTTTTAACCAAAAGTCACTTGAAAATCTGGAAAAATGCGACTGGTATCAAAATTATCGCCATGCTGCACTGCGCCTCGCCGCTGTAAATACACACAGACCTGCCGGTACGAGCGTGCCGATAGATGGCGCCCTTCGGCACAACCGCGCCTCGATCGTTTACCGTTCAGGCCGGTTTATTTGTTTTTAAGCAGAACCTAAATGTCCCACTTTGTGGGCGGTGAAAATAGTCTGGTTCTATGGCCTGACCATTTAATTGTGTACACCCAGACGTCGAAATTGTAGTCGCGAACGTTAACGAGAATTCACGACCGTCAATAAAACGTGTTCGGAAATCTTCAGTTTGGCCAAGGAAAATGTTTCATGCTAAGCAAATTGTTGTGCTTACATTTGTTATGAAATTGGGCCCAGGTAAGACAGAACACGAAAACAAAGCTAATAGACCACACGCGAAGTGTCAACTCACCACATTTCCAATGTTTTTGTTAAATCTATGAAAATGTGACCCAGGATATCAAAATCAATAATAAGCGGGAAATGACAATTCACGATATGTACATAGTAACATTTGAAATTCCATAGGCTTTCTATTGATAGCCATCCCCAGTCTGTAACTCGTAACCAATAATTTCCGAGCTAAAGGCTTGTGATGGATGTCATTAAAAAGCTTATTGAATTTGCAATCTTATTATATTTATATCTCCGAAAGTCTTTTTCCGACTTATTCTTGATTTTGATGTGCTGGGTCGCGGGTATAATATCATTCACGTACTTTTACAAACTGAACATGCATGTACTGTACAGTACGCGTAGTACATGTATATAATTATAGAGTACAGACACAGCGCGTATTTATTTTTGCTTTGTTGAAGTCACAGTGCGCGCGTTGCATATTTAATGAACTAGTTTTTATATGAAGGTCGCCGGGATACAAGTTAAAACGCACGCGCGCCCGGATGACAAAAAACACTTTCTTAATATTTTTATAAGCAGGAAAAGGGAAGGCGATTCTTTAAAAAATAAACGAAGCCATTGAACAAACTCAGCGGGCCTTTGGCTGTGAAAGTTAAAATCTACACATGTATTATCTAAATTTGTCTCTTTTAAAACTTTATTTAAAAATGAAGAACAGACAGACAGCGGCGTTTCTCTCTTGTAACTATGTGGTGGCCCTGAAAAGAGCCTTTTGGTTTTGTTTGTGGAGGCAAAGTAATTTGTTTGTAGGCCTATTACTTTGATACTTTGGCGGCCTTTTTGGGCAGAAGTACTTGCTGGATGTTGGGAAGCACACCGCCTTGCGCGATGGTAACCCCACTCATCAACTTGTTAAGCTCTTCGTCGTTGCGTATAGCAAGCTGCAGATGTCGAGGGTTAATTCTCGTCTTCTTATTGTCTCGTGCTGCGTTACCGGCCAGCTCCAGGATCTCCGCGGTCAGGTATTCCATCACGGCTGCCAGGTAGACCGGTGCACCGGCTCCAACCCGCTCAGCGTAGTTGCCCCTTCGCAAAAATCGATGAACGCGACCCACGGGGAACTGCAGTCCCGCCCTTGAGGACCTGCTCCTGGCCTTGCTTCTTGCTTTTCCGCTCTTTCCTCGTCCAGTCATCTTGAAGTAATTGGTGACAGTAGATTGCGATCTGCAGTGAAAGTGCCGTACGAGGGGGGTGACAGCACTAGTTATAGCGTTCCGGTGGATTGGCCGAAGCACGCCAAGTAGCCAATCACGCGCGACACACTTACTGTACGGTTGAGTGCACCGCATCCATTTTTGGATTCGTGAAGACAGGGATACATTTTTTGAACGAGGTCTGTCTGTCTGTCTGTCTTCAATCTAAGCGATGAAATCATAACAGCAAAAACCCAAAGCACCCAAAAACCTTACCTGCTTTCTCAGACGATTTCTGTTATCCCGACGGTGTGTCCCTGTTGCCTACCGATTGACCTGCCTCCACGCTGGCCGCAGATCGTCCCTCATAAACCACATTGAAAACTGTCACGGATTTGTCTGCACAGAGATACGACAAACACATATATTAAACATACATCAAACAAGAAACCACTACTTCTCGTAATGGAGACTGAATGAACAAAAACCACTGCGCGCACAGGTGCTGAATAACAAAAGGCTGTTTCGCCATTGCAAATTCCTACGTGACTTACTGAGGCTAAATTAACAATGACCCCCATTTGTCAATTTCGTTGTTGGCGGGCACGCGTATAATTGTTTTGGTCAAAGCTATTCGTTGGTTTTAAAAATTCGATCGCTTAGGTTGGGCGGCGCACTGTCAGCCCTGCAATGTTGTATATATCATGTTAATTAAATGATGTAAATAAATACTTTTGGTATCATTGCAAAACTAACGAATCGGTCTTTACTACGGTGTAAAACAATAGAACTCCAAATACTACAGAAATACTTTTCCCCGTCATGCCTTTTCAAGTCACATATTTGTTTTCAAAGGCGACGAGAACAGAAGGTTAATGTTGATCTTCATTTCTCCTTTTAAGGTCAGGGAGAATGTAAAGACGGGAACACTACCCGAACGATTTTACCACCTACGAATATTGACTAAATTAGTAACACAGATCAGACAGTCACATCTCTTTTTTTTAAATTGTGTTGGCTCTGAAAAGAGCCGTTTGGTTATGTTTTTCGTGTTATTTGTTCCTCCCTCGGTCAACCTATTTTGAAGTCGTATACTTGGTGACGGCCTTGGTTCCTTCGCTGACTGCATGCTTGGCAAGCTCTCCCGGGAGGATTAGGCGTACTGCAGTCTGCACTTCACGACTTGAGATGGTCGACTTCTTGTTGTAGTGGGCAAGGCGGGAAGATTCGCCGGCGATGCGCTCAAACACGTCGTTGACAAAGCTGTTCATGATGCTCATTGCCTTGCTGGAGATTCCTGTGTCGGGGTGCACCTGTTTCATGACTTTGTAGATGTAGATGCCGTAGCTCTCCTTGCGACGCCGACGCCTCTTCTTGTTCGTGCTGACCGGAGCCTTGGTGTTGCCGGCCTTCTTCTGGCCTTTTCCGCTAACTTTAGGAGCCATGATTGGAGAAGATGAGTGTATGTGATCGTGCGATCGAATGGAAGGTCAAGCATGCCGGGACGACTTTTATGGTACCCGCTAGGATTCTGGGCATACACGCATTGTCCACACAATCACCCAAGCGTGAAGAATTATGTACGCGTGCAAAGTGACATGCATTGGCGCTTGCCACACGCACAGAGGGCAAAAGCTATCCTTCCGAATCCGAATGAAAACTCCAAGAAACAAACAATTACAAACAATAATTTAGAATATCCACTTTTTTATTATATTCGGTAGAGGCCAACAATCCGGTGTGGTTTCACTCATTATTTATTTTTCCCCAAACGCCGGGTAAACTTGCGTATCATCCAATGTAACGAAGAGTTCCCGTTTTCGAAAATATGACACAAAATGACTGCATAAACAATTGTGTACATGGCCAGGCAATTACTCTTCTTCTTTTTTACCGTATTAAAAGTAAAATAATTTTTTATTTTTATTTTGGGGGGGTGGGGGGACAACAAAAAATAAGAGACAGACAGACAAACAAACAAAATGGAAAGAGACTAATCCGATTAATTTTATTAATCCGTTCTCCGGAGCTCTGGCCAGTTAAAATTCGTATTTACCTATAGTAACCAAACTTAACTTTCCAAAACTCTACAGAAAACGCGATTGGAATGAATCTCTCTTTGAAAAAAATATTGGCCCTGAAAAGGGCCGTTCGGTTAGTTTTGCGCACGCAGCTGTGACTCAAGCCCGTTCACCACGAATTCGGCGAGCCAACTGGATGTCCTTGGGCATGATGGTGACCCTCTTGGCATGGATGGCGCAAAGGTTGGTGTCTTCAAAGAGGCCAACGAGGTAGGCTTCGCTCGCCTCCTGCAGTGCCATGACGGCAGAACTCTGGAATCGCAGTTCTGTTTTGAAGTCCTGTGCAATTTCACGCACAAGTCTCTGGAACGGCAGCTTTCGGATCAGCAGTTCGGTGCTCTTCTGGTAGCGACGAATCTCGCGAAGGGCGACAGTTCCCGGTCTGTACCGATGTGGTTTCTTGACACCGCCAGTCGCTGGTGCGCTCTTACGTGCCGCCTTGGTGGCCAACTGCTTCCTTGGGGCTTTTCCACCGGTGCTCTTTCTTGCCGTCTGCTTGGTGCGTGCCATGATTTGAGAGTGGATTGGTCAGAATGGAGAGTAGATAAGAAGTGAATGCCAAATCAACGAACAGGCCGTCTCTTAAGACTAGAGAATAGCATCCTGGGGCTGAAGTATAACAATGGGCAGTCTTCCGATTGGATAATTCGGACACCATGCCGGGACGCTTCACTGATCACAACTGATTTACCCTCCGAAACAATACGGTCAATATTACCTACGAGTACATGATACTTTGCAAGCAAATTAATTTTCCCCAGCTACCAAAATAAACAAATGGGCCGTGTCTTCGATAAAGACATCCCGGGAATAATTACGGGCAATAAACGAAAAGAAAAAAACCTTAATACTAATAGACACAGGGAGGAAAATCCACACTGAATCCCGCGAGACAATGCCCAAATAATAACAGAGTACACACAAATTAAAACCTGGAATCAATCTCTTTTTGTGAAATCGTGGTGGCTCTGAAAAGAGCCGTTTGGTTTGAAAATGGCATGTATCATGCATCTATCTAGCCGCCGAAACCGTACAGCGTGCGCCCCTGTCTCTTCAGGGCGTACACCACATCCATCGAAGTAACGGTTTTCCTCTTGGCGTGCTCGCAGTAGGTGACTGCATCGCGGATAACATTCTCCAGGAACACCTTGAGGACTCCGCGGGTTTCTTCGTAGATGAGACCTGAGATGCGCTTGACTCCTCCGCGGCGGGCCAGCCGACGAATGGCTGGTTTAGTGATGCCCTGGATGTTGTCGCGAAGAACCTTGCGGTGACGCTTGGCACCCCCTTTGCCCAGTCCTTTTCCTCCTTTGCCACGGCCAGACATTTTTTTTAAATTTTCTTCTTTCCTTCTCTGCTCAGACTAGACTAGATCGATTGAATGGGCGAGGCAGTGTATTATATATCACTGCTATGCGCGGACGCGATAGGAGCACGCCAGGCAAACGAAAGTCAGGGCGCCCTCTAGCAACAAATCGTGGCAGAGGTTTCCCTCCCGAAATAACGACACGAGAGGAGAAATAAACAGTCAACGAGAGAGAGAGAGAGAGGAAAGCAAGCAAACGAATAATCGCAACATTAAAATACAAACATAAAAACTGAACTGTTAAAAGCACTGTTATTTATTGTATTTGAGGTTTTATCACTTACAAAAAAAAAAGCTATAAAAAAGGGCCCTGCATTATTACCTATACAGTATTTAGAACAAAAATGGAATTCAAACAAACAAGACCAAAAACAAAAAGAACATTTAAAGTCTACATTTATATGAAATCATATGAATTTCTAAAAATATGGAAAAGATAAAGAAATCTAATACATCTTCGCCAAAAAAAAATACAACCAGTCGCAGAGGATCTGTTTGTTTGTTTGTTTGTTTGTTTGTTTGTTTTTGTTGTTGTTGTTTTTCCCTTTCTTCAGAAATCAACCTAAAACAAAGAGATCGGTCTTCATACAATTATTTAATTGAGACAAATTGAAATGTTCAAATATAAGAAAGCCACGAAGTAAAGCGAAGAAAGAACTTGTAAAAGTGAGGCGACATAGGAATACACATAATAGACGAGACCTGTTTTTGTATTAATTGATGTTCCCCGAGGGGAGTGGGCCGAATCCCGGATGTACTGCTATACCGGGCCAACCCATGGCCGGGACGAGGCAAGCCTCTATTCCACGGCCCAAATCCAAAAATCAGATTAATATACTGGCTGTTCGATGAACAGCGTTTCAGATATTAAGCTGAAAAGAACAGATACTGTTTTTTGATTTGGGGCTGAAATGCCCCGGACAGGTCGGCTTACCAAATCGCCGAACTACAGTGTTGTGGGGTCTCGAGCCCCCCTGCCCGTAACCGGAATATAAAACTCACAAAACACTAAAACAGGACGGTACAGACAGAGAGTGTAGCCACGCTACCCACGCATTACCATGGTAGGGTACGACCCTAACTCTCTGCCATAGAACGTATACAAACAAAATACATACTATCAACTACAAGACAACAAAAGGGACTAAACGACTTTCGGAAAATGGACACGCATATCAAACAACTTAACAAGGCTGGCACTATCTGTGTCCAGAACATACTGAGTATGCTCCCGGGCCAGATGGCCAGCCCAAAACAACGGAGACGACAACGGAGTCTGTAACTTGAATCCACACACCTGGCAGCGGATCCGTGGCTTACGACCGTGGACCCTCTGCAGGTGTGCAACAAACTCCCCCCAATCGAAGAACTCAGCCTCGCAGCCCCGCGGAGGGTAGCAGACAAGTGCCTGGTTACCAATCCCGGGGACCTTGAGTTCATTCATTTTGGCCATGGCCTGATCTAAAGGTCGACTCCGGAGAGGCTCATTAGAGGTCTCCGGGGTTACCTCCACCCCGGTGCCACCCTCGGTGTTGTTTAGGGGGCCGGTGGTGGTTTTAGACGAGCCAATCGGCTCGTCTAATACCATCTCAGACTCCTGAGAGTCTGAGAGGTTAGTTCCCTGTATTTTGGAAGAGGGGGCATCCGAGTCCGAAGAAGGGTCTCGCGACCTCTTCTTCTTCTTCTTCGCCTTCCCCTTCCTTGATACAGGGACAAAAGGAACAGCTTTCTCGATCGCGGCGGCCTGACACTCAACGGCGTCACAGGAGACAACAGCCTTAGCGTCGTCTCCTATGCAGCCGCCGCAACCGACAAAGCTGAACTTAACGGTCCTCGTGATCCAGCGGTCGCAGTGGAAACAAAGCCACCCTTCCGCGGATCGTAGAGGACCGGCATCCTTCGAGCACCGAATACACGGTGCTCGAGGCAGTTCGAAGTCCGATACCATATTGGTATCGGACACCGTTACAGTCTCCGAGCCCGACGGACCGGGCCCGGAGCTAGAAAAAGAAGAAGGGCTTGCCGCCCCTTCGGCACCCACAAGCGTGGGCGCTTCAAGAGGCGGAGAAGCCTCCCCCTTATGTTGTGCAGGGGAAGATTTCCCCTGCACCACCACATCTGCCCACCGCTTGGCAGGTCGCACCCTCTCTGCGAAGGACTTAGGGCACAGTTTAAAACCGTGCCCCTCGACCCCGCAGAAGGTGCACATCACCTTGTTGGGGCACTCCCCGGAGGGATGACCCAACTGCAAGCATTTGTAGCACGTTACCGTGATACATTTGCTTGCAGAATGGCCCGGGCTTCCGCATCGGGCGCAAGTCCGAGTCTGACCAGAGTGGCCGACCCAGGCATTGCGATTCCCGATGCGGAGAACCGACGGAATGGACCTGACACCCGACATTAAGTATTGCCGGGTGCCAGTAAATACGGCAGGCTCCTCGGGGTAGGTCAAAAACCTACCCTTATGGACCCTGCCGTACCTAGAGAGAATGGATCTGACGACATTGTCGTCAAGATCCATCTCCACATAATTTACTGAGACCAGCTTCATGTCGAAGGATGTAACTCGACACCCAGGAAGCTGGTCCAGATCAAGCTCGAAACGACGAGCCAAGACGGCCGATTTGAACGTAAGGTCAAACCGGCCGCCGGAAAGGGGTTGTAAGGCCTCCAGGTGGGAGGACGGGACAATCCCAATCCCCCGGAGGACCTTAAAGACATCGCTAGGCGTCTCCTTGCCATCGAAACTAAGTTCGAAAGCTCGGGGACGCCTAGCACTAGAAGAATTATTTCCAGACATGCTGGAAATAAACCAAAGAATACAAAATACCAAGAAAGGAAAAACCTCCTGGGTATTAAAAAAGGCTGGACTAGCAACTGCCTAGTCCAGCTAAACTAGAAAGTAATAGAAGCACACGCGCCGTGTATTAAAAACAAATACACGCGCAGTACACCCATGTACCGCACTAGTCTATGTACAAAAAATGGCGTGAAGGCAAGACTTATTGCCTACACACACAAAGAAATAGGAAAAACCCGTAGCGCTACACACACAACTGGTGTTATGTAAGCGCCACGGGTAAATGAACCACAAAGGAAAAGCCGTACACTGTACGGACGGACAAAGAAACACGTACAAACCTATGGGCCCGTGGACTTACACGGGGGGAACAAAGGCCGTACGTAAACGAATGGCGCTGGCTGATACAGCACTGCGTATACAGCCAGCAACCAAAAAACGAAACCAAAAACCTTCAAAACAACAACCAAAAATACCAAGAAATTTGGCGAAAATTAGACCTACCTGGTCTATAAACAAAAAGGAACAAACTGGTATAAAAATTATATCAGTTTAGTAGGACAAAACTCGACTACGCTTCAAAATCACGAGAGCAAAAAAGCTGCACATGATCTTAGCCAAAAGGCCGAGAAGCGATAACGATTGACATTGAACCAATAGGGCGCTCTGGAATTATGCATGCAAATTGATTCCCCCGCCCATTGTTCTCATCCGAATAATATTCTTATTTTAACTTTTCTAATTTGTGTATTTCGGGTCAAGAAAAGGACTTCTCACAGAGCCCGACGCAAACCCGTTTATAGAAATTACCAACTTTTGGCACGTTAATTTACATCAATATTCATGAGCTTGGGGGGTTTTCATAACACATTTTCATATACATCGACAATATTCTTTTACAAATTCATTTTTTTTAACCAAAAGTCACTTGAAAATCTGGAAAAATGCGACTGGTATCAAAATTATCGCCATGCTGCACTGCGCCTCGCCGCTGTAAATACACACAGACCTGCCGGTACGAGCGTGCCGATAGATGGCGCCCTTCGGCACAACCGCGCCTCGATCGTTTACCGTTCAGGCCGGTTTATTTGTTTTTAAGCAGAACCTAAATGTCCCACTTTGTGGGCGGTGAAAATAGTCTGGTTCTATGGCCTGACCATTTAATTGTGTACACCCAGACGTCGAAATTGTAGTCGCGAACGTTAACGAGAATTCACGACCGTCAATAAAACGTGTTCGGAAATCTTCAGTTTGGCCAAGGAAAATGTTTCATGCTAAGCAAATTGTTGTGCTTACATTTGTTATGAAATTGGGCCCAGGTAAGACAGAACACGAAAACAAAGCTAATAGACCACACGCGAAGTGTCAACTCACCACATTTCCAATGTTTTTGTTAAATCTATGAAAATGTGACCCAGGATATCAAAATCAATAATAAGCGGGAAATGACAATTCACGATATGTACATAGTAACATTTGAAATTCCATAGGCTTTCTATTGATAGCCATCCCCAGTCTGTAACTCGTAACCAATAATTTCCGAGCTAAAGGCTTGTGATGGATGTCATTAAAAAGCTTATTGAATTTGCAATCTTATTATATTTATATCTCCGAAAGTCTTTTTCCGACTTATTCTTGATTTTGATGTGCTGGGTCGCGGGTATAATATCATTCACGTACTTTTACAAACTGAACATGCATGTACTGTACAGTACGCGTAGTACATGTATATAATTATAGAGTACAGACACAGCGCGTATTTATTTTTGCTTTGTTGAAGTCACAGTGCGCGCGTTGCATATTTAATGAACTAGTTTTTATATGAAGGTCGCCGGGATACAAGTTAAAACGCACGCGCGCCCGGATGACAAAAAACACTTTCTTAATATTTTTATAAGCAGGAAAAGGGAAGGCGATTCTTTAAAAAATAAACGAAGCCATTGAACAAACTCAGCGGGCCTTTGGCTGTGAAAGTTAAAATCTACACATGTATTATCTAAATTTGTCTCTTTTAAAACTTTATTTAAAAATGAAGAACAGACAGACAGCGGCGTTTCTCTCTTGTAACTATGTGGTGGCCCTGAAAAGAGCCTTTTGGTTTTGTTTGTGGAGGCAAAGTAATTTGTTTGTAGGCCTATTACTTTGATACTTTGGCGGCCTTTTTGGGCAGAAGTACTTGCTGGATGTTGGGAAGCACACCGCCTTGCGCGATGGTAACCCCACTCATCAACTTGTTAAGCTCTTCGTCGTTGCGTATAGCAAGCTGCAGATGTCGAGGGTTAATTCTCGTCTTCTTATTGTCTCGTGCTGCGTTACCGGCCAGCTCCAGGATCTCCGCGGTCAGGTATTCCATCACGGCTGCCAGGTAGACCGGTGCACCGGCTCCAACCCGCTCAGCGTAGTTGCCCCTTCGCAAAAATCGATGAACGCGACCCACGGGGAACTGCAGTCCCGCCCTTGAGGACCTGCTCCTGGCCTTGCTTCTTGCTTTTCCGCTCTTTCCTCGTCCAGTCATCTTGAAGTAATTGGTGACAGTAGATTGCGATCTGCAGTGAAAGTGCCGTACGAGGGGGGTGACAGCACTAGTTATAGCGTTCCGGTGGATTGGCCGAAGCACGCCAAGTAGCCAATCACGCGCGACACACTTACTGTACGGTTGAGTGCACCGCATCCATTTTTGGATTCGTGAAGACAGGGATACATTTTTTGAACGAGGTCTGTCTGTCTGTCTGTCTTCAATCTAAGCGATGAAATCATAACAGCAAAAACCCAAAGCACCCAAAAACCTTACCTGCTTTCTCAGACGATTTCTGTTATCCCGACGGTGTGTCCCTGTTGCCTACCGATTGACCTGCCTCCACGCTGGCCGCAGATCGTCCCTCATAAACCACATTGAAAACTGTCACGGATTTGTCTGCACAGAGATACGACAAACACATATATTAAACATACATCAAACAAGAAACCACTACTTCTCGTAATGGAGACTGAATGAACAAAAACCACTGCGCGCACAGGTGCTGAATAACAAAAGGCTGTTTCGCCATTGCAAATTCCTACGTGACTTACTGAGGCTAAATTAACAATGACCCCCATTTGTCAATTTCGTTGTTGGCGGGCACGCGTATAATTGTTTTGGTCAAAGCTATTCGTTGGTTTTAAAAATTCGATCGCTTAGGTTGGGCGGCGCACTGTCAGCCCTGCAATGTTGTATATATCATGTTAATTAAATGATGTAAATAAATACTTTTGGTATCATTGCAAAACTAACGAATCGGTCTTTACTACGGTGTAAAACAATAGAACTCCAAATACTACAGAAATACTTTTCCCCGTCATGCCTTTTCAAGTCACATATTTGTTTTCAAAGGCGACGAGAACAGAAGGTTAATGTTGATCTTCATTTCTCCTTTTAAGGTCAGGGAGAATGTAAAGACGGGAACACTACCCGAACGATTTTACCACCTACGAATATTGACTAAATTAGTAACACAGATCAGACAGTCACATCTCTTTTTTTTAAATTGTGTTGGCTCTGAAAAGAGCCGTTTGGTTATGTTTTTCGTGTTATTTGTTCCTCCCTCGGTCAACCTATTTTGAAGTCGTATACTTGGTGACGGCCTTGGTTCCTTCGCTGACTGCATGCTTGGCAAGCTCTCCCGGGAGGATTAGGCGTACTGCAGTCTGCACTTCACGACTTGAGATGGTCGACTTCTTGTTGTAGTGGGCAAGGCGGGAAGATTCGCCGGCGATGCGCTCAAACACGTCGTTGACAAAGCTGTTCATGATGCTCATTGCCTTGCTGGAGATTCCTGTGTCGGGGTGCACCTGTTTCATGACTTTGTAGATGTAGATGCCGTAGCTCTCCTTGCGACGCCGACGCCTCTTCTTGTTCGTGCTGACCGGAGCCTTGGTGTTGCCGGCCTTCTTCTGGCCTTTTCCGCTAACTTTAGGAGCCATGATTGGAGAAGATGAGTGTATGTGATCGTGCGATCGAATGGAAGGTCAAGCATGCCGGGACGACTTTTATGGTACCCGCTAGGATTCTGGGCATACACGCATTGTCCACACAATCACCCAAGCGTGAAGAATTATGTACGCGTGCAAAGTGACATGCATTGGCGCTTGCCACACGCACAGAGGGCAAAAGCTATCCTTCCGAATCCGAATGAAAACTCCAAGAAACAAACAATTACAAACAATAATTTAGAATATCCACTTTTTTATTATATTCGGTAGAGGCCAACAATCCGGTGTGGTTTCACTCATTATTTATTTTTCCCCAAACGCCGGGTAAACTTGCGTATCATCCAATGTAACGAAGAGTTCCCGTTTTCGAAAATATGACACAAAATGACTGCATAAACAATTGTGTACATGGCCAGGCAATTACTCTTCTTCTTTTTTACCGTATTAAAAGTAAAATAATTTTTTATTTTTATTTTGGGGGGGTGGGGGGACAACAAAAAATAAGAGACAGACAGACAAACAAACAAAATGGAAAGAGACTAATCCGATTAATTTTATTAATCCGTTCTCCGGAGCTCTGGCCAGTTAAAATTCGTATTTACCTATAGTAACCAAACTTAACTTTCCAAAACTCTACAGAAAACGCGATTGGAATGAATCTCTCTTTGAAAAAAATATTGGCCCTGAAAAGGGCCGTTCGGTTAGTTTTGCGCACGCAGCTGTGACTCAAGCCCGTTCACCACGAATTCGGCGAGCCAACTGGATGTCCTTGGGCATGATGGTGACCCTCTTGGCATGGATGGCGCAAAGGTTGGTGTCTTCAAAGAGGCCAACGAGGTAGGCTTCGCTCGCCTCCTGCAGTGCCATGACGGCAGAACTCTGGAATCGCAGTTCTGTTTTGAAGTCCTGTGCAATTTCACGCACAAGTCTCTGGAACGGCAGCTTTCGGATCAGCAGTTCGGTGCTCTTCTGGTAGCGACGAATCTCGCGAAGGGCGACAGTTCCCGGTCTGTACCGATGTGGTTTCTTGACACCGCCAGTCGCTGGTGCGCTCTTACGTGCCGCCTTGGTGGCCAACTGCTTCCTTGGGGCTTTTCCACCGGTGCTCTTTCTTGCCGTCTGCTTGGTGCGTGCCATGATTTGAGAGTGGATTGGTCAGAATGGAGAGTAGATAAGAAGTGAATGCCAAATCAACGAACAGGCCGTCTCTTAAGACTAGAGAATAGCATCCTGGGGCTGAAGTATAACAATGGGCAGTCTTCCGATTGGATAATTCGGACACCATGCCGGGACGCTTCACTGATCACAACTGATTTACCCTCCGAAACAATACGGTCAATATTACCTACGAGTACATGATACTTTGCAAGCAAATTAATTTTCCCCAGCTACCAAAATAAACAAATGGGCCGTGTCTTCGATAAAGACATCCCGGGAATAATTACGGGCAATAAACGAAAAGAAAAAAACCTTAATACTAATAGACACAGGGAGGAAAATCCACACTGAATCCCGCGAGACAATGCCCAAATAATAACAGAGTACACACAAATTAAAACCTGGAATCAATCTCTTTTTGTGAAATCGTGGTGGCTCTGAAAAGAGCCGTTTGGTTTGAAAATGGCATGTATCATGCATCTATCTAGCCGCCGAAACCGTACAGCGTGCGCCCCTGTCTCTTCAGGGCGTACACCACATCCATCGAAGTAACGGTTTTCCTCTTGGCGTGCTCGCAGTAGGTGACTGCATCGCGGATAACATTCTCCAGGAACACCTTGAGGACTCCGCGGGTTTCTTCGTAGATGAGACCTGAGATGCGCTTGACTCCTCCGCGGCGGGCCAGCCGACGAATGGCTGGTTTAGTGATGCCCTGGATGTTGTCGCGAAGAACCTTGCGGTGACGCTTGGCACCCCCTTTGCCCAGTCCTTTTCCTCCTTTGCCACGGCCAGACATTTTTTTTAAATTTTCTTCTTTCCTTCTCTGCTCAGACTAGACTAGATCGATTGAATGGGCGAGGCAGTGTATTATATATCACTGCTATGCGCGGACGCGATAGGAGCACGCCAGGCAAACGAAAGTCAGGGCGCCCTCTAGCAACAAATCGTGGCAGAGGTTTCCCTCCCGAAATAACGACACGAGAGGAGAAATAAACAGTCAACGAGAGAGAGAGAGAGAGGAAAGCAAGCAAACGAATAATCGCAACATTAAAATACAAACATAAAAACTGAACTGTTAAAAGCACTGTTATTTATTGTATTTGAGGTTTTATCACTTACAAAAAAAAAAGCTATAAAAAAGGGCCCTGCATTATTACCTATACAGTATTTAGAACAAAAATGGAATTCAAACAAACAAGACCAAAAACAAAAAGAACATTTAAAGTCTACATTTATATGAAATCATATGAATTTCTAAAAATATGGAAAAGATAAAGAAATCTAATACATCTTCGCCAAAAAAAAATACAACCAGTCGCAGAGGATCTGTTTGTTTGTTTGTTTGTTTGTTTGTTTGTTTTTGTTGTTGTTGTTTTTCCCTTTCTTCAGAAATCAACCTAAAACAAAGAGATCGGTCTTCATACAATTATTTAATTGAGACAAATTGAAATGTTCAAATATAAGAAAGCCACGAAGTAAAGCGAAGAAAGAACTTGTAAAAGTGAGGCGACATAGGAATACACATAATAGACGAGACCTGTTTTTGTATTAATTGATGTTCCCCGAGGGGAGTGGGCCGAATCCCGGATGTACTGCTATACCGGGCCAACCCATGGCCGGGACGAGGCAAGCCTCTATTCCACGGCCCAAATCCAAAAATCAGATTAATATACTGGCTGTTCGATGAACAGCGTTTCAGATATTAAGCTGAAAAGAACAGATACTGTTTTTTGATTTGGGGCTGAAATGCCCCGGACAGGTCGACTTACCAAATCGCCGAACTACAGTGTTGTGGGGTCTCGAGCCCCCCTGCCCGTAACCGGAATATAAAACTCACAAAACACTAAAACAGGACGGTACAGACAGAGAGTGTAGCCACGCTACCCACGCATTACCATGGTAGGGTACGACCCTAACTCTCTGCCATAGAACGTATACAAACAAAATACATACTATCCACTACAAGACCTAAACAGTCATAAACGATACTCCTATTAAAAAGAGTACAATACTCCTACAAAAAGACCTAAAGGGTCGAAAAGACCCATTTACATCCGCTGATTTTAAACAACGATTGAAGGACGGCCACATCTATGTCCAGGACATACTGAGTATGATCCTGGGCAAGATGGGCCAACCAAATATCTGGCGTCACGGCCTTAACTCTACACACCGGGCACCGAACCCGCGTCTTAGAACTGTGGGCTATCCGCCGGTGGTCGACCATTTGCCCCCAGCCCGGGAAATCGACACCGCAACCCTCAAAGTTGCAGGTCATCCTCCCAGTTACACCAGGGACAACTAGACCATCAAGTTTGTCCTGGGCCTGACAGACCGGGTCAAACGATGCACCCCGGAGAGGCTCACCAGAAGACTCCGGTGTTACCTCCACCCCGGCGCCACCAACGATGTGGGGGGGGCCGGTAGGGGCTTTAACCGAGCCAATTGGCTCGTCTAATACCATCTCAGACTCCGGAGAGTCCGAGAGGTTAGTTCCCTGTATTTTGGAAGAGGGGGCATCTGAGTCAGAAGAAGGGTCTCGCGACCTCTTCTTCTTCTTCTTCGCCTTCCCCTTCCTTGATACAGGGACAAAAGGAACAGCTTTCTCGATCGCGGCGGCCTGACACTCAACGGCGTCACAGGAGACAACAGCCTTAGCGTCGTCTCCCATGCAGCCGCCGCAACCGACAAAGCTGAACTTAACGGTCCTCGTGATCCAGCGGTCGCAGTGGAAACAAAGCCACCCTTCCGCGGATCGTAGAGGACCGGCATCCTTCGAGCACCGAATACACGGTGCTCGAGGCAGTTCGAAGTCCGATACCATATTGGTATCGGACACCGTTACAGTCTCCGAGCCCGACGGACCGGGCCCGGAGCTAGAAAAAGAGGAAGGGCTTGCCGCCCCTTCGGCACCCACAAGCGTGGGCGCTTCAAGAGGCGGAGAAGCCTCCCCCTTATGTTGTGCAGGGGCAGATTTCCCCTGCACCACCACATCTGCCCACCGCTTGGCGGGTCGCACCCTCTCTGCGAAGGACCTAGGGCACAGTTTAAAACTGTGCCCCTCGTCCCCGCAGAAAGTGCACATGACTTTGTTGGGGCACTCCCCGGAGGGATGACCCAACTGCAAGCATCTGTAACACCTTACGGTGATACATTTGCCTGCAGAGTGGCCAGGGCTTCCGCATCGGGCGCAAGTCCGGGTCTGACCAGAGTGGCCGACCCAGGCATTGCGATTCCCGATGCGGAGAACCGAGGGAATGGATCTGACACCCGACATTAAGTATTGCCGGGTGCCAGTAAATACGGCAGGCTCCTCGGGGTAGGTCAGAAACCTACCCTTATGGACCCTGCCGTACTGAGAGAGAATGGATCTGACGACATTGTCGTCAAGATCCATCTCTATATAATTCACTGTGACCAGCTTCATGTCGAAGGATGTAACTCGACACCCAGGAAGCTGGTCCAGATCAAACTCGAAACGACGAGCAAAGACGGCCGATTTGAACGTGAGGTCAAACCGGCCGCCGGAAAGGGGTTGTAAGGCCTCCAGGTGGGTGGACGGGACAATCCCAATCCCCCGGAGGACCTTAAAGACACCGCTAGGCGTCTCCTTGCCATCGAAACTAAGTTCGAAAGCGCGGGGACGCCTAGCACTAGAAGTGGTATTTCCAGACATGCTGGAAATAAACCAAAGAATACAAAATACCAAGAAAGGAAAAAACCTCCTGGGTATTTAAAACAAGGCTGGACTAGCAACTGCCTAGTCCAGCTAAACTAGAAAGTAATAGAAGCACACGCGCCGTGTATTAAAAACAAATACACGCGCAGTACACCCATGTACCGCACTAGTCTATGTACAAAAAATGGCGTGAAGGCAAGACTTATTGCCTACACACACAAAGAAATAGGAAAAACCCGTAGCGCTACACACACAACTGGTGTTATGTAAGCGCCACGGGTAAATGAACCACAAAGGAAACGCCGTACACTGTACGGAGAGAACAGAGGAACGCGTGCAAACCTATGGGCACGTGGACTTACACGGGGAGAACAAAGGCTGCACGTAAACGAATGGCGCTGGCTGCTACAGCACTGCGTATACAGCCAGCGACAAAAAACCAAAACTAAAAACCTCCAAAACAACAACCAAAAATCCTACGAAATTTGGCAAAAATAAGACCAACCTGGTCTATAAACAAAAAGAAACAAACTGGTATAAAAATTATATCAGTTTAGTATTACAAAACTCTACTACGCTTCAAAATCACGGGAGCAAAAAAGCTACACATGATCTTAGCCAAAAGGCCGAGAAGCGATAACGATTGACATTGAACCAATAGGGCGCTCTGGAATTATGCATGCAAATTGATTCCCCCGCCCATTGTTCTCATCCGAATAATATTCTTATTTTAACTTTTCTAATTTGTGTATTTCGGGTCAAGAAAAGGACTTCTCACAGAGCCCGACGCAAACCCGTTTATAGAAATTACCAACTTTTGGCACGTTAATTTACATCAATATTCATGAGCTTGGGGGGTTTTCATAACACATTTTCATACACATCGACAATATTCTTTTACAAATTCATTTTTTTTAACCAAAAGTCACTTGAAAATCTGGAAAAATGCGACTGGTATCAAAATTATCGCCATGCTGCACTGCGCCTCGCCGCTGTAAATACACACAGACCTGCCGGTACGAGCGTGCCGATAGATGGCGCCCTTCGGCACAACCGCGCCTCGATCGTTTACCGTTCAGGCCGGTTTATTTGTTTTTAAGCAGAACCTAAATGTCCCACTTTGTGGGCGGTGAAAATAGTCTGGTTCTATGGCCTGACCATTTAATTGTGTACACCCAGACGTCGAAATTGTAGTCGCGAACGTTAACGAGAATTCACGACCGTCAATAAAACGTGTTCGGAAATCTTCAGTTTGGCCAAGGAAAATGTTTCATGCTAAGCAAATTGTTGTGCTTACATTTGTTATGAAATTGGGCCCAGGTAAGACAGAACACGAAAACAAAGCTAATAGACCACACGCGAAGTGTCAACTCACCACATTTCCAATGTTTTTGTTAAATCTATGAAAATGTGACCCAGGATATCAAAATCAATAATAAGCGGGAAATGACAATTCACGATATGTACATAGTAACATTTGAAATTCCATAGGCTTTCTATTGATAGCCATCCCCAGTCTGTAACTCGTAACCAATAATTTCCGAGCTAAAGGCTTGTGATGGATGTCATTAAAAAGCTTATTGAATTTGCAATCTTATTATATTTATATCTCCGAAAGTCTTTTTCCGACTTATTCTTGATTTTGATGTGCTGGGTCGCGGGTATAATATCATTCACGTACTTTTACAAACTGAACATGCATGTACTGTACAGTACGCGTAGTACATGTATATAATTATAGAGTACAGACACAGCGCGTATTTATTTTTGCTTTGTTGAAGTCACAGTGCGCGCGTTGCATATTTAATGAACTAGTTTTTATATGAAGGTCGCCGGGATACAAGTTAAAACGCACGCGCGCCCGGATGACAAAAAACACTTTCTTAATATTTTTATAAGCAGGAAAAGGGAAGGCGATTCTTTAAAAAATAAACGAAGCCATTGAACAAACTCAGCGGGCCTTTGGCTGTGAAAGTTAAAATCTACACATGTATTATCTAAATTTGTCTCTTTTAAAACTTTATTTAAAAATGAAGAACAGACAGACAGCGGCGTTTCTCTCTTGTAACTATGTGGTGGCCCTGAAAAGAGCCTTTTGGTTTTGTTTGTGGAGGCAAAGTAATTTGTTTGTAGGCCTATTACTTTGATACTTTGGCGGCCTTTTTGGGCAGAAGTACTTGCTGGATGTTGGGAAGCACACCGCCTTGCGCGATGGTAACCCCACTCATCAACTTGTTAAGCTCTTCGTCGTTGCGTATAGCAAGCTGCAGATGTCGAGGGTTAATTCTCGTCTTCTTATTGTCTCGTGCTGCGTTACCGGCCAGCTCCAGGATCTCCGCGGTCAGGTATTCCATCACGGCTGCCAGGTAGACCGGTGCACCGGCTCCAACCCGCTCAGCGTAGTTGCCCCTTCGCAAAAATCGATGAACGCGACCCACGGGGAACTGCAGTCCCGCCCTTGAGGACCTGCTCCTGGCCTTGCTTCTTGCTTTTCCGCTCTTTCCTCGTCCAGTCATCTTGAAGTAATTGGTGACAGTAGATTGCGATCTGCAGTGAAAGTGCCGTACGAGGGGGGTGACAGCACTAGTTATAGCGTTCCGGTGGATTGGCCGAAGCACGCCAAGTAGCCAATCACGCGCGACACACTTACTGTACGGTTGAGTGCACCGCATCCATTTTTGGATTCGTGAAGACAGGGATACATTTTTTGAACGAGGTCTGTCTGTCTGTCTGTCTTCAATCTAAGCGATGAAATCATAACAGCAAAAACCCAAAGCACCCAAAAACCTTACCTGCTTTCTCAGACGATTTCTGTTATCCCGACGGTGTGTCCCTGTTGCCTACCGATTGACCTGCCTCCACGCTGGCCGCAGATCGTCCCTCATAAACCACATTGAAAACTGTCACGGATTTGTCTGCACAGAGATACGACAAACACATATATTAAACATACATCAAACAAGAAACCACTACTTCTCGTAATGGAGACTGAATGAACAAAAACCACTGCGCGCACAGGTGCTGAATAACAAAAGGCTGTTTCGCCATTGCAAATTCCTACGTGACTTACTGAGGCTAAATTAACAATGACCCCCATTTGTCAATTTCGTTGTTGGCGGGCACGCGTATAATTGTTTTGGTCAAAGCTATTCGTTGGTTTTAAAAATTCGATCGCTTAGGTTGGGCGGCGCACTGTCAGCCCTGCAATGTTGTATATATCATGTTAATTAAATGATGTAAATAAATACTTTTGGTATCATTGCAAAACTAACGAATCGGTCTTTACTACGGTGTAAAACAATAGAACTCCAAATACTACAGAAATACTTTTCCCCGTCATGCCTTTTCAAGTCACATATTTGTTTTCAAAGGCGACGAGAACAGAAGGTTAATGTTGATCTTCATTTCTCCTTTTAAGGTCAGGGAGAATGTAAAGACGGGAACACTACCCGAACGATTTTACCACCTACGAATATTGACTAAATTAGTAACACAGATCAGACAGTCACATCTCTTTTTTTTAAATTGTGTTGGCTCTGAAAAGAGCCGTTTGGTTATGTTTTTCGTGTTATTTGTTCCTCCCTCGGTCAACCTATTTTGAAGTCGTATACTTGGTGACGGCCTTGGTTCCTTCGCTGACTGCATGCTTGGCAAGCTCTCCCGGGAGGATTAGGCGTACTGCAGTCTGCACTTCACGACTTGAGATGGTCGACTTCTTGTTGTAGTGGGCAAGGCGGGAAGATTCGCCGGCGATGCGCTCAAACACGTCGTTGACAAAGCTGTTCATGATGCTCATTGCCTTGCTGGAGATTCCTGTGTCGGGGTGCACCTGTTTCATGACTTTGTAGATGTAGATGCCGTAGCTCTCCTTGCGACGCCGACGCCTCTTCTTGTTCGTGCTGACCGGAGCCTTGGTGTTGCCGGCCTTCTTCTGGCCTTTTCCGCTAACTTTAGGAGCCATGATTGGAGAAGATGAGTGTATGTGATCGTGCGATCGAATGGAAGGTCAAGCATGCCGGGACGACTTTTATGGTACCCGCTAGGATTCTGGGCATACACGCATTGTCCACACAATCACCCAAGCGTGAAGAATTATGTACGCGTGCAAAGTGACATGCATTGGCGCTTGCCACACGCACAGAGGGCAAAAGCTATCCTTCCGAATCCGAATGAAAACTCCAAGAAACAAACAATTACAAACAATAATTTAGAATATCCACTTTTTTATTATATTCGGTAGAGGCCAACAATCCGGTGTGGTTTCACTCATTATTTATTTTTCCCCAAACGCCGGGTAAACTTGCGTATCATCCAATGTAACGAAGAGTTCCCGTTTTCGAAAATATGACACAAAATGACTGCATAAACAATTGTGTACATGGCCAGGCAATTACTCTTCTTCTTTTTTACCGTATTAAAAGTAAAATAATTTTTTATTTTTATTTTGGGGGGGTGGGGGGACAACAAAAAATAAGAGACAGACAGACAAACAAACAAAATGGAAAGAGACTAATCCGATTAATTTTATTAATCCGTTCTCCGGAGCTCTGGCCAGTTAAAATTCGTATTTACCTATAGTAACCAAACTTAACTTTCCAAAACTCTACAGAAAACGCGATTGGAATGAATCTCTCTTTGAAAAAAATATTGGCCCTGAAAAGGGCCGTTCGGTTAGTTTTGCGCACGCAGCTGTGACTCAAGCCCGTTCACCACGAATTCGGCGAGCCAACTGGATGTCCTTGGGCATGATGGTGACCCTCTTGGCATGGATGGCGCAAAGGTTGGTGTCTTCAAAGAGGCCAACGAGGTAGGCTTCGCTCGCCTCCTGCAGTGCCATGACGGCAGAACTCTGGAATCGCAGTTCTGTTTTGAAGTCCTGTGCAATTTCACGCACAAGTCTCTGGAACGGCAGCTTTCGGATCAGCAGTTCGGTGCTCTTCTGGTAGCGACGAATCTCGCGAAGGGCGACAGTTCCCGGTCTGTACCGATGTGGTTTCTTGACACCGCCAGTCGCTGGTGCGCTCTTACGTGCCGCCTTGGTGGCCAACTGCTTCCTTGGGGCTTTTCCACCGGTGCTCTTTCTTGCCGTCTGCTTGGTGCGTGCCATGATTTGAGAGTGGATTGGTCAGAATGGAGAGTAGATAAGAAGTGAATGCCAAATCAACGAACAGGCCGTCTCTTAAGACTAGAGAATAGCATCCTGGGGCTGAAGTATAACAATGGGCAGTCTTCCGATTGGATAATTCGGACACCATGCCGGGACGCTTCACTGATCACAACTGATTTACCCTCCGAAACAATACGGTCAATATTACCTACGAGTACATGATACTTTGCAAGCAAATTAATTTTCCCCAGCTACCAAAATAAACAAATGGGCCGTGTCTTCGATAAAGACATCCCGGGAATAATTACGGGCAATAAACGAAAAGAAAAAAACCTTAATACTAATAGACACAGGGAGGAAAATCCACACTGAATCCCGCGAGACAATGCCCAAATAATAACAGAGTACACACAAATTAAAACCTGGAATCAATCTCTTTTTGTGAAATCGTGGTGGCTCTGAAAAGAGCCGTTTGGTTTGAAAATGGCATGTATCATGCATCTATCTAGCCGCCGAAACCGTACAGCGTGCGCCCCTGTCTCTTCAGGGCGTACACCACATCCATCGAAGTAACGGTTTTCCTCTTGGCGTGCTCGCAGTAGGTGACTGCATCGCGGATAACATTCTCCAGGAACACCTTGAGGACTCCGCGGGTTTCTTCGTAGATGAGACCTGAGATGCGCTTGACTCCTCCGCGGCGGGCCAGCCGACGAATGGCTGGTTTAGTGATGCCCTGGATGTTGTCGCGAAGAACCTTGCGGTGACGCTTGGCACCCCCTTTGCCCAGTCCTTTTCCTCCTTTGCCACGGCCAGACATTTTTTTTAAATTTTCTTCTTTCCTTCTCTGCTCAGACTAGACTAGATCGATTGAATGGGCGAGGCAGTGTATTATATATCACTGCTATGCGCGGACGCGATAGGAGCACGCCAGGCAAACGAAAGTCAGGGCGCCCTCTAGCAACAAATCGTGGCAGAGGTTTCCCTCCCGAAATAACGACACGAGAGGAGAAATAAACAGTCAACGAGAGAGAGAGAGAGAGGAAAGCAAGCAAACGAATAATCGCAACATTAAAATACAAACATAAAAACTGAACTGTTAAAAGCACTGTTATTTATTGTATTTGAGGTTTTATCACTTACAAAAAAAAAAGCTATAAAAAAGGGCCCTGCATTATTACCTATACAGTATTTAGAACAAAAATGGAATTCAAACAAACAAGACCAAAAACAAAAAGAACATTTAAAGTCTACATTTATATGAAATCATATGAATTTCTAAAAATATGGAAAAGATAAAGAAATCTAATACATCTTCGCCAAAAAAAAATACAACCAGTCGCAGAGGATCTGTTTGTTTGTTTGTTTGTTTGTTTGTTTGTTTTTGTTGTTGTTGTTTTTCCCTTTCTTCAGAAATCAACCTAAAACAAAGAGATCGGTCTTCATACAATTATTTAATTGAGACAAATTGAAATGTTCAAATATAAGAAAGCCACGAAGTAAAGCGAAGAAAGAACTTGTAAAAGTGAGGCGACATAGGAATACACATAATAGACGAGACCTGTTTTTGTATTAATTGATGTTCCCCGAGGGGAGTGGGCCGAATCCCGGATGTACTGCTATACCGGGCCAACCCATGGCCGGGACGAGGCAAGCCTCTATTCCACGGCCCAAATCCAAAAATCAGATTAATATACTGGCTGTTCGATGAACAGCGTTTCAGATATTAAGCTGAAAAGAACAGATACGGTTTTTAAATTGGTTTATTCTTGTAAATGAAACCAAACACACATATGATGATACAACACAACGGTCACAGTATGTACAAAATAAAAATTAAATACAACTTGTTTTAAACAATGCAAACATTATATAAACCGGGACATAACCCTCCACCAAAATAAATAAACGCGCTTGATTACTATCAGAAAAAGAACAACTGAATAAATATTTCGTATCATTTGTATCTTCAATTTTTACAAAAACACAACTGTGGAAATATTTACATAAAAAATTAACATCTTCTTAAACCCACCACCACTTATATTTACATAAAATTTACATCTTCTTATTAAAAAAACCACCACCACTTATTTAAACAAAACAACTCACTTAACCCACCACCAAAGAAAACAGTTCATTTTTTGTTGGCTCGTGCCTTCCTCTTCTTGGGACTTGGTTTCTTCCCTCGTATTGTCGACCATTCCTCAGGGGAATCTGAGGAATGGTGACAGCGTTTTGCGGAGGCGGTAGATATTATGGAGGCGACGGACCCGTCGGAACTGCTTTCCTGGCTCCGTCGCTCCATCTCTTGCTGTATCTCCGCCTCCGCACTCGCGACCATCTCCGCCCAGTCCCTGGTTCTCTCTTCCGGCGTTATCGACGGGAGTTTCAGCTGGTACCGCCTAGGCTTACCGCCTTCCACGGAGGAGAACGACACGTTCGTAGTGATCGATGTTTCTGACGACGACAACGATGACATCGACACCGTTGCCGTCGCACTCTCCGTGGTCGGGGCAACCGCCTCGCCCGCACCACGCCGAGGTGGACGGTTGGCTGTGCGGGCGGGCCTGGTGCCGCCTGCAGTGGGCGCGCCGGCCTCCGATGGTCTCTGCGGTGGGGTGCTTGGCCGTGGAGGCTTGGATGGTCCGGCCGGCTGCGGTGGGGCGTCCTGTGGTGGGGTCCGGGGTACCTTGAGTGGTCTTGCCTGACGGGTTGTAGCCGCAGGGTCCGGACTGGCCCGAGGTGGTGTGGGCGGTTTCGCCGGGCGCGGGTCGCCGACGTCGTCGTCGATGTCCGGGCCGGCGAAAGCCGTAACACGTAGGCGAGCGGCGTATGAAAGAGGGCAACGTGCGGCAAAGTGCCCGGTCTCCCCGCACCCTCGACACTTCACCGGCTCCGGACACTCCCGGCTGCGGTGCCCGTGTTTGTTGCAGTTGTAGCACACAACTGACGGGCACCCCGCAGCCAGGTGGCCGACCAACCCGCAAACCCTGCATGTCCTCTCTTGGTGGTCGTACTCCACTCGCACTTGGTACCCACCGACACGCACGTAAGATGGGATTGGACGACTCAGTTCCATACGCGCGTGTCGGTGGCCGTTCTCCCACCCAAGATGTTTCTGCCAATGTCCCCGTCTGATGCCGGCCACCTTGCCGTATGCAGACAGCGCCGAGGAGATGGCAACGTCGCGCAGCTCAAATGGTGCGTCACGGATGGTTACGAACGTCAGCTTCCTGCTCACCGGTGTAGATGTTACTCGGTGTTGCCCGATGAGCAGGCCGGCTTGCAGGATCTTGGTCTTCGCTGCTTCAGTTGTAGTGGTGACGCACCATTTGTTGTCGCTCAGCTGCTGGACGCAGACGACGTCAGTCTCCCCGGCGGTGTCGACGATCAGCTTGCACATCGCATCGTAGTCGATCTTCGTCTCAGTAGTCAAGTAGGTAGACAGCTCCCTCTGCAGTTCATTCTTGGCCATCGTAGCTCCCGGTGATCTTGGCCAAAAGGCCGAGAAGCGATAACGATTGACATTGAACCAATAGGGCGCTCTGGAATTATGCATGCAAATTGATTCCCCCGCCCATTGTTCTCATCCGAATAATATTCTTATTTTAACTTTTCTAATTTGTGTATTTCGGGTCAAGAAAAGGACTTCTCACAGAGCCCGACGCAAACCCGTTTATAGAAATTACCAACTTTTGGCACGTTAATTTACATCAATATTCATGAGCTTGGGGGGTTTTCATAACACATTTTCATACACATCGACAATATTCTTTTACAAATTCATTTTTTTTAACCAAAAGTCACTTGAAAATCTGGAAAAATGCGACTGGTATCAAAATTATCGCCATGCTGCACTGCGCCTCGCCGCTGTAAATACACACAGACCTGCCGGTACGAGCGTGCCGATAGATGGCGCCCTTCGGCACAACCGCGCCTCGATCGTTTACCGTTCAGGCCGGTTTATTTGTTTTTAAGCAGAACCTAAATGTCCCACTTTGTGGGCGGTGAAAATAGTCTGGTTCTATGGCCTGACCATTTAATTGTGTACACCCAGACGTCGAAATTGTAGTCGCGAACGTTAACGAGAATTCACGACCGTCAATAAAACGTGTTCGGAAATCTTCAGTTTGGCCAAGGAAAATGTTTCATGCTAAGCAAATTGTTGTGCTTACATTTGTTATGAAATTGGGCCCAGGTAAGACAGAACACGAAAACAAAGCTAATAGACCACACGCGAAGTGTCAACTCACCACATTTCCAATGTTTTTGTTAAATCTATGAAAATGTGACCCAGGATATCAAAATCAATAATAAGCGGGAAATGACAATTCACGATATGTACATAGTAACATTTGAAATTCCATAGGCTTTCTATTGATAGCCATCCCCAGTCTGTAACTCGTAACCAATAATTTCCGAGCTAAAGGCTTGTGATGGATGTCATTAAAAAGCTTATTGAATTTGCAATCTTATTATATTTATATCTCCGAAAGTCTTTTTCCGACTTATTCTTGATTTTGATGTGCTGGGTCGCGGGTATAATATCATTCACGTACTTTTACAAACTGAACATGCATGTACTGTACAGTACGCGTAGTACATGTATATAATTATAGAGTACAGACACAGCGCGTATTTATTTTTGCTTTGTTGAAGTCACAGTGCGCGCGTTGCATATTTAATGAACTAGTTTTTATATGAAGGTCGCCGGGATACAAGTTAAAACGCACGCGCGCCCGGATGACAAAAAACACTTTCTTAATATTTTTATAAGCAGGAAAAGGGAAGGCGATTCTTTAAAAAATAAACGAAGCCATTGAACAAACTCAGCGGGCCTTTGGCTGTGAAAGTTAAAATCTACACATGTATTATCTAAATTTGTCTCTTTTAAAACTTTATTTAAAAATGAAGAACAGACAGACAGCGGCGTTTCTCTCTTGTAACTATGTGGTGGCCCTGAAAAGAGCCTTTTGGTTTTGTTTGTGGAGGCAAAGTAATTTGTTTGTAGGCCTATTACTTTGATACTTTGGCGGCCTTTTTGGGCAGAAGTACTTGCTGGATGTTGGGAAGCACACCGCCTTGCGCGATGGTAACCCCACTCATCAACTTGTTAAGCTCTTCGTCGTTGCGTATAGCAAGCTGCAGATGTCGAGGGTTAATTCTCGTCTTCTTATTGTCTCGTGCTGCGTTACCGGCCAGCTCCAGGATCTCCGCGGTCAGGTATTCCATCACGGCTGCCAGGTAGACCGGTGCACCGGCTCCAACCCGCTCAGCGTAGTTGCCCCTTCGCAAAAATCGATGAACGCGACCCACGGGGAACTGCAGTCCCGCCCTTGAGGACCTGCTCCTGGCCTTGCTTCTTGCTTTTCCGCTCTTTCCTCGTCCAGTCATCTTGAAGTAATTGGTGACAGTAGATTGCGATCTGCAGTGAAAGTGCCGTACGAGGGGGGTGACAGCACTAGTTATAGCGTTCCGGTGGATTGGCCGAAGCACGCCAAGTAGCCAATCACGCGCGACACACTTACTGTACGGTTGAGTGCACCGCATCCATTTTTGGATTCGTGAAGACAGGGATACATTTTTTGAACGAGGTCTGTCTGTCTGTCTGTCTTCAATCTAAGCGATGAAATCATAACAGCAAAAACCCAAAGCACCCAAAAACCTTACCTGCTTTCTCAGACGATTTCTGTTATCCCGACGGTGTGTCCCTGTTGCCTACCGATTGACCTGCCTCCACGCTGGCCGCAGATCGTCCCTCATAAACCACATTGAAAACTGTCACGGATTTGTCTGCACAGAGATACGACAAACACATATATTAAACATACATCAAACAAGAAACCACTACTTCTCGTAATGGAGACTGAATGAACAAAAACCACTGCGCGCACAGGTGCTGAATAACAAAAGGCTGTTTCGCCATTGCAAATTCCTACGTGACTTACTGAGGCTAAATTAACAATGACCCCCATTTGTCAATTTCGTTGTTGGCGGGCACGCGTATAATTGTTTTGGTCAAAGCTATTCGTTGGTTTTAAAAATTCGATCGCTTAGGTTGGGCGGCGCACTGTCAGCCCTGCAATGTTGTATATATCATGTTAATTAAATGATGTAAATAAATACTTTTGGTATCATTGCAAAACTAACGAATCGGTCTTTACTACGGTGTAAAACAATAGAACTCCAAATACTACAGAAATACTTTTCCCCGTCATGCCTTTTCAAGTCACATATTTGTTTTCAAAGGCGACGAGAACAGAAGGTTAATGTTGATCTTCATTTCTCCTTTTAAGGTCAGGGAGAATGTAAAGACGGGAACACTACCCGAACGATTTTACCACCTACGAATATTGACTAAATTAGTAACACAGATCAGACAGTCACATCTCTTTTTTTTAAATTGTGTTGGCTCTGAAAAGAGCCGTTTGGTTATGTTTTTCGTGTTATTTGTTCCTCCCTCGGTCAACCTATTTTGAAGTCGTATACTTGGTGACGGCCTTGGTTCCTTCGCTGACTGCATGCTTGGCAAGCTCTCCCGGGAGGATTAGGCGTACTGCAGTCTGCACTTCACGACTTGAGATGGTCGACTTCTTGTTGTAGTGGGCAAGGCGGGAAGATTCGCCGGCGATGCGCTCAAACACGTCGTTGACAAAGCTGTTCATGATGCTCATTGCCTTGCTGGAGATTCCTGTGTCGGGGTGCACCTGTTTCATGACTTTGTAGATGTAGATGCCGTAGCTCTCCTTGCGACGCCGACGCCTCTTCTTGTTCGTGCTGACCGGAGCCTTGGTGTTGCCGGCCTTCTTCTGGCCTTTTCCGCTAACTTTAGGAGCCATGATTGGAGAAGATGAGTGTATGTGATCGTGCGATCGAATGGAAGGTCAAGCATGCCGGGACGACTTTTATGGTACCCGCTAGGATTCTGGGCATACACGCATTGTCCACACAATCACCCAAGCGTGAAGAATTATGTACGCGTGCAAAGTGACATGCATTGGCGCTTGCCACACGCACAGAGGGCAAAAGCTATCCTTCCGAATCCGAATGAAAACTCCAAGAAACAAACAATTACAAACAATAATTTAGAATATCCACTTTTTTATTATATTCGGTAGAGGCCAACAATCCGGTGTGGTTTCACTCATTATTTATTTTTCCCCAAACGCCGGGTAAACTTGCGTATCATCCAATGTAACGAAGAGTTCCCGTTTTCGAAAATATGACACAAAATGACTGCATAAACAATTGTGTACATGGCCAGGCAATTACTCTTCTTCTTTTTTACCGTATTAAAAGTAAAATAATTTTTTATTTTTATTTTGGGGGGGTGGGGGGACAACAAAAAATAAGAGACAGACAGACAAACAAACAAAATGGAAAGAGACTAATCCGATTAATTTTATTAATCCGTTCTCCGGAGCTCTGGCCAGTTAAAATTCGTATTTACCTATAGTAACCAAACTTAACTTTCCAAAACTCTACAGAAAACGCGATTGGAATGAATCTCTCTTTGAAAAAAATATTGGCCCTGAAAAGGGCCGTTCGGTTAGTTTTGCGCACGCAGCTGTGACTCAAGCCCGTTCACCACGAATTCGGCGAGCCAACTGGATGTCCTTGGGCATGATGGTGACCCTCTTGGCATGGATGGCGCAAAGGTTGGTGTCTTCAAAGAGGCCAACGAGGTAGGCTTCGCTCGCCTCCTGCAGTGCCATGACGGCAGAACTCTGGAATCGCAGTTCTGTTTTGAAGTCCTGTGCAATTTCACGCACAAGTCTCTGGAACGGCAGCTTTCGGATCAGCAGTTCGGTGCTCTTCTGGTAGCGACGAATCTCGCGAAGGGCGACAGTTCCCGGTCTGTACCGATGTGGTTTCTTGACACCGCCAGTCGCTGGTGCGCTCTTACGTGCCGCCTTGGTGGCCAACTGCTTCCTTGGGGCTTTTCCACCGGTGCTCTTTCTTGCCGTCTGCTTGGTGCGTGCCATGATTTGAGAGTGGATTGGTCAGAATGGAGAGTAGATAAGAAGTGAATGCCAAATCAACGAACAGGCCGTCTCTTAAGACTAGAGAATAGCATCCTGGGGCTGAAGTATAACAATGGGCAGTCTTCCGATTGGATAATTCGGACACCATGCCGGGACGCTTCACTGATCACAACTGATTTACCCTCCGAAACAATACGGTCAATATTACCTACGAGTACATGATACTTTGCAAGCAAATTAATTTTCCCCAGCTACCAAAATAAACAAATGGGCCGTGTCTTCGATAAAGACATCCCGGGAATAATTACGGGCAATAAACGAAAAGAAAAAAACCTTAATACTAATAGACACAGGGAGGAAAATCCACACTGAATCCCGCGAGACAATGCCCAAATAATAACAGAGTACACACAAATTAAAACCTGGAATCAATCTCTTTTTGTGAAATCGTGGTGGCTCTGAAAAGAGCCGTTTGGTTTGAAAATGGCATGTATCATGCATCTATCTAGCCGCCGAAACCGTACAGCGTGCGCCCCTGTCTCTTCAGGGCGTACACCACATCCATCGAAGTAACGGTTTTCCTCTTGGCGTGCTCGCAGTAGGTGACTGCATCGCGGATAACATTCTCCAGGAACACCTTGAGGACTCCGCGGGTTTCTTCGTAGATGAGACCTGAGATGCGCTTGACTCCTCCGCGGCGGGCCAGCCGACGAATGGCTGGTTTAGTGATGCCCTGGATGTTGTCGCGAAGAACCTTGCGGTGACGCTTGGCACCCCCTTTGCCCAGTCCTTTTCCTCCTTTGCCACGGCCAGACATTTTTTTTAAATTTTCTTCTTTCCTTCTCTGCTCAGACTAGACTAGATCGATTGAATGGGCGAGGCAGTGTATTATATATCACTGCTATGCGCGGACGCGATAGGAGCACGCCAGGCAAACGAAAGTCAGGGCGCCCTCTAGCAACAAATCGTGGCAGAGGTTTCCCTCCCGAAATAACGACACGAGAGGAGAAATAAACAGTCAACGAGAGAGAGAGAGAGAGGAAAGCAAGCAAACGAATAATCGCAACATTAAAATACAAACATAAAAACTGAACTGTTAAAAGCACTGTTATTTATTGTATTTGAGGTTTTATCACTTACAAAAAAAAAAGCTATAAAAAAGGGCCCTGCATTATTACCTATACAGTATTTAGAACAAAAATGGAATTCAAACAAACAAGACCAAAAACAAAAAGAACATTTAAAGTCTACATTTATATGAAATCATATGAATTTCTAAAAATATGGAAAAGATAAAGAAATCTAATACATCTTCGCCAAAAAAAAATACAACCAGTCGCAGAGGATCTGTTTGTTTGTTTGTTTGTTTGTTTGTTTGTTTTTGTTGTTGTTGTTTTTCCCTTTCTTCAGAAATCAACCTAAAACAAAGAGATCGGTCTTCATACAATTATTTAATTGAGACAAATTGAAATGTTCAAATATAAGAAAGCCACGAAGTAAAGCGAAGAAAGAACTTGTAAAAGTGAGGCGACATAGGAATACACATAATAGACGAGACCTGTTTTTGTATTAATTGATGTTCCCCGAGGGGAGTGGGCCGAATCCCGGATGTACTGCTATACCGGGCCAACCCATGGCCGGGACGAGGCAAGCCTCTATTCCACGGCCCAAATCCAAAAATCAGATTAATATACTGGCTGTTCGATGAACAGCGTTTCAGATATTAAGCTGAAAAGAACAGATACTACACATGATCTTAGCCAAAAGGCCGAGAAGCGATAACGATTGACATTGAACCAATAGGGCGCTCTGGAATTATGCATGCAAATTGATTCCCCCGCCCATTGTTCTCATCCGAATAATATTCTTATTTTAACTTTTCTAATTTGTGTATTTCGGGTCAAGAAAAGGACTTCTCACAGAGCCCGACGCAAACCCGTTTATAGAAATTACCAACTTTTGGCACGTTAATTTACATCAATATTCATGAGCTTGGGGGGTTTTCATAACACATTTTCATACACATCGACAATATTCTTTTACAAATTCATTTTTTTTAACCAAAAGTCACTTGAAAATCTGGAAAAATGCGACTGGTATCAAAATTATCGCCATGCTGCACTGCGCCTCGCCGCTGTAAATACACACAGACCTGCCGGTACGAGCGTGCCGATAGATGGCGCCCTTCGGCACAACCGCGCCTCGATCGTTTACCGTTCAGGCCGGTTTATTTGTTTTTAAGCAGAACCTAAATGTCCCACTTTGTGGGCGGTGAAAATAGTCTGGTTCTATGGCCTGACCATTTAATTGTGTACACCCAGACGTCGAAATTGTAGTCGCGAACGTTAACGAGAATTCACGACCGTCAATAAAACGTGTTCGGAAATCTTCAGTTTGGCCAAGGAAAATGTTTCATGCTAAGCAAATTGTTGTGCTTACATTTGTTATGAAATTGGGCCCAGGTAAGACAGAACACGAAAACAAAGCTAATAGACCACACGCGAAGTGTCAACTCACCACATTTCCAATGTTTTTGTTAAATCTATGAAAATGTGACCCAGGATATCAAAATCAATAATAAGCGGGAAATGACAATTCACGATATGTACATAGTAACATTTGAAATTCCATAGGCTTTCTATTGATAGCCATCCCCAGTCTGTAACTCGTAACCAATAATTTCCGAGCTAAAGGCTTGTGATGGATGTCATTAAAAAGCTTATTGAATTTGCAATCTTATTATATTTATATCTCCGAAAGTCTTTTTCCGACTTATTCTTGATTTTGATGTGCTGGGTCGCGGGTATAATATCATTCACGTACTTTTACAAACTGAACATGCATGTACTGTACAGTACGCGTAGTACATGTATATAATTATAGAGTACAGACACAGCGCGTATTTATTTTTGCTTTGTTGAAGTCACAGTGCGCGCGTTGCATATTTAATGAACTAGTTTTTATATGAAGGTCGCCGGGATACAAGTTAAAACGCACGCGCGCCCGGATGACAAAAAACACTTTCTTAATATTTTTATAAGCAGGAAAAGGGAAGGCGATTCTTTAAAAAATAAACGAAGCCATTGAACAAACTCAGCGGGCCTTTGGCTGTGAAAGTTAAAATCTACACATGTATTATCTAAATTTGTCTCTTTTAAAACTTTATTTAAAAATGAAGAACAGACAGACAGCGGCGTTTCTCTCTTGTAACTATGTGGTGGCCCTGAAAAGAGCCTTTTGGTTTTGTTTGTGGAGGCAAAGTAATTTGTTTGTAGGCCTATTACTTTGATACTTTGGCGGCCTTTTTGGGCAGAAGTACTTGCTGGATGTTGGGAAGCACACCGCCTTGCGCGATGGTAACCCCACTCATCAACTTGTTAAGCTCTTCGTCGTTGCGTATAGCAAGCTGCAGATGTCGAGGGTTAATTCTCGTCTTCTTATTGTCTCGTGCTGCGTTACCGGCCAGCTCCAGGATCTCCGCGGTCAGGTATTCCATCACGGCTGCCAGGTAGACCGGTGCACCGGCTCCAACCCGCTCAGCGTAGTTGCCCCTTCGCAAAAATCGATGAACGCGACCCACGGGGAACTGCAGTCCCGCCCTTGAGGACCTGCTCCTGGCCTTGCTTCTTGCTTTTCCGCTCTTTCCTCGTCCAGTCATCTTGAAGTAATTGGTGACAGTAGATTGCGATCTGCAGTGAAAGTGCCGTACGAGGGGGGTGACAGCACTAGTTATAGCGTTCCGGTGGATTGGCCGAAGCACGCCAAGTAGCCAATCACGCGCGACACACTTACTGTACGGTTGAGTGCACCGCATCCATTTTTGGATTCGTGAAGACAGGGATACATTTTTTGAACGAGGTCTGTCTGTCTGTCTGTCTTCAATCTAAGCGATGAAATCATAACAGCAAAAACCCAAAGCACCCAAAAACCTTACCTGCTTTCTCAGACGATTTCTGTTATCCCGACGGTGTGTCCCTGTTGCCTACCGATTGACCTGCCTCCACGCTGGCCGCAGATCGTCCCTCATAAACCACATTGAAAACTGTCACGGATTTGTCTGCACAGAGATACGACAAACACATATATTAAACATACATCAAACAAGAAACCACTACTTCTCGTAATGGAGACTGAATGAACAAAAACCACTGCGCGCACAGGTGCTGAATAACAAAAGGCTGTTTCGCCATTGCAAATTCCTACGTGACTTACTGAGGCTAAATTAACAATGACCCCCATTTGTCAATTTCGTTGTTGGCGGGCACGCGTATAATTGTTTTGGTCAAAGCTATTCGTTGGTTTTAAAAATTCGATCGCTTAGGTTGGGCGGCGCACTGTCAGCCCTGCAATGTTGTATATATCATGTTAATTAAATGATGTAAATAAATACTTTTGGTATCATTGCAAAACTAACGAATCGGTCTTTACTACGGTGTAAAACAATAGAACTCCAAATACTACAGAAATACTTTTCCCCGTCATGCCTTTTCAAGTCACATATTTGTTTTCAAAGGCGACGAGAACAGAAGGTTAATGTTGATCTTCATTTCTCCTTTTAAGGTCAGGGAGAATGTAAAGACGGGAACACTACCCGAACGATTTTACCACCTACGAATATTGACTAAATTAGTAACACAGATCAGACAGTCACATCTCTTTTTTTTAAATTGTGTTGGCTCTGAAAAGAGCCGTTTGGTTATGTTTTTCGTGTTATTTGTTCCTCCCTCGGTCAACCTATTTTGAAGTCGTATACTTGGTGACGGCCTTGGTTCCTTCGCTGACTGCATGCTTGGCAAGCTCTCCCGGGAGGATTAGGCGTACTGCAGTCTGCACTTCACGACTTGAGATGGTCGACTTCTTGTTGTAGTGGGCAAGGCGGGAAGATTCGCCGGCGATGCGCTCAAACACGTCGTTGACAAAGCTGTTCATGATGCTCATTGCCTTGCTGGAGATTCCTGTGTCGGGGTGCACCTGTTTCATGACTTTGTAGATGTAGATGCCGTAGCTCTCCTTGCGACGCCGACGCCTCTTCTTGTTCGTGCTGACCGGAGCCTTGGTGTTGCCGGCCTTCTTCTGGCCTTTTCCGCTAACTTTAGGAGCCATGATTGGAGAAGATGAGTGTATGTGATCGTGCGATCGAATGGAAGGTCAAGCATGCCGGGACGACTTTTATGGTACCCGCTAGGATTCTGGGCATACACGCATTGTCCACACAATCACCCAAGCGTGAAGAATTATGTACGCGTGCAAAGTGACATGCATTGGCGCTTGCCACACGCACAGAGGGCAAAAGCTATCCTTCCGAATCCGAATGAAAACTCCAAGAAACAAACAATTACAAACAATAATTTAGAATATCCACTTTTTTATTATATTCGGTAGAGGCCAACAATCCGGTGTGGTTTCACTCATTATTTATTTTTCCCCAAACGCCGGGTAAACTTGCGTATCATCCAATGTAACGAAGAGTTCCCGTTTTCGAAAATATGACACAAAATGACTGCATAAACAATTGTGTACATGGCCAGGCAATTACTCTTCTTCTTTTTTACCGTATTAAAAGTAAAATAATTTTTTATTTTTATTTTGGGGGGGTGGGGGGACAACAAAAAATAAGAGACAGACAGACAAACAAACAAAATGGAAAGAGACTAATCCGATTAATTTTATTAATCCGTTCTCCGGAGCTCTGGCCAGTTAAAATTCGTATTTACCTATAGTAACCAAACTTAACTTTCCAAAACTCTACAGAAAACGCGATTGGAATGAATCTCTCTTTGAAAAAAATATTGGCCCTGAAAAGGGCCGTTCGGTTAGTTTTGCGCACGCAGCTGTGACTCAAGCCCGTTCACCACGAATTCGGCGAGCCAACTGGATGTCCTTGGGCATGATGGTGACCCTCTTGGCATGGATGGCGCAAAGGTTGGTGTCTTCAAAGAGGCCAACGAGGTAGGCTTCGCTCGCCTCCTGCAGTGCCATGACGGCAGAACTCTGGAATCGCAGTTCTGTTTTGAAGTCCTGTGCAATTTCACGCACAAGTCTCTGGAACGGCAGCTTTCGGATCAGCAGTTCGGTGCTCTTCTGGTAGCGACGAATCTCGCGAAGGGCGACAGTTCCCGGTCTGTACCGATGTGGTTTCTTGACACCGCCAGTCGCTGGTGCGCTCTTACGTGCCGCCTTGGTGGCCAACTGCTTCCTTGGGGCTTTTCCACCGGTGCTCTTTCTTGCCGTCTGCTTGGTGCGTGCCATGATTTGAGAGTGGATTGGTCAGAATGGAGAGTAGATAAGAAGTGAATGCCAAATCAACGAACAGGCCGTCTCTTAAGACTAGAGAATAGCATCCTGGGGCTGAAGTATAACAATGGGCAGTCTTCCGATTGGATAATTCGGACACCATGCCGGGACGCTTCACTGATCACAACTGATTTACCCTCCGAAACAATACGGTCAATATTACCTACGAGTACATGATACTTTGCAAGCAAATTAATTTTCCCCAGCTACCAAAATAAACAAATGGGCCGTGTCTTCGATAAAGACATCCCGGGAATAATTACGGGCAATAAACGAAAAGAAAAAAACCTTAATACTAATAGACACAGGGAGGAAAATCCACACTGAATCCCGCGAGACAATGCCCAAATAATAACAGAGTACACACAAATTAAAACCTGGAATCAATCTCTTTTTGTGAAATCGTGGTGGCTCTGAAAAGAGCCGTTTGGTTTGAAAATGGCATGTATCATGCATCTATCTAGCCGCCGAAACCGTACAGCGTGCGCCCCTGTCTCTTCAGGGCGTACACCACATCCATCGAAGTAACGGTTTTCCTCTTGGCGTGCTCGCAGTAGGTGACTGCATCGCGGATAACATTCTCCAGGAACACCTTGAGGACTCCGCGGGTTTCTTCGTAGATGAGACCTGAGATGCGCTTGACTCCTCCGCGGCGGGCCAGCCGACGAATGGCTGGTTTAGTGATGCCCTGGATGTTGTCGCGAAGAACCTTGCGGTGACGCTTGGCACCCCCTTTGCCCAGTCCTTTTCCTCCTTTGCCACGGCCAGACATTTTTTTTAAATTTTCTTCTTTCCTTCTCTGCTCAGACTAGACTAGATCGATTGAATGGGCGAGGCAGTGTATTATATATCACTGCTATGCGCGGACGCGATAGGAGCACGCCAGGCAAACGAAAGTCAGGGCGCCCTCTAGCAACAAATCGTGGCAGAGGTTTCCCTCCCGAAATAACGACACGAGAGGAGAAATAAACAGTCAACGAGAGAGAGAGAGAGAGGAAAGCAAGCAAACGAATAATCGCAACATTAAAATACAAACATAAAAACTGAACTGTTAAAAGCACTGTTATTTATTGTATTTGAGGTTTTATCACTTACAAAAAAAAAAGCTATAAAAAAGGGCCCTGCATTATTACCTATACAGTATTTAGAACAAAAATGGAATTCAAACAAACAAGACCAAAAACAAAAAGAACATTTAAAGTCTACATTTATATGAAATCATATGAATTTCTAAAAATATGGAAAAGATAAAGAAATCTAATACATCTTCGCCAAAAAAAAATACAACCAGTCGCAGAGGATCTGTTTGTTTGTTTGTTTGTTTGTTTGTTTGTTTTTGTTGTTGTTGTTTTTCCCTTTCTTCAGAAATCAACCTAAAACAAAGAGATCGGTCTTCATACAATTATTTAATTGAGACAAATTGAAATGTTCAAATATAAGAAAGCCACGAAGTAAAGCGAAGAAAGAACTTGTAAAAGTGAGGCGACATAGGAATACACATAATAGACGAGACCTGTTTTTGTATTAATTGATGTTCCCCGAGGGGAGTGGGCCGAATCCCGGATGTACTGCTATACCGGGCCAACCCATGGCCGGGACGAGGCAAGCCTCTATTCCACGGCCCAAATCCAAAAATCAGATTAATATACTGGCTGTTCGATGAACAGCGTTTCAGATATTAAGCTGAAAAGAACAGATACGGTTTTTAAATTGGTTTATTCTTGCAAACAACCAAACACACATATGATGATACAACACAACGGTCACAGTATGTACAAAATAAAAATTAAATACAACTTGTTTTTACAATGCAAACATTAAATAAAACGCACTAGGGACATAACCCACCACCAAAATAAACGCGCTTGATTACTATCAGAAAAAGAACAACTGAATAAATATTACGTATCATTTGTACCTTCAAAAAATTTACAAAAACACAACTGTGGAAATATTTACATAAAATTTACATCTTCTTATATTTTAAACAAACAAACAACTCACTTTACCCACCACCAAAAGAAAAAGTTCAAATCAAATTTACGCCCACCACCAAAGAAAACAGTTCATTTTTTGCTGGCACGTGCCTTCTTCTTGGTTGTCGCTGGTTGCTTTTTCCGTATGGTCGACCATTCCTCAGGGGAATCCGAGGAATGGTGACAGCGTTTTACGGAGGCGGTAGATATAATGGAGGCGACGGAACCGTCGGAATTGCTATCCTGGCTCCGTCGCTCCATTTCTTGCTGTATCTCCGCCTCCGCACACGCGACCATCTCCGCCCAGTCCCTGGTTTTCTCGTCCGGCGTTATCCACGGGAGGTCCGGCACGCACGTTACGCTCTCCGTGGTCGGGGCACCCGCCACGCCCGCACCATGCCGAGGTGGACGGGTGGCTGTACGGGCGGGCTTGGGCTTTTGGAAGCCTGCAGTCTCCGACCAGAGTTTGGTCACCACTTCCGGATCTACCCGTGGGACGTCCGGCAGGTCCGGCACATCCGCACTACATTCCACGGAGGAGGTCGACACGTTCGTAGTCATCGATGTGATGATCGATGACGCCGATGACATTGAGACCGTTGCCGTTGTACTCTCCGCGGTCGGGGCACCCGCCACGCCCGCACCACGCCGAGGTGGACGGTTGGCTGTGCGGGCGGGCCTGGTGCCGCCCGCAGTGGGCGCGCCGGCCTCCGATGGTCTCTGCGGTGGGGTGCTTGGCCGTGGAGGCCTTGGTGGTCCGGCCGGCTGCGGTGGGGCGTCCTGTGGTGGGGTCCGGGGTACCTTGAGTGGTCTTGCCTGACGGGTGGTAGCGGCAGGGTCCGGACTGGCCCGAGGTGGTGTGGGCGGTCTCGCGGGCTGCGGGTCGCCGCCGATGTCGTCGTTGTTGTCCGAGCCGGTGAACGCCGCGACACGCAGCCGACCGGCGTATGAACGGGGGCACCGTGCTGCATAGTGCCCCGTCTCTCCGCACCCCCGACATATCACCGGCTCGGGACACTCCCGGCTGCGGTGCCCGTGCTTGTTGCAGTTGTAGCACACAACTGACGGGCACCCCGCAGCCAGGTGGCCGACCAACCCGCAAACCCGGCATGTCCTCTCTTGGTGGTCGTACTCCACCCGCACTTGGTACCCACCGACACGCACGTAAGATGGGATTGGACGACTCAGTTCCATACGTGCGTGTCGGTGGCCGTTCTCCCACCCAAGATGTTTCTGCCAGTGTCCCCGTCTGATGCCGGCCACCTTGCCGTATGCAGACAGCGCCGAGGAGATGGCAACGTCGCGCAGCTCAAATGGTGCGTCACGGATGGTTACGAACGTCAGCTTCCTGCTCACCGGTGTAGATGTTACTCGGTGTTGCCCGATGAGCAGGCCGGCTTGCAGGATCTTGGTCTTCGCTGCTTCAGTTGTAGTGGTGACGCACCATTTGTTGTCGCTCAGCTGCTGGACGCAGACGACGTCAGTCTCCCCGGCGGTGTCGACGATCAGCTTGCACATCGCATCGTAGTCGATCTTCGTCTCAGTTGTCAGGTATGTAGACAGCTCCCTCTGTAGTTCATTCTTGGCCATCGTAGCTCCCGGTGATCTTGGCCAAAAGGCCGAGAAGCGATAACGATTGACATTGAACCAATAGGGCGCTCTGGAATTATGCATGCAAATTGATTCCCCCGCCCATTGTTCTCATCCGAATAATATTCTTATTTTAACTTTTCTAATTTGTGTATTTCGGGTCAAGAAAAGGACTTCTCACAGAGCCCGACGCAAACCCGTTTATAGAAATTACCAACTTTTGGCACGTTAATTTACATCAATATTCATGAGCTTGGGGGGTTTTCATAACACATTTTCATACACATCGACAATATTCTTTTACAAATTCATTTTTTTTAACCAAAAGTCACTTGAAAATCTGGAAAAATGCGACTGGTATCAAAATTATCGCCATGCTGCACTGCGCCTCGCCGCTGTAAATACACACAGACCTGCCGGTACGAGCGTGCCGATAGATGGCGCCCTTCGGCACAACCGCGCCTCGATCGTTTACCGTTCAGGCCGGTTTATTTGTTTTTAAGCAGAACCTAAATGTCCCACTTTGTGGGCGGTGAAAATAGTCTGGTTCTATGGCCTGACCATTTAATTGTGTACACCCAGACGTCGAAATTGTAGTCGCGAACGTTAACGAGAATTCACGACCGTCAATAAAACGTGTTCGGAAATCTTCAGTTTGGCCAAGGAAAATGTTTCATGCTAAGCAAATTGTTGTGCTTACATTTGTTATGAAATTGGGCCCAGGTAAGACAGAACACGAAAACAAAGCTAATAGACCACACGCGAAGTGTCAACTCACCACATTTCCAATGTTTTTGTTAAATCTATGAAAATGTGACCCAGGATATCAAAATCAATAATAAGCGGGAAATGACAATTCACGATATGTACATAGTAACATTTGAAATTCCATAGGCTTTCTATTGATAGCCATCCCCAGTCTGTAACTCGTAACCAATAATTTCCGAGCTAAAGGCTTGTGATGGATGTCATTAAAAAGCTTATTGAATTTGCAATCTTATTATATTTATATCTCCGAAAGTCTTTTTCCGACTTATTCTTGATTTTGATGTGCTGGGTCGCGGGTATAATATCATTCACGTACTTTTACAAACTGAACATGCATGTACTGTACAGTACGCGTAGTACATGTATATAATTATAGAGTACAGACACAGCGCGTATTTATTTTTGCTTTGTTGAAGTCACAGTGCGCGCGTTGCATATTTAATGAACTAGTTTTTATATGAAGGTCGCCGGGATACAAGTTAAAACGCACGCGCGCCCGGATGACAAAAAACACTTTCTTAATATTTTTATAAGCAGGAAAAGGGAAGGCGATTCTTTAAAAAATAAACGAAGCCATTGAACAAACTCAGCGGGCCTTTGGCTGTGAAAGTTAAAATCTACACATGTATTATCTAAATTTGTCTCTTTTAAAACTTTATTTAAAAATGAAGAACAGACAGACAGCGGCGTTTCTCTCTTGTAACTATGTGGTGGCCCTGAAAAGAGCCTTTTGGTTTTGTTTGTGGAGGCAAAGTAATTTGTTTGTAGGCCTATTACTTTGATACTTTGGCGGCCTTTTTGGGCAGAAGTACTTGCTGGATGTTGGGAAGCACACCGCCTTGCGCGATGGTAACCCCACTCATCAACTTGTTAAGCTCTTCGTCGTTGCGTATAGCAAGCTGCAGATGTCGAGGGTTAATTCTCGTCTTCTTATTGTCTCGTGCTGCGTTACCGGCCAGCTCCAGGATCTCCGCGGTCAGGTATTCCATCACGGCTGCCAGGTAGACCGGTGCACCGGCTCCAACCCGCTCAGCGTAGTTGCCCCTTCGCAAAAATCGATGAACGCGACCCACGGGGAACTGCAGTCCCGCCCTTGAGGACCTGCTCCTGGCCTTGCTTCTTGCTTTTCCGCTCTTTCCTCGTCCAGTCATCTTGAAGTAATTGGTGACAGTAGATTGCGATCTGCAGTGAAAGTGCCGTACGAGGGGGGTGACAGCACTAGTTATAGCGTTCCGGTGGATTGGCCGAAGCACGCCAAGTAGCCAATCACGCGCGACACACTTACTGTACGGTTGAGTGCACCGCATCCATTTTTGGATTCGTGAAGACAGGGATACATTTTTTGAACGAGGTCTGTCTGTCTGTCTGTCTTCAATCTAAGCGATGAAATCATAACAGCAAAAACCCAAAGCACCCAAAAACCTTACCTGCTTTCTCAGACGATTTCTGTTATCCCGACGGTGTGTCCCTGTTGCCTACCGATTGACCTGCCTCCACGCTGGCCGCAGATCGTCCCTCATAAACCACATTGAAAACTGTCACGGATTTGTCTGCACAGAGATACGACAAACACATATATTAAACATACATCAAACAAGAAACCACTACTTCTCGTAATGGAGACTGAATGAACAAAAACCACTGCGCGCACAGGTGCTGAATAACAAAAGGCTGTTTCGCCATTGCAAATTCCTACGTGACTTACTGAGGCTAAATTAACAATGACCCCCATTTGTCAATTTCGTTGTTGGCGGGCACGCGTATAATTGTTTTGGTCAAAGCTATTCGTTGGTTTTAAAAATTCGATCGCTTAGGTTGGGCGGCGCACTGTCAGCCCTGCAATGTTGTATATATCATGTTAATTAAATGATGTAAATAAATACTTTTGGTATCATTGCAAAACTAACGAATCGGTCTTTACTACGGTGTAAAACAATAGAACTCCAAATACTACAGAAATACTTTTCCCCGTCATGCCTTTTCAAGTCACATATTTGTTTTCAAAGGCGACGAGAACAGAAGGTTAATGTTGATCTTCATTTCTCCTTTTAAGGTCAGGGAGAATGTAAAGACGGGAACACTACCCGAACGATTTTACCACCTACGAATATTGACTAAATTAGTAACACAGATCAGACAGTCACATCTCTTTTTTTTAAATTGTGTTGGCTCTGAAAAGAGCCGTTTGGTTATGTTTTTCGTGTTATTTGTTCCTCCCTCGGTCAACCTATTTTGAAGTCGTATACTTGGTGACGGCCTTGGTTCCTTCGCTGACTGCATGCTTGGCAAGCTCTCCCGGGAGGATTAGGCGTACTGCAGTCTGCACTTCACGACTTGAGATGGTCGACTTCTTGTTGTAGTGGGCAAGGCGGGAAGATTCGCCGGCGATGCGCTCAAACACGTCGTTGACAAAGCTGTTCATGATGCTCATTGCCTTGCTGGAGATTCCTGTGTCGGGGTGCACCTGTTTCATGACTTTGTAGATGTAGATGCCGTAGCTCTCCTTGCGACGCCGACGCCTCTTCTTGTTCGTGCTGACCGGAGCCTTGGTGTTGCCGGCCTTCTTCTGGCCTTTTCCGCTAACTTTAGGAGCCATGATTGGAGAAGATGAGTGTATGTGATCGTGCGATCGAATGGAAGGTCAAGCATGCCGGGACGACTTTTATGGTACCCGCTAGGATTCTGGGCATACACGCATTGTCCACACAATCACCCAAGCGTGAAGAATTATGTACGCGTGCAAAGTGACATGCATTGGCGCTTGCCACACGCACAGAGGGCAAAAGCTATCCTTCCGAATCCGAATGAAAACTCCAAGAAACAAACAATTACAAACAATAATTTAGAATATCCACTTTTTTATTATATTCGGTAGAGGCCAACAATCCGGTGTGGTTTCACTCATTATTTATTTTTCCCCAAACGCCGGGTAAACTTGCGTATCATCCAATGTAACGAAGAGTTCCCGTTTTCGAAAATATGACACAAAATGACTGCATAAACAATTGTGTACATGGCCAGGCAATTACTCTTCTTCTTTTTTACCGTATTAAAAGTAAAATAATTTTTTATTTTTATTTTGGGGGGGTGGGGGGACAACAAAAAATAAGAGACAGACAGACAAACAAACAAAATGGAAAGAGACTAATCCGATTAATTTTATTAATCCGTTCTCCGGAGCTCTGGCCAGTTAAAATTCGTATTTACCTATAGTAACCAAACTTAACTTTCCAAAACTCTACAGAAAACGCGATTGGAATGAATCTCTCTTTGAAAAAAATATTGGCCCTGAAAAGGGCCGTTCGGTTAGTTTTGCGCACGCAGCTGTGACTCAAGCCCGTTCACCACGAATTCGGCGAGCCAACTGGATGTCCTTGGGCATGATGGTGACCCTCTTGGCATGGATGGCGCAAAGGTTGGTGTCTTCAAAGAGGCCAACGAGGTAGGCTTCGCTCGCCTCCTGCAGTGCCATGACGGCAGAACTCTGGAATCGCAGTTCTGTTTTGAAGTCCTGTGCAATTTCACGCACAAGTCTCTGGAACGGCAGCTTTCGGATCAGCAGTTCGGTGCTCTTCTGGTAGCGACGAATCTCGCGAAGGGCGACAGTTCCCGGTCTGTACCGATGTGGTTTCTTGACACCGCCAGTCGCTGGTGCGCTCTTACGTGCCGCCTTGGTGGCCAACTGCTTCCTTGGGGCTTTTCCACCGGTGCTCTTTCTTGCCGTCTGCTTGGTGCGTGCCATGATTTGAGAGTGGATTGGTCAGAATGGAGAGTAGATAAGAAGTGAATGCCAAATCAACGAACAGGCCGTCTCTTAAGACTAGAGAATAGCATCCTGGGGCTGAAGTATAACAATGGGCAGTCTTCCGATTGGATAATTCGGACACCATGCCGGGACGCTTCACTGATCACAACTGATTTACCCTCCGAAACAATACGGTCAATATTACCTACGAGTACATGATACTTTGCAAGCAAATTAATTTTCCCCAGCTACCAAAATAAACAAATGGGCCGTGTCTTCGATAAAGACATCCCGGGAATAATTACGGGCAATAAACGAAAAGAAAAAAACCTTAATACTAATAGACACAGGGAGGAAAATCCACACTGAATCCCGCGAGACAATGCCCAAATAATAACAGAGTACACACAAATTAAAACCTGGAATCAATCTCTTTTTGTGAAATCGTGGTGGCTCTGAAAAGAGCCGTTTGGTTTGAAAATGGCATGTATCATGCATCTATCTAGCCGCCGAAACCGTACAGCGTGCGCCCCTGTCTCTTCAGGGCGTACACCACATCCATCGAAGTAACGGTTTTCCTCTTGGCGTGCTCGCAGTAGGTGACTGCATCGCGGATAACATTCTCCAGGAACACCTTGAGGACTCCGCGGGTTTCTTCGTAGATGAGACCTGAGATGCGCTTGACTCCTCCGCGGCGGGCCAGCCGACGAATGGCTGGTTTAGTGATGCCCTGGATGTTGTCGCGAAGAACCTTGCGGTGACGCTTGGCACCCCCTTTGCCCAGTCCTTTTCCTCCTTTGCCACGGCCAGACATTTTTTTTAAATTTTCTTCTTTCCTTCTCTGCTCAGACTAGACTAGATCGATTGAATGGGCGAGGCAGTGTATTATATATCACTGCTATGCGCGGACGCGATAGGAGCACGCCAGGCAAACGAAAGTCAGGGCGCCCTCTAGCAACAAATCGTGGCAGAGGTTTCCCTCCCGAAATAACGACACGAGAGGAGAAATAAACAGTCAACGAGAGAGAGAGAGAGAGGAAAGCAAGCAAACGAATAATCGCAACATTAAAATACAAACATAAAAACTGAACTGTTAAAAGCACTGTTATTTATTGTATTTGAGGTTTTATCACTTACAAAAAAAAAAGCTATAAAAAAGGGCCCTGCATTATTACCTATACAGTATTTAGAACAAAAATGGAATTCAAACAAACAAGACCAAAAACAAAAAGAACATTTAAAGTCTACATTTATATGAAATCATATGAATTTCTAAAAATATGGAAAAGATAAAGAAATCTAATACATCTTCGCCAAAAAAAAATACAACCAGTCGCAGAGGATCTGTTTGTTTGTTTGTTTGTTTGTTTGTTTGTTTGTTTTTGTTGTTGTTGTTTTTCCCTTTCTTCAGAAATCAACCTAAAACAAAGAGATCGGTCTTCATACAATTATTTAATTGAGACAAATTGAAATGTTCAAATATAAGAAAGCCACGAAGTAAAGCGAAGAAAGAACTTGTAAAAGTGAGGCGACATAGGAATACACATAATAGACGAGACCTGTTTTTGTATTAATTGATGTTCCCCGAGGGGAGTGGGCCGAATCCCGGATGTACTGCTATACCGGGCCAACCCATGGCCGGGACGAGGCAAGCCTCTATTCCACGGCCCAAATCCAAAAATCAGATTAATATACTGGCTGTTCGATGAACAGCGTTTCAGATATTAAGCTGAAAAGAACAGATACTACACATGATCTTAGCCAAAAGGCCGAGAAGCGATAACGATTGACATTGAACCAATAGGGCGCTCTGGAATTATGCATGCAAATTGATTCCCCCGCCCATTGTTCTCATCCGAATAATATTCTTATTTTAACTTTTCTAATTTGTGTATTTCGGGTCAAGAAAAGGACTTCTCACAGAGCCCGACGCAAACCCGTTTATAGAAATTACCAACTTTTGGCACGTTAATTTACATCAATATTCATGAGCTTGGGGGGTTTTCATAACACATTTTCATACACATCGACAATATTCTTTTACAAATTCATTTTTTTTAACCAAAAGTCACTTGAAAATCTGGAAAAATGCGACTGGTATCAAAATTATCGCCATGCTGCACTGCGCCTCGCCGCTGTAAATACACACAGACCTGCCGGTACGAGCGTGCCGATAGATGGCGCCCTTCGGCACAACCGCGCCTCGATCGTTTACCGTTCAGGCCGGTTTATTTGTTTTTAAGCAGAACCTAAATGTCCCACTTTGTGGGCGGTGAAAATAGTCTGGTTCTATGGCCTGACCATTTAATTGTGTACACCCAGACGTCGAAATTGTAGTCGCGAACGTTAACGAGAATTCACGACCGTCAATAAAACGTGTTCGGAAATCTTCAGTTTGGCCAAGGAAAATGTTTCATGCTAAGCAAATTGTTGTGCTTACATTTGTTATGAAATTGGGCCCAGGTAAGACAGAACACGAAAACAAAGCTAATAGACCACACGCGAAGTGTCAACTCACCACATTTCCAATGTTTTTGTTAAATCTATGAAAATGTGACCCAGGATATCAAAATCAATAATAAGCGGGAAATGACAATTCACGATATGTACATAGTAACATTTGAAATTCCATAGGCTTTCTATTGATAGCCATCCCCAGTCTGTAACTCGTAACCAATAATTTCCGAGCTAAAGGCTTGTGATGGATGTCATTAAAAAGCTTATTGAATTTGCAATCTTATTATATTTATATCTCCGAAAGTCTTTTTCCGACTTATTCTTGATTTTGATGTGCTGGGTCGCGGGTATAATATCATTCACGTACTTTTACAAACTGAACATGCATGTACTGTACAGTACGCGTAGTACATGTATATAATTATAGAGTACAGACACAGCGCGTATTTATTTTTGCTTTGTTGAAGTCACAGTGCGCGCGTTGCATATTTAATGAACTAGTTTTTATATGAAGGTCGCCGGGATACAAGTTAAAACGCACGCGCGCCCGGATGACAAAAAACACTTTCTTAATATTTTTATAAGCAGGAAAAGGGAAGGCGATTCTTTAAAAAATAAACGAAGCCATTGAACAAACTCAGCGGGCCTTTGGCTGTGAAAGTTAAAATCTACACATGTATTATCTAAATTTGTCTCTTTTAAAACTTTATTTAAAAATGAAGAACAGACAGACAGCGGCGTTTCTCTCTTGTAACTATGTGGTGGCCCTGAAAAGAGCCTTTTGGTTTTGTTTGTGGAGGCAAAGTAATTTGTTTGTAGGCCTATTACTTTGATACTTTGGCGGCCTTTTTGGGCAGAAGTACTTGCTGGATGTTGGGAAGCACACCGCCTTGCGCGATGGTAACCCCACTCATCAACTTGTTAAGCTCTTCGTCGTTGCGTATAGCAAGCTGCAGATGTCGAGGGTTAATTCTCGTCTTCTTATTGTCTCGTGCTGCGTTACCGGCCAGCTCCAGGATCTCCGCGGTCAGGTATTCCATCACGGCTGCCAGGTAGACCGGTGCACCGGCTCCAACCCGCTCAGCGTAGTTGCCCCTTCGCAAAAATCGATGAACGCGACCCACGGGGAACTGCAGTCCCGCCCTTGAGGACCTGCTCCTGGCCTTGCTTCTTGCTTTTCCGCTCTTTCCTCGTCCAGTCATCTTGAAGTAATTGGTGACAGTAGATTGCGATCTGCAGTGAAAGTGCCGTACGAGGGGGGTGACAGCACTAGTTATAGCGTTCCGGTGGATTGGCCGAAGCACGCCAAGTAGCCAATCACGCGCGACACACTTACTGTACGGTTGAGTGCACCGCATCCATTTTTGGATTCGTGAAGACAGGGATACATTTTTTGAACGAGGTCTGTCTGTCTGTCTGTCTTCAATCTAAGCGATGAAATCATAACAGCAAAAACCCAAAGCACCCAAAAACCTTACCTGCTTTCTCAGACGATTTCTGTTATCCCGACGGTGTGTCCCTGTTGCCTACCGATTGACCTGCCTCCACGCTGGCCGCAGATCGTCCCTCATAAACCACATTGAAAACTGTCACGGATTTGTCTGCACAGAGATACGACAAACACATATATTAAACATACATCAAACAAGAAACCACTACTTCTCGTAATGGAGACTGAATGAACAAAAACCACTGCGCGCACAGGTGCTGAATAACAAAAGGCTGTTTTGCCATTGCAAATTCCTACGTGACTTACTGAGGCTAAATTAACAATGACCCCCATTTGTCAATTTCGTTGTTGGCGGGCACGCGTATAATTGTTTTGGTCAAAGCTATTCGTTGGTTTTAAAAATTCGATCGCTTAGGTTGGGCGGCGCACTGTCAGCCCTGCAATGTTGTATATATCATGTTAATTAAATGATGTAAATAAATACTTTTGGTATCATTGCAAAACTAACGAATCGGTCTTTACTACGGTGTAAAACAATAGAACTCCAAATACTACAGAAATACTTTTCCCCGTCATGCCTTTTCAAGTCACATATTTGTTTTCAAAGGCGACGAGAACAGAAGGTTAATGTTGATCTTCATTTCTCCTTTTAAGGTCAGGGAGAATGTAAAGACGGGAACACTACCCGAACGATTTTACCACCTACGAATATTGACTAAATTAGTAACACAGATCAGACAGTCACATCTCTTTTTTTAAAATTGTGTTGGCTCTGAAAAGAGCCGTTTGGTTATGTTTTTCGTGTTATTTGTTCCTCCCTCGGTCAACCTATTTTGAAGTCGTATACTTGGTGACGGCCTTGGTTCCTTCGCTGACTGCATGCTTGGCAAGCTCTCCCGGGAGGATTAGGCGTACTGCAGTCTGCACTTCACGACTTGAGATGGTCGACTTCTTGTTGTAGTGGGCAAGGCGGGAAGATTCGCCGGCGATGCGCTCAAACACGTCGTTGACAAAGCTGTTCATGATGCTCATTGCCTTGCTGGAGATTCCTGTGTCGGGGTGCACCTGTTTCATGACTTTGTAGATGTAGATGCCGTAGCTCTCCTTGCGACGCCGACGCCTCTTCTTGTTCGTGCTGACCGGAGCCTTGGTGTTGCCGGCCTTCTTCTGGCCTTTTCCGCTAACTTTAGGAGCCATGATTGGAGAAGATGAGTGTATGTGATCGTGCGATCGAATGGAAGGTCAAGCATGCCGGGACGACTTTTATGGTACCCGCTAGGATTCTGGGCATACACGCATTGTCCACACAATCACCCAAGCGTGAAGAATTATGTACGCGTGCAAAGTGACATGCATTGGCGCTTGCCACACGCACAGAGGGCAAAAGCTATCCTTCCGAATCCGAATGAAAACTCCAAGAAACAAACAATTACAAACAATAATTTAGAATATCCACTTTTTTATTATATTCGGTAGAGGCCAACAATCCGGTGTGGTTTCACTCATTATTTATTTTTCCCCAAACGCCGGGTAAACTTGCGTATCATCCAATGTAACGAAGAGTTCCCGTTTTCGAAAATATGACACAAAATGACTGCATAAACAATTGTGTACATGGCCAGGCAATTACTCTTCTTCTTTTTTACCGTATTAAAAGTAAAATAATTTTTTATTTTTATTTTGGGGGGGTGGGGGGACAACAAAAAATAAGAGACAGACAGACAAACAAACAAAATGGAAAGAGACTAATCCGATTAATTTTATTAATCCGTTCTCCGGAGCTCTGGCCAGTTAAAATTCGTATTTACCTATAGTAACCAAACTTAACTTTCCAAAACTCTACAGAAAACGCGATTGGAATGAATCTCTCTTTGAAAAAAATATTGGCCCTGAAAAGGGCCGTTCGGTTAGTTTTGCGCACGCAGCTGTGACTCAAGCCCGTTCACCACGAATTCGGCGAGCCAACTGGATGTCCTTGGGCATGATGGTGACCCTCTTGGCATGGATGGCGCAAAGGTTGGTGTCTTCAAAGAGGCCAACGAGGTAGGCTTCGCTCGCCTCCTGCAGTGCCATGACGGCAGAACTCTGGAATCGCAGTTCTGTTTTGAAGTCCTGTGCAATTTCACGCACAAGTCTCTGGAACGGCAGCTTTCGGATCAGCAGTTCGGTGCTCTTCTGGTAGCGACGAATCTCGCGAAGGGCGACAGTTCCCGGTCTGTACCGATGTGGTTTCTTGACACCGCCAGTCGCTGGTGCGCTCTTACGTGCCGCCTTGGTGGCCAACTGCTTCCTTGGGGCTTTTCCACCGGTGCTCTTTCTTGCCGTCTGCTTGGTGCGTGCCATGATTTGAGAGTGGATTGGTCAGAATGGAGAGTAGATAAGAAGTGAATGCCAAATCAACGAACAGGCCGTCTCTTAAGACTAGAGAATAGCATCCTGGGGCTGAAGTATAACAATGGGCAGTCTTCCGATTGGATAATTCGGACACCATGCCGGGACGCTTCACTGATCACAACTGATTTACCCTCCGAAACAATACGGTCAATATTACCTACGAGTACATGATACTTTGCAAGCAAATTAATTTTCCCCAGCTACCAAAATAAACAAATGGGCCGTGTCTTCGATAAAGACATCCCGGGAATAATTACGGGCAATAAACGAAAAGAAAAAAACCTTAATACTAATAGACACAGGGAGGAAAATCCACACTGAATCCCGCGAGACAATGCCCAAATAATAACAGAGTACACACAAATTAAAACCTGGAATCAATCTCTTTTTGTGAAATCGTGGTGGCTCTGAAAAGAGCCGTTTGGTTTGAAAATGGCATGTATCATGCATCTATCTAGCCGCCGAAACCGTACAGCGTGCGCCCCTGTCTCTTCAGGGCGTACACCACATCCATCGAAGTAACGGTTTTCCTCTTGGCGTGCTCGCAGTAGGTGACTGCATCGCGGATAACATTCTCCAGGAACACCTTGAGGACTCCGCGGGTTTCTTCGTAGATGAGACCTGAGATGCGCTTGACTCCTCCGCGGCGGGCCAGCCGACGAATGGCTGGTTTAGTGATGCCCTGGATGTTGTCGCGAAGAACCTTGCGGTGACGCTTGGCACCCCCTTTGCCCAGTCCTTTTCCTCCTTTGCCACGGCCAGACATTTTTTTTAAATTTTCTTCTTTCCTTCTCTGCTCAGACTAGACTAGATCGATTGAATGGGCGAGGCAGTGTATTATATATCACTGCTATGCGCGGACGCGATAGGAGCACGCCAGGCAAACGAAAGTCAGGGCGCCCTCTAGCAACAAATCGTGGCAGAGGTTTCCCTCCCGAAATAACGACACGAGAGGAGAAATAAACAGTCAACGAGAGAGAGAGAGAGAGGAAAGCAAGCAAACGAATAATCGCAACATTAAAATACAAACATAAAAACTGAACTGTTAAAAGCACTGTTATTTATTGTATTTGAGGTTTTATCACTTACAAAAAAAAAAGCTATAAAAAAGGGCCCTGCATTATTACCTATACAGTATTTAGAACAAAAATGGAATTCAAACAAACAAGACCAAAAACAAAAAGAACATTTAAAGTCTACATTTATATGAAATCATATGAATTTCTAAAAATATGGAAAAGATAAAGAAATCTAATACATCTTCGCCAAAAAAAAATACAACCAGTCGCAGAGGATCTGTTTGTTTGTTTGTTTGTTTGTTTGTTTTTGTTGTTGTTGTTTTTCCCTTTCTTCAGAAATCAACCTAAAACAAAGAGATCGGTCTTCATACAATTATTTAATTGAGACAAATTGAAATGTTCAAATATAAGAAAGCCACGAAGTAAAGCGAAGAAAGAACTTGTAAAAGTGAGGCGACATAGGAATACACATAATAGACGAGACCTGTTTTTGTATTAATTGATGTTCCCCGAGGGGAGTGGGCCGAATCCCGGATGTACTGCTATACCGGGCCAACCCATGGCCGGGACGAGGCAAGCCTCTATTCCACGGCCCAAATCCAAAAATCAGATTAATATACTGGCTGTTCGATGAACAGCGTTTCAGATATTAAGCTGAAAAGAACAGAGTTTTTTATTAAAATATTTCACTTCGAAATACAAAGAGTAAACATGGTTTTAAAAATTAATACAATCATAAACCTCCGTCCCAGAGGTGATTAAGATAGATAAGGAAACCTTAAGTAATAACAAAAACTGGGCGAATTTAAACCCAGTATAAGAATTAAGTAGAAAACACTTAGAACTAAATACATAAACTGCAACCGGCCTTGTCCCGCGATGTCTGTTCTTCTGTAAAATAGACGCTGGGTACCTGCAGTGGGAGAATAAGAAAAATAAAAACATGGGTTAAATAACAGAGTATAACTTGTTGACATGAAGTCAATGTTGGTTGGACCTACTCATCAGAGTACTGACGGTGGCCGGTGACATGTTCGATGTAGATGTCCCGTGATCCCTTGATGGCATCTATGCAACATAGACGGCGCATCAACCCTCTGTAGCGCTTGGAGATACCAAGACGGCCAAGTGCTCTCTCGTTTCCAGGTAACCAGGAACCGAGAGACCCGACTGCGAAGCCGAACACTTGGACGTCTTTGCCTTCTGCAGCCAAAGCCTGCCGTAAGCCATCATATTTGGTGACTTTGGCTGCAGCGGCGATCTCCAAGGCATCACGGCCGTTGTCGAAGGGGCAACAAACGTCGATGATTGTTACTTTGTTGCCCTCGACAACTGTGATGTCGGGTCGCTGACGGGGGGTGGGATCACCCGGGACATGCTGGTCAATAAACACCTGCCCATGCCGCACAGCTGCCTTGATCCGATTCTGAACAAGATTATGTCGTCTTCGGATAGGCACCATGTTTGGCGGGCAGTTGTTCAGGATGTGGGGCAGAGTCTCGTCCCTCACTCCACAGCGGCGGCACTTTGGATCCGTCGCTGGATTCCATCGTTTAGCCGCTGCGTTGGTCGGGAGACAGTTCAGGCGGGCCCTGTGGATAAACCGCCAGTCACAGAATCGGATGAAACTGCCGGTGTTCATCCACGAGGAGCCGTTACGGAAGGGGTCCAACTCCAGTGAACGGGCAACCTTACCCTGGTCCGGGAGAGCGAGTAATTTACCGGAGTAAAATTCTCGAGCGGCAGCACGCAGAGCAGTTGTAATGCCCTTGGCCTGTATTTCTCTCCCCTTGTCCGTGCGTGTGACTACTGAGCCGGAACAGCAGCCACTGAGAGAAACACGAAGCCGGCGTGCAGCCGCCCTCGCCCGGGACCAGAGGGTAGAGATCTGCCCGCTCGTTCCGTAGTTGGCCAGGTCCCCCTCCATAGATCCGCTCATGAACTGATCGAGCTCTGCCTCCGTTGGCTCACGGTGCAACGTACGGTGGACAACAGAAGTCAGTTGCTTGGTGGCAACACCGCGAACGGTGTCGTCTGGTGAAGATAGGATACGAACAGCTTGCGTGACAGTTTGAATGTCAGCATCCCGGTTGGGATCCATCAGACCCAGACCACCCACTTTTCTGTCCGCAAAGACATAATTGGTAGTGGCCCGGGTCGGAAGGTTGCAAACTTTCCGCACCAACTTCACCACCTCTCCCCTTAGTCCCTTCAGACTACGCTTCTGGCAATCACCGGCGCGCAATACGTACGAGGCACATGGTTCGATAAATGTACGTATTGCGTCCAGTTTTTGCCAGGGGGCAAGGAGAGAGGCTTCCACCTTGCGCAGGTCTTCTGTCATCTTGACCACCAATGCTTCGAGACTCTCGCCACTTCTGTACAACCCGATAGGGACGCCGAGGTAGCGGTAATGTTCCTCCTCAGTCAACGCTGGTATATCGCCGCCCTGAACTTTGTAGACTGAGGGAACAACCCGCTGACCCCTTCGACACTCCAGTGACAGGGTGGCACACTTCGTTGGTTTGAAGGTGAGCCGAAGCTTGGTGGCCATCGTGCTAGCCGTGTCCAAAAGCCGCTGCAGGCCCTCAGCCGAATTGCTTAGTACCACGAGGTCATCAGCATAGGCAAGGACCGAGATGTCGTGTCCGTGCACCTTCGGAGCGCATCGGCCGGTTCGAGCTGCCAGAGACACGGCCCGCACCACAAGCTCAAGAGTCAAGTTGAAAAGAATCGGGGAGATCGGACAACCTTGCTTGACTCCTGAGCAGATGGATACGGGCTCTGTCCTCCCTGAAGGCGTCATAAACTCCGTGCTGGCCCCAGTATAGACATCCCGGATGATGTCTATAAATCCCACCGGCGCACCAACCGAGGCCAACACAGAGAATATAGCATTGTGGGGAATGCTGCCGAAAGCATTCTGGAGATCGAGAAACGCACAGTACAGATTTTTCTGATTTCGGCGAGCATCCCCCACAACGGACGACATCAGGAAGGTGTGCTCAAAGCAACCCTCACCAGGCCTAGCACTCTTCTGGGCGTCACTGATGAGACCACCGTCTAACGCCCAACGAGTCAGGCGGTCAGACAGGATCGCCATCAGTAACTTGTACAGACACGACTGCAGGGCAATTGGTCGGAAGTTGGCCGGACATGCTGAGTCCCCCTTCTTGTAAATCAGTACCGTCGTAGCTGATTTCCAAGAGCTGGGGACACGCCCATCACGCAGACACCGGTTGAATATCGCCACGGAAACTCTAAAGGCACCGTCCGCACATCTGATGTGGCGATATTCTAGCCGGTCTTTCCCAGGTGCGGAGTTTGACATCCGACCTAGGCGGAGAGAGATCTCCTTCTGCGTAATGGGGCGCAACAAATCCGGGCCAGACTCCCGGGCGCGGTCCGTGTTCGGGAACAGGAGTCCCGAGTCAACAGTAACACTATCTTGATCGACCGCCCTTTCCGAGTGAACTTCAGTAAAGTAGTCCACTAGTGTTTCCTCGGTGCCAGTGTATCTGACCTCAGAGCCGTCCAGGACCACACGCATCGCCCGTCTTCGACTGGTCCTGTAAAGCTTCTGAAGTCTACTGGCCTCCTGCACATCAAACTCGGGACCGCGCCAACCACGTCGCACCTCACCACCGTTTTGTCGCACCGCACCACCATTCCGACCCACCGCACCACCATTCTGTCCCACCGCACCATTCTGTCCCACCGCACCACCATTCTGTCCCACCGCACCACCATTCTGTCGCACCGCACCACCATTCTGTCGCACCGCACCACCATTCTGTCGCACCGCACCACCATTTTGTTGCGCTGGTCGGGGACCCGCCGCACGCCGGTTATTCGCGGAGCCATAAGCCATGTCAACCGCATGCTGGGCAAAACGGTCACACACAGACTCAAACTCCGCAAAGTCACCGGCGCGTGACAACGCCACCAGCCAGGGATTCTCCTCCTCCGCGGGCTGTGGGGCCCGCGGTCTCGGTGAACCCTGGCTAGGCAGCGTGGGTTCCCTCGGGACGTCGGCCCGGCCTGCTCCCTCATCTGTGACATTAATCGGGCGAAGCACTTCAGTCACAGAATTTTGGTCACATCCCCGGCGCATACCCTCATCTGTGTTACGGGAACCCCGAGGGGTCCCCGAGCATGCATCCACAGAGTGTTGGAGCGCCAGGACACCTCCCTCATCCACGTTACGGGGACCCCGAGGAGTCCCCGAGCATTCATCCGTGGAGTGTTGGGAAATGGCCAGGTTTCGGTCCCGGTCCCAGCTAGGAGATCCCTCATCCCTGCTCCGAGGAGCCAAGGAGTATTGGGCCGAATTCGTAGTCGCACCACCATTCTGTCGCACCGCACCACCATTTGTTCGAGCCGCACCACCATTCGTTCGAGTCGCACCACAATTTCTTCGAGCCGCACAACAATTTGTTCGAGCCGCACCATCAATTTGTTGTGCCGTGGGGTCCTCAACCCGGCCTGCTTCCTCATCTGTGACATTATTCGAGCGCCGCACTTCAGTCACAGAATTTTGGTCACATCCCCGGCGCATACCCTCATCCGTGTTACGAGAACCCCGAGGGGTTCCCGAGCATGCATCCACGGAGTGTTGGAGCGCCAGGACACCTCCCTCATCCACGTTACAGGAACCCCGAAGGGTCCCCGAGCATTCATCCGTGGAGTGTTGGGAAGTGGCCAAGTCGCGGTCCCCACTGGGCTGTCCCTCATCCCTGCTCCGAAGAGACAAGGAGTGTTGGGTCGAGGTCACCGTCGCACTTCTATTTTTCCGAGCCGCACTATCATTTATTCGATTCGCACCAAATATTTGTCGGGCCGCACCGACATTTTTCCGAGTCGCACACCCATCGTTTCGAGTCGCACACCCATCGTTTCGAGTCGCACACCCATCGTTTCGAGTCGCACACCCATCGTTTCGAGCCGCACCTTCGTTTTGATGCAGTGCCTCGTCCATGCTTCGAGAGATGGAGTCTTGGGCAGGAGTCGCAATCGGTTCCACGACCAAGCCCCGGATAAGGTCCATGGGAGACATGGGAGACATCGGTAGCGCATTATCCGGGGGCGAGGAAGGCGTGATGATACTCGAGGCATCACGCTTATGGACTTGGTAGTGGTTGGCGGCCCTCCTACCTGTGTCGAACTCCCGCGGGCACACGCTGCATCGGTAGACATAGTTGAAAGTCACAAGTGGATGGAGGCGCGACTGGTGTCGAGAGAGAGTCTGCTGGGCTTGGAAACTTTCCCGGCACACAGCGCATCTCCAGCCACGAGTGAACGGGTAGGCAAACACTTGGTCTCGCTGTCCGGAGTCATCGGAGGCCGCAGATTTGAGGTGCACCCTTGACATGTGACGCTGTAGACCAGAAGCCGTAGGTAACGTCTTCTGGCACACCGCACATGTGTGGTAGTCATCCCGGCTCGACCCCTCATCTGTGTTACGGTTACCCCGAGGGGTTCCCGAGCATGCATCCACAGAGTGTTGGGTCAAAACCGGGGCAGATCCCTCATCCGTGTTACGGTTGCCCCGAAGGGCGCCCGAGCATTCATCCACGGAGTGTTGGGTGCAGTGACGACCAGGTGACATCTCTCGTCCAGCAGCAGATCCTCCGAGTACTCCATCATCCAGGTCAGGAACCGTCTTCCGGCGAGGCATCACAGGGCAGACAGATAATAATTAAGCTGAAAAGAACAGATACTACACATGATCTTAGCCAAAAGGCCGAGAAGCGATAACGATTGACATTGAACCAATAGGGCGCTCTGGAATTATGCATGCAAATTGATTCCCCCGCCCATTGTTCTCATCCGAATAATATTCTTATTTTAACTTTTCTAATTTGTGTATTTCGGGTCAAGAAAAGGACTTCTCACAGAGCCCGACGCAAACCCGTTTATAGAAATTACCAACTTTTGGCACGTTAATTTACATCAATATTCATGAGCTTGGGGGGTTTTCATAACACATTTTCATACACATCGACAATATTCTTTTACAAATTCATTTTTTTTAACCAAAAGTCACTTGAAAATCTGGAAAAATGCGACTGGTATCAAAATTATCGCCATGCTGCACTGCGCCTCGCCGCTGTAAATACACACAGACCTGCCGGTACGAGCGTGCCGATAGATGGCGCCCTTCGGCACAACCGCGCCTCGATCGTTTACCGTTCAGGCCGGTTTATTTGTTTTTAAGCAGAACCTAAATGTCCCACTTTGTGGGCGGTGAAAATAGTCTGGTTCTATGGCCTGACCATTTAATTGTGTACACCCAGACGTCGAAATTGTAGTCGCGAACGTTAACGAGAATTCACGACCGTCAATAAAACGTGTTCGGAAATCTTCAGTTTGGCCAAGGAAAATGTTTCATGCTAAGCAAATTGTTGTGCTTACATTTGTTATGAAATTGGGCCCAGGTAAGACAGAACACGAAAACAAAGCTAATAGACCACACGCGAAGTGTCAACTCACCACATTTCCAATGTTTTTGTTAAATCTATGAAAATGTGACCCAGGATATCAAAATCAATAATAAGCGGGAAATGACAATTCACGATATGTACATAGTAACATTTGAAATTCCATAGGCTTTCTATTGATAGCCATCCCCAGTCTGTAACTCGTAACCAATAATTTCCGAGCTAAAGGCTTGTGATGGATGTCATTAAAAAGCTTATTGAATTTGCAATCTTATTATATTTATATCTCCGAAAGTCTTTTTCCGACTTATTCTTGATTTTGATGTGCTGGGTCGCGGGTATAATATCATTCACGTACTTTTACAAACTGAACATGCATGTACTGTACAGTACGCGTAGTACATGTATATAATTATAGAGTACAGACACAGCGCGTATTTATTTTTGCTTTGTTGAAGTCACAGTGCGCGCGTTGCATATTTAATGAACTAGTTTTTATATGAAGGTCGCCGGGATACAAGTTAAAACGCACGCGCGCCCGGATGACAAAAAACACTTTCTTAATATTTTTATAAGCAGGAAAAGGGAAGGCGATTCTTTAAAAAATAAACGAAGCCATTGAACAAACTCAGCGGGCCTTTGGCTGTGAAAGTTAAAATCTACACATGTATTATCTAAATTTGTCTCTTTTAAAACTTTATTTAAAAATGAAGAACAGACAGACAGCGGCGTTTCTCTCTTGTAACTATGTGGTGGCCCTGAAAAGAGCCTTTTGGTTTTGTTTGTGGAGGCAAAGTAATTTGTTTGTAGGCCTATTACTTTGATACTTTGGCGGCCTTTTTGGGCAGAAGTACTTGCTGGATGTTGGGAAGCACACCGCCTTGCGCGATGGTAACCCCACTCATCAACTTGTTAAGCTCTTCGTCGTTGCGTATAGCAAGCTGCAGATGTCGAGGGTTAATTCTCGTCTTCTTATTGTCTCGTGCTGCGTTACCGGCCAGCTCCAGGATCTCCGCGGTCAGGTATTCCATCACGGCTGCCAGGTAGACCGGTGCACCGGCTCCAACCCGCTCAGCGTAGTTGCCCCTTCGCAAAAATCGATGAACGCGACCCACGGGGAACTGCAGTCCCGCCCTTGAGGACCTGCTCCTGGCCTTGCTTCTTGCTTTTCCGCTCTTTCCTCGTCCAGTCATCTTGAAGTAATTGGTGACAGTAGATTGCGATCTGCAGTGAAAGTGCCGTACGAGGGGGGTGACAGCACTAGTTATAGCGTTCCGGTGGATTGGCCGAAGCACGCCAAGTAGCCAATCACGCGCGACACACTTACTGTACGGTTGAGTGCACCGCATCCATTTTTGGATTCGTGAAGACAGGGATACATTTTTTGAACGAGGTCTGTCTGTCTGTCTGTCTTCAATCTAAGCGATGAAATCATAACAGCAAAAACCCAAAGCACCCAAAAACCTTACCTGCTTTCTCAGACGATTTCTGTTATCCCGACGGTGTGTCCCTGTTGCCTACCGATTGACCTGCCTCCACGCTGGCCGCAGATCGTCCCTCATAAACCACATTGAAAACTGTCACGGATTTGTCTGCACAGAGATACGACAAACACATATATTAAACATACATCAAACAAGAAACCACTACTTCTCGTAATGGAGACTGAATGAACAAAAACCACTGCGCGCACAGGTGCTGAATAACAAAAGGCTGTTTCGCCATTGCAAATTCCTACGTGACTTACTGAGGCTAAATTAACAATGACCCCCATTTGTCAATTTCGTTGTTGGCGGGCACGCGTATAATTGTTTTGGTCAAAGCTATTCGTTGGTTTTAAAAATTCGATCGCTTAGGTTGGGCGGCGCACTGTCAGCCCTGCAATGTTGTATATATCATGTTAATTAAATGATGTAAATAAATACTTTTGGTATCATTGCAAAACTAACGAATCGGTCTTTACTACGGTGTAAAACAATAGAACTCCAAATACTACAGAAATACTTTTCCCCGTCATGCCTTTTCAAGTCACATATTTGTTTTCAAAGGCGACGAGAACAGAAGGTTAATGTTGATCTTCATTTCTCCTTTTAAGGTCAGGGAGAATGTAAAGACGGGAACACTACCCGAACGATTTTACCACCTACGAATATTGACTAAATTAGTAACACAGATCAGACAGTCACATCTCTTTTTTTAAAATTGTGTTGGCTCTGAAAAGAGCCGTTTGGTTATGTTTTTCGTGTTATTTGTTCCTCCCTCGGTCAACCTATTTTGAAGTCGTATACTTGGTGACGGCCTTGGTTCCTTCGCTGACTGCATGCTTGGCAAGCTCTCCCGGGAGGATTAGGCGTACTGCAGTCTGCACTTCACGACTTGAGATGGTCGACTTCTTGTTGTAGTGGGCAAGGCGGGAAGATTCGCCGGCGATGCGCTCAAACACGTCGTTGACAAAGCTGTTCATGATGCTCATTGCCTTGCTGGAGATTCCTGTGTCGGGGTGCACCTGTTTCATGACTTTGTAGATGTAGATGCCGTAGCTCTCCTTGCGACGCCGACGCCTCTTCTTGTTCGTGCTGACCGGAGCCTTGGTGTTGCCGGCCTTCTTCTGGCCTTTTCCGCTAACTTTAGGAGCCATGATTGGAGAAGATGAGTGTATGTGATCGTGCGATCGAATGGAAGGTCAAGCATGCCGGGACGACTTTTATGGTACCCGCTAGGATTCTGGGCATACACGCATTGTCCACACAATCACCCAAGCGTGAAGAATTATGTACGCGTGCAAAGTGACATGCATTGGCGCTTGCCACACGCACAGAGGGCAAAAGCTATCCTTCCGAATCCGAATGAAAACTCCAAGAAACAAACAATTACAAACAATAATTTAGAATATCCACTTTTTTATTATATTCGGTAGAGGCCAACAATCCGGTGTGGTTTCACTCATTATTTATTTTTCCCCAAACGCCGGGTAAACTTGCGTATCATCCAATGTAACGAAGAGTTCCCGTTTTCGAAAATATGACACAAAATGACTGCATAAACAATTGTGTACATGGCCAGGCAATTACTCTTCTTCTTTTTTACCGTATTAAAAGTAAAATAATTTTTTATTTTTATTTTTGGGGGGTGGGGGGACAACAAAAAATAAGAGACAGACAGACAAACAAACAAAATGGAAAGAGACTAATCCGATTAATTTTATTAATCCGTTCTCCGGAGCTCTGGCCAGTTAAAATTCGTATTTACCTATAGTAACCAAACTTAACTTTCCAAAACTCTACAGAAAACGCGATTGGAATGAATCTCTCTTTGAAAAAAATATTGGCCCTGAAAAGGGCCGTTCGGTTAGTTTTGCGCACGCAGCTGTGACTCAAGCCCGTTCACCACGAATTCGGCGAGCCAACTGGATGTCCTTGGGCATGATGGTGACCCTCTTGGCATGGATGGCGCAAAGGTTGGTGTCTTCAAAGAGGCCAACGAGGTAGGCTTCGCTCGCCTCCTGCAGTGCCATGACGGCAGAACTCTGGAATCGCAGTTCTGTTTTGAAGTCCTGTGCAATTTCACGCACAAGTCTCTGGAACGGCAGCTTTCGGATCAGCAGTTCGGTGCTCTTCTGGTAGCGACGAATCTCGCGAAGGGCGACAGTTCCCGGTCTGTACCGATGTGGTTTCTTGACACCGCCAGTCGCTGGTGCGCTCTTACGTGCCGCCTTGGTGGCCAACTGCTTCCTTGGGGCTTTTCCACCGGTGCTCTTTCTTGCCGTCTGCTTGGTGCGTGCCATGATTTGAGAGTGGATTGGTCAGAATGGAGAGTAGATAAGAAGTGAATGCCAAATCAACGAACAGGCCGTCTCTTAAGACTAGAGAATAGCATCCTGGGGCTGAAGTATAACAATGGGCAGTCTTCCGATTGGATAATTCGGACACCATGCCGGGACGCTTCACTGATCACAACTGATTTACCCTCCGAAACAATACGGTCAATATTACCTACGAGTACATGATACTTTGCAAGCAAATTAATTTTCCCCAGCTACCAAAATAAACAAATGGGCCGTGTCTTCGATAAAGACATCCCGGGAATAATTACGGGCAATAAACGAAAAGAAAAAAACCTTAATACTAATAGACACAGGGAGGAAAATCCACACTGAATCCCGCGAGACAATGCCCAAATAATAACAGAGTACACACAAATTAAAACCTGGAATCAATCTCTTTTTGTGAAATCGTGGTGGCTCTGAAAAGAGCCGTTTGGTTTGAAAATGGCATGTATCATGCATCTATCTAGCCGCCGAAACCGTACAGCGTGCGCCCCTGTCTCTTCAGGGCGTACACCACATCCATCGAAGTAACGGTTTTCCTCTTGGCGTGCTCGCAGTAGGTGACTGCATCGCGGATAACATTCTCCAGGAACACCTTGAGGACTCCGCGGGTTTCTTCGTAGATGAGACCTGAGATGCGCTTGACTCCTCCGCGGCGGGCCAGCCGACGAATGGCTGGTTTAGTGATGCCCTGGATGTTGTCGCGAAGAACCTTGCGGTGACGCTTGGCACCCCCTTTGCCCAGTCCTTTTCCTCCTTTGCCACGGCCAGACATTTTTTTTAAATTTTCTTCTTTCCTTCTCTGCTCAGACTAGACTAGATCGATTGAATGGGCGAGGCAGTGTATTATATATCACTGCTATGCGCGGACGCGATAGGAGCACGCCAGGCAAACGAAAGTCAGGGCGCCCTCTAGCAACAAATCGTGGCAGAGGTTTCCCTCCCGAAATAACGACACGAGAGGAGAAATAAACAGTCAACGAGAGAGAGAGAGAGAGGAAAGCAAGCAAACGAATAATCGCAACATTAAAATACAAACATAAAAACTGAACTGTTAAAAGCACTGTTATTTATTGTATTTGAGGTTTTATCACTTACAAAAAAAAAAGCTATAAAAAAGGGCCCTGCATTATTACCTATACAGTATTTAGAACAAAAATGGAATTCAAACAAACAAGACCAAAAACAAAAAGAACATTTAAAGTCTACATTTATATGAAATCATATGAATTTCTAAAAATATGGAAAAGATAAAGAAATCTAATACATCTTCGCCAAAAAAAAATACAACCAGTCGCAGAGGATCTGTTTGTTTGTTTGTTTGTTTGTTTGTTTGTTTTTGTTGTTGTTGTTTTTCCCTTTCTTCAGAAATCAACCTAAAACAAAGAGATCGGTCTTCATACAATTATTTAATTGAGACAAATTGAAATGTTCAAATATAAGAAAGCCACGAAGTAAAGCGAAGAAAGAACTTGTAAAAGTGAGGCGACATAGGAATACACATAATAGACGAGACCTGTTTTTGTATTAATTGATGTTCCCCGAGGGGAGTGGGCCGAATCCCGGATGTACTGCTATACCGGGCCAACCCATGGCCGGGACGAGGCAAGCCTCTATTCCACGGCCCAAATCCAAAAATCAGATTAATATACTGGCTGTTCGATGAACAGCGTTTCAGATATTAAGCTGAAAAGAACAGATACTACACATGATCTTAGCCAAAAGGCCGAGAAGCGATAACGATTGACATTGAACCAATAGGGCGCTCTGGAATTATGCATGCAAATTGATTCCCCCGCCCATTGTTCTCATCCGAATAATATTCTTATTTTAACTTTTCTAATTTGTGTATTTCGGGTCAAGAAAAGGACTTCTCACAGAGCCCGACGCAAACCCGTTTATAGAAATTACCAACTTTTGGCACGTTAATTTACATCAATATTCATGAGCTTGGGGGGTTTTCATAACACATTTTCATACACATCGACAATATTCTTTTACAAATTCATTTTTTTTAACCAAAAGTCACTTGAAAATCTGGAAAAATGCGACTGGTATCAAAATTATCGCCATGCTGCACTGCGCCTCGCCGCTGTAAATACACACAGACCTGCCGGTACGAGCGTGCCGATAGATGGCGCCCTTCGGCACAACCGCGCCTCGATCGTTTACCGTTCAGGCCGGTTTATTTGTTTTTAAGCAGAACCTAAATGTCCCACTTTGTGGGCGGTGAAAATAGTCTGGTTCTATGGCCTGACCATTTAATTGTGTACACCCAGACGTCGAAATTGTAGTCGCGAACGTTAACGAGAATTCACGACCGTCAATAAAACGTGTTCGGAAATCTTCAGTTTGGCCAAGGAAAATGTTTCATGCTAAGCAAATTGTTGTGCTTACATTTGTTATGAAATTGGGCCCAGGTAAGACAGAACACGAAAACAAAGCTAATAGACCACACGCGAAGTGTCAACTCACCACATTTCCAATGTTTTTGTTAAATCTATGAAAATGTGACCCAGGATATCAAAATCAATAATAAGCGGGAAATGACAATTCACGATATGTACATAGTAACATTTGAAATTCCATAGGCTTTCTATTGATAGCCATCCCCAGTCTGTAACTCGTAACCAATAATTTCCGAGCTAAAGGCTTGTGATGGATGTCATTAAAAAGCTTATTGAATTTGCAATCTTATTATATTTATATCTCCGAAAGTCTTTTTCCGACTTATTCTTGATTTTGATGTGCTGGGTCGCGGGTATAATATCATTCACGTACTTTTACAAACTGAACATGCATGTACTGTACAGTACGCGTAGTACATGTATATAATTATAGAGTACAGACACAGCGCGTATTTATTTTTGCTTTGTTGAAGTCACAGTGCGCGCGTTGCATATTTAATGAACTAGTTTTTATATGAAGGTCGCCGGGATACAAGTTAAAACGCACGCGCGCCCGGATGACAAAAAACACTTTCTTAATATTTTTATAAGCAGGAAAAGGGAAGGCGATTCTTTAAAAAATAAACGAAGCCATTGAACAAACTCAGCGGGCCTTTGGCTGTGAAAGTTAAAATCTACACATGTATTATCTAAATTTGTCTCTTTTAAAACTTTATTTAAAAATGAAGAACAGACAGACAGCGGCGTTTCTCTCTTGTAACTATGTGGTGGCCCTGAAAAGAGCCTTTTGGTTTTGTTTGTGGAGGCAAAGTAATTTGTTTGTAGGCCTATTACTTTGATACTTTGGCGGCCTTTTTGGGCAGAAGTACTTGCTGGATGTTGGGAAGCACACCGCCTTGCGCGATGGTAACCCCACTCATCAACTTGTTAAGCTCTTCGTCGTTGCGTATAGCAAGCTGCAGATGTCGAGGGTTAATTCTCGTCTTCTTATTGTCTCGTGCTGCGTTACCGGCCAGCTCCAGGATCTCCGCGGTCAGGTATTCCATCACGGCTGCCAGGTAGACCGGTGCACCGGCTCCAACCCGCTCAGCGTAGTTGCCCCTTCGCAAAAATCGATGAACGCGACCCACGGGGAACTGCAGTCCCGCCCTTGAGGACCTGCTCCTGGCCTTGCTTCTTGCTTTTCCGCTCTTTCCTCGTCCAGTCATCTTGAAGTAATTGGTGACAGTAGATTGCGATCTGCAGTGAAAGTGCCGTACGAGGGGGGTGACAGCACTAGTTATAGCGTTCCGGTGGATTGGCCGAAGCACGCCAAGTAGCCAATCACGCGCGACACACTTACTGTACGGTTGAGTGCACCGCATCCATTTTTGGATTCGTGAAGACAGGGATACATTTTTTGAACGAGGTCTGTCTGTCTGTCTGTCTTCAATCTAAGCGATGAAATCATAACAGCAAAAACCCAAAGCACCCAAAAACCTTACCTGCTTTCTCAGACGATTTCTGTTATCCCGACGGTGTGTCCCTGTTGCCTACCGATTGACCTGCCTCCACGCTGGCCGCAGATCGTCCCTCATAAACCACATTGAAAACTGTCACGGATTTGTCTGCACAGAGATACGACAAACACATATATTAAACATACATCAAACAAGAAACCACTACTTCTCGTAATGGAGACTGAATGAACAAAAACCACTGCGCGCACAGGTGCTGAATAACAAAAGGCTGTTTCGCCATTGCAAATTCCTACGTGACTTACTGAGGCTAAATTAACAATGACCCCCATTTGTCAATTTCGTTGTTGGCGGGCACGCGTATAATTGTTTTGGTCAAAGCTATTCGTTGGTTTTAAAAATTCGATCGCTTAGGTTGGGCGGCGCACTGTCAGCCCTGCAATGTTGTATATATCATGTTAATTAAATGATGTAAATAAATACTTTTGGTATCATTGCAAAACTAACGAATCGGTCTTTACTACGGTGTAAAACAATAGAACTCCAAATACTACAGAAATACTTTTCCCCGTCATGCCTTTTCAAGTCACATATTTGTTTTCAAAGGCGACGAGAACAGAAGGTTAATGTTGATCTTCATTTCTCCTTTTAAGGTCAGGGAGAATGTAAAGACGGGAACACTACCCGAACGATTTTACCACCTACGAATATTGACTAAATTAGTAACACAGATCAGACAGTCACATCTCTTTTTTTTAAATTGTGTTGGCTCTGAAAAGAGCCGTTTGGTTATGTTTTTCGTGTTATTTGTTCCTCCCTCGGTCAACCTATTTTGAAGTCGTATACTTGGTGACGGCCTTGGTTCCTTCGCTGACTGCATGCTTGGCAAGCTCTCCCGGGAGGATTAGGCGTACTGCAGTCTGCACTTCACGACTTGAGATGGTCGACTTCTTGTTGTAGTGGGCAAGGCGGGAAGATTCGCCGGCGATGCGCTCAAACACGTCGTTGACAAAGCTGTTCATGATGCTCATTGCCTTGCTGGAGATTCCTGTGTCGGGGTGCACCTGTTTCATGACTTTGTAGATGTAGATGCCGTAGCTCTCCTTGCGACGCCGACGCCTCTTCTTGTTCGTGCTGACCGGAGCCTTGGTGTTGCCGGCCTTCTTCTGGCCTTTTCCGCTAACTTTAGGAGCCATGATTGGAGAAGATGAGTGTATGTGATCGTGCGATCGAATGGAAGGTCAAGCATGCCGGGACGACTTTTATGGTACCCGCTAGGATTCTGGGCATACACGCATTGTCCACACAATCACCCAAGCGTGAAGAATTATGTACGCGTGCAAAGTGACATGCATTGGCGCTTGCCACACGCACAGAGGGCAAAAGCTATCCTTCCGAATCCGAATGAAAACTCCAAGAAACAAACAATTACAAACAATAATTTAGAATATCCACTTTTTTATTATATTCGGTAGAGGCCAACAATCCGGTGTGGTTTCACTCATTATTTATTTTTCCCCAAACGCCGGGTAAACTTGCGTATCATCCAATGTAACGAAGAGTTCCCGTTTTCGAAAATATGACACAAAATGACTGCATAAACAATTGTGTACATGGCCAGGCAATTACTCTTCTTCTTTTTTACCGTATTAAAAGTAAAATAATTTTTTATTTTTATTTTGGGGGGGTGGGGGGACAACAAAAAATAAGAGACAGACAGACAAACAAACAAAATGGAAAGAGACTAATCCGATTAATTTTATTAATCCGTTCTCCGGAGCTCTGGCCAGTTAAAATTCGTATTTACCTATAGTAACCAAACTTAACTTTCCAAAACTCTACAGAAAACGCGATTGGAATGAATCTCTCTTTGAAAAAAATATTGGCCCTGAAAAGGGCCGTTCGGTTAGTTTTGCGCACGCAGCTGTGACTCAAGCCCGTTCACCACGAATTCGGCGAGCCAACTGGATGTCCTTGGGCATGATGGTGACCCTCTTGGCATGGATGGCGCAAAGGTTGGTGTCTTCAAAGAGGCCAACGAGGTAGGCTTCGCTCGCCTCCTGCAGTGCCATGACGGCAGAACTCTGGAATCGCAGTTCTGTTTTGAAGTCCTGTGCAATTTCACGCACAAGTCTCTGGAACGGCAGCTTTCGGATCAGCAGTTCGGTGCTCTTCTGGTAGCGACGAATCTCGCGAAGGGCGACAGTTCCCGGTCTGTACCGATGTGGTTTCTTGACACCGCCAGTCGCTGGTGCGCTCTTACGTGCCGCCTTGGTGGCCAACTGCTTCCTTGGGGCTTTTCCACCGGTGCTCTTTCTTGCCGTCTGCTTGGTGCGTGCCATGATTTGAGAGTGGATTGGTCAGAATGGAGAGTAGATAAGAAGTGAATGCCAAATCAACGAACAGGCCGTCTCTTAAGACTAGAGAATAGCATCCTGGGGCTGAAGTATAACAATGGGCAGTCTTCCGATTGGATAATTCGGACACCATGCCGGGACGCTTCACTGATCACAACTGATTTACCCTCCGAAACAATACGGTCAATATTACCTACGAGTACATGATACTTTGCAAGCAAATTAATTTTCCCCAGCTACCAAAATAAACAAATGGGCCGTGTCTTCGATAAAGACATCCCGGGAATAATTACGGGCAATAAACGAAAAGAAAAAAACCTTAATACTAATAGACACAGGGAGGAAAATCCACACTGAATCCCGCGAGACAATGCCCAAATAATAACAGAGTACACACAAATTAAAACCTGGAATCAATCTCTTTTTGTGAAATCGTGGTGGCTCTGAAAAGAGCCGTTTGGTTTGAAAATGGCATGTATCATGCATCTATCTAGCCGCCGAAACCGTACAGCGTGCGCCCCTGTCTCTTCAGGGCGTACACCACATCCATCGAAGTAACGGTTTTCCTCTTGGCGTGCTCGCAGTAGGTGACTGCATCGCGGATAACATTCTCCAGGAACACCTTGAGGACTCCGCGGGTTTCTTCGTAGATGAGACCTGAGATGCGCTTGACTCCTCCGCGGCGGGCCAGCCGACGAATGGCTGGTTTAGTGATGCCCTGGATGTTGTCGCGAAGAACCTTGCGGTGACGCTTGGCACCCCCTTTGCCCAGTCCTTTTCCTCCTTTGCCACGGCCAGACATTTTTTTTAAATTTTCTTCTTTCCTTCTCTGCTCAGACTAGACTAGATCGATTGAATGGGCGAGGCAGTGTATTATATATCACTGCTATGCGCGGACGCGATAGGAGCACGCCAGGCAAACGAAAGTCAGGGCGCCCTCTAGCAACAAATCGTGGCAGAGGTTTCCCTCCCGAAATAACGACACGAGAGGAGAAATAAACAGTCAACGAGAGAGAGAGAGAGAGGAAAGCAAGCAAACGAATAATCGCAACATTAAAATACAAACATAAAAACTGAACTGTTAAAAGCACTGTTATTTATTGTATTTGAGGTTTTATCACTTACAAAAAAAAAAGCTATAAAAAAGGGCCCTGCATTATTACCTATACAGTATTTAGAACAAAAATGGAATTCAAACAAACAAGACCAAAAACAAAAAGAACATTTAAAGTCTACATTTATATGAAATCATATGAATTTCTAAAAATATGGAAAAGATAAAGAAATCTAATACATCTTCGCCAAAAAAAAATACAACCAGTCGCAGAGGATCTGTTTGTTTGTTTGTTTGTTTGTTTGTTTGTTTTTGTTGTTGTTGTTTTTCCCTTTCTTCAGAAATCAACCTAAAACAAAGAGATCGGTCTTCATACAATTATTTAATTGAGACAAATTGAAATGTTCAAATATAAGAAAGCCACGAAGTAAAGCGAAGAAAGAACTTGTAAAAGTGAGGCGACATAGGAATACACATAATAGACGAGACCTGTTTTTGTATTAATTGATGTTCCCCGAGGGGAGTGGGCCGAATCCCGGATGTACTGCTATACCGGGCCAACCCATGGCCGGGACGAGGCAAGCCTCTATTCCACGGCCCAAATCCAAAAATCAGATTAATATACTGGCTGTTCGATGAACAGCGTTTCAGATATTAAGCTGAAAAGAACAGATACTACACATGATCTTAGCCAAAAGGCCGAGAAGCGATAACGATTGACATTGAACCAATAGGGCGCTCTGGAATTATGCATGCAAATTGATTCCCCCGCCCATTGTTCTCATCCGAATAATATTCTTATTTTAACTTTTCTAATTTGTGTATTTCGGGTCAAGAAAAGGACTTCTCACAGAGCCCGACGCAAACCCGTTTATAGAAATTACCAACTTTTGGCACGTTAATTTACATCAATATTCATGAGCTTGGGGGGTTTTCATAACACATTTTCATACACATCGACAATATTCTTTTACAAATTCATTTTTTTTAACCAAAAGTCACTTGAAAATCTGGAAAAATGCGACTGGTATCAAAATTATCGCCATGCTGCACTGCGCCTCGCCGCTGTAAATACACACAGACCTGCCGGTACGAGCGTGCCGATAGATGGCGCCCTTCGGCACAACCGCGCCTCGATCGTTTACCGTTCAGGCCGGTTTATTTGTTTTTAAGCAGAACCTAAATGTCCCACTTTGTGGGCGGTGAAAATAGTCTGGTTCTATGGCCTGACCATTTAATTGTGTACACCCAGACGTCGAAATTGTAGTCGCGAACGTTAACGAGAATTCACGACCGTCAATAAAACGTGTTCGGAAATCTTCAGTTTGGCCAAGGAAAATGTTTCATGCTAAGCAAATTGTTGTGCTTACATTTGTTATGAAATTGGGCCCAGGTAAGACAGAACACGAAAACAAAGCTAATAGACCACACGCGAAGTGTCAACTCACCACATTTCCAATGTTTTTGTTAAATCTATGAAAATGTGACCCAGGATATCAAAATCAATAATAAGCGGGAAATGACAATTCACGATATGTACATAGTAACATTTGAAATTCCATAGGCTTTCTATTGATAGCCATCCCCAGTCTGTAACTCGTAACCAATAATTTCCGAGCTAAAGGCTTGTGATGGATGTCATTAAAAAGCTTATTGAATTTGCAATCTTATTATATTTATATCTCCGAAAGTCTTTTTCCGACTTATTCTTGATTTTGATGTGCTGGGTCGCGGGTATAATATCATTCACGTACTTTTACAAACTGAACATGCATGTACTGTACAGTACGCGTAGTACATGTATATAATTATAGAGTACAGACACAGCGCGTATTTATTTTTGCTTTGTTGAAGTCACAGTGCGCGCGTTGCATATTTAATGAACTAGTTTTTATATGAAGGTCGCCGGGATACAAGTTAAAACGCACGCGCGCCCGGATGACAAAAAACACTTTCTTAATATTTTTATAAGCAGGAAAAGGGAAGGCGATTCTTTAAAAAATAAACGAAGCCATTGAACAAACTCAGCGGGCCTTTGGCTGTGAAAGTTAAAATCTACACATGTATTATCTAAATTTGTCTCTTTTAAAACTTTATTTAAAAATGAAGAACAGACAGACAGCGGCGTTTCTCTCTTGTAACTATGTGGTGGCCCTGAAAAGAGCCTTTTGGTTTTGTTTGTGGAGGCAAAGTAATTTGTTTGTAGGCCTATTACTTTGATACTTTGGCGGCCTTTTTGGGCAGAAGTACTTGCTGGATGTTGGGAAGCACACCGCCTTGCGCGATGGTAACCCCACTCATCAACTTGTTAAGCTCTTCGTCGTTGCGTATAGCAAGCTGCAGATGTCGAGGGTTAATTCTCGTCTTCTTATTGTCTCGTGCTGCGTTACCGGCCAGCTCCAGGATCTCCGCGGTCAGGTATTCCATCACGGCTGCCAGGTAGACCGGTGCACCGGCTCCAACCCGCTCAGCGTAGTTGCCCCTTCGCAAAAATCGATGAACGCGACCCACGGGGAACTGCAGTCCCGCCCTTGAGGACCTGCTCCTGGCCTTGCTTCTTGCTTTTCCGCTCTTTCCTCGTCCAGTCATCTTGAAGTAATTGGTGACAGTAGATTGCGATCTGCAGTGAAAGTGCCGTACGAGGGGGGTGACAGCACTAGTTATAGCGTTCCGGTGGATTGGCCGAAGCACGCCAAGTAGCCAATCACGCGCGACACACTTACTGTACGGTTGAGTGCACCGCATCCATTTTTGGATTCGTGAAGACAGGGATACATTTTTTGAACGAGGTCTGTCTGTCTGTCTGTCTTCAATCTAAGCGATGAAATCATAACAGCAAAAACCCAAAGCACCCAAAAACCTTACCTGCTTTCTCAGACGATTTCTGTTATCCCGACGGTGTGTCCCTGTTGCCTACCGATTGACCTGCCTCCACGCTGGCCGCAGATCGTCCCTCATAAACCACATTGAAAACTGTCACGGATTTGTCTGCACAGAGATACGACAAACACATATATTAAACATACATCAAACAAGAAACCACTACTTCTCGTAATGGAGACTGAATGAACAAAAACCACTGCGCGCACAGGTGCTGAATAACAAAAGGCTGTTTCGCCATTGCAAATTCCTACGTGACTTACTGAGGCTAAATTAACAATGACCCCCATTTGTCAATTTCGTTGTTGGCGGGCACGCGTATAATTGTTTTGGTCAAAGCTATTCGTTGGTTTTAAAAATTCGATCGCTTAGGTTGGGCGGCGCACTGTCAGCCCTGCAATGTTGTATATATCATGTTAATTAAATGATGTAAATAAATACTTTTGGTATCATTGCAAAACTAACGAATCGGTCTTTACTACGGTGTAAAACAATAGAACTCCAAATACTACAGAAATACTTTTCCCCGTCATGCCTTTTCAAGTCACATATTTGTTTTCAAAGGCGACGAGAACAGAAGGTTAATGTTGATCTTCATTTCTCCTTTTAAGGTCAGGGAGAATGTAAAGACGGGAACACTACCCGAACGATTTTACCACCTACGAATATTGACTAAATTAGTAACACAGATCAGACAGTCACATCTCTTTTTTTTAAATTGTGTTGGCTCTGAAAAGAGCCGTTTGGTTATGTTTTTCGTGTTATTTGTTCCTCCCTCGGTCAACCTATTTTGAAGTCGTATACTTGGTGACGGCCTTGGTTCCTTCGCTGACTGCATGCTTGGCAAGCTCTCCCGGGAGGATTAGGCGTACTGCAGTCTGCACTTCACGACTTGAGATGGTCGACTTCTTGTTGTAGTGGGCAAGGCGGGAAGATTCGCCGGCGATGCGCTCAAACACGTCGTTGACAAAGCTGTTCATGATGCTCATTGCCTTGCTGGAGATTCCTGTGTCGGGGTGCACCTGTTTCATGACTTTGTAGATGTAGATGCCGTAGCTCTCCTTGCGACGCCGACGCCTCTTCTTGTTCGTGCTGACCGGAGCCTTGGTGTTGCCGGCCTTCTTCTGGCCTTTTCCGCTAACTTTAGGAGCCATGATTGGAGAAGATGAGTGTATGTGATCGTGCGATCGAATGGAAGGTCAAGCATGCCGGGACGACTTTTATGGTACCCGCTAGGATTCTGGGCATACACGCATTGTCCACACAATCACCCAAGCGTGAAGAATTATGTACGCGTGCAAAGTGACATGCATTGGCGCTTGCCACACGCACAGAGGGCAAAAGCTATCCTTCCGAATCCGAATGAAAACTCCAAGAAACAAACAATTACAAACAATAATTTAGAATATCCACTTTTTTATTATATTCGGTAGAGGCCAACAATCCGGTGTGGTTTCACTCATTATTTATTTTTCCCCAAACGCCGGGTAAACTTGCGTATCATCCAATGTAACGAAGAGTTCCCGTTTTCGAAAATATGACACAAAATGACTGCATAAACAATTGTGTACATGGCCAGGCAATTACTCTTCTTCTTTTTTACCGTATTAAAAGTAAAATAATTTTTTATTTTTATTTTGGGGGGGTGGGGGGACAACAAAAAATAAGAGACAGACAGACAAACGAACAAAATGGAAAGAGACTAATCCGATTAATTTTATTAATCCGTTCTCCGGAGCTCTGGCCAGTTAAAATTCGTATTTACCTATAGTAACCAAACTTAACTTTCCAAAACTCTACAGAAAACGCGATTGGAATGAATCTCTCTTTGAAAAGAATATTGGCCCTGAAAAGGGCCGTTCGGTTAGTTTTGCGCACGCAGCTGTGACTCAAGCCCGTTCACCACGAATTCGGCGAGCCAACTGGATGTCCTTGGGCATGATGGTGACCCTCTTGGCATGGATGGCGCAAAGGTTGGTGTCTTCAAAGAGGCCAACGAGGTAGGCTTCGCTCGCCTCCTGCAGTGCCATGACGGCAGAACTCTGGAATCGCAGTTCTGTTTTGAAGTCCTGTGCAATTTCACGCACAAGTCTCTGGAACGGCAGCTTTCGGATCAGCAGTTCGGTGCTCTTCTGGTAGCGACGAATCTCGCGAAGGGCGACAGTTCCCGGTCTGTACCGATGTGGTTTCTTGACACCGCCAGTCGCTGGTGCGCTCTTACGTGCCGCCTTGGTGGCCAACTGCTTCCTTGGGGCTTTTCCACCGGTGCTCTTTCTTGCCGTCTGCTTGGTGCGTGCCATGATTTGAGAGTGGATTGGTCAGAATGGAGAGTAGATAAGAAGTGAATGCCAAATCAACGAACAGGCCGTCTCTTAAGACTAGAGAATAGCATCCTGGGGCTGAAGTATAACAATGGGCAGTCTTCCGATTGGATAATTCGGACACCATGCCGGGACGCTTCACTGATCACAACTGATTTACCCTCCGAAACAATACGGTCAATATTACCTACGAGTACATGATACTTTGCAAGCAAATTAATTTTCCCCAGCTACCAAAATAAACAAATGGGCCGTGTCTTCGATAAAGACATCCCGGGAATAATTACGGGCAATAAACGAAAAGAAAAAAACCTTAATACTAATAGACACAGGGAGGAAAATCCACACTGAATCCCGCGAGACAATGCCCAAATAATAACAGAGTACACACAAATTAAAACCTGGAATCAATCTCTTTTTGTGAAATCGTGGTGGCTCTGAAAAGAGCCGTTTGGTTTGAAAATGGCATGTATCATGCATCTATCTAGCCGCCGAAACCGTACAGCGTGCGCCCCTGTCTCTTCAGGGCGTACACCACATCCATCGAAGTAACGGTTTTCCTCTTGGCGTGCTCGCAGTAGGTGACTGCATCGCGGATAACATTCTCCAGGAACACCTTGAGGACTCCGCGGGTTTCTTCGTAGATGAGACCTGAGATGCGCTTGACTCCTCCGCGGCGGGCCAGCCGACGAATGGCTGGTTTAGTGATGCCCTGGATGTTGTCGCGAAGAACCTTGCGGTGACGCTTGGCACCCCCTTTGCCCAGTCCTTTTCCTCCTTTGCCACGGCCAGACATTTTTTTTAAATTTTCTTCTTTCCTTCTCTGCTCAGACTAGACTAGATCGATTGAATGGGCGAGGCAGTGTATTATATATCACTGCTATGCGCGGACGCGATAGGAGCACGCCAGGCAAACGAAAGTCAGGGCGCCCTCTAGCAACAAATCGTGGCAGAGGTTTCCCTCCCGAAATAACGACACGAGAGGAGAAATAAACAGTCAACGAGAGAGAGAGAGAGAGGAAAGCAAGCAAACGAATAATCGCAACATTAAAATACAAACATAAAAACTGAACTGTTAAAAGCACTGTTATTTATTGTATTTGAGGTTTTATCACTTACAAAAAAAAAAGCTATAAAAAAGGGCCCTGCATTATTACCTATACAGTATTTAGAACAAAAATGGAATTCAAACAAACAAGACCAAAAACAAAAAGAACATTTAAAGTCTACATTTATATGAAATCATATGAATTTCTAAAAATATGGAAAAGATAAAGAAATCTAATACATCTTCGCCAAAAAAAAATACAACCAGTCGCAGAGGATCTGTTTGTTTGTTTGTTTGTTTGTTTGTTTGTTTTTGTTGTTGTTGTTTTTCCCTTTCTTCAGAAATCAACCTAAAACAAAGAGATCGGTCTTCATACAATTATTTAATTGAGACAAATTGAAATGTTCAAATATAAGAAAGCCACGAAGTAAAGCGAAGAAAGAACTTGTAAAAGTGAGGCGACATAGGAATACACATAATAGACGAGACCTGTTTTTGTATTAATTGATGTTCCCCGAGGGGAGTGGGCCGAATCCCGGATGTACTGCTATACCGGGCCAACCCATGGCCGGGACGAGGCAAGCCTCTATTCCACGGCCCAAATCCAAAAATCAGATTAATATACTGGCTGTTCGATGAACAGCGTTTCAGATATTAAGCTGAAAAGAACAGATACTACACATGATCTTAGCCAAAAGGCCGAGAAGCGATAACGATTGACATTGAACCAATAGGGCGCTCTGGAATTATGCATGCAAATTGATTCCCCCGCCCATTGTTCTCATCCGAATAATATTCTTATTTTAACTTTTCTAATTTGTGTATTTCGGGTCAAGAAAAGGACTTCTCACAGAGCCCGACGCAAACCCGTTTATAGAAATTACCAACTTTTGGCACGTTAATTTACATCAATATTCATGAGCTTGGGGGGTTTTCATAACACATTTTCATACACATCGACAATATTCTTTTACAAATTCATTTTTTTTAACCAAAAGTCACTTGAAAATCTGGAAAAATGCGACTGGTATCAAAATTATCGCCATGCTGCACTGCGCCTCGCCGCTGTAAATACACACAGACCTGCCGGTACGAGCGTGCCGATAGATGGCGCCCTTCGGCACAACCGCGCCTCGATCGTTTACCGTTCAGGCCGGTTTATTTGTTTTTAAGCAGAACCTAAATGTCCCACTTTGTGGGCGGTGAAAATAGTCTGGTTCTATGGCCTGACCATTTAATTGTGTACACCCAGACGTCGAAATTGTAGTCGCGAACGTTAACGAGAATTCACGACCGTCAATAAAACGTGTTCGGAAATCTTCAGTTTGGCCAAGGAAAATGTTTCATGCTAAGCAAATTGTTGTGCTTACATTTGTTATGAAATTGGGCCCAGGTAAGACAGAACACGAAAACAAAGCTAATAGACCACACGCGAAGTGTCAACTCACCACATTTCCAATGTTTTTGTTAAATCTATGAAAATGTGACCCAGGATATCAAAATCAATAATAAGCGGGAAATGACAATTCACGATATGTACATAGTAACATTTGAAATTCCATAGGCTTTCTATTGATAGCCATCCCCAGTCTGTAACTCGTAACCAATAATTTCCGAGCTAAAGGCTTGTGATGGATGTCATTAAAAAGCTTATTGAATTTGCAATCTTATTATATTTATATCTCCGAAAGTCTTTTTCCGACTTATTCTTGATTTTGATGTGCTGGGTCGCGGGTATAATATCATTCACGTACTTTTACAAACTGAACATGCATGTACTGTACAGTACGCGTAGTACATGTATATAATTATAGAGTACAGACACAGCGCGTATTTATTTTTGCTTTGTTGAAGTCACAGTGCGCGCGTTGCATATTTAATGAACTAGTTTTTATATGAAGGTCGCCGGGATACAAGTTAAAACGCACGCGCGCCCGGATGACAAAAAACACTTTCTTAATATTTTTATAAGCAGGAAAAGGGAAGGCGATTCTTTAAAAAATAAACGAAGCCATTGAACAAACTCAGCGGGCCTTTGGCTGTGAAAGTTAAAATCTACACATGTATTATCTAAATTTGTCTCTTTTAAAACTTTATTTAAAAATGAAGAACAGACAGACAGCGGCGTTTCTCTCTTGTAACTATGTGGTGGCCCTGAAAAGAGCCTTTTGGTTTTGTTTGTGGAGGCAAAGTAATTTGTTTGTAGGCCTATTACTTTGATACTTTGGCGGCCTTTTTGGGCAGAAGTACTTGCTGGATGTTGGGAAGCACACCGCCTTGCGCGATGGTAACCCCACTCATCAACTTGTTAAGCTCTTCGTCGTTGCGTATAGCAAGCTGCAGATGTCGAGGGTTAATTCTCGTCTTCTTATTGTCTCGTGCTGCGTTACCGGCCAGCTCCAGGATCTCCGCGGTCAGGTATTCCATCACGGCTGCCAGGTAGACCGGTGCACCGGCTCCAACCCGCTCAGCGTAGTTGCCCCTTCGCAAAAATCGATGAACGCGACCCACGGGGAACTGCAGTCCCGCCCTTGAGGACCTGCTCCTGGCCTTGCTTCTTGCTTTTCCGCTCTTTCCTCGTCCAGTCATCTTGAAGTAATTGGTGACAGTAGATTGCGATCTGCAGTGAAAGTGCCGTACGAGGGGGGTGACAGCACTAGTTATAGCGTTCCGGTGGATTGGCCGAAGCACGCCAAGTAGCCAATCACGCGCGACACACTTACTGTACGGTTGAGTGCACCGCATCCATTTTTGGATTCGTGAAGACAGGGATACATTTTTTGAACGAGGTCTGTCTGTCTGTCTGTCTTCAATCTAAGCGATGAAATCATAACAGCAAAAACCCAAAGCACCCAAAAACCTTACCTGCTTTCTCAGACGATTTCTGTTATCCCGACGGTGTGTCCCTGTTGCCTACCGATTGACCTGCCTCCACGCTGGCCGCAGATCGTCCCTCATAAACCACATTGAAAACTGTCACGGATTTGTCTGCACAGAGATACGACAAACACATATATTAAACATACATCAAACAAGAAACCACTACTTCTCGTAATGGAGACTGAATGAACAAAAACCACTGCGCGCACAGGTGCTGAATAACAAAAGGCTGTTTCGCCATTGCAAATTCCTACGTGACTTACTGAGGCTAAATTAACAATGACCCCCATTTGTCAATTTCGTTGTTGGCGGGCACGCGTATAATTGTTTTGGTCAAAGCTATTCGTTGGTTTTAAAAATTCGATCGCTTAGGTTGGGCGGCGCACTGTCAGCCCTGCAATGTTGTATATATCATGTTAATTAAATGATGTAAATAAATACTTTTGGTATCATTGCAAAACTAACGAATCGGTCTTTACTACGGTGTAAAACAATAGAACTCCAAATACTACAGAAATACTTTTCCCCGTCATGCCTTTTCAAGTCACATATTTGTTTTCAAAGGCGACGAGAACAGAAGGTTAATGTTGATCTTCATTTCTCCTTTTAAGGTCAGGGAGAATGTAAAGACGGGAACACTACCCGAACGATTTTACCACCTACGAATATTGACTAAATTAGTAACACAGATCAGACAGTCACATCTCTTTTTTTTAAATTGTGTTGGCTCTGAAAAGAGCCGTTTGGTTATGTTTTTCGTGTTATTTGTTCCTCCCTCGGTCAACCTATTTTGAAGTCGTATACTTGGTGACGGCCTTGGTTCCTTCGCTGACTGCATGCTTGGCAAGCTCTCCCGGGAGGATTAGGCGTACTGCAGTCTGCACTTCACGACTTGAGATGGTCGACTTCTTGTTGTAGTGGGCAAGGCGGGAAGATTCGCCGGCGATGCGCTCAAACACGTCGTTGACAAAGCTGTTCATGATGCTCATTGCCTTGCTGGAGATTCCTGTGTCGGGGTGCACCTGTTTCATGACTTTGTAGATGTAGATGCCGTAGCTCTCCTTGCGACGCCGACGCCTCTTCTTGTTCGTGCTGACCGGAGCCTTGGTGTTGCCGGCCTTCTTCTGGCCTTTTCCGCTAACTTTAGGAGCCATGATTGGAGAAGATGAGTGTATGTGATCGTGCGATCGAATGGAAGGTCAAGCATGCCGGGACGACTTTTATGGTACCCGCTAGGATTCTGGGCATACACGCATTGTCCACACAATCACCCAAGCGTGAAGAATTATGTACGCGTGCAAAGTGACATGCATTGGCGCTTGCCACACGCACAGAGGGCAAAAGCTATCCTTCCGAATCCGAATGAAAACTCCAAGAAACAAACAATTACAAACAATAATTTAGAATATCCACTTTTTTATTATATTCGGTAGAGGCCAACAATCCGGTGTGGTTTCACTCATTATTTATTTTTCCCCAAACGCCGGGTAAACTTGCGTATCATCCAATGTAACGAAGAGTTCCCGTTTTCGAAAATATGACACAAAATGACTGCATAAACAATTGTGTACATGGCCAGGCAATTACTCTTCTTCTTTTTTACCGTATTAAAAGTAAAATAATTTTTTATTTTTATTTTGGGGGGGTGGGGGGACAACAAAAAATAAGAGACAGACAGACAAACAAACAAAATGGAAAGAGACTAATCCGATTAATTTTATTAATCCGTTCTCCGGAGCTCTGGCCAGTTAAAATTCGTATTTACCTATAGTAACCAAACTTAACTTTCCAAAACTCTACAGAAAACGCGATTGGAATGAATCTCTCTTTGAAAAAAATATTGGCCCTGAAAAGGGCCGTTCGGTTAGTTTTGCGCACGCAGCTGTGACTCAAGCCCGTTCACCACGAATTCGGCGAGCCAACTGGATGTCCTTGGGCATGATGGTGACCCTCTTGGCATGGATGGCGCAAAGGTTGGTGTCTTCAAAGAGGCCAACGAGGTAGGCTTCGCTCGCCTCCTGCAGTGCCATGACGGCAGAACTCTGGAATCGCAGTTCTGTTTTGAAGTCCTGTGCAATTTCACGCACAAGTCTCTGGAACGGCAGCTTTCGGATCAGCAGTTCGGTGCTCTTCTGGTAGCGACGAATCTCGCGAAGGGCGACAGTTCCCGGTCTGTACCGATGTGGTTTCTTGACACCGCCAGTCGCTGGTGCGCTCTTACGTGCCGCCTTGGTGGCCAACTGCTTCCTTGGGGCTTTTCCACCGGTGCTCTTTCTTGCCGTCTGCTTGGTGCGTGCCATGATTTGAGAGTGGATTGGTCAGAATGGAGAGTAGATAAGAAGTGAATGCCAAATCAACGAACAGGCCGTCTCTTAAGACTAGAGAATAGCATCCTGGGGCTGAAGTATAACAATGGGCAGTCTTCCGATTGGATAATTCGGACACCATGCCGGGACGCTTCACTGATCACAACTGATTTACCCTCCGAAACAATACGGTCAATATTACCTACGAGTACATGATACTTTGCAAGCAAATTAATTTTCCCCAGCTACCAAAATAAACAAATGGGCCGTGTCTTCGATAAAGACATCCCGGGAATAATTACGGGCAATAAACGAAAAGAAAAAAACCTTAATACTAATAGACACAGGGAGGAAAATCCACACTGAATCCCGCGAGACAATGCCCAAATAATAACAGAGTACACACAAATTAAAACCTGGAATCAATCTCTTTTTGTGAAATCGTGGTGGCTCTGAAAAGAGCCGTTTGGTTTGAAAATGGCATGTATCATGCATCTATCTAGCCGCCGAAACCGTACAGCGTGCGCCCCTGTCTCTTCAGGGCGTACACCACATCCATCGAAGTAACGGTTTTCCTCTTGGCGTGCTCGCAGTAGGTGACTGCATCGCGGATAACATTCTCCAGGAACACCTTGAGGACTCCGCGGGTTTCTTCGTAGATGAGACCTGAGATGCGCTTGACTCCTCCGCGGCGGGCCAGCCGACGAATGGCTGGTTTAGTGATGCCCTGGATGTTGTCGCGAAGAACCTTGCGGTGACGCTTGGCACCCCCTTTGCCCAGTCCTTTTCCTCCTTTGCCACGGCCAGACATTTTTTTTAAATTTTCTTCTTTCCTTCTCTGCTCAGACTAGACTAGATCGATTGAATGGGCGAGGCAGTGTATTATATATCACTGCTATGCGCGGACGCGATAGGAGCACGCCAGGCAAACGAAAGTCAGGGCGCCCTCTAGCAACAAATCGTGGCAGAGGTTTCCCTCCCGAAATAACGACACGAGAGGAGAAATAAACAGTCAACGAGAGAGAGAGAGAGAGGAAAGCAAGCAAACGAATAATCGCAACATTAAAATACAAACATAAAAACTGAACTGTTAAAAGCACTGTTATTTATTGTATTTGAGGTTTTATCACTTACAAAAAAAAAAGCTATAAAAAAGGGCCCTGCATTATTACCTATACAGTATTTAGAACAAAAATGGAATTCAAACAAACAAGACCAAAAACAAAAAGAACATTTAAAGTCTACATTTATATGAAATCATATGAATTTCTAAAAATATGGAAAAGATAAAGAAATCTAATACATCTTCGCCAAAAAAAAATACAACCAGTCGCAGAGGATCTGTTTGTTTGTTTGTTTGTTTGTTTGTTTGTTTTTGTTGTTGTTGTTTTTCCCTTTCTTCAGAAATCAACCTAAAACAAAGAGATCGGTCTTCATACAATTATTTAATTGAGACAAATTGAAATGTTCAAATATAAGAAAGCCACGAAGTAAAGCGAAGAAAGAACTTGTAAAAGTGAGGCGACATAGGAATACACATAATAGACGAGACCTGTTTTTGTATTAATTGATGTTCCCCGAGGGGAGTGGGCCGAATCCCGGATGTACTGCTATACCGGGCCAACCCATGGCCGGGACGAGGCAAGCCTCTATTCCACGGCCCAAATCCAAAAATCAGATTAATATACTGGCTGTTCGATGAACAGCGTTTCAGATATTAAGCTGAAAAGAACAGATACTACACATGATCTTAGCCAAAAGGCCGAGAAGCGATAACGATTGACATTGAACCAATAGGGCGCTCTGGAATTATGCATGCAAATTGATTCCCCCGCCCATTGTTCTCATCCGAATAATATTCTTATTTTAACTTTTCTAATTTGTGTATTTCGGGTCAAGAAAAGGACTTCTCACAGAGCCCGACGCAAACCCGTTTATAGAAATTACCAACTTTTGGCACGTTAATTTACATCAATATTCATGAGCTTGGGGGGTTTTCATAACACATTTTCATACACATCGACAATATTCTTTTACAAATTCATTTTTTTTAACCAAAAGTCACTTGAAAATCTGGAAAAATGCGACTGGTATCAAAATTATCGCCATGCTGCACTGCGCCTCGCCGCTGTAAATACACACAGACCTGCCGGTACGAGCGTGCCGATAGATGGCGCCCTTCGGCACAACCGCGCCTCGATCGTTTACCGTTCAGGCCGGTTTATTTGTTTTTAAGCAGAACCTAAATGTCCCACTTTGTGGGCGGTGAAAATAGTCTGGTTCTATGGCCTGACCATTTAATTGTGTACACCCAGACGTCGAAATTGTAGTCGCGAACGTTAACGAGAATTCACGACCGTCAATAAAACGTGTTCGGAAATCTTCAGTTTGGCCAAGGAAAATGTTTCATGCTAAGCAAATTGTTGTGCTTACATTTGTTATGAAATTGGGCCCAGGTAAGACAGAACACGAAAACAAAGCTAATAGACCACACGCGAAGTGTCAACTCACCACATTTCCAATGTTTTTGTTAAATCTATGAAAATGTGACCCAGGATATCAAAATCAATAATAAGCGGGAAATGACAATTCACGATATGTACATAGTAACATTTGAAATTCCATAGGCTTTCTATTGATAGCCATCCCCAGTCTGTAACTCGTAACCAATAATTTCCGAGCTAAAGGCTTGTGATGGATGTCATTAAAAAGCTTATTGAATTTGCAATCTTATTATATTTATATCTCCGAAAGTCTTTTTCCGACTTATTCTTGATTTTGATGTGCTGGGTCGCGGGTATAATATCATTCACGTACTTTTACAAACTGAACATGCATGTACTGTACAGTACGCGTAGTACATGTATATAATTATAGAGTACAGACACAGCGCGTATTTATTTTTGCTTTGTTGAAGTCACAGTGCGCGCGTTGCATATTTAATGAACTAGTTTTTATATGAAGGTCGCCGGGATACAAGTTAAAACGCACGCGCGCCCGGATGACAAAAAACACTTTCTTAATATTTTTATAAGCAGGAAAAGGGAAGGCGATTCTTTAAAAAATAAACGAAGCCATTGAACAAACTCAGCGGGCCTTTGGCTGTGAAAGTTAAAATCTACACATGTATTATCTAAATTTGTCTCTTTTAAAACTTTATTTAAAAATGAAGAACAGACAGACAGCGGCGTTTCTCTCTTGTAACTATGTGGTGGCCCTGAAAAGAGCCTTTTGGTTTTGTTTGTGGAGGCAAAGTAATTTGTTTGTAGGCCTATTACTTTGATACTTTGGCGGCCTTTTTGGGCAGAAGTACTTGCTGGATGTTGGGAAGCACACCGCCTTGCGCGATGGTAACCCCACTCATCAACTTGTTAAGCTCTTCGTCGTTGCGTATAGCAAGCTGCAGATGTCGAGGGTTAATTCTCGTCTTCTTATTGTCTCGTGCTGCGTTACCGGCCAGCTCCAGGATCTCCGCGGTCAGGTATTCCATCACGGCTGCCAGGTAGACCGGTGCACCGGCTCCAACCCGCTCAGCGTAGTTGCCCCTTCGCAAAAATCGATGAACGCGACCCACGGGGAACTGCAGTCCCGCCCTTGAGGACCTGCTCCTGGCCTTGCTTCTTGCTTTTCCGCTCTTTCCTCGTCCAGTCATCTTGAAGTAATTGGTGACAGTAGATTGCGATCTGCAGTGAAAGTGCCGTACGAGGGGGGTGACAGCACTAGTTATAGCGTTCCGGTGGATTGGCCGAAGCACGCCAAGTAGCCAATCACGCGCGACACACTTACTGTACGGTTGAGTGCACCGCATCCATTTTTGGATTCGTGAAGACAGGGATACATTTTTTGAACGAGGTCTGTCTGTCTGTCTGTCTTCAATCTAAGCGATGAAATCTTGCCGTCTGCTTGGTGCGTGCCATGATTTGAGAGTGGATTGGTCAGAATGGAGAGTAGATAAGAAGTGAATGCCAAATCAACGAACAGGCCGTCTCTTAAGACTAGAGAATAGCATCCTGGGGCTGAAGTATAACAATGGGCAGTCTTCCGATTGGATAATTCGGACACCATGCCGGGACGCTTCACTGATCACAACTGATTTACCCTCCGAAACAATACGGTCAATATTACCTACAAGTACATGATACTTTGCAAGCAAATTAATTTTCCCCAGCTACCAAAATAAACAAATGGGCCGTGTCTTCGATAAAGACATCCCGGGAATAATTACGGGCAATAAACGAAAAGAAAAAAACCTTAATACTAATAGACACAGGGAGGAAAATCCACACTGAATCCCGCGAGACAATGCCCAAATAATAACAGAGTACACACAAATTAAAACCTGGAATCAATCTCTTTTTGTGAAATCGTGGTGGCTCTGAAAAGAGCCGTTTGGTTTGAAAATGGCATGTATCATGCATCTATCTAGCCGCCGAAACCGTACAGCGTGCGCCCCTGTCTCTTCAGGGCGTACACCACATCCATCGAAGTAACGGTTTTCCTCTTGGCGTGCTCGCAGTAGGTGACTGCATCGCGGATAACATTCTCCAGGAACACCTTGAGGACTCCGCGGGTTTCTTCGTAGATGAGACCTGAGATGCGCTTGACTCCTCCGCGGCGGGCCAGCCGACGAATGGCTGGTTTAGTGATGCCCTGGATGTTGTCGCGAAGAACCTTGCGGTGACGCTTGGCACCCCCTTTGCCCAGTCCTTTTCCTCCTTTGCCACGGCCAGACATTTTTTTTAAATTTTCTTCTTTCCTTCTCTGCTCAGACTAGACTAGATCGATTGAATGGGCGAGGCAGTGTATTATATATCACTGCTATGCGCGGACGCGATAGGAGCACGCCAGGCAAACGAAAGTCAGGGCGCCCTCTAGCAACAAATCGTGGCAGAGGTTTCCCTCCCGAAATAACGACACGAGAGGAGAAATAAACAGTCAACGAGAGAGAGAGAGAGAGGAAAGCAAGCAAACGAATAATCGCAACATTAAAATACAAACATAAAAACTGAACTGTTAAAAGCACTGTTATTTATTGTATTTGAGGTTTTATCACTTACAAAAAAAAAAGCTATAAAAAAGGGCCCTGCATTATTACCTATACAGTATTTAGAACAAAAATGGAATTCAAACAAACAAGACCAAAAACAAAAAGAACATTTAAAGTCTACATTTATATGAAATCATATGAATTTCTAAAAATATGGAAAAGATAAAGAAATCTAATACATCTTCGCCAAAAAAAAATACAACCAGTCGCAGAGGATCTGTTTGTTTGTTTGTTTGTTTGTTTGTTTGTTTTTGTTGTTGTTGTTTTTCCCTTTCTTCAGAAATCAACCTAAAACAAAGAGATCGGTCTTCATACAATTATTTAATTGAGACAAATTGAAATGTTCAAATATAAGAAAGCCACGAAGTAAAGCGAAGAAAGAACTTGTAAAAGTGAGGCGACATAGGAATACACATAATAGACGAGACCTGTTTTTGTATTAATTGATGTTCCCCGAGGGGAGTGGGCCGAATCCCGGATGTACTGCTATACCGGGCCAACCCATGGCCGGGACGAGGCAAGCCTCTATTCCACGGCCCAAATCCAAAAATCAGATTAATATACTGGCTGTTCGATGAACAGCGTTTCAGATATTAAGCTGAAAAGAACAGATACTACACATGATCTTAGCCAAAAGGCCGAGAAGCGATAACGATTGACATTGAACCAATAGGGCGCTCTGGAATTATGCATGCAAATTGATTCCCCCGCCCATTGTTCTCATCCGAATAATATTCTTATTTTAACTTTTCTAATTTGTGTATTTCGGGTCAAGAAAAGGACTTCTCACAGAGCCCGACGCAAACCCGTTTATAGAAATTACCAACTTTTGGCACGTTAATTTACATCAATATTCATGAGCTTGGGGGGTTTTCATAACACATTTTCATACACATCGACAATATTCTTTTACAAATTCATTTTTTTTAACCAAAAGTCACTTGAAAATCTGGAAAAATGCGACTGGTATCAAAATTATCGCCATGCTGCACTGCGCCTCGCCGCTGTAAATACACACAGACCTGCCGGTACGAGCGTGCCGATAGATGGCGCCCTTCGGCACAACCGCGCCTCGATCGTTTACCGTTCAGGCCGGTTTATTTGTTTTTAAGCAGAACCTAAATGTCCCACTTTGTGGGCGGTGAAAATAGTCTGGTTCTATGGCCTGACCATTTAATTGTGTACACCCAGACGTCGAAATTGTAGTCGCGAACGTTAACGAGAATTCACGACCGTCAATAAAACGTGTTCGGAAATCTTCAGTTTGGCCAAGGAAAATGTTTCATGCTAAGCAAATTGTTGTGCTTACATTTGTTATGAAATTGGGCCCAGGTAAGACAGAACACGAAAACAAAGCTAATAGACCACACGCGAAGTGTCAACTCACCACATTTCCAATGTTTTTGTTAAATCTATGAAAATGTGACCCAGGATATCAAAATCAATAATAAGCGGGAAATGACAATTCACGATATGTACATAGTAACATTTGAAATTCCATAGGCTTTCTATTGATAGCCATCCCCAGTCTGTAACTCGTAACCAATAATTTCCGAGCTAAAGGCTTGTGATGGATGTCATTAAAAAGCTTATTGAATTTGCAATCTTATTATATTTATATCTCCGAAAGTCTTTTTCCGACTTATTCTTGATTTTGATGTGCTGGGTCGCGGGTATAATATCATTCACGTACTTTTACAAACTGAACATGCATGTACTGTACAGTACGCGTAGTACATGTATATAATTATAGAGTACAGACACAGCGCGTATTTATTTTTGCTTTGTTGAAGTCACAGTGCGCGCGTTGCATATTTAATGAACTAGTTTTTATATGAAGGTCGCCGGGATACAAGTTAAAACGCACGCGCGCCCGGATGACAAAAAACACTTTCTTAATATTTTTATAAGCAGGAAAAGGGAAGGCGATTCTTTAAAAAATAAACGAAGCCATTGAACAAACTCAGCGGGCCTTTGGCTGTGAAAGTTAAAATCTACACATGTATTATCTAAATTTGTCTCTTTTAAAACTTTATTTAAAAATGAAGAACAGACAGACAGCGGCGTTTCTCTCTTGTAACTATGTGGTGGCCCTGAAAAGAGCCTTTTGGTTTTGTTTGTGGAGGCAAAGTAATTTGTTTGTAGGCCTATTACTTTGATACTTTGGCGGCCTTTTTGGGCAGAAGTACTTGCTGGATGTTGGGAAGCACACCGCCTTGCGCGATGGTAACCCCACTCATCAACTTGTTAAGCTCTTCGTCGTTGCGTATAGCAAGCTGCAGATGTCGAGGGTTAATTCTCGTCTTCTTATTGTCTCGTGCTGCGTTACCGGCCAGCTCCAGGATCTCCGCGGTCAGGTATTCCATCACGGCTGCCAGGTAGACCGGTGCACCGGCTCCAACCCGCTCAGCGTAGTTGCCCCTTCGCAAAAATCGATGAACGCGACCCACGGGGAACTGCAGTCCCGCCCTTGAGGACCTGCTCCTGGCCTTGCTTCTTGCTTTTCCGCTCTTTCCTCGTCCAGTCATCTTGAAGTAATTGGTGACAGTAGATTGCGATCTGCAGTGAAAGTGCCGTACGAGGGGGGTGACAGCACTAGTTATAGCGTTCCGGTGGATTGGCCGAAGCACGCCAAGTAGCCAATCACGCGCGACACACTTACTGTACGGTTGAGTGCACCGCATCCATTTTTGGATTCGTGAAGACAGGGATACATTTTTTGAACGAGGTCTGTCTGTCTGTCTGTCTTCAATCTAAGCGATGAAATCATAACAGCAAAAACCCAAAGCACCCAAAAACCTTACCTGCTTTCTCAGACGATTTCTGTTATCCCGACGGTGTGTCCCTGTTGCCTACCGATTGACCTGCCTCCACGCTGGCCGCAGATCGTCCCTCATAAACCACATTGAAAACTGTCACGGATTTGTCTGCACAGAGATACGACAAACACATATATTAAACATACATCAAACAAGAAACCACTACTTCTCGTAATGGAGACTGAATGAACAAAAACCACTGCGCGCACAGGTGCTGAATAACAAAAGGCTGTTTCGCCATTGCAAATTCCTACGTGACTTACTGAGGCTAAATTAACAATGACCCCCATTTGTCAATTTCGTTGTTGGCGGGCACGCGTATAATTGTTTTGGTCAAAGCTATTCGTTGGTTTTAAAAATTCGATCGCTTAGGTTGGGCGGCGCACTGTCAGCCCTGCAATGTTGTATATATCATGTTAATTAAATGATGTAAATAAATACTTTTGGTATCATTGCAAAACTAACGAATCGGTCTTTACTACGGTGTAAAACAATAGAACTCCAAATACTACAGAAATACTTTTCCCCGTCATGCCTTTTCAAGTCACATATTTGTTTTCAAAGGCGACGAGAACAGAAGGTTAATGTTGATCTTCATTTCTCCTTTTAAGGTCAGGGAGAATGTAAAGACGGGAACACTACCCGAACGATTTTACCACCTACGAATATTGACTAAATTAGTAACACAGATCAGACAGTCACATCTCTTTTTTTTAAATTGTGTTGGCTCTGAAAAGAGCCGTTTGGTTATGTTTTTCGTGTTATTTGTTCCTCCCTCGGTCAACCTATTTTGAAGTCGTATACTTGGTGACGGCCTTGGTTCCTTCGCTGACTGCATGCTTGGCAAGCTCTCCCGGGAGGATTAGGCGTACTGCAGTCTGCACTTCACGACTTGAGATGGTCGACTTCTTGTTGTAGTGGGCAAGGCGGGAAGATTCGCCGGCGATGCGCTCAAACACGTCGTTGACAAAGCTGTTCATGATGCTCATTGCCTTGCTGGAGATTCCTGTGTCGGGGTGCACCTGTTTCATGACTTTGTAGATGTAGATGCCGTAGCTCTCCTTGCGACGCCGACGCCTCTTCTTGTTCGTGCTGACCGGAGCCTTGGTGTTGCCGGCCTTCTTCTGGCCTTTTCCGCTAACTTTAGGAGCCATGATTGGAGAAGATGAGTGTATGTGATCGTGCGATCGAATGGAAGGTCAAGCATGCCGGGACGACTTTTATGGTACCCGCTAGGATTCTGGGCATACACGCATTGTCCACACAATCACCCAAGCGTGAAGAATTATGTACGCGTGCAAAGTGACATGCATTGGCGCTTGCCACACGCACAGAGGGCAAAAGCTATCCTTCCGAATCCGAATGAAAACTCCAAGAAACAAACAATTACAAACAATAATTTAGAATATCCACTTTTTTATTATATTCGGTAGAGGCCAACAATCCGGTGTGGTTTCACTCATTATTTATTTTTCCCCAAACGCCGGGTAAACTTGCGTATCATCCAATGTAACGAAGAGTTCCCGTTTTCGAAAATATGACACAAAATGACTGCATAAACAATTGTGTACATGGCCAGGCAATTACTCTTCTTCTTTTTTACCGTATTAAAAGTAAAATAATTTTTTATTTTTATTTTGGGGGGGTGGGGGGACAACAAAAAATAAGAGACAGACAGACAAACAAACAAAATGGAAAGAGACTAATCCGATTAATTTTATTAATCCGTTCTCCGGAGCTCTGGCCAGTTAAAATTCGTATTTACCTATAGTAACCAAACTTAACTTTCCAAAACTCTACAGAAAACGCGATTGGAATGAATCTCTCTTTGAAAAAAATATTGGCCCTGAAAAGGGCCGTTCGGTTAGTTTTGCGCACGCAGCTGTGACTCAAGCCCGTTCACCACGAATTCGGCGAGCCAACTGGATGTCCTTGGGCATGATGGTGACCCTCTTGGCATGGATGGCGCAAAGGTTGGTGTCTTCAAAGAGGCCAACGAGGTAGGCTTCGCTCGCCTCCTGCAGTGCCATGACGGCAGAACTCTGGAATCGCAGTTCTGTTTTGAAGTCCTGTGCAATTTCACGCACAAGTCTCTGGAACGGCAGCTTTCGGATCAGCAGTTCGGTGCTCTTCTGGTAGCGACGAATCTCGCGAAGGGCGACAGTTCCCGGTCTGTACCGATGTGGTTTCTTGACACCGCCAGTCGCTGGTGCGCTCTTACGTGCCGCCTTGGTGGCCAACTGCTTCCTTGGGGCTTTTCCACCGGTGCTCTTTCTTGCCGTCTGCTTGGTGCGTGCCATGATTTGAGAGTGGATTGGTCAGAATGGAGAGTAGATAAGAAGTGAATGCCAAATCAACGAACAGGCCGTCTCTTAAGACTAGAGAATAGCATCCTGGGGCTGAAGTATAACAATGGGCAGTCTTCCGATTGGATAATTCGGACACCATGCCGGGACGCTTCACTGATCACAACTGATTTACCCTCCGAAACAATACGGTCAATATTACCTACGAGTACATGATACTTTGCAAGCAAATTAATTTTCCCCAGCTACCAAAATAAACAAATGGGCCGTGTCTTCGATAAAGACATCCCGGGAATAATTACGGGCAATAAACGAAAAGAAAAAAACCTTAATACTAATAGACACAGGGAGGAAAATCCACACTGAATCCCGCGAGACAATGCCCAAATAATAACAGAGTACACACAAATTAAAACCTGGAATCAATCTCTTTTTGTGAAATCGTGGTGGCTCTGAAAAGAGCCGTTTGGTTTGAAAATGGCATGTATCATGCATCTATCTAGCCGCCGAAACCGTACAGCGTGCGCCCCTGTCTCTTCAGGGCGTACACCACATCCATCGAAGTAACGGTTTTCCTCTTGGCGTGCTCGCAGTAGGTGACTGCATCGCGGATAACATTCTCCAGGAACACCTTGAGGACTCCGCGGGTTTCTTCGTAGATGAGACCTGAGATGCGCTTGACTCCTCCGCGGCGGGCCAGCCGACGAATGGCTGGTTTAGTGATGCCCTGGATGTTGTCGCGAAGAACCTTGCGGTGACGCTTGGCACCCCCTTTGCCCAGTCCTTTTCCTCCTTTGCCACGGCCAGACATTTTTTTTAAATTTTCTTCTTTCCTTCTCTGCTCAGACTAGACTAGATCGATTGAATGGGCGAGGCAGTGTATTATATATCACTGCTATGCGCGGACGCGATAGGAGCACGCCAGGCAAACGAAAGTCAGGGCGCCCTCTAGCAACAAATCGTGGCAGAGGTTTCCCTCCCGAAATAACGACACGAGAGGAGAAATAAACAGTCAACGAGAGAGAGAGAGAGAGGAAAGCAAGCAAACGAATAATCGCAACATTAAAATACAAACATAAAAACTGAACTGTTAAAAGCACTGTTATTTATTGTATTTGAGGTTTTATCACTTACAAAAAAAAAAGCTATAAAAAAGGGCCCTGCATTATTACCTATACAGTATTTAGAACAAAAATGGAATTCAAACAAACAAGACCAAAAACAAAAAGAACATTTAAAGTCTACATTTATATGAAATCATATGAATTTCTAAAAATATGGAAAAGATAAAGAAATCTAATACATCTTCGCCAAAAAAAAATACAACCAGTCGCAGAGGATCTGTTTGTTTGTTTGTTTGTTTGTTTGTTTGTTTTTGTTGTTGTTGTTTTTCCCTTTCTTCAGAAATCAACCTAAAACAAAGAGATCGGTCTTCATACAATTATTTAATTGAGACAAATTGAAATGTTCAAATATAAGAAAGCCACGAAGTAAAGCGAAGAAAGAACTTGTAAAAGTGAGGCGACATAGGAATACACATAATAGACGAGACCTGTTTTTGTATTAATTGATGTTCCCCGAGGGGAGTGGGCCGAATCCCGGATGTACTGCTATACCGGGCCAACCCATGGCCGGGACGAGGCAAGCCTCTATTCCACGGCCCAAATCCAAAAATCAGATTAATATACTGGCTGTTCGATGAACAGCGTTTCAGATATTAAGCTGAAAAGAACAGATACTTATTTTTGATGGTTTTGGAGTCTTCCTAAAGAAGAAACTCCTAGGACAGGGTAGTCACACTACACCTAGGTTCGTGAGGCTACGAGCCTCCCTGCCCTTTGTACTAAATATAAAAACTTACATATATCACCAAAACAGGACGGTACAGACAGAGAGTGTAGCCACGCTACCCACGCATTACCATGGTAGGGTACGACCCTAACTCTCTGCCATAGAACGTATACAAAACAAAATACATACTATCAACTACAAGACAACAAGAGTGACTAAACAACACTATACGACTTACGAAGGCTGGCTACATCTGCATCCAGAACATACTGAGTATGTATCTGGACCAGATGGCTAACCCAAAACACCTGACTCTCAAACTTGGATCCACACTTCTGGCAAAGAACCAGTCCCTCACGTCCGTGGACACTCCGCTGATGCGCAGCAAAATTCTCCCAAACGGAGAACCTAGCCCCGCAATTACCCTTCCGAGGGCAGCAGAAACTTGCCTGGTCCCCCAACCCGGGGAGGTTGAGTCCAGTAATCTTGACCCGGGCCCGACGGACCGGATCTAAAGAGGGACCCCGGAGAGGCTCATTAGAGGTCTCCGGGGTTACCTCCACCCCGGTGCCACCCTCGGTGTCGCCTAGGGGGCCAGCAGTGGTTTTTGACGAGCCAATCGGCTCGTCTAATACCATCTCAGACTCCGGAGAGTCTGAGAGGTTAATTCCCTGTATTTTGGAAGAGGGGGCATCTGAGTCAGAAGAAGTGTCTCGCGACCTCTTCTTCTTCTTCTTCGCCTTCCCCTTCCTTGATACAGGGACAACAGGAACAGCTCTGCCGATCGCGGCGGCCTGACACCCAATGGTGTCACAGGAGACAACGGTTTCAGCGCCGTCCCCCATGCAGCCGGCGCAACCGACAAAGTTGAACTTAACGGTCCTCGTGATCCAGCGGTTGCAGTGGAAACAAAGCCACCCTTCCGCGGATCGTAGAGGACCGGCATCCTTCGAGCACCGAATACACGGTGCTCGAGGCAGTTCGAAATCGGATACCATATTGGCATCCGACACTGTTACAGTCTCCGAGCCCGACGGACCGGGCCCGGAGCTAGAAGAAGAGAAAGGGCTCACCGCCTCCTCGGCGCTCACAAGTGTGGGCGCCTCAAGAGGCGGAGAAACCTCCCCCTTACGTTGTGCAGGGGCAGATTTCCCCTGCACCACCACATCAGCCCACCGTTTGGCGGGACGCACCCTATCTGCGAAGGACTTAGGGCACAGTTTAAAACCGTGCCCCTCGTCCCCGCAGAACGTGCACACCACCCTGTTGGGGCACTCCCCAGAGGGATGACCCAACTGCAAGCATTTGTAACACCTTACGGTGATACATTTGCTTGCAGAGTGGCCAGGGCTTCCGCATCGGGCGCAAGTCCGAGTCTGACCAGAGTGGCCGACCCAGGCATTGCGATTCCCGATGCGGAGAACCGACGGAATGGATCTGACACCCGACATTAAGTATTGCCGGGTGCCAGTAAATACGGCAGGCTCCTCTGGGTGGGTCAAAAACCTACCCTTATGGACCCTGCCGTACTGAGAGAGAATGGATCTGACGACATTGTCGTCAAGATCCATCTCAACATAATTTACTGAGACCAGCTTCAGGTCGAAAGATGTCACTCGACACCCAGGAAGCTGGTCCAGTTCAAGCTCGAAACGACGAGCCAAGACGGCCGATTTAAACGTAAGGTCAAACCGGCCGCCGGAAAGGGGTTGTAAGGCCTCCAGGTGGGAGGACGGGACAATCCCAATCCCCCGGAGGACCTTAAAAACATCGCTAGGCGTCTCCTTGCCATCGAAACTAAGTTCGAAAGCGCGGGGACGCCTAGCACTAGAAGTATTACTTCCAGCCATACTGGAAATAATCCAAAGAATACAAAATACCAAGAAAGGAAAAAACCTCCTGGGTATTTAAAACAAGGCTGGACTAGCAACTGCCTAGTCCAGCTAAACTAGAAAGCAATAGATGCACACGCGCCGTGTATTAAAAACAAATACACGCGCAGTACACCCATATACAGCACTAGTCTATGTACAAAAAAATGGCGTGAAGGCAAGACTTATTGCCTACACACACAAAGAAATAGATAAACCCGTAGCACTACACACACAACTGGTGTTATGTAAGCGCCACGGGTAAATGAACAACAAAGGAAACGCCGTACACTGTACGGAGAGAACAAAGGAACGCGTGCAAACCTATGGGCCCGTGGACTTACACGGGGGGAACAAAGGCTGCACGTAAACGAATGGCGCTGGCTGCTACAGCACTGCGTATACAGCCAGCGACCAAAAACCAAAACTAAAAACCTCCAAAACAACAACCAAAAATCCTAAGAAATTTGGCGAAAATAAAACCAACCTGGTCTATAAACCAAAAGGAATACACTGGTATACAAAATATATCAGCCTAACACGACAAAACCTGACTCCGCCTCAAAATCACGGGAGCAAAAAAGCTACACATGATCTTAGCCAAAAGGCCGAGAAGCGATAACGATTGACATTGAACCAATAGGGCGCTCTGGAATTATGCATGCAAATTGATTCCCCCGCCCATTGTTCTCATCCGAATAATATTCTTATTTTAACTTTTCTAATTTGTGTATTTCGGGTCAAGAAAAGGACTTCTCACAGAGCCCGACGCAAACCCGTTTATAGAAATTACCAACTTTTGGCACGTTAATTTACATCAATATTCATGAGCTTGGGGGGTTTTCATAACACATTTTCATACACATCGACAATATTCTTTTACAAATTCATTTTTTTTAACCAAAAGTCACTTGAAAATCTGGAAAAATGCGACTGGTATCAAAATTATCGCCATGCTGCACTGCGCCTCGCCGCTGTAAATACACACAGACCTGCCGGTACGAGCGTGCCGATAGATGGCGCCCTTCGGCACAACCGCGCCTCGATCGTTTACCGTTCAGGCCGGTTTATTTGTTTTTAAGCAGAACCTAAATGTCCCACTTTGTGGGCGGTGAAAATAGTCTGGTTCTATGGCCTGACCATTTAATTGTGTACACCCAGACGTCGAAATTGTAGTCGCGAACGTTAACGAGAATTCACGACCGTCAATAAAACGTGTTCGGAAATCTTCAGTTTGGCCAAGGAAAATGTTTCATGCTAAGCAAATTGTTGTGCTTACATTTGTTATGAAATTGGGCCCAGGTAAGACAGAACACGAAAACAAAGCTAATAGACCACACGCGAAGTGTCAACTCACCACATTTCCAATGTTTTTGTTAAATCTATGAAAATGTGACCCAGGATATCAAAATCAATAATAAGCGGGAAATGACAATTCACGATATGTACATAGTAACATTTGAAATTCCATAGGCTTTCTATTGATAGCCATCCCCAGTCTGTAACTCGTAACCAATAATTTCCGAGCTAAAGGCTTGTGATGGATGTCATTAAAAAGCTTATTGAATTTGCAATCTTATTATATTTATATCTCCGAAAGTCTTTTTCCGACTTATTCTTGATTTTGATGTGCTGGGTCGCGGGTATAATATCATTCACGTACTTTTACAAACTGAACATGCATGTACTGTACAGTACGCGTAGTACATGTATATAATTATAGAGTACAGACACAGCGCGTATTTATTTTTGCTTTGTTGAAGTCACAGTGCGCGCGTTGCATATTTAATGAACTAGTTTTTATATGAAGGTCGCCGGGATACAAGTTAAAACGCACGCGCGCCCGGATGACAAAAAACACTTTCTTAATATTTTTATAAGCAGGAAAAGGGAAGGCGATTCTTTAAAAAATAAACGAAGCCATTGAACAAACTCAGCGGGCCTTTGGCTGTGAAAGTTAAAATCTACACATGTATTATCTAAATTTGTCTCTTTTAAAACTTTATTTAAAAATGAAGAACAGACAGACAGCGGCGTTTCTCTCTTGTAACTATGTGGTGGCCCTGAAAAGAGCCTTTTGGTTTTGTTTGTGGAGGCAAAGTAATTTGTTTGTAGGCCTATTACTTTGATACTTTGGCGGCCTTTTTGGGCAGAAGTACTTGCTGGATGTTGGGAAGCACACCGCCTTGCGCGATGGTAACCCCACTCATCAACTTGTTAAGCTCTTCGTCGTTGCGTATAGCAAGCTGCAGATGTCGAGGGTTAATTCTCGTCTTCTTATTGTCTCGTGCTGCGTTACCGGCCAGCTCCAGGATCTCCGCGGTCAGGTATTCCATCACGGCTGCCAGGTAGACCGGTGCACCGGCTCCAACCCGCTCAGCGTAGTTGCCCCTTCGCAAAAATCGATGAACGCGACCCACGGGGAACTGCAGTCCCGCCCTTGAGGACCTGCTCCTGGCCTTGCTTCTTGCTTTTCCGCTCTTTCCTCGTCCAGTCATCTTGAAGTAATTGGTGACAGTAGATTGCGATCTGCAGTGAAAGTGCCGTACGAGGGGGGTGACAGCACTAGTTATAGCGTTCCGGTGGATTGGCCGAAGCACGCCAAGTAGCCAATCACGCGCGACACACTTACTGTACGGTTGAGTGCACCGCATCCATTTTTGGATTCGTGAAGACAGGGATACATTTTTTGAACGAGGTCTGTCTGTCTGTCTGTCTTCAATCTAAGCGATGAAATCATAACAGCAAAAACCCAAAGCACCCAAAAACCTTACCTGCTTTCTCAGACGATTTCTGTTATCCCGACGGTGTGTCCCTGTTGCCTACCGATTGACCTGCCTCCACGCTGGCCGCAGATCGTCCCTCATAAACCACATTGAAAACTGTCACGGATTTGTCTGCACAGAGATACGACAAACACATATATTAAACATACATCAAACAAGAAACCACTACTTCTCGTAATGGAGACTGAATGAACAAAAACCACTGCGCGCACAGGTGCTGAATAACAAAAGGCTGTTTCGCCATTGCAAATTCCTACGTGACTTACTGAGGCTAAATTAACAATGACCCCCATTTGTCAATTTCGTTGTTGGCGGGCACGCGTATAATTGTTTTGGTCAAAGCTATTCGTTGGTTTTAAAAATTCGATCGCTTAGGTTGGGCGGCGCACTGTCAGCCCTGCAATGTTGTATATATCATGTTAATTAAATGATGTAAATAAATACTTTTGGTATCATTGCAAAACTAACGAATCGGTCTTTACTACGGTGTAAAACAATATAACTCCAAATACTACAGAAATACTTTTCCTCGTCATGCCTTTTCAAGTCACATATTTGTTTTCAAAGGCGACGAGAACAGAAGGTTAATGTTGATCTTCATTTCTCCTTTTAAGGTCAGGGAGAATGTAAAGACGGGAACACTACCCGAACGATTTTACCACCTACGAATATTGACTAAATTAGTAACACAGATCAGACAGTCACATCTCTTTTTTTTAAATTGTGTTGGCTCTGAAAAGAGCCGTTTGGTTATGTTTTTCGTGTTATTTGTTCCTCCCTCGGTCAACCTATTTTGAAGTCGTATACTTGGTGACGGCCTTGGTTCCTTCGCTGACTGCATGCTTGGCAAGCTCTCCCGGGAGGATTAGGCGTACTGCAGTCTGCACTTCACGACTTGAGATGGTCGACTTCTTGTTGTAGTGGGCAAGGCGGGAAGATTCGCCGGCGATGCGCTCAAACACGTCGTTGACAAAGCTGTTCATGATGCTCATTGCCTTGCTGGAGATTCCTGTGTCGGGGTGCACCTGTTTCATGACTTTGTAGATGTAGATGCCGTAGCTCTCCTTGCGACGCCGACGCCTCTTCTTGTTCGTGCTGACCGGAGCCTTGGTGTTGCCGGCCTTCTTCTGGCCTTTTCCGCTAACTTTAGGAGCCATGATTGGAGAAGATGAGTGTATGTGATCGTGCGATCGAATGGAAGGTCAAGCATGCCGGGACGACTTTTATGGTACCCGCTAGGATTCTGGGCATACACGCATTGTCCACACAATCACCCAAGCGTGAAGAATTATGTACGCGTGCAAAGTGACATGCATTGGCGCTTGCCACACGCACAGAGGGCAAAAGCTATCCTTCCGAATCCGAATGAAAACTCCAAGAAACAAACAATTACAAACAATAATTTAGAATATCCACTTTTTTATTATATTCGGTAGAGGCCAACAATCCGGTGTGGTTTCACTCATTATTTATTTTTCCCCAAACGCCGGGTAAACTTGCGTATCATCCAATGTAACGAAGAGTTCCCGTTTTCGAAAATATGACACAAAATGACTGCATAAACAATTGTGTACATGGCCAGGCAATTACTCTTCTTCTTTTTTACCGTATTAAAAGTAAAATAATTTTTTATTTTTATTTTGGGGGGGTGGGGGGACAACAAAAAATAAGAGACAGACAGACAAACAAACAAAATGGAAAGAGACTAATCCGATTAATTTTATTAATCCGTTCTCCGGAGCTCTGGCCAGTTAAAATTCGTATTTACCTATAGTAACCAAACTTAACTTTCCAAAACTCTACAGAAAACGCGATTGGAATGAATCTCTCTTTGAAAAAAATATTGGCCCTGAAAAGGGCCGTTCGGTTAGTTTTGCGCACGCAGCTGTGACTCAAGCCCGTTCACCACGAATTCGGCGAGCCAACTGGATGTCCTTGGGCATGATGGTGACCCTCTTGGCATGGATGGCGCAAAGGTTGGTGTCTTCAAAGAGGCCAACGAGGTAGGCTTCGCTCGCCTCCTGCAGTGCCATGACGGCAGAACTCTGGAATCGCAGTTCTGTTTTGAAGTCCTGTGCAATTTCACGCACAAGTCTCTGGAACGGCAGCTTTCGGATCAGCAGTTCGGTGCTCTTCTGGTAGCGACGAATCTCGCGAAGGGCGACAGTTCCCGGTCTGTACCGATGTGGTTTCTTGACACCGCCAGTCGCTGGTGCGCTCTTACGTGCCGCCTTGGTGGCCAACTGCTTCCTTGGGGCTTTTCCACCGGTGCTCTTTCTTGCCGTCTGCTTGGTGCGTGCCATGATTTGAGAGTGGATTGGTCAGAATGGAGAGTAGATAAGAAGTGAATGCCAAATCAACGAACAGGCCGTCTCTTAAGACTAGAGAATAGCATCCTGGGGCTGAAGTATAACAATGGGCAGTCTTCCGATTGGATAATTCGGACACCATGCCGGGACGCTTCACTGATCACAACTGATTTACCCTCCGAAACAATACGGTCAATATTACCTACGAGTACATGATACTTTGCAAGCAAATTAATTTTCCCCAGCTACCAAAATAAACAAATGGGCCGTGTCTTCGATAAAGACATCCCGGGAATAATTACGGGCAATAAACGAAAAGAAAAAAACCTTAATACTAATAGACACAGGGAGGAAAATCCACACTGAATCCCGCGAGACAATGCCCAAATAATAACAGAGTACACACAAATTAAAACCTGGAATCAATCTCTTTTTGTGAAATCGTGGTGGCTCTGAAAAGAGCCGTTTGGTTTGAAAATGGCATGTATCATGCATCTATCTAGCCGCCGAAACCGTACAGCGTGCGCCCCTGTCTCTTCAGGGCGTACACCACATCCATCGAAGTAACGGTTTTCCTCTTGGCGTGCTCGCAGTAGGTGACTGCATCGCGGATAACATTCTCCAGGAACACCTTGAGGACTCCGCGGGTTTCTTCGTAGATGAGACCTGAGATGCGCTTGACTCCTCCGCGGCGGGCCAGCCGACGAATGGCTGGTTTAGTGATGCCCTGGATGTTGTCGCGAAGAACCTTGCGGTGACGCTTGGCACCCCCTTTGCCCAGTCCTTTTCCTCCTTTGCCACGGCCAGACATTTTTTTTAAATTTTCTTCTTTCCTTCTCTGCTCAGACTAGACTAGATCGATTGAATGGGCGAGGCAGTGTATTATATATCACTGCTATGCGCGGACGCGATAGGAGCACGCCAGGCAAACGAAAGTCAGGGCGCCCTCTAGCAACAAATCGTGGCAGAGGTTTCCCTCCCGAAATAACGACACGAGAGGAGAAATAAACAGTCAACGAGAGAGAGAGAGAGAGGAAAGCAAGCAAACGAATAATCGCAACATTAAAATACAAACATAAAAACTGAACTGTTAAAAGCACTGTTATTTATTGTATTTGAGGTTTTATCACTTACAAAAAAAAAAGCTATAAAAAAGGGCCCTGCATTATTACCTATACAGTATTTAGAACAAAAATGGAATTCAAACAAACAAGACCAAAAACAAAAAGAACATTTAAAGTCTACATTTATATGAAATCATATGAATTTCTAAAAATATGGAAAAGATAAAGAAATCTAATACATCTTCGCCAAAAAAAAATACAACCAGTCGCAGAGGATCTGTTTGTTTGTTTGTTTGTTTGTTTGTTTGTTTTTGTTGTTGTTGTTTTTCCCTTTCTTCAGAAATCAACCTAAAACAAAGAGATCGGTCTTCATACAATTATTTAATTGAGACAAATTGAAATGTTCAAATATAAGAAAGCCACGAAGTAAAGCGAAGAAAGAACTTGTAAAAGTGAGGCGACATAGGAATACACATAATAGACGAGACCTGTTTTTGTATTAATTGATGTTCCCCGAGGGGAGTGGGCCGAATCCCGGATGTACTGCTATACCGGGCCAACCCATGGCCGGGACGAGGCAAGCCTCTATTCCACGGCCCAAATCCAAAAATCAGATTAATATACTGGCTGTTCGATGAACAGCGTTTCAGATATTAAGCTGAAAAGAACAGATACTACACATGATCTTAGCCAAAAGGCCGAGAAGCGATAACGATTGACATTGAACCAATAGGGCGCTCTGGAATTATGCATGCAAATTGATTCCCCCGCCCATTGTTCTCATCCGAATAATATTCTTATTTTAACTTTTCTAATTTGTGTATTTCGGGTCAAGAAAAGGACTTCTCACAGAGCCCGACGCAAACCCGTTTATAGAAATTACCAACTTTTGGCACGTTAATTTACATCAATATTCATGAGCTTGGGGGGTTTTCATAACACATTTTCATACACATCGACAATATTCTTTTACAAATTCATTTTTTTTAACCAAAAGTCACTTGAAAATCTGGAAAAATGCGACTGGTATCAAAATTATCGCCATGCTGCACTGCGCCTCGCCGCTGTAAATACACACAGACCTGCCGGTACGAGCGTGCCGATAGATGGCGCCCTTCGGCACAACCGCGCCTCGATCGTTTACCGTTCAGGCCGGTTTATTTGTTTTTAAGCAGAACCTAAATGTCCCACTTTGTGGGCGGTGAAAATAGTCTGGTTCTATGGCCTGACCATTTAATTGTGTACACCCAGACGTCGAAATTGTAGTCGCGAACGTTAACGAGAATTCACGACCGTCAATAAAACGTGTTCGGAAATCTTCAGTTTGGCCAAGGAAAATGTTTCATGCTAAGCAAATTGTTGTGCTTACATTTGTTATGAAATTGGGCCCAGGTAAGACAGAACACGAAAACAAAGCTAATAGACCACACGCGAAGTGTCAACTCACCACATTTCCAATGTTTTTGTTAAATCTATGAAAATGTGACCCAGGATATCAAAATCAATAATAAGCGGGAAATGACAATTCACGATATGTACATAGTAACATTTGAAATTCCATAGGCTTTCTATTGATAGCCATCCCCAGTCTGTAACTCGTAACCAATAATTTCCGAGCTAAAGGCTTGTGATGGATGTCATTAAAAAGCTTATTGAATTTGCAATCTTATTATATTTATATCTCCGAAAGTCTTTTTCCGACTTATTCTTGATTTTGATGTGCTGGGTCGCGGGTATAATATCATTCACGTACTTTTACAAACTGAACATGCATGTACTGTACAGTACGCGTAGTACATGTATATAATTATAGAGTACAGACACAGCGCGTATTTATTTTTGCTTTGTTGAAGTCACAGTGCGCGCGTTGCATATTTAATGAACTAGTTTTTATATGAAGGTCGCCGGGATACAAGTTAAAACGCACGCGCGCCCGGATGACAAAAAACACTTTCTTAATATTTTTATAAGCAGGAAAAGGGAAGGCGATTCTTTAAAAAATAAACGAAGCCATTGAACAAACTCAGCGGGCCTTTGGCTGTGAAAGTTAAAATCTACACATGTATTATCTAAATTTGTCTCTTTTAAAACTTTATTTAAAAATGAAGAACAGACAGACAGCGGCGTTTCTCTCTTGTAACTATGTGGTGGCCCTGAAAAGAGCCTTTTGGTTTTGTTTGTGGAGGCAAAGTAATTTGTTTGTAGGCCTATTACTTTGATACTTTGGCGGCCTTTTTGGGCAGAAGTACTTGCTGGATGTTGGGAAGCACACCGCCTTGCGCGATGGTAACCCCACTCATCAACTTGTTAAGCTCTTCGTCGTTGCGTATAGCAAGCTGCAGATGTCGAGGGTTAATTCTCGTCTTCTTATTGTCTCGTGCTGCGTTACCGGCCAGCTCCAGGATCTCCGCGGTCAGGTATTCCATCACGGCTGCCAGGTAGACCGGTGCACCGGCTCCAACCCGCTCAGCGTAGTTGCCCCTTCGCAAAAATCGATGAACGCGACCCACGGGGAACTGCAGTCCCGCCCTTGAGGACCTGCTCCTGGCCTTGCTTCTTGCTTTTCCGCTCTTTCCTCGTCCAGTCATCTTGAAGTAATTGGTGACAGTAGATTGCGATCTGCAGTGAAAGTGCCGTACGAGGGGGGTGACAGCACTAGTTATAGCGTTCCGGTGGATTGGCCGAAGCACGCCAAGTAGCCAATCACGCGCGACACACTTACTGTACGGTTGAGTGCACCGCATCCATTTTTGGATTCGTGAAGACAGGGATACATTTTTTGAACGAGGTCTGTCTGTCTGTCTGTCTTCAATCTAAGCGATGAAATCACAACAGCAAAAACCCAAAGCACCCAAAAACCTTACCTGCTTTCTCAGACGATTTCTGTTATCCCGACGGTGTGTCCCTGTTGCCTACCGATTGACCTGCCTCCACGCTGGCCGCAGATCGTCCCTCATAAACCACATTGAAAACTGTCACGGATTTGTCTGCACAGAGATACGACAAACACATATATTAAACATACATCAAACAAGAAACCACTACTTCTCGTAATGGAGACTGAATGAACAAAAACCACTGCGCGCACAGGTGCTGAATAACAAAAGGCTGTTTCGCCATTGCAAATTCCTACGTGACTTACTGAGGCTAAATTAACAATGACCCCCATTTGTCAATTTCGTTGTTGGCGGGCACGCGTATAATTGTTTTGGTCAAAGCTATTCGTTGGTTTTAAAAATTCGATCGCTTAGGTTGGGCGGCGCACTGTCAGCCCTGCAATGTTGTATATATCATGTTAATTAAATGATGTAAATAAATACTTTTGGTATCATTGCAAAACTAACGAATCGGTCTTTACTACGGTGTAAAACAATAGAACTCCAAATACTACAGAAATACTTTTCCCCGTCATGCCTTTTCAAGTCACATATTTGTTTTCAAAGGCGACGAGAACAGAAGGTTAATGTTGATCTTCATTTCTCCTTTTAAGGTCAGGGAGAATGTAAAGACGGGAACACTACCCGAACGATTTTACCACCTACGAATATTGACTAAATTAGTAACACAGATCAGACAGTCACATCTCTTTTTTTTAAATTGTGTTGGCTCTGAAAAGAGCCGTTTGGTTATGTTTTTCGTGTTATTTGTTCCTCCCTCGGTCAACCTATTTTGAAGTCGTATACTTGGTGACGGCCTTGGTTCCTTCGCTGACTGCATGCTTGGCAAGCTCTCCCGGGAGGATTAGGCGTACTGCAGTCTGCACTTCACGACTTGAGATGGTCGACTTCTTGTTGTAGTGGGCAAGGCGGGAAGATTCGCCGGCGATGCGCTCAAACACGTCGTTGACAAAGCTGTTCATGATGCTCATTGCCTTGCTGGAGATTCCTGTGTCGGGGTGCACCTGTTTCATGACTTTGTAGATGTAGATGCCGTAGCTCTCCTTGCGACGCCGACGCCTCTTCTTGTTCGTGCTGACCGGAGCCTTGGTGTTGCCGGCCTTCTTCTGGCCTTTTCCGCTAACTTTAGGAGCCATGATTGGAGAAGATGAGTGTATGTGATCGTGCGATCGAATGGAAGGTCAAGCATGCCGGGACGACTTTTATGGTACCCGCTAGGATTCTGGGCATACACGCATTGTCCACACAATCACCCAAGCGTGAAGAATTATGTACGCGTGCAAAGTGACATGCATTGGCGCTTGCCACACGCACAGAGGGCAAAAGCTATCCTTCCGAATCCGAATGAAAACTCCAAGAAACAAACAATTACAAACAATAATTTAGAATATCCACTTTTTTATTATATTCGGTAGAGGCCAACAATCCGGTGTGGTTTCACTCATTATTTATTTTTCCCCAAACGCCGGGTAAACTTGCGTATCATCCAATGTAACGAAGAGTTCCCGTTTTCGAAAATATGACACAAAATGACTGCATAAACAATTGTGTACATGGCCAGGCAATTACTCTTCTTCTTTTTTACCGTATTAAAAGTAAAATAATTTTTTATTTTTATTTTGGGGGGGTGGGGGGACAACAAAAAATAAGAGACAGACAGACAAACAAACAAAATGGAAAGAGACTAATCCGATTAATTTTATTAATCCGTTCTCCGGAGCTCTGGCCAGTTAAAATTCGTATTTACCTATAGTAACCAAACTTAACTTTCCAAAACTCTACAGAAAACGCGATTGGAATGAATCTCTCTTTGAAAAAAATATTGGCCCTGAAAAGGGCCGTTCGGTTAGTTTTGCGCACGCAGCTGTGACTCAAGCCCGTTCACCACGAATTCGGCGAGCCAACTGGATGTCCTTGGGCATGATGGTGACCCTCTTGGCATGGATGGCGCAAAGGTTGGTGTCTTCAAAGAGGCCAACGAGGTAGGCTTCGCTCGCCTCCTGCAGTGCCATGACGGCAGAACTCTGGAATCGCAGTTCTGTTTTGAAGTCCTGTGCAATTTCACGCACAAGTCTCTGGAACGGCAGCTTTCGGATCAGCAGTTCGGTGCTCTTCTGGTAGCGACGAATCTCGCGAAGGGCGACAGTTCCCGGTCTGTACCGATGTGGTTTCTTGACACCGCCAGTCGCTGGTGCGCTCTTACGTGCCGCCTTGGTGGCCAACTGCTTCCTTGGGGCTTTTCCACCGGTGCTCTTTCTTGCCGTCTGCTTGGTGCGTGCCATGATTTGAGAGTGGATTGGTCAGAATGGAGAGTAGATAAGAAGTGAATGCCAAATCAACGAACAGGCCGTCTCTTAAGACTAGAGAATAGCATCCTGGGGCTGAAGTATAACAATGGGCAGTCTTCCGATTGGATAATTCGGACACCATGCCGGGACGCTTCACTGATCACAACTGATTTACCCTCCGAAACAATACGGTCAATATTACCTACGAGTACATGATACTTTGCAAGCAAATTAATTTTCCCCAGCTACCAAAATAAACAAATGGGCCGTGTCTTCGATAAAGACATCCCGGGAATAATTACGGGCAATAAACGAAAAGAAAAAAACCTTAATACTAATAGACACAGGGAGGAAAATCCACACTGAATCCCGCGAGACAATGCCCAAATAATAACAGAGTACACACAAATTAAAACCTGGAATCAATCTCTTTTTGTGAAATCGTGGTGGCTCTGAAAAGAGCCGTTTGGTTTGAAAATGGCATGTATCATGCATCTATCTAGCCGCCGAAACCGTACAGCGTGCGCCCCTGTCTCTTCAGGGCGTACACCACATCCATCGAAGTAACGGTTTTCCTCTTGGCGTGCTCGCAGTAGGTGACTGCATCGCGGATAACATTCTCCAGGAACACCTTGAGGACTCCGCGGGTTTCTTCGTAGATGAGACCTGAGATGCGCTTGACTCCTCCGCGGCGGGCCAGCCGACGAATGGCTGGTTTAGTGATGCCCTGGATGTTGTCGCGAAGAACCTTGCGGTGACGCTTGGCACCCCCTTTGCCCAGTCCTTTTCCTCCTTTGCCACGGCCAGACATTTTTTTTAAATTTTCTTCTTTCCTTCTCTGCTCAGACTAGACTAGATCGATTGAATGGGCGAGGCAGTGTATTATATATCACTGCTATGCGCGGACGCGATAGGAGCACGCCAGGCAAACGAAAGTCAGGGCGCCCTCTAGCAACAAATCGTGGCAGAGGTTTCCCTCCCGAAATAACGACACGAGAGGAGAAATAAACAGTCAACGAGAGAGAGAGAGAGAGGAAAGCAAGCAAACGAATAATCGCAACATTAAAATACAAACATAAAAACTGAACTGTTAAAAGCACTGTTATTTATTGTATTTGAGGTTTTATCACTTACAAAAAAAAAAGCTATAAAAAAGGGCCCTGCATTATTACCTATACAGTATTTAGAACAAAAATGGAATTCAAACAAACAAGACCAAAAACAAAAAGAACATTTAAAGTCTACATTTATATGAAATCATATGAATTTCTAAAAATATGGAAAAGATAAAGAAATCTAATACATCTTCGCCAAAAAAAAATACAACCAGTCGCAGAGGATCTGTTTGTTTGTTTGTTTGTTTGTTTGTTTGTTTTTGTTGTTGTTGTTTTTCCCTTTCTTCAGAAATCAACCTAAAACAAAGAGATCGGTCTTCATACAATTATTTAATTGAGACAAATTGAAATGTTCAAATATAAGAAAGCCACGAAGTAAAGCGAAGAAAGAACTTGTAAAAGTGAGGCGACATAGGAATACACATAATAGACGAGACCTGTTTTTGTATTAATTGATGTTCCCCGAGGGGAGTGGGCCGAATCCCGGATGTACTGCTATACCGGGCCAACCCATGGCCGGGACGAGGCAAGCCTCTATTCCACGGCCCAAATCCAAAAATCAGATTAATATACTGGCTGTTCGATGAACAGCGTTTCAGATATTAAGCTGAAAAGAACAGATACTACACATGATCTTAGCCAAAAGGCCGAGAAGCGATAACGATTGACATTGAACCAATAGGGCGCTCTGGAATTATGCATGCAAATTGATTCCCCCGCCCATTGTTCTCATCCGAATAATATTCTTATTTTAACTTTTCTAATTTGTGTATTTCGGGTCAAGAAAAGGACTTCTCACAGAGCCCGACGCAAACCCGTTTATAGAAATTACCAACTTTTGGCACGTTAATTTACATCAATATTCATGAGCTTGGGGGGTTTTCATAACACATTTTCATACACATCGACAATATTCTTTTACAAATTCATTTTTTTTAACCAAAAGTCACTTGAAAATCTGGAAAAATGCGACTGGTATCAAAATTATCGCCATGCTGCACTGCGCCTCGCCGCTGTAAATACACACAGACCTGCCGGTACGAGCGTGCCGATAGATGGCGCCCTTCGGCACAACCGCGCCTCGATCGTTTACCGTTCAGGCCGGTTTATTTGTTTTTAAGCAGAACCTAAATGTCCCACTTTGTGGGCGGTGAAAATAGTCTGGTTCTATGGCCTGACCATTTAATTGTGTACACCCAGACGTCGAAATTGTAGTCGCGAACGTTAACGAGAATTCACGACCGTCAATAAAACGTGTTCGGAAATCTTCAGTTTGGCCAAGGAAAATGTTTCATGCTAAGCAAATTGTTGTGCTTACATTTGTTATGAAATTGGGCCCAGGTAAGACAGAACACGAAAACAAAGCTAATAGACCACACGCGAAGTGTCAACTCACCACATTTCCAATGTTTTTGTTAAATCTATGAAAATGTGACCCAGGATATCAAAATCAATAATAAGCGGGAAATGACAATTCACGATATGTACATAGTAACATTTGAAATTCCATAGGCTTTCTATTGATAGCCATCCCCAGTCTGTAACTCGTAACCAATAATTTCCGAGCTAAAGGCTTGTGATGGATGTCATTAAAAAGCTTATTGAATTTGCAATCTTATTATATTTATATCTCCGAAAGTCTTTTTCCGACTTATTCTTGATTTTGATGTGCTGGGTCGCGGGTATAATATCATTCACGTACTTTTACAAACTGAACATGCATGTACTGTACAGTACGCGTAGTACATGTATATAATTATAGAGTACAGACACAGCGCGTATTTATTTTTGCTTTGTTGAAGTCACAGTGCGCGCGTTGCATATTTAATGAACTAGTTTTTATATGAAGGTCGCCGGGATACAAGTTAAAACGCACGCGCGCCCGGATGACAAAAAACACTTTCTTAATATTTTTATAAGCAGGAAAAGGGAAGGCGATTCTTTAAAAAATAAACGAAGCCATTGAACAAACTCAGCGGGCCTTTGGCTGTGAAAGTTAAAATCTACACATGTATTATCTAAATTTGTCTCTTTTAAAACTTTATTTAAAAATGAAGAACAGACAGACAGCGGCGTTTCTCTCTTGTAACTATGTGGTGGCCCTGAAAAGAGCCTTTTGGTTTTGTTTGTGGAGGCAAAGTAATTTGTTTGTAGGCCTATTACTTTGATACTTTGGCGGCCTTTTTGGGCAGAAGTACTTGCTGGATGTTGGGAAGCACACCGCCTTGCGCGATGGTAACCCCACTCATCAACTTGTTAAGCTCTTCGTCGTTGCGTATAGCAAGCTGCAGATGTCGAGGGTTAATTCTCGTCTTCTTATTGTCTCGTGCTGCGTTACCGGCCAGCTCCAGGATCTCCGCGGTCAGGTATTCCATCACGGCTGCCAGGTAGACCGGTGCACCGGCTCCAACCCGCTCAGCGTAGTTGCCCCTTCGCAAAAATCGATGAACGCGACCCACGGGGAACTGCAGTCCCGCCCTTGAGGACCTGCTCCTGGCCTTGCTTCTTGCTTTTCCGCTCTTTCCTCGTCCAGTCATCTTGAAGTAATTGGTGACAGTAGATTGCGATCTGCAGTGAAAGTGCCGTACGAGGGGGGTGACAGCACTAGTTATAGCGTTCCGGTGGATTGGCCGAAGCACGCCAAGTAGCCAATCACGCGCGACACACTTACTGTACGGTTGAGTGCACCGCATCCATTTTTGGATTCGTGAAGACAGGGATACATTTTTTGAACGAGGTCTGTCTGTCTGTCTGTCTTCAATCTAAGCGATGAAATCATAACAGCAAAAACCCAAAGCACCCAAAAACCTTACCTGCTTTCTCAGACGATTTCTGTTATCCCGACGGTGTGTCCCTGTTGCCTACCGATTGACCTGCCTCCACGCTGGCCGCAGATCGTCCCTCATAAACCACATTGAAAACTGTCACGGATTTGTCTGCACAGAGATACGACAAACACATATATTAAACATACATCAAACAAGAAACCACTACTTCTCGTAATGGAGACTGAATGAACAAAAACCACTGCGCGCACAGGTGCTGAATAACAAAAGGCTGTTTCGCCATTGCAAATTCCTACGTGACTTACTGAGGCTAAATTAACAATGACCCCCATTTGTCAATTTCGTTGTTGGCGGGCACGCGTATAATTGTTTTGGTCAAAGCTATTCGTTGGTTTTAAAAATTCGATCGCTTAGGTTGGGCGGCGCACTGTCAGCCCTGCAATGTTGTATATATCATGTTAATTAAATGATGTAAATAAATACTTTTGGTATCATTGCAAAACTAACGAATCGGTCTTTACTACGGTGTAAAACAATAGAACTCCAAATACTACAGAAATACTTTTCCCCGTCATGCCTTTTCAAGTCACATATTTGTTTTCAAAGGCGACGAGAACAGAAGGTTAATGTTGATCTTCATTTCTCCTTTTAAGGTCAGGGAGAATGTAAAGACGGGAACACTACCCGAACGATTTTACCACCTACGAATATTGACTAAATTAGTAACACAGATCAGACAGTCACATCTCTTTTTTTTAAATTGTGTTGGCTCTGAAAAGAGCCGTTTGGTTATGTTTTTCGTGTTATTTGTTCCTCCCTCGGTCAACCTATTTTGAAGTCGTATACTTGGTGACGGCCTTGGTTCCTTCGCTGACTGCATGCTTGGCAAGCTCTCCCGGGAGGATTAGGCGTACTGCAGTCTGCACTTCACGACTTGAGATGGTCGACTTCTTGTTGTAGTGGGCAAGGCGGGAAGATTCGCCGGCGATGCGCTCAAACACGTCGTTGACAAAGCTGTTCATGATGCTCATTGCCTTGCTGGAGATTCCTGTGTCGGGGTGCACCTGTTTCATAACTTTGTAGATGTAGATGCCGTAGCTCTCCTTGCGACGCCGACGCCTCTTCTTGTTCGTGCTGACCGGAGCCTTGGTGTTGCCGGCCTTCTTCTGGCCTTTTCCGCTAACTTTAGGAGCCATGATTGGAGAAGATGAGTGTATGTGATCGTGCGATCGAATGGAAGGTCAAGCATGCCGGGACGACTTTTATGGTACCCGCTAGGATTCTGGGCATACACGCATTGTCCACACAATCACCCAAGCGTGAAGAATTATGTACGCGTGCAAAGTGACATGCATTGGCGCTTGCCACACGCACAGAGGGCAAAAGCTATCCTTCCGAATCCGAATGAAAACTCCAAGAAACAAACAATTACAAACAATAATTTAGAATATCCACTTTTTTATTATATTCGGTAGAGGCCAACAATCCGGTGTGGTTTCACTCATTATTTATTTTTCCCCAAACGCCGGGTAAACTTGCGTATCATCCAATGTAACGAAGAGTTCCCGTTTTCGAAAATATGACACAAAATGACTGCATAAACAATTGTGTACATGGCCAGGCAATTACTCTTCTTCTTTTTTACCGTATTAAAAGTAAAATAATTTTTTATTTTTATTTTGGGGGGGGTGGGGGGACAACAAAAAATAAGAGACAGACAGACAAACAAACAAAATGGAAAGAGACTAATCCGATTAATTTTATTAATCCGTTCTCCGGAGCTCTGGCCAGTTAAAATTCGTATTTACCTATAGTAACCAAACTTAACTTTCCAAAACTCTACAGAAAACGCGATTGGAATGAATCTCTCTTTGAAAAAAATATTGGCCCTGAAAAGGGCCGTTCGGTTAGTTTTGCGCACGCAGCTGTGACTCAAGCCCGTTCACCACGAATTCGGCGAGCCAACTGGATGTCCTTGAGCATGATGGTGACCCTCTTGGCATGGATGGCGCAAAGGTTGGTGTCTTCAAAGAGGCCAACGAGGTAGGCTTCGCTCGCCTCCTGCAGTGCCATGACGGCAGAACTCTGGAATCGCAGTTCTGTTTTGAAGTCCTGTGCAATTTCACGCACAAGTCTCTGGAACGGCAGCTTTCGGATCAGCAGTTCGGTGCTCTTCTGGTAGCGACGAATCTCGCGAAGGGCGACAGTTCCCGGTCTGTACCGATGTGGTTTCTTGACACCGCCAGTCGCTGGTGCGCTCTTACGTGCCGCCTTGGTGGCCAACTGCTTCCTTGGGGCTTTTCCACCGGTGCTCTTTCTTGCCGTCTGCTTGGTGCGTGCCATGATTTGAGAGTGGATTGGTCAGAATGGAGAGTAGATAAGAAGTGAATGCCAAATCAACGAACAGGCCGTCTCTTAAGACTAGAGAATAGCATCCTGGGGCTGAAGTATAACAATGGGCAGTCTTCCGATTGGATAATTCGGACACCATGCCGGGACGCTTCACTGATCACAACTGATTTACCCTCCGAAACAATACGGTCAATATTACCTACGAGTACATGATACTTTGCAAGCAAATTAATTTTCCCCAGCTACCAAAATAAACAAATGGGCCGTGTCTTCGATAAAGACATCCCGGGAATAATTACGGGCAATAAACGAAAAGAAAAAAACCTTAATACTAATAGACACAGGGAGGAAAATCCACACTGAATCCCGCGAGACAATGCCCAAATAATAACAGAGTACACACAAATTAAAACCTGGAATCAATCTCTTTTTGTGAAATCGTGGTGGCTCTGAAAAGAGCCGTTTGGTTTGAAAATGGCATGTATCATGCATCTATCTAGCCGCCGAAACCGTACAGCGTGCGCCCCTGTCTCTTCAGGGCGTACACCACATCCATCGAAGTAACGGTTTTCCTCTTGGCGTGCTCGCAGTAGGTGACTGCATCGCGGATAACATTCTCCAGGAACACCTTGAGGACTCCGCGGGTTTCTTCGTAGATGAGACCTGAGATGCGCTTGACTCCTCCGCGGCGGGCCAGCCGACGAATGGCTGGTTTAGTGATGCCCTGGATGTTGTCGCGAAGAACCTTGCGGTGACGCTTGGCACCCCCTTTGCCCAGTCCTTTTCCTCCTTTGCCACGGCCAGACATTTTTTTTAAATTTTCTTCTTTCCTTCTCTGCTCAGACTAGACTAGATCGATTGAATGGGCGAGGCAGTGTATTATATATCACTGCTATGCGCGGACGCGATAGGAGCACGCCAGGCAAACGAAAGTCAGGGCGCCCTCTAGCAACAAATCGTGGCAGAGGTTTCCCTCCCGAAATAACGACACGAGAGGAGAAATAAACAGTCAACGAGAGAGAGAGAGAGAGGAAAGCAAGCAAACGAATAATCGCAACATTAAAATACAAACATAAAAACTGAACTGTTAAAAGCACTGTTATTTATTGTATTTGAGGTTTTATCACTTACAAAAAAAAAAGCTATAAAAAAGGGCCCTGCATTATTACCTATACAGTATTTAGAACAAAAATGGAATTCAAACAAACAAGACCAAAAACAAAAAGAACATTTAAAGTCTACATTTATATGAAATCATATGAATTTCTAAAAATATGGAAAAGATAAAGAAATCTAATACATCTTCGCCAAAAAAAAATACAACCAGTCGCAGAGGATCTGTTTGTTTGTTTGTTTGTTTGTTTGTTTGTTTTTGTTGTTGTTGTTTTTCCCTTTCTTCAGAAATCAACCTAAAACAAAGAGATCGGTCTTCATACAATTATTTAATTGAGACAAATTGAAATGTTCAAATATAAGAAAGCCACGAAGTAAAGCGAAGAAAGAACTTGTAAAAGTGAGGCGACATAGGAATACACATAATAGACGAGACCTGTTTTTGTATTAATTGATGTTCCCCGAGGGGAGTGGGCCGAATCCCGGATGTACTGCTATACCGGGCCAACCCATGGCCGGGACGAGGCAAGCCTCTATTCCACGGCCCAAATCCAAAAATCAGATTAATATACTGGCTGTTCGATGAACAGCGTTTCAGATATTAAGCTGAAAAGAACAGATACTTATTTTTGATGGTTTTGGAGTCTTCCTAAAGAAGAACTCCTAGGACAGGGTAGTCACACTACACCTAGGTTCGTGAGGCTACGAGCCCCCCTGCCCTTTTTAACATCTATAAATACAAAACTCACATTATCACCAAAACAGGACGGTACAGACAGAGAGTGTAGCCACGCTACCCACGCATTACCATGGTAGGGTACGACCCTAACTCTCTGCCATGGAACGTATACAAACAAAATACATACTATCAACCACAAGACAACAATAAGAACTAAACAACACAATACGACTTACTAAGACTGGCCGTATCTGCATCCAGAACATACTGAGCATGTCTCTGGACCAGATGGGCAACCCAATCCATCATTTCCTCATTCAAGGCTCCACACACATTGCAGCGAACCTTTCCCTCACGTCCGTGGACACTCCGCTTGTGCGCAACAAGATCCCACCAAACGGAGAACCCAGCCCCGCAACCCTGCGGAGGGCAGCAGACAATTGCCCCGTCCCCATACCCGGGGACGTGGAGTTTATTCATCTTGACCCGGGCCTGACGGACCAGTTCTACAGGGGGACCCCGGAAAAGCTCATTAGAGGTCTCCGGGGTTACCTCCACCCCGGTGCCACCCTCGGTGTCGCCTAGGGGGCCGGCAGTGGTTTTTGACGAGCCAATCGGCTCGTCTAATACCATCTCAGACTCCGGAGAGTCCGAGAGGTTAGTTCCCTGTATTTTGGAAGAGGGGGCATCTGAGTCAGAAGAAGGGTCTCGCGACCTCTTCTTCTTCTTTCCCGCCTTCCCCTTCCTTGATACAGGGACAAAAGGAACAGCTTTCTCGATCGCGGCGGCCTGACACTCAACGGCGTCACAAGAGACAACGATTCCATCGCCGTCTCCCATGCAGCCGCCGCAACCGACAAAGCTGAACTTAACGGTCCTCGTGATCCAGCGGTTGCAGTGGAAACAAAGCCACCCTTCCGCGGATCGTAGAGGACCGGCATCCTTCGAGCACCGAATACACGGTGCTCGAGGCAATTCGAAGTCCGATACCATATTGGTATCGGACACCGTTACAGTCTCCGAGCCCGACGGACCGGGCCCGGAGCTAGAGGAAGGGCTAACCGCCTCCTCGGCGCTCACAAGTGTGGGCGCCTCAAGAGGCGGAGAAGCCTCCCCCTTATGTTGTGCAGGGGCAGATTTCCCCTGCACCACCACATCTGCCCACCGTTTGGTAGGTCGCACCCTCTTTGCGAAGGACTTCGGGCACAGTTTAAAACTGTGCCCCTCGTCCCCGCAGAAAGTGCACATCACTTTGTTGGGGCACTCCCCGGAGGGATGACCCAACTGCAAGCATTTGTAACACCTTACGGTGATACATTTGCTTGCAGAGTGGCCGGGGCTTCCGCACCGGGCGCAAGTCCGGGTCTGACCAGAGTGGCCAACCCAGGCATTGCGATTCCCGATGCGGAGAACCGAGGGAATGGATCTGACACCCGACATTAAGTATTGCCGGGTGCCAGTAAATACGGCAGGCTCCTCGGGGTAGGTCAGAAACCTACCCTTATGGACCCTGCCGTACTGAGAGAGAATGGATCTGACGACATTGTCGTCTAGATCCATCTCTATATAATTTACTGAGACCAGCTTCAGGTCGAAAGATGTCACTCGACACCCAGGAAGCTGGTCCAGATCAAGCTCGAAACGACGAGCAAAGACGGCCGATTTGAACGTGAGGTCAAACCGGCCGCCGGAAAGGGGTTGTAAGGCCTCCAGGTGGGTGGATGGGACAATCCCAATCCCCCGGAGGACCTTAAAGACATCGCTAGGCGTCTCCTTGCCATCGAAACTAAGTTCGAAAGCTCGGGGACGCCTAGCACTAGAAGTATTACCTCCAGCCATACTGGAAATAATCCAAAGAATACAAAATACCAAGAAAGAAAAAAACCTCCTGGGTATTTAAAAAAGGCTGGACTAGCAACTGCCTAGTCCAGCTAAACTAGAAAGCAATAGATGCACACGCGCCGTGTATTAAAAACAAATACACGCGCAGTACACCCATGTACAGCACTAGTCTATGTACAAAAAAAATGGCGTGAAGGCAAGACTTATTGCCTACACACACAAAGAAATAGATAAACCCGTAGCACTACACACACAACTGGTGTTATGTAAGCGCCACGGGTAAATGAACAACAAAGGAAAACCCGTACACTGTACGGGACGGACAAAGAAACACGTACAAACCTATGGGCCCGTGGACTTACACGGGGAGAACAAAGGCTGTACGTAAACGAATGGCGCTGGCTGCTACAGCACTGCGTATACAGCCAGCGACCAAAAACCAAAACTAAAAACCTCCAAAACAACAACCAAAAATCCTAAGAAATTTGGCGAAAATAAGACCAACCTGGTCTATAAACCAAAAGGAATACACTGGTATACAAAATATATCAGCCTAACACGACAAAACCTGACTCCGCCTCAAAATCACGGGAGCAAAAAAGCTACACATGATCTTAGCCAAAAGGCCGAGAAGCGATAACGATTGACATTGAACCAATAGGGCGCTCTGGAATTATGCATGCAAATTGATTCCCCCGCCCATTGTTCTCATCCGAATAATATTCTTATTTTAACTTTTCTAATTTGTGTATTTCGGGTCAAGAAAAGGACTTCTCACAGAGCCCGACGCAAACCCGTTTATAGAAATTACCAACTTTTGGCACGTTAATTTACATCAATATTCATGAGCTTGGGGGGTTTTCATAACACATTTTCATACACATCGACAATATTCTTTTACAAATTCATTTTTTTTAACCAAAAGTCACTTGAAAATCTGGAAAAATGCGACTGGTATCAAAATTATCGCCATGCTGCACTGCGCCTCGCCGCTGTAAATACACACAGACCTGCCGGTACGAGCGTGCCGATAGATGGCGCCCTTCGGCACAACCGCGCCTCGATCGTTTACCGTTCAGGCCGGTTTATTTGTTTTTAAGCAGAACCTAAATGTCCCACTTTGTGGGCGGTGAAAATAGTCTGGTTCTATGGCCTGACCATTTAATTGTGTACACCCAGACGTCGAAATTGTAGTCGCGAACGTTAACGAGAATTCACGACCGTCAATAAAACGTGTTCGGAAATCTTCAGTTTGGCCAAGGAAAATGTTTCATGCTAAGCAAATTGTTGTGCTTACATTTGTTATGAAATTGGGCCCAGGTAAGACAGAACACGAAAACAAAGCTAATAGACCACACGCGAAGTGTCAACTCACCACATTTCCAATGTTTTTGTTAAATCTATGAAAATGTGACCCAGGATATCAAAATCAATAATAAGCGGGAAATGACAATTCACGATATGTACATAGTAACATTTGAAATTCCATAGGCTTTCTATTGATAGCCATCCCCAGTCTGTAACTCGTAACCAATAATTTCCGAGCTAAAGGCTTGTGATGGATGTCATTAAAAAGCTTATTGAATTTGCAATCTTATTATATTTATATCTCCGAAAGTCTTTTTCCGACTTATTCTTGATTTTGATGTGCTGGGTCGCGGGTATAATATCATTCACGTACTTTTACAAACTGAACATGCATGTACTGTACAGTACGCGTAGTACATGTATATAATTATAGAGTACAGACACAGCGCGTATTTATTTTTGCTTTGTTGAAGTCACAGTGCGCGCGTTGCATATTTAATGAACTAGTTTTTATATGAAGGTCGCCGGGATACAAGTTAAAACGCACGCGCGCCCGGATGACAAAAAACACTTTCTTAATATTTTTATAAGCAGGAAAAGGGAAGGCGATTCTTTAAAAAATAAACGAAGCCATTGAACAAACTCAGCGGGCCTTTGGCTGTGAAAGTTAAAATCTACACATGTATTATCTAAATTTGTCTCTTTTAAAACTTTATTTAAAAATGAAGAACAGACAGACAGCGGCGTTTCTCTCTTGTAACTATGTGGTGGCCCTGAAAAGAGCCTTTTGGTTTTGTTTGTGGAGGCAAAGTAATTTGTTTGTAGGCCTATTACTTTGATACTTTGGCGGCCTTTTTGGGCAGAAGTACTTGCTGGATGTTGGGAAGCACACCGCCTTGCGCGATGGTAACCCCACTCATCAACTTGTTAAGCTCTTCGTCGTTGCGTATAGCAAGCTGCAGATGTCGAGGGTTAATTCTCGTCTTCTTATTGTCTCGTGCTGCGTTACCGGCCAGCTCCAGGATCTCCGCGGTCAGGTATTCCATCACGGCTGCCAGGTAGACCGGTGCACCGGCTCCAACCCGCTCAGCGTAGTTGCCCCTTCGCAAAAATCGATGAACGCGACCCACGGGGAACTGCAGTCCCGCCCTTGAGGACCTGCTCCTGGCCTTGCTTCTTGCTTTTCCGCTCTTTCCTCGTCCAGTCATCTTGAAGTAATTGGTGACAGTAGATTGCGATCTGCAGTGAAAGTGCCGTACGAGGGGGGTGACAGCACTAGTTATAGCGTTCCGGTGGATTGGCCGAAGCACGCCAAGTAGCCAATCACGCGCGACACACTTACTGTACGGTTGAGTGCACCGCATCCATTTTTGGATTCGTGAAGACAGGGATACATTTTTTGAACGAGGTCTGTCTGTCTGTCTGTCTTCAATCTAAGCGATGAAATCATAACAGCAAAAACCCAAAGCACCCAAAAACCTTACCTGCTTTCTCAGACGATTTCTGTTATCCCGACGGTGTGTCCCTGTTGCCTACCGATTGACCTGCCTCCACGCTGGCCGCAGATCGTCCCTCATAAACCACATTGAAAACTGTCACGGATTTGTCTGCACAGAGATACGACAAACACATATATTAAACATACATCAAACAAGAAACCACTACTTCTCGTAATGGAGACTGAATGAACAAAAACCACTGCGCGCACAGGTGCTGAATAACAAAAGGCTGTTTCGCCATTGCAAATTCCTACGTGACTTACTGAGGCTAAATTAACAATGACCCCCATTTGTCAATTTCGTTGTTGGCGGGCACGCGTATAATTGTTTTGGTCAAAGCTATTCGTTGGTTTTAAAAATTCGATCGCTTAGGTTGGGCGGCGCACTGTCAGCCCTGCAATGTTGTATATATCATGTTAATTAAATGATGTAAATAAATACTTTTGGTATCATTGCAAAACTAACGAATCGGTCTTTACTACGGTGTAAAACAATAGAACTCCAAATACTACAGAAATACTTTTCCCCGTCATGCCTTTTCAAGTCACATATTTGTTTTCAAAGGCGACGAGAACAGAAGGTTAATGTTGATCTTCATTTCTCCTTTTAAGGTCAGGGAGAATGTAAAGACGGGAACACTACCCGAACGATTTTACCACCTACGAATATTGACTAAATTAGTAACACAGATCAGACAGTCACATCTCTTTTTTTTAAATTGTGTTGGCTCTGAAAAGAGCCGTTTGGTTATGTTTTTCGTGTTATTTGTTCCTCCCTCGGTCAACCTATTTTGAAGTCGTATACTTGGTGACGGCCTTGGTTCCTTCGCTGACTGCATGCTTGGCAAGCTCTCCCGGGAGGATTAGGCGTACTGCAGTCTGCACTTCACGACTTGAGATGGTCGACTTCTTGTTGTAGTGGGCAAGGCGGGAAGATTCGCCGGCGATGCGCTCAAACACGTCGTTGACAAAGCTGTTCATGATGCTCATTGCCTTGCTGGAGATTCCTGTGTCGGGGTGCACCTGTTTCATGACTTTGTAGATGTAGATGCCGTAGCTCTCCTTGCGACGCCGACGCCTCTTCTTGTTCGTGCTGACCGGAGCCTTGGTGTTGCCGGCCTTCTTCTGGCCTTTTCCGCTAACTTTAGGAGCCATGATTGGAGAAGATGAGTGTATGTGATCGTGCGATCGAATGGAAGGTCAAGCATGCCGGGACGACTTTTATGGTACCCGCTAGGATTCTGGGCATACACGCATTGTCCACACAATCACCCAAGCGTGAAGAATTATGTACGCGTGCAAAGTGACATGCATTGGCGCTTGCCACACGCACAGAGGGCAAAAGCTATCCTTCCGAATCCGAATGAAAACTCCAAGAAACAAACAATTACAAACAATAATTTAGAATATCCACTTTTTTATTATATTCGGTAGAGGCCAACAATCCGGTGTGGTTTCACTCATTATTTATTTTTCCCCAAACGCCGGGTAAACTTGCGTATCATCCAATGTAACGAAGAGTTCCCGTTTTCGAAAATATGACACAAAATGACTGCATAAACAATTGTGTACATGGCCAGGCAATTACTCTTCTTCTTTTTTACCGTATTAAAAGTAAAATAATTTTTTATTTTTATTTTGGGGGGGTGGGGGGACAACAAAAAATAAGAGACAGACAGACAAACAAACAAAATGGAAAGAGACTAATCCGATTAATTTTATTAATCCGTTCTCCGGAGCTCTGGCCAGTTAAAATTCGTATTTACCTATAGTAACCAAACTTAACTTTCCAAAACTCTACAGAAAACGCGATTGGAATGAATCTCTCTTTGAAAAAAATATTGGCCCTGAAAAGGGCCGTTCGGTTAGTTTTGCGCACGCAGCTGTGACTCAAGCCCGTTCACCACGAATTCGGCGAGCCAACTGGATGTCCTTGGGCATGATGGTGACCCTCTTGGCATGGATGGCGCAAAGGTTGGTGTCTTCAAAGAGGCCAACGAGGTAGGCTTCGCTCGCCTCCTGCAGTGCCATGACGGCAGAACTCTGGAATCGCAGTTCTGTTTTGAAGTCCTGTGCAATTTCACGCACAAGTCTCTGGAACGGCAGCTTTCGGATCAGCAGTTCGGTGCTCTTCTGGTAGCGACGAATCTCGCGAAGGGCGACAGTTCCCGGTCTGTACCGATGTGGTTTCTTGACACCGCCAGTCGCTGGTGCGCTCTTACGTGCCGCCTTGGTGGCCAACTGCTTCCTTGGGGCTTTTCCACCGGTGCTCTTTCTTGCCGTCTGCTTGGTGCGTGCCATGATTTGAGAGTGGATTGGTCAGAATGGAGAGTAGATAAGAAGTGAATGCCAAATCAACGAACAGGCCGTCTCTTAAGACTAGAGAATAGCATCCTGGGGCTGAAGTATAACAATGGGCAGTCTTCCGATTGGATAATTCGGACACCATGCCGGGACGCTTCACTGATCACAACTGATTTACCCTCCGAAACAATACGGTCAATATTACCTACGAGTACATGATACTTTGCAAGCAAATTAATTTTCCCCAGCTACCAAAATAAACAAATGGGCCGTGTCTTCGATAAAGACATCCCGGGAATAATTACGGGCAATAAACGAAAAGAAAAAAACCTTAATACTAATAGACACAGGGAGGAAAATCCACACTGAATCCCGCGAGACAATGCCCAAATAATAACAGAGTACACACAAATTAAAACCTGGAATCAATCTCTTTTTGTGAAATCGTGGTGGCTCTGAAAAGAGCCGTTTGGTTTGAAAATGGCATGTATCATGCATCTATCTAGCCGCCGAAACCGTACAGCGTGCGCCCCTGTCTCTTCAGGGCGTACACCACATCCATCGAAGTAACGGTTTTCCTCTTGGCGTGCTCGCAGTAGGTGACTGCATCGCGGATAACATTCTCCAGGAACACCTTGAGGACTCCGCGGGTTTCTTCGTAGATGAGACCTGAGATGCGCTTGACTCCTCCGCGGCGGGCCAGCCGACGAATGGCTGGTTTAGTGATGCCCTGGATGTTGTCGCGAAGAACCTTGCGGTGACGCTTGGCACCCCCTTTGCCCAGTCCTTTTCCTCCTTTGCCACGGCCAGACATTTTTTTTAAATTTTCTTCTTTCCTTCTCTGCTCAGACTAGACTAGATCGATTGAATGGGCGAGGCAGTGTATTATATATCACTGCTATGCGCGGACGCGATAGGAGCACGCCAGGCAAACGAAAGTCAGGGCGCCCTCTAGCAACAAATCGTGGCAGAGGTTTCCCTCCCGAAATAACGACACGAGAGGAGAAATAAACAGTCAACGAGAGAGAGAGAGAGAGGAAAGCAAGCAAACGAATAATCGCAACATTAAAATACAAACATAAAAACTGAACTGTTAAAAGCACTGTTATTTATTGTATTTGAGGTTTTATCACTTACAAAAAAAAAAGCTATAAAAAAGGGCCCTGCATTATTACCTATACAGTATTTAGAACAAAAATGGAATTCAAACAAACAAGACCAAAAACAAAAAGAACATTTAAAGTCTACATTTATATGAAATCATATGAATTTCTAAAAATATGGAAAAGATAAAGAAATCTAATACATCTTCGCCAAAAAAAAATACAACCAGTCGCAGAGGATCTGTTTGTTTGTTTGTTTGTTTGTTTGTTTGTTTTTGTTGTTGTTGTTTTTCCCTTTCTTCAGAAATCAACCTAAAACAAAGAGATCGGTCTTCATACAATTATTTAATTGAGACAAATTGAAATGTTCAAATATAAGAAAGCCACGAAGTAAAGCGAAGAAAGAACTTGTAAAAGTGAGGCGACATAGGAATACACATAATAGACGAGACCTGTTTTTGTATTAATTGATGTTCCCCGAGGGGAGTGGGCCGAATCCCGGATGTACTGCTATACCGGGCCAACCCATGGCCGGGACGAGGCAAGCCTCTATTCCACGGCCCAAATCCAAAAATCAGATTAATATACTGGCTGTTCGATGAACAGCGTTTCAGATATTAAGCTGAAAAGAACAGATACGGTTTTTAAATTGGTTTATTCTTGCAAACAACCAAACACACATATGATGATACAACACAACGGTCACAGTATGTACAAAATAAAAATTAAATACAACTTGTTTTTACAATGCAAACATTAAATAAAACGCACTAGGGACATAACCCACCACCAAAATAAACGCGCTTGATTACTATCAGAAAAAGAACAACTGAATAAATATTACGTATCATTTGTACCTTCAAAAAATTTACAAAAACACAACTGTGGAAATATTTACATAAAATTTACATCTTCTTATATTTTAAACAAACAAACAACTCACTTTACCCACCACCAAAAGAAAAAGTTCAAATCAAATTTACGCCCACCACCAAAGAAAACAGTTCATTTTTTGCTGGCACGTGCCTTCTTCTTGGTTGTCGCTGGTTGCTTTTTCCGTATGGTCGACCATTCCTCAGGGGAATCCGAGGAATGGTGACAGCGTTTTACGGAGGCGGTAGATACAATGGAGGCGACGGAACCGTCGGAATTGCTATCCTGGCTCCGTCGCTCCATTTCTTGCTGTATCTCCGCCTCCGCACACGCGACCATCTCCGCCCAGTCCCTGGTTTTCTCGTCCGGCGTTATCCACGGGAGGTCCGGCACGCACGTTACGCTCTCCGTGGTCGGGGCACCCGCCACGCCCGCACCATGCCGAGGTGGACGGGTGGCTGTACGGGCGGGCTTGGGCTTTTGGAAGCCTGCAGTCTCCGACCAGAGTTTGGTCACCACTTCCGGATCTACCCGTGGGACGTCCGGCAGGTCCGGCACATCCGCACTACATTCCACGGAGGAGGTCGACACGTTCGTAGTCATCGATGTGATGATCGATGACGCCGATGACATTGAGACCGTTGCCGTTGTACTCTCCGCGGTCGGGGCACCCGCCACGCCCGCACCACGCCGAGGTGGACGGTTGGCTGTGCGGGCGGGCCTAGTGCCGCCCGCAGTGGGCGCGCCGGCCTCCGATGGTCTCTGCGGTGGGGTGCTTGGCCGTGGAGGCCTTAGTGGTCCGGCCGGCTGCGGTGGGGCGTCCTGTGGTGGGGTCCGGGGTACCTTGAGTGGTCTTGCCTGACGGGTGGTAGCGGCAGGGTCCGGACTGGCCCGAGGTGGTGTGGGCGGTCTCGCGGGCTGCGGGTCGCCGCCGATGTCGTCGTTGTTGTCCGAGCCGGTGAACGCCGCGACACGCAGCCGACCGGCGTATGAACGGGGGCACCGTGCTGCATAGTGCCCCGTCTCTCCGCACCCCCGACATATCACCGGCTCGGGACACTCCCGGCTGCGGTGCCCGTGCTTGTTGCAGTTGTAGCACACAACTGACGGGCACCCCGCAGCCAGGTGGCCGACCAACCCGCAAACCCGGCATGTCCTCTCTTGGTGGTCGTACTCCACCCGCACTTGGTACCCACCGACACGCACGTAAGATGGGATTGGACGACTCAGTTCCATACGTGCGTGTCGGTGGCCGTTCTCCCACCCAAGATGTTTCTGCCAGTGTCCCCGTCTGATGCCGGCCACCTTGCCGTATGCAGACAGCGCCGAGGAGATGGCAACGTCGCGCAGCTCAAATGGTGCGTCACGGATGGTTACGAACGTCAGCTTCCTGCTCACCGGTGTAGATGTTACTCGATGTTGCCCGATGAGCAGGCCGGCTTGCAGGATCTTGGTCTTCGCTGCTTCAGTTGTAGTGGTGACGCACCATTTGTTGTCGCTCAGCTGCTGGACGCAGACGACGTCAGTCTCCCCGGCGGTGTCGACGATCAGCTTGCACATCGCATCGTAGTCGATCTTCGTCTCAGTTGTCAGGTATGTAGACAGCTCCCTCTGTAGTTCATTCTTGGCCATCGTAGCTCCCGGTGATCTTGGCCAAAAGGCCGAGAAGCGATAACGATTGACATTGAACCAATAGGGCGCTCTGGAATTATGCATGCAAATTGATTCCCCCGCCCATTGTTCTCATCCGAATAATATTCTTATTTTAACTTTTCTAATTTGTGTATTTCGGGTCAAGAAAAGGACTTCTCACAGAGCCCGACGCAAACCCGTTTATAGAAATTACCAACTTTTGGCACGTTAATTTACATCAATATTCATGAGCTTGGGGGGTTTTCATAACACATTTTCATACACATCGACAATATTCTTTTACAAATTCATTTTTTTTAACCAAAAGTCACTTGAAAATCTGGAAAAATGCGACTGGTATCAAAATTATCGCCATGCTGCACTGCGCCTCGCCGCTGTAAATACACACAGACCTGCCGGTACGAGCGTGCCGATAGATGGCGCCCTTCGGCACAACCGCGCCTCGATCGTTTACCGTTCAGGCCGGTTTATTTGTTTTTAAGCAGAACCTAAATGTCCCACTTTGTGGGCGGTGAAAATAGTCTGGTTCTATGGCCTGACCATTTAATTGTGTACACCCAGACGTCGAAATTGTAGTCGCGAACGTTAACGAGAATTCACGACCGTCAATAAAACGTGTTCGGAAATCTTCAGTTTGGCCAAGGAAAATGTTTCATGCTAAGCAAATTGTTGTGCTTACATTTGTTATGAAATTGGGCCCAGGTAAGACAGAACACGAAAACAAAGCTAATAGACCACACGCGAAGTGTCAACTCACCACATTTCCAATGTTTTTGTTAAATCTATGAAAATGTGACCCAGGATATCAAAATCAATAATAAGCGGGAAATGACAATTCACGATATGTACATAGTAACATTTGAAATTCCATAGGCTTTCTATTGATAGCCATCCCCAGTCTGTAACTCGTAACCAATAATTTCCGAGCTAAAGGCTTGTGATGGATGTCATTAAAAAGCTTATTGAATTTGCAATCTTATTATATTTATATCTCCGAAAGTCTTTTTCCGACTTATTCTTGATTTTGATGTGCTGGGTCGCGGGTATAATATCATTCACGTACTTTTACAAACTGAACATGCATGTACTGTACAGTACGCGTAGTACATGTATATAATTATAGAGTACAGACACAGCGCGTATTTATTTTTGCTTTGTTGAAGTCACAGTGCGCGCGTTGCATATTTAATGAACTAGTTTTTATATGAAGGTCGCCGGGATACAAGTTAAAACGCACGCGCGCCCGGATGACAAAAAACACTTTCTTAATATTTTTATAAGCAGGAAAAGGGAAGGCGATTCTTTAAAAAATAAACGAAGCCATTGAACAAACTCAGCGGGCCTTTGGCTGTGAAAGTTAAAATCTACACATGTATTATCTAAATTTGTCTCTTTTAAAACTTTATTTAAAAATGAAGAACAGACAGACAGCGGCGTTTCTCTCTTGTAACTATGTGGTGGCCCTGAAAAGAGCCTTTTGGTTTTGTTTGTGGAGGCAAAGTAATTTGTTTGTAGGCCTATTACTTTGATACTTTGGCGGCCTTTTTGGGCAGAAGTACTTGCTGGATGTTGGGAAGCACACCGCCTTGCGCGATGGTAACCCCACTCATCAACTTGTTAAGCTCTTCGTCGTTGCGTATAGCAAGCTGCAGATGTCGAGGGTTAATTCTCGTCTTCTTATTGTCTCGTGCTGCGTTACCGGCCAGCTCCAGGATCTCCGCGGTCAGGTATTCCATCACGGCTGCCAGGTAGACCGGTGCACCGGCTCCAACCCGCTCAGCGTAGTTGCCCCTTCGCAAAAATCGATGAACGCGACCCACGGGGAACTGCAGTCCCGCCCTTGAGGACCTGCTCCTGGCCTTGCTTCTTGCTTTTCCGCTCTTTCCTCGTCCAGTCATCTTGAAGTAATTGGTGACAGTAGATTGCGATCTGCAGTGAAAGTGCCGTACGAGGGGGGTGACAGCACTAGTTATAGCGTTCCGGTGGATTGGCCGAAGCACGCCAAGTAGCCAATCACGCGCGACACACTTACTGTACGGTTGAGTGCACCGCATCCATTTTTGGATTCGTGAAGACAGGGATACATTTTTTGAACGAGGTCTGTCTGTCTGTCTGTCTTCAATCTAAGCGATGAAATCATAACAGCAAAAACCCAAAGCACCCAAAAACCTTACCTGCTTTCTCAGACGATTTCTGTTATCCCGACGGTGTGTCCCTGTTGCCTACCGATTGACCTGCCTCCACGCTGGCCGCAGATCGTCCCTCATAAACCACATTGAAAACTGTCACGGATTTGTCTGCACAGAGATACGACAAACACATATATTAAACATACATCAAACAAGAAACCACTACTTCTCGTAATGGAGACTGAATGAACAAAAACCACTGCGCGCACAGGTGCTGAATAACAAAAGGCTGTTTCGCCATTGCAAATTCCTACGTGACTTACTGAGGCTAAATTAACAATGACCCCCATTTGTCAATTTCGTTGTTGGCGGGCACGCGTATAATTGTTTTGGTCAAAGCTATTCGTTGGTTTTAAAAATTCGATCGCTTAGGTTGGGCGGCGCACTGTCAGCCCTGCAATGTTGTATATATCATGTTAATTAAATGATGTAAATAAATACTTTTGGTATCATTGCAAAACTAACGAATCGGTCTTTACTACGGTGTAAAACAATAGAACTCCAAATACTACAGAAATACTTTTCCCCGTCATGCCTTTTCAAGTCACATATTTGTTTTCAAAGGCGACGAGAACAGAAGGTTAATGTTGATCTTCATTTCTCCTTTTAAGGTCAGGGAGAATGTAAAGACGGGAACACTACCCGAACGATTTTACCACCTACGAATATTGACTAAATTAGTAACACAGATCAGACAGTCACATCTCTTTTTTTTAAATTGTGTTGGCTCTGAAAAGAGCCGTTTGGTTATGTTTTTCGTGTTATTTGTTCCTCCCTCGGTCAACCTATTTTGAAGTCGTATACTTGGTGACGGCCTTGGTTCCTTCGCTGACTGCATGCTTGGCAAGCTCTCCCGGGAGGATTAGGCGTACTGCAGTCTGCACTTCACGACTTGAGATGGTCGACTTCTTGTTGTAGTGGGCAAGGCGGGAAGATTCGCCGGCGATGCGCTCAAACACGTCGTTGACAAAGCTGTTCATGATGCTCATTGCCTTGCTGGAGATTCCTGTGTCGGGGTGCACCTGTTTCATGACTTTGTAGATGTAGATGCCGTAGCTCTCCTTGCGACGCCGACGCCTCTTCTTGTTCGTGCTGACCGGAGCCTTGGTGTTGCCGGCCTTCTTCTGGCCTTTTCCGCTAACTTTAGGAGCCATGATTGGAGAAGATGAGTGTATGTGATCGTGCGATCGAATGGAAGGTCAAGCATGCCGGGACGACTTTTATGGTACCCGCTAGGATTCTGGGCATACACGCATTGTCCACACAATCACCCAAGCGTGAAGAATTATGTACGCGTGCAAAGTGACATGCATTGGCGCTTGCCACACGCACAGAGGGCAAAAGCTATCCTTCCGAATCCGAATGAAAACTCCAAGAAACAAACAATTACAAACAATAATTTAGAATATCCACTTTTTTATTATATTCGGTAGAGGCCAACAATCCGGTGTGGTTTCACTCATTATTTATTTTTCCCCAAACGCCGGGTAAACTTGCGTATCATCCAATGTAACGAAGAGTTCCCGTTTTCGAAAATATGACACAAAATGACTGCATAAACAATTGTGTACATGGCCAGGCAATTACTCTTCTTCTTTTTTACCGTATTAAAAGTAAAATAATTTTTTATTTTTATTTTGGGGGGGTGGGGGGACAACAAAAAATAAGAGACAGACAGACAAACAAACAAAATGGAAAGAGACTAATCCGATTAATTTTATTAATCCGTTCTCCGGAGCTCTGGCCAGTTAAAATTCGTATTTACCTATAGTAACCAAACTTAACTTTCCAAAACTCTACAGAAAACGCGATTGGAATGAATCTCTCTTTGAAAAAAATATTGGCCCTGAAAAGGGCCGTTCGGTTAGTTTTGCGCACGCAGCTGTGACTCAAGCCCGTTCACCACGAATTCGGCGAGCCAACTGGATGTCCTTGGGCATGATGGTGACCCTCTTGGCATGGATGGCGCAAAGGTTGGTGTCTTCAAAGAGGCCAACGAGGTAGGCTTCGCTCGCCTCCTGCAGTGCCATGACGGCAGAACTCTGGAATCGCAGTTCTGTTTTGAAGTCCTGTGCAATTTCACGCACAAGTCTCTGGAACGGCAGCTTTCGGATCAGCAGTTCGGTGCTCTTCTGGTAGCGACGAATCTCGCGAAGGGCGACAGTTCCCGGTCTGTACCGATGTGGTTTCTTGACACCGCCAGTCGCTGGTGCGCTCTTACGTGCCGCCTTGGTGGCCAACTGCTTCCTTGGGGCTTTTCCACCGGTGCTCTTTCTTGCCGTCTGCTTGGTGCGTGCCATGATTTGAGAGTGGATTGGTCAGAATGGAGAGTAGATAAGAAGTGAATGCCAAATCAACGAACAGGCCGTCTCTTAAGACTAGAGAATAGCATCCTGGGGCTGAAGTATAACAATGGGCAGTCTTCCGATTGGATAATTCGGACACCATGCCGGGACGCTTCACTGATCACAACTGATTTACCCTCCGAAACAATACGGTCAATATTACCTACGAGTACATGATACTTTGCAAGCAAATTAATTTTCCCCAGCTACCAAAATAAACAAATGGGCCGTGTCTTCGATAAAGACATCCCGGGAATAATTACGGGCAATAAACGAAAAGAAAAAAACCTTAATACTAATAGACACAGGGAGGAAAATCCACACTGAATCCCGCGAGACAATGCCCAAATAATAACAGAGTACACACAAATTAAAACCTGGAATCAATCTCTTTTTGTGAAATCGTGGTGGCTCTGAAAAGAGCCGTTTGGTTTGAAAATGGCATGTATCATGCATCTATCTAGCCGCCGAAACCGTACAGCGTGCGCCCCTGTCTCTTCAGGGCGTACACCACATCCATCGAAGTAACGGTTTTCCTCTTGGCGTGCTCGCAGTAGGTGACTGCATCGCGGATAACATTCTCCAGGAACACCTTGAGGACTCCGCGGGTTTCTTCGTAGATGAGACCTGAGATGCGCTTGACTCCTCCGCGGCGGGCCAGCCGACGAATGGCTGGTTTAGTGATGCCCTGGATGTTGTCGCGAAGAACCTTGCGGTGACGCTTGGCACCCCCTTTGCCCAGTCCTTTTCCTCCTTTGCCACGGCCAGACATTTTTTTTAAATTTTCTTCTTTCCTTCTCTGCTCAGACTAGACTAGATCGATTGAATGGGCGAGGCAGTGTATTATATATCACTGCTATGCGCGGACGCGATAGGAGCACGCCAGGCAAACGAAAGTCAGGGCGCCCTCTAGCAACAAATCGTGGCAGAGGTTTCCCTCCCGAAATAACGACACGAGAGGAGAAATAAACAGTCAACGAGAGAGAGAGAGAGAGGAAAGCAAGCAAACGAATAATCGCAACATTAAAATACAAACATAAAAACTGAACTGTTAAAAGCACTGTTATTTATTGTATTTGAGGTTTTATCACTTACAAAAAAAAAAGCTATAAAAAAGGGCCCTGCATTATTACCTATACAGTATTTAGAACAAAAATGGAATTCAAACAAACAAGACCAAAAACAAAAAGAACATTTAAAGTCTACATTTATATGAAATCATATGAATTTCTAAAAATATGGAAAAGATAAAGAAATCTAATACATCTTCGCCAAAAAAAAATACAACCAGTCGCAGAGGATCTGTTTGTTTGTTTGTTTGTTTGTTTGTTTGTTTTTGTTGTTGTTGTTTTTCCCTTTCTTCAGAAATCAACCTAAAACAAAGAGATCGGTCTTCATACAATTATTTAATTGAGACAAATTGAAATGTTCAAATATAAGAAAGCCACGAAGTAAAGCGAAGAAAGAACTTGTAAAAGTGAGGCGACATAGGAATACACATAATAGACGAGACCTGTTTTTGTATTAATTGATGTTCCCCGAGGGGAGTGGGCCGAATCCCGGATGTACTGCTATACCGGGCCAACCCATGGCCGGGACGAGGCAAGCCTCTATTCCACGGCCCAAATCCAAAAATCAGATTAATATACTGGCTGTTCACACTGGCTGTTCGATGAACAGCGTTTCAGATATTAAGCTGAAAAGAACAGATACGGTTTTTAAATTGGTTTATTCTTGTAAATGAAACCAAACACACATATGATGATACACACAACAGTCACAGTATTTACAATTTAAAAATTAATAACAACTTGTTTAAACAAAGCATACATTAAATGAACAGCACTAGGGAAATAACCCTCCACCAAAAGAAACTCGATTGGAATACTTATCAAAAATGCACAACTGGAATGTTATTTACACAAAATTAACTCTTCCTGAAATTAACAAAAACGCACAACTGTGGAAATATTTACATAAAATTTACATCTTCTTATAATTTACAAAACACACAAAAAGGAAAAAACCCACCACCAATTACTCACTTTACCCACCACCAAAAGTAAATCTAAGCCCACCACCAAAGAAAACAGTTCATTTTTTGTTGACTCGTGCCTTCCTCTTCTTGGGACTTGGTTTCTTCCCTCGTATTGTCGACCATTCCTCAGGGGAATCTGAGGAATGGTGACAGCGTTTTGCGGAGGCGGTAGATATTATGGAGGCGACGGACCCGTCGGAACTGCTTTCCTGGCTCCGTCGCTCCATCTCTTGCTGTATCTCCGCCTCCGCACTCGCGACCATCTCCGCCCAGTCCCTGGTTCTCTCTTCCGGCGTTATCGACGGGAGTTTCAGCTGGTACCGCCTAGGCTTACCGCCTTCCACGGAGGAGAACGACACGTTCGTAGTGATCGATGTTTCTGACGACGACAACGATGACATCGACACCGTTGCCGTCGCACTCTCCGTGGTCGGGGCAACCGCCTCGCCCGCACCACGCCGAGGTGGACGGTTGGCTGTGCGGGCGGGCCTGGTGCCGCCTGCAGTGGGCGCGCCGGCCTCCGATGGTCTCTGCGGTGGGGTGCTTGGCCGTGGAGGCTTGGGTGGTCCGGCCGGCTGCGGTGGGGCGTCCTGTGGTGGGGTCCGGGGTACCTTGAGTGGTCTTGCCTGACGGGTTGTAGCCGCAGGGTCCGGACTGGCCCGAGGTGGTGTGGGCGGTCTCGCCGGGCGCGGGTCGCCGACGTCGTCGTCGATGTCCGGGCCGGTGAAAGCCGTAACACGCAGGCGAGCGGCGTATGAAAGAGGGCAACGTGCGGCAAAGTGCCCGGTCTCCCCGCACCCTCGACACTTCACCGGCTCCGGACACTCCCGGCTGCGGTGCCCGTGTTTGTTGCAGTTGTAGCACACAACTGACGGGCACCCCGCAGCCAGGTGGCCGACCAACCCGCAAACCCGGCATGTCCTCTCTTGGTGGTCGTACTCCACTCGCACTTGGTACCCACCGACACGCACGTAAGATGGGATTGGACGACTCAGTTCCATACGTGCGTGTCGGTGGCCGTTCTCCCACCCAAGATGTTTCTGCCAATGTCCTCGTCTGATGCCGAAGACTTTGCCGTAGTGAGATAGCGCCAGGGAGATGGTGACGTCGCGTAGCTCGAATGGTGCGTCACGGACCGTGATGAAGGTCTTCTTCCTGCTCACCGGTGTGGACGTAACACGATGTTGCCCGATGAGCAGGTCGGCTTGGAGCAACTTTGTATTGGACGCTTCAGTTGTTGTGGTGACGCACCATTTGTTGTCACTCAGCTGCTGGACGCAGGCGACGTCAGTCTCCCCGGCGGTCTCGGAGATCAGCTGGCACATCTCGTCGTATTGGATCTTCCCATCGGTGGTCAGGTATGTAGACAGCTCCCTCTGTAGTTCATTCGTGGCCATCGTAGCTCCCGGTGATCTTGGCCAAAAGGCCGAGAAGCGATAACGATTGACATTGAACCAATAGGGCGCTCTGGAATTATGCATGCAAATTGATTCCCCCGCCCATTGTTCTCATCCGAATAATATTCTTATTTTAACTTTTCTAATTTGTGTATTTCGGGTCAAGAAAAGGACTTCTCACAGAGCCCGACGCAAACCCGTTTATAGAAATTACCAACTTTTGGCACGTTAATTTACATCAATATTCATGAGCTTGGGGGGTTTTCATAACACATTTTCATACACATCGACAATATTCTTTTACAAATTCATTTTTTTTAACCAAAAGTCACTTGAAAATCTGGAAAAATGCGACTGGTATCAAAATTATCGCCATGCTGCACTGCGCCTCGCCGCTGTAAATACACACAGACCTGCCGGTACGAGCGTGCCGATAGATGGCGCCCTTCGGCACAACCGCGCCTCGATCGTTTACCGTTCAGGCCGGTTTATTTGTTTTTAAGCAGAACCTAAATGTCCCACTTTGTGGGCGGTGAAAATAGTCTGGTTCTATGGCCTGACCATTTAATTGTGTACACCCAGACGTCGAAATTGTAGTCGCGAACGTTAACGAGAATTCACGACCGTCAATAAAACGTGTTCGGAAATCTTCAGTTTGGCCAAGGAAAATGTTTCATGCTAAGCAAATTGTTGTGCTTACATTTGTTATGAAATTGGGCCCAGGTAAGACAGAACACGAAAACAAAGCTAATAGACCACACGCGAAGTGTCAACTCACCACATTTCCAATGTTTTTGTTAAATCTATGAAAATGTGACCCAGGATATCAAAATCAATAATAAGCGGGAAATGACAATTCACGATATGTACATAGTAACATTTGAAATTCCATAGGCTTTCTATTGATAGCCATCCCCAGTCTGTAACTCGTAACCAATAATTTCCGAGCTAAAGGCTTGTGATGGATGTCATTAAAAAGCTTATTGAATTTGCAATCTTATTATATTTATATCTCCGAAAGTCTTTTTCCGACTTATTCTTGATTTTGATGTGCTGGGTCGCGGGTATAATATCATTCACGTACTTTTACAAACTGAACATGCATGTACTGTACAGTACGCGTAGTACATGTATATAATTATAGAGTACAGACACAGCGCGTATTTATTTTTGCTTTGTTGAAGTCACAGTGCGCGCGTTGCATATTTAATGAACTAGTTTTTATATGAAGGTCGCCGGGATACAAGTTAAAACGCACGCGCGCCCGGATGACAAAAAACACTTTCTTAATATTTTTATAAGCAGGAAAAGGGAAGGCGATTCTTTAAAAAATAAACGAAGCCATTGAACAAACTCAGCGGGCCTTTGGCTGTGAAAGTTAAAATCTACACATGTATTATCTAAATTTGTCTCTTTTAAAACTTTATTTAAAAATGAAGAACAGACAGACAGCGGCGTTTCTCTCTTGTAACTATGTGGTGGCCCTGAAAAGAGCCTTTTGGTTTTGTTTGTGGAGGCAAAGTAATTTGTTTGTAGGCCTATTACTTTGATACTTTGGCGGCCTTTTTGGGCAGAAGTACTTGCTGGATGTTGGGAAGCACACCGCCTTGCGCGATGGTAACCCCACTCATCAACTTGTTAAGCTCTTCGTCGTTGCGTATAGCAAGCTGCAGATGTCGAGGGTTAATTCTCGTCTTCTTATTGTCTCGTGCTGCGTTACCGGCCAGCTCCAGGATCTCCGCGGTCAGGTATTCCATCACGGCTGCCAGGTAGACCGGTGCACCGGCTCCAACCCGCTCAGCGTAGTTGCCCCTTCGCAAAAATCGATGAACGCGACCCACGGGGAACTGCAGTCCCGCCCTTGAGGACCTGCTCCTGGCCTTGCTTCTTGCTTTTCCGCTCTTTCCTCGTCCAGTCATCTTGAAGTAATTGGTGACAGTAGATTGCGATCTGCAGTGAAAGTGCCGTACGAGGGGGGTGACAGCACTAGTTATAGCGTTCCGGTGGATTGGCCGAAGCACGCCAAGTAGCCAATCACGCGCGACACACTTACTGTACGGTTGAGTGCACCGCATCCATTTTTGGATTCGTGAAGACAGGGATACATTTTTTGAACGAGGTCTGTCTGTCTGTCTGTCTTCAATCTAAGCGATGAAATCATAACAGCAAAAACCCAAAGCACCCAAAAACCTTACCTGCTTTCTCAGACGATTTCTGTTATCCCGACGGTGTGTCCCTGTTGCCTACCGATTGACCTGCCTCCACGCTGGCCGCAGATCGTCCCTCATAAACCACATTGAAAACTGTCACGGATTTGTCTGCACAGAGATACGACAAACACATATATTAAACATACATCAAACAAGAAACCACTACTTCTCGTAATGGAGACTGAATGAACAAAAACCACTGCGCGCACAGGTGCTGAATAACAAAAGGCTGTTTCGCCATTGCAAATTCCTACGTGACTTACTGAGGCTAAATTAACAATGACCCCCATTTGTCAATTTCGTTGTTGGCGGGCACGCGTATAATTGTTTTGGTCAAAGCTATTCGTTGGTTTTAAAAATTCGATCGCTTAGGTTGGGCGGCGCACTGTCAGCCCTGCAATGTTGTATATATCATGTTAATTAAATGATGTAAATAAATACTTTTGGTATCATTGCAAAACTAACGAATCGGTCTTTACTACGGTGTAAAACAATAGAACTCCAAATACTACAGAAATACTTTTCCCCGTCATGCCTTTTCAAGTCACATATTTGTTTTCAAAGGCGACGAGAACAGAAGGTTAATGTTGATCTTCATTTCTCCTTTTAAGGTCAGGGAGAATGTAAAGACGGGAACACTACCCGAACGATTTTACCACCTACGAATATTGACTAAATTAGTAACACAGATCAGACAGTCACATCTCTTTTTTTTAAATTGTGTTGGCTCTGAAAAGAGCCGTTTGGTTATGTTTTTCGTGTTATTTGTTCCTCCCTCGGTCAACCTATTTTGAAGTCGTATACTTGGTGACGGCCTTGGTTCCTTCGCTGACTGCATGCTTGGCAAGCTCTCCCGGGAGGATTAGGCGTACTGCAGTCTGCACTTCACGACTTGAGATGGTCGACTTCTTGTTGTAGTGGGCAAGGCGGGAAGATTCGCCGGCGATGCGCTCAAACACGTCGTTGACAAAGCTGTTCATGATGCTCATTGCCTTGCTGGAGATTCCTGTGTCGGGGTGCACCTGTTTCATGACTTTGTAGATGTAGATGCCGTAGCTCTCCTTGCGACGCCGACGCCTCTTCTTGTTCGTGCTGACCGGAGCCTTGGTGTTGCCGGCCTTCTTCTGGCCTTTTCCGCTAACTTTAGGAGCCATGATTGGAGAAGATGAGTGTATGTGATCGTGCGATCGAATGGAAGGTCAAGCATGCCGGGACGACTTTTATGGTACCCGCTAGGATTCTGGGCATACACGCATTGTCCACACAATCACCCAAGCGTGAAGAATTATGTACGCGTGCAAAGTGACATGCATTGGCGCTTGCCACACGCACAGAGGGCAAAAGCTATCCTTCCGAATCCGAATGAAAACTCCAAGAAACAAACAATTACAAACAATAATTTAGAATATCCACTTTTTTATTATATTCGGTAGAGGCCAACAATCCGGTGTGGTTTCACTCATTATTTATTTTTCCCCAAACGCCGGGTAAACTTGCGTATCATCCAATGTAACGAAGAGTTCCCGTTTTCGAAAATATGACACAAAATGACTGCATAAACAATTGTGTACATGGCCAGGCAATTACTCTTCTTCTTTTTTACCGTATTAAAAGTAAAATAATTTTTTATTTTTATTTTGGGGGGGTGGGGGGACAACAAAAAATAAGAGACAGACAGACAAACAAACAAAATGGAAAGAGACTAATCCGATTAATTTTATTAATCCGTTCTCCGGAGCTCTGGCCAGTTAAAATTCGTATTTACCTATAGTAACCAAACTTAACTTTCCAAAACTCTACAGAAAACGCGATTGGAATGAATCTCTCTTTGAAAAAAATATTGGCCCTGAAAAGGGCCGTTCGGTTAGTTTTGCGCACGCAGCTGTGACTCAAGCCCGTTCACCACGAATTCGGCGAGCCAACTGGATGTCCTTGGGCATGATGGTGACCCTCTTGGCATGGATGGCGCAAAGGTTGGTGTCTTCAAAGAGGCCAACGAGGTAGGCTTCGCTCGCCTCCTGCAGTGCCATGACGGCAGAACTCTGGAATCGCAGTTCTGTTTTGAAGTCCTGTGCAATTTCACGCACAAGTCTCTGGAACGGCAGCTTTCGGATCAGCAGTTCGGTGCTCTTCTGGTAGCGACGAATCTCGCGAAGGGCGACAGTTCCCGGTCTGTACCGATGTGGTTTCTTGACACCGCCAGTCGCTGGTGCGCTCTTACGTGCCGCCTTGGTGGCCAACTGCTTCCTTGGGGCTTTTCCACCGGTGCTCTTTCTTGCCGTCTGCTTGGTGCGTGCCATGATTTGAGAGTGGATTGGTCAGAATGGAGAGTAGATAAGAAGTGAATGCCAAATCAACGAACAGGCCGTCTCTTAAGACTAGAAAATAGCATCCTGGGGCTGAAGTATAACAATGGGCAGTCTTCCGATTGGATAATTCGGACACCATGCCGGGACGCTTCACTGATCACAACTGATTTACCCTCCGAAACAATACGGTCAATATTACCTACGAGTACATGATACTTTGCAAGCAAATTAATTTTCCCCAGCTACCAAAATAAACAAATGGGCCGTGTCTTCGATAAAGACATCCCGGGAATAATTACGGGCAATAAACGAAAAGAAAAAAACCTTAATACTAATAGACACAGGGAGGAAAATCCACACTGAATCCCGCGAGACAATGCCCAAATAATAACAGAGTACACACAAATTAAAACCTGGAATCAATCTCTTTTTGTGAAATCGTGGTGGCTCTGAAAAGAGCCGTTTGGTTTGAAAATGGCATGTATCATGCATCTATCTAGCCGCCGAAACCGTACAGCGTGCGCCCCTGTCTCTTCAGGGCGTACACCACATCCATCGAAGTAACGGTTTTCCTCTTGGCGTGCTCGCAGTAGGTGACTGCATCGCGGATAACATTCTCCAGGAACACCTTGAGGACTCCGCGGGTTTCTTCGTAGATGAGACCTGAGATGCGCTTGACTCCTCCGCGGCGGGCCAGCCGACGAATGGCTGGTTTAGTGATGCCCTGGATGTTGTCGCGAAGAACCTTGCGGTGACGCTTGGCACCCCCTTTGCCCAGTCCTTTTCCTCCTTTGCCACGGCCAGACATTTTTTTTAAATTTTCTTCTTTCCTTCTCTGCTCAGACTAGACTAGATCGATTGAATGGGCGAGGCAGTGTATTATATATCACTGCTATGCGCGGACGCGATAGGAGCACGCCAGGCAAACGAAAGTCAGGGCGCCCTCTAGCAACAAATCGTGGCAGAGGTTTCCCTCCCGAAATAACGACACGAGAGGAGAAATAAACAGTCAACGAGAGAGAGAGAGAGAGGAAAGCAAGCAAACGAATAATCGCAACATTAAAATACAAACATAAAAACTGAACTGTTAAAAGCACTGTTATTTATTGTATTTGAGGTTTTATCACTTACAAAAAAAAAAGCTATAAAAAAGGGCCCTGCATTATTACCTATACAGTATTTAGAACAAAAATGGAATTCAAACAAACAAGACCAAAAACAAAAAGAACATTTAAAGTCTACATTTATATGAAATCATATGAATTTCTAAAAATATGGAAAAGATAAAGAAATCTAATACATCTTCGCCAAAAAAAAATACAACCAGTCGCAGAGGATCTGTTTGTTTGTTTGTTTGTTTGTTTGTTTGTTTTTGTTGTTGTTGTTTTTCCCTTTCTTCAGAAATCAACCTAAAACAAAGAGATCGGTCTTCATACAATTATTTAATTGAGACAAATTGAAATGTTCAAATATAAGAAAGCCACGAAGTAAAGCGAAGAAAGAACTTGTAAAAGTGAGGCGACATAGGAATACACATAATAGACGAGACCTGTTTTTGTATTAATTGATGTTCCCCGAGGGGAGTGGGCCGAATCCCGGATGTACTGCTATACCGGGCCAACCCATGGCCGGGACGAGGCAAGCCTCTATTCCACGGCCCAAATCCAAAAATCAGATTAATATACTGGCTGTTCGATGAACAGCGTTTCAGATATTAAGCTGAAAAGAACAGATACTACACATGATCTTAGCCAAAAGGCCGAGAAGCGATAACGATTGACATTGAACCAATAGGGCGCTCTGGAATTATGCATGCAAATTGATTCCCCCGCCCATTGTTCTCATCCGAATAATATTCTTATTTTAACTTTTCTAATTTGTGTATTTCGGGTCAAGAAAAGGACTTCTCACAGAGCCCGACGCAAACCCGTTTATAGAAATTACCAACTTTTGGCACGTTAATTTACATCAATATTCATGAGCTTGGGGGGTTTTCATCACACATTTTCATACACATCGACAATATTCTTTTACAAATTCATTTTTTTTAACCAAAAGTCACTTGAAAATCTGGAAAAATGCGACTGGTATCAAAATTATCGCCATGCTGCACTGCGCCTCGCCGCTGTAAATACACACAGACCTGCCGGTACGAGCGTGCCGATAGATGGCGCCCTTCGGCACAACCGCGCCTCGATCGTTTACCGTTCAGGCCGGTTTATTTGTTTTTAAGCAGAACCTAAATGTCCCACTTTGTGGGCGGTGAAAATAGTCTGGTTCTATGGCCTGACCATTTAATTGTGTACACCCAGACGTCGAAATTGTAGTCGCGAACGTTAACGAGAATTCACGACCGTCAATAAAACGTGTTCGGAAATCTTCAGTTTGGCCAAGGAAAATGTTTCATGCTAAGCAAATTGTTGTGCTTACATTTGTTATGAAATTGGGCCCAGGTAAGACAGAACACGAAAACAAAGCTAATAGACCACACGCGAAGTGTCAACTCACCACATTTCCAATGTTTTTGTTAAATCTATGAAAATGTGACCCAGGATATCAAAATCAATAATAAGCGGGAAATGACAATTCACGATATGTACATAGTAACATTTGAAATTCCATAGGCTTTCTATTGATAGCCATCCCCAGTCTGTAACTCGTAACCAATAATTTCCGAGCTAAAGGCTTGTGATGGATGTCATTAAAAAGCTTATTGAATTTGCAATCTTATTATATTTATATCTCCGAAAGTCTTTTTCCGACTTATTCTTGATTTTGATGTGCTGGGTCGCGGGTATAATATCATTCACGTACTTTTACAAACTGAACATGCATGTACTGTACAGTACGCGTAGTACATGTATATAATTATAGAGTACAGACACAGCGCGTATTTATTTTTGCTTTGTTGAAGTCACAGTGCGCGCGTTGCATATTTAATGAACTAGTTTTTATATGAAGGTCGCCGGGATACAAGTTAAAACGCACGCGCGCCCGGATGACAAAAAACACTTTCTTAATATTTTTATAAGCAGGAAAAGGGAAGGCGATTCTTTAAAAAATAAACGAAGCCATTGAACAAACTCAGCGGGCCTTTGGCTGTGAAAGTTAAAATCTACACATGTATTATCTAAATTTGTCTCTTTTAAAACTTTATTTAAAAATGAAGAACAGACAGACAGCGGCGTTTCTCTCTTGTAACTATGTGGTGGCCCTGAAAAGAGCCTTTTGGTTTTGTTTGTGGAGGCAAAGTAATTTGTTTGTAGGCCTATTACTTTGATACTTTGGCGGCCTTTTTGGGCAGAAGTACTTGCTGGATGTTGGGAAGCACACCGCCTTGCGCGATGGTAACCCCACTCATCAACTTGTTAAGCTCTTCGTCGTTGCGTATAGCAAGCTGCAGATGTCGAGGGTTAATTCTCGTCTTCTTATTGTCTCGTGCTGCGTTACCGGCCAGCTCCAGGATCTCCGCGGTCAGGTATTCCATCACGGCTGCCAGGTAGACCGGTGCACCGGCTCCAACCCGCTCAGCGTAGTTGCCCCTTCGCAAAAATCGATGAACGCGACCCACGGGGAACTGCAGTCCCGCCCTTGAGGACCTGCTCCTGGCCTTGCTTCTTGCTTTTCCGCTCTTTCCTCGTCCAGTCATCTTGAAGTAATTGGTGACAGTAGATTGCGATCTGCAGTGAAAGTGCCGTACGAGGGGGGTGACAGCACTAGTTATAGCGTTCCGGTGGATTGGCCGAAGCACGCCAAGTAGCCAATCACGCGCGACACACTTACTGTACGGTTGAGTGCACCGCATCCATTTTTGGATTCGTGAAGACAGGGATACATTTTTTGAACGAGGTCTGTCTGTCTGTCTGTCTTCAATCTAAGCGATGAAATCATAACAGCAAAAACCCAAAGCACCCAAAAACCTTACCTGCTTTCTCAGACGATTTCTGTTATCCCGACGGTGTGTCCCTGTTGCCTACCGATTGACCTGCCTCCACGCTGGCCGCAGATCGTCCCTCATAAACCACATTGAAAACTGCCACGGATTTGTCTGCACAGAGATACGACAAACACATATATTAAACATACATCAAACAAGAAACCACTACTTCTCGTAATGGAGACTGAATGAACAAAAACCACTGCGCGCACAGGTGCTGAATAACAAAAGGCTGTTTCGCCATTGCAAATTCCTACGTGACTTACTGAGGCTAAATTAACAATGACCCCCATTTGTCAATTTCGTTGTTGGCGGGCACGCGTATAATTGTTTTGGTCAAAGCTATTCGTTGGTTTTAAAAATTCGATCGCTTAGGTTGGGCGGCGCACTGTCAGCCCTGCAATGTTGTATATATCATGTTAATTAAATGATGTAAATAAATACTTTTGGTATCATTGCAAAACTAACGAATCGGTCTTTACTACGGTGTAAAACAATAGAACTCCAAATACTACAGAAATACTTTTCCCCGTCATGCCTTTTCAAGTCACATATTTGTTTTCAAAGGCGACGAGAACAGAAGGTTAATGTTGATCTTCATTTCTCCTTTTAAGGTCAGGGAGAATGTAAAGACGGGAACACTACCCGAACGATTTTACCACCTACGAATATTGACTAAATTAGTAACACAGATCAGACAGTCACATCTCTTTTTTTTAAATTGTGTTGGCTCTGAAAAGAGCCGTTTGGTTATGTTTTTCGTGTTATTTGTTCCTCCCTCGGTCAACCTATTTTGAAGTCGTATACTTGGTGACGGCCTTGGTTCCTTCGCTGACTGCATGCTTGGCAAGCTCTCCCGGGAGGATTAGGCGTACTGCAGTCTGCACTTCACGACTTGAGATGGTCGACTTCTTGTTGTAGTGGGCAAGGCGGGAAGATTCGCCGGCGATGCGCTCAAACACGTCGTTGACAAAGCTGTTCATGATGCTCATTGCCTTGCTGGAGATTCCTGTGTCGGGGTGCACCTGTTTCATGACTTTGTAGATGTAGATGCCGTAGCTCTCCTTGCGACGCCGACGCCTCTTCTTGTTCGTGCTGACCGGAGCCTTGGTGTTGCCGGCCTTCTTCTGGCCTTTTCCGCTAACTTTAGGAGCCATGATTGGAGAAGATGAGTGTATGTGATCGTGCGATCGAATGGAAGGTCAAGCATGCCGGGACGACTTTTATGGTACCCGCTAGGATTCTGGGCATACACGCATTGTCCACACAATCACCCAAGCGTGAAGAATTATGTACGCGTGCAAAGTGACATGCATTGGCGCTTGCCACACGCACAGAGGGCAAAAGCTATCCTTCCGAATCCGAATGAAAACTCCAAGAAACAAACAATTACAAACAATAATTTAGAATATCCACTTTTTTATTATATTCGGTAGAGGCCAACAATCCGGTGTGGTTTCACTCATTATTTATTTTTCCCCAAACGCCGGGTAAACTTGCGTATCATCCAATGTAACGAAGAGTTCCCGTTTTCGAAAATATGACACAAAATGACTGCATAAACAATTGTGTACATGGCCAGGCAATTACTCTTCTTCTTTTTTACCGTATTAAAAGTAAAATAATTTTTTATTTTTATTTTGGGGGGGTGGGGGGACAACAAAAAATAAGAGACAGACAGACAAACAAACAAAATGGAAAGAGACTAATCCGATTAATTTTATTAATCCGTTCTCCGGAGCTCTGGCCAGTTAAAATTCGTATTTACCTATAGTAACCAAACTTAACTTTCCAAAACTCTACAGAAAACGCGATTGGAATGAATCTCTCTTTGAAAAAAATATTGGCCCTGAAAAGGGCCGTTCGGTTAGTTTTGCGCACGCAGCTGTGACTCAAGCCCGTTCACCACGAATTCGGCGAGCCAACTGGATGTCCTTGGGCATGATGGTGACCCTCTTGGCATGGATGGCGCAAAGGTTGGTGTCTTCAAAGAGGCCAACGAGGTAGGCTTCGCTCGCCTCCTGCAGTGCCATGACGGCAGAACTCTGGAATCGCAGTTCTGTTTTGAAGTCCTGTGCAATTTCACGCACAAGTCTCTGGAACGGCAGCTTTCGGATCAGCAGTTCGGTGCTCTTCTGGTAGCGACGAATCTCGCGAAGGGCGACAGTTCCCGGTCTGTACCGATGTGGTTTCTTGACACCGCCAGTCGCTGGTGCGCTCTTACGTGCCGCCTTGGTGGCCAACTGCTTCCTTGGGGCTTTTCCACCGGTGCTCTTTCTTGCCGTCTGCTTGGTGCGTGCCATGATTTGAGAGTGGATTGGTCAGAATGGAGAGTAGATAAGAAGTGAATGCCAAATCAACGAACAGGCCGTCTCTTAAGACTAGAGAATAGCATCCTGGGGCTGAAGTATAACAATGGGCAGTCTTCCGATTGGATAATTCGGACACCATGCCGGGACGCTTCACTGATCACAACTGATTTACCCTCCGAAACAATACGGTCAATATTACCTACGAGTACATGATACTTTGCAAGCAAATTAATTTTCCCCAGCTACCAAAATAAACAAATGGGCCGTGTCTTCGATAAAGACATCCCGGGAATAATTACGGGCAATAAACGAAAAGAAAAAAACCTTAATACTAATAGACACAGGGAGGAAAATCCACACTGAATCCCGCGAGACAATGCCCAAATAATAACAGAGTACACACAAATTAAAACCTGGAATCAATCTCTTTTTGTGAAATCGTGGTGGCTCTGAAAAGAGCCGTTTGGTTTGAAAATGGCATGTATCATGCATCTATCTAGCCGCCGAAACCGTACAGCGTGCGCCCCTGTCTCTTCAGGGCGTACACCACATCCATCGAAGTAACGGTTTTCCTCTTGGCGTGCTCGCAGTAGGTGACTGCATCGCGGATAACATTCTCCAGGAACACCTTGAGGACTCCGCGGGTTTCTTCGTAGATGAGACCTGAGATGCGCTTGACTCCTCCGCGGCGGGCCAGCCGACGAATGGCTGGTTTAGTGATGCCCTGGATGTTGTCGCGAAGAACCTTGCGGTGACGCTTGGCACCCCCTTTGCCCAGTCCTTTTCCTCCTTTGCCACGGCCAGACATTTTTTTTAAATTTTCTTCTTTCCTTCTCTGCTCAGACTAGACTAGATCGATTGAATGGGCGAGGCAGTGTATTATATATCACTGCTATGCGCGGACGCGATAGGAGCACGCCAGGCAAACGAAAGTCAGGGTGCCCTCTAGCAACAAATCGTGGCAGAGGTTTCCCTCCCGAAATAACGACACGAGAGGAGAAATAAACAGTCAACGAGAGAGAGAGAGAGAGGAAAGCAAGCAAACGAATAATCGCAACATTAAAATACAAACATAAAAACTGAACTGTTAAAAGCACTGTTATTTATTGTATTTGAGGTTTTATCACTTACAAAAAAAAAAGCTATAAAAAAGGGCCCTGCATTATTACCTATACAGTATTTAGAACAAAAATGGAATTCAAACAAACAAGACCAAAAACAAAAAGAACATTTAAAGTCTACATTTATATGAAATCATATGAATTTCTAAAAATATGGAAAAGATAAAGAAATCTAATACATCTTCGCCAAAAAAAAATACAACCAGTCGCAGAGGATCTGTTTGTTTGTTTGTTTGTTTGTTTGTTTGTTTTTGTTGTTGTTGTTTTTCCCTTTCTTCAGAAATCAACCTAAAACAAAGAGATCGGTCTTCATACAATTATTTAATTGAGACAAATTGAAATGTTCAAATATAAGAAAGCCACGAAGTAAAGCGAAGAAAGAACTTGTAAAAGTGAGGCGACATAGGAATACACATAATAGACGAGACCTGTTTTTGTATTAATTGATGTTCCCCGAGGGGAGTGGGCCGAATCCCGGATGTACTGCTATACCGGGCCAACCCATGGCCGGGACGAGGCAAGCCTCTATTCCACGGCCCAAATCCAAAAATCAGATTAATATACTGGCTGTTCGATGAACAGCGTTTCAGATATTAAGCTGAAAAGAACAGATACTGTTTTTTGATTTGGGGCTGAAATGCCCCGGACAGGTCGACTTACCAAATCGCCGAACTACAGTGTTGTGGGGTCTCGAGCCCCCCTGCCCGTAACCGGAATATAAAACTCACAAAACACTAAAACAGGACGGTACAGACAGAGAGTGTAGCCACGCTACCCACGCATTACCATGGTAGGGTACGACCCTAACTCTCTGCCATAGAACGTATACAAACAAAATACATACTATCAACTACAAGACAACAAAAGGGACTAAACGACTTTCGGAAAACGGACACGCATATCAAACAACTTAACAAGGCTGGCACTATCTGTGTCCAGAACATACTGGGTATGCTCCCGGGCCAGATGGCCAGCCCAAAACAACGGAGACGACAACGGAGTCTGTAACTTGAATCCACACACCTCGCAGCGGATCCGTGGCTTACGACCGTGGACCCTCTGCAGGTGTGCAACAAACTCCCCCCAATCGAAGAACTCAGCCTCGCAGCCCCGCGGAGGGTAGCAGACAAGTGCCTGGTTACCAATCCCGGGGACCTTGAGTTCATTCATTTTGGCCATGGCCTGATCTAAAGGTCGACTCCGGAGAGGCTCATTAGAGGTCTCCGGGGTTACCTCCACCCCGGTGCCACCCTCGGTGTTGTTTAGGGGGCCGGTGGTGGTTTTAGACGAGCCAATCGGCTCGTCTAATACCATCTCAGACTCCTGAGAGTCTGAGAGGTTAGTTCCCTGTATTTTGGAAGAGGGGGCATCCGAGTCAGAAGAAGGGTCTCGCGACCTCTTCTTCTTCTTCTTCGCCTTCCCCTTCCTTGATACAGGGACAAAAGGAACAGCCTTCTCGATCGCGGCGGCCTGACACTCAACGGTGTCACAAGAGACGACGGCCTCAGCGTCGTCTCCCATGCAGCCGGCGCAACCGAGAAAACTGAACTTAACGGTCCTCGTGATCCAGCGGTCGCAGTGGAAACAAAGCCACCCTTCCGCGGATCGTAGAGGACCGGCATCCTTCGAGCACCGAAGACACGGTGCTCGAGGCAATTCGAAGTCCGATACCATATTGGCATCGGACACCGTTACAGTCTCCGAGCCCGACGGATCGAGCCCGGAGCTAGAGGAAGAGGAAGGGCTCACCGCCCCCTCGGCGCCCACAAGTGTGGGCGCTTCAAGAGGCGGAGAAGCCTCCCCCTTATGTTGTGCAGGGGAAGATTTCCCCTGCACCACCACATCTGCCCACCGCTTGGCAGGTCGCACCCTCTCTGCGAAGGACTTAGGGCACAGTTTAAAACCGTGCCCCTCGACCCCGCAGAAGGTGCACATCACCTTGTTGGGGCACTCCCCGGAGGGATGACCCAACTGCAAGCATTTGTAGCACGTTACCGTGATACATTTGCTTGCAGAATGGCCCGGGCTTCCGCATCGGGCGCAAGTCCGGGTCTGACCAGAGTGGCCGACCCAGGCATTGCGATTCCCGATGCGGATAACCGACGGGATAGACCTGACACCCGACATTAAGTATTGCCGGGTGCCAGTAAATACGGCAGGCTCCTCGGGGTAGGTCAAAAACCTACCCTTATGGACCCTGCCGTACCTAGAGAGAATGGATCTGACGACATTGTCGTCAAGATCCATCTCCACATAATTTACTGAGACCAGCTTCATGTCGAAAGATGTAACTCGACACCCAGGAAGCTGGTCCAGATCAAGCTCGAAACGACGAGCCAAGACGGCCGATTTGAACGTAAGGTCAAACCGGCCGCCGGAAAGGGGTTGTAAGGCCTCCAGGTGGGAAGACGGGACAATCCCAATCCCCCGGAGGACCTTAAAGACATCGCTAGGCGTCTCCTTGCCATCGAAACTAAGTTCGAAAGCGCGGGGACGCCTAGCACTAGAAGTATTACTTCCAGCCATACTGGAAATAATCCAAAGAATACAAAATACCAAGAAAGGAAAAAACCTCCTGGGTATTTAAAAAAAAAGGCTGGACTAGCAACTGCCTAGTCCAGCTAAACTAGAAAGCAATGTATGCACACGCGCTGTGTATTAAAAACAAATACACGCGCAGTACACCCATATACAACACTAGTATATATGTACAAAAAGTGGCGTGAAGGCAAGACTTATTGTCTCCACGCACACAAAGAAATAGATAAACCCGTAGCACTACACACACACAACTGGTGTTATGTAAGCGCCACGGGTAAATGCACAACAAAGGAAAAGCCGTACACTGTACGGGACGGACAAAGAAAGACGTACAAACCTATGGGCCCGTGGACTTACACGGGGAGAACAAAGGCTGTACGTAAACGAATGGCGCTGGCTGCTACAGCACTGCGTATACAGCCAGCGACCAAAAACCAAAACTAAAAACCTCCAAAACAACAACCAAAAATCCAAAGAAATTTGGCGAAAATAAGACCAACCTGGTCTATAAACCAAAAGGAATACACTGGTATACAAAATATATCAGCCTAACACGACAAAACCTGACTCCGCCTCAAAATCACGGGAGCAAAAAAGCTACACATGATCTTAGCCAAAAGGCCGAGAAGCGATAACGATTGACATTGAACCAATAGGGCGCTCTGGAATTATGCATGCAAATTGATTCCCCCGCCCATTGTTCTCATCCGAATAATATTCTTATTTTAACTTTTCTAATTTGTGTATTTCGGGTCAAGAAAAGGACTTCTCACAGAGCCCGACGCAAACCCGTTTATAGAAATTACCAACTTTTGGCACGTTAATTTACATCAATATTCATGAGCTTGGGGGGTTTTCATAACACATTTTCATACACATCGACAATATTCTTTTACAAATTCATTTTTTTTAACCAAAAGTCACTTGAAAATCTGGAAAAATGCGACTGGTATCAAAATTATCGCCATGCTGCACTGCGCCTCGCCGCTGTAAATACACACAGACCTGCCGGTACGAGCGTGCCGATAGATGGCGCCCTTCGGCACAACCGCGCCTCGATCGTTTACCGTTCAGGCCGGTTTATTTGTTTTTAAGCAGAACCTAAATGTCCCACTTTGTGGGCGGTGAAAATAGTCTGGTTCTATGGCCTGACCATTTAATTGTGTACACCCAGACGTCGAAATTGTAGTCGCGAACGTTAACGAGAATTCACGACCGTCAATAAAACGTGTTCGGAAATCTTCAGTTTGGCCAAGGAAAATGTTTCATGCTAAGCAAATTGTTGTGCTTACATTTGTTATGAAATTGGGCCCAGGTAAGACAGAACACGAAAACAAAGCTAATAGACCACACGCGAAGTGTCAACTCACCACATTTCCAATGTTTTTGTTAAATCTATGAAAATGTGACCCAGGATATCAAAATCAATAATAAGCGGGAAATGACAATTCACGATATGTACATAGTAACATTTGAAATTCCATAGGCTTTCTATTGATAGCCATCCCCAGTCTGTAACTCGTAACCAATAATTTCCGAGCTAAAGGCTTGTGATGGATGTCATTAAAAAGCTTATTGAATTTGCAATCTTATTATATTTATATCTCCGAAAGTCTTTTTCCGACTTATTCTTGATTTTGATGTGCTGGGTCGCGGGTATAATATCATTCACGTACTTTTACAAACTGAACATGCATGTACTGTACAGTACGCGTAGTACATGTATATAATTATAGAGTACAGACACAGCGCGTATTTATTTTTGCTTTGTTGAAGTCACAGTGCGCGCGTTGCATATTTAATGAACTAGTTTTTATATGAAGGTCGCCGGGATACAAGTTAAAACGCACGCGCGCCCGGATGACAAAAAACACTTTCTTAATATTTTTATAAGCAGGAAAAGGGAAGGCGATTCTTTAAAAAATAAACGAAGCCATTGAACAAACTCAGCGGGCCTTTGGCTGTGAAAGTTAAAATCTACACATGTATTATCTAAATTTGTCTCTTTTAAAACTTTATTTAAAAATGAAGAACAGACAGACAGCGGCGTTTCTCTCTTGTAACTATGTGGTGGCCCTGAAAAGAGCCTTTTGGTTTTGTTTGTGGAGGCAAAGTAATTTGTTTGTAGGCCTATTACTTTGATACTTTGGCGGCCTTTTTGGGCAGAAGTACTTGCTGGATGTTGGGAAGCACACCGCCTTGCGCGATGGTAACCCCACTCATCAACTTGTTAAGCTCTTCGTCGTTGCGTATAGCAAGCTGCAGATGTCGAGGGTTAATTCTCGTCTTCTTATTGTCTCGTGCTGCGTTACCGGCCAGCTCCAGGATCTCCGCGGTCAGGTATTCCATCACGGCTGCCAGGTAGACCGGTGCACCGGCTCCAACCCGCTCAGCGTAGTTGCCCCTTCGCAAAAATCGATGAACGCGACCCACGGGGAACTGCAGTCCCGCCCTTGAGGACCTGCTCCTGGCCTTGCTTCTTGCTTTTCCGCTCTTTCCTCGTCCAGTCATCTTGAAGTAATTGGTGACAGTAGATTGCGATCTGCAGTGAAAGTGCCGTACGAGGGGGGTGACAGCACTAGTTATAGCGTTCCGGTGGATTGGCCGAAGCACGCCAAGTAGCCAATCACGCGCGACACACTTACTGTACGGTTGAGTGCACCGCATCCATTTTTGGATTCGTGAAGACAGGGATACATTTTTTGAACGAGGTCTGTCTGTCTGTCTGTCTTCAATCTAAGCGATGAAATCATAACAGCAAAAACCCAAAGCACCCAAAAACCTTACCTGCTTTCTCAGACGATTTCTGTTATCCCGACGGTGTGTCCCTGTTGCCTACCGATTGACCTGCCTCCACGCTGGCCGCAGATCGTCCCTCATAAACCACATTGAAAACTGTCACGGATTTGTCTGCACAGAGATACGACAAACACATATATTAAACATACATCAAACAAGAAACCACTACTTCTCGTAATGGAGACTGAATGAACAAAAACCACTGCGCGCACAGGTGCTGAATAACAAAAGGCTGTTTCGCCATTGCAAATTCCTACGTGACTTACTGAGGCTAAATTAACAATGACCCCCATTTGTCAATTTCGTTGTTGGCGGGCACGCGTATAATTGTTTTGGTCAAAGCTATTCGTTGGTTTTAAAAATTCGATCGCTTAGGTTGGGCGGCGCACTGTCAGCCCTGCAATGTTGTATATATCATGTTAATTAAATGATGTAAATAAATACTTTTGGTATCATTGCAAAACTAACGAATCGGTCTTTACTACGGTGTAAAACAATAGAACTCCAAATACTACAGAAATACTTTTCCCCGTCATGCCTTTTCAAGTCACATATTTGTTTTCAAAGGCGACGAGAACAGAAGGTTAATGTTGATCTTCATTTCTCCTTTTAAGGTCAGGGAGAATGTAAAGACGGGAACACTACCCGAACGATTTTACCACCTACGAATATTGACTAAATTAGTAACACAGATCAGACAGTCACATCTCTTTTTTTTAAATTGTGTTGGCTCTGAAAAGAGCCGTTTGGTTATGTTTTTCGTGTTATTTGTTCCTCCCTCGGTCAACCTATTTTGAAGTCGTATACTTGGTGACGGCCTTGGTTCCTTCGCTGACTGCATGCTTGGCAAGCTCTCCCGGGAGGATTAGGCGTACTGCAGTCTGCACTTCACGACTTGAGATGGTCGACTTCTTGTTGTAGTGGGCAAGGCGGGAAGATTCGCCGGCGATGCGCTCAAACACGTCGTTGACAAAGCTGTTCATGATGCTCATTGCCTTGCTGGAGATTCCTGTGTCGGGGTGCACCTGTTTCATGACTTTGTAGATGTAGATGCCGTAGCTCTCCTTGCGACGCCGACGCCTCTTCTTGTTCGTGCTGACCGGAGCCTTGGTGTTGCCGGCCTTCTTCTGGCCTTTTCCGCTAACTTTAGGAGCCATGATTGGAGAAGATGAGTGTATGTGATCGTGCGATCGAATGGAAGGTCAAGCATGCCGGGACGACTTTTATGGTACCCGCTAGGATTCTGGGCATACACGCATTGTCCACACAATCACCCAAGCGTGAAGAATTATGTACGCGTGCAAAGTGACATGCATTGGCGCTTGCCACACGCACAGAGGGCAAAAGCTATCCTTCCGAATCCGAATGAAAACTCCAAGAAACAAACAATTACAAACAATAATTTAGAATATCCACTTTTTTATTATATTCGGTAGAGGCCAACAATCCGGTGTGGTTTCACTCATTATTTATTTTTCCCCAAACGCCGGGTAAACTTGCGTATCATCCAATGTAACGAAGAGTTCCCGTTTTCGAAAATATGACACAAAATGACTGCATAAACAATTGTGTACATGGCCAGGCAATTACTCTTCTTCTTTTTTACCGTATTAACAGTAAAATAATTTTTTATTTTTATTTTGGGGGGGTGGGGGGACAACAAAAAATAAGAGACAGACAGACAAACAAACAAAATGGAAAGAGACTAATCCGATTAATTTTATTAATCCGTTCTCCGGAGCTCTGGCCAGTTAAAATTCGTATTTACCTATAGTAACCAAACTTAACTTTCCAAAACTCTACAGAAAACGCGATTGGAATGAATCTCTCTTTGAAAAAAATATTGGCCCTGAAAAGGGCCGTTCGGTTAGTTTTGCGCACGCAGCTGTGACTCAAGCCCGTTCACCACGAATTCGGCGAGCCAACTGGATGTCCTTGGGCATGATGGTGACCCTCTTGGCATGGATGGCGCAAAGGTTGGTGTCTTCAAAGAGGCCAACGAGGTAGGCTTCGCTCGCCTCCTGCAGTGCCATGACGGCAGAACTCTGGAATCGCAGTTCTGTTTTGAAGTCCTGTGCAATTTCACGCACAAGTCTCTGGAACGGCAGCTTTCGGATCAGCAGTTCGGTGCTCTTCTGGTAGCGACGAATCTCGCGAAGGGCGACAGTTCCCGGTCTGTACCGATGTGGTTTCTTGACACCGCCAGTCGCTGGTGCGCTCTTACGTGCCGCCTTGGTGGCCAACTGCTTCCTTGGGGCTTTTCCACCGGTGCTCTTTCTTGCCGTCTGCTTGGTGCGTGCCATGATTTGAGAGTGGATTGGTCAGAATGGAGAGTAGATAAGAAGTGAATGCCAAATCAACGAACAGGCCGTCTCTTAAGACTAGAGAATAGCATCCTGGGGCTGAAGTATAACAATGGGCAGTCTTCCGATTGGATAATTCGGACACCATGCCGGGACGCTTCACTGATCACAACTGATTTACCCTCCGAAACAATACGGTCAATATTACCTACGAGTACATGATACTTTGCAAGCAAATTAATTTTCCCCAGCTACCAAAATAAACAAATGGGCCGTGTCTTCGATAAAGACATCCCGGGAATAATTACGGGCAATAAACGAAAAGAAAAAAACCTTAATACTAATAGACACAGGGAGGAAAATCCACACTGAATCCCGCGAGACAATGCCCAAATAATAACAGAGTACACACAAATTAAAACCTGGAATCAATCTCTTTTTGTGAAATCGTGGTGGCTCTGAAAAGAGCCGTTTGGTTTGAAAATGGCATGTATCATGCATCTATCTAGCCGCCGAAACCGTACAGCGTGCGCCCCTGTCTCTTCAGGGCGTACACCACATCCATCGAAGTAACGGTTTTCCTCTTGGCGTGCTCGCAGTAGGTGACTGCATCGCGGATAACATTCTCCAGGAACACCTTGAGGACTCCGCGGGTTTCTTCGTAGATGAGACCTGAGATGCGCTTGACTCCTCCGCGGCGGGCCAGCCGACGAATGGCTGGTTTAGTGATGCCCTGGATGTTGTCGCGAAGAACCTTGCGGTGACGCTTGGCACCCCCTTTGCCCAGTCCTTTTCCTCCTTTGCCACGGCCAGACATTTTTTTTAAATTTTCTTCTTTCCTTCTCTGCTCAGACTAGACTAGATCGATTGAATGGGCGAGGCAGTGTATTATATATCACTGCTATGCGCGGACGCGATAGGAGCACGCCAGGCAAACGAAAGTCAGGGCGCCCTCTAGCAACAAATCGTGGCAGAGGTTTCCCTCCCGAAATAACGACACGAGAGGAGAAATAAACAGTCAACGAGAGAGAGAGAGAGAGGAAAGCAAGCAAACGAATAATCGCAACATTAAAATACAAACATAAAAACTGAACTGTTAAAAGCACTGTTATTTATTGTATTTGAGGTTTTATCACTTACAAAAAAAAAAGCTATAAAAAAGGGCCCTGCATTATTACCTATACAGTATTTAGAACAAAAATGGAATTCAAACAAACAAGACCAAAAACAAAAAGAACATTTAAAGTCTACATTTATATGAAATCATATGAATTTCTAAAAATATGGAAAAGATAAAGAAATCTAATACATCTTCGCCAAAAAAAAATACAACCAGTCGCAGAGGATCTGTTTGTTTGTTTGTTTGTTTGTTTGTTTGTTTTTGTTGTTGTTGTTTTTCCCTTTCTTCAGAAATCAACCTAAAACAAAGAGATCGGTCTTCATACAATTATTTAATTGAGACAAATTGAAATGTTCAAATATAAGAAAGCCACGAAGTAAAGCGAAGAAAGAACTTGTAAAAGTGAGGCGACATAGGAATACACATAATAGACGAGACCTGTTTTTGTATTAATTGATGTTCCCCGAGGGGAGTGGGCCGAATCCCGGATGTACTGCTATACCGGGCCAACCCATGGCCGGGACGAGGCAAGCCTCTATTCCACGGCCCAAATCCAAAAATCAGATTAATATACTGGCTGTTCGATGAACAGCGTTTCAGATATTAAGCTGAAAAGAACAGATACTGTTTTTTGATTTGGGGCTGAAATGCCCCGGACAGGTCGACTTACCAAATCGCCGAACTACAGTGTTGTGGGGTCTCGAGCCCCCCTGCCCGTAACCGGAATATAAAACTCACAAAACACTAAAACAGGACGGTACAGACAGAGAGTGTAGCCACGCTACCCACGCATTACCATGGTAGGGTACGACCCTAACTCTCTGCCATAGAACGTATACAAACAAAAAACATACTATCCACTACAAGACCTAAACAGTCATAAGCGATACTCCTATTAAAAAGAGTACAATACTCCTATAAAAAGACCTAAAGGGTCGAAAAGACCCATTTACATCCGCTGACTTTAAACAACGATTGAAGGACGGCCACATCTATGTCCAGGACATACTGAGTATGATCCTGGGCAAGATGGGCCAACCAAATATCTGGCGTCACGGCCTTAACTCTACACACCGGGCACCGAACCCGCGTCTTAGAACTGTGGGCTATCCGCCGGTGGTCGACCATTTGCCCCCAGCCCGGGAAATCGACACCGCAACCCTCAAAGTTGCAGGTCATCCTCCCAGTTACACCAGGGACAACTAGACCATCAAGTTTGTCCTGGGCCTGACAGACCGGGTCAAACGATGCACCCCGGAGAGGCTCACCAGAAGACTCCGGTGTTACCTCCACCCCGGCGCCACCAACGATGTGGGGGGGGCCGGTAGGGGCTTTAACCGAGCCAATTGGCTCGTCTAATACCATCTCAGACTCCGGAGAGTCCGAGAGGTTAGTTCCCTGTATTTTGGAAGAGGGGGCATCTGAGTCAGAAGAAGGGTCTCGCGACCTCTTCTTCTTCTTCTTCGCCTTCCCCTTCCTTGATACAGGGACAAAAGGAACAGCTTTCTCGATCGCGGCGGCCTGACACTCAACGGCGTCACAGGAGACAACAGCCTTAGCGTCGTCTCCCATGCAGCCGCCGCAACCGACAAAGCTGAACTTAACGGTCCTCGTGATCCAGCGGTCGCAGTGGAAACAAAGCCACCCTTCCGCGGATCGTAGAGGACCGGCATCCTTCGAGCACCGAATACACGGTGCTCGAGGCAGTTCGAAGTCCGATACCATATTGGTATCGGACACCGTTACAGTCTCCGAGCCCGACGGACCGGGCCCGGAGCTAGAAAAAGAGGAAGGGCTTGCCGCCACTTCGGCACCCACAAGCGTGGGCGCTTCAAGAGGCGGAGAAGCCTCCCCCTTATGTTGTGCAGGGGCAGATTTCCCCTGCACCACCACATCTGCCCACCGCTTGGCGGGTCGCACCTTTACTGCGAAGGACTTCTGGCACAGTTTAAAACTGTGCCCCTCGTCCCCGCAGTAAGTGCACATCACTTTGTTGGGGCACTCCCCGGAGGGATGACCCAACTGCAAGCATTTGTAACACCTTACGGTGATACATTTGCTTGCAGAGTGGCCAGGGCTTCCGCACCGGGCGCAAGTCCGGGTCTGACCAGAATGGCCGACCCAGGCATTGCGATTCCCGATGCGGAGAACCGATGGAATGGATCTGACACCCGACATTAAGTACTGCCGGGTGCCAGTAAATACGGCAGGCTCCTCGGGGTAGGTCAAAAACCTACCCTTATGAACCCTGCCGTACCTAGAGAGAATGGATCTGACGACATTGTCGTCTAGATCCATCTCTACATAATGTACTGAGACCAGCTTCAGGTCGAAAGATGTCACTCGACACCCAGGAAGCTGGTCCAGATCAAGCTCGAAACGACGAGCAAAGACGGCCGATTTGAACGTGAGGTCAAACCGGCCGCCGGAAAGGGGTTGTAAGGCCTCCAGGTGGGTGGACGGGACAATCCCAATCCCCCGGAGGACCTTAAAGACATCGCTAGGCGTCTCCTTGCCATCGAAACTAAGTTCGAAAGCGCGGGGACGCCTAGCACTAGAAGTATTACCTCCAGCCATACTGGAAATAATCCAAAGAATACAAAATACCAAGAAAGGAAAAAACCTCCTGGGTATTTAAAAAAAAAGGCTGGACTAGCAACTGCCTAGTCCAGCTAAACTAGAAAGCAATGTATGCACACGCGCTGTGTATTAAAAACAAATACACGCGCAGTACACCCATATACAACACTAGTATATATGTACAAAAAGTGGCGTGAAGGCAAGACTTATTGTCTCCACGCACACAAAGAAATAGATAAACCCGTAGCACTACACACACACAACTGGTGTTATGTAAGCGCCACGGGTAAATGCACAACAAAGGAAAAGCCGTACACTGTACGGGACGGACAAAGAAAGACGTACAAACCTATGGGCCCGTGGACTTACACGGGGAGAACAAAGGCTGTACGTAAACGAATGGCGCTGGCTGCTACAGCACTGCGTATACAGCCAGCGACCAAAAACCAAAACTAAAAACCTCCAAAACAACAACCAAAAATCCAAAGAAATTTGGCGAAAATAAGACCAACCTGGTCTATAAACCAAAAGGAATACACTGGTATACAAAATATATCAGCCTAACACGACAAAACCTGACTCCGCCTCAAAATCACGGGAGCAAAAAAGCTACACATGATCTTAGCCAAAAGGCCGAGAAGCGATAACGATTGACATTGAACCAATAGGGCGCTCTGGAATTATGCATGCAAATTGATTCCCCCGCCCATTGTTCTCATCCGAATAATATTCTTATTTTAACTTTTCTAATTTGTGTATTTCGGGTCAAGAAAAGGACTTCTCACAGAGCCCGACGCAAACCCGTTTATAGAAATTACCAACTTTTGGCACGTTAATTTACATCAATATTCATGAGCTTGGGGGGTTTTCATAACACATTTTCATACACATCGACAATATTCTTTTACAAATTCATTTTTTTTAACCAAAAGTCACTTGAAAATCTGGAAAAATGCGACTGGTATCAAAATTATCGCCATGCTGCACTGCGCCTCGCCGCTGTAAATACACACAGACCTGCCGGTACGAGCGTGCCGATAGATGGCGCCCTTCGGCACAACCGCGCCTCGATCGTTTACCGTTCAGGCCGGTTTATTTGTTTTTAAGCAGAACCTAAATGTCCCACTTTGTGGGCGGTGAAAATAGTCTGGTTCTATGGCCTGACCATTTAATTGTGTACACCCAGACGTCGAAATTGTAGTCGCGAACGTTAACGAGAATTCACGACCGTCAATAAAACGTGTTCGGAAATCTTCAGTTTGGCCAAGGAAAATGTTTCATGCTAAGCAAATTGTTGTGCTTACATTTGTTATGAAATTGGGCCCAGGTAAGACAGAACACGAAAACAAAGCTAATAGACCACACGCGAAGTGTCAACTCACCACATTTCCAATGTTTTTGTTAAATCTATGAAAATGTGACCCAGGATATCAAAATCAATAATAAGCGGGAAATGACAATTCACGATATGTACATAGTAACATTTGAAATTCCATAGGCTTTCTATTGATAGCCATCCCCAGTCTGTAACTCGTAACCAATAATTTCCGAGCTAAAGGCTTGTGATGGATGTCATTAAAAAGCTTATTGAATTTGCAATCTTATTATATTTATATCTCCGAAAGTCTTTTTCCGACTTATTCTTGATTTTGATGTGCTGGGTCGCGGGTATAATATCATTCACGTACTTTTACAAACTGAACATGCATGTACTGTACAGTACGCGTAGTACATGTATATAATTATAGAGTACAGACACAGCGCGTATTTATTTTTGCTTTGTTGAAGTCACAGTGCGCGCGTTGCATATTTAATGAACTAGTTTTTATATGAAGGTCGCCGGGATACAAGTTAAAACGCACGCGCGCCCGGATGACAAAAAACTCTTTCTTAATATTTTTATAAGCAGGAAAAGGGAAGGCGATTCTTTAAAAAATAAACGAAGCCATTGAACAAACTCAGCGGGCCTTTGGCTGTGAAAGTTAAAATCTACACATGTATTATCTAAATTTGTCTCTTTTAAAACTTTATTTAAAAATGAAGAACAGACAGACAGCGGCGTTTCTCTCTTGTAACTATGTGGTGGCCCTGAAAAGAGCCTTTTGGTTTTGTTTGTGGAGGCAAAGTAATTTGTTTGTAGGCCTATTACTTTGATACTTTGGCGGCCTTTTTGGGCAGAAGTACTTGCTGGATGTTGGGAAGCACACCGCCTTGCGCGATGGTAACCCCACTCATCAACTTGTTAAGCTCTTCGTCGTTGCGTATAGCAAGCTGCAGATGTCGAGGGTTAATTCTCGTCTTCTTATTGTCTCGTGCTGCGTTACCGGCCAGCTCCAGGATCTCCGCGGTCAGGTATTCCATCACGGCTGCCAGGTAGACCGGTGCACCGGCTCCAACCCGCTCAGCGTAGTTGCCCCTTCGCAAAAATCGATGAACGCGACCCACGGGGAACTGCAGTCCCGCCCTTGAGGACCTGCTCCTGGCCTTGCTTCTTGCTTTTCCGCTCTTTCCTCGTCCAGTCATCTTGAAGTAATTGGTGACAGTAGATTGCGATCTGCAGTGAAAGTGCCGTACGAGGGGGGTGACAGCACTAGTTATAGCGTTCCGGTGGATTGGCCGAAGCACGCCAAGTAGCCAATCACGCGCGACACACTTACTGTACGGTTGAGTGCACCGCATCCATTTTTGGATTCGTGAAGACAGGGATACATTTTTTGAACGAGGTCTGTCTGTCTGTCTGTCTTCAATCTAAGCGATGAAATCATAACAGCAAAAACCCAAAGCACCCAAAAACCTTACCTGCTTTCTCAGACGATTTCTGTTATCCCGACGGTGTGTCCCTGTTGCCTACCGATTGACCTGCCTCCACGCTGGCCGCAGATCGTCCCTCATAAACCACATTGAAAACTGTCACGGATTTGTCTGCACAGAGATACGACAAACACATATATTAAACATACATCAAACAAGAAACCACTACTTCTCGTAATGGAGACTGAATGAACAAAAACCACTGCGCGCACAGGTGCTGAATAACAAAAGGCTGTTTCGCCATTGCAAATTCCTACGTGACTTACTGAGGCTAAATTAACAATGACCCCCATTTGTCAATTTCGTTGTTGGCGGGCACGCGTATAATTGTTTTGGTCAAAGCTATTCGTTGGTTTTAAAAATTCGATCGCTTAGGTTGGGCGGCGCACTGTCAGCCCTGCAATGTTGTATATATCATGTTAATTAAATGATGTAAATAAATACTTTTGGTATCATTGCAAAACTAACGAATCGGTCTTTACTACGGTGTAAAACAATAGAACTCCAAATACTACAGAAATACTTTTCCCCGTCATGCCTTTTCAAGTCACATATTTGTTTTCAAAGGCGACGAGAACAGAAGGTTAATGTTGATCTTCATTTCTCCTTTTAAGGTCAGGGAGAATGTAAAGACGGGAACACTACCCGAACGATTTTACCACCTACGAATATTGACTAAATTAGTAACACAGATCAGACAGTCACATCTCTTTTTTTTAAATTGTGTTGGCTCTGAAAAGAGCCGTTTGGTTATGTTTTTCGTGTTATTTGTTCCTCCCTCGGTCAACCTATTTTGAAGTCGTATACTTGGTGACGGCCTTGGTTCCTTCGCTGACTGCATGCTTGGCAAGCTCTCCCGGGAGGATTAGGCGTACTGCAGTCTGCACTTCACGACTTGAGATGGTCGACTTCTTGTTGTAGTGGGCAAGGCGGGAAGATTCGCCGGCGATGCGCTCAAACACGTCGTTGACAAAGCTGTTCATGATGCTCATTGCCTTGCTGGAGATTCCTGTGTCGGGGTGCACCTGTTTCATGACTTTGTAGATGTAGATGCCGTAGCTCTCCTTGCGACGCCGACGCCTCTTCTTGTTCGTGCTGACCGGAGCCTTGGTGTTGCCGGCCTTCTTCTGGCCTTTTCCGCTAACTTTAGGAGCCATGATTGGAGAAGATGAGTGTATGTGATCGTGCGATCGAATGGAAGGTCAAGCATGCCGGGACGACTTTTATGGTACCCGCTAGGATTCTGGGCATACACGCATTGTCCACACAATCACCCAAGCGTGAAGAATTATGTACGCGTGCAAAGTGACATGCATTGGCGCTTGCCACACGCACAGAGGGCAAAAGCTATCCTTCCGAATCCGAATGAAAACTCCAAGAAACAAACAATTACAAACAATAATTTAGAATATCCACTTTTTTATTATATTCGGTAGAGGCCAACAATCCGGTGTGGTTTCACTCATTATTTATTTTTCCCCAAACGCCGGGTAAACTTGCGTATCATCCAATGTAACGAAGAGTTCCCGTTTTCGAAAATATGACACAAAATGACTGCATAAACAATTGTGTACATGGCCAGGCAATTACTCTTCTTCTTTTTTACCGTATTAAAAGTAAAATAATTTTTTATTTTTATTTTGGGGGGGTGGGGGGACAACAAAAAATAAGAGACAGACAGACAAACAAACAAAATGGAAAGAGACTAATCCGATTAATTTTATTAATCCGTTCTCCGGAGCTCTGGCCAGTTAAAATTCGTATTTACCTATAGTAACCAAACTTAACTTTCCAAAACTCTACAGAAAACGCGATTGGAATGAATCTCTCTTTGAAAAAAATATTGGCCCTGAAAAGGGCCGTTCGGTTAGTTTTGCGCACGCAGCTGTGACTCAAGCCCGTTCACCACGAATTCGGCGAGCCAACTGGATGTCCTTGGGCATGATGGTGACCCTCTTGGCATGGATGGCGCAAAGGTTGGTGTCTTCAAAGAGGCCAACGAGGTAGGCTTCGCTCGCCTCCTGCAGTGCCATGACGGCAGAACTCTGGAATCGCAGTTCTGTTTTGAAGTCCTGTGCAATTTCACGCACAAGTCTCTGGAACGGCAGCTTTCGGATCAGCAGTTCGGTGCTCTTCTGGTAGCGACGAATCTCGCGAAGGGCGACAGTTCCCGGTCTGTACCGATGTGGTTTCTTGACACCGCCAGTCGCTGGTGCGCTCTTACGTGCCGCCTTGGTGGCCAACTGCTTCCTTGGGGCTTTTCCACCGGTGCTCTTTCTTGCCGTCTGCTTGGTGCGTGCCATGATTTGAGAGTGGATTGGTCAGAATGGAGAGTAGATAAGAAGTGAATGCCAAATCAACGAACAGGCCGTCTCTTAAGACTAGAGAATAGCATCCTGGGGCTGAAGTATAACAATGGGCAGTCTTCCGATTGGATAATTCGGACACCATGCCGGGACGCTTCACTGATCACAACTGATTTACCCTCCGAAACAATACGGTCAATATTACCTACGAGTACATGATACTTTGCAAGCAAATTAATTTTCCCCAGCTACCAAAATAAACAAATGGGCCGTGTCTTCGATAAAGACATCCCGGGAATAATTACGGGCAATAAACGAAAAGAAAAAAACCTTAATACTAATAGACACAGGGAGGAAAATCCACACTGAATCCCGCGAGACAATGCCCAAATAATAACAGAGTACACACAAATTAAAACCTGGAATCAATCTCTTTTTGTGAAATCGTGGTGGCTCTGAAAAGAGCCGTTTGGTTTGAAAATGGCATGTATCATGCATCTATCTAGCCGCCGAAACCGTACAGCGTGCGCCCCTGTCTCTTCAGGGCGTACACCACATCCATCGAAGTAACGGTTTTCCTCTTGGCGTGCTCGCAGTAGGTGACTGCATCGCGGATAACATTCTCCAGGAACACCTTGAGGACTCCGCGGGTTTCTTCGTAGATGAGACCTGAGATGCGCTTGACTCCTCCGCGGCGGGCCAGCCGACGAATGGCTGGTTTAGTGATGCCCTGGATGTTGTCGCGAAGAACCTTGCGGTGACGCTTGGCACCCCCTTTGCCCAGTCCTTTTCCTCCTTTGCCACGGCCAGACATTTTTTTTAAATTTTCTTCTTTCCTTCTCTGCTCAGACTAGACTAGATCGATTGAATGGGCGAGGCAGTGTATTATATATCACTGCTATGCGCGGACGCGATAGGAGCACGCCAGGCAAACGAAAGTCAGGGCGCCCTCTAGCAACAAATCGTGGCAGAGGTTTCCCTCCCGAAATAACGACACGAGAGGAGAAATAAACAGTCAACGAGAGAGAGAGAGAGAGGAAAGCAAGCAAACGAATAATCGCAACATTAAAATACAAACATAAAAACTGAACTGTTAAAAGCACTGTTATTTATTGTATTTGAGGTTTTATCACTTACAAAAAAAAAAGCTATAAAAAAGGGCCCTGCATTATTACCTATACAGTATTTAGAACAAAAATGGAATTCAAACAAACAAGACCAAAAACAAAAAGAACATTTAAAGTCTACATTTATATGAAATCATATGAATTTCTAAAAATATGGAAAAGATAAAGAAATCTAATACATCTTCGCCAAAAAAAAATACAACCAGTCGCAGAGGATCTGTTTGTTTGTTTGTTTGTTTGTTTGTTTGTTTTTGTTGTTGTTGTTTTTCCCTTTCTTCAGAAATCAACCTAAAACAAAGAGATCGGTCTTCATACAATTATTTAATTGAGACAAATTGAAATGTTCAAATATAAGAAAGCCACGAAGTAAAGCGAAGAAAGAACTTGTAAAAGTGAGGCGACATAGGAATACACATAATAGACGAGACCTGTTTTTGTATTAATTGATGTTCCCCGAGGGGAGTGGGCCGAATCCCGGATGTACTGCTATACCGGGCCAACCCATGGCCGGGACGAGGCAAGCCTCTATTCCACGGCCCAAATCCAAAAATCAGATTAATATACTGGCTGTTCGATGAACAGCGTTTCAGATATTAAGCTGAAAAGAACAGATACTACACATGATCTTAGCCAAAAGGCCGAGAAGCGATAACGATTGACATTGAACCAATAGGGCGCTCTGGAATTATGCATGCAAATTGATTCCCCCGCCCATTGTTCTCATCCGAATAATATTCTTATTTTAACTTTTCTAATTTGTGTATTTCGGGTCAAGAAAAGGACTTCTCACAGAGCCCGACGCAAACCCGTTTATAGAAATTACCAACTTTTGGCACGTTAATTTACATCAATATTCATGAGCTTGGGGGGTTTTCATAACACATTTTCATACACATCGACAATATTCTTTTACAAATTCATTTTTTTTAACCAAAAGTCACTTGAAAATCTGGAAAAATGCGACTGGTATCAAAATTATCGCCATGCTGCACTGCGCCTCGCCGCTGTAAATACACACAGACCTGCCGGTACGAGCGTGCCGATAGATGGCGCCCTTCGGCACAACCGCGCCTCGATCGTTTACCGTTCAGGCCGGTTTATTTGTTTTTAAGCAGAACCTAAATGTCCCACTTTGTGGGCGGTGAAAATAGTCTGGTTCTATGGCCTGACCATTTAATTGTGTACACCCAGACGTCGAAATTGTAGTCGCGAACGTTAACGAGAATTCACGACCGTCAATAAAACGTGTTCGGAAATCTTCAGTTTGGCCAAGGAAAATGTTTCATGCTAAGCAAATTGTTGTGCTTACATTTGTTATGAAATTGGGCCCAGGTAAGACAGAACACGAAAACAAAGCTAATAGACCACACGCGAAGTGTCAACTCACCACATTTCCAATGTTTTTGTTAAATCTATGAAAATGTGACCCAGGATATCAAAATCAATAATAAGCGGGAAATGACAATTCACGATATGTACATAGTAACATTTGAAATTCCATAGGCTTTCTATTGATAGCCATCCCCAGTCTGTAACTCGTAACCAATAATTTCCGAGCTAAAGGCTTGTGATGGATGTCATTAAAAAGCTTATTGAATTTGCAATCTTATTATATTTATATCTCCGAAAGTCTTTTTCCGACTTATTCTTGATTTTGATGTGCTGGGTCGCGGGTATAATATCATTCACGTACTTTTACAAACTGAACATGCATGTACTGTACAGTACGCGTAGTACATGTATATAATTATAGAGTACAGACACAGCGCGTATTTATTTTTGCTTTGTTGAAGTCACAGTGCGCGCGTTGCATATTTAATGAACTAGTTTTTATATGAAGGTCGCCGGGATACAAGTTAAAACGCACGCGCGCCCGGATGACAAAAAACACTTTCTTAATATTTTTATAAGCAGGAAAAGGGAAGGCGATTCTTTAAAAAATAAACGAAGCCATTGAACAAACTCAGCGGGCCTTTGGCTGTGAAAGTTAAAATCTACACATGTATTATCTAAATTTGTCTCTTTTAAAACTTTATTTAAAAATGAAGAACAGACAGACAGCGGCGTTTCTCTCTTGTAACTATGTGGTGGCCCTGAAAAGAGCCTTTTGGTTTTGTTTGTGGAGGCAAAGTAATTTGTTTGTAGGCCTATTACTTTGATACTTTGGCGGCCTTTTTGGGCAGAAGTACTTGCTGGATGTTGGGAAGCACACCGCCTTGCGCGATGGTAACCCCACTCATCAACTTGTTAAGCTCTTCGTCGTTGCGTATAGCAAGCTGCAGATGTCGAGGGTTAATTCTCGTCTTCTTATTGTCTCGTGCTGCGTTACCGGCCAGCTCCAGGATCTCCGCGGTCAGGTATTCCATCACGGCTGCCAGGTAGACCGGTGCACCGGCTCCAACCCGCTCAGCGTAGTTGCCCCTTCGCAAAAATCGATGAACGCGACCCACGGGGAACTGCAGTCCCGCCCTTGAGGACCTGCTCCTGGCCTTGCTTCTTGCTTTTCCGCTCTTTCCTCGTCCAGTCATCTTGAAGTAATTGGTGACAGTAGATTGCGATCTGCAGTGAAAGTGCCGTACGAGGGGGGTGACAGCACTAGTTATAGCGTTCCGGTGGATTGGCCGAAGCACGCCAAGTAGCCAATCACGCGCGACACACTTACTGTACGGTTGAGTGCACCGCATCCATTTTTGGATTTGTGAAGACAGGGATACATTTTTTGAACGAGGTCTGTCTGTCTGTCTGTCTTCAATCTAAGCGATGAAATCATAACAGCAAAAACCCAAAGCACCCAAAAACCTTACCTGCTTTCTCAGACGATTTCTGTTATCCCGACGGTGTGTCCCTGTTGCCTACCGATTGACCTGCCTCCACGCTGGCCGCAGATCGTCCCTCATAAACCACATTGAAAACTGTCACGGATTTGTCTGCACAGAGATACGACAAACACATATATTAAACATACATCAAACAAGAAACCACTACTTCTCGTAATGGAGACTGAATGAACAAAAACCACTGCGCGCACAGGTGCTGAATAACAAAAGGCTGTTTCGCCATTGCAAATTCCTACGTGACTTACTGAGGCTAAATTAACAATGACCCCCATTTGTCAATTTCGTTGTTGGCGGGCACGCGTATAATTGTTTTGGTCAAAGCTATTCGTTGGTTTTAAAAATTCGATCGCTTAGGTTGGGCGGCGCACTGTCAGCCCTGCAATGTTGTATATATCATGTTAATTAAATGATGTAAATAAATACTTTTGGTATCATTGCAAAACTAACGAATCGGTCTTTACTACGGTGTAAAACAATAGAACTCCAAATACTACAGAAATACTTTTCCCCGTCATGCCTTTTCAAGTCACATATTTGTTTTCAAAGGCGACGAGAACAGAAGGTTAATGTTGATCTTCATTTCTCCTTTTAAGGTCAGGGAGAATGTAAAGACGGGAACACTACCCGAACGATTTTACCACCTACGAATATTGACTAAATTAGTAACACAGATCAGACAGTCACATCTCTTTTTTTTAAATTGTGTTGGCTCTGAAAAGAGCCGTTTGGTTATGTTTTTCGTGTTATTTGTTCCTCCCTCGGTCAACCTATTTTGAAGTCGTATACTTGGTGACGGCCTTGGTTCCTTCGCTGACTGCATGCTTGGCAAGCTCTCCCGGGAGGATTAGGCGTACTGCAGTCTGCACTTCACGACTTGAGATGGTCGACTTCTTGTTGTAGTGGGCAAGGCGGGAAGATTCGCCGGCGATGCGCTCAAACACGTCGTTGACAAAGCTGTTCATGATGCTCATTGCCTTGCTGGAGATTCCTGTGTCGGGGTGCACCTGTTTCATGACTTTGTAGATGTAGATGCCGTAGCTCTCCTTGCGACGCCGACGCCTCTTCTTGTTCGTGCTGACCGGAGCCTTGGTGTTGCCGGCCTTCTTCTGGCCTTTTCCGCTAACTTTAGGAGCCATGATTGGAGAAGATGAGTGTATGTGATCGTGCGATCGAATGGAAGGTCAAGCATGCCGGGACGACTTTTATGGTACCCGCTAGGATTCTGGGCATACACGCATTGTCCACACAATCACCCAAGCGTGAAGAATTATGTACGCGTGCAAAGTGACATGCATTGGCGCTTGCCACACGCACAGAGGGCAAAAGCTATCCTTCCGAATCCGAATGAAAACTCCAAGAAACAAACAATTACAAACAATAATTTAGAATATCCACTTTTTTATTATATTCGGTAGAGGCCAACAATCCGGTGTGGTTTCACTCATTATTTATTTTTCCCCAAACGCCGGGTAAACTTGCGTATCATCCAATGTAACGAAGAGTTCCCGTTTTCGAAAATATGACACAAAATGACTGCATAAACAATTGTGTACATGGCCAGGCAATTACTCTTCTTCTTTTTTACCGTATTAAAAGTAAAATAATTTTTTATTTTTATTTTGGGGGGGTGGGGGGACAACAAAAAATAAGAGACAGACAGACAAACAAACAAAATGGAAAGAGACTAATCCGATTAATTTTATTAATCCGTTCTCCGGAGCTCTGGCCAGTTAAAATTCGTATTTACCTATAGTAACCAAACTTAACTTTCCAAAACTCTACAGAAAACGCGATTGGAATGAATCTCTCTTTGAAAAAAATATTGGCCCTGAAAAGGGCCGTTCGGTTAGTTTTGCGCACGCAGCTGTGACTCAAGCCCGTTCACCACGAATTCGGCGAGCCAACTGGATGTCCTTGGGCATGATGGTGACCCTCTTGGCATGGATGGCGCAAAGGTTGGTGTCTTCAAAGAGGCCAACGAGGTAGGCTTCGCTCGCCTCCTGCAGTGCCATGACGGCAGAACTCTGGAATCGCAGTTCTGTTTTGAAGTCCTGTGCAATTTCACGCACAAGTCTCTGGAACGGCAGCTTTCGGATCAGCAGTTCGGTGCTCTTCTAGGAGCGACGAATCTCGCGAAGGGCGACAGTTCCCGGTCTGTACCGATGTGGTTTCTTGACACCGCCAGTCGCTGGTGCGCTCTTACGTGCCGCCTTGGTGGCCAACTGCTTCCTTGGGGCTTTTCCACCGGTGCTCTTTCTTGCCGTCTGCTTGGTGCGTGCCATGATTTGAGAGTGGATTGGTCAGAATGGAGAGTAGATAAGAAGTGAATGCCAAATCAACGAACAGGCCGTCTCTTAAGACTAGAGAATAGCATCCTGGGGCTGAAGTATAACAATGGGCAGTCTTCCGATTGGATAATTCGGACACCATGCCGGGACGCTTCACTGATCACAACTGATTTACCCTCCGAAACAATACGGTCAATATTACCTACGAGTACATGATACTTTGCAAGCAAATTAATTTTCCCCAGCTACCAAAATAAACAAATGGGCCGTGTCTTCGATAAAGACATCCCGGGAATAATTACGGGCAATAAACGAAAAGAAAAAAACCTTAATACTAATAGACACAGGGAGGAAAATCCACACTGAATCCCGCGAGACAATGCCCAAATAATAACAGAGTACACACAAATTAAAACCTGGAATCAATCTCTTTTTGTGAAATCGTGGTGGCTCTGAAAAGAGCCGTTTGGTTTGAAAATGGCATGTATCATGCATCTATCTAGCCGCCGAAACCGTACAGCGTGCGCCCCTGTCTCTTCAGGGCGTACACCACATCCATCGAAGTAACGGTTTTCCTCTTGGCGTGCTCGCAGTAGGTGACTGCATCGCGGATAACATTCTCCAGGAACACCTTGAGGACTCCGCGGGTTTCTTCGTAGATGAGACCTGAGATGCGCTTGACTCCTCCGCGGCGGGCCAGCCGACGAATGGCTGGTTTAGTGATGCCCTGGATGTTGTCGCGAAGAACCTTGCGGTGACGCTTGGCACCCCCTTTGCCCAGTCCTTTTCCTCCTTTGCCACGGCCAGACATTTTTTTTAAATTTTCTTCTTTCCTTCTCTGCTCAGACTAGACTAGATCGATTGAATGGGCGAGGCAGTGTATTATATATCACTGCTATGCGCGGACGCGATAGGAGCACGCCAGGCAAACGAAAGTCAGGGCGCCCTCTAGCAACAAATCGTGGCAGAGGTTTCCCTCCCGAAATAACGACACGAGAGGAGAAATAAACAGTCAACGAGAGAGAGAGAGAGAGGAAAGCAAGCAAACGAATAATCGCAACATTAAAATACAAACATAAAAACTGAACTGTTAAAAGCACTGTTATTTATTGTATTTGAGGTTTTATCACTTACAAAAAAAAAAGCTATAAAAAAGGGCCCTGCATTATTACCTATACAGTATTTAGAACAAAAATGGAATTCAAACAAACAAGACCAAAAACAAAAAGAACATTTAAAGTCTACATTTATATGAAATCATATGAATTTCTAAAAATATGGAAAAGATAAAGAAATCTAATACATCTTCGCCAAAAAAAAATACAACCAGTCGCAGAGGATCTGTTTGTTTGTTTGTTTGTTTGTTTGTTTGTTTTTGTTGTTGTTGTTTTTCCCTTTCTTCAGAAATCAACCTAAAACAAAGAGATCGGTCTTCATACAATTATTTAATTGAGACAAATTGAAATGTTCAAATATAAGAAAGCCACGAAGTAAAGCGAAGAAAGAACTTGTAAAAGTGAGGCGACATAGGAATACACATAATAGACGAGACCTGTTTTTGTATTAATTGATGTTCCCCGAGGGGAGTGGGCCGAATCCCGGATGTACTGCTATACCGGGCCAACCCATGGCCGGGACGAGGCAAGCCTCTATTCCACGGCCCAAATCCAAAAATCAGATTAATATACTGGCTGTTCGATGAACAGCGTTTCAGATATTAAGCTGAAAAGAACAGATACGGTTTTTAAATTGGTTTATTCTTGTAAATGAACCAAACAACAATGAAATGTACACACAGTTATATTATTTACATTTAAAAGGTTTTACATACAGCTTGTTTGCAAACGCTAATTTAACCCACCACCAAAAAACATTAACTGGTCACTGTAGGCTGAAAATATTTACACAAAATTGACTCTTCCTGTAATTAACAAAAAACGCACAACTGTGGAAATATTTACATAAAATTAACATCTTCTTATTATTTACAAAACACAAAGGGAATAAACCCACCACCACTTATTTAAACAAAACTACGCCCACCACCAAAGAAAACAGTTCATTTTTGGTTGGCTCGTGCCTTCTTCTTCTTGGTTGTACTTGGTTTCTTCTTTTGTATTGTCGACCATTCCTCAGGGGAATCTGAGGAATGGTGACAGCGTTTTACGGAGGCGGTAGATACCACGGACGCGACGGACCCGTCGGAATTGCTATCCTGGCCCCGTCGCTCCATCTCTTGCTGTATCTCCGCCTCCGCACTCGCGACCATCTCCACCCAGTCCCTGGTTTTCACGTCTGTCGTTATCGACGGGAGGTCCGGCTCGTACAGCCTGGGCTCACCGCCTTCCACGGAGGAGAACGACACGTTCGTAGTGATCGATGTTTCTGACGACGACAACGATGACATCGACACCGTTGCCGTCGCACTCTCCGTGGTCGGGGCAACCGCCTCGCCCGCACCACGCCGAGGTGGACGGTTGGCTGTGCGGGCGGGCCTGGTGCCGCCTGCAGTGGGCGCGCCGGCCTCCGATGGTCTCTGCGGTGGGGTGCTTGGCCGTGGAGGCTTGGGTGGTCCGGCCGGCTGCGGTGGGGCGTCCTGTGGTGGGGTCCGGGGTACCTTGAGTGGTCTTGCCTGACGGGTTGTAGCCGCAGGGTCCGGACTGGCCCGAGGTGGTGTGGGCGGTCTCGCCGGGCGCGGGCTGCCGCCGTCGTCGTCGTCGATGTCCGGGCCGGTGAACGCCGAAACACGCAGGCGAGCGGCGTACGAACGGGGGCACCGTGCGGCATAGTGCCCCGTCTCCCCGCACCCTCGACACTTCACCGGCTCCGGACACTCCCGGCTGCGGTGCCCGTGCTTGTTGCAGTTGTAGCACACAACTGACGGGCACCCCGCAGCCAGGTGGCCGACCAACCCGCAAACCCGGCATGTCCTCTCTTGGTGGTCGTACTCCACTCGCACTTGGTACCCACCGACACGCACGTAAGATGGGATTGGACGACTCAGTTCCATACGCGCGTGTCGGTGGCCGTTCTCCCACCCAAGATGTTTCTGCCAGTGTCCCCGTCTGATGCCGGCCACCTTGCCGTATGCAGACAGCGCCGAGGAGATGGCAACGTCGCGCAGCTCAAATGGTGCGTCACGGATGGTTACGAACGTCAGCTTCCTGCTCACCGGTGTAGATGTTACTCGGTGTTGCCCGATGAGCAGGCCGGCTTGCAGGATCTTGGTCTTCGCTGCTTCAGTTGTAGTGGTGACGCACCATTTGTTGTCGCTCAGCTGCTGGACGCAGACGACGTCAGTCTCCCCGGCGGTGTCGACGATCAGCTTGCACATCGCATCGTAGTCGATCTTCGTCTCAGTTGTCAGGTACGTAGATAGCTCCCTCTGTAGTTCATTCGTTGCCATCGTAACTTCCGGTGATCTTGGCCAAAAGGCCGAGAAGCGATAACGATTGACATTGAACCAATAGGGCGCTCTGGAATTATGCATGCAAATTGATTCCCCCGCCCATTGTTCTCATCCGAATAATATTCTTATTTTAACTTTTCTAATTTGTGTATTTCGGGTCAAGAAAAGGACTTCTCACAGAGCCCGACGCAAACCCGTTTATAGAAATTACCAACTTTTGGCACGTTAATTTACATCAATATTCATGAGCTTGGGGGGTTTTCATAACACATTTTCATACACATCGACAATATTCTTTTACAAATTCATTTTTTTTAACCAAAAGTCACTTGAAAATCTGGAAAAATGCGACTGGTATCAAAATTATCGCCATGCTGCACTGCGCCTCGCCGCTGTAAATACACACAGACCTGCCGGTACGAGCGTGCCGATAGATGGCGCCCTTCGGCACAACCGCGCCTCGATCGTTTACCGTTCAGGCCGGTTTATTTGTTTTTAAGCAGAACCTAAATGTCCCACTTTGTGGGCGGTGAAAATAGTCTGGTTCTATGGCCTGACCATTTAATTGTGTACACCCAGACGTCGAAATTGTAGTCGCGAACGTTAACGAGAATTCACGACCGTCAATAAAACGTGTTCGGAAATCTTCAGTTTGGCCAAGGAAAATGTTTCATGCTAAGCAAATTGTTGTGCTTACATTTGTTATGAAATTGGGCCCAGGTAAGACAGAACACGAAAACAAAGCTAATAGACCACACGCGAAGTGTCAACTCACCACATTTCCAATGTTTTTGTTAAATCTATGAAAATGTGACCCAGGATATCAAAATCAATAATAAGCGGGAAATGACAATTCACGATATGTACATAGTAACATTTGAAATTCCATAGGCTTTCTATTGATAGCCATCCCCAGTCTGTAACTCGTAACCAATAATTTCCGAGCTAAAGGCTTGTGATGGATGTCATTAAAAAGCTTATTGAATTTGCAATCTTATTATATTTATATCTCCGAAAGTCTTTTTCCGACTTATTCTTGATTTTGATGTGCTGGGTCGCGGGTATAATATCATTCACGTACTTTTACAAACTGAACATGCATGTACTGTACAGTACGCGTAGTACATGTATATAATTATAGAGTACAGACACAGCGCGTATTTATTTTTGCTTTGTTGAAGTCACAGTGCGCGCGTTGCATATTTAATGAACTAGTTTTTATATGAAGGTCGCCGGGATACAAGTTAAAACGCACGCGCGCCCGGATGACAAAAAACACTTTCTTAATATTTTTATAAGCAGGAAAAGGGAAGGCGATTCTTTAAAAAATAAACGAAGCCATTGAACAAACTCAGCGGGCCTTTGGCTGTGAAAGTTAAAATCTACACATGTATTATCTAAATTTGTCTCTTTTAAAACTTTATTTAAAAATGAAGAACAGACAGACAGCGGCGTTTCTCTCTTGTAACTATGTGGTGGCCCTGAAAAGAGCCTTTTGGTTTTGTTTGTGGAGGCAAAGTAATTTGTTTGTAGGCCTATTACTTTGATACTTTGGCGGCCTTTTTGGGCAGAAGTACTTGCTGGATGTTGGGAAGCACACCGCCTTGCGCGATGGTAACCCCACTCATCAACTTGTTAAGCTCTTCGTCGTTGCGTATAGCAAGCTGCAGATGTCGAGGGTTAATTCTCGTCTTCTTATTGTCTCGTGCTGCGTTACCGGCCAGCTCCAGGATCTCCGCGGTCAGGTATTCCATCACGGCTGCCAGGTAGACCGGTGCACCGGCTCCAACCCGCTCAGCGTAGTTGCCCCTTCGCAAAAATCGATGAACGCGACCCACGGGGAACTGCAGTCCCGCCCTTGAGGACCTGCTCCTGGCCTTGCTTCTTGCTTTTCCGCTCTTTCCTCGTCCAGTCATCTTGAAGTAATTGGTGACAGTAGATTGCGATCTGCAGTGAAAGTGCCGTACGAGGGGGGTGACAGCACTAGTTATAGCGTTCCGGTGGATTGGCCGAAGCACGCCAAGTAGCCAATCACGCGCGACACACTTACTGTACGGTTGAGTGCACCGCATCCATTTTTGGATTCGTGAAGACAGGGATACATTTTTTGAACGAGGTCTGTCTGTCTGTCTGTCTTCAATCTAAGCGATGAAATCATAACAGCAAAAACCCAAAGCACCCAAAAACCTTACCTGCTTTCTCAGACGATTTCTGTTATCCCGACGGTGTGTCCCTGTTGCCTACCGATTGACCTGCCTCCACGCTGGCCGCAGATCGTCCCTCATAAACCACATTGAAAACTGTCACGGATTTGTCTGCACAGAGATACGACAAACACATATATTAAACATACATCAAACAAGAAACCACTACTTCTCGTAATGGAGACTGAATGAACAAAAACCACTGCGCGCACAGGTGCTGAATAACAAAAGGCTGTTTCGCCATTGCAAATTCCTACGTGACTTACTGAGGCTAAATTAACAATGACCCCCATTTGTCAATTTCGTTGTTGGCGGGCACGCGTATAATTGTTTTGGTCAAAGCTATTCGTTGGTTTTAAAAATTCGATCGCTTAGGTTGGGCGGCGCACTGTCAGCCCTGCAATGTTGTATATATCATGTTAATTAAATGATGTAAATAAATACTTTTGGTATCATTGCAAAACTAACGAATCGGTCTTTACTACGGTGTAAAACAATAGAACTCCAAATACTACAGAAATACTTTTCCCCGTCATGCCTTTTCAAGTCACATATTTGTTTTCAAAGGCGACGAGAACAGAAGGTTAATGTTGATCTTCATTTCTCCTTTTAAGGTCAGGGAGAATGTAAAGACGGGAACACTACCCGAACGATTTTACCACCTACGAATATTGACTAAATTAGTAACACAGATCAGACAGTCACATCTCTTTTTTTTAAATTGTGTTGGCTCTGAAAAGAGCCGTTTGGTTATGTTTTTCGTGTTATTTGTTCCTCCCTCGGTCAACCTATTTTGAAGTCGTATACTTGGTGACGGCCTTGGTTCCTTCGCTGACTGCATGCTTGGCAAGCTCTCCCGGGAGGATTAGGCGTACTGCAGTCTGCACTTCACGACTTGAGATGGTCGACTTCTTGTTGTAGTGGGCAAGGCGGGAAGATTCGCCGGCGATGCGCTCAAACACGTCGTTGACAAAGCTGTTCATGATGCTCATTGCCTTGCTGGAGATTCCTGTGTCGGGGTGCACCTGTTTCATGACTTTGTAGATGTAGATGCCGTAGCTCTCCTTGCGACGCCGACGCCTCTTCTTGTTCGTGCTGACCGGAGCCTTGGTGTTGCCGGCCTTCTTCTGGCCTTTTCCGCTAACTTTAGGAGCCATGATTGGAGAAGATGAGTGTATGTGATCGTGCGATCGAATGGAAGGTCAAGCATGCCGGGACGACTTTTATGGTACCCGCTAGGATTCTGGGCATACACGCATTGTCCACACAATCACCCAAGCGTGAAGAATTATGTACGCGTGCAAAGTGACATGCATTGGCGCTTGCCACACGCACAGAGGGCAAAAGCTATCCTTCCGAATCCGAATGAAAACTCCAAGAAACAAACAATTACAAACAATAATTTAGAATATCCACTTTTTTATTATATTCGGTAGAGGCCAACAATCCGGTGTGGTTTCACTCATTATTTATTTTTCCCCAAACGCCGGGTAAACTTGCGTATCATCCAATGTAACGAAGAGTTCCCGTTTTCGAAAATATGACACAAAATGACTGCATAAACAATTGTGTACATGGCCAGGCAATTACTCTTCTTCTTTTTTACCGTATTAAAAGTAAAATAATTTTTTATTTTTATTTTGGGGGGGTGGGGGGACAACAAAAAATAAGAGACAGACAGACAAACAAACAAAATGGAAAGAGACTAATCCGATTAATTTTATTAATCCGTTCTCCGGAGCTCTGGCCAGTTAAAATTCGTATTTACCTATAGTAACCAAACTTAACTTTCCAAAACTCTACAGAAAACGCGATTGGAATGAATCTCTCTTTGAAAAAAATATTGGCCCTGAAAAGGGCCGTTCGGTTAGTTTTGCGCACGCAGCTGTGACTCAAGCCCGTTCACCACGAATTCGGCGAGCCAACTGGATGTCCTTGGGCATGATGGTGACCCTCTTGGCATGGATGGCGCAAAGGTTGGTGTCTTCAAAGAGGCCAACGAGGTAGGCTTCGCTCGCCTCCTGCAGTGCCATGACGGCAGAACTCTGGAATCGCAGTTCTGTTTTGAAGTCCTGTGCAATTTCACGCACAAGTCTCTGGAACGGCAGCTTTCGGATCAGCAGTTCGGTGCTCTTCTGGTAGCGACGAATCTCGCGAAGGGCGACAGTTCCCGGTCTGTACCGATGTGGTTTCTTGACACCGCCAGTCGCTGGTGCGCTCTTACGTGCCGCCTTGGTGGCCAACTGCTTCCTTGGGGCTTTTCCACCGGTGCTCTTTCTTGCCGTCTGCTTGGTGCGTGCCATGATTTGAGAGTGGATTGGTCAGAATGGAGAGTAGATAAGAAGTGAATGCCAAATCAACGAACAGGCCGTCTCTTAAGACTAGAGAATAGCATCCTGGGGCTGAAGTATAACAATGGGCAGTCTTCCGATTGGATAATTCGGACACCATGCCGGGACGCTTCACTGATCACAACTGATTTACCCTCCGAAACAATACGGTCAATATTACCTACGAGTACATGATACTTTGCAAGCAAATTAATTTTCCCCAGCTACCAAAATAAACAAATGGGCCGTGTCTTCGATAAAGACATCCCGGGAATAATTACGGGCAATAAACGAAAAGAAAAAAACCTTAATACTAATAGACACAGGGAGGAAAATCCACACTGAATCCCGCGAGACAATGCCCAAATAATAACAGAGTACACACAAATTAAAACCTGGAATCAATCTCTTTTTGTGAAATCGTGGTGGCTCTGAAAAGAGCCGTTTGGTTTGAAAATGGCATGTATCATGCATCTATCTAGCCGCCGAAACCGTACAGCGTGCGCCCCTGTCTCTTCAGGGCGTACACCACATCCATCGAAGTAACGGTTTTCCTCTTGGCGTGCTCGCAGTAGGTGACTGCATCGCGGATAACATTCTCCAGGAACACCTTGAGGACTCCGCGGGTTTCTTCGTAGATGAGACCTGAGATGCGCTTGACTCCTCCGCGGCGGGCCAGCCGACGAATGGCTGGTTTAGTGATGCCCTGGATGTTGTCGCGAAGAACCTTGCGGTGACGCTTGGCACCCCCTTTGCCCAGTCCTTTTCCTCCTTTGCCACGGCCAGACATTTTTTTTAAATTTTCTTCTTTCCTTCTCTGCTCAGACTAGACTAGATCGATTGAATGGGCGAGGCAGTGTATTATATATCACTGCTATGCGCGGACGCGATAGGAGCACGCCAGGCAAACGAAAGTCAGGGCGCCCTCTAGCAACAAATCGTGGCAGAGGTTTCCCTCCCGAAATAACGACACGAGAGGAGAAATAAACAGTCAACGAGAGAGAGAGAGAGAGGAAAGCAAGCAAACGAATAATCGCAACATTAAAATACAAACATAAAAACTGAACTGTTAAAAGCACTGTTATTTATTGTATTTGAGGTTTTATCACTTACAAAAAAAAAAGCTATAAAAAAGGGCCCTGCATTATTACCTATACAGTATTTAGAACAAAAATGGAATTCAAACAAACAAGACCAAAAACAAAAAGAACATTTAAAGTCTACATTTATATGAAATCATATGAATTTCTAAAAATATGGAAAAGATAAAGAAATCTAATACATCTTCGCCAAAAAAAAATACAACCAGTCGCAGAGGATCTGTTTGTTTGTTTGTTTGTTTGTTTGTTTGTTTTTGTTGTTGTTGTTTTTCCCTTTCTTCAGAAATCAACCTAAAACAAAGAGATCGGTCTTCATACAATTATTTAATTGAGACAAATTGAAATGTTCAAATATAAGAAAGCCACGAAGTAAAGCGAAGAAAGAACTTGTAAAAGTGAGGCGACATAGGAATACACATAATAGACGAGACCTGTTTTTGTATTAATTGATGTTCCCCGAGGGGAGTGGGCCGAATCCCGGATGTACTGCTATACCGGGCCAACCCATGGCCGGGACGAGGCAAGCCTCTATTCCACGGCCCAAATCCAAAAATCAGATTAATATACTGGCTGTTCGATGAACAGCGTTTCAGATATTAAGCTGAAAAGAACAGATACGGTTTTTAAATTGGTTTATTCTTGTAAATGAAACCAAACACACATATGATGATACAACACAACGGTCACAGTATGTACAAAATAAAAATTAAATACAACTTGTTTTAAACAATGCAAACATTATATAAACCGGGACATAACCCTCCACCAAAATAAATAAACGCGCTTGATTACTATCAGAAAAAGAACAACTGAATAAATATTTCGTATCATTTGTATCTTCAATTTTTACAAAAACACAACTGTGGAAATATTTACATAAAAAATTAACATCTTCTTAAACCCACCACCACTTATATTTACATAAAATTTACATCTTCTTATTAAAAAAACCACCACCACTTATTTAAACAAAACAACTCACTTAACCCACCACCAAAGAAAACAGTTCATTTTTTGTTGGCTCGTGCCTTCCTCTTCTTGGGACTTGGTTTCTTCCCTCGTATTGTCGACCATTCCTCAGGGGAATCTGAGGAATGGTGACAGCGTTTTGCGGAGGCGGTAGATATTATGGAGGCGACGGACCCGTCGGAACTGCTTTCCTGGCTCCGTCGCTCCATCTCTTGCTGTATCTCCGCCTCCGCACTCGCGACCATCTCCGCCCAGTCCCTGGTTCTCTCTTCCGGCGTTATCGACGGGAGTTTCAGCTGGTACCGCCTAGGCTTACCGCCTTCCACGGAGGAGAACGACACGTTCGTAGTGATCGATGTTTCTGACGACGACAACGATGACATCGACACCGTTGCCGTCGCACTCTCCGTGGTCGGGGCAACCGCCTCGCCCGCACCACGCCGAGGTGGACGGTTGGCTGTGCGGGCGGGCCTGGTGCCGCCTGCAGTGGGCGCGCCGGCCTCCGATGGTCTCTGCGGTGGGGTGCTTGGCCGTGGAGGCTTGGATGGTCCGGCCGGCTGCGGTGGGGCGTCCTGTGGTGGGGTCCGGGGTACCTTGAGTGGTCTTGCCTGACGGGTTGTAGCCGCAGGGTCCGGACTGGCCCGAGGTGGTGTGGGCGGTTTCGCCGGGCGCGGGTCGCCGACGTCGTCGTCGATGTCCGGGCCGGCGAAAGCCGTAACACGTAGGCGAGCGGCGTATGAAAGAGGGCAACGTGCGGCAAAGTGCCCGGTCTCCCCGCACCCTCGACACTTCACCGGCTCCGGACACTCCCGGCTGCGGTGCCCGTGTTTGTTGCAGTTGTAGCACACAACTGACGGGCACCCCGCAGCCAGGTGGCCGACCAACCCGCAAACCCTGCATGTCCTCTCTTGGTGGTCGTACTCCACTCGCACTTGGTACCCACCGACACGCACGTAAGATGGGATTGGACGACTCAGTTCCATACGCGCGTGTCGGTGGCCGTTCTCCCACCCAAGATGTTTCTGCCAATGTCCCCGTCTGATGCCGGCCACCTTGCCGTATGCAGACAGCGCCGAGGAGATGGCAACGTCGCGCAGCTCAAATGGTGCGTCACGGATGGTTACGAACGTCAGCTTCCTGCTCACCGGTGTAGATGTTACTCGGTGTTGCCCGATGAGCAGGCCGGCTTGCAGGATCTTGGTCTTCGCTGCTTCAGTTGTAGTGGTGACGCACCATTTGTTGTCGCTCAGCTGCTGGACGCAGACGACGTCAGTCTCCCCGGCGGTGTCGACGATCAGCTTGCACATCGCATCGTAGTCGATCTTCGTCTCAGTAGTCAAGTAGGTAGACAGCTCCCTCTGCAGTTCATTCTTGGCCATCGTAGCTCCCGGTGATCTTGGCCAAAAGGCCGAGAAGCGATAACGATTGACATTGAACCAATAGGGCGCTCTGGAATTATGCATGCAAATTGATTCCCCCGCCCATTGTTCTCATCCGAATAATATTCTTATTTTAACTTTTCTAATTTGTGTATTTCGGGTCAAGAAAAGGACTTCTCACAGAGCCCGACGCAAACCCGTTTATAGAAATTACCAACTTTTGGCACGTTAATTTACATCAATATTCATGAGCTTGGAGGGTTTTCATAACACATTTTCATACACATCGACAATATTCTTTTACAAATTCATTTTTTTTAACCAAAAGTCACTTGAAAATCTGGAAAAATGCGACTGGTATCAAAATTATCGCCATGCTGCACTGCGCCTCGCCGCTGTAAATACACACAGACCTGCCGGTACGAGCGTGCCGATAGATGGCGCCCTTCGGCACAACCGCGCCTCGATCGTTTACCGTTCAGGCCGGTTTATTTGTTTTTAAGCAGAACCTAAATGTCCCACTTTGTGGGCGGTGAAAATAGTCTGGTTCTATGGCCTGACCATTTAATTGTGTACACCCAGACGTCGAAATTGTAGTCGCGAACGTTAACGAGAATTCACGACCGTCAATAAAACGTGTTCGGAAATCTTCAGTTTGGCCAAGGAAAATGTTTCATGCTAAGCAAATTGTTGTGCTTACATTTGTTATGAAATTGGGCCCAGGTAAGACAGAACACGAAAACAAAGCTAATAGACCACACGCGAAGTGTCAACTCACCACATTTCCAATGTTTTTGTTAAATCTATGAAAATGTGACCCAGGATATCAAAATCAATAATAAGCGGGAAATGACAATTCACGATATGTACATAGTAACATTTGAAATTCCATAGGCTTTCTATTGATAGCCATCCCCAGTCTGTAACTCGTAACCAATAATTTCCGAGCTAAAGGCTTGTGATGGATGTCATTAAAAAGCTTATTGAATTTGCAATCTTATTATATTTATATCTCCGAAAGTCTTTTTCCGACTTATTCTTGATTTTGATGTGCTGGGTCGCGGGTATAATATCATTCACGTACTTTTACAAACTGAACATGCATGTACTGTACAGTACGCGTAGTACATGTATATAATTATAGAGTACAGACACAGCGCGTATTTATTTTTGCTTTGTTGAAGTCACAGTGCGCGCGTTGCATATTTAATGAACTAGTTTTTATATGAAGGTCGCCGGGATACAAGTTAAAACGCACGCGCGCCCGGATGACAAAAAACACTTTCTTAATATTTTTATAAGCAGGAAAAGGGAAGGCGATTCTTTAAAAAATAAACGAAGCCATTGAACAAACTCAGCGGGCCTTTGGCTGTGAAAGTTAAAATCTACACATGTATTATCTAAATTTGTCTCTTTTAAAACTTTATTTAAAAATGAAGAACAGACAGACAGCGGCGTTTCTCTCTTGTAACTATGTGGTGGCCCTGAAAAGAGCCTTTTGGTTTTGTTTGTGGAGGCAAAGTAATTTGTTTGTAGGCCTATTACTTTGATACTTTGGCGGCCTTTTTGGGCAGAAGTACTTGCTGGATGTTGGGAAGCACACCGCCTTGCGCGATGGTAACCCCACTCATCAACTTGTTAAGCTCTTCGTCGTTGCGTATAGCAAGCTGCAGATGTCGAGGGTTAATTCTCGTCTTCTTATTGTCTCGTGCTGCGTTACCGGCCAGCTCCAGGATCTCCGCGGTCAGGTATTCCATCACGGCTGCCAGGTAGACCGGTGCACCGGCTCCAACCCGCTCAGCGTAGTTGCCCCTTCGCAAAAATCGATGAACGCGACCCACGGGGAACTGCAGTCCCGCCCTTGAGGACCTGCTCCTGGCCTTGCTTCTTGCTTTTCCGCTCTTTCCTCGTCCAGTCATCTTGAAGTAATTGGTGACAGTAGATTGCGATCTGCAGTGAAAGTGCCGTACGAGGGGGGTGACAGCACTAGTTATAGCGTTCCGGTGGATTGGCCGAAGCACGCCAAGTAGCCAATCACGCGCGACACACTTACTGTACGGTTGAGTGCACCGCATCCATTTTTGGATTCGTGAAGACAGGGATACATTTTTTGAACGAGGTCTGTCTGTCTGTCTGTCTTCAATCTAAGCGATGAAATCATAACAGCAAAAACCCAAAGCACCCAAAAACCTTACCTGCTTTCTCAGACGATTTCTGTTATCCCGACGGTGTGTCCCTGTTGCCTACCGATTGACCTGCCTCCACGCTGGCCGCAGATCGTCCCTCATAAACCACATTGAAAACTGTCACGGATTTGTCTGCACAGAGATACGACAAACACATATATTAAACATACATCAAACAAGAAACCACTACTTCTCGTAATGGAGACTGAATGAACAAAAACCACTGCGCGCACAGGTGCTGAATAACAAAAGGCTGTTTCGCCATTGCAAATTCCTACGTGACTTACTGAGGCTAAATTAACAATGACCCCCATTTGTCAATTTCGTTGTTGGCGGGCACGCGTATAATTGTTTTGGTCAAAGCTATTCGTTGGTTTTAAAAATTCGATCGCTTAGGTTGGGCGGCGCACTGTCAGCCCTGCAATGTTGTATATATCATGTTAATTAAATGATGTAAATAAATACTTTTGGTATCATTGCAAAACTAACGAATCGGTCTTTACTACGGTGTAAAACAATAGAACTCCAAATACTACAGAAATACTTTTCCCCGTCATGCCTTTTCAAGTCACATATTTGTTTTCAAAGGCGACGAGAACAGAAGGTTAATGTTGATCTTCATTTCTCCTTTTAAGGTCAGGGAGAATGTAAAGACGGGAACACTACCCGAACGATTTTACCACCTACGAATATTGACTAAATTAGTAACACAGATCAGACAGTCACATCTCTTTTTTTTTAATTGTGTTGGCTCTGAAAAGAGCCGTTTGGTTATGTTTTTCGTGTTATTTGTTCCTCCCTCGGTCAACCTATTTTGAAGTCGTATACTTGGTGACGGCCTTGGTTCCTTCGCTGACTGCATGCTTGGCAAGCTCTCCCGGGAGGATTAGGCGTACTGCAGTCTGCACTTCACGACTTGAGATGGTCGACTTCTTGTTGTAGTGGGCAAGGCGGGAAGATTCGCCGGCGATGCGCTCAAACACGTCGTTGACAAAGCTGTTCATGATGCTCATTGCCTTGCTGGAGATTCCTGTGTCGGGGTGCACCTGTTTCATGACTTTGTAGATGTAGATGCCGTAGCTCTCCTTGCGACGCCGACGCCTCTTCTTGTTCGTGCTGACCGGAGCCTTGGTGTTGCCGGCCTTCTTCTGGCCTTTTCCGCTAACTTTAGGAGCCATGATTGGAGAAGATGAGTGTATGTGATCGTGCGATCGAATGGAAGGTCAAGCATGCCGGGACGACTTTTATGGTACCCGCTAGGATTCTGGGCATACACGCATTGTCCACACAATCACCCAAGCGTGAAGAATTATGTACGCGTGCAAAGTGACATGCATTGGCGCTTGCCACACGCACAGAGGGCAAAAGCTATCCTTCCGAATCCGAATGAAAACTCCAAGAAACAAACAATTACAAACAATAATTTAGAATATCCACTTTTTTATTATATTCGGTAGAGGCCAACAATCCGGTGTGGTTTCACTCATTATTTATTTTTCCCCAAACGCCGGGTAAACTTGCGTATCATCCAATGTAACGAAGAGTTCCCGTTTTCGAAAATATGACACAAAATGACTGCATAAACAATTGTGTACATGGCCAGGCAATTACTCTTCTTCTTTTTTACCGTATTAAAAGTAAAATAATTTTTTATTTTTATTTTGGGGGGGTGGGGGGACAACAAAAAATAAGAGACAGACAGACAAACAAACAAAATGGAAAGAGACTAATCCGATTAATTTTATTAATCCGTTCTCCGGAGCTCTGGCCAGTTAAAATTCGTATTTACCTATAGTAACCAAACTTAACTTTCCAAAACTCTACAGAAAACGCGATTGGAATGAATCTCTCTTTGAAAAAAATATTGGCCCTGAAAAGGGCCGTTCGGTTAGTTTTGCGCACGCAGCTGTGACTCAAGCCCGTTCACCACGAATTCGGCGAGCCAACTGGATGTCCTTGGGCATGATGGTGACCCTCTTGGCATGGATGGCGCAAAGGTTGGTGTCTTCAAAGAGGCCAACGAGGTAGGCTTCGCTCGCCTCCTGCAGTGCCATGACGGCAGAACTCTGGAATCGCAGTTCTGTTTTGAAGTCCTGTGCAATTTCACGCACAAGTCTCTGGAACGGCAGCTTTCGGATCAGCAGTTCGGTGCTCTTCTGGTAGCGACGAATCTCGCGAAGGGCGACAGTTCCCGGTCTGTACCGATGTGGTTTCTTGACACCGCCAGTCGCTGGTGCGCTCTTACGTGCCGCCTTGGTGGCCAACTGCTTCCTTGGGGCTTTTCCACCGGTGCTCTTTCTTGCCGTCTGCTTGGTGCGTGCCATGATTTGAGAGTGGATTGGTCAGAATGGAGAGTAGATAAGAAGTGAATGCCAAATCAACGAACAGGCCGTCTCTTAAGACTAGAGAATAGCATCCTGGGGCTGAAGTATAACAATGGGCAGTCTTCCGATTGGATAATTCGGACACCATGCCGGGACGCTTCACTGATCACAACTGATTTACCCTCCGAAACAATACGGTCAATATTACCTACGAGTACATGATACTTTGCAAGCAAATTAATTTTCCCCAGCTACCAAAATAAACAAATGGGCCGTGTCTTCGATAAAGACATCCCGGGAATAATTACGGGCAATAAACGAAAAGAAAAAAACCTTAATACTAATAGACACAGGGAGGAAAATCCACACTGAATCCCGCGAGACAATGCCCAAATAATAACAGAGTACACACAAATTAAAACCTGGAATCAATCTCTTTTTGTGAAATCGTGGTGGCTCTGAAAAGAGCCGTTTGGTTTGAAAATGGCATGTATCATGCATCTATCTAGCCGCCGAAACCGTACAGCGTGCGCCCCTGTCTCTTCAGGGCGTACACCACATCCATCGAAGTAACGGTTTTCCTCTTGGCGTGCTCGCAGTAGGTGACTGCATCGCGGATAACATTCTCCAGGAACACCTTGAGGACTCCGCGGGTTTCTTCGTAGATGAGACCTGAGATGCGCTTGACTCCTCCGCGGCGGGCCAGCCGACGAATGGCTGGTTTAGTGATGCCCTGGATGTTGTCGCGAAGAACCTTGCGGTGACGCTTGGCACCCCCTTTGCCCAGTCCTTTTCCTCCTTTGCCACGGCCAGACATTTTTTTTAAATTTTCTTCTTTCCTTCTCTGCTCAGACTAGACTAGATCGATTGAATGGGCGAGGCAGTGTATTATATATCACTGCTATGCGCGGACGCGATAGGAGCACGCCAGGCAAACGAAAGTCAGGGCGCCCTCTAGCAACAAATCGTGGCAGAGGTTTCCCTCCCGAAATAACGACACGAGAGGAGAAATAAACAGTCAACGAGAGAGAGAGAGAGAGGAAAGCAAGCAAACGAATAATCGCAACATTAAAATACAAACATAAAAACTGAACTGTTAAAAGCACTGTTATTTATTGTATTTGAGGTTTTATCACTTACAAAAAAAAAAGCTATAAAAAAGGGCCCTGCATTATTACCTATACAGTATTTAGAACAAAAATGGAATTCAAACAAACAAGACCAAAAACAAAAAGAACATTTAAAGTCTACATTTATATGAAATCATATGAATTTCTAAAAATATGGAAAAGATAAAGAAATCTAATACATCTTCGCCAAAAAAAAATACAACCAGTCGCAGAGGATCTGTTTGTTTGTTTGTTTGTTTGTTTGTTTGTTTTTGTTGTTGTTGTTTTTCCCTTTCTTCAGAAATCAACCTAAAACAAAGAGATCGGTCTTCATACAATTATTTAATTGAGACAAATTGAAATGTTCAAATATAAGAAAGCCACGAAGTAAAGCGAAGAAAGAACTTGTAAAAGTGAGGCGACATAGGAATACACATAATAGACGAGACCTGTTTTTGTATTAATTGATGTTCCCCGAGGGGAGTGGGCCGAATCCCGGATGTACTGCTATACCGGGCCAACCCATGGCCGGGACGAGGCAAGCCTCTATTCCACGGCCCAAATCCAAAAATCAGATTAATATACTGGCTGTTCGATGAACAGCGTTTCAGATATTAAGCTGAAAAGAACAGATACTACACATGATCTTAGCCAAAAGGCCGAGAAGCGATAACGATTGACATTGAACCAATAGGGCGCTCTGGAATTATGCATGCAAATTGATTCCCCCGCCCATTGTTCTCATCCGAATAATATTCTTATTTTAACTTTTCTAATTTGTGTATTTCGGGTCAAGAAAAGGACTTCTCACAGAGCCCGACGCAAACCCGTTTATAGAAATTACCAACTTTTGGCACGTTAATTTACATCAATATTCATGAGCTTGGGGGGTTTTCATAACACATTTTCATACACATCGACAATATTCTTTTACAAATTCATTTTTTTTAACCAAAAGTCACTTGAAAATCTGGAAAAATGCGACTGGTATCAAAATTATCGCCATGCTGCACTGCGCCTCGCCGCTGTAAATACACACAGACCTGCCGGTACGAGCGTGCCGATAGATGGCGCCCTTCGGCACAACCGCGCCTCGATCGTTTACCGTTCAGGCCGGTTTATTTGTTTTTAAGCAGAACCTAAATGTCCCACTTTGTGGGCGGTGAAAATAGTCTGGTTCTATGGCCTGACCATTTAATTGTGTACACCCAGACGTCGAAATTGTAGTCGCGAACGTTAACGAGAATTCACGACCGTCAATAAAACGTGTTCGGAAATCTTCAGTTTGGCCAAGGAAAATGTTTCATGCTAAGCAAATTGTTGTGCTTACATTTGTTATGAAATTGGGCCCAGGTAAGACAGAACACGAAAACAAAGCTAATAGACCACACGCGAAGTGTCAACTCACCACATTTCCAATGTTTTTGTTAAATCTATGAAAATGTGACCCAGGATATCAAAATCAATAATAAGCGGGAAATGACAATTCACGATATGTACATAGTAACATTTGAAATTCCATAGGCTTTCTATTGATAGCCATCCCCAGTCTGTAACTCGTAACCAATAATTTCCGAGCTAAAGGCTTGTGATGGATGTCATTAAAAAGCTTATTGAATTTGCAATCTTATTATATTTATATCTCCGAAAGTCTTTTTCCGACTTATTCTTGATTTTGATGTGCTGGGTCGCGGGTATAATATCATTCACGTACTTTTACAAACTGAACATGCATGTACTGTACAGTACGCGTAGTACATGTATATAATTATAGAGTACAGACACAGCGCGTATTTATTTTTGCTTTGTTGAAGTCACAGTGCGCGCGTTGCATATTTAATGAACTAGTTTTTATATGAAGGTCGCCGGGATACAAGTTAAAACGCACGCGCGCCCGGATGACAAAAAACACTTTCTTAATATTTTTATAAGCAGGAAAAGGGAAGGCGATTCTTTAAAAAATAAACGAAGCCATTGAACAAACTCAGCGGGCCTTTGGCTGTGAAAGTTAAAATCTACACATGTATTATCTAAATTTGTCTCTTTTAAAACTTTATTTAAAAATGAAGAACAGACAGACAGCGGCGTTTCTCTCTTGTAACTATGTGGTGGCCCTGAAAAGAGCCTTTTGGTTTTGTTTGTGGAGGCAAAGTAATTTGTTTGTAGGCCTATTACTTTGATACTTTGGCGGCCTTTTTGGGCAGAAGTACTTGCTGGATGTTGGGAAGCACACCGCCTTGCGCGATGGTAACCCCACTCATCAACTTGTTAAGCTCTTCGTCGTTGCGTATAGCAAGCTGCAGATGTCGAGGGTTAATTCTCGTCTTCTTATTGTCTCGTGCTGCGTTACCGGCCAGCTCCAGGATCTCCGCGGTCAGGTATTCCATCACGGCTGCCAGGTAGACCGGTGCACCGGCTCCAACCCGCTCAGCGTAGTTGCCCCTTCGCAAAAATCGATGAACGCGACCCACGGGGAACTGCAGTCCCGCCCTTGAGGACCTGCTCCTGGCCTTGCTTCTTGCTTTTCCGCTCTTTCCTCGTCCAGTCATCTTGAAGTAATTGGTGACAGTAGATTGCGATCTGCAGTGAAAGTGCCGTACGAGGGGGGTGACAGCACTAGTTATAGCGTTCCGGTGGATTGGCCGAAGCACGCCAAGTAGCCAATCACGCGCGACACACTTACTGTACGGTTGAGTGCACCGCATCCATTTTTGGATTCGTGAAGACAGGGATACATTTTTTGAACGAGGTCTGTCTGTCTGTCTGTCTTCAATCTAAGCGATGAAATCATAACAGCAAAAACCCAAAGCACCCAAAAACCTTACCTGCTTTCTCAGACGATTTCTGTTATCCCGACGGTGTGTCCCTGTTGCCTACCGATTGACCTGCCTCCACGCTGGCCGCAGATCGTCCCTCATAAACCACATTGAAAACTGTCACGGATTTGTCTGCACAGAGATACGACAAACACATATATTAAACATACATCAAACAAGAAACCACTACTTCTCGTAATGGAGACTGAATGAACAAAAACCACTGCGCGCACAGGTGCTGAATAACAAAAGGCTGTTTCGCCATTGCAAATTCCTACGTGACTTACTGAGGCTAAATTAACAATGACCCCCATTTGTCAATTTCGTTGTTGGCGGGCACGCGTATAATTGTTTTGGTCAAAGCTATTCGTTGGTTTTAAAAATTCGATCGCTTAGGTTGGGCGGCGCACTGTCAGCCCTGCAATGTTGTATATATCATGTTAATTAAATGATGTAAATAAATACTTTTGGTATCATTGCAAAACTAACGAATCGGTCTTTACTACGGTGTAAAACAATAGAACTCCAAATACTACAGAAATACTTTTCCCCGTCATGCCTTTTCAAGTCACATATTTGTTTTCAAAGGCGACGAGAACAGAAGGTTAATGTTGATCTTCATTTCTCCTTTTAAGGTCAGGGAGAATGTAAAGACGGGAACACTACCCGAACGATTTTACCACCTACGAATATTGACTAAATTAGTAACACAGATCAGACAGTCACATCTCTTTTTTTTAAATTGTGTTGGCTCTGAAAAGAGCCGTTTGGTTATGTTTTTCGTGTTATTTGTTCCTCCCTCGGTCAACCTATTTTGAAGTCGTATACTTGGTGACGGCCTTGGTTCCTTCGCTGACTGCATGCTTGGCAAGCTCTCCCGGGAGGATTAGGCGTACTGCAGTCTGCACTTCACGACTTGAGATGGTCGACTTCTTGTTGTAGTGGGCAAGGCGGGAAGATTCGCCGGCGATGCGCTCAAACACGTCGTTGACAAAGCTGTTCATGATGCTCATTGCCTTGCTGGAGATTCCTGTGTCGGGGTGCACCTGTTTCATGACTTTGTAGATGTAGATGCCGTAGCTCTCCTTGCGACGCCGACGCCTCTTCTTGTTCGTGCTGACCGGAGCCTTGGTGTTGCCGGCCTTCTTCTGGCCTTTTCCGCTAACTTTAGGAGCCATGATTGGAGAAGATGAGTGTATGTGATCGTGCGATCGAATGGAAGGTCAAGCATGCCGGGACGACTTTTATGGTACCCGCTAGGATTCTGGGCATACACGCATTGTCCACACAATCACCCAAGCGTGAAGAATTATGTACGCGTGCAAAGTGACATGCATTGGCGCTTGCCACACGCACAGAGGGCAAAAGCTATCCTTCCGAATCCGAATGAAAACTCCAAGAAACAAACAATTACAAACAATAATTTAGAATATCCACTTTTTTATTATATTCGGTAGAGGCCAACAATCCGGTGTGGTTTCACTCATTATTTATTTTTCCCCAAACGCCGGGTAAACTTGCGTATCATCCAATGTAACGAAGAGTTCCCGTTTTCGAAAATATGACACAAAATGACTGCATAAACAATTGTGTACATGGCCAGGCAATTACTCTTCTTCTTTTTTACCGTATTAAAAGTAAAATAATTTTTTATTTTTATTTTGGGGGGGTGGGGGGACAACAAAAAATAAGAGACAGACAGACAAACAAACAAAATGGAAAGAGACTAATCCGATTAATTTTATTAATCCGTTCTCCGGAGCTCTGGCCAGTTAAAATTCGTATTTACCTATAGTAACCAAACTTAACTTTCCAAAACTCTACAGAAAACGCGATTGGAATGAATCTCTCTTTGAAAAAAATATTGGCCCTGAAAAGGGCCGTTCGGTTAGTTTTGCGCACGCAGCTGTGACTCAAGCCCGTTCACCACGAATTCGGCGAGCCAACTGGATGTCCTTGGGCATGATGGTGACCCTCTTGGCATGGATGGCGCAAAGGTTGGTGTCTTCAAAGAGGCCAACGAGGTAGGCTTCGCTCGCCTCCTGCAGTGCCATGACGGCAGAACTCTGGAATCGCAGTTCTGTTTTGAAGTCCTGTGCAATTTCACGCACAAGTCTCTGGAACGGCAGCTTTCGGATCAGCAGTTCGGTGCTCTTCTGGTAGCGACGAATCTCGCGAAGGGCGACAGTTCCCGGTCTGTACCGATGTGGTTTCTTGACACCGCCAGTCGCTGGTGCGCTCTTACGTGCCGCCTTGGTGGCCAACTGCTTCCTTGGGGCTTTTCCACCGGTGCTCTTTCTTGCCGTCTGCTTGGTGCGTGCCATGATTTGAGAGTGGATTGGTCAGAATGGAGAGTAGATAAGAAGTGAATGCCAAATCAACGAACAGGCCGTCTCTTAAGACTAGAGAATAGCATCCTGGGGCTGAAGTATAACAATGGGCAGTCTTCCGATTGGATAATTCGGACACCATGCCGGGACGCTTCACTGATCACAACTGATTTACCCTCCGAAACAATACGGTCAATATTACCTACGAGTACATGATACTTTGCAAGCAAATTAATTTTCCCCAGCTACCAAAATAAACAAATGGGCCGTGTCTTCGATAAAGACATCCCGGGAATAATTACGGGCAATAAACGAAAAGAAAAAAACCTTAATACTAATAGACACAGGGAGGAAAATCCACACTGAATCCCGCGAGACAATGCCCAAATAATAACAGAGTACACACAAATTAAAACCTGGAATCAATCTCTTTTTGTGAAATCGTGGTGGCTCTGAAAAGAGCCGTTTGGTTTGAAAATGGCATGTATCATGCATCTATCTAGCCGCCGAAACCGTACAGCGTGCGCCCCTGTCTCTTCAGGGCGTACACCACATCCATCGAAGTAACGGTTTTCCTCTTGGCGTGCTCGCAGTAGGTGACTGCATCGCGGATAACATTCTCCAGGAACACCTTGAGGACTCCGCGGGTTTCTTCGTAGATGAGACCTGAGATGCGCTTGACTCCTCCGCGGCGGGCCAGCCGACGAATGGCTGGTTTAGTGATGCCCTGGATGTTGTCGCGAAGAACCTTGCGGTGACGCTTGGCACCCCCTTTGCCCAGTCCTTTTCCTCCTTTGCCACGGCCAGACATTTTTTTTAAATTTTCTTCTTTCCTTCTCTGCTCAGACTAGACTAGATCGATTGAATGGGCGAGGCAGTGTATTATATATCACTGCTATGCGCGGACGCGATAGGAGCACGCCAGGCAAACGAAAGTCAGGGCGCCCTCTAGCAACAAATCGTGGCAGAGGTTTCCCTCCCGAAATAACGACACGAGAGGAGAAATAAACAGTCAACGAGAGAGAGAGAGAGAGGAAAGCAAGCAAACGAATAATCGCAACATTAAAATACAAACATAAAAACTGAACTGTTAAAAGCACTGTTATTTATTGTATTTGAGGTTTTATCACTTACAAAAAAAAAAGCTATAAAAAAGGGCCCTGCATTATTACCTATACAGTATTTAGAACAAAAATGGAATTCAAACAAACAAGACCAAAAACAAAAAGAACATTTAAAGTCTACATTTATATGAAATCATATGAATTTCTAAAAATATGGAAAAGATAAAGAAATCTAATACATCTTCGCCAAAAAAAAATACAACCAGTCGCAGAGGATCTGTTTGTTTGTTTGTTTGTTTGTTTGTTTGTTTTTGTTGTTGTTGTTTTTCCCTTTCTTCAGAAATCAACCTAAAACAAAGAGATCGGTCTTCATACAATTATTTAATTGAGACAAATTGAAATGTTCAAATATAAGAAAGCCACGAAGTAAAGCGAAGAAAGAACTTGTAAAAGTGAGGCGACATAGGAATACACATAATAGACGAGACCTGTTTTTGTATTAATTGATGTTCCCCGAGGGGAGTGGGCCGAATCCCGGATGTACTGCTATACCGGGCCAACCCATGGCCGGGACGAGGCAAGCCTCTATTCCACGGCCCAAATCCAAAAATCAGATTAATATACTGGCTGTTCGATGAACAGCGTTTCAGATATTAAGCTGAAAAGAACAGATACTACACATGATCTTAGCCAAAAGGCCGAGAAGCGATAACGATTGACATTGAACCAATAGGGCGCTCTGGAATTATGCATGCAAATTGATTCCCCCGCCCATTGTTCTCATCCGAATAATATTCTTATTTTAACTTTTCTAATTTGTGTATTTCGGGTCAAGAAAAGGACTTCTCACAGAGCCCGACGCAAACCCGTTTATAGAAATTACCAACTTTTGGCACGTTAATTTACATCAATATTCATGAGCTTGGGGGGTTTTCATAACACATTTTCATACACATCGACAATATTCTTTTACAAATTCATTTTTTTTAACCAAAAGTCACTTGAAAATCTGGAAAAATGCGACTGGTATCAAAATTATCGCCATGCTGCACTGCGCCTCGCCGCTGTAAATACACACAGACCTGCCGGTACGAGCGTGCCGATAGATGGCGCCCTTCGGCACAACCGCGCCTCGATCGTTTACCGTTCAGGCCGGTTTATTTGTTTTTAAGCAGAACCTAAATGTCCCACTTTGTGGGCGGTGAAAATAGTCTGGTTCTATGGCCTGACCATTTAATTGTGTACACCCAGACGTCGAAATTGTAGTCGCGAACGTTAACGAGAATTCACGACCGTCAATAAAACGTGTTCGGAAATCTTCAGTTTGGCCAAGGAAAATGTTTCATGCTAAGCAAATTGTTGTGCTTACATTTGTTATGAAATTGGGCCCAGGTAAGACAGAACACGAAAACAAAGCTAATAGACCACACGCGAAGTGTCAACTCACCACATTTCCAATGTTTTTGTTAAATCTATGAAAATGTGACCCAGGATATCAAAATCAATAATAAGCGGGAAATGACAATTCACGATATGTACATAGTAACATTTGAAATTCCATAGGCTTTCTATTGATAGCCATCCCCAGTCTGTAACTCGTAACCAATAATTTCCGAGCTAAAGGCTTGTGATGGATGTCATTAAAAAGCTTATTGAATTTGCAATCTTATTATATTTATATCTCCGAAAGTCTTTTTCCGACTTATTCTTGATTTTGATGTGCTGGGTCGCGGGTATAATATCATTCACGTACTTTTACAAACTGAACATGCATGTACTGTACAGTACGCGTAGTACATGTATATAATTATAGAGTACAGACACAGCGCGTATTTATTTTTGCTTTGTTGAAGTCACAGTGCGCGCGTTGCATATTTAATGAACTAGTTTTTATATGAAGGTCGCCGGGATACAAGTTAAAACGCACGCGCGCCCGGATGACAAAAAACACTTTCTTAATATTTTTATAAGCAGGAAAAGGGAAGGCGATTCTTTAAAAAATAAACGAAGCCATTGAACAAACTCAGCGGGCCTTTGGCTGTGAAAGTTAAAATCTACACATGTATTATCTAAATTTGTCTCTTTTAAAACTTTATTTAAAAATGAAGAACAGACAGACAGCGGCGTTTCTCTCTTGTAACTATGTGGTGGCCCTGAAAAGAGCCTTTTGGTTTTGTTTGTGGAGGCAAAGTAATTTGTTTGTAGGCCTATTACTTTGATACTTTGGCGGCCTTTTTGGGCAGAAGTACTTGCTGGATGTTGGGAAGCACACCGCCTTGCGCGATGGTAACCCCACTCATCAACTTGTTAAGCTCTTCGTCGTTGCGTATAGCAAGCTGCAGATGTCGAGGGTTAATTCTCGTCTTCTTATTGTCTCGTGCTGCGTTACCGGCCAGCTCCAGGATCTCCGCGGTCAGGTATTCCATCACGGCTGCCAGGTAGACCGGTGCACCGGCTCCAACCCGCTCAGCGTAGTTGCCCCTTCGCAAAAATCGATGAACGCGACCCACGGGGAACTGCAGTCCCGCCCTTGAGGACCTGCTCCTGGCCTTGCTTCTTGCTTTTCCGCTCTTTCCTCGTCCAGTCATCTTGAAGTAATTGGTGACAGTAGATTGCGATCTGCAGTGAAAGTGCCGTACGAGGGGGGTGACAGCACTAGTTATAGCGTTCCGGTGGATTGGCCGAAGCACGCCAAGTAGCCAATCACGCGCGACACACTTACTGTACGGTTGAGTGCACCGCATCCATTTTTGGATTCGTGAAGACAGGGATACATTTTTTGAACGAGGTCTGTCTGTCTGTCTGTCTTCAATCTAAGCGATGAAATCATAACAGCAAAAACCCAAAGCACCCAAAAACCTTACCTGCTTTCTCAGACGATTTCTGTTATCCCGACGGTGTGTCCCTGTTGCCTACCGATTGACCTGCCTCCACGCTGGCCGCAGATCGTCCCTCATAAACCACATTGAAAACTGTCACGGATTTGTCTGCACAGAGATACGACAAACACATATATTAAACATACATCAAACAAGAAACCACTACTTCTCGTAATGGAGACTGAATGAACAAAAACCACTGCGCGCACAGGTGCTGAATAACAAAAGGCTGTTTCGCCATTGCAAATTCCTACGTGACTTACTGAGGCTAAATTAACAATGACCCCCATTTGTCAATTTCGTTGTTGGCGGGCACGCGTATAATTGTTTTGGTCAAAGCTATTCGTTGGTTTTAAAAATTCGATCGCTTAGGTTGGGCGGCGCACTGTCAGCCCTGCAATGTTGTATATATCATGTTAATTAAATGATGTAAATAAATACTTTTGGTATCATTGCAAAACTAACGAATCGGTCTTTACTACGGTGTAAAACAATAGAACTCCAAATACTACAGAAATACTTTTCCCCGTCATGCCTTTTCAAGTCACATATTTGTTTTCAAAGGCGACGAGAACAGAAGGTTAATGTTGATCTTCATTTCTCCTTTTAAGGTCAGGGAGAATGTAAAGACGGGAACACTACCCGAACGATTTTACCACCTACGAATATTGACTAAATTAGTAACACAGATCAGACAGTCACATCTCTTTTTTTTAAATTGTGTTGGCTCTGAAAAGAGCCGTTTGGTTATGTTTTTCGTGTTATTTGTTCCTCCCTCGGTCAACCTATTTTGAAGTCGTATACTTGGTGACGGCCTTGGTTCCTTCGCTGACTGCATGCTTGGCAAGCTCTCCCGGGAGGATTAGGCGTACTGCAGTCTGCACTTCACGACTTGAGATGGTCGACTTCTTGTTGTAGTGGGCAAGGCGGGAAGATTCGCCGGCGATGCGCTCAAACACGTCGTTGACAAAGCTGTTCATGATGCTCATTGCCTTGCTGGAGATTCCTGTGTCGGGGTGCACCTGTTTCATGACTTTGTAGATGTAGATGCCGTAGCTCTCCTTGCGACGCCGACGCCTCTTCTTGTTCGTGCTGACCGGAGCCTTGGTGTTGCCGGCCTTCTTCTGGCCTTTTCCGCTAACTTTAGGAGCCATGATTGGAGAAGATGAGTGTATGTGATCGTGCGATCGAATGGAAGGTCAAGCATGCCGGGACGACTTTTATGGTACCCGCTAGGATTCTGGGCATACACGCATTGTCCACACAATCACCCAAGCGTGAAGAATTATGTACGCGTGCAAAGTGACATGCATTGGCGCTTGCCACACGCACAGAGGGCAAAAGCTATCCTTCCGAATCCGAATGAAAACTCCAAGAAACAAACAATTACAAACAATAATTTAGAATATCCACTTTTTTATTATATTCGGTAGAGGCCAACAATCCGGTGTGGTTTCACTCATTATTTATTTTTCCCCAAACGCCGGGTAAACTTGCGTATCATCCAATGTAACGAAGAGTTCCCGTTTTCGAAAATATGACACAAAATGACTGCATAAACAATTGTGTACATGGCCAGGCAATTACTCTTCTTCTTTTTTACCGTATTAAAAGTAAAATAATTTTTTATTTTTATTTTGGGGGGGTGGGGGGACAACAAAAAATAAGAGACAGACAGACAAACAAACAAAATGGAAAGAGACTAATCCGATTAATTTTATTAATCCGTTCTCCGGAGCTCTGGCCAGTTAAAATTCGTATTTACCTATAGTAACCAAACTTAACTTTCCAAAACTCTACAGAAAACGCGATTGGAATGAATCTCTCTTTGAAAAAAATATTGGCCCTGAAAAGGGCCGTTCGGTTAGTTTTGCGCACGCAGCTGTGACTCAAGCCCGTTCACCACGAATTCGGCGAGCCAACTGGATGTCCTTGGGCATGATGGTGACCCTCTTGGCATGGATGGCGCAAAGGTTGGTGTCTTCAAAGAGGCCAACGAGGTAGGCTTCGCTCGCCTCCTGCAGTGCCATGACGGCAGAACTCTGGAATCGCAGTTCTGTTTTGAAGTCCTGTGCAATTTCACGCACAAGTCTCTGGAACGGCAGCTTTCGGATCAGCAGTTCGGTGCTCTTCTGGTAGCGACGAATCTCGCGAAGGGCGACAGTTCCCGGTCTGTACCGATGTGGTTTCTTGACACCGCCAGTCGCTGGTGCGCTCTTACGTGCCGCCTTGGTGGCCAACTGCTTCCTTGGGGCTTTTCCACCGGTGCTCTTTCTTGCCGTCTGCTTGGTGCGTGCCATGATTTGAGAGTGGATTGGTCAGAATGGAGAGTAGATAAGAAGTGAATGCCAAATCAACGAACAGGCCGTCTCTTAAGACTAGAGAATAGCATCCTGGGGCTGAAGTATAACAATGGGCAGTCTTCCGATTGGATAATTCGGACACCATGCCGGGACGCTTCACTGATCACAACTGATTTACCCTCCGAAACAATACGGTCAATATTACCTACGAGTACATGATACTTTGCAAGCAAATTAATTTTCCCCAGCTACCAAAATAAACAAATGGGCCGTGTCTTCGATAAAGACATCCCGGGAATAATTACGGGCAATAAACGAAAAGAAAAAAACCTTAATACTAATAGACACAGGGAGGAAAATCCACACTGAATCCCGCGAGACAATGCCCAAATAATAACAGAGTACACACAAATTAAAACCTGGAATCAATCTCTTTTTGTGAAATCGTGGTGGCTCTGAAAAGAGCCGTTTGGTTTGAAAATGGCATGTATCATGCATCTATCTAGCCGCCGAAACCGTACAGCGTGCGCCCCTGTCTCTTCAGGGCGTACACCACATCCATCGAAGTAACGGTTTTCCTCTTGGCGTGCTCGCAGTAGGTGACTGCATCGCGGATAACATTCTCCAGGAACACCTTGAGGACTCCGCGGGTTTCTTCGTAGATGAGACCTGAGATGCGCTTGACTCCTCCGCGGCGGGCCAGCCGACGAATGGCTGGTTTAGTGATGCCCTGGATGTTGTCGCGAAGAACCTTGCGGTGACGCTTGGCACCCCCTTTGCCCAGTCCTTTTCCTCCTTTGCCACGGCCAGACATTTTTTTTAAATTTTCTTCTTTCCTTCTCTGCTCAGACTAGACTAGATCGATTGAATGGGCGAGGCAGTGTATTATATATCACTGCTATGCGCGGACGCGATAGGAGCACGCCAGGCAAACGAAAGTCAGGGCGCCCTCTAGCAACAAATCGTGGCAGAGGTTTCCCTCCCGAAATAACGACACGAGAGGAGAAATAAACAGTCAACGAGAGAGAGAGAGAGAGGAAAGCAAGCAAACGAATAATCGCAACATTAAAATACAAACATAAAAACTGAACTGTTAAAAGCACTGTTATTTATTGTATTTGAGGTTTTATCACTTACAAAAAAAAAAGCTATAAAAAAGGGCCCTGCATTATTACCTATACAGTATTTAGAACAAAAATGGAATTCAAACAAACAAGACCAAAAACAAAAAGAACATTTAAAGTCTACATTTATATGAAATCATATGAATTTCTAAAAATATGGAAAAGATAAAGAAATCTAATACATCTTCGCCAAAAAAAAATACAACCAGTCGCAGAGGATCTGTTTGTTTGTTTGTTTGTTTGTTTGTTTGTTTTTGTTGTTGTTGTTTTTCCCTTTCTTCAGAAATCAACCTAAAACAAAGAGATCGGTCTTCATACAATTATTTAATTGAGACAAATTGAAATGTTCAAATATAAGAAAGCCACGAAGTAAAGCGAAGAAAGAACTTGTAAAAGTGAGGCGACATAGGAATACACATAATAGACGAGACCTGTTTTTGTATTAATTGATGTTCCCCGAGGGGAGTGGGCCGAATCCCGGATGTACTGCTATACCGGGCCAACCCATGGCCGGGACGAGGCAAGCCTCTATTCCACGGCCCAAATCCAAAAATCAGATTAATATACTGGCTGTTCGATGAACAGCGTTTCAGATATTAAGCTGAAAAGAACAGATACTACACATGATCTTAGCCAAAAGGCCGAGAAGCGATAACGATTGACATTGAACCAATAGGGCGCTCTGGAATTATGCATGCAAATTGATTCCCCCGCCCATTGTTCTCATCCGAATAATATTCTTATTTTAACTTTTCTAATTTGTGTATTTCGGGTCAAGAAAAGGACTTCTCACAGAGCCCGACGCAAACCCGTTTATAGAAATTACCAACTTTTGGCACGTTAATTTACATCAATATTCATGAGCTTGGGGGGTTTTCATAACACATTTTCATACACATCGACAATATTCTTTTACAAATTCATTTTTTTTAACCAAAAGTCACTTGAAAATCTGGAAAAATGCGACTGGTATCAAAATTATCGCCATGCTGCACTGCGCCTCGCCGCTGTAAATACACACAGACCTGCCGGTACGAGCGTGCCGATAGATGGCGCCCTTCGGCACAACCGCGCCTCGATCGTTTACCGTTCAGGCCGGTTTATTTGTTTTTAAGCAGAACCTAAATGTCCCACTTTGTGGGCGGTGAAAATAGTCTGGTTCTATGGCCTGACCATTTAATTGTGTACACCCAGACGTCGAAATTGTAGTCGCGAACGTTAACGAGAATTCACGACCGTCAATAAAACGTGTTCGGAAATCTTCAGTTTGGCCAAGGAAAATGTTTCATGCTAAGCAAATTGTTGTGCTTACATTTGTTATGAAATTGGGCCCAGGTAAGACAGAACACGAAAACAAAGCTAATAGACCACACGCGAAGTGTCAACTCACCACATTTCCAATGTTTTTGTTAAATCTATGAAAATGTGACCCAGGATATCAAAATCAATAATAAGCGGGAAATGACAATTCACGATATGTACATAGTAACATTTGAAATTCCATAGGCTTTCTATTGATAGCCATCCCCAGTCTGTAACTCGTAACCAATAATTTCCGAGCTAAAGGCTTGTGATGGATGTCATTAAAAAGCTTATTGAATTTGCAATCTTATTATATTTATATCTCCGAAAGTCTTTTTCCGACTTATTCTTGATTTTGATGTGCTGGGTCGCGGGTATAATATCATTCACGTACTTTTACAAACTGAACATGCATGTACTGTACAGTACGCGTAGTACATGTATATAATTATAGAGTACAGACACAGCGCGTATTTATTTTTGCTTTGTTGAAGTCACAGTGCGCGCGTTGCATATTTAATGAACTAGTTTTTATATGAAGGTCGCCGGGATACAAGTTAAAACGCACGCGCGCCCGGATGACAAAAAACACTTTCTTAATATTTTTATAAGCAGGAAAAGGGAAGGCGATTCTTTAAAAAATAAACGAAGCCATTGAACAAACTCAGCGGGCCTTTGGCTGTGAAAGTTAAAATCTACACATGTATTATCTAAATTTGTCTCTTTTAAAACTTTATTTAAAAATGAAGAACAGACAGACAGCGGCGTTTCTCTCTTGTAACTATGTGGTGGCCCTGAAAAGAGCCTTTTGGTTTTGTTTGTGGAGGCAAAGTAATTTGTTTGTAGGCCTATTACTTTGATACTTTGGCGGCCTTTTTGGGCAGAAGTACTTGCTGGATGTTGGGAAGCACACCGCCTTGCGCGATGGTAACCCCACTCATCAACTTGTTAAGCTCTTCGTCGTTGCGTATAGCAAGCTGCAGATGTCGAGGGTTAATTCTCGTCTTCTTATTGTCTCGTGCTGCGTTACCGGCCAGCTCCAGGATCTCCGCGGTCAGGTATTCCATCACGGCTGCCAGGTAGACCGGTGCACCGGCTCCAACCCGCTCAGCGTAGTTGCCCCTTCGCAAAAATCGATGAACGCGACCCACGGGGAACTGCAGTCCCGCCCTTGAGGACCTGCTCCTGGCCTTGCTTCTTGCTTTTCCGCTCTTTCCTCGTCCAGTCATCTTGAAGTAATTGGTGACAGTAGATTGCGATCTGCAGTGAAAGTGCCGTACGAGGGGGGTGACAGCACTAGTTATAGCGTTCCGGTGGATTGGCCGAAGCACGCCAAGTAGCCAATCACGCGCGACACACTTACTGTACGGTTGAGTGCACCGCATCCATTTTTGGATTCGTGAAGACAGGGATACATTTTTTGAACGAGGTCTGTCTGTCTGTCTGTCTTCAATCTAAGCGATGAAATCATAACAGCAAAAACCCAAAGCACCCAAAAACCTTACCTGCTTTCTCAGACGATTTCTGTTATCCCGACGGTGTGTCCCTGTTGCCTACCGATTGACCTGCCTCCACGCTGGCCGCAGATCGTCCCTCATAAACCACATTGAAAACTGTCACGGATTTGTCTGCACAGAGATACGACAAACACATATATTAAACATACATCAAACAAGAAACCACTACTTCTCGTAATGGAGACTGAATGAACAAAAACCACTGCGCGCACAGGTGCTGAATAACAAAAGGCTGTTTCGCCATTGCAAATTCCTACGTGACTTACTGAGGCTAAATTAACAATGACCCCCATTTGTCAATTTCGTTGTTGGCGGGCACGCGTATAATTGTTTTGGTCAAAGCTATTCGTTGGTTTTAAAAATTCGATCGCTTAGGTTGGGCGGCGCACTGTCAGCCCTGCAATGTTGTATATATCATGTTAATTAAATGATGTAAATAAATACTTTTGGTATCATTGCAAAACTAACGAATCGGTCTTTACTACGGTGTAAAACAATAGAACTCCAAATACTACAGAAATACTTTTCCCCGTCATGCCTTTTCAAGTCACATATTTGTTTTCAAAGGCGACGAGAACAGAAGGTTAATGTTGATCTTCATTTCTCCTTTTAAGGTCAGGGAGAATGTAAAGACGGGAACACTACCCGAACGATTTTACCACCTACGAATATTGACTAAATTAGTAACACAGATCAGACAGTCACATCTCTTTTTTTTAAATTGTGTTGGCTCTGAAAAGAGCCGTTTGGTTATGTTTTTCGTGTTATTTGTTCCTCCCTCGGTCAACCTATTTTGAAGTCGTATACTTGGTGACGGCCTTGGTTCCTTCGCTGACTGCATGCTTGGCAAGCTCTCCCGGGAGGATTAGGCGTACTGCAGTCTGCACTTCACGACTTGAGATGGTCGACTTCTTGTTGTAGTGGGCAAGGCGGGAAGATTCGCCGGCGATGCGCTCAAACACGTCGTTGACAAAGCTGTTCATGATGCTCATTGCCTTGCTGGAGATTCCTGTGTCGGGGTGCACCTGTTTCATGACTTTGTAGATGTAGATGCCGTAGCTCTCCTTGCGACGCCGACGCCTCTTCTTGTTCGTGCTGACCGGAGCCTTGGTGTTGCCGGCCTTCTTCTGGCCTTTTCCGCTAACTTTAGGAGCCATGATTGGAGAAGATGAGTGTATGTGATCGTGCGATCGAATGGAAGGTCAAGCATGCCGGGACGACTTTTATGGTACCCGCTAGGATTCTGGGCATACACGCATTGTCCACACAATCACCCAAGCGTGAAGAATTATGTACGCGTGCAAAGTGACATGCATTGGCGCTTGCCACACGCACAGAGGGCAAAAGCTATCCTTCCGAATCCGAATGAAAACTCCAAGAAACAAACAATTACAAACAATAATTTAGAATATCCACTTTTTTATTATATTCGGTAGAGGCCAACAATCCGGTGTGGTTTCACTCATTATTTATTTTTCCCCAAACGCCGGGTAAACTTGCGTATCATCCAATGTAACGAAGAGTTCCCGTTTTCGAAAATATGACACAAAATGACTGCATAAACAATTGTGTACATGGCCAGGCAATTACTCTTCTTCTTTTTTACCGTATTAAAAGTAAAATAATTTTTTATTTTTATTTTGGGGGGGTGGGGGGACAACAAAAAATAAGAGACAGACAGACAAACAAACAAAATGGAAAGAGACTAATCCGATTAATTTTATTAATCCGTTCTCCGGAGCTCTGGCCAGTTAAAATTCGTATTTACCTATAGTAACCAAACTTAACTTTCCAAAACTCTACAGAAAACGCGATTGGAATGAATCTCTCTTTGAAAAAAATATTGGCCCTGAAAAGGGCCGTTCGGTTAGTTTTGCGCACGCAGCTGTGACTCAAGCCCGTTCACCACGAATTCGGCGAGCCAACTGGATGTCCTTGGGCATGATGGTGACCCTCTTGGCATGGATGGCGCAAAGGTTGGTGTCTTCAAAGAGGCCAACGAGGTAGGCTTCGCTCGCCTCCTGCAGTGCCATGACGGCAGAACTCTGGAATCGCAGTTCTGTTTTGAAGTCCTGTGCAATTTCACGCACAAGTCTCTGGAACGGCAGCTTTCGGATCAGCAGTTCGGTGCTCTTCTGGTAGCGACGAATCTCGCGAAGGGCGACAGTTCCCGGTCTGTACCGATGTGGTTTCTTGACACCGCCAGTCGCTGGTGCGCTCTTACGTGCCGCCTTGGTGGCCAACTGCTTCCTTGGGGCTTTTCCACCGGTGCTCTTTCTTGCCGTCTGCTTGGTGCGTGCCATGATTTGAGAGTGGATTGGTCAGAATGGAGAGTAGATAAGAAGTGAATGCCAAATCAACGAACAGGCCGTCTCTTAAGACTAGAGAATAGCATCCTGGGGCTGAAGTATAACAATGGGCAGTCTTCCGATTGGATAATTCGGACACCATGCCGGGACGCTTCACTGATCACAACTGATTTACCCTCCGAAACAATACGGTCAATATTACCTACGAGTACATGATACTTTGCAAGCAAATTAATTTTCCCCAGCTACCAAAATAAACAAATGGGCCGTGTCTTCGATAAAGACATCCCGGGAATAATTACGGGCAATAAACGAAAAGAAAAAAACCTTAATACTAATAGACACAGGGAGGAAAATCCACACTGAATCCCGCGAGACAATGCCCAAATAATAACAGAGTACACACAAATTAAAACCTGGAATCAATCTCTTTTTGTGAAATCGTGGTGGCTCTGAAAAGAGCCGTTTGGTTTGAAAATGGCATGTATCATGCATCTATCTAGCCGCCGAAACCGTACAGCGTGCGCCCCTGTCTCTTCAGGGCGTACACCACATCCATCGAAGTAACGGTTTTCCTCTTGGCGTGCTCGCAGTAGGTGACTGCATCGCGGATAACATTCTCCAGGAACACCTTGAGGACTCCGCGGGTTTCTTCGTAGATGAGACCTGAGATGCGCTTGACTCCTCCGCGGCGGGCCAGCCGACGAATGGCTGGTTTAGTGATGCCCTGGATGTTGTCGCGAAGAACCTTGCGGTGACGCTTGGCACCCCCTTTGCCCAGTCCTTTTCCTCCTTTGCCACGGCCAGACATTTTTTTTAAATTTTCTTCTTTCCTTCTCTGCTCAGACTAGACTAGATCGATTGAATGGGCGAGGCAGTGTATTATATATCACTGCTATGCGCGGACGCGATAGGAGCACGCCAGGCAAACGAAAGTCAGGGCGCCCTCTAGCAACAAATCGTGGCAGAGGTTTCCCTCCCGAAATAACGACACGAGAGGAGAAATAAACAGTCAACGAGAGAGAGAGAGAGAGGAAAGCAAGCAAACGAATAATCGCAACATTAAAATACAAACATAAAAACTGAACTGTTAAAAGCACTGTTATTTATTGTATTTGAGGTTTTATCACTTACAAAAAAAAAAGCTATAAAAAAGGGCCCTGCATTATTACCTATACAGTATTTAGAACAAAAATGGAATTCAAACAAACAAGACCAAAAACAAAAAGAACATTTAAAGTCTACATTTATATGAAATCATATGAATTTCTAAAAATATGGAAAAGATAAAGAAATCTAATACATCTTCGCCAAAAAAAAATACAACCAGTCGCAGAGGATCTGTTTGTTTGTTTGTTTGTTTGTTTGTTTGTTTTTGTTGTTGTTGTTTTTCCCTTTCTTCAGAAATCAACCTAAAACAAAGAGATCGGTCTTCATACAATTATTTAATTGAGACAAATTGAAATGTTCAAATATAAGAAAGCCACGAAGTAAAGCGAAGAAAGAACTTGTAAAAGTGAGGCGACATAGGAATACACATAATAGACGAGACCTGTTTTTGTATTAATTGATGTTCCCCGAGGGGAGTGGGCCGAATCCCGGATGTACTGCTATACCGGGCCAACCCATGGCCGGGACGAGGCAAGCCTCTATTCCACGGCCCAAATCCAAAAATCAGATTAATATACTGGCTGTTCGATGAACAGCGTTTCAGATATTAAGCTGAAAAGAACAGATACTACACATGATCTTAGCCAAAAGGCCGAGAAGCGATAACGATTGACATTGAACCAATAGAGCGCTCTGGAATTATGCATGCAAATTGATTCCCCCGCCCATTGTTCTCATCCGAATAATATTCTTATTTTAACTTTTCTAATTTGTGTATTTCGGGTCAAGAAAAGGACTTCTCACAGAGCCCGACGCAAACCCGTTTATAGAAATTACCAACTTTTGGCACGTTAATTTACATCAATATTCATGAGCTTGGGGGGTTTTCATAACACATTTTCATACACATCGACAATATTCTTTTACAAATTCATTTTTTTTAACCAAAAGTCACTTGAAAATCTGGAAAAATGCGACTGGTATCAAAATTATCGCCATGCTGCACTGCGCCTCGCCGCTGTAAATACACACAGACCTGCCGGTACGAGCGTGCCGATAGATGGCGCCCTTCGGCACAACCGCGCCTCGATCGTTTACCGTTCAGGCCGGTTTATTTGTTTTTAAGCAGAACCTAAATGTCCCACTTTGTGGGCGGTGAAAATAGTCTGGTTCTATGGCCTGACCATTTAATTGTGTACACCCAGACGTCGAAATTGTAGTCGCGAACGTTAACGAGAATTCACGACCGTCAATAAAACGTGTTCGGAAATCTTCAGTTTGGCCAAGGAAAATGTTTCATGCTAAGCAAATTGTTGTGCTTACATTTGTTATGAAATTGGGCCCAGGTAAGACAGAACACGAAAACAAAGCTAATAGACCACACGCGAAGTGTCAACTCACCACATTTCCAATGTTTTTGTTAAATCTATGAAAATGTGACCCAGGATATCAAAATCAATAATAAGCGGGAAATGACAATTCACGATATGTACATAGTAACATTTGAAATTCCATAGGCTTTCTATTGATAGCCATCCCCAGTCTGTAACTCGTAACCAATAATTTCCGAGCTAAAGGCTTGTGATGGATGTCATTAAAAAGCTTATTGAATTTGCAATCTTATTATATTTATATCTCCGAAAGTCTTTTTCCGACTTATTCTTGATTTTGATGTGCTGGGTCGCGGGTATAATATCATTCACGTACTTTTACAAACTGAACATGCATGTACTGTACAGTACGCGTAGTACATGTATATAATTATAGAGTACAGACACAGCGCGTATTTATTTTTGCTTTGTTGAAGTCACAGTGCGCGCGTTGCATATTTAATGAACTAGTTTTTATATGAAGGTCGCCGGGATACAAGTTAAAACGCACGCGCGCCCGGATGACAAAAAACACTTTCTTAATATTTTTATAAGCAGGAAAAGGGAAGGCGATTCTTTAAAAAATAAACGAAGCCATTGAACAAACTCAGCGGGCCTTTGGCTGTGAAAGTTAAAATCTACACATGTATTATCTAAATTTGTCTCTTTTAAAACTTTATTTAAAAATGAAGAACAGACAGACAGCGGCGTTTCTCTCTTGTAACTATGTGGTGGCCCTGAAAAGAGCCTTTTGGTTTTGTTTGTGGAGGCAAAGTAATTTGTTTGTAGGCCTATTACTTTGATACTTTGGCGGCCTTTTTGGGCAGAAGTACTTGCTGGATGTTGGGAAGCACACCGCCTTGCGCGATGGTAACCCCACTCATCAACTTGTTAAGCTCTTCGTCGTTGCGTATAGCAAGCTGCAGATGTCGAGGGTTAATTCTCGTCTTCTTATTGTCTCGTGCTGCGTTACCGGCCAGCTCCAGGATCTCCGCGGTCAGGTATTCCATCACGGCTGCCAGGTAGACCGGTGCACCGGCTCCAACCCGCTCAGCGTAGTTGCCCCTTCGCAAAAATCGATGAACGCGACCCACGGGGAACTGCAGTCCCGCCCTTGAGGACCTGCTCCTGGCCTTGCTTCTTGCTTTTCCGCTCTTTCCTCGTCCAGTCATCTTGAAGTAATTGGTGACAGTAGATTGCGATCTGCAGTGAAAGTGCCGTACGAGGGGGGTGACAGCACTAGTTATAGCGTTCCGGTGGATTGGCCGAAGCACGCCAAGTAGCCAATCACGCGCGACACACTTACTGTACGGTTGAGTGCACCGCATCCATTTTTGGATTCGTGAAGACAGGGATACATTTTTTGAACGAGGTCTGTCTGTCTGTCTGTCTTCAATCTAAGCGATGAAATCATAACAGCAAAAACCCAAAGCACCCAAAAACCTTACCTGCTTTCTCAGACGATTTCTGTTATCCCGACGGTGTGTCCCTGTTGCCTACCGATTGACCTGCCTCCACGCTGGCCGCAGATCGTCCCTCATAAACCACATTGAAAACTGTCACGGATTTGTCTGCACAGAGATACGACAAACACATATATTAAACATACATCAAACAAGAAACCACTACTTCTCGTAATGGAGACTGAATGAACAAACACCACTGCGCGCACAGGTGCTGAATAACAAAAGGCTGTTTCGCCATTGCAAATTCCTACGTGACTTACTGAGGCTAAATTAACAATGACCCCCATTTGTCAATTTCGTTGTTGGCGGGCACGCGTATAATTGTTTTGGTCAAAGCTATTCGTTGGTTTTAAAAATTCGATCGCTTAGGTTGGGCGGCGCACTGTCAGCCCTGCAATGTTGTATATATCATGTTAATTAAATGATGTAAATAAATACTTTTGGTATCATTGCAAAACTAACGAATCGGTCTTTACTACGGTGTAAAACAATAGAACTCCAAATACTACAGAAATACTTTTCCCCGTCATGCCTTTTCAAGTCACATATTTGTTTTCAAAGGCGACGAGAACAGAAGGTTAATGTTGATCTTCATTTCTCCTTTTAAGGTCAGGGAGAATGTAAAGACGGGAACACTACCCGAACGATTTTACCACCTACGAATATTGACTAAATTAGTAACACAGATCAGACAGTCACATCTCTTTTTTTTAAATTGTGTTGGCTCTGAAAAGAGCCGTTTGGTTATGTTTTTCGTGTTATTTGTTCCTCCCTCGGTCAACCTATTTTGAAGTCGTATACTTGGTGACGGCCTTGGTTCCTTCGCTGACTGCATGCTTGGCAAGCTCTCCCGGGAGGATTAGGCGTACTGCAGTCTGCACTTCACGACTTGAGATGGTCGACTTCTTGTTGTAGTGGGCAAGGCGGGAAGATTCGCCGGCGATGCGCTCAAACACGTCGTTGACAAAGCTGTTCATGATGCTCATTGCCTTGCTGGAGATTCCTGTGTCGGGGTGCACCTGTTTCATGACTTTGTAGATGTAGATGCCGTAGCTCTCCTTGCGACGCCGACGCCTCTTCTTGTTCGTGCTGACCGGAGCCTTGGTGTTGCCGGCCTTCTTCTGGCCTTTTCCGCTAACTTTAGGAGCCATGATTGGAGAAGATGAGTGTATGTGATCGTGCGATCGAATGGAAGGTCAAGCATGCCGGGACGACTTTTATGGTACCCGCTAGGATTCTGGGCATACACGCATTGTCCACACAATCACCCAAGCGTGAAGAATTATGTACGCGTGCAAAGTGACATGCATTGGCGCTTGCCACACGCACAGAGGGCAAAAGCTATCCTTCCGAATCCGAATGAAAACTCCAAGAAACAAACAATTACAAACAATAATTTAGAATATCCACTTTTTTATTATATTCGGTAGAGGCCAACAATCCGGTGTGGTTTCACTCATTATTTATTTTTCCCCAAACGCCGGGTAAACTTGCGTATCATCCAATGTAACGAAGAGTTCCCGTTTTCGAAAATATGACACAAAATGACTGCATAAACAATTGTGTACATGGCCAGGCAATTACTCTTCTTCTTTTTTACCGTATTAAAAGTAAAATAATTTTTTATTTTTATTTTGGGGGGGTGGGGGGACAACAAAAAATAAGAGACAGACAGACAAACAAACAAAATGGAAAGAGACTAATCCGATTAATTTTATTAATCCGTTCTCCGGAGCTCTGGCCAGTTAAAATTCGTATTTACCTATAGTAACCAAACTTAACTTTCCAAAACTCTACAGAAAACGCGATTGGAATGAATCTCTCTTTGAAAAAAATATTGGCCCTGAAAAGGGCCGTTCGGTTAGTTTTGCGCACGCAGCTGTGACTCAAGCCCGTTCACCACGAATTCGGCGAGCCAACTGGATGTCCTTGGGCATGATGGTGACCCTCTTGGCATGGATGGCGCAAAGGTTGGTGTCTTCAAAGAGGCCAACGAGGTAGGCTTCGCTCGCCTCCTGCAGTGCCATGACGGCAGAACTCTGGAATCGCAGTTCTGTTTTGAAGTCCTGTGCAATTTCACGCACAAGTCTCTGGAACGGCAGCTTTCGGATCAGCAGTTCGGTGCTCTTCTGGTAGCGACGAATCTCGCGAAGGGCGACAGTTCCCGGTCTGTACCGATGTGGTTTCTTGACACCGCCAGTCGCTGGTGCGCTCTTACGTGCCGCCTTGGTGGCCAACTGCTTCCTTGGGGCTTTTCCACCGGTGCTCTTTCTTGCCGTCTGCTTGGTGCGTGCCATGATTTGAGAGTGGATTGGTCAGAATGGAGAGTAGATAAGAAGTGAATGCCAAATCAACGAACAGGCCGTCTCTTAAGACTAGAGAATAGCATCCTGGGGCTGAAGTATAACAATGGGCAGTCTTCCGATTGGATAATTCGGACACCATGCCGGGACGCTTCACTGATCACAACTGATTTACCCTCCGAAACAATACGGTCAATATTACCTACGAGTACATGATACTTTGCAAGCAAATTAATTTTCCCCAGCTACCAAAATAAACAAATGGGCCGTGTCTTCGATAAAGACATCCCGGGAATAATTACGGGCAATAAACGAAAAGAAAAAAACCTTAATACTAATAGACACAGGGAGGAAAATCCACACTGAATCCCGCGAGACAATGCCCAAATAATAACAGAGTACACACAAATTAAAACCTGGAATCAATCTCTTTTTGTGAAATCGTGGTGGCTCTGAAAAGAGCCGTTTGGTTTGAAAATGGCATGTATCATGCATCTATCTAGCCGCCGAAACCGTACAGCGTGCGCCCCTGTCTCTTCAGGGCGTACACCACATCCATCGAAGTAACGGTTTTCCTCTTGGCGTGCTCGCAGTAGGTGACTGCATCGCGGATAACATTCTCCAGGAACACCTTGAGGACTCCGCGGGTTTCTTCGTAGATGAGACCTGAGATGCGCTTGACTCCTCCGCGGCGGGCCAGCCGACGAATGGCTGGTTTAGTGATGCCCTGGATGTTGTCGCGAAGAACCTTGCGGTGACGCTTGGCACCCCCTTTGCCCAGTCCTTTTCCTCCTTTGCCACGGCCAGACATTTTTTTTAAATTTTCTTCTTTCCTTCTCTGCTCAGACTAGACTAGATCGATTGAATGGGCGAGGCAGTGTATTATATATCACTGCTATGCGCGGACGCGATAGGAGCACGCCAGGCAAACGAAAGTCAGGGCGCCCTCTAGCAACAAATCGTGGCAGAGGTTTCCCTCCCGAAATAACGACACGAGAGGAGAAATAAACAGTCAACGAGAGAGAGAGAGAGAGGAAAGCAAGCAAACGAAAAATCGCAACATTAAAATACAAACATAAAAACTGAACTGTTAAAAGCACTGTTATTTATTGTATTTGAGGTTTTATCACTTACAAAAAAAAAAGCTATAAAAAAGGGCCCTGCATTATTACCTATACAGTATTTAGAACAAAAATGGAATTCAAACAAACAAGACCAAAAACAAAAAGAACATTTAAAGTCTACATTTATATGAAATCATATGAATTTCTAAAAATATGGAAAAGATAAAGAAATCTAATACATCTTCGCCAAAAAAAAATACAACCAGTCGCAGAGGATCTGTTTGTTTGTTTGTTTGTTTGTTTGTTTGTTTTTGTTGTTGTTGTTTTTCCCTTTCTTCAGAAATCAACCTAAAACAAAGAGATCGGTCTTCATACAATTATTTAATTGAGACAAATTGAAATGTTCAAATATAAGAAAGCCACGAAGTAAAGCGAAGAAAGAACTTGTAAAAGTGAGGCGACATAGGAATACACATAATAGACGAGACCTGTTTTTGTATTAATTGATGTTCCCCGAGGAGAGTGGGCCGAATCCCGGATGTACTGCTATACCGGGCCAACCCATGGCCGGGACGAGGCAAGCCTCTATTCCACGGCCCAAATCCAAAAATCAGATTAATATACTGGCTGTTCGATGAACAGCGTTTCAGATATTAAGCTGAAAAGAACAGATACTACACATGATCTTAGCCAAAAGGCCGAGAAGCGATAACGATTGACATTGAACCAATAGGGCGCTCTGGAATTATGCATGCAAATTGATTCCCCCGCCCATTGTTCTCATCCGAATAATATTCTTATTTTAACTTTTCTAATTTGTGTATTTCGGGTCAAGAAAAGGACTTCTCACAGAGCCCGACGCAAACCCGTTTATAGAAATTACCAACTTTTGGCACGTTAATTTACATCAATATTCATGAGCTTGGGGGGTTTTCATAACACATTTTCATACACATCGACAATATTCTTTTACAAATTCATTTTTTTTAACCAAAAGTCACTTGAAAATCTGGAAAAATGCGACTGGTATCAAAATTATCGCCATGCTGCACTGCGCCTCGCCGCTGTAAATACACACAGACCTGCCGGTACGAGCGTGCCGATAGATGGCGCCCTTCGGCACAACCGCGCCTCGATCGTTTACCGTTCAGGCCGGTTTATTTGTTTTTAAGCAGAACCTAAATGTCCCACTTTGTGGGCGGTGAAAATAGTCTGGTTCTATGGCCTGACCATTTAATTGTGTACACCCAGACGTCGAAATTGTAGTCGCGAACGTTAACGAGAATTCACGACCGTCAATAAAACGTGTTCGGAAATCTTCAGTTTGGCCAAGGAAAATGTTTCATGCTAAGCAAATTGTTGTGCTTACATTTGTTATGAAATTGGGCCCAGGTAAGACAGAACACGAAAACAAAGCTAATAGACCACACGCGAAGTGTCAACTCACCACATTTCCAATGTTTTTGTTAAATCTATGAAAATGTGACCCAGGATATCAAAATCAATAATAAGCGGGAAATGACAATTCACGATATGTACATAGTAACATTTGAAATTCCATAGGCTTTCTATTGATAGCCATCCCCAGTCTGTAACTCGTAACCAATAATTTCCGAGCTAAAGGCTTGTGATGGATGTCATTAAAAAGCTTATTGAATTTGCAATCTTATTATATTTATATCTCCGAAAGTCTTTTTCCGACTTATTCTTGATTTTGATGTGCTGGGTCGCGGGTATAATATCATTCACGTACTTTTACAAACTGAACATGCATGTACTGTACAGTACGCGTAGTACATGTATATAATTATAGAGTACAGACACAGCGCGTATTTATTTTTGCTTTGTTGAAGTCACAGTGCGCGCGTTGCATATTTAATGAACTAGTTTTTATATGAAGGTCGCCGGGATACAAGTTAAAACGCACGCGCGCCCGGATGACAAAAAACACTTTCTTAATATTTTTATAAGCAGGAAAAGGGAAGGCGATTCTTTAAAAAATAAACGAAGCCATTGAACAAACTCAGCGGGCCTTTGGCTGTGAAAGTTAAAATCTACACATGTATTATCTAAATTTGTCTCTTTTAAAACTTTATTTAAAAATGAAGAACAGACAGACAGCGGCGTTTCTCTCTTGTAACTATGTGGTGGCCCTGAAAAGAGCCTTTTGGTTTTGTTTGTGGAGGCAAAGTAATTTGTTTGTAGGCCTATTACTTTGATACTTTGGCGGCCTTTTTGGGCAGAAGTACTTGCTGGATGTTGGGAAGCACACCGCCTTGCGCGATGGTAACCCCACTCATCAACTTGTTAAGCTCTTCGTCGTTGCGTATAGCAAGCTGCAGATGTCGAGGGTTAATTCTCGTCTTCTTATTGTCTCGTGCTGCGTTACCGGCCAGCTCCAGGATCTCCGCGGTCAGGTATTCCATCACGGCTGCCAGGTAGACCGGTGCACCGGCTCCAACCCGCTCAGCGTAGTTGCCCCTTCGCAAAAATCGATGAACGCGACCCACGGGGAACTGCAGTCCCGCCCTTGAGGACCTGCTCCTGGCCTTGCTTCTTGCTTTTCCGCTCTTTCCTCGTCCAGTCATCTTGAAGTAATTGGTGACAGTAGATTGCGATCTGCAGTGAAAGTGCCGTACGAGGGGGGTGACAGCACTAGTTATAGCGTTCCGGTGGATTGGCCGAAGCACGCCAGGTAGCCAATCACGCGCGACACACTTACTGTACGGTTGAGTGCACCGCATCCATTTTTGGATTCGTGAAGACAGGGATACATTTTTTGAACGAGGTCTGTCTGTCTGTCTGTCTTCAATCTAAGCGATGAAATCATAACAGCAAAAACCCAAAGCACCCAAAAACCTTACCTGCTTTCTCAGACGATTTCTGTTATCCCGACGGTGTGTCCCTGTTGCCTACCGATTGACCTGCCTCCACGCTGGCCGCAGATCGTCCCTCATAAACCACATTGAAAACTGTCACGGATTTGTCTGCACAGAGATACGACAAACACATATATTAAACATACATCAAACAAGAAACCACTACTTCTCGTAATGGAGACTGAATGAACAAAAACCACTGCGCGCACAGGTGCTGAATAACAAAAGGCTGTTTCGCCATTGCAAATTCCTACGTGACTTACTGAGGCTAAATTAACAATGACCCCCATTTGTCAATTTCGTTGTTGGCGGGCACGCGTATAATTGTTTTGGTCAAAGCTATTCGTTGGTTTTAAAAATTCGATCGCTTAGGTTGGGCGGCGCACTGTCAGCCCTGCAATGTTGTATATATCATGTTAATTAAATGATGTAAATAAATACTTTTGGTATCATTGCAAAACTAACGAATCGGTCTTTACTACGGTGTAAAACAATAGAACTCCAAATACTACAGAAATACTTTTCCCCGTCATGCCTTTTCAAGTCACATATTTGTTTTCAAAGGCGACGAGAACAGAAGGTTAATGTTGATCTTCATTTCTCCTTTTAAGGTCAGGGAGAATGTAAAGACGGGAACACTACCCGAACGATTTTACCACCTACGAATATTGACTAAATTAGTAACACAGATCAGACAGTCACATCTCTTTTTTTTAAATTGTGTTGGCTCTGAAAAGAGCCGTTTGGTTATGTTTTTCGTGTTATTTGTTCCTCCCTCGGTCAACCTATTTTGAAGTCGTATACTTGGTGACGGCCTTGGTTCCTTCGCTGACTGCATGCTTGGCAAGCTCTCCCGGGAGGATTAGGCGTACTGCAGTCTGCACTTCACGACTTGAGATGGTCGACTTCTTGTTGTAGTGGGCAAGGCGGGAAGATTCGCCGGCGATGCGCTCAAACACGTCGTTGACAAAGCTGTTCATGATGCTCATTGCCTTGCTGGAGATTCCTGTGTCGGGGTGCACCTGTTTCATGACTTTGTAGATGTAGATGCCGTAGCTCTCCTTGCGACGCCGACGCCTCTTCTTGTTCGTGCTGACCGGAGCCTTGGTGTTGCCGGCCTTCTTCTGGCCTTTTCCGCTAACTTTAGGAGCCATGATTGGAGAAGATGAGTGTATGTGATCGTGCGATCGAATGGAAGGTCAAGCATGCCGGGACGACTTTTATGGTACCCGCTAGGATTCTGGGCATACACGCATTGTCCACACAATCACCCAAGCGTGAAGAATTATGTACGCGTGCAAAGTGACATGCATTGGCGCTTGCCACACGCACAGAGGGCAAAAGCTATCCTTCCGAATCCGAATGAAAACTCCAAGAAACAAACAATTACAAACAATAATTTAGAATATCCACTTTTTTATTATATTCGGTAGAGGCCAACAATCCGGTGTGGTTTCACTCATTATTTATTTTTCCCCAAACGCCGGGTAAACTTGCGTATCATCCAATGTAACGAAGAGTTCCCGTTTTCGAAAATATGACACAAAATGACTGCATAAACAATTGTGTACATGGCCAGGCAATTACTCTTCTTCTTTTTTACCGTATTAAAAGTAAAATAATTTTTTATTTTTATTTTGGGGGGGTGGGGGGACAACAAAAAATAAGAGACAGACAGACAAACAAACAAAATGGAAAGAGACTAATCCGATTAATTTTATTAATCCGTTCTCCGGAGCTCTGGCCAGTTAAAATTCGTATTTACCTATAGTAACCAAACTTAACTTTCCAAAACTCTACAGAAAACGCGATTGGAATGAATCTCTCTTTGAAAAAAATATTGGCCCTGAAAAGGGCCGTTCGGTTAGTTTTGCGCACGCAGCTGTGACTCAAGCCCGTTCACCACGAATTCGGCGAGCCAACTGGATGTCCTTGGGCATGATGGTGACCCTCTTGGCATGGATGGCGCAAAGGTTGGTGTCTTCAAAGAGGCCAACGAGGTAGGCTTCGCTCGCCTCCTGCAGTGCCATGACGGCAGAACTCTGGAATCGCAGTTCTGTTTTGAAGTCCTGTGCAATTTCACGCACAAGTCTCTGGAACGGCAGCTTTCGGATCAGCAGTTCGGTGCTCTTCTGGTAGCGACGAATCTCGCGAAGGGCGACAGTTCCCGGTCTGTACCGATGTGGTTTCTTGACACCGCCAGTCGCTGGTGCGCTCTTACGTGCCGCCTTGGTGGCCAACTGCTTCCTTGGGGCTTTTCCACCGGTGCTCTTTCTTGCCGTCTGCTTGGTGCGTGCCATGATTTGAGAGTGGATTGGTCAGAATGGAGAGTAGATAAGAAGTGAATGCCAAATCAACGAACAGGCCGTCTCTTAAGACTAGAGAATAGCATCCTGGGGCTGAAGTATAACAATGGGCAGTCTTCCGATTGGATAATTCGGACACCATGCCGGGACGCTTCACTGATCACAACTGATTTACCCTCCGAAACAATACGGTCAATATTACCTACGAGTACATGATACTTTGCAAGCAAATTAATTTTCCCCAGCTACCAAAATAAACAAATGGGCCGTGTCTTCGATAAAGACATCCCGGGAATAATTACGGGCAATAAACGAAAAGAAAAAAACCTTAATACTAATAGACACAGGGAGGAAAATCCACACTGAATCCCGCGAGACAATGCCCAAATAATAACAGAGTACACACAAATTAAAACCTGGAATCAATCTCTTTTTGTGAAATCGTGGTGGCTCTGAAAAGAGCCGTTTGGTTTGAAAATGGCATGTATCATGCATCTATCTAGCCGCCGAAACCGTACAGCGTGCGCCCCTGTCTCTTCAGGGCGTACACCACATCCATCGAAGTAACGGTTTTCCTCTTGGCGTGCTCGCAGTAGGTGACTGCATCGCGGATAACATTCTCCAGGAACACCTTGAGGACTCCGCGGGTTTCTTCGTAGATGAGACCTGAGATGCGCTTGACTCCTCCGCGGCGGGCCAGCCGACGAATGGCTGGTTTAGTGATGCCCTGGATGTTGTCGCGAAGAACCTTGCGGTGACGCTTGGCACCCCCTTTGCCCAGTCCTTTTCCTCCTTTGCCACGGCCAGACATTTTTTTTAAATTTTCTTCTTTCCTTCTCTGCTCAGACTAGACTAGATCGATTGAATGGGCGAGGCAGTGTATTATATATCACTGCTATGCGCGGACGCGATAGGAGCACGCCAGGCAAACGAAAGTCAGGGCGCCCTCTAGCAACAAATCGTGGCAGAGGTTTCCCTCCCGAAATAACGACACGAGAGGAGAAATAAACAGTCAACGAGAGAGAGAGAGAGAGGAAAGCAAGCAAACGAATAATCGCAACATTAAAATACAAACATAAAAACTGAACTGTTAAAAGCACTGTTATTTATTGTATTTGAGGTTTTATCACTTACAAAAAAAAAAGCTATAAAAAAGGGCCCTGCATTATTACCTATACAGTATTTAGAACAAAAATGGAATTCAAACAAACAAGACCAAAAACAAAAAGAACATTTAAAGTCTACATTTATATGAAATCATATGAATTTCTAAAAATATGGAAAAGATAAAGAAATCTAATACATCTTCGCCAAAAAAAAATACAACCAGTCGCAGAGGATCTGTTTGTTTGTTTGTTTGTTTGTTTGTTTGTTTTTGTTGTTGTTGTTTTTCCCTTTCTTCAGAAATCAACCTAAAACAAAGAGATCGGTCTTCATACAATTATTTAATTGAGACAAATTGAAATGTTCAAATATAAGAAAGCCACGAAGTAAAGCGAAGAAAGAACTTGTAAAAGTGAGGCGACATAGGAATACACATAATAGACGAGACCTGTTTTTGTATTAATTGATGTTCCCCGAGGGGAGTGGGCCGAATCCCGGATGTACTGCTATACCGGGCCAACCCATGGCCGGGACGAGGCAAGCCTCTATTCCACGGCCCAAATCCAAAAATCAGATTAATATACTGGCTGTTCGATGAACAGCGTTTCAGATATTAAGCTGAAAAGAACAGATACTACACATGATCTTAGCCAAAAGGCCGAGAAGCGATAACGATTGACATTGAACCAATAGGGCGCTCTGGAATTATGCATGCAAATTGATTCCCCCGCCCATTGTTCTCATCCGAATAATATTCTTATTTTAACTTTTCTAATTTGTGTATTTCGGGTCAAGAAAAGGACTTCTCACAGAGCCCGACGCAAACCCGTTTATAGAAATTACCAACTTTTGGCACGTTAATTTACATCAATATTCATGAGCTTGGGGGGTTTTCATAACACATTTTCATACACATCGACAATATTCTTTTACAAATTCATTTTTTTTAACCAAAAGTCACTTGAAAATCTGGAAAAATGCGACTGGTATCAAAATTATCGCCATGCTGCACTGCGCCTCGCCGCTGTAAATACACACAGACCTGCCGGTACGAGCGTGCCGATAGATGGCGCCCTTCGGCACAACCGCGCCTCGATCGTTTACCGTTCAGGCCGGTTTATTTGTTTTTAAGCAGAACCTAAATGTCCCACTTTGTGGGCGGTGAAAATAGTCTGGTTCTATGGCCTGACCATTTAATTGTGTACACCCAGACGTCGAAATTGTAGTCGCGAACGTTAACGAGAATTCACGACCGTCAATAAAACGTGTTCGGAAATCTTCAGTTTGGCCAAGGAAAATGTTTCATGCTAAGCAAATTGTTGTGCTTACATTTGTTATGAAATTGGGCCCAGGTAAGACAGAACACGAAAACAAAGCTAATAGACCACACGCGAAGTGTCAACTCACCACATTTCCAATGTTTTTGTTAAATCTATGAAAATGTGACCCAGGATATCAAAATCAATAATAAGCGGGAAATGACAATTCACGATATGTACATAGTAACATTTGAAATTCCATAGGCTTTCTATTGATAGCCATCCCCAGTCTGTAACTCGTAACCAATAATTTCCGAGCTAAAGGCTTGTGATGGATGTCATTAAAAAGCTTATTGAATTTGCAATCTTATTATATTTATATCTCCGAAAGTCTTTTTCCGACTTATTCTTGATTTTGATGTGCTGGGTCGCGGGTATAATATCATTCACGTACTTTTACAAACTGAACATGCATGTACTGTACAGTACGCGTAGTACATGTATATAATTATAGAGTACAGACACAGCGCGTATTTATTTTTGCTTTGTTGAAGTCACAGTGCGCGCGTTGCATATTTAATGAACTAGTTTTTATATGAAGGTCGCCGGGATACAAGTTAAAACGCACGCGCGCCCGGATGACAAAAAACACTTTCTTAATATTTTTATAAGCAGGAAAAGGGAAGGCGATTCTTTAAAAAATAAACGAAGCCATTGAACAAACTCAGCGGGCCTTTGGCTGTGAAAGTTAAAATCTACACATGTATTATCTAAATTTGTCTCTTTTAAAACTTTATTTAAAAATGAAGAACAGACAGACAGCGGCGTTTCTCTCTTGTAACTATGTGGTGGCCCTGAAAAGAGCCTTTTGGTTTTGTTTGTGGAGGCAAAGTAATTTGTTTGTAGGCCTATTACTTTGATACTTTGGCGGCCTTTTTGGGCAGAAGTACTTGCTGGATGTTGGGAAGCACACCGCCTTGCGCGATGGTAACCCCACTCATCAACTTGTTAAGCTCTTCGTCGTTGCGTATAGCAAGCTGCAGATGTCGAGGGTTAATTCTCGTCTTCTTATTGTCTCGTGCTGCGTTACCGGCCAGCTCCAGGATCTCCGCGGTCAGGTATTCCATCACGGCTGCCAGGTAGACCGGTGCACCGGCTCCAACCCGCTCAGCGTAGTTGCCCCTTCGCAAAAATCGATGAACGCGACCCACGGGGAACTGCAGTCCCGCCCTTGAGGACCTGCTCCTGGCCTTGCTTCTTGCTTTTCCGCTCTTTCCTCGTCCAGTCATCTTGAAGTAATTGGTGACAGTAGATTGCGATCTGCAGTGAAAGTGCCGTACGAGGGGGGTGACAGCACTAGTTATAGCGTTCCGGTGGATTGGCCGAAGCACGCCAAGTAGCCAATCACGCGCGACACACTTACTGTACGGTTGAGTGCACCGCATCCATTTTTGGATTCGTGAAGACAGGGATACATTTTTTGAACGAGGTCTGTCTGTCTGTCTGTCTTCAATCTAAGCGATGAAATCATAACAGCAAAAACCCAAAGCACCCAAAAACCTTACCTGCTTTCTCAGACGATTTCTGTTATCCCGACGGTGTGTCCCTGTTGCCTACCGATTGACCTGCCTCCACGCTGGCCGCAGATCGTCCCTCATAAACCACATTGAAAACTGTCACGGATTTGTCTGCACAGAGATACGACAAACACATATATTAAACATACATCAAACAAGAAACCACTACTTCTCGTAATGGAGACTGAATGAACAAAAACCACTGCGCGCACAGGTGCTGAATAACAAAAGGCTGTTTCGCCATTGCAAATTCCTACGTGACTTACTGAGGCTAAATTAACAATGACCCCCATTTGTCAATTTCGTTGTTGGCGGGCACGCGTATAATTGTTTTGGTCAAAGCTATTCGTTGGTTTTAAAAATTCGATCGCTTAGGTTGGGCGGCGCACTGTCAGCCCTGCAATGTTGTATATATCATGTTAATTAAATGATGTAAATAAATACTTTTGGTATCATTGCAAAACTAACGAATCGGTCTTTACTACGGTGTAAAACAATAGAACTCCAAATACTACAGAAATACTTTTCCCCGTCATGCCTTTTCAAGTCACATATTTGTTTTCAAAGGCGACGAGAACAGAAGGTTAATGTTGATCTTCATTTCTCCTTTTAAGGTCAGGGAGAATGTAAAGACGGGAACACTACCCGAACGATTTTACCACCTACGAATATTGACTAAATTAGTAACACAGATCAGACAGTCACATCTCTTTTTTTTAAATTGTGTTGGCTCTGAAAAGAGCCGTTTGGTTATGTTTTTCGTGTTATTTGTTCCTCCCTCGGTCAACCTATTTTGAAGTCGTATACTTGGTGACGGCCTTGGTTCCTTCGCTGACTGCATGCTTGGCAAGCTCTCCCGGGAGGATTAGGCGTACTGCAGTCTGCACTTCACGACTTGAGATGGTCGACTTCTTGTTGTAGTGGGCAAGGCGGGAAGATTCGCCGGCGATGCGCTCAAACACGTCGTTGACAAAGCTGTTCATGATGCTCATTGCCTTGCTGGAGATTCCTGTGTCGGGGTGCACCTGTTTCATGACTTTGTAGATGTAGATGCCGTAGCTCTCCTTGCGACGCCGACGCCTCTTCTTGTTCGTGCTGACCGGAGCCTTGGTGTTGCCGGCCTTCTTCTGGCCTTTTCCGCTAACTTTAGGAGCCATGATTGGAGAAGATGAGTGTATGTGATCGTGCGATCGAATGGAAGGTCAAGCATGCCGGGACGACTTTTATGGTACCCGCTAGGATTCTGGGCATACACGCATTGTCCACACAATCACCCAAGCGTGAAGAATTATGTACGCGTGCAAAGTGACATGCATTGGCGCTTGCCACACGCACAGAGGGCAAAAGCTATCCTTCCGAATCCGAATGAAAACTCCAAGAAACAAACAATTACAAACAATAATTTAGAATATCCACTTTTTTATTATATTCGGTAGAGGCCAACAATCCGGTGTGGTTTCACTCATTATTTATTTTTCCCCAAACGCCGGGTAAACTTGCGTATCATCCAATGTAACGAAGAGTTCCCGTTTTCGAAAATATGACACAAAATGACTGCATAAACAATTGTGTACATGGCCAGGCAATTACTCTTCTTCTTTTTTACCGTATTAAAAGTAAAATAATTTTTTATTTTTATTTTGGGGGGGTGGGGGGACAACAAAAAATAAGAGACAGACAGACAAACAAACAAAATGGAAAGAGACTAATCCGATTAATTTTATTAATCCGTTCTCCGGAGCTCTGGCCAGTTAAAATTCGTATTTACCTATAGTAACCAAACTTAACTTTCCAAAACTCTACAGAAAACGCGATTGGAATGAATCTCTCTTTGAAAAAAATATTGGCCCTGAAAAGGGCCGTTCGGTTAGTTTTGCGCACGCAGCTGTGACTCAAGCCCGTTCACCACGAATTCGGCGAGCCAACTGGATGTCCTTGGGCATGATGGTGACCCTCTTGGCATGGATGGCGCAAAGGTTGGTGTCTTCAAAGAGGCCAACGAGGTAGGCTTCGCTCGCCTCCTGCAGTGCCATGACGGCAGAACTCTGGAATCGCAGTTCTGTTTTGAAGTCCTGTGCAATTTCACGCACAAGTCTCTGGAACGGCAGCTTTCGGATCAGCAGTTCGGTGCTCTTCTGGTAGCGACGAATCTCGCGAAGGGCGACAGTTCCCGGTCTGTACCGATGTGGTTTCTTGACACCGCCAGTCGCTGGTGCGCTCTTACGTGCCGCCTTGGTGGCCAACTGCTTCCTTGGGGCTTTTCCACCGGTGCTCTTTCTTGCCGTCTGCTTGGTGCGTGCCATGATTTGAGAGTGGATTGGTCAGAATGGAGAGTAGATAAGAAGTGAATGCCAAATCAACGAACAGGCCGTCTCTTAAGACTAGAGAATAGCATCCTGGGGCTGAAGTATAACAATGGGCAGTCTTCCGATTGGATAATTCGGACACCATGCCGGGACGCTTCACTGATCACAACTGATTTACCCTCCGAAACAATACGGTCAATATTACCTACGAGTACATGATACTTTGCAAGCAAATTAATTTTCCCCAGCTACCAAAATAAACAAATGGGCCGTGTCTTCGATAAAGACATCCCGGGAATAATTACGGGCAATAAACGAAAAGAAAAAAACCTTAATACTAATAGACACAGGGAGGAAAATCCACACTGAATCCCGCGAGACAATGCCCAAATAATAACAGAGTACACACAAATTAAAACCTGGAATCAATCTCTTTTTGTGAAATCGTGGTGGCTCTGAAAAGAGCCGTTTGGTTTGAAAATGGCATGTATCATGCATCTATCTAGCCGCCGAAACCGTACAGCGTGCGCCCCTGTCTCTTCAGGGCGTACACCACATCCATCGAAGTAACGGTTTTCCTCTTGGCGTGCTCGCAGTAGGTGACTGCATCGCGGATAACATTCTCCAGGAACACCTTGAGGACTCCGCGGGTTTCTTCGTAGATGAGACCTGAGATGCGCTTGACTCCTCCGCGGCGGGCCAGCCGACGAATGGCTGGTTTAGTGATGCCCTGGATGTTGTCGCGAAGAACCTTGCGGTGACGCTTGGCACCCCCTTTGCCCAGTCCTTTTCCTCCTTTGCCACGGCCAGACATTTTTTTTAAATTTTCTTCTTTCCTTCTCTGCTCAGACTAGACTAGATCGATTGAATGGGCGAGGCAGTGTATTATATATCACTGCTATGCGCGGACGCGATAGGAGCACGCCAGGCAAACGAAAGTCAGGGCGCCCTCTAGCAACAAATCGTGGCAGAGGTTTCCCTCCCGAAATAACGACACGAGAGGAGAAATAAACAGTCAACGAGAGAGAGAGAGAGAGGAAAGCAAGCAAACGAATAATCGCAACATTAAAATACAAACATAAAAACTGAACTGTTAAAAGCACTGTTATTTATTGTATTTGAGGTTTTATCACTTACAAAAAAAAAAGCTATAAAAAAGGGCCCTGCATTATTACCTATACAGTATTTAGAACAAAAATGGAATTCAAACAAACAAGACCAAAAACAAAAAGAACATTTAAAGTCTACATTTATATGAAATCATATGAATTTCTAAAAATATGGAAAAGATAAAGAAATCTAATACATCTTCGCCAAAAAAAAATACAACCAGTCGCAGAGGATCTGTTTGTTTGTTTGTTTGTTTGTTTGTTTGTTTTTGTTGTTGTTGTTTTTCCCTTTCTTCAGAAATCAACCTAAAACAAAGAGATCGGTCTTCATACAATTATTTAATTGAGACAAATTGAAATGTTCAAATATAAGAAAGCCACGAAGTAAAGCGAAGAAAGAACTTGTAAAAGTGAGGCGACATAGGAATACACATAATAGACGAGACCTGTTTTTGTATTAATTGATGTTCCCCGAGGGGAGTGGGCCGAATCCCGGATGTACTGCTATACCGGGCCAACCCATGGCCGGGACGAGGCAAGCCTCTATTCCACGGCCCAAATCCAAAAATCAGATTAATATACTGGCTGTTCGATGAACAGCGTTTCAGATATTAAGCTGAAAAGAACAGATACTGTTTTTTGATTTGGGGCTGAAATGCCCCGGACAGGTCGACTTACCAAATCGCCGAACTACAGTGTTGTGGGGTCTCGAGCCCCCCTGCCCGTAACCGGAATATAAAACTCACAAAACACTAAAACAGGACGGTACAGACAGAGAGTGTAGCCACGCTACCCACGCATTACCATGGTAGGGTACGACCCTAACTCTCTGCCATAGAACGTATACAAACAAAAAACATACTATCCACTACAAGACCTAAACAGTCATAAGCGATACTCCTATTAAAAAGAGTACAATACTCCTATAAAAAGACCTAAAGGGTCGAAAAGACCCATTTACATCCGCTGACTTTAAACAACGATTGAAGGACGGCCACATCTATGTCCAGGACATACTGAGTATGATCCTGGGCAAGATGGGCCAACCAAATATCTGGCGTCACGGCCTTAACTCTACACACCGGGCACCGAACCCGCGTCTTAGAACTGTGGGCTATCCGCCGGTGGTCGACCATTTGCCCCCAGCCCGGGAAATCGACACCGCAACCCTCAAAGTTGCAGGTCATCCTCCCAGTTACACCAGGGACAACTAGACCATCAAGTTTGTCCTGGGCCTGACAGACCGGGTCAAACGATGCACCCCGGAGAGGCTCACCAGAAGACTCCGGTGTTACCTCCACCCCGGCGCCACCAACGATGTGGGGGGGGCCGGTAGGGGCTTTAACCGAGCCAATTGGCTCGTCTAATACCATCTCAGACTCCGGAGAGTCCGAGAGGTTAGTTCCCTGTATTTTGGAAGAGGGGGCATCTGAGTCAGAAGAAGGGTCTCGCGACCTCTTCTTCTTCTTCTTCGCCTTCCCCTTCCTTGATACAGGGACAAAAGGAACAGCTTTCTCGATCGCGGCGGCCTGACACTCAACGGCGTCACAGGAGACAACAGCCTTAGCGTCGTCTCCCATGCAGCCGCCGCAACCGACAAAGCTGAACTTAACGGTCCTCGTGATCCAGCGGTCGCAGTGGAAACAAAGCCACCCTTCCGCGGATCGTAGAGGACCGGCATCCTTCGAGCACCGAATACACGGTGCTCGAGGCAGTTCGAAGTCCGATACCATATTGGTATCGGACACCGTTACAGTCTCCGAGCCCGACGGACCGGGCCCGGAGCTAGAAAAAGAGGAAGGGCTTGCCGCCACTTCGGCACCCACAAGCGTGGGCGCTTCAAGAGGCGGAGAAGCCTCCCCCTTATGTTGTGCAGGGGCAGATTTCCCCTGCACCACCACATCTGCCCACCGCTTGGCGGGTCGCACCTTTACTGCGAAGGACTTCTGGCACAGTTTAAAACTGTGCCCCTCGTCCCCGCAGTAAGTGCACATCACTTTGTTGGGGCACTCCCCGGAGGGATGACCCAACTGCAAGCATTTGTAACACCTTACGGTGATACATTTGCTTGCAGAGTGGCCAGGGCTTCCGCACCGGGCGCAAGTCCGGGTCTGACCAGAATGGCCGACCCAGGCATTGCGATTCCCGATGCGGAGAACCGATGGAATGGATCTGACACCCGACATTAAGTACTGCCGGGTGCCAGTAAATACGGCAGGCTCCTCGGGGTAGGTCAAAAACCTACCCTTATGAACCCTGCCGTACCTAGAGAGAATGGATCTGACGACATTGTCGTCTAGATCCATCTCTACATAATGTACTGAGACCAGCTTCAGGTCGAAAGATGTCACTCGACACCCAGGAAGCTGGTCCAGATCAAGCTCGAAACGACGAGCAAAGACGGCCGATTTGAACGTGAGGTCAAACCGGCCGCCGGAAAGGGGTTGTAAGGCCTCCAGGTGGGTGGACGGGACAATCCCAATCCCCCGGAGGACCTTAAAGACATCGCTAGGCGTCTCCTTGCCATCGAAACTAAGTTCGAAAGCGCGGGGACGCCTAGCACTAGAAGTATTACCTCCAGCCATACTGGAAATAATCCAAAGAATACAAAATACCAAGAAAGGAAAAAACCTCCTGGGTATTTAAAAAAAAAGGCTGGACTAGCAACTGCCTAGTCCAGCTAAACTAGAAAGCAATGTATGCACACGCGCTGTGTATTAAAAACAAATACACGCGCAGTACACCCATATACAACACTAGTATATATGTACAAAAAGTGGCGTGAAGGCAAGACTTATTGTCTCCACGCACACAAAGAAATAGATAAACCCGTAGCACTACACACACACAACTGGTGTTATGTAAGCGCCACGGGTAAATGCACAACAAAGGAAAAGCCGTACACTGTACGGGACGGACAAAGAAAGACGTACAAACCTATGGGCCCGTGGACTTACACGGGGAGAACAAAGGCTGTACGTAAACGAATGGCGCTGGCTGCTACAGCACTGCGTATACAGCCAGCGACCAAAAACCAAAACTAAAAACCTCCAAAACAACAACCAAAAATCCAAAGAAATTTGGCGAAAATAAGACCAACCTGGTCTATAAACCAAAAGGAATACACTGGTATACAAAATATATCAGCCTAACACGACAAAACCTGACTCCGCCTCAAAATCACGGGAGCAAAAAAGCTACACATGATCTTAGCCAAAAGGCCGAGAAGCGATAACGATTGACATTGAACCAATAGGGCGCTCTGGAATTATGCATGCAAATTGATTCCCCCGCCCATTGTTCTCATCCGAATAATATTCTTATTTTAACTTTTCTAATTTGTGTATTTCGGGTCAAGAAAAGGACTTCTCACAGAGCCCGACGCAAACCCGTTTATAGAAATTACCAACTTTTGGCACGTTAATTTACATCAATATTCATGAGCTTGGGGGGTTTTCATAACACATTTTCATACACATCGACAATATTCTTTTACAAATTCATTTTTTTTAACCAAAAGTCACTTGAAAATCTGGAAAAATGCGACTGGTATCAAAATTATCGCCATGCTGCACTGCGCCTCGCCGCTGTAAATACACACAGACCTGCCGGTACGAGCGTGCCGATAGATGGCGCCCTTCGGCACAACCGCGCCTCGATCGTTTACCGTTCAGGCCGGTTTATTTGTTTTTAAGCAGAACCTAAATGTCCCACTTTGTGGGCGGTGAAAATAGTCTGGTTCTATGGCCTGACCATTTAATTGTGTACACCCAGACGTCGAAATTGTAGTCGCGAACGTTAACGAGAATTCACGACCGTCAATAAAACGTGTTCGGAAATCTTCAGTTTGGCCAAGGAAAATGTTTCATGCTAAGCAAATTGTTGTGCTTACATTTGTTATGAAATTGGGCCCAGGTAAGACAGAACACGAAAACAAAGCTAATAGACCACACGCGAAGTGTCAACTCACCACATTTCCAATGTTTTTGTTAAATCTATGAAAATGTGACCCAGGATATCAAAATCAATAATAAGCGGGAAATGACAATTCACGATATGTACATAGTAACATTTGAAATTCCATAGGCTTTCTATTGATAGCCATCCCCAGTCTGTAACTCGTAACCAATAATTTCCGAGCTAAAGGCTTGTGATGGATGTCATTAAAAAGCTTATTGAATTTGCAATCTTATTATATTTATATCTCCGAAAGTCTTTTTCCGACTTATTCTTGATTTTGATGTGCTGGGTCGCGGGTATAATATCATTCACGTACTTTTACAAACTGAACATGCATGTACTGTACAGTACGCGTAGTACATGTATATAATTATAGAGTACAGACACAGCGCGTATTTATTTTTGCTTTGTTGAAGTCACAGTGCGCGCGTTGCATATTTAATGAACTAGTTTTTATATGAAGGTCGCCGGGATACAAGTTAAAACGCACGCGCGCCCGGATGACAAAAAACACTTTCTTAATATTTTTATAAGCAGGAAAAGGGAAGGCGATTCTTTAAAAAATAAACGAAGCCATTGAACAAACTCAGCGGGCCTTTGGCTGTGAAAGTTAAAATCTACACATGTATTATCTAAATTTGTCTCTTTTAAAACTTTATTTAAAAATGAAGAACAGACAGACAGCGGCGTTTCTCTCTTGTAACTATGTGGTGGCCCTGAAAAGAGCCTTTTGGTTTTGTTTGTGGAGGCAAAGTAATTTGTTTGTAGGCCTATTACTTTGATACTTTGGCGGCCTTTTTGGGCAGAAGTACTTGCTGGATGTTGGGAAGCACACCGCCTTGCGCGATGGTAACCCCACTCATCAACTTGTTAAGCTCTTCGTCGTTGCGTATAGCAAGCTGCAGATGTCGAGGGTTAATTCTCGTCTTCTTATTGTCTCGTGCTGCGTTACCGGCCAGCTCCAGGATCTCCGCGGTCAGGTATTCCATCACGGCTGCCAGGTAGACCGGTGCACCGGCTCCAACCCGCTCAGCGTAGTTGCCCCTTCGCAAAAATCGATGAACGCGACCCACGGGGAACTGCAGTCCCGCCCTTGAGGACCTGCTCCTGGCCTTGCTTCTTGCTTTTCCGCTCTTTCCTCGTCCAGTCATCTTGAAGTAATTGGTGACAGTAGATTGCGATCTGCAGTGAAAGTGCCGTACGAGGGGGGTGACAGCACTAGTTATAGCGTTCCGGTGGATTGGCCGAAGCACGCCAAGTAGCCAATCACGCGCGACACACTTACTGTACGGTTGAGTGCACCGCATCCATTTTTGGATTCGTGAAGACAGGGATACATTTTTTGAACGAGGTCTGTCTGTCTGTCTGTCTTCAATCTAAGCGATGAAATCATAACAGCAAAAACCCAAAGCACCCAAAAACCTTACCTGCTTTCTCAGACGATTTCTGTTATCCCGACGGTGTGTCCCTGTTGCCTACCGATTGACCTGCCTCCACGCTGGCCGCAGATCGTCCCTCATAAACCACATTGAAAACTGTCACGGATTTGTCTGCACAGAGATACGACAAACACATATATTAAACATACATCAAACAAGAAACCACTACTTCTCGTAATGGAGACTGAATGAACAAAAACCACTGCGCGCACAGGTGCTGAATAACAAAAGGCTGTTTCGCCATTGCAAATTCCTACGTGACTTACTGAGGCTAAATTAACAATGACCCCCATTTGTCAATTTCGTTGTTGGCGGGCACGCGTATAATTGTTTTGGTCAAAGCTATTCGTTGGTTTTAAAAATTCGATCGCTTAGGTTGGGCGGCGCACTGTCAGCCCTGCAATGTTGTATATATCATGTTAATTAAATGATGTAAATAAATACTTTTGGTATCATTGCAAAACTAACGAATCGGTCTTTACTACGGTGTAAAACAATAGAACTCCAAATACTACAGAAATACTTTTCCCCGTCATGCCTTTTCAAGTCACATATTTGTTTTCAAAGGCGACGAGAACAGAAGGTTAATGTTGATCTTCATTTCTCCTTTTAAGGTCAGGGAGAATGTAAAGACGGGAACACTACCCGAACGATTTTACCACCTACGAATATTGACTAAATTAGTAACACAGATCAGACAGTCACATCTCTTTTTTTTAAATTGTGTTGGCTCTGAAAAGAGCCGTTTGGTTATGTTTTTCGTGTTATTTGTTCCTCCCTCGGTCAACCTATTTTGAAGTCGTATACTTGGTGACGGCCTTGGTTCCTTCGCTGACTGCATGCTTGGCAAGCTCTCCCGGGAGGATTAGGCGTACTGCAGTCTGCACTTCACGACTTGAGATGGTCGACTTCTTGTTGTAGTGGGCAAGGCGGGAAGATTCGCCGGCGATGCGCTCAAACACGTCGTTGACAAAGCTGTTCATGATGCTCATTGCCTTGCTGGAGATTCCTGTGTCGGGGTGCACCTGTTTCATGACTTTGTAGATGTAGATGCCGTAGCTCTCCTTGCGACGCCGACGCCTCTTCTTGTTCGTGCTGACCGGAGCCTTGGTGTTGCCGGCCTTCTTCTGGCCTTTTCCGCTAACTTTAGGAGCCATGATTGGAGAAGATGAGTGTATGTGATCGTGCGATCGAATGGAAGGTCAAGCATGCCGGGACGACTTTTATGGTACCCGCTAGGATTCTGGGCATACACGCATTGTCCACACAATCACCCAAGCGTGAAGAATTATGTACGCGTGCAAAGTGACATGCATTGGCGCTTGCCACACGCACAGAGGGCAAAAGCTATCCTTCCGAATCCGAATGAAAACTCCAAGAAACAAACAATTACAAACAATAATTTAGAATATCCACTTTTTTATTATATTCGGTAGAGGCCAACAATCCGGTGTGGTTTCACTCATTATTTATTTTTCCCCAAACGCCGGGTAAACTTGCGTATCATCCAATGTAACGAAGAGTTCCCGTTTTCGAAAATATGACACAAAATGACTGCATAAACAATTGTGTACATGGCCAGGCAATTACTCTTCTTCTTTTTTACCGTATTAAAAGTAAAATAATTTTTTATTTTTATTTTGGGGGGGTGGGGGGACAACAAAAAATAAGAGACAGACAGACAAACAAACAAAATGGAAAGAGACTAATCCGATTAATTTTATTAATCCGTTCTCCGGAGCTCTGGCCAGTTAAAATTCGTATTTACCTATAGTAACCAAACTTAACTTTCCAAAACTCTACAGAAAACGCGATTGGAATGAATCTCTCTTTGAAAAAAATATTGGCCCTGAAAAGGGCCGTTCGGTTAGTTTTGCGCACGCAGCTGTGACTCAAGCCCGTTCACCACGAATTCGGCGAGCCAACTGGATGTCCTTGGGCATGATGGTGACCCTCTTGGCATGGATGGCGCAAAGGTTGGTGTCTTCAAAGAGGCCAACGAGGTAGGCTTCGCTCGCCTCCTGCAGTGCCATGACGGCAGAACTCTGGAATCGCAGTTCTGTTTTGAAGTCCTGTGCAATTTCACGCACAAGTCTCTGGAACGGCAGCTTTCGGATCAGCAGTTCGGTGCTCTTCTGGTAGCGACGAATCTCGCGAAGGGCGACAGTTCCCGGTCTGTACCGATGTGGTTTCTTGACACCGCCAGTCGCTGGTGCGCTCTTACGTGCCGCCTTGGTGGCCAACTGCTTCCTTGGGGCTTTTCCACCGGTGCTCTTTCTTGCCGTCTGCTTGGTGCGTGCCATGATTTGAGAGTGGATTGGTCAGAATGGAGAGTAGATAAGAAGTGAATGCCAAATCAACGAACAGGCCGTCTCTTAAGACTAGAGAATAGCATCCTGGGGCTGAAGTATAACAATGGGCAGTCTTCCGATTGGATAATTCGGACACCATGCCGGGACGCTTCACTGATCACAACTGATTTACCCTCCGAAACAATACGGTCAATATTACCTACGAGTACATGATACTTTGCAAGCAAATTAATTTTCCCCAGCTACCAAAATAAACAAATGGGCCGTGTCTTCGATAAAGACATCCCGGGAATAATTACGGGCAATAAACGAAAAGAAAAAAACCTTAATACTAATAGACACAGGGAGGAAAATCCACACTGAATCCCGCGAGACAATGCCCAAATAATAACAGAGTACACACAAATTAAAACCTGGAATCAATCTCTTTTTGTGAAATCGTGGTGGCTCTGAAAAGAGCCGTTTGGTTTGAAAATGGCATGTATCATGCATCTATCTAGCCGCCGAAACCGTACAGCGTGCGCCCCTGTCTCTTCAGGGCGTACACCACATCCATCGAAGTAACGGTTTTCCTCTTGGCGTGCTCGCAGTAGGTGACTGCATCGCGGATAACATTCTCCAGGAACACCTTGAGGACTCCGCGGGTTTCTTCGTAGATGAGACCTGAGATGCGCTTGACTCCTCCGCGGCGGGCCAGCCGACGAATGGCTGGTTTAGTGATGCCCTGGATGTTGTCGCGAAGAACCTTGCGGTGACGCTTGGCACCCCCTTTGCCCAGTCCTTTTCCTCCTTTGCCACGGCCAGACATTTTTTTTAAATTTTCTTCTTTCCTTCTCTGCTCAGACTAGACTAGATCGATTGAATGGGCGAGGCAGTGTATTATATATCACTGCTATGCGCGGACGCGATAGGAGCACGCCAGGCAAACGAAAGTCAGGGCGCCCTCTAGCAACAAATCGTGGCAGAGGTTTCCCTCCCGAAATAACGACACGAGAGGAGAAATAAACAGTCAACGAGAGAGAGAGAGAGAGGAAAGCAAGCAAACGAATAATCGCAACATTAAAATACAAACATAAAAACTGAACTGTTAAAAGCACTGTTATTTATTGTATTTGAGGTTTTATCACTTACAAAAAAAAAAGCTATAAAAAAGGGCCCTGCATTATTACCTATACAGTATTTAGAACAAAAATGGAATTCAAACAAACAAGACCAAAAACAAAAAGAACATTTAAAGTCTACATTTATATGAAATCATATGAATTTCTAAAAATATGGAAAAGATAAAGAAATCTAATACATCTTCGCCAAAAAAAAATACAACCAGTCGCAGAGGATCTGTTTGTTTGTTTGTTTGTTTGTTTGTTTGTTTTTGTTGTTGTTGTTTTTCCCTTTCTTCAGAAATCAACCTAAAACAAAGAGATCGGTCTTCATACAATTATTTAATTGAGACAAATTGAAATGTTCAAATATAAGAAAGCCACGAAGTAAAGCGAAGAAAGAACTTGTAAAAGTGAGGCGACATAGGAATACACATAATAGACGAGACCTGTTTTTGTATTAATTGATGTTCCCCGAGGGGAGTGGGCCGAATCCCGGATGTACTGCTATACCGGGCCAACCCATGGCCGGGACGAGGCAAGCCTCTATTCCACGGCCCAAATCCAAAAATCAGATTAATATACTGGCTGTTCGATGAACAGCGTTTCAGATATTAAGCTGAAAAGAACAGATACTACACATGATCTTAGCCAAAAGGCCGAGAAGCGATAACGATTGACATTGAACCAATAGGGCGCTCTGGAATTATGCATGCAAATTGATTCCCCCGCCCATTGTTCTCATCCGAATAATATTCTTATTTTAACTTTTCTAATTTGTGTATTTCGGGTCAAGAAAAGGACTTCTCACAGAGCCCGACGCAAACCCGTTTATAGAAATTACCAACTTTTGGCACGTTAATTTACATCAATATTCATGAGCTTGGGGGGTTTTCATAACACATTTTCATACACATCGACAATATTCTTTTACAAATTCATTTTTTTTAACCAAAAGTCACTTGAAAATCTGGAAAAATGCGACTGGTATCAAAATTATCGCCATGCTGCACTGCGCCTCGCCGCTGTAAATACACACAGACCTGCCGGTACGAGCGTGCCGATAGATGGCGCCCTTCGGCACAACCGCGCCTCGATCGTTTACCGTTCAGGCCGGTTTATTTGTTTTTAAGCAGAACCTAAATGTCCCACTTTGTGGGCGGTGAAAATAGTCTGGTTCTATGGCCTGACCATTTAATTGTGTACACCCAGACGTCGAAATTGTAGTCGCGAACGTTAACGAGAATTCACGACCGTCAATAAAACGTGTTCGGAAATCTTCAGTTTGGCCAAGGAAAATGTTTCATGCTAAGCAAATTGTTGTGCTTACATTTGTTATGAAATTGGGCCCAGGTAAGACAGAACACGAAAACAAAGCTAATAGACCACACGCGAAGTGTCAACTCACCACATTTCCAATGTTTTTGTTAAATCTATGAAAATGTGACCCAGGATATCAAAATCAATAATAAGCGGGAAATGACAATTCACGATATGTACATAGTAACATTTGAAATTCCATAGGCTTTCTATTGATAGCCATCCCCAGTCTGTAACTCGTAACCAATAATTTCCGAGCTAAAGGCTTGTGATGGATGTCATTAAAAAGCTTATTGAATTTGCAATCTTATTATATTTATATCTCCGAAAGTCTTTTTCCGACTTATTCTTGATTTTGATGTGCTGGGTCGCGGGTATAATATCATTCACGTACTTTTACAAACTGAACATGCATGTACTGTACAGTACGCGTAGTACATGTATATAATTATAGAGTACAGACACAGCGCGTATTTATTTTTGCTTTGTTGAAGTCACAGTGCGCGCGTTGCATATTTAATGAACTAGTTTTTATATGAAGGTCGCCGGGATACAAGTTAAAACGCACGCGCGCCCGGATGACAAAAAACACTTTCTTAATATTTTTATAAGCAGGAAAAGGGAAGGCGATTCTTTAAAAAATAAACGAAGCCATTGAACAAACTCAGCGGGCCTTTGGCTGTGAAAGTTAAAATCTACACATGTATTATCTAAATTTGTCTCTTTTAAAACTTTATTTAAAAATGAAGAACAGACAGACAGCGGCGTTTCTCTCTTGTAACTATGTGGTGGCCCTGAAAAGAGCCTTTTGGTTTTGTTTGTGGAGGCAAAGTAATTTGTTTGTAGGCCTATTACTTTGATACTTTGGCGGCCTTTTTGGGCAGAAGTACTTGCTGGATGTTGGGAAGCACACCGCCTTGCGCGATGGTAACCCCACTCATCAACTTGTTAAGCTCTTCGTCGTTGCGTATAGCAAGCTGCAGATGTCGAGGGTTAATTCTCGTCTTCTTATTGTCTCGTGCTGCGTTACCGGCCAGCTCCAGGATCTCCGCGGTCAGGTATTCCATCACGGCTGCCAGGTAGACCGGTGCACCGGCTCCAACCCGCTCAGCGTAGTTGCCCCTTCGCAAAAATCGATGAACGCGACCCACGGGGAACTGCAGTCCCGCCCTTGAGGACCTGCTCCTGGCCTTGCTTCTTGCTTTTCCGCTCTTTCCTCGTCCAGTCATCTTGAAGTAATTGGTGACAGTAGATTGCGATCTGCAGTGAAAGTGCCGTACGAGGGGGGTGACAGCACTAGTTATAGCGTTCCGGTGGATTGGCCGAAGCACGCCAAGTAGCCAATCACGCGCGACACACTTACTGTACGGTTGAGTGCACCGCATCCATTTTTGGATTCGTGAAGACAGGGATACATTTTTTGAACGAGGTCTGTCTGTCTGTCTGTCTTCAATCTAAGCGATGAAATCATAACAGCAAAAACCCAAAGCACCCAAAAACCTTACCTGCTTTCTCAGACGATTTCTGTTATCCCGACGGTGTGTCCCTGTTGCCTACCGATTGACCTGCCTCCACGCTGGCCGCAGATCGTCCCTCATAAACCACATTGAAAACTGTCACGGATTTGTCTGCACAGAGATACGACAAACACATATATTAAACATACATCAAACAAGAAACCACTACTTCTCGTAATGGAGACTGAATGAACAAAAACCACTGCGCGCACATGTGCTGAATAACAAAAGGCTGTTTCGCCATTGCAAATTCCTACGTGACTTACTGAGGCTAAATTAACAATGACCCCCATTTGTCAATTTCGTTGTTGGCGGGCACGCGTATAATTGTTTTGGTCAAAGCTATTCGTTGGTTTTAAAAATTCGATCGCTTAGGTTGGGCGGCGCACTGTCAGCCCTGCAATGTTGTATATATCATGTTAATTAAATGATGTAAATAAATACTTTTGGTATCATTGCAAAACTAACGAATCGGTCTTTACTACGGTGTAAAACAATAGAACTCCAAATACTACAGAAATACTTTTCCCCGTCATGCCTTTTCAAGTCACATATTTGTTTTCAAAGGCGACGAGAACAGAAGGTTAATGTTGATCTTCATTTCTCCTTTTAAGGTCAGGGAGAATGTAAAGACGGGAACACTACCCGAACGATTTTACCACCTACGAATATTGACTAAATTAGTAACACAGATCAGACAGTCACATCTCTTTTTTTTAAATTGTGTTGGCTCTGAAAAGAGCCGTTTGGTTATGTTTTTCGTGTTATTTGTTCCTCCCTCGGTCAACCTATTTTGAAGTCGTATACTTGGTGACGGCCTTGGTTCCTTCGCTGACTGCATGCTTGGCAAGCTCTCCCGGGAGGATTAGGCGTACTGCAGTCTGCACTTCACGACTTGAGATGGTCGACTTCTTGTTGTAGTGGGCAAGGCGGGAAGATTCGCCGGCGATGCGCTCAAACACGTCGTTGACAAAGCTGTTCATGATGCTCATTGCCTTGCTGGAGATTCCTGTGTCGGGGTGCACCTGTTTCATGACTTTGTAGATGTAGATGCCGTAGCTCTCCTTGCGACGCCGACGCCTCTTCTTGTTCGTGCTGACCGGAGCCTTGGTGTTGCCGGCCTTCTTCTGGCCTTTTCCGCTAACTTTAGGAGCCATGATTGGAGAAGATGAGTGTATGTGATCGTGCGATCGAATGGAAGGTCAAGCATGCCGGGACGACTTTTATGGTACCCGCTAGGATTCTGGGCATACACGCATTGTCCACACAATCACCCAAGCGTGAAGAATTATGTACGCGTGCAAAGTGACATGCATTGGCGCTTGCCACACGCACAGAGGGCAAAAGCTATCCTTCCGAATCCGAATGAAAACTCCAAGAAACAAACAATTACAAACAATAATTTAGAATATCCACTTTTTTATTATATTCGGTAGAGGCCAACAATCCGGTGTGGTTTCACTCATTATTTATTTTTCCCCAAACGCCGGGTAAACTTGCGTATCATCCAATGTAACGAAGAGTTCCCGTTTTCGAAAATATGACACAAAATGACTGCATAAACAATTGTGTACATGGCCAGGCAATTACTCTTCTTCTTTTTTACCGTATTAAAAGTAAAATAATTTTTTATTTTTATTTTGGGGGGGTGGGGGGACAACAAAAAATAAGAGACAGACAGACAAACAAACAAAATGGAAAGAGACTAATCCGATTAATTTTATTAATCCGTTCTCCGGAGCTCTGGCCAGTTAAAATTCGTATTTACCTATAGTAACCAAACTTAACTTTCCAAAACTCTACAGAAAACGCGATTGGAATGAATCTCTCTTTGAAAAAAATATTGGCCCTGAAAAGGGCCGTTCGGTTAGTTTTGCGCACGCAGCTGTGACTCAAGCCCGTTCACCACGAATTCGGCGAGCCAACTGGATGTCCTTGGGCATGATGGTGACCCTCTTGGCATGGATGGCGCAAAGGTTGGTGTCTTCAAAGAGGCCAACGAGGTAGGCTTCGCTCGCCTCCTGCAGTGCCATGACGGCAGAACTCTGGAATCGCAGTTCTGTTTTGAAGTCCTGTGCAATTTCACGCACAAGTCTCTGGAACGGCAGCTTTCGGATCAGCAGTTCGGTGCTCTTCTGGTAGCGACGAATCTCGCGAAGGGCGACAGTTCCCGGTCTGTACCGATGTGGTTTCTTGACACCGCCAGTCGCTGGTGCGCTCTTACGTGCCGCCTTGGTGGCCAACTGCTTCCTTGGGGCTTTTCCACCGGTGCTCTTTCTTGCCGTCTGCTTGGTGCGTGCCATGATTTGAGAGTGGATTGGTCAGAATGGAGAGTAGATAAGAAGTGAATGCCAAATCAACGAACAGGCCGTCTCTTAAGACTAGAGAATAGCATCCTGGGGCTGAAGTATAACAATGGGCAGTCTTCCGATTGGATAATTCGGACACCATGCCGGGACGCTTCACTGATCACAACTGATTTACCCTCCGAAACAATACGGTCAATATTACCTACGAGTACATGATACTTTGCAAGCAAATTAATTTTCCCCAGCTACCAAAATAAACAAATGGGCCGTGTCTTCGATAAAGACATCCCGGGAATAATTACGGGCAATAAACGAAAAGAAAAAAACCTTAATACTAATAGACACAGGGAGGAAAATCCACACTGAATCCCGCGAGACAATGCCCAAATAATAACAGAGTACACACAAATTAAAACCTGGAATCAATCTCTTTTTGTGAAATCGTGGTGGCTCTGAAAAGAGCCGTTTGGTTTGAAAATGGCATGTATCATGCATCTATCTAGCCGCCGAAACCGTACAGCGTGCGCCCCTGTCTCTTCAGGGCGTACACCACATCCATCGAAGTAACGGTTTTCCTCTTGGCGTGCTCGCAGTAGGTGACTGCATCGCGGATAACATTCTCCAGGAACACCTTGAGGACTCCGCGGGTTTCTTCGTAGATGAGACCTGAGATGCGCTTGACTCCTCCGCGGCGGGCCAGCCGACGAATGGCTGGTTTAGTGATGCCCTGGATGTTGTCGCGAAGAACCTTGCGGTGACGCTTGGCACCCCCTTTGCCCAGTCCTTTTCCTCCTTTGCCACGGCCAGACATTTTTTTTAAATTTTCTTCTTTCCTTCTCTGCTCAGACTAGACTAGATCGATTGAATGGGCGAGGCAGTGTATTATATATCACTGCTATGCGCGGACGCGATAGGAGCACGCCAGGCAAACGAAAGTCAGGGCGCCCTCTAGCAACAAATCGTGGCAGAGGTTTCCCTCCCGAAATAACGACACGAGAGGAGAAATAAACAGTCAACGAGAGAGAGAGAGAGAGGAAAGCAAGCAAACGAATAATCGCAACATTAAAATACAAACATAAAAACTGAACTGTTAAAAGCACTGTTATTTATTGTATTTGAGGTTTTATCACTTACAAAAAAAAAAGCTATAAAAAAGGGCCCTGCATTATTACCTATACAGTATTTAGAACAAAAATGGAATTCAAACAAACAAGACCAAAAACAAAAAGAACATTTAAAGTCTACATTTATATGAAATCATATGAATTTCTAAAAATATGGAAAAGATAAAGAAATCTAATACATCTTCGCCAAAAAAAAATACAACCAGTCGCAGAGGATCTGTTTGTTTGTTTGTTTGTTTGTTTGTTTGTTTTTGTTGTTGTTGTTTTTCCCTTTCTTCAGAAATCAACCTAAAACAAAGAGATCGGTCTTCATACAATTATTTAATTGAGACAAATTGAAATGTTCAAATATAAGAAAGCCACGAAGTAAAGCGAAGAAAGAACTTGTAAAAGTGAGGCGACATAGGAATACACATAATAGACGAGACCTGTTTTTGTATTAATTGATGTTCCCCGAGGGGAGTGGGCCGAATCCCGGATGTACTGCTATACCGGGCCAACCCATGGCCGGGACGAGGCAAGCCTCTATTCCACGGCCCAAATCCAAAAATCAGATTAATATACTGGCTGTTCGATGAACAGCGTTTCAGATATTAAGCTGAAAAGAACAGATACTGTTTTTTGATTTGGGGCTGAAATGCCCCGGACAGGTCGACTTACCAAATCGCCGAACTACAGTGTTGTGGGGTCTCGAGCCCCCCTGCCCGTAACCGGAATACAAAACTCACAAAACACTAAAACAGGACGGTACAGACAGATAGTGTAGCCACGCTACCCACGCATTACCATGGTAGGGTACGACCCTAACTCTCTGCCATAGAACGTATACAAACAAAATACATACTATCCACTACAAGACCTAAACAGTCATAAACGATACTCCTATTAAAAAGAGTACAATACTCCTATAAAAAGACCTAAAGGGTCGAAAAGACCCATTTACATCCGCTGACCTTAAACAACGATTGAAGGACGGCCACATCTATGTCCAGGACATACTGAGTATGATCCTGGGCAAGATGGGCCAACCAAATATCTGGCGTCACGGCCTTAACTCTACACACCGGGCACCGAACCCGCGTCTTAGAACTGTGGGCCATCCGCCGGTGGTCGACCATTTGCCCCCAGCCCGGGAAATCGACACCGCAACCCTCAAAGTTGCAGGTCATCCTCCCAGTTACACCAGGGACAACTAGACCATCAAGTTTGTCCTGGGCCTGACAGACCGGGTCAAACGATGCACCCCGGAGAGGCTCACCAGAAGACTCCGGTGTTACCTCCACCCCGGCGCCACCAACGATGTGGGGGGGGCCGGTAGGGGCTTTAACCGAGCCAATTGGCTCGTCTAATACCATCTCAGACTCCGGAGAGTCCGAGAGGTTAGTTCCCTGTATTTTGGAAGAGGGGGCATCTGAGTCAGAAGAAGGGTCTCGCGACCTCTTCTTCTTCTTCTTCGCCTTCCCCTTCCTTGATACAGGGACAAAAGGAACAGCTTTCTCGATCGCGGCGGCCTGACACTCAACGGCGTCACAGGAGACAACAGCCTTAGCGTCGTCTCCCATGCAGCCGCCGCAACCGACAAAGCTGAACTTAACGGTCCTCGTGATCCAGCGGTCGCAGTGGAAACAAAGCCACCCTTCCGCGGATCGTAGAGGACCGGCATCCTTCGAGCACCGAATACACGGTGCTCGAGGCAGTTCGAAGTCCGATACCATATTGGTATCGGACACCGTTACAGTCTCCGAGCCCGACGGACCGGGCCCGGAGCTAGAAAAAGAGGAAGGGCTTGCCGCCCCCTCGGCGCCCACAAGTGTGGGCGCTTCAAGAGGCGGAGAAGCCTCCCCCTTATGATGTGCAGGGGCAGATTTCCCCTGCACCACCACATCTGCCCACCGCTTGGCGGGTCGCACCCTCTCTGCGAAGGACCTAGGGCACAGTTTAAAACTGTGCCCCTCGTCCCCGCAGAAAGTGCACATGACTTTGTTGGGGCACTCCCCGGAGGGATGACCCAACTGCAAGCATCTGTAACACCTTACGGTGATACATTTGCCTGCAGAGTGGCCAGGGCTTCCGCACCGGGCGCAAGTCCGGGTCTGACCAGAGTGGCCGACCCAGGCATTGCGATTCCCGATGCGGAGAACCGAGGGAATGGATCTGACACCCGACATTAAGTATTGCCGGGTGCCAGTAAATACGGCAGGCTCCTCGGGGTAGGTCAGAAACCTACCCTTATGGACCCTGCCGTACTGAGAGAGAATGGATCTGACGACATTGTCGTCAAGATCCATCTCTATATAATTCACTGTGACCAGCTTCATGTCGAAGGATGTAACTCGACACCCAGGAAGCTGGTCCAGATCAAACTCGAAACGACGAGCAAAGACGGCCGATTTGAACGTGAGGTCAAACCGGCCGCCGGAAAGGGGTTGTAAGGCCTCCAGGTGGGCGGACGGGACAATCCCAATCCCCCGGAGGACCTTAAAGACACCGCTAGGCGTCTCCTTGCCATCGAAACTAAGTTCGAAAGCGCGGGGACGCCTAGCACTAGAAGTATTATTTCCAGACATGCTGGAAATAAACCAAAGAATACAAAATACCAAGAAAGGAAAAACCTCCTGGGTATTAAAACAAGGCTGGACTAGCAACTGCCTAGTCCAGCAAAACAAGAAAGTAAAGTATAAGCACACGCGCTATGTATAAAACAAAATACAAGCGCGGCACATATACAACACTGTTGTATATACAAAAATGGCGTGAAGGCAAGACTTATTGCCTTCACCCACACAAAGAAATAGGAAAAACCCGTAGCACTACACACACAACTGGTGTTATGTAAGCGCCACGGGTAAATGAACAACAAAGGAAACGCCGTACACTGTACGGAAAGAACAAAGGAACGCGTGCAAACCTATGGGCCCGTGGACTTACACGGGGGGAACAAAGGCTGCACGAAAACGAATGGCGCTGGCTGCTACAGCACTGCGTATACAGCCAGCGACCAAAAAACCAAACCAAAAACCTCCAAAACAACAACCAAAAATCCGAAGAAATTCGGCGAAAACAAGACCAACCTGGTCTATAAACAAAAAGGAACAAACTGGTATAAAAATTATATCAGTTTAGCAGGGCAAAACTTGACTACGCCTCAAGATCACGGGAGCAAAAAAGCTACACATGATCTTAGCCAAAAGGCCGAGAAGCGATAACGATTGACATTGAACCAATAGGGCGCTCTGGAATTATGCATGCAAATTGATTCCCCCGCCCATTGTTCTCATCCGAATAATATTCTTATTTTAACTTTTCTAATTTGTGTATTTCGGGTCAAGAAAAGGACTTCTCACAGAGCCCGACGCAAACCCGTTTATAGAAATTACCAACTTTTGGCACGTTAATTTACATCAATATTCATGAGCTTGGGGGGTTTTCATAACACATTTTCATACACATCGACAATATTCTTTTACAAATTCATTTTTTTTAACCAAAAGTCACTTGAAAATCTGGAAAAATGCGACTGGTATCAAAATTATCGCCATGCTGCACTGCGCCTCGCCGCTGTAAATACACACAGACCTGCCGGTACGAGCGTGCCGATAGATGGCGCCCTTCGGCACAACCGCGCCTCGATCGTTTACCGTTCAGGCCGGTTTATTTGTTTTTAAGCAGAACCTAAATGTCCCACTTTGTGGGCGGTGAAAATAGTCTGGTTCTATGGCCTGACCATTTAATTGTGTACACCCAGACGTCGAAATTGTAGTCGCGAACGTTAACGAGAATTCACGACCGTCAATAAAACGTGTTCGGAAATCTTCAGTTTGGCCAAGGAAAATGTTTCATGCTAAGCAAATTGTTGTGCTTACATTTGTTATGAAATTGGGCCCAGGTAAGACAGAACACGAAAACAAAGCTAATAGACCACACGCGAAGTGTCAACTCACCACATTTCCAATGTTTTTGTTAAATCTATGAAAATGTGACCCAGGATATCAAAATCAATAATAAGCGGGAAATGACAATTCACGATATGTACATAGTAACATTTGAAATTCCATAGGCTTTCTATTGATAGCCATCCCCAGTCTGTAACTCGTAACCAATAATTTCCGAGCTAAAGGCTTGTGATGGATGTCATTAAAAAGCTTATTGAATTTGCAATCTTATTATATTTATATCTCCGAAAGTCTTTTTCCGACTTATTCTTGATTTTGATGTGCTGGGTCGCGGGTATAATATCATTCACGTACTTTTACAAACTGAACATGCATGTACTGTACAGTACGCGTAGTACATGTATATAATTATAGAGTACAGACACAGCGCGTATTTATTTTTGCTTTGTTGAAGTCACAGTGCGCGCGTTGCATATTTAATGAACTAGTTTTTATATGAAGGTCGCCGGGATACAAGTTAAAACGCACGCGCGCCCGGATGACAAAAAACACTTTCTTAATATTTTTATAAGCAGGAAAAGGGAAGGCGATTCTTTAAAAAATAAACGAAGCCATTGAACAAACTCAGCGGGCCTTTGGCTGTGAAAGTTAAAATCTACACATGTATTATCTAAATTTGTCTCTTTTAAAACTTTATTTAAAAATGAAGAACAGACAGACAGCGGCGTTTCTCTCTTGTAACTATGTGGTGGCCCTGAAAAGAGCCTTTTGGTTTTGTTTGTGGAGGCAAAGTAATTTGTTTGTAGGCCTATTACTTTGATACTTTGGCGGCCTTTTTGGGCAGAAGTACTTGCTGGATGTTGGGAAGCACACCGCCTTGCGCGATGGTAACCCCACTCATCAACTTGTTAAGCTCTTCGTCGTTGCGTATAGCAAGCTGCAGATGTCGAGGGTTAATTCTCGTCTTCTTATTGTCTCGTGCTGCGTTACCGGCCAGCTCCAGGATCTCCGCGGTCAGGTATTCCATCACGGCTGCCAGGTAGACCGGTGCACCGGCTCCAACCCGCTCAGCGTAGTTGCCCCTTCGCAAAAATCGATGAACGCGACCCACGGGGAACTGCAGTCCCGCCCTTGAGGACCTGCTCCTGGCCTTGCTTCTTGCTTTTCCGCTCTTTCCTCGTCCAGTCATCTTGAAGTAATTGGTGACAGTAGATTGCGATCTGCAGTGAAAGTGCCGTACGAGGGGGGTGACAGCACTAGTTATAGCGTTCCGGTGGATTGGCCGAAGCACGCCAAGTAGCCAATCACGCGCGACACACTTACTGTACGGTTGAGTGCACCGCATCCATTTTTGGATTCGTGAAGACAGGGATACATTTTTTGAACGAGGTCTGTCTGTCTGTCTGTCTTCAATCTAAGCGATGAAATCATAACAGCAAAAACCCAAAGCACCCAAAAACCTTACCTGCTTTCTCAGACGATTTCTGTTATCCCGACGGTGTGTCCCTGTTGCCTACCGATTGACCTGCCTCCACGCTGGCCGCAGATCGTCCCTCATAAACCACATTGAAAACTGTCACGGATTTGTCTGCACAGAGATACGACAAACACATATATTAAACATACATCAAACAAGAAACCACTACTTCTCGTAATGGAGACTGAATGAACAAAAACCACTGCGCGCACAGGTGCTGAATAACAAAAGGCTGTTTCGCCATTGCAAATTCCTACGTGACTTACTGAGGCTAAATTAACAATGACCCCCATTTGTCAATTTCGTTGTTGGCGGGCACGCGTATAATTGTTTTGGTCAAAGCTATTCGTTGGTTTTAAAAATTCGATCGCTTAGGTTGGGCGGCGCACTGTCAGCCCTGCAATGTTGTATATATCATGTTAATTAAATGATGTAAATAAATACTTTTGGTATCATTGCAAAACTAACGAATCGGTCTTTACTACGGTGTAAAACAATAGAACTCCAAATACTACAGAAATACTTTTCTCCGTCATGCCTTTTCAAGTCACATATTTGTTTTCAAAGGCGACGAGAACAGAAGGTTAATGTTGATCTTCATTTCTCCTTTTAAGGTCAGGGAGAATGTAAAGACGGGAACACTACCCGAACGATTTTACCACCTACGAATATTGACTAAATTAGTAACACAGATCAGACAGTCACATCTCTTTTTTTTAAATTGTGTTGGCTCTGAAAAGAGCCGTTTGGTTATGTTTTTCGTGTTATTTGTTCCTCCCTCGGTCAACCTATTTTGAAGTCGTATACTTGGTGACGGCCTTGGTTCCTTCGCTGACTGCATGCTTGGCAAGCTCTCCCGGGAGGATTAGGCGTACTGCAGTCTGCACTTCACGACTTGAGATGGTCGACTTCTTGTTGTAGTGGGCAAGGCGGGAAGATTCGCCGGCGATGCGCTCAAACACGTCGTTGACAAAGCTGTTCATGATGCTCATTGCCTTGCTGGAGATTCCTGTGTCGGGGTGCACCTGTTTCATGACTTTGTAGATGTAGATGCCGTAGCTCTCCTTGCGACGCCGACGCCTCTTCTTGTTCGTGCTGACCGGAGCCTTGGTGTTGCCGGCCTTCTTCTGGCCTTTTCCGCTAACTTTAGGAGCCATGATTGGAGAAGATGAGTGTATGTGATCGTGCGATCGAATGGAAGGTCAAGCATGCCGGGACGACTTTTATGGTACCCGCTAGGATTCTGGGCATACACGCATTGTCCACACAATCACCCAAGCGTGAAGAATTATGTACGCGTGCAAAGTGACATGCATTGGCGCTTGCCACACGCACAGAGGGCAAAAGCTATCCTTCCGAATCCGAATGAAAACTCCAAGAAACAAACAATTACAAACAATAATTTAGAATATCCACTTTTTTATTATATTCGGTAGAGGCCAACAATCCGGTGTGGTTTCACTCATTATTTATTTTTCCCCAAACGCCGGGTAAACTTGCGTATCATCCAATGTAACGAAGAGTTCCCGTTTTCGAAAATATGACACAAAATGACTGCATAAACAATTGTGTACATGGCCAGGCAATTACTCTTCTTCTTTTTTACCGTATTAAAAGTAAAATAATTTTTTATTTTTATTTTGGGGGGGTGGGGGGACAACAAAAAATAAGAGACAGACAGACAAACAAACAAAATGGAAAGAGACTAATCCGATTAATTTTATTAATCCGTTCTCCGGAGCTCTGGCCAGTTAAAATTCGTATTTACCTATAGTAACCAAACTTAACTTTCCAAAACTCTACAGAAAACGCGATTGGAATGAATCTCTCTTTGAAAAAAATATTGGCCCTGAAAAGGGCCGTTCGGTTAGTTTTGCGCACGCAGCTGTGACTCAAGCCCGTTCACCACGAATTCGGCGAGCCAACTGGATGTCCTTGGGCATGATGGTGACCCTCTTGGCATGGATGGCGCAAAGGTTGGTGTCTTCAAAGAGGCCAACGAGGTAGGCTTCGCTCGCCTCCTGCAGTGCCATGACGGCAGAACTCTGGAATCGCAGTTCTGTTTTGAAGTCCTGTGCAATTTCACGCACAAGTCTCTGGAACGGCAGCTTTCGGATCAGCAGTTCGGTGCTCTTCTGGTAGCGACGAATCTCGCGAAGGGCGACAGTTCCCGGTCTGTACCGATGTGGTTTCTTGACACCGCCAGTCGCTGGTGCGCTCTTACGTGCCGCCTTGGTGGCCAACTGCTTCCTTGGGGCTTTTCCACCGGTGCTCTTTCTTGCCGTCTGCTTGGTGCGTGCCATGATTTGAGAGTGGATTGGTCAGAATGGAGAGTAGATAAGAAGTGAATGCCAAATCAACGAACAGGCCGTCTCTTAAGACTAGAGAATAGCATCCTGGGGCTGAAGTATAACAATGGGCAGTCTTCCGATTGGATAATTCGGACACCATGCCGGGACGCTTCACTGATCACAACTGATTTACCCTCCGAAACAATACGGTCAATATTACCTACGAGTACATGATACTTTGCAAGCAAATTAATTTTCCCCAGCTACCAAAATAAACAAATGGGCCGTGTCTTCGATAAAGACATCCCGGGAATAATTACGGGCAATAAACGAAAAGAAAAAAACCTTAATACTAATAGACACAGGGAGGAAAATCCACACTGAATCCCGCGAGACAATGCCCAAATAATAACAGAGTACACACAAATTAAAACCTGGAATCAATCTCTTTTTGTGAAATCGTGGTGGCTCTGAAAAGAGCCGTTTGGTTTGAAAATGGCATGTATCATGCATCTATCTAGCCGCCGAAACCGTACAGCGTGCGCCCCTGTCTCTTCAGGGCGTACACCACATCCATCGAAGTAACGGTTTTCCTCTTGGCGTGCTCGCAGTAGGTGACTGCATCGCGGATAACATTCTCCAGGAACACCTTGAGGACTCCGCGGGTTTCTTCGTAGATGAGACCTGAGATGCGCTTGACTCCTCCGCGGCGGGCCAGCCGACGAATGGCTGGTTTAGTGATGCCCTGGATGTTGTCGCGAAGAACCTTGCGGTGACGCTTGGCACCCCCTTTGCCCAGTCCTTTTCCTCCTTTGCCACGGCCAGACATTTTTTTTAAATTTTCTTCTTTCCTTCTCTGCTCAGACTAGACTAGATCGATTGAATGGGCGAGGCAGTGTATTATATATCACTGCTATGCGCGGACGCGATAGGAGCACGCCAGGCAAACGAAAGTCAGGGCGCCCTCTAGCAACAAATCGTGGCAGAGGTTTCCCTCCCGAAATAACGACACGAGAGGAGAAATAAACAGTCAACGAGAGAGAGAGAGAGAGGAAAGCAAGCAAACGAATAATCGCAACATTAAAATACAAACATAAAAACTGAACTGTTAAAAGCACTGTTATTTATTGTATTTGAGGTTTTATCACTTACAAAAAAAAAAGCTATAAAAAAGGGCCCTGCATTATTACCTATACAGTATTTAGAACAAAAATGGAATTCAAACAAACAAGACCAAAAACAAAAAGAACATTTAAAGTCTACATTTATATGAAATCATATGAATTTCTAAAAATATGGAAAAGATAAAGAAATCTAATACATCTTCGCCAAAAAAAAATACAACCAGTCGCAGAGGATCTGTTTGTTTGTTTGTTTGTTTGTTTGTTTGTTTTTGTTGTTGTTGTTTTTCCCTTTCTTCAGAAATCAACCTAAAACAAAGAGATCGGTCTTCATACAATTATTTAATTGAGACAAATTGAAATGTTCAAATATAAGAAAGCCACGAAGTAAAGCGAAGAAAGAACTTGTAAAAGTGAGGCGACATAGGAATACACATAATAGACGAGACCTGTTTTTGTATTAATTGATGTTCCCCGAGGGGAGTGGGCCGAATCCCGGATGTACTGCTATACCGGGCCAACCCATGGCCGGGACGAGGCAAGCCTCTATTCCACGGCCCAAATCCAAAAATCAGATTAATATACTGGCTGTTCGATGAACAGCGTTTCAGATATTAAGCTGAAAAGAACAGATACTACACATGATCTTAGCCAAAAGGCCGAGAAGCGATAACGATTGACATTGAACCAATAGGGCGCTCTGGAATTATGCATGCAAATTGATTCCCCCGCCCATTGTTCTCATCCGAATAATATTCTTATTTTAACTTTTCTAATTTGTGTATTTCGGGTCAAGAAAAGGACTTCTCACAGAGCCCGACGCAAACCCGTTTATAGAAATTACCAACTTTTGGCACGTTAATTTACATCAATATTCATGAGCTTGGGGGGTTTTCATAACACATTTTCATACACATCGACAATATTCTTTTACAAATTCATTTTTTTTAACCAAAAGTCACTTGAAAATCTGGAAAAATGCGACTGGTATCAAAATTATCGCCATGCTGCACTGCGCCTCGCCGCTGTAAATACACACAGACCTGCCGGTACGAGCGTGCCGATAGATGGCGCCCTTCGGCACAACCGCGCCTCGATCGTTTACCGTTCAGGCCGGTTTATTTGTTTTTAAGCAGAACCTAAATGTCCCACTTTGTGGGCGGTGAAAATAGTCTGGTTCTATGGCCTGACCATTTAATTGTGTACACCCAGACGTCGAAATTGTAGTCGCGAACGTTAACGAGAATTCACGACCGTCAATAAAACGTGTTCGGAAATCTTCAGTTTGGCCAAGGAAAATGTTTCATGCTAAGCAAATTGTTGTGCTTACATTTGTTATGAAATTGGGCCCAGGTAAGACAGAACACGAAAACAAAGCTAATAGACCACACGCGAAGTGTCAACTCACCACATTTCCAATGTTTTTGTTAAATCTATGAAAATGTGACCCAGGATATCAAAATCAATAATAAGCGGGAAATGACAATTCACGATATGTACATAGTAACATTTGAAATTCCATAGGCTTTCTATTGATAGCCATCCCCAGTCTGTAACTCGTAACCAATAATTTCCGAGCTAAAGGCTTGTGATGGATGTCATTAAAAAGCTTATTGAATTTGCAATCTTATTATATTTATATCTCCGAAAGTCTTTTTCCGACTTATTCTTGATTTTGATGTGCTGGGTCGCGGGTATAATATCATTCACGTACTTTTACAAACTGAACATGCATGTACTGTACAGTACGCGTAGTACATGTATATAATTATAGAGTACAGACACAGCGCGTATTTATTTTTGCTTTGTTGAAGTCACAGTGCGCGCGTTGCATATTTAATGAACTAGTTTTTATATGAAGGTCGCCGGGATACAAGTTAAAACGCACGCGCGCCCGGATGACAAAAAACACTTTCTTAATATTTTTATAAGCAGGAAAAGGGAAGGCGATTCTTTAAAAAATAAACGAAGCCATTGAACAAACTCAGCGGGCCTTTGGCTGTGAAAGTTAAAATCTACACATGTATTATCTAAATTTGTCTCTTTTAAAACTTTATTTAAAAATGAAGAACAGACAGACAGCGGCGTTTCTCTCTTGTAACTATGTGGTGGCCCTGAAAAGAGCCTTTTGGTTTTGTTTGTGGAGGCAAAGTAATTTGTTTGTAGGCCTATTACTTTGATACTTTGGCGGCCTTTTTGGGCAGAAGTACTTGCTGGATGTTGGGAAGCACACCGCCTTGCGCGATGGTAACCCCACTCATCAACTTGTTAAGCTCTTCGTCGTTGCGTATAGCAAGCTGCAGATGTCGAGGGTTAATTCTCGTCTTCTTATTGTCTCGTGCTGCGTTACCGGCCAGCTCCAGGATCTCCGCGGTCAGGTATTCCATCACGGCTGCCAGGTAGACCGGTGCACCGGCTCCAACCCGCTCAGCGTAGTTGCCCCTTCGCAAAAATCGATGAACGCGACCCACGGGGAACTGCAGTCCCGCCCTTGAGGACCTGCTCCTGGCCTTGCTTCTTGCTTTTCCGCTCTTTCCTCGTCCAGTCATCTTGAAGTAATTGGTGACAGTAGATTGCGATCTGCAGTGAAAGTGCCGTACGAGGGGGGTGACAGCACTAGTTATAGCGTTCCGGTGGATTGGCCGAAGCACGCCAAGTAGCCAATCACGCGCGACACACTTACTGTACGGTTGAGTGCACCGCATCCATTTTTGGATTCGTGAAGACAGGGATACATTTTTTGAACGAGGTCTGTCTGTCTGTCTGTCTTCAATCTAAGCGATGAAATCATAACAGCAAAAACCCAAAGCACCCAAAAACCTTACCTGCTTTCTCAGACGATTTCTGTTATCCCGACGGTGTGTCCCTGTTGCCTACCGATTGACCTGCCTCCACGCTGGCCGCAGATCGTCCCTCATAAACCACATTGAAAACTGTCACGGATTTGTCTGCACAGAGATACGACAAACACATATATTAAACATACATCAAACAAGAAACCACTACTTCTCGTAATGGAGACTGAATGAACAAAAACCACTGCGCGCACAGGTGCTGAATAACAAAAGGCTGTTTCGCCATTGCAAATTCCTACGTGACTTACTGAGGCTAAATTAACAATGACCCCCATTTGTCAATTTCGTTGTTGGCGGGCACGCGTATAATTGTTTTGGTCAAAGCTATTCGTTGGTTTTAAAAATTCGATCGCTTAGGTTGGGCGGCGCACTGTCAGCCCTGCAATGTTGTATATATCATGTTAATTAAATGATGTAAATAAATACTTTTGGTATCATTGCAAAACTAACGAATCGGTCTTTACTACGGTGTAAAACAATAGAACTCCAAATACTACAGAAATACTTTTCCCCGTCATGCCTTTTCAAGTCACATATTTGTTTTCAAAGGCGACGAGAACAGAAGGTTAATGTTGATCTTCATTTCTCCTTTTAAGGTCAGGGAGAATGTAAAGACGGGAACACTACCCGAACGATTTTACCACCTACGAATATTGACTAAATTAGTAACACAGATCAGACAGTCACATCTCTTTTTTTTAAATTGTGTTGGCTCTGAAAAGAGCCGTTTGGTTATGTTTTTCGTGTTATTTGTTCCTCCCTCGGTCAACCTATTTTGAAGTCGTATACTTGGTGACGGCCTTGGTTCCTTCGCTGACTGCATGCTTGGCAAGCTCTCCCGGGAGGATTAGGCGTACTGCAGTCTGCACTTCACGACTTGAGATGGTCGACTTCTTGTTGTAGTGGGCAAGGCGGGAAGATTCGCCGGCGATGCGCTCAAACACGTCGTTGACAAAGCTGTTCATGATGCTCATTGCCTTGCTGGAGATTCCTGTGTCGGGGTGCACCTGTTTCATGACTTTGTAGATGTAGATGCCGTAGCTCTCCTTGCGACGCCGACGCCTCTTCTTGTTCGTGCTGACCGGAGCCTTGGTGTTGCCGGCCTTCTTCTGGCCTTTTCCGCTAACTTTAGGAGCCATGATTGGAGAAGATGAGTGTATGTGATCGTGCGATCGAATGGAAGGTCAAGCATGCCGGGACGACTTTTATGGTACCCGCTAGGATTCTGGGCATACACGCATTGTCCACACAATCACCCAAGCGTGAAGAATTATGTACGCGTGCAAAGTGACATGCATTGGCGCTTGCCACACGCACAGAGGGCAAAAGCTATCCTTCCGAATCCGAATGAAAACTCCAAGAAACAAACAATTACAAACAATAATTTAGAATATCCACTTTTTTATTATATTCGGTAGAGGCCAACAATCCGGTGTGGTTTCACTCATTATTTATTTTTCCCCAAACGCCGGGTAAACTTGCGTATCATCCAATGTAACGAAGAGTTCCCGTTTTCGAAAATATGACACAAAATGACTGCATAAACAATTGTGTACATGGCCAGGCAATTACTCTTCTTCTTTTTTACCGTATTAAAAGTAAAATAATTTTTTATTTTTATTTTGGGGGGGTGGGGGGACAACAAAAAATAAGAGACAGACAGACAAACAAACAAAATGGAAAGAGACTAATCCGATTAATTTTATTAATCCGTTCTCCGGAGCTCTGGCCAGTTAAAATTCGTATTTACCTATAGTAACCAAACTTAACTTTCCAAAACTCTACAGAAAACGCGATTGGAATGAATCTCTCTTTGAAAAAAATATTGGCCCTGAAAAGGGCCGTTCGGTTAGTTTTGCGCACGCAGCTGTGACTCAAGCCCGTTCACCACGAATTCGGCGAGCCAACTGGATGTCCTTGGGCATGATGGTGACCCTCTTGGCATGGATGGCGCAAAGGTTGGTGTCTTCAAAGAGGCCAACGAGGTAGGCTTCGCTCGCCTCCTGCAGTGCCATGACGGCAGAACTCTGGAATCGCAGTTCTGTTTTGAAGTCCTGTGCAATTTCACGCACAAGTCTCTGGAACGGCAGCTTTCGGATCAGCAGTTCGGTGCTCTTCTGGTAGCGACGAATCTCGCGAAGGGCGACAGTTCCCGGTCTGTACCGATGTGGTTTCTTGACACCGCCAGTCGCTGGTGCGCTCTTACGTGCCGCCTTGGTGGCCAACTGCTTCCTTGGGGCTTTTCCACCGGTGCTCTTTCTTGCCGTCTGCTTGGTGCGTGCCATGATTTGAGAGTGGATTGGTCAGAATGGAGAGTAGATAAGAAGTGAATGCCAAATCAACGAACAGGCCGTCTCTTAAGACTAGAGAATAGCATCCTGGGGCTGAAGTATAACAATGGGCAGTCTTCCGATTGGATAATTCGGACACCATGCCGGGACGCTTCACTGATCACAACTGATTTACCCTCCGAAACAATACGGTCAATATTACCTACGAGTACATGATACTTTGCAAGCAAATTAATTTTCCCCAGCTACCAAAATAAACAAATGGGCCGTGTCTTCGATAAAGACATCCCGGGAATAATTACGGGCAATAAACGAAAAGAAAAAAACCTTAATACTAATAGACACAGGGAGGAAAATCCACACTGAATCCCGCGAGACAATGCCCAAATAATAACAGAGTACACACAAATTAAAACCTGGAATCAATCTCTTTTTGTGAAATCGTGGTGGCTCTGAAAAGAGCCGTTTGGTTTGAAAATGGCATGTATCATGCATCTATCTAGCCGCCGAAACCGTACAGCGTGCGCCCCTGTCTCTTCAGGGCGTACACCACATCCATCGAAGTAACGGTTTTCCTCTTGGCGTGCTCGCAGTAGGTGACTGCATCGCGGATAACATTCTCCAGGAACACCTTGAGGACTCCGCGGGTTTCTTCGTAGATGAGACCTGAGATGCGCTTGACTCCTCCGCGGCGGGCCAGCCGACGAATGGCTGGTTTAGTGATGCCCTGGATGTTGTCGCGAAGAACCTTGCGGTGACGCTTGGCACCCCCTTTGCCCAGTCCTTTTCCTCCTTTGCCACGGCCAGACATTTTTTTTAAATTTTCTTCTTTCCTTCTCTGCTCAGACTAGACTAGATCGATTGAATGGGCGAGGCAGTGTATTATATATCACTGCTATGCGCGGACGCGATAGGAGCACGCCAGGCAAACGAAAGTCAGGGCGCCCTCTAGCAACAAATCGTGGCAGAGGTTTCCCTCCCGAAATAACGACACGAGAGGAGAAATAAACAGTCAACGAGAGAGAGAGAGAGAGGAAAGCAAGCAAACGAATAATCGCAACATTAAAATACAAACATAAAAACTGAACTGTTAAAAGCACTGTTATTTATTGTATTTGAGGTTTTATCACTTACAAAAAAAAAAGCTATAAAAAAGGGCCCTGCATTATTACCTATACAGTATTTAGAACAAAAATGGAATTCAAACAAACAAGACCAAAAACAAAAAGAACATTTAAAGTCTACATTTATATGAAATCATATGAATTTCTAAAAATATGGAAAAGATAAAGAAATCTAATACATCTTCGCCAAAAAAAAATACAACCAGTCGCAGAGGATCTGTTTGTTTGTTTGTTTGTTTGTTTGTTTGTTTTTGTTGTTGTTGTTTTTCCCTTTCTTCAGAAATCAACCTAAAACAAAGAGATCGGTCTTCATACAATTATTTAATTGAGACAAATTGAAATGTTCAAATATAAGAAAGCCACGAAGTAAAGCGAAGAAAGAACTTGTAAAAGTGAGGCGACATAGGAATACACATAATAGACGAGACCTGTTTTTGTATTAATTGATGTTCCCCGAGGGGAGTGGGCCGAATCCCGGATGTACTGCTATACCGGGCCAACCCATGGCCGGGACGAGGCAAGCCTCTATTCCACGGCCCAAATCCAAAAATCAGATTAATATACTGGCTGTTCGATGAACAGCGTTTCAGATATTAAGCTGAAAAGAACAGATACTGTTTTTTGATTTGGGGCTGAAATGCCCCGGACAGGTCGACTTACCAAATCGCCGAACTACAGTGTTGTGGGGTCTCGAGCCCCCCTGCCCGTAACCGGAATATAAAACTCACAAAACACTAAAACAGGACGGTACAGACAGAGAGTGTAGCCACGCTACCCACGCATTACCATGGTAGGGTACGACCCTAACTCTCTGCCATAGAACGTATACAAACAAAAAACATACTATCCACTACAAGACCTAAACAGTCATAAGCGATACTCCTATTAAAAAGAGTACAATACTCCTATAAAAAGACCTAAAGGGTCGAAAAGACCCATTTACATCCGCTGACTTTAAACAACGATTGAAGGACGGCCACATCTATGTCCAGGACATACTGAGTATGATCCTGGGCAAGATGGGCCAACCAAATATCTGGCGTCACGGCCTTAACTCTACACACCGGGCACCGAACCCGCGTCTTAGAACTGTGGGCTATCCGCCGGTGGTCGACCATTTGCCCCCAGCCCGGGAAATCGACACCGCAACCCTCAAAGTTGCAGGTCATCCTCCCAGTTACACCAGGGACAACTAGACCATCAAGTTTGTCCTGGGCCTGACAGACCGGGTCAAACGATGCACCCCGGAGAGGCTCACCAGAAGACTCCGGTGTTACCTCCACCCCGGCGCCACCAACGATGTGGGGGGGGCCGGTAGGGGCTTTAACCGAGCCAATTGGCTCGTCTAATACCATCTCAGACTCCGGAGAGTCCGAGAGGTTAGTTCCCTGTATTTTGGAAGAGGGGGCATCTGAGTCAGAAGAAGGGTCTCGCGACCTCTTCTTCTTCTTCTTCGCCTTCCCCTTCCTTGATACAGGGACAAAAGGAACAGCTTTCTCGATCGCGGCGGCCTGACACTCAACGGCGTCACAGGAGACAACAGCCTTAGCGTCGTCTCCCATGCAGCCGCCGCAACCGACAAAGCTGAACTTAACGGTCCTCGTGATCCAGCGGTCGCAGTGGAAACAAAGCCACCCTTCCGCGGATCGTAGAGGACCGGCATCCTTCGAGCACCGAATACACGGTGCTCGAGGCAGTTCGAAGTCCGATACCATATTGGTATCGGACACCGTTACAGTCTCCGAGCCCGACGGACCGGGCCCGGAGCTAGAAAAAGAGGAAGGGCTTGCCGCCACTTCGGCACCCACAAGCGTGGGCGCTTCAAGAGGCGGAGAAGCCTCCCCCTTATGTTGTGCAGGGGCAGATTTCCCCTGCACCACCACATCTGCCCACCGCTTGGCGGGTCGCACCTTTACTGCGAAGGACTTCTGGCACAGTTTAAAACTGTGCCCCTCGTCCCCGCAGTAAGTGCACATCACTTTGTTGGGGCACTCCCCGGAGGGATGACCCAACTGCAAGCATTTGTAACACCTTACGGTGATACATTTGCTTGCAGAGTGGCCAGGGCTTCCGCACCGGGCGCAAGTCCGGGTCTGACCAGAATGGCCGACCCAGGCATTGCGATTCCCGATGCGGAGAACCGATGGAATGGATCTGACACCCGACATTAAGTACTGCCGGGTGCCAGTAAATACGGCAGGCTCCTCGGGGTAGGTCAAAAACCTACCCTTATGAACCCTGCCGTACCTAGAGAGAATGGATCTGACGACATTGTCGTCTAGATCCATCTCTACATAATGTACTGAGACCAGCTTCAGGTCGAAAGATGTCACTCGACACCCAGGAAGCTGGTCCAGATCAAGCTCGAAACGACGAGCAAAGACGGCCGATTTGAACGTGAGGTCAAACCGGCCGCCGGAAAGGGGTTGTAAGGCCTCCAGGTGGGTGGACGGGACAATCCCAATCCCCCGGAGGACCTTAAAGACATCGCTAGGCGTCTCCTTGCCATCGAAACTAAGTTCGAAAGCGCGGGGACGCCTAGCACTAGAAGTATTACCTCCAGCCATACTGGAAATAATCCAAAGAATACAAAATACCAAGAAAGGAAAAAACCTCCTGGGTATTTAAAAAAAAAGGCTGGACTAGCAACTGCCTAGTCCAGCTAAACTAGAAAGCAATGTATGCACACGCGCTGTGTATTAAAAACAAATACACGCGCAGTACACCCATATACAACACTAGTATATATGTACAAAAAGTGGCGTGAAGGCAAGACTTATTGTCTCCACGCACACAAAGAAATAGATAAACCCGTAGCACTACACACACACAACTGGTGTTATGTAAGCGCCACGGGTAAATGCACAACAAAGGAAAAGCCGTACACTGTACGGGACGGACAAAGAAAGACGTACAAACCTATGGGCCCGTGGACTTACACGGGGAGAACAAAGGCTGTACGTAAACGAATGGCGCTGGCTGCTACAGCACTGCGTATACAGCCAGCGACCAAAAACCAAAACTAAAAACCTCCAAAACAACAACCAAAAATCCAAAGAAATTTGGCGAAAATAAGACCAACCTGGTCTATAAACCAAAAGGAATACACTGGTATACAAAATATATCAGCCTAACACGACAAAACCTGACTCCGCCTCAAAATCACGGGAGCAAAAAAGCTACACATGATCTTAGCCAAAAGGCCGAGAAGCGATAACGATTGACATTGAACCAATAGGGCGCTCTGGAATTATGCATGCAAATTGATTCCCCCGCCCATTGTTCTCATCCGAATAATATTCTTATTTTAACTTTTCTAATTTGTGTATTTCGGGTCAAGAAAAGGACTTCTCACAGAGCCCGACGCAAACCCGTTTATAGAAATTACCAACTTTTGGCACGTTAATTTACATCAATATTCATGAGCTTGGGGGGTTTTCATAACACATTTTCATACACATCGACAATATTCTTTTACAAATTCATTTTTTTTAACCAAAAGTCACTTGAAAATCTGGAAAAATGCGACTGGTATCAAAATTATCGCCATGCTGCACTGCGCCTCGCCGCTGTAAATACACACAGACCTGCCGGTACGAGCGTGCCGATAGATGGCGCCCTTCGGCACAACCGCGCCTCGATCGTTTACCGTTCAGGCCGGTTTATTTGTTTTTAAGCAGAACCTAAATGTCCCACTTTGTGGGCGGTGAAAATAGTCTGGTTCTATGGCCTGACCATTTAATTGTGTACACCCAGACGTCGAAATTGTAGTCGCGAACGTTAACGAGAATTCACGACCGTCAATAAAACGTGTTCGGAAATCTTCAGTTTGGCCAAGGAAAATGTTTCATGCTAAGCAAATTGTTGTGCTTACATTTGTTATGAAATTGGGCCCAGGTAAGACAGAACACGAAAACAAAGCTAATAGACCACACGCGAAGTGTCAACTCACCACATTTCCAATGTTTTTGTTAAATCTATGAAAATGTGACCCAGGATATCAAAATCAATAATAAGCGGGAAATGACAATTCACGATATGTACATAGTAACATTTGAAATTCCATAGGCTTTCTATTGATAGCCATCCCCAGTCTGTAACTCGTAACCAATAATTTCCGAGCTAAAGGCTTGTGATGGATGTCATTAAAAAGCTTATTGAATTTGCAATCTTATTATATTTATATCTCCGAAAGTCTTTTTCCGACTTATTCTTGATTTTGATGTGCTGGGTCGCGGGTATAATATCATTCACGTACTTTTACAAACTGAACATGCATGTACTGTACAGTACGCGTAGTACATGTATATAATTATAGAGTACAGACACAGCGCGTATTTATTTTTGCTTTGTTGAAGTCACAGTGCGCGCGTTGCATATTTAATGAACTAGTTTTTATATGAAGGTCGCCGGGATACAAGTTAAAACGCACGCGCGCCCGGATGACAAAAAACACTTTCTTAATATTTTTATAAGCAGGAAAAGGGAAGGCGATTCTTTAAAAAATAAACGAAGCCATTGAACAAACTCAGCGGGCCTTTGGCTGTGAAAGTTAAAATCTACACATGTATTATCTAAATTTGTCTCTTTTAAAACTTTATTTAAAAATGAAGAACAGACAGACAGCGGCGTTTCTCTCTTGTAACTATGTGGTGGCCCTGAAAAGAGCCTTTTGGTTTTGTTTGTGGAGGCAAAGTAATTTGTTTGTAGGCCTATTACTTTGATACTTTGGCGGCCTTTTTGGGCAGAAGTACTTGCTGGATGTTGGGAAGCACACCGCCTTGCGCGATGGTAACCCCACTCATCAACTTGTTAAGCTCTTCGTCGTTGCGTATAGCAAGCTGCAGATGTCGAGGGTTAATTCTCGTCTTCTTATTGTCTCGTGCTGCGTTACCGGCCAGCTCCAGGATCTCCGCGGTCAGGTATTCCATCACGGCTGCCAGGTAGACCGGTGCACCGGCTCCAACCCGCTCAGCGTAGTTGCCCCTTCGCAAAAATCGATGAACGCGACCCACGGGGAACTGCAGTCCCGCCCTTGAGGACCTGCTCCTGGCCTTGCTTCTTGCTTTTCCGCTCTTTCCTCGTCCAGTCATCTTGAAGTAATTGGTGACAGTAGATTGCGATCTGCAGTGAAAGTGCCGTACGAGGGGGGTGACAGCACTAGTTATAGCGTTCCGGTGGATTGGCCGAAGCACGCCAAGTAGCCAATCACGCGCGACACACTTACTGTACGGTTGAGTGCACCGCATCCATTTTTGGATTCGTGAAGACAGGGATACATTTTTTGAACGAGGTCTGTCTGTCTGTCTGTCTTCAATCTAAGCGATGAAATCATAACAGCAAAAACCCAAAGCACCCAAAAACCTTACCTGCTTTCTCAGACGATTTCTGTTATCCCGACGGTGTGTCCCTGTTGCCTACCGATTGACCTGCCTCCACGCTGGCCGCAGATCGTCCCTCATAAACCACATTGAAAACTGTCACGGATTTGTCTGCACAGAGATACGACAAACACATATATTAAACATACATCAAACAAGAAACCACTACTTCTCGTAATGGAGACTGAATGAACAAAAACCACTGCGCGCACAGGTGCTGAATAACAAAAGGCTGTTTCGCCATTGCAAATTCCTACGTGACTTACTGAGGCTAAATTAACAATGACCCCCATTTGTCAATTTCGTTGTTGGCGGGCACGCGTATAATTGTTTTGGTCAAAGCTATTCGTTGGTTTTAAAAATTCGATCGCTTAGGTTGGGCGGCGCACTGTCAGCCCTGCAATGTTGTATATATCATGTTAATTAAATGATGTAAATAAATACTTTTGGTATCATTGCAAAACTAACGAATCGGTCTTTACTACGGTGTAAAACAATAGAACTCCAAATACTACAGAAATACTTTTCCCCGTCATGCCTTTTCAAGTCACATATTTGTTTTCAAAGGCGACGAGAACAGAAGGTTAATGTTGATCTTCATTTCTCCTTTTAAGGTCAGGGAGAATGTAAAGACGGGAACACTACCCGAACGATTTTACCACCTACGAATATTGACTAAATTAGTAACACAGATCAGACAGTCACATCTCTTTTTTTTAAATTGTGTTGGCTCTGAAAAGAGCCGTTTGGTTATGTTTTTCGTGTTATTTGTTCCTCCCTCGGTCAACCTATTTTGAAGTCGTATACTTGGTGACGGCCTTGGTTCCTTCGCTGACTGCATGCTTGGCAAGCTCTCCCGGGAGGATTAGGCGTACTGCAGTCTGCACTTCACGACTTGAGATGGTCGACTTCTTGTTGTAGTGGGCAAGGCGGGAAGATTCGCCGGCGATGCGCTCAAACACGTCGTTGACAAAGCTGTTCATGATGCTCATTGCCTTGCTGGAGATTCCTGTGTCGGGGTGCACCTGTTTCATGACTTTGTAGATGTAGATGCCGTAGCTCTCCTTGCGACGCCGACGCCTCTTCTTGTTCGTGCTGACCGGAGCCTTGGTGTTGCCGGCCTTCTTCTGGCCTTTTCCGCTAACTTTAGGAGCCATGATTGGAGAAGATGAGTGTATGTGATCGTGCGATCGAATGGAAGGTCAAGCATGCCGGGACGACTTTTATGGTACCCGCTAGGATTCTGGGCATACACGCATTGTCCACACAATCACCCAAGCGTGAAGAATTATGTACGCGTGCAAAGTGACATGCATTGGCGCTTGCCACACGCACAGAGGGCAAAAGCTATCCTTCCGAATCCGAATGAAAACTCCAAGAAACAAACAATTACAAACAATAATTTAGAATATCCACTTTTTTATTATATTCGGTAGAGGCCAACAATCCGGTGTGGTTTCACTCATTATTTATTTTTCCCCAAACGCCGGGTAAACTTGCGTATCATCCAATGTAACGAAGAGTTCCCGTTTTCGAAAATATGACACAAAATGACTGCATAAACAATTGTGTACATGGCCAGGCAATTACTCTTCTTCTTTTTTACCGTATTAAAAGTAAAATAATTTTTTATTTTTATTTTGGGGGGGTGGGGGGACAACAAAAAATAAGAGACAGACAGACAAACAAACAAAATGGAAAGAGACTAATCCGATTAATTTTATTAATCCGTTCTCCGGAGCTCTGGCCAGTTAAAATTCGTATTTACCTATAGTAACCAAACTTAACTTTCCAAAACTCTACAGAAAACGCGATTGGAATGAATCTCTCTTTGAAAAAAATATTGGCCCTGAAAAGGGCCGTTCGGTTAGTTTTGCGCACGCAGCTGTGACTCAAGCCCGTTCACCACGAATTCGGCGAGCCAACTGGATGTCCTTGGGCATGATGGTGACCCTCTTGGCATGGATGGCGCAAAGGTTGGTGTCTTCAAAGAGGCCAACGAGGTAGGCTTCGCTCGCCTCCTGCAGTGCCATGACGGCAGAACTCTGGAATCGCAGTTCTGTTTTGAAGTCCTGTGCAATTTCACGCACAAGTCTCTGGAACGGCAGCTTTCGGATCAGCAGTTCGGTGCTCTTCTGGTAGCGACGAATCTCGCGAAGGGCGACAGTTCCCGGTCTGTACCGATGTGGTTTCTTGACACCGCCAGTCGCTGGTGCGCTCTTACGTGCCGCCTTGGTGGCCAACTGCTTCCTTGGGGCTTTTCCACCGGTGCTCTTTCTTGCCGTCTGCTTGGTGCGTGCCATGATTTGAGAGTGGATTGGTCAGAATGGAGAGTAGATAAGAAGTGAATGCCAAATCAACGAACAGGCCGTCTCTTAAGACTAGAGAATAGCATCCTGGGGCTGAAGTATAACAATGGGCAGTCTTCCGATTGGATAATTCGGACACCATGCCGGGACGCTTCACTGATCACAACTGATTTACCCTCCGAAACAATACGGTCAATATTACCTACGAGTACATGATACTTTGCAAGCAAATTAATTTTCCCCAGCTACCAAAATAAACAAATGGGCCGTGTCTTCGATAAAGACATCCCGGGAATAATTACGGGCAATAAACGAAAAGAAAAAAACCTTAATACTAATAGACACAGGGAGGAAAATCCACACTGAATCCCGCGAGACAATGCCCAAATAATAACAGAGTACACACAAATTAAAACCTGGAATCAATCTCTTTTTGTGAAATCGTGGTGGCTCTGAAAAGAGCCGTTTGGTTTGAAAATGGCATGTATCATGCATCTATCTAGCCGCCGAAACCGTACAGCGTGCGCCCCTGTCTCTTCAGGGCGTACACCACATCCATCGAAGTAACGGTTTTCCTCTTGGCGTGCTCGCAGTAGGTGACTGCATCGCGGATAACATTCTCCAGGAACACCTTGAGGACTCCGCGGGTTTCTTCGTAGATGAGACCTGAGATGCGCTTGACTCCTCCGCGGCGGGCCAGCCGACGAATGGCTGGTTTAGTGATGCCCTGGATGTTGTCGCGAAGAACCTTGCGGTGACGCTTGGCACCCCCTTTGCCCAGTCCTTTTCCTCCTTTGCCACGGCCAGACATTTTTTTTAAATTTTCTTCTTTCCTTCTCTGCTCAGACTAGACTAGATCGATTGAATGGGCGAGGCAGTGTATTATATATCACTGCTATGCGCGGACGCGATAGGAGCACGCCAGGCAAACGAAAGTCAGGGCGCCCTCTAGCAACAAATCGTGGCAGAGGTTTCCCTCCCGAAATAACGACACGAGAGGAGAAATAAACAGTCAACGAGAGAGAGAGAGAGAGGAAAGCAAGCAAACGAATAATCGCAACATTAAAATACAAACATAAAAACTGAACTGTTAAAAGCACTGTTATTTATTGTATTTGAGGTTTTATCACTTACAAAAAAAAAAGCTATAAAAAAGGGCCCTGCATTATTACCTATACAGTATTTAGAACAAAAATGGAATTCAAACAAACAAGACCAAAAACAAAAAGAACATTTAAAGTCTACATTTATATGAAATCATATGAATTTCTAAAAATATGGAAAAGATAAAGAAATCTAATACATCTTCGCCAAAAAAAAATACAACCAGTCGCAGAGGATCTGTTTGTTTGTTTGTTTGTTTGTTTGTTTGTTTTTGTTGTTGTTGTTTTTCCCTTTCTTCAGAAATCAACCTAAAACAAAGAGATCGGTCTTCATACAATTATTTAATTGAGACAAATTGAAATGTTCAAATATAAGAAAGCCACGAAGTAAAGCGAAGAAAGAACTTGTAAAAGTGAGGCGACATAGGAATACACATAATAGACGAGACCTGTTTTTGTATTAATTGATGTTCCCCGAGGGGAGTGGGCCGAATCCCGGATGTACTGCTATACCGGGCCAACCCATGGCCGGGACGAGGCAAGCCTCTATTCCACGGCCCAAATCCAAAAATCAGATTAATATACTGGCTGTTCGATGAACAGCGTTTCAGATATTAAGCTGAAAAGAACAGATACTGTTTTTTGATTTGGGGCTGAAATGCCCCGGACAGGTCGACTTACCAAATCGCCGAACTACAGTGTTGTGGGGTCTCGAGCCCCCCTGCCCGTAACCGGAATACAAAACTCACAAAACACTAAAACAGGACGGTACAGACAGAGAGTGTAGCCACGCTACCCACGCATTACCATGGTAGGGTACGACCCTAACTCTCTGCCATAGAACGTATACAAACAAAATACATACTATCCACTACAAGACCTAAACAGTCATAAACGATACTCCTATTAAAAAGAGTACAATACTCCTATAAAAAGACCTAAAGGGTCGAAAAGACCCATTTACATCCGCTGACCTTAAACAACGATTGAAGGACGGCCACATCTATGTCCAGGACATACTGAGTATGATCCTGGGCAAGATGGGCCAACCAAATATCTGGCGTCACGGCCTTAACTCTACACACCGGGCACCGAACCCGCGTCTTAGAACTGTGGGCCATCCGCCGGTGGTCGACCATTTGCCCCCAGCCCGGGAAATCGACACCGCAACCCTCAAAGTTGCAGGTCATCCTCCCAGTTACACCAGGGACAACTAGACCATCAAGTTTGTCCTGGGCCTGACAGACCGGGTCAAACGATGCACCCCGGAGAGGCTCACCAGAAGACTCCGGTGTTACCTCCACCCCGGCGCCACCAACGATGTGGGGGGGGCCGGTAGGGGCTTTAACCGAGCCAATTGGCTCGTCTAATACCATCTCAGACTCCGGAGAGTCCGAGAGGTTAGTTCCCTGTATTTTGGAAGAGGGGGCATCTGAGTCAGAAGAAGGGTCTCGCGACCTCTTCTTCTTCTTCTTCGCCTTCCCCTTCCTTGATACAGGGACAAAAGGAACAGCTTTCTCGATCGCGGCGGCCTGACACTCAACGGCGTCACAGGAGACAACAGCCTTAGCGTCGTCTCCCATGCAGCCGCCGCAACCGACAAAGCTGAACTTAACGGTCCTCGTGATCCAGCGGTCGCAGTGGAAACAAAGCCACCCTTCCGCGGATCGTAGAGGACCGGCATCCTTCGAGCACCGAATACACGGTGCTCGAGGCAGTTCGAAGTCCGATACCATATTGGTATCGGACACCGTTACAGTCTCCGAGCCCGACGGACCGGGCCCGGAGCTAGAAAAAGAGGAAGGGCTTGCCGCCCCCTCGGCGCCCACAAGTGTGGGCGCTTCAAGAGGCGGAGAAGCCTCCCCCTTATGATGTGCAGGGGCAGATTTCCCCTGCACCACCACATCTGCCCACCGCTTGGCGGGTCGCACCCTCTCTGCGAAGGACCTAGGGCACAGTTTAAAACTGTGCCCCTCGTCCCCGCAGAAAGTGCACATGACTTTGTTGGGGCACTCCCCGGAGGGATGACCCAACTGCAAGCATATGTAACACCTTACGGTGATACATTTGCCTGCAGAGTGGCCAGGGCTTCCGCACCGGGCGCAAGTCCGGGTCTGACCAGAGTGGCCGACCCAGGCATTGCGATTCCCGATGCGGAGAACCGAGGGAATGGATCTGACACCCGACATTAAGTATTGCCGGGTGCCAGTAAATACGGCAGGCTCCTCGGGGTAGGTCAGAAACCTACCCTTATGGACCCTGCCGTACTGAGAGAGAATGGATCTGACGACATTGTCGTCAAGATCCATCTCTATATAATTCACTGTGACCAGCTTCATGTCGAAGGATGTAACTCGACACCCAGGAAGCTGGTCCAGATCAAACTCGAAACGACGAGCAAAGACGGCCGATTTGAACGTGAGGTCAAACCGGCCGCCGGAAAGGGGTTGTAAGGCCTCCAGGTGGGCGGACGGGACAATCCCAATCCCCCGGAGGACCTTAAAGACACCGCTAGGCGTCTCCTTGCCATCGAAACTAAGTTCGAAAGCGCGGGGACGCCTAGCACTAGAAGTATTATTTCCAGACATGCTGGAAATAAACCAAAGAATACAAAATACCAAGAAAGGAAAAACCTCCTGGGTATTAAAACAAGGCTGGACTAGCAACTGCCTAGTCCAGCAAAACAAGAAAGTAAAGTATAAGCACACGCGCTATGTATAAAACAAAATACAAGCGCGGCACATATACAACACTGTTGTATATACAAAAATGGCGTGAAGGCAAGACTTATTGCCTTCACCCACACAAAGAAATAGGAAAAACCCGTAGCACTACACACACAACTGGTGTTATGTAAGCGCCACGGGTAAATGAACAACAAAGGAAACGCCGTACACTGTACGGAAAGAACAAAGGAACGCGTGCAAACCTATGGGCCCGTGGACTTACACGGGGGGAACAAAGGCTGCACGAAAACGAATGGCGCTGGCTGCTACAGCACTGCGTATACAGCCAGCGACCAAAAAACCAAACCAAAAACCTCCAAAACAACAACCAAAAATCCGAAGAAATTCGGCGAAAACAAGACCAACCTGGTCTATAAACAAAAAGGAACAAACTGGTATAAAAATTATATCAGTTTAGCAGGGCAAAACTTGACTACGCCTCAAGATCACGGGAGCAAAAAAGCTACACATGATCTTAGCCAAAAGGCCGAGAAGCGATAACGATTGACATTGAACCAATAGGGCGCTCTGGAATTATGCATGCAAATTGATTCCCCCGCCCATTGTTCTCATCCGAATAATATTCTTATTTTAACTTTTCTAATTTGTGTATTTCGGGTCAAGAAAAGGACTTCTCACAGAGCCCGACGCAAACCCGTTTATAGAAATTACCAACTTTTGGCACGTTAATTTACATCAATATTCATGAGCTTGGGGGGTTTTCATAACACATTTTCATACACATCGACAATATTCTTTTACAAATTCATTTTTTTTAACCAAAAGTCACTTGAAAATCTGGAAAAATGCGACTGGTATCAAAATTATCGCCATGCTGCACTGCGCCTCGCCGCTGTAAATACACACAGACCTGCCGGTACGAGCGTGCCGATAGATGGCGCCCTTCGGCACAACCGCGCCTCGATCGTTTACCGTTCAGGCCGGTTTATTTGTTTTTAAGCAGAACCTAAATGTCCCACTTTGTGGGCGGTGAAAATAGTCTGGTTCTATGGCCTGACCATTTAATTGTGTACACCCAGACGTCGAAATTGTAGTCGCGAACGTTAACGAGAATTCACGACCGTCAATAAAACGTGTTCGGAAATCTTCAGTTTGGCCAAGGAAAATGTTTCATGCTAAGCAAATTGTTGTGCTTACATTTGTTATGAAATTGGGCCCAGGTAAGACAGAACACGAAAACAAAGCTAATAGACCACACGCGAAGTGTCAACTCACCACATTTCCAATGTTTTTGTTAAATCTATGAAAATGTGACCCAGGATATCAAAATCAATAATAAGCGGGAAATGACAATTCACGATATGTACATAGTAACATTTGAAATTCCATAGGCTTTCTATTGATAGCCATCCCCAGTCTGTAACTCGTAACCAATAATTTCCGAGCTAAAGGCTTGTGATGGATGTCATTAAAAAGCTTATTGAATTTGCAATCTTATTATATTTATATCTCCGAAAGTCTTTTTCCGACTTATTCTTGATTTTGATGTGCTGGGTCGCGGGTATAATATCATTCACGTACTTTTACAAACTGAACATGCATGTACTGTACAGTACGCGTAGTACATGTATATAATTATAGAGTACAGACACAGCGCGTATTTATTTTTGCTTTGTTGAAGTCACAGTGCGCGCGTTGCATATTTAATGAACTAGTTTTTATATGAAGGTCGCCGGGATACAAGTTAAAACGCACGCGCGCCCGGATGACAAAAAACACTTTCTTAATATTTTTATAAGCAGGAAAAGGGAAGGCGATTCTTTAAAAAATAAACGAAGCCATTGAACAAACTCAGCGGGCCTTTGGCTGTGAAAGTTAAAATCTACACATGTATTATCTAAATTTGTCTCTTTTAAAACTTTATTTAAAAATGAAGAACAGACAGACAGCGGCGTTTCTCTCTTGTAACTATGTGGTGGCCCTGAAAAGAGCCTTTTGGTTTTGTTTGTGGAGGCAAAGTAATTTGTTTGTAGGCCTATTACTTTGATACTTTGGCGGCCTTTTTGGGCAGAAGTACTTGCTGGATGTTGGGAAGCACACCGCCTTGCGCGATGGTAACCCCACTCATCAACTTGTTAAGCTCTTCGTCGTTGCGTATAGCAAGCTGCAGATGTCGAGGGTTAATTCTCGTCTTCTTATTGTCTCGTGCTGCGTTACCGGCCAGCTCCAGGATCTCCGCGGTCAGGTATTCCATCACGGCTGCCAGGTAGACCGGTGCACCGGCTCCAACCCGCTCAGCGTAGTTGCCCCTTCGCAAAAATCGATGAACGCGACCCACGGGGAACTGCAGTCCCGCCCTTGAGGACCTGCTCCTGGCCTTGCTTCTTGCTTTTCCGCTCTTTCCTCGTCCAGTCATCTTGAAGTAATTGGTGACAGTAGATTGCGATCTGCAGTGAAAGTGCCGTACGAGGGGGGTGACAGCACTAGTTATAGCGTTCCGGTGGATTGGCCGAAGCACGCCAAGTAGCCAATCACGCGCGACACACTTACTGTACGGTTGAGTGCACCGCATCCATTTTTGGATTCGTGAAGACAGGGATACATTTTTTGAACGAGGTCTGTCTGTCTGTCTGTCTTCAATCTAAGCGATGAAATCATAACAGCAAAAACCCAAAGCACCCAAAAACCTTACCTGCTTTCTCAGACGATTTCTGTTATCCCGACGGTGTGTCCCTGTTGCCTACCGATTGACCTGCCTCCACGCTGGCCGCAGATCGTCCCTCATAAACCACATTGAAAACTGTCACGGATTTGTCTGCACAGAGATACGACAAACACATATATTAAACATACATCAAACAAGAAACCACTACTTCTCGTAATGGAGACTGAATGAACAAAAACCACTGCGCGCACAGGTGCTGAATAACAAAAGGCTGTTTCGCCATTGCAAATTCCTACGTGACTTACTGAGGCTAAATTAACAATGACCCCCATTTGTCAATTTCGTTGTTGGCGGGCACGCGTATAATTGTTTTGGTCAAAGCTATTCGTTGGTTTTAAAAATTCGATCGCTTAGGTTGGGCGGCGCACTGTCAGCCCTGCAATGTTGTATATATCATGTTAATTAAATGATGTAAATAAATACTTTTGGTATCATTGCAAAACTAACGAATCGGTCTTTACTACGGTGTAAAACAATAGAACTCCAAATACTACAGAAATACTTTTCCCCGTCATGCCTTTTCAAGTCACATATTTGTTTTCAAAGGCGACGAGAACAGAAGGTTAATGTTGATCTTCATTTCTCCTTTTAAGGTCAGGGAGAATGTAAAGACGGGAACACTACCCGAACGATTTTACCACCTACGAATATTGACTAAATTAGTAACACAGATCAGACAGTCACATCTCTTTTTTTTAAATTGTGTTGGCTCTGAAAAGAGCCGTTTGGTTATGTTTTTCGTGTTATTTGTTCCTCCCTCGGTCAACCTATTTTGAAGTCGTATACTTGGTGACGGCCTTGGTTCCTTCGCTGACTGCATGCTTGGCAAGCTCTCCCGGGAGGATTAGGCGTACTGCAGTCTGCACTTCACGACTTGAGATGGTCGACTTCTTGTTGTAGTGGGCAAGGCGGGAAGATTCGCCGGCGATGCGCTCAAACACGTCGTTGACAAAGCTGTTCATGATGCTCATTGCCTTGCTGGAGATTCCTGTGTCGGGGTGCACCTGTTTCATGACTTTGTAGATGTAGATGCCGTAGCTCTCCTTGCGACGCCGACGCCTCTTCTTGTTCGTGCTGACCGGAGCCTTGGTGTTGCCGGCCTTCTTCTGGCCTTTTCCGCTAACTTTAGGAGCCATGATTGGAGAAGATGAGTGTATGTGATCGTGCGATCGAATGGAAGGTCAAGCATGCCGGGACGACTTTTATGGTACCCGCTAGGATTCTGGGCATACACGCATTGTCCACACAATCACCCAAGCGTGAAGAATTATGTACGCGTGCAAAGTGACATGCATTGGCGCTTGCCACACGCACAGAGGGCAAAAGCTATCCTTCCGAATCCGAATGAAAACTCCAAGAAACAAACAATTACAAACAATAATTTAGAATATCCACTTTTTTATTATATTCGGTAGAGGCCAACAATCCGGTGTGGTTTCACTCATTATTTATTTTTCCCCAAACGCCGGGTAAACTTGCGTATCATCCAATGTAACGAAGAGTTCCCGTTTTCGAAAATATGACACAAAATGACTGCATAAACAATTGTGTACATGGCCAGGCAATTACTCTTCTTCTTTTTTACCGTATTAAAAGTAAAATAATTTTTTATTTTTATTTTGGGGGGGTGGGGGGACAACAAAAAATAAGAGACAGACAGACAAACAAACAAAATGGAAAGAGACTAATCCGATTAATTTTATTAATCCGTTCTCCGGAGCTCTGGCCAGTTAAAATTCGTATTTACCTATAGTAACCAAACTTAACTTTCCAAAACTCTACAGAAAACGCGATTGGAATGAATCTCTCTTTGAAAAAAATATTGGCCCTGAAAAGGGCCGTTCGGTTAGTTTTGCGCACGCAGCTGTGACTCAAGCCCGTTCACCACGAATTCGGCGAGCCAACTGGATGTCCTTGGGCATGATGGTGACCCTCTTGGCATGGATGGCGCAAAGGTTGGTGTCTTCAAAGAGGCCAACGAGGTAGGCTTCGCTCGCCTCCTGCAGTGCCATGACGGCAGAACTCTGGAATCGCAGTTCTGTTTTGAAGTCCTGTGCAATTTCACGCACAAGTCTCTGGAACGGCAGCTTTCGGATCAGCAGTTCGGTGCTCTTCTGGTAGCGACGAATCTCGCGAAGGGCGACAGTTCCCGGTCTGTACCGATGTGGTTTCTTGACACCGCCAGTCGCTGGTGCGCTCTTACGTGCCGCCTTGGTGGCCAACTGCTTCCTTGGGGCTTTTCCACCGGTGCTCTTTCTTGCCGTCTGCTTGGTGCGTGCCATGATTTGAGAGTGGATTGGTCAGAATGGAGAGTAGATAAGAAGTGAATGCCAAATCAACGAACAGGCCGTCTCTTAAGACTAGAGAATAGCATCCTGGGGCTGAAGTATAACAATGGGCAGTCTTCCGATTGGATAATTCGGACACCATGCCGGGACGCTTCACTGATCACAACTGATTTACCCTCCGAAACAATACGGTCAATATTACCTACGAGTACATGATACTTTGCAAGCAAATTAATTTTCCCCAGCTACCAAAATAAACAAATGGGCCGTGTCTTCGATAAAGACATCCCGGGAATAATTACGGGCAATAAACGAAAAGAAAAAAACCTTAATACTAATAGACACAGGGAGGAAAATCCACACTGAATCCCGCGAGACAATGCCCAAATAATAACAGAGTACACACAAATTAAAACCTGGAATCAATCTCTTTTTGTGAAATCGTGGTGGCTCTGAAAAGAGCCGTTTGGTTTGAAAATGGCATGTATCATGCATCTATCTAGCCGCCGAAACCGTACAGCGTGCGCCCCTGTCTCTTCAGGGCGTACACCACATCCATCGAAGTAACGGTTTTCCTCTTGGCGTGCTCGCAGTAGGTGACTGCATCGCGGATAACATTCTCCAGGAACACCTTGAGGACTCCGCGGGTTTCTTCGTAGATGAGACCTGAGATGCGCTTGACTCCTCCGCGGCGGGCCAGCCGACGAATGGCTGGTTTAGTGATGCCCTGGATGTTGTCGCGAAGAACCTTGCGGTGACGCTTGGCACCCCCTTTGCCCAGTCCTTTTCCTCCTTTGCCACGGCCAGACATTTTTTTTAAATTTTCTTCTTTCCTTCTCTGCTCAGACTAGACTAGATCGATTGAATGGGCGAGGCAGTGTATTATATATCACTGCTATGCGCGGACGCGATAGGAGCACGCCAGGCAAACGAAAGTCAGGGCGCCCTCTAGCAACAAATCGTGGCAGAGGTTTCCCTCCCGAAATAACGACACGAGAGGAGAAATAAACAGTCAACGAGAGAGAGAGAGAGAGGAAAGCAAGCAAACGAATAATCGCAACATTAAAATACAAACATAAAAACTGAACTGTTAAAAGCACTGTTATTTATTGTATTTGAGGTTTTATCACTTACAAAAAAAAAAGCTATAAAAAAGGGCCCTGCATTATTACCTATACAGTATTTAGAACAAAAATGGAATTCAAACAAACAAGACCAAAAACAAAAAGAACATTTAAAGTCTACATTTATATGAAATCATATGAATTTCTAAAAATATGGAAAAGATAAAGAAATCTAATACATCTTCGCCAAAAAAAAATACAACCAGTCGCAGAGGATCTGTTTGTTTGTTTGTTTGTTTGTTTGTTTGTTTTTGTTGTTGTTGTTTTTCCCTTTCTTCAGAAATCAACCTAAAACAAAGAGATCGGTCTTCATACAATTATTTAATTGAGACAAATTGAAATGTTCAAATATAAGAAAGCCACGAAGTAAAGCGAAGAAAGAACTTGTAAAAGTGAGGCGACATAGGAATACACATAATAGACGAGACCTGTTTTTGTATTAATTGATGTTCCCCGAGGGGAGTGGGCCGAATCCCGGATGTACTGCTATACCGGGCCAACCCATGGCCGGGACGAGGCAAGCCTCTATTCCACGGCCCAAATCCAAAAATCAGATTAATATACTGGCTGTTCGATGAACAGCGTTTCAGATATTAAGCTGAAAAGAACAGAGTGGTTTATTAAAATATTCATCAAACAAGATACAGAAATTGAACAAGATACGATTATAAAAAAAACCGCTACGAAAGGGGGTATTGAACATAAGAGTAAACATTATACAAGTAGATTATATGAGTCTCCATTAAAACAAAAACGTAAATAGGAACATTAATAATAGTTAGCCACCAGGATCGAATAAGAAGTGTGAACTTAGGTAAACATAAAAGTAAACAATGGCACAGCACTCACCCAGTGCATCAACCGCAGACAGACCCAGTGCGGGAAACCGCAGAGAGTCTGCCCGCGGAGAATACAAAGGGCGAATACTGGGCATCATAACGGTAAACATTAAGTAAGAACATGTAAATAGTGGCACAGCACTCGCCCAGTGCATCAACCGCAGACAGACTCAGTGCGGGAAACCGCAGAGAGTCTGCCCGCCGAGAATACAAAGGGCGAATACTGGCCGTCATAACGGTAAACATTAAGTAAGAACATGTAAATAGTGGCACAGCACTCGCCCAGTGCATCAACCGCAGACAGACCCAGTGCGGGAAACCGCAGAGAGTCTGCCCGCGGAGAATACAAAGGGCGAATACTGGCCATCATAACGGTAAACATTAAGTAAGAACATGTAAATAGTGGCACAGCACTCGCCCAGTGCATCAACCGCAGACAGACTCAGTGCGGGAAACCGCAGAGAGTCTGCCCGCGGAGAATACAAAGGGCGAATACTGGCCGTCATAACGGTAAACATTAAGTAAGAACATGTAAATAGTGGCACAGCACTCGCCCAGTGCATCAACCGCAGACAGACTCAGTGCGGGAAACCGCAGAGAGTCTGCCCGCCGAGAATACAAAAGGCGAACACTGACCAGCATAACGGTAAACTGTAAGCAAGTACATGTAAATGTAAACAGTGGCGCAGCACTCGCCCAGTGCATCAACCGCAGGCTGATCCAGTGCGGAGAACCGCAGAGGCCAGTCGCAGCGTATACAAAGGGCGAATACTGGCCATCATAACAGTAAACTGTGAGCACGAAAATGTAAATAGTGGCACAGCACTCAACCAGTGGGTCAACCGCAGACAGACTCAGGGTGAGAAAACCGCAAAGTGTCTGTCCACGGCGAACACAAATAGATGAGTGCTGGCCGAGATAACGGCAAAATATAAAAGTGTTACATGTACAAAACAGTTGTGGACATCAGCGACCACCCATTGAGTTGGCCAGGGAGAGACTCGGAGATTAAAATTGCAGAGGATCTCTTCCCGGCAAACACAAAGGAGTGATTACTGCTGTCACACAAAATGAGAAGAGGGGGCTGTCAGCTGGCTGGAACACACAACCGCAACATGACCCAGGCGTAAACAAAACCAGAGCGCCGCCCACATGATTTAAACCAAGGTAAACAAACTCATTGGAGGAATAAATCCATGGGCAACGCTCAGGGGAAGTTCACACCGAGCCACGCCACGCACGTGAACCAGCAGCCGACAGCCGATGGGAAGGTTTAATTAAATTAGAGTTCAATGTTCTACTGATCCTGGTGGTTGGCGGCGGTTACTGGCATACCAGCGTAGTGGTGGTTTAAGTCCCTGGTAGGGGGAAGTGTCACTGTTCGGCATACTGGCGGTGTCCGCACATGTGCTCGATGTATATGTCTCGGGATCCCTTGATGGCGTCGATGCACAGCAGTTTCCGCATCAGGCCCCGGTAGCGCTTGGCGATTCCAAGACGTCGAAGTGCTCGTTCGTTGGTGGGCAACCAGGAACCCAGGGCTCCGATTGCAAATCCGAACACCTCGACGTCTTTGCCCGCAGCCACCAGCGTCTGCTTGAGGTCAGCATACTTGGTCTCCTTGGCGGCTGCGGCGATCTTCAAGGCATCACGGCCGTTGTCGAAGGGGCAGCATACATCAATTATGGTGACTTTGTTGCCTTCGACGACCGTGATGTCTGGGCGCTCCCGGGGGTGGGGATCCTCTGGCACATGTTGATCGACGAACACCGTTCCATGGCGGACCGCAGACACGATTCGTTGCTGTATGAGGTTGTGTCTGCGGCGAATTGGCACCATGTTCGGGTGGCAGTGGTCAATGATGTGGGGAAGGGTCTCCTGAGGGTAGTTGCAACGGCGGCACGCTGGATTGGTGTTTGGGTTCCAGCGTTTCGCCGTTGCGTTGGTCGGTAGGCAGTTGAGTCGGGCGCGGTGGATGAATCTCCAGTCACAGAAGCGGATGTAGTTCCCGGAGTTCACCCACGATGACCCGTTGAGGTAGGAGTCCTGGTGGAGAGACTTGCCAACTTTCCCCTGGTCCGGGAGCGACAGCAGCCGGCTGGTGTATTTGGCACGGCTGGCTGCACGCAGGGCGGCGGTGATGGACTTGGCAGCAATTTCCCGGTTCTCTGTTGACTTGGTAATCACTGAACCGGAAAGGCTGCCGCTGATGGTGACTTGTAGACGTCTTGCCGCCGCCCGGGCTCTAGACCAGAGGGAGGAGATCTGTCCGCTGTTCCCGCTGTTGGCTAAGTCTCCCTCCATGGACCCCGTCAGGAACATGTCGATCTCCGCCTCCATCGGTGCACGGTGGATGGTGCGATGAACTACGGAGGACAGCTGGCCGGTGGCGATGGCTCTGGTGATGTCATCAGGGGAAGACAGCATGCGTACAGCCTGCGTGACGGTTTGAATGTCAGCATCGACATTGGGGTCGATAAATCCCAGGCCACCCGCCCTACGATCTGCGAAGATGTAGTTTGTGGTGGCCCGGGTGGGCAGGTTGCATACTGCACGTGCTGTCTTCACCAGCTGTCCCCGTAGTTGACGAAGATGTTTCTTCAAGCAGTCCCCCGCCCGCATGGTGTAGGCCAAGCAGGGCTGCACAAAGGTCCGGATGGCATCCAGTTTCTGCCAGGGTGCCAGCAGAGAGGCTTCGATGAGCCGGATGTCATCCGTCATCTTCGTCACCAAGTTCTCCAGGCTGTCGTCGGTGCGGTAGAGGCCGATGGGGACACCAAGGTACCGGTAGTGCTGCTCCTCACTCAGGGCTGGGATGGGGCGGTCTTGCACTGTAAAGACTGTTGGTCGTACCTTGGTCCCCTGTCGGCACTCCAGGGTTAAAGTGGCACACTTTGTTGGCTTGAACGACAGCTGGAGCTTGTTCGCTAGGATGGAGGCGGCCCTCAGGAGACTCTGCAGGTGGTCGCTAGATCGGCTGAGTATGACCAGGTCATCCGCATACGCAAGTATGGGGATGGCCTGGCCATGGACCACCGGCGCACTGCGGTCCCGTGCTGCTTTGGTAGAGACTGCACGGATGAGTAAATCCAACGTCAGGTTGAACAGCACGGGAGAGATGGGGCAGCCCTGCTTCACGCCTGAGCGGAGCTGGACTGCTGCAGTGCGGCCGGTGGGTGTGACGAAGTCGGTGGTGGCGTCTGTGTATATATCCCGCACCAGGGATACCAGGCCCTCCGGGGCCCCGATGGAGGTAAGCACGGTGAACATCGCGTCGTGAGGGATGCTGCCAAAGGCGTTCTGGAGGTCGAGCCAGGCTACGTTGAGGTTTTTCTGGTTTCGACGGGCATCCTTCACGACGGTGGACAACAGGAACGTGTGCTCGTAGCATCCTTCACCGGGGCGGGCGCTCTTCTGCGAGCTGCTGATAAGTTCATTGTCCAAGGCCCATGTGGTAACACGGTCGGACAATATCGCCATCAGCAGCTTGTAGAGGCAGGACTGGAGGGCGATGGGGCGGAAGTTGGCCGGGTCGGTAGGGTCCCCCTTCTTGTGTATAAGAACAGTAGTGGCTGACTTCCAGGAGGACGGGACCCGGCTTTCACGCAGGCACCGGTTGAAGATGGCCACAGTGACACGGAAAGCGCCGTCGGCCTGTCTGATGTGGCGGTACTCCAACCGGTCCTTCCCTGGTGCGGAGTTGGACATCCTGCCAAGACGTAGAGAGACTTCACGCTGGGTGACTGGGCGGAGCAGGTCTTGGCCGGACTCACGGGCTTGGGCAGAGTTTGGGAACAGGAGGTGGCAGTCTGTTGCTATGGAGTCGGTGTCGACCTCACGGGCGGAGTAAACGTCGGTGAAGTAATCCACCAGCGAGGTCTCGTCGCCGCTGTACCGGACATCGGAGCCTTCCATGATGGTACGCATGGCACGCTTCCTGCTGGTCCGGTACAGTTTCTGCAGGCGACTGGCCTCCTGTGCGTCGAACTCTGGTCCAAGCCCGCGGCGATGGGGGCGTCTGTCACGAGGGGCCCGGTCACGGGGGGCCTGGTCACGAGGGGGCCTGTCACGGGCCGGCTGTGGCGCTGGCCTAGCTGGGCGTCCATTGTTCCTTCCCTCGGTGGCAGCAAATTGAGTAAACCTGTCACACACAAACTCAAAAGAAAGAAAATCATCCGAGCGTGAAAGCTCAGCCAGCCACTCGTCAATTGCAGACTGTTGGGCTGGTTGAGGTTCACGCTCCACGGTTGGGTGACCAGGGTCAGGTGGGGGCTGGGCAGGCGGCTGGGCTGGTATTGGCCCTCTCGGTGGGTGTGGTGCTGGTGGCAGTGGGCTGGGTGACCGGGGCGGTGGGCTGGGTGACCGGGGTGGTGGGCTGGGCGACCGGGGCGGTGGGCTGGGCGACCGGAGTGGTGGTCTGGCTGACCGCGGCGGCTTGCTGGCTGGTCGGGACGATGGGTTGGCTGACCGGGGCGGTAGGCTGGCTGTCCGGGGCGGTGGGTTGGCTGACCGGGGCGGCGGGTTCACTGACCTTGGTGGTGGGCTGGGTGACCGGAGCGGTGGTCTGGCTGACCGCGGCGGTTTGCTTGCTGGCCGGGGCGGTGGGTTGGCTGACCGGGGCGGTGAGTTCACTGACCTTGGTGGTGGGCTAGGTGACCGGATCGATGGTCTGGCTGACCGCCGAGGTTTCCTGGCTGGCTGACGGTTGGCTGACCGGAGCGGCGGGTTGTCTGACCGGGGCGGCAGGTTGGCTAACCGGGGCGGCGGGTTCGCTGACTGGGGTGGTGGGCTCGGCGACATTGGTGGTGGGCTCGGTGACCGAGGCGGTGCTCTGGCTGCCCGCGGAGGTTTGCTGGCTGGCTGGGGTGTTTGGTTGGCTGACCGGGGCGGTGGGTTGGCTGACCTGGGCGTTGGGTTGGTTGTCCGCTGGAGAGGCCGGAATGGTGGCGTCGGTGGATGGGCAGGTGAGGCTGGTAGTGGCTCGCCGACCAGGCCTCGGATGAGGTCCATTGGGGACGAAGGTGTTTCCGGCGGCGTAGAGATTGTGGTGGCAGACGTTCGTTTGTGGACTTGGTAGTGGTTGGCGGCTCTCCTCGGGATATCAAACTCCTGCCCACACACCGAGCACTGGAAAACTGTGGTGAGCTCGGTGTCCGGGTGAGTTCTCTTCTGATGACGCTGGAGAGTTTGACGGTTAAAAAAAGACTCCCGGCACACCAAGCATGGCCATTCCTTTGGCAGAGGATACATAAATATTTCAGTCAGGGTGACAGGGCCCTCAGCAGGAACCTCCCGGTGCATCCGCACCATGTGCCGCCGCAGGCCAGAAGCCGTGGAGAGCGGCTTCTGACACAGCGCACAGGTGTGGCTGCGTCCCCGGTCTGAACCCTCATCTGTGTTACGGTCACCCCGGAGGGTTCCCGAGCATGCATCCACAGAGTGTTGGGTCAGAACCGGGGAAGATCCCTCATCCGTGTTACGGGTGCCCCGAAGGGCGCCCGAGCATTCATCCACGGAGTGTTGGGTGCAGAGGCGATCAGGTGAAGTATCTCTTTCAGCAGTATATTCCATTATATCCAGATCAGGAAGGGTTATATCCAGGTTATATCCAGGTATTCCGGTAGGGCATCAACGATAACGATTAAGCTGAAAAGAACAGATACTTATTTTTGATGGTTTTGGAGTCTTCCTAAAGAAGAACTCCTAGGACAGGGTAGTCACACTACACCTAGGTTCGTGAGGCTACGAGCCCCCCTGCCCTTTTTAACATCTATAAAAACGAAACAAACACTAAACAAGAACAAGACATGCAGCCAGTGTAGCCACGCTACCCATGCGTTACCATGGAAGGGTACGACCCTAACTGTCTGACAGAAACGGAAATGTACCATCAACACTCAATACGACAAATATTTCACAAACAACAACATGGACCTAAAAGGTCATATACGCTACTCCTATTGAAAGAGGACACTACTCCTATCAAAAGGACAAACAGAGAGTGTAGCCACGCTACCCACGCATCACCATGGTAGGGTACGACCCTAACTCTCTGGACAAAAGAAAAACAAACAAGAATATACGCGTGCGGGTGCGGGCTTCGCAGCCCGACCCTCCAGAGACAAAGTCTCTACGTACTTGAAAAGGGCCCAGCACATTTTGGATGGACCCAACTACATCCGTCGACTTTAACCGACGATTGAAGGTCGGCCACATCTACGTCCAGGACATACTGGGTATGATCCCGGGCAAGATGGCTCAACCACATCAATGACGTGCCGGCCTTGAATACACACACCGGACACGTAATCCACGTCTCACAACCGTGGGCTTGCTGCCGGTGACCGACAATTTGCTCCCAGCCCGGGAAATCGACACCGCAACCCGCAAAATTGCAGGTTGTCGTCGATCCTCCAGCAGGGACAACTAGACCACCAAGTTTGTCCTGGGCCTGACGGGCCAGGTAAAACGAGGCACCCCGGAGAGGCTCACCAGAGGTCTCCGGTATAGGGGCTTTAGACGAGCCAATCGGCTCGTCTACCACCATCTCCGACTCCGGAGAGTCCGAGAGGTTAGTTCCCTGTATTTTGGAAGAGGGGGCATCCGAGTCAGAAGAAGGGTCTCGCGACCTCTTCTTCTTCTTCTTCGCCTTCCCCTTCTTTGATACAGGGACAGCAGGAACAACTCTATCGATCGCGGCGGCCTGACACCCAACGGTGTCACAAGAGACAACGATTTCCGCGTCGTCTCCCATGCAGCCGTCGCAACCGACAAAGTTGAACTTAACGGTCCTCACGATCCGGCGTTTGCAGTGGAAACAAAGCCACCCTTCCGCGGATCGTAGAGGACCGGCATCCTTCGAGCACCGAATACACGGTGCTCGAGGCAGTTCGAAGTCCGATACCACATTGGTATCGGACACCGTTACAGTCTCCGAGCCCGACAGACCGGGCCCGGAGCTAGAAGAAGAGGAAGGGCTCACCGCCTTCTCGGCGCCCACAAGTGTGGGCGCCTCAAGAGGCGGAGAAGCCTCCCCCTTATGTTGTGCAGGGGCAGATTTCCCCTGCACCACCACATCTGCCCACCGTTTGGTGGGTCGCACCCTCTTTGCGAAGGACTTCGGGCACAGTTTAAAACTGTGCCCCTCGTCCCCGCAGAAAGTGCACATCACTTTGTTGGGGCACTCCCCGGAGGGATGACCCAACTGCAAGCATTTGTAACACCTTACGGTGATACATTTGCTTGCAGAGTGGCCAGGGCTTCCGCACCGGGCGCAAGTCCGGGTCTGACCAGAGTGGCCAACCCAGGCATTGCGATTCCCGATGCGGAGAACCGAGGGAATGGATCTGACACCCGACATTAAGTATTGCCGGGTGCCAGTAAATACGGCAGGCTCCTCGGGGTAGGTCAGAAACCTACCCTTATGGACCCTGCCGTACTGAGAGAGAATGGATCTGACGACATTGTCGTCTAGATCCATCTCCACATAATATACTGAGACCAGCTTCAGGTCGAATGATGTCACTCGACACCCAGGAAGCTGGTCCAGATCAAGCTCGAAACGACGAGCAAAGACGGCCGATTTGAACGTGAGGTCAAACCGGCCGCCGGAAAGGGGTTGTAAGGCCTCCAGATGGGTGGACGGGACAATCCCAACCCCCCGGAGAACCTTAAAGACATCGCTAGGCGTCTCCTTGCCATCGAAACTAAGTTCGAAAGCGCGGGGACGCCTAGCACTAGAAGTATTATTTCCAGACATGCTGGAAATAAACACAAACAAAATACCAAGAAAGGAAAAAACCTCCTGGGTATTAAAACAAAAAGGCTGGACTAGCAACTGCCTAGTCCAGCTAAACTAGAAAGCAATATATGTATAAGCGCTATGTATTAAAAATACAAGCGCAGTACATACATGTACGACACTAGTATATATGTACAAAAAGTGGCGTGAAGGCAAGACTTATTGTCTCCACGCACACAAAGAAATAGATAAACCCGTAGCACTACACACACACAACTGGTGTTATGTAAGCGCCACGGGTAAATGCACAACAAAGGAAAAGCCGTACACTGTACGGGACGGACAAAGAAACGCGTGCAAACCTATGGGCCCGTGGACTTACACGGGGGGAACAAAGGCTGCACGTAAACGAATGGCGCTGGCTGATACCGCACTGCGTATACAGCCAGCGACCAAAAAACAAAACTAAAAACCTCCAAAACAACAACCAAAAATACTGAGAAATTTGGCGAAAATAAGACCAACCTGGTCTATAAAACAAACGGAATAAACTGATATACAAAAAATATCAGTTTAGTACGACAAAACTTGACTACGCCTCAAGATCACGGGAGCAAAAAAAATACACATGATCTTAGCCAAAAGGCCGAGAAGCGATAACGATTGACATTGAACCAATAGGGCGCTCTGGAATTATGCATGCAAATTGATTCCCCCGCCCATTGTTCTCATCCGAATAATATTCTTATTTTAACTTTTCTAATTTGTGTATTTCGGGTCAAGAAAAGGACTTCTCACAGAGCCCGACGCAAACCCGTTTATAGAAATTACCAACTTTTGGCACGTTAATTTACATCAATATTCATGAGCTTGGGGGGTTTTCATAACACATTTTCATACACATCGACAATATTCTTTTACAAATTCATTTTTTTTAACCAAAAGTCACTTGAAAATCTGGAAAAATGCGACTGGTATCAAAATTATCGCCATGCTGCACTGCGCCTCGCCGCTGTAAATACACACAGACCTGCCGGTACGAGCGTGCCGATAGATGGCGCCCTTCGGCACAACCGCGCCTCGATCGTTTACCGTTCAGGCCGGTTTATTTGTTTTTAAGCAGAACCTAAATGTCCCACTTTGTGGGCGGTGAAAATAGTCTGGTTCTATGGCCTGACCATTTAATTGTGTACACCCAGACGTCGAAATTGTAGTCGCGAACGTTAACGAGAATTCACGACCGTCAATAAAACGTGTTCGGAAATCTTCAGTTTGGCCAAGGAAAATGTTTCATGCTAAGCAAATTGTTGTGCTTACATTTGTTATGAAATTGGGCCCAGGTAAGACAGAACACGAAAACAAAGCTAATAGACCACACGCGAAGTGTCAACTCACCACATTTCCAATGTTTTTGTTAAATCTATGAAAATGTGACCCAGGATATCAAAATCAATAATAAGCGGGAAATGACAATTCACGATATGTACATAGTAACATTTGAAATTCCATAGGCTTTCTATTGATAGCCATCCCCAGTCTGTAACTCGTAACCAATAATTTCCGAGCTAAAGGCTTGTGATGGATGTCATTAAAAAGCTTATTGAATTTGCAATCTTATTATATTTATATCTCCGAAAGTCTTTTTCCGACTTATTCTTGATTTTGATGTGCTGGGTCGCGGGTATAATATCATTCACGTACTTTTACAAACTGAACATGCATGTACTGTACAGTACGCGTAGTACATGTATATAATTATAGAGTACAGACACAGCGCGTATTTATTTTTGCTTTGTTGAAGTCACAGTGCGCGCGTTGCATATTTAATGAACTAGTTTTTATATGAAGGTCGCCGGGATACAAGTTAAAACGCACGCGCGCCCGGATGACAAAAAACACTTTCTTAATATTTTTATAAGCAGGAAAAGGGAAGGCGATTCTTTAAAAAATAAACGAAGCCATTGAACAAACTCAGCGGGCCTTTGGCTGTGAAAGTTAAAATCTACACATGTATTATCTAAATTTGTCTCTTTTAAAACTTTATTTAAAAATGAAGAACAGACAGACAGCGGCGTTTCTCTCTTGTAACTATGTGGTGGCCCTGAAAAGAGCCTTTTGGTTTTGTTTGTGGAGGCAAAGTAATTTGTTTGTAGGCCTATTACTTTGATACTTTGGCGGCCTTTTTGGGCAGAAGTACTTGCTGGATGTTGGGAAGCACACCGCCTTGCGCGATGGTAACCCCACTCATCAACTTGTTAAGCTCTTCGTCGTTGCGTATAGCAAGCTGCAGATGTCGAGGGTTAATTCTCGTCTTCTTATTGTCTCGTGCTGCGTTACCGGCCAGCTCCAGGATCTCCGCGGTCAGGTATTCCATCACGGCTGCCAGGTAGACCGGTGCACCGGCTCCAACCCGCTCAGCGTAGTTGCCCCTTCGCAAAAATCGATGAACGCGACCCACGGGGAACTGCAGTCCCGCCCTTGAGGACCTGCTCCTGGCCTTGCTTCTTGCTTTTCCGCTCTTTCCTCGTCCAGTCATCTTGAAGTAATTGGTGACAGTAGATTGCGATCTGCAGTGAAAGTGCCGTACGAGGGGGGTGACAGCACTAGTTATAGCGTTCCGGTGGATTGGCCGAAGCACGCCAAGTAGCCAATCACGCGCGACACACTTACTGTACGGTTGAGTGCACCGCATCCATTTTTGGATTCGTGAAGACAGGGATACATTTTTTGAACGAGGTCTGTCTGTCTGTCTGTCTTCAATCTAAGCGATGAAATCATAACAGCAAAAACCCAAAGCACCCAAAAACCTTACCTGCTTTCTCAGACGATTTCTGTTATCCCGACGGTGTGTCCCTGTTGCCTACCGATTGACCTGCCTCCACGCTGGCCGCAGATCGTCCCTCATAAACCACATTGAAAACTGTCACGGATTTGTCTGCACAGAGATACGACAAACACATATATTAAACATACATCAAACAAGAAACCACTACTTCTCGTAATGGAGACTGAATGAACAAAAACCACTGCGCGCACAGGTGCTGAATAACAAAAGGCTGTTTCGCCATTGCAAATTCCTACGTGACTTACTGAGGCTAAATTAACAATGACCCCCATTTGTCAATTTCGTTGTTGGCGGGCACGCGTATAATTGTTTTGGTCAAAGCTATTCGTTGGTTTTAAAAATTCGATCGCTTAGGTTGGGCGGCGCACTGTCAGCCCTGCAATGTTGTATATATCATGTTAATTAAATGATGTAAATAAATACTTTTGGTATCATTGCAAAACTAACGAATCGGTCTTTACTACGGTGTAAAACAATAGAACTCCAAATACTACAGAAATACTTTTCCCCGTCATGCCTTTTCAAGTCACATATTTGTTTTCAAAGGCGACGAGAACAGAAGGTTAATGTTGATCTTCATTTCTCCTTTTAAGGTCAGGGAGAATGTAAAGACGGGAACACTACCCGAACGATTTTACCACCTACGAATATTGACTAAATTAGTAACACAGATCAGACAGTCACATCTCTTTTTTTTAAATTGTGTTGGCTCTGAAAAGAGCCGTTTGGTTATGTTTTTCGTGTTATTTGTTCCTCCCTCGGTCAACCTATTTTGAAGTCGTATACTTGGTGACGGCCTTGGTTCCTTCGCTGACTGCATGCTTGGCAAGCTCTCCCGGGAGGATTAGGCGTACTGCAGTCTGCACTTCACGACTTGAGATGGTCGACTTCTTGTTGTAGTGGGCAAGGCGGGAAGATTCGCCGGCGATGCGCTCAAACACGTCGTTGACAAAGCTGTTCATGATGCTCATTGCCTTGCTGGAGATTCCTGTGTCGGGGTGCACCTGTTTCATGACTTTGTAGATGTAGATGCCGTAGCTCTCCTTGCGACGCCGACGCCTCTTCTTGTTCGTGCTGACCGGAGCCTTGGTGTTGCCGGCCTTCTTCTGGCCTTTTCCGCTAACTTTAGGAGCCATGATTGGAGAAGATGAGTGTATGTGATCGTGCGATCGAATGGAAGGTCAAGCATGCCGGGACGACTTTTATGGTACCCGCTAGGATTCTGGGCATACACGCATTGTCCACACAATCACCCAAGCGTGAAGAATTATGTACGCGTGCAAAGTGACATGCATTGGCGCTTGCCACACGCACAGAGGGCAAAAGCTATCCTTCCGAATCCGAATGAAAACTCCAAGAAACAAACAATTACAAACAATAATTTAGAATATCCACTTTTTTATTATATTCGGTAGAGGCCAACAATCCGGTGTGGTTTCACTCATTATTTATTTTTCCCCAAACGCCGGGTAAACTTGCGTATCATCCAATGTAACGAAGAGTTCCCGTTTTCGAAAATATGACACAAAATGACTGCATAAACAATTGTGTACATGGCCAGGCAATTACTCTTCTTCTTTTTTACCGTATTAAAAGTAAAATAATTTTTTATTTTTATTTTGGGGGGGTGGGGGGACAACAAAAAATAAGAGACAGACAGACAAACGAACAAAATGGAAAGAGACTAATCCGATTAATTTTATTAATCCGTTCTCCGGAGCTCTGGCCAGTTAAAATTCGTATTTACCTATAGTAACCAAACTTAACTTTCCAAAACTCTACAGAAAACGCGATTGGAATGAATCTCTCTTTGAAAAAAATATTGGCCCTGAAAAGGGCCGTTCGGTTAGTTTTGCGCACGCAGCTGTGACTCAAGCCCGTTCACCACGAATTCGGCGAGCCAACTGGATGTCCTTGGGCATGATGGTGACCCTCTTGGCATGGATGGCGCAAAGGTTGGTGTCTTCAAAGAGGCCAACGAGGTAGGCTTCGCTCGCCTCCTGCAGTGCCATGACGGCAGAACTCTGGAATCGCAGTTCTGTTTTGAAGTCCTGTGCAATTTCACGCACAAGTCTCTGGAACGGCAGCTTTCGGATCAGCAGTTCGGTGCTCTTCTGGTAGCGACGAATCTCGCGAAGGGCGACAGTTCCCGGTCTGTACCGATGTGGTTTCTTGACACCGCCAGTCGCTGGTGCGCTCTTACGTGCCGCCTTGGTGGCCAACTGCTTCCTTGGGGCTTTTCCACCGGTGCTCTTTCTTGCCGTCTGCTTGGTGCGTGCCATGATTTGAGAGTGGATTGGTCAGAATGGAGAGTAGATAAGAAGTGAATGCCAAATCAACGAACAGGCCGTCTCTTAAGACTAGAGAATAGCATCCTGGGGCTGAAGTATAACAATGGGCAGTCTTCCGATTGGATAATTCGGACACCATGCCGGGACGCTTCACTGATCACAACTGATTTACCCTCCGAAACAATACGGTCAATATTACCTACGAGTACATGATACTTTGCAAGCAAATTAATTTTCCCCAGCTACCAAAATAAACAAATGGGCCGTGTCTTCGATAAAGACATCCCGGGAATAATTACGGGCAATAAACGAAAAGAAAAAAACCTTAATACTAATAGACACAGGGAGGAAAATCCACACTGAATCCCGCGAGACAATGCCCAAATAATAACAGAGTACACACAAATTAAAACCTGGAATCAATCTCTTTTTGTGAAATCGTGGTGGCTCTGAAAAGAGCCGTTTGGTTTGAAAATGGCATGTATCATGCATCTATCTAGCCGCCGAAACCGTACAGCGTGCGCCCCTGTCTCTTCAGGGCGTACACCACATCCATCGAAGTAACGGTTTTCCTCTTGGCGTGCTCGCAGTAGGTGACTGCATCGCGGATAACATTCTCCAGGAACACCTTGAGGACTCCGCGGGTTTCTTCGTAGATGAGACCTGAGATGCGCTTGACTCCTCCGCGGCGGGCCAGCCGACGAATGGCTGGTTTAGTGATGCCCTGGATGTTGTCGCGAAGAACCTTGCGGTGACGCTTGGCACCCCCTTTGCCCAGTCCTTTTCCTCCTTTGCCACGGCCAGACATTTTTTTTAAATTTTCTTCTTTCCTTCTCTGCTCAGACTAGACTAGATCGATTGAATGGGCGAGGCAGTGTATTATATATCACTGCTATGCGCGGACGCGATAGGAGCACGCCAGGCAAACGAAAGTCAGGGCGCCCTCTAGCAACAAATCGTGGCAGAGGTTTCCCTCCCGAAATAACGACACGAGAGGAGAAATAAACAGTCAACGAGAGAGAGAGAGAGAGGAAAGCAAGCAAACGAATAATCGCAACATTAAAATACAAACATAAAAACTGAACTGTTAAAAGCACTGTTATTTATTGTATTTGAGGTTTTATCACTTACAAAAAAAAAAGCTATAAAAAAGGGCCCTGCATTATTACCTATACAGTATTTAGAACAAAAATGGAATTCAAACAAACAAGACCAAAAACAAAAAGAACATTTAAAGTCTACATTTATATGAAATCATATGAATTTCTAAAAATATGGAAAAGATAAAGAAATCTAATACATCTTCGCCAAAAAAAAATACAACCAGTCGCAGAGGATCTGTTTGTTTGTTTGTTTGTTTGTTTGTTTGTTTTTGTTGTTGTTGTTTTTCCCTTTCTTCAGAAATCAACCTAAAACAAAGAGATCGGTCTTCATACAATTATTTAATTGAGACAAATTGAAATGTTCAAATATAAGAAAGCCACGAAGTAAAGCGAAGAAAGAACTTGTAAAAGTGAGGCGACATAGGAATACACATAATAGACGAGACCTGTTTTTGTATTAATTGATGTTCCCCGAGGGGAGTGGGCCGAATCCCGGATGTACTGCTATACCGGGCCAACCCATGGCCGGGACGAGGCAAGCCTCTATTCCACGGCCCAAATCCAAAAATCAGATTAATATACTGGCTGTTCGATGAACAGCGTTTCAGATATTAAGCTGAAAAGAACAGATACTACACATGATCTTAGCCAAAAGGCCGAGAAGCGATAACGATTGACATTGAACCAATAGGGCGCTCTGGAATTATGCATGCAAATTGATTCCCCCGCCCATTGTTCTCATCCGAATAATATTCTTATTTTAACTTTTCTAATTTGTGTATTTCGGGTCAAGAAAAGGACTTCTCACAGAGCCCGACGCAAACCCGTTTATAGAAATTACCAACTTTTGGCACGTTAATTTACATCAATATTCATGAGCTTGGGGGGTTTTCATAACACATTTTCATACACATCGACAATATTCTTTTACAAATTCATTTTTTTTAACCAAAAGTCACTTGAAAATCTGGAAAAATGCGACTGGTATCAAAATTATCGCCATGCTGCACTGCGCCTCGCCGCTGTAAATACACACAGACCTGCCGGTACGAGCGTGCCGATAGATGGCGCCCTTCGGCACAACCGCGCCTCGATCGTTTACCGTTCAGGCCGGTTTATTTGTTTTTAAGCAGAACCTAAATGTCCCACTTTGTGGGCGGTGAAAATAGTCTGGTTCTATGGCCTGACCATTTAATTGTGTACACCCAGACGTCGAAATTGTAGTCGCGAACGTTAACGAGAATTCACGACCGTCAATAAAACGTGTTCGGAAATCTTCAGTTTGGCCAAGGAAAATGTTTCATGCTAAGCAAATTGTTGTGCTTACATTTGTTATGAAATTGGGCCCAGGTAAGACAGAACACGAAAACAAAGCTAATAGACCACACGCGAAGTGTCAACTCACCACATTTCCAATGTTTTTGTTAAATCTATGAAAATGTGACCCAGGATATCAAAATCAATAATAAGCGGGAAATGACAATTCACGATATGTACATAGTAACATTTGAAATTCCATAGGCTTTCTATTGATAGCCATCCCCAGTCTGTAACTCGTAACCAATAATTTCCGAGCTAAAGGCTTGTGATGGATGTCATTAAAAAGCTTATTGAATTTGCAATCTTATTATATTTATATCTCCGAAAGTCTTTTTCCGACTTATTCTTGATTTTGATGTGCTGGGTCGCGGGTATAATATCATTCACGTACTTTTACAAACTGAACATGCATGTACTGTACAGTACGCGTAGTACATGTATATAATTATAGAGTACAGACACAGCGCGTATTTATTTTTGCTTTGTTGAAGTCACAGTGCGCGCGTTGCATATTTAATGAACTAGTTTTTATATGAAGGTCGCCGGGATACAAGTTAAAACGCACGCGCGCCCGGATGACAAAAAACACTTTCTTAATATTTTTATAAGCAGGAAAAGGGAAGGCGATTCTTTAAAAAATAAACGAAGCCATTGAACAAACTCAGCGGGCCTTTGGCTGTGAAAGTTAAAATCTACACATGTATTATCTAAATTTGTCTCTTTTAAAACTTTATTTAAAAATGAAGAACAGACAGACAGCGGCGTTTCTCTCTTGTAACTATGTGGTGGCCCTGAAAAGAGCCTTTTGGTTTTGTTTGTGGAGGCAAAGTAATTTGTTTGTAGGCCTATTACTTTGATACTTTGGCGGCCTTTTTGGGCAGAAGTACTTGCTGGATGTTGGGAAGCACACCGCCTTGCGCGATGGTAACCCCACTCATCAACTTGTTAAGCTCTTCGTCGTTGCGTATAGCAAGCTGCAGATGTCGAGGGTTAATTCTCGTCTTCTTATTGTCTCGTGCTGCGTTACCGGCCAGCTCCAGGATCTCCGCGGTCAGGTATTCCATCACGGCTGCCAGGTAGACCGGTGCACCGGCTCCAACCCGCTCAGCGTAGTTGCCCCTTCGCAAAAATCGATGAACGCGACCCACGGGGAACTGCAGTCCCGCCCTTGAGGACCTGCTCCTGGCCTTGCTTCTTGCTTTTCCGCTCTTTCCTCGTCCAGTCATCTTGAAGTAATTGGTGACAGTAGATTGCGATCTGCAGTGAAAGTGCCGTACGAGGGGGGTGACAGCACTAGTTATAGCGTTCCGGTGGATTGGCCGAAGCACGCCAAGTAGCCAATCACGCGCGACACACTTACTGTACGGTTGAGTGCACCGCATCCATTTTTGGATTCGTGAAGACAGGGATACATTTTTTGAACGAGGTCTGTCTGTCTGTCTGTCTTCAATCTAAGCGATGAAATCATAACAGCAAAAACCCAAAGCACCCAAAAACCTTACCTGCTTTCTCAGACGATTTCTGTTATCCCGACGGTGTGTCCCTGTTGCCTACCGATTGACCTGCCTCCACGCTGGCCGCAGATCGTCCCTCATAAACCACATTGAAAACTGTCACGGATTTGTCTGCACAGAGATACGACAAACACATATATTAAACATACATCAAACAAGAAACCACTACTTCTCGTAATGGAGACTGAATGAACAAAAACCACTGCGCGCACAGGTGCTGAATAACAAAAGGCTGTTTCGCCATTGCAAATTCCTACGTGACTTACTGAGGCTAAATTAACAATGACCCCCATTTGTCAATTTCGTTGTTGGCGGGCACGCGTATAATTGTTTTGGTCAAAGCTATTCGTTGGTTTTAAAAATTCGATCGCTTAGGTTGGGCGGCGCACTGTCAGCCCTGCAATGTTGTATATATCATGTTAATTAAATGATGTAAATAAATACTTTTGGTATCATTGCAAAACTAACGAATCGGTCTTTACTACGGTGTAAAACAATAGAACTCCAAATACTACAGAAATACTTTTCCCCGTCATGCCTTTTCAAGTCACATATTTGTTTTCAAAGGCGACGAGAACAGAAGGTTAATGTTGATCTTCATTTCTCCTTTTAAGGTCAGGGAGAATGTAAAGACGGGAACACTACCCGAACGATTTTACCACCTACGAATATTGACTAAATTAGTAACACAGATCAGACAGTCACATCTCTTTTTTTTAAATTGTGTTGGCTCTGAAAAGAGCCGTTTGGTTATGTTTTTCGTGTTATTTGTTCCTCCCTCGGTCAACCTATTTTGAAGTCGTATACTTGGTGACGGCCTTGGTTCCTTCGCTGACTGCATGCTTGGCAAGCTCTCCCGGGAGGATTAGGCGTACTGCAGTCTGCACTTCACGACTTGAGATGGTCGACTTCTTGTTGTAGTGGGCAAGGCGGGAAGATTCGCCGGCGATGCGCTCAAACACGTCGTTGACAAAGCTGTTCATGATGCTCATTGCCTTGCTGGAGATTCCTGTGTCGGGGTGCACCTGTTTCATGACTTTGTAGATGTAGATGCCGTAGCTCTCCTTGCGACGCCGACGCCTCTTCTTGTTCGTGCTGACCGGAGCCTTGGTGTTGCCGGCCTTCTTCTGGCCTTTTCCGCTAACTTTAGGAGCCATGATTGGAGAAGATGAGTGTATGTGATCGTGCGATCGAATGGAAGGTCAAGCATGCCGGGACGACTTTTATGGTACCCGCTAGGATTCTGGGCATACACGCATTGTCCACACAATCACCCAAGCGTGAAGAATTATGTACGCGTGCAAAGTGACATGCATTGGCGCTTGCCACACGCACAGAGGGCAAAAGCTATCCTTCCGAATCCGAATGAAAACTCCAAGAAACAAACAATTACAAACAATAATTTAGAATATCCACTTTTTTATTATATTCGGTAGAGGCCAACAATCCGGTGTGGTTTCACTCATTATTTATTTTTCCCCAAACGCCGGGTAAACTTGCGTATCATCCAATGTAACGAAGAGTTCCCGTTTTCGAAAATATGACACAAAATGACTGCATAAACAATTGTGTACATGGCCAGGCAATTACTCTTCTTCTTTTTTACCGTATTAAAAGTAAAATAATTTTTTATTTTTATTTTGGGGGGGTGGGGGGACAACAAAAAATAAGAGACAGACAGACAAACAAACAAAATGGAAAGAGACTAATCCGATTAATTTTATTAATCCGTTCTCCGGAGCTCTGGCCAGTTAAAATTCGTATTTACCTATAGTAACCAAACTTAACTTTCCAAAACTCTACAGAAAACGCGATTGGAATGAATCTCTCTTTGAAAAAAATATTGGCCCTGAAAAGGGCCGTTCGGTTAGTTTTGCGCACGCAGCTGTGACTCAAGCCCGTTCACCACGAATTCGGCGAGCCAACTGGATGTCCTTGGGCATGATGGTGACCCTCTTGGCATGGATGGCGCAAAGGTTGGTGTCTTCAAAGAGGCCAACGAGGTAGGCTTCGCTCGCCTCCTGCAGTGCCATGACGGCAGAACTCTGGAATCGCAGTTCTGTTTTGAAGTCCTGTGCAATTTCACGCACAAGTCTCTGGAACGGCAGCTTTCGGATCAGCAGTTCGGTGCTCTTCTGGTAGCGACGAATCTCGCGAAGGGCGACAGTTCCCGGTCTGTACCGATGTGGTTTCTTGACACCGCCAGTCGCTGGTGCGCTCTTACGTGCCGCCTTGGTGGCCAACTGCTTCCTTGGGGCTTTTCCACCGGTGCTCTTTCTTGCCGTCTGCTTGGTGCGTGCCATGATTTGAGAGTGGATTGGTCAGAATGGAGAGTAGATAAGAAGTGAATGCCAAATCAACGAACAGGCCGTCTCTTAAGACTAGAGAATAGCATCCTGGGGCTGAAGTATAACAATGGGCAGTCTTCCGATTGGATAATTCGGACACCATGCCGGGACGCTTCACTGATCACAACTGATTTACCCTCCGAAACAATACGGTCAATATTACCTACGAGTACATGATACTTTGCAAGCAAATTAATTTTCCCCAGCTACCAAAATAAACAAATGGGCCGTGTCTTCGATAAAGACATCCCGGGAATAATTACGGGCAATAAACGAAAAGAAAAAAACCTTAATACTAATAGACACAGGGAGGAAAATCCACACTGAATCCCGCGAGACAATGCCCAAATAATAACAGAGTACACACAAATTAAAACCTGGAATCAATCTCTTTTTGTGAAATCGTGGTGGCTCTGAAAAGAGCCGTTTGGTTTGAAAATGGCATGTATCATGCATCTATCTAGCCGCCGAAACCGTACAGCGTGCGCCCCTGTCTCTTCAGGGCGTACACCACATCCATCGAAGTAACGGTTTTCCTCTTGGCGTGCTCGCAGTAGGTGACTGCATCGCGGATAACATTCTCCAGGAACACCTTGAGGACTCCGCGGGTTTCTTCGTAGATGAGACCTGAGATGCGCTTGACTCCTCCGCGGCGGGCCAGCCGACGAATGGCTGGTTTAGTGATGCCCTGGATGTTGTCGCGAAGAACCTTGCGGTGACGCTTGGCACCCCCTTTGCCCAGTCCTTTTCCTCCTTTGCCACGGCCAGACATTTTTTTTAAATTTTCTTCTTTCCTTCTCTGCTCAGACTAGACTAGATCGATTGAATGGGCGAGGCAGTGTATTATATATCACTGCTATGCGCGGACGCGATAGGAGCACGCCAGGCAAACGAAAGTCAGGGCGCCCTCTAGCAACAAATCGTGGCAGAGGTTTCCCTCCCGAAATAACGACACGAGAGGAGAAATAAACAGTCAACGAGAGAGAGAGAGAGAGGAAAGCAAGCAAACGAATAATCGCAACATTAAAATACAAACATAAAAACTGAACTGTTAAAAGCACTGTTATTTATTGTATTTGAGGTTTTATCACTTACAAAAAAAAAAGCTATAAAAAAGGGCCCTGCATTATTACCTATACAGTATTTAGAACAAAAATGGAATTCAAACAAACAAGACCAAAAACAAAAAGAACATTTAAAGTCTACATTTATATGAAATCATATGAATTTCTAAAAATATGGAAAAGATAAAGAAATCTAATACATCTTCGCCAAAAAAAAATACAACCAGTCGCAGAGGATCTGTTTGTTTGTTTGTTTGTTTGTTTGTTTGTTTTTGTTGTTGTTGTTTTTCCCTTTCTTCAGAAATCAACCTAAAACAAAGAGATCGGTCTTCATACAATTATTTAATTGAGACAAATTGAAATGTTCAAATATAAGAAAGCCACGAAGTAAAGCGAAGAAAGAACTTGTAAAAGTGAGGCGACATAGGAATACACATAATAGACGAGACCTGTTTTTGTATTAATTGATGTTCCCCGAGGGGAGTGGGCCGAATCCCGGATGTACTGCTATACCGGGCCAACCCATGGCCGGGACGAGGCAAGCCTCTATTCCACGGCCCAAATCCAAAAATCAGATTAATATACTGGCTGTTCGATGAACAGCGTTTCAGATATTAAGCTGAAAAGAACAGATACTACACATGATCTTAGCCAAAAGGCCGAGAAGCGATAACGATTGACATTGAACCAATAGGGCGCTCTGGAATTATGCATGCAAATTGATTCCCCCGCCCATTGTTCTCATCCGAATAATATTCTTATTTTAACTTTTCTAATTTGTGTATTTCGGGTCAAGAAAAGGACTTCTCACAGAGCCCGACGCAAACCCGTTTATAGAAATTACCAACTTTTGGCACGTTAATTTACATCAATATTCATGAGCTTGGGGGGTTTTCATAACACATTTTCATACACATCGACAATATTCTTTTACAAATTCATTTTTTTTAACCAAAAGTCACTTGAAAATCTGGAAAAATGCGACTGGTATCAAAATTATCGCCATGCTGCACTGCGCCTCGCCGCTGTAAATACACACAGACCTGCCGGTACGAGCGTGCCGATAGATGGCGCCCTTCGGCACAACCGCGCCTCGATCGTTTACCGTTCAGGCCGGTTTATTTGTTTTTAAGCAGAACCTAAATGTCCCACTTTGTGGGCGGTGAAAATAGTCTGGTTCTATGGCCTGACCATTTAATTGTGTACACCCAGACGTCGAAATTGTAGTCGCGAACGTTAACGAGAATTCACGACCGTCAATAAAACGTGTTCGGAAATCTTCAGTTTGGCCAAGGAAAATGTTTCATGCTAAGCAAATTGTTGTGCTTACATTTGTTATGAAATTGGGCCCAGGTAAGACAGAACACGAAAACAAAGCTAATAGACCACACGCGAAGTGTCAACTCACCACATTTCCAATGTTTTTGTTAAATCTATGAAAATGTGACCCAGGATATCAAAATCAATAATAAGCGGGAAATGACAATTCACGATATGTACATAGTAACATTTGAAATTCCATAGGCTTTCTATTGATAGCCATCCCCAGTCTGTAACTCGTAACCAATAATTTCCGAGCTAAAGGCTTGTGATGGATGTCATTAAAAAGCTTATTGAATTTGCAATCTTATTATATTTATATCTCCGAAAGTCTTTTTCCGACTTATTCTTGATTTTGATGTGCTGGGTCGCGGGTATAATATCATTCACGTACTTTTACAAACTGAACATGCATGTACTGTACAGTACGCGTAGTACATGTATATAATTATAGAGTACAGACACAGCGCGTATTTATTTTTGCTTTGTTGAAGTCACAGTGCGCGCGTTGCATATTTAATGAACTAGTTTTTATATGAAGGTCGCCGGGATACAAGTTAAAACGCACGCGCGCCCGGATGACAAAAAACACTTTCTTAATATTTTTATAAGCAGGAAAAGGGAAGGCGATTCTTTAAAAAATAAACGAAGCCATTGAACAAACTCAGCGGGCCTTTGGCTGTGAAAGTTAAAATCTACACATGTATTATCTAAATTTGTCTCTTTTAAAACTTTATTTAAAAATGAAGAACAGACAGACAGCGGCGTTTCTCTCTTGTAACTATGTGGTGGCCCTGAAAAGAGCCTTTTGGTTTTGTTTGTGGAGGCAAAGTAATTTGTTTGTAGGCCTATTACTTTGATACTTTGGCGGCCTTTTTGGGCAGAAGTACTTGCTGGATGTTGGGAAGCACACCGCCTTGCGCGATGGTAACCCCACTCATCAACTTGTTAAGCTCTTCGTCGTTGCGTATAGCAAGCTGCAGATGTCGAGGGTTAATTCTCGTCTTCTTATTGTCTCGTGCTGCGTTACCGGCCAGCTCCAGGATCTCCGCGGTCAGGTATTCCATCACGGCTGCCAGGTAGACCGGTGCACCGGCTCCAACCCGCTCAGCGTAGTTGCCCCTTCGCAAAAATCGATGAACGCGACCCACGGGGAACTGCAGTCCCGCCCTTGAGGACCTGCTCCTGGCCTTGCTTCTTGCTTTTCCGCTCTTTCCTCGTCCAGTCATCTTGAAGTAATTGGTGACAGTAGATTGCGATCTGCAGTGAAAGTGCCGTACGAGGGGGGTGACAGCACTAGTTATAGCGTTCCGGTGGATTGGCCGAAGCACGCCAAGTAGCCAATCACGCGCGACACACTTACTGTACGGTTGAGTGCACCGCATCCATTTTTGGATTCGTGAAGACAGGGATACATTTTTTGAACGAGGTCTGTCTGTCTGTCTGTCTTCAATCTAAGCGATGAAATCATAACAGCAAAAACCCAAAGCACCCAAAAACCTTACCTGCTTTCTCAGACGATTTCTGTTATCCCGACGGTGTGTCCCTGTTGCCTACCGATTGACCTGCCTCCACGCTGGCCGCAGATCGTCCCTCATAAACCACATTGAAAACTGTCACGGATTTGTCTGCACAGAGATACGACAAACACATATATTAAACATACATCAAACAAGAAACCACTACTTCTCGTAATGGAGACTGAATGAACAAAAACCACTGCGCGCACAGGTGCTGAATAACAAAAGGCTGTTTCGCCATTGCAAATTCCTACGTGACTTACTGAGGCTAAATTAACAATGACCCCCATTTGTCAATTTCGTTGTTGGCGGGCACGCGTATAATTGTTTTGGTCAAAGCTATTCGTTGGTTTTAAAAATTCGATCGCTTAGGTTGGGCGGCGCACTGTCAGCCCTGCAATGTTGTATATATCATGTTAATTAAATGATGTAAATAAATACTTTTGGTATCATTGCAAAACTAACGAATCGGTCTTTACTACGGTGTAAAACAATAGAACTCCAAATACTACAGAAATACTTTTCCCCGTCATGCCTTTTCAAGTCACATATTTGTTTTCAAAGGCGACGAGAACAGAAGGTTAATGTTGATCTTCATTTCTCCTTTTAAGGTCAGGGAGAATGTAAAGACGGGAACACTACCCGAACGATTTTACCACCTACGAATATTGACTAAATTAGTAACACAGATCAGACAGTCACATCTCTTTTTTTAAAATTGTGTTGGCTCTGAAAAGAGCCGTTTGGTTATGTTTTTCGTGTTATTTGTTCCTCCCTCGGTCAACCTATTTTGAAGTCGTATACTTGGTGACGGCCTTGGTTCCTTCGCTGACTGCATGCTTGGCAAGCTCTCCCGGGAGGATTAGGCGTACTGCAGTCTGCACTTCACGACTTGAGATGGTCGACTTCTTGTTGTAGTGGGCAAGGCGGGAAGATTCGCCGGCGATGCGCTCAAACACGTCGTTGACAAAGCTGTTCATGATGCTCATTGCCTTGCTGGAGATTCCTGTGTCGGGGTGCACCTGTTTCATGACTTTGTAGATGTAGATGCCGTAGCTCTCCTTGCGACGCCGACGCCTCTTCTTGTTCGTGCTGACCGGAGCCTTGGTGTTGCCGGCCTTCTTCTGGCCTTTTCCGCTAACTTTAGGAGCCATGATTGGAGAAGATGAGTGTATGTGATCGTGCGATCGAATGGAAGGTCAAGCATGCCGGGACGACTTTTATGGTACCCGCTAGGATTCTGGGCATACACGCATTGTCCACACAATCACCCAAGCGTGAAGAATTATGTACGCGTGCAAAGTGACATGCATTGGCGCTTGCCACACGCACAGAGGGCAAAAGCTATCCTTCCGAATCCGAATGAAAACTCCAAGAAACAAACAATTACAAACAATAATTTAGAATATCCACTTTTTTATTATATTCGGTAGAGGCCAACAATCCGGTGTGGTTTCACTCATTATTTATTTTTCCCCAAACGCCGGGTAAACTTGCGTATCATCCAATGTAACGAAGAGTTCCCGTTTTCGAAAATATGACACAAAATGACTGCATAAACAATTGTGTACATGGCCAGGCAATTACTCTTCTTCTTTTTTACCGTATTAAAAGTAAAATAATTTTTTATTTTTATTTTGGGGGGGTGGGGGGACAACAAAAAATAAGAGACAGACAGACAAACAAACAAAATGGAAAGAGACTAATCCGATTAATTTTATTAATCCGTTCTCCGGAGCTCTGGCCAGTTAAAATTCGTATTTACCTATAGTAACCAAACTTAACTTTCCAAAACTCTACAGAAAACGCGATTGGAATGAATCTCTCTTTGAAAAAAATATTGGCCCTGAAAAGGGCCGTTCGGTTAGTTTTGCGCACGCAGCTGTGACTCAAGCCCGTTCACCACGAATTCGGCGAGCCAACTGGATGTCCTTGGGCATGATGGTGACCCTCTTGGCATGGATGGCGCAAAGGTTGGTGTCTTCAAAGAGGCCAACGAGGTAGGCTTCGCTCGCCTCCTGCAGTGCCATGACGGCAGAACTCTGGAATCGCAGTTCTGTTTTGAAGTCCTGTGCAATTTCACGCACAAGTCTCTGGAACGGCAGCTTTCGGATCAGCAGTTCGGTGCTCTTCTGGTAGCGACGAATCTCGCGAAGGGCGACAGTTCCCGGTCTGTACCGATGTGGTTTCTTGACACCGCCAGTCGCTGGTGCGCTCTTACGTGCCGCCTTGGTGGCCAACTGCTTCCTTGGGGCTTTTCCACCGGTGCTCTTTCTTGCCGTCTGCTTGGTGCGTGCCATGATTTGAGAGTGGATTGGTCAGAATGGAGAGTAGATAAGAAGTGAATGCCAAATCAACGAACAGGCCGTCTCTTAAGACTAGAGAATAGCATCCTGGGGCTGAAGTATAACAATGGGCAGTCTTCCGATTGGATAATTCGGACACCATGCCGGGACGCTTCACTGATCACAACTGATTTACCCTCCGAAACAATACGGTCAATATTACCTACGAGTACATGATACTTTGCAAGCAAATTAATTTTCCCCAGCTACCAAAATAAACAAATGGGCCGTGTCTTCGATAAAGACATCCCGGGAATAATTACGGGCAATAAACGAAAAGAAAAAAACCTTAATACTAATAGACACAGGGAGGAAAATCCACACTGAATCCCGCGAGACAATGCCCAAATAATAACAGAGTACACACAAATTAAAACCTGGAATCAATCTCTTTTTGTGAAATCGTGGTGGCTCTGAAAAGAGCCGTTTGGTTTGAAAATGGCATGTATCATGCATCTATCTAGCCGCCGAAACCGTACAGCGTGCGCCCCTGTCTCTTCAGGGCGTACACCACATCCATCGAAGTAACGGTTTTCCTCTTGGCGTGCTCGCAGTAGGTGACTGCATCGCGGATAACATTCTCCAGGAACACCTTGAGGACTCCGCGGGTTTCTTCGTAGATGAGACCTGAGATGCGCTTGACTCCTCCGCGGCGGGCCAGCCGACGAATGGCTGGTTTAGTGATGCCCTGGATGTTGTCGCGAAGAACCTTGCGGTGACGCTTGGCACCCCCTTTGCCCAGTCCTTTTCCTCCTTTGCCACGGCCAGACATTTTTTTTAAATTTTCTTCTTTCCTTCTCTGCTCAGACTAGACTAGATCGATTGAATGGGCGAGGCAGTGTATTATATATCACTGCTATGCGCGGACGCGATAGGAGCACGCCAGGCAAACGAAAGTCAGGGCGCCCTCTAGCAACAAATCGTGGCAGAGGTTTCCCTCCCGAAATAACGACACGAGATGAGAAATAAACAGTCAACGAGAGAGAGAGAGAGAGGAAAGCAAGCAAACGAATAATCGCAACATTAAAATACAAACATAAAAACTGAACTGTTAAAAGCACTGTTATTTATTGTATTTGAGGTTTTATCACTTACAAAAAAAAAAGCTATAAAAAAGGGCCCTGCATTATTACCTATACAGTATTTAGAACAAAAATGGAATTCAAACAAACAAGACCAAAAACAAAAAGAACATTTAAAGTCTACATTTATATGAAATCATATGAATTTCTAAAAATATGGAAAAGATAAAGAAATCTAATACATCTTCGCCAAAAAAAAATACAACCAGTCGCAGAGGATCTGTTTGTTTGTTTGTTTGTTTGTTTGTTTGTTTTTGTTGTTGTTGTTTTTCCCTTTCTTCAGAAATCAACCTAAAACAAAGAGATCGGTCTTCATACAATTATTTAATTGAGACAAATTGAAATGTTCAAATATAAGAAAGCCACGAAGTAAAGCGAAGAAAGAACTTGTAAAAGTGAGGCGACATAGGAATACACATAATAGACGAGACCTGTTTTTGTATTAATTGATGTTCCCCGAGGGGAGTGGGCCGAATCCCGGATGTACTGCTATACCGGGCCAACCCATGGCCGGGACGAGGCAAGCCTCTATTCCACGGCCCAAATCCAAAAATCAGATTAATATACTGGCTGTTCGATGAACAGCGTTTCAGATATTAAGCTGAAAAGAACAGATACTACACATGATCTTAGCCAAAAGGCCGAGAAGCGATAACGATTGACATTGAACCAATAGGGCGCTCTGGAATTATGCATGCAAATTGATTCCCCCGCCCATTGTTCTCATCCGAATAATATTCTTATTTTAACTTTTCTAATTTGTGTATTTCGGGTCAAGAAAAGGACTTCTCACAGAGCCCGACGCAAACCCGTTTATAGAAATTACCAACTTTTGGCACGTTAATTTACATCAATATTCATGAGCTTGGGGGGTTTTCATAACACATTTTCATACACATCGACAATATTCTTTTACAAATTCATTTTTTTTAACCAAAAGTCACTTGAAAATCTGGAAAAATGCGACTGGTATCAAAATTATCGCCATGCTGCACTGCGCCTCGCCGCTGTAAATACACACAGACCTGCCGGTACGAGCGTGCCGATAGATGGCGCCCTTCGGCACAACCGCGCCTCGATCGTTTACCGTTCAGGCCGGTTTATTTGTTTTTAAGCAGAACCTAAATGTCCCACTTTGTGGGCGGTGAAAATAGTCTGGTTCTATGGCCTGACCATTTAATTGTGTACACCCAGACGTCGAAATTGTAGTCGCGAACGTTAACGAGAATTCACGACCGTCAATAAAACGTGTTCGGAAATCTTCAGTTTGGCCAAGGAAAATGTTTCATGCTAAGCAAATTGTTGTGCTTACATTTGTTATGAAATTGGGCCCAGGTAAGACAGAACACGAAAACAAAGCTAATAGACCACACGCGAAGTGTCAACTCACCACATTTCCAATGTTTTTGTTAAATCTATGAAAATGTGACCCAGGATATCAAAATCAATAATAAGCGGGAAATGACAATTCACGATATGTACATAGTAACATTTGAAATTCCATAGGCTTTCTATTGATAGCCATCCCCAGTCTGTAACTCGTAACCAATAATTTCCGAGCTAAAGGCTTGTGATGGATGTCATTAAAAAGCTTATTGAATTTGCAATCTTATTATATTTATATCTCCGAAAGTCTTTTTCCGACTTATTCTTGATTTTGATGTGCTGGGTCGCGGGTATAATATCATTCACGTACTTTTACAAACTGAACATGCATGTACTGTACAGTACGCGTAGTACATGTATATAATTATAGAGTACAGACACAGCGCGTATTTATTTTTGCTTTGTTGAAGTCACAGTGCGCGCGTTGCATATTTAATGAACTAGTTTTTATATGAAGGTCGCCGGGATACAAGTTAAAACGCACGCGCGCCCGGATGACAAAAAACACTTTCTTAATATTTTTATAAGCAGGAAAAGGGAAGGCGATTCTTTAAAAAATAAACGAAGCCATTGAACAAACTCAGCGGGCCTTTGGCTGTGAAAGTTAAAATCTACACATGTATTATCTAAATTTGTCTCTTTTAAAACTTTATTTAAAAATGAAGAACAGACAGACAGCGGCGTTTCTCTCTTGTAACTATGTGGTGGCCCTGAAAAGAGCCTTTTGGTTTTGTTTGTGGAGGCAAAGTAATTTGTTTGTAGGCCTATTACTTTGATACTTTGGCGGCCTTTTTGGGCAGAAGTACTTGCTGGATGTTGGGAAGCACACCGCCTTGCGCGATGGTAACCCCACTCATCAACTTGTTAAGCTCTTCGTCGTTGCGTATAGCAAGCTGCAGATGTCGAGGGTTAATTCTCGTCTTCTTATTGTCTCGTGCTGCGTTACCGGCCAGCTCCAGGATCTCCGCGGTCAGGTATTCCATCACGGCTGCCAGGTAGACCGGTGCACCGGCTCCAACCCGCTCAGCGTAGTTGCCCCTTCGCAAAAATCGATGAACGCGACCCACGGGGAACTGCAGTCCCGCCCTTGAGGACCTGCTCCTGGCCTTGCTTCTTGCTTTTCCGCTCTTTCCTCGTCCAGTCATCTTGAAGTAATTGGTGACAGTAGATTGCGATCTGCAGTGAAAGTGCCGTACGAGGGGGGTGACAGCACTAGTTATAGCGTTCCGGTGGATTGGCCGAAGCACGCCAAGTAGCCAATCACGCGCGACACACTTACTGTACGGTTGAGTGCACCGCATCCATTTTTGGATTCGTGAAGACAGGGATACATTTTTTGAACGAGGTCTGTCTGTCTGTCTGTCTTCAATCTAAGCGATGAAATCATAACAGCAAAAACCCAAAGCACCCAAAAACCTTACCTGCTTTCTCAGACGATTTCTGTTATCCCGACGGTGTGTCCCTGTTGCCTACCGATTGACCTGCCTCCACGCTGGCCGCAGATCGTCCCTCATAAACCACATTGAAAACTGTCACGGATTTGTCTGCACAGAGATACGACAAACACATATATTAAACATACATCAAACAAGAAACCACTACTTCTCGTAATGGAGACTGAATGAACAAAAACCACTGCGCGCACAGGTGCTGAATAACAAAAGGCTGTTTCGCCATTGCAAATTCCTACGTGACTTACTGAGGCTAAATTAACAATGACCCCCATTTGTCAATTTCGTTGTTGGCGGGCACGCGTATAATTGTTTTGGTCAAAGCTATTCGTTGGTTTTAAAAATTCGATCGCTTAGGTTGGGCGGCGCACTGTCAGCCCTGCAATGTTGTATATATCATGTTAATTAAATGATGTAAATAAATACTTTTGGTATCATTGCAAAACTAACGAATCGGTCTTTACTACGGTGTAAAACAATAGAACTCCAAATACTACAGAAATACTTTTCCCCGTCATGCCTTTTCAAGTCACATATTTGTTTTCAAAGGCGACGAGAACAGAAGGTTAATGTTGATCTTCATTTCTCCTTTTAAGGTCAGGGAGAATGTAAAGACGGGAACACTACCCGAACGATTTTACCACCTACGAATATTGACTAAATTAGTAACACAGATCAGACAGTCACATCTCTTTTTTTTAAATTGTGTTGGCTCTGAAAAGAGCCGTTTGGTTATGTTTTTCGTGTTATTTGTTCCTCCCTCGGTCAACCTATTTTGAAGTCGTATACTTGGTGACGGCCTTGGTTCCTTCGCTGACTGCATGCTTGGCAAGCTCTCCCGGGAGGATTAGGCGTACTGCAGTCTGCACTTCACGACTTGAGATGGTCGACTTCTTGTTGTAGTGGGCAAGGCGGGAAGATTCGCCGGCGATGCGCTCAAACACGTCGTTGACAAAGCTGTTCATGATGCTCATTGCCTTGCTGGAGATTCCTGTGTCGGGGTGCACCTGTTTCATGACTTTGTAGATGTAGATGCCGTAGCTCTCCTTGCGACGCCGACGCCTCTTCTTGTTCGTGCTGACCGGAGCCTTGGTGTTGCCGGCCTTCTTCTGGCCTTTTCCGCTAACTTTAGGAGCCATGATTGGAGAAGATGAGTGTATGTGATCGTGCGATCGAATGGAAGGTCAAGCATGCCGGGACGACTTTTATGGTACCCGCTAGGATTCTGGGCATACACGCATTGTCCACACAATCACCCAAGCGTGAAGAATTATGTACGCGTGCAAAGTGACATGCATTGGCGCTTGCCACACGCACAGAGGGCAAAAGCTATCCTTCCGAATCCGAATGAAAACTCCAAGAAACAAACAATTACAAACAATAATTTAGAATATCCACTTTTTTATTATATTCGGTAGAGGCCAACAATCCGGTGTGGTTTCACTCATTATTTATTTTTCCCCAAACGCCGGGTAAACTTGCGTATCATCCAATGTAACGAAGAGTTCCCGTTTTCGAAAATATGACACAAAATGACTGCATAAACAATTGTGTACATGGCCAGGCAATTACTCTTCTTCTTTTTTACCGTATTAAAAGTAAAATAATTTTTTATTTTTATTTTGGGGGGGTGGGGGGACAACAAAAAATAAGAGACAGACAGACAAACAAACAAAATGGAAAGAGACTAATCCGATTAATTTTATTAATCCGTTCTCCGGAGCTCTGGCCAGTTAAAATTCGTATTTACCTATAGTAACCAAACTTAACTTTCCAAAACTCTACAGAAAACGCGATTGGAATGAATCTCTCTTTGAAAAAAATATTGGCCCTGAAAAGGGCCGTTCGGTTAGTTTTGCGCACGCAGCTGTGACTCAAGCCCGTTCACCACGAATTCGGCGAGCCAACTGGATGTCCTTGGGCATGATGGTGACCCTCTTGGCATGGATGGCGCAAAGGTTGGTGTCTTCAAAGAGGCCAACGAGGTAGGCTTCGCTCGCCTCCTGCAGTGCCATGACGGCAGAACTCTGGAATCGCAGTTCTGTTTTGAAGTCCTGTGCAATTTCACGCACAAGTCTCTGGAACGGCAGCTTTCGGATCAGCAGTTCGGTGCTCTTCTGGTAGCGACGAATCTCGCGAAGGGCGACAGTTCCCGGTCTGTACCGATGTGGTTTCTTGACACCGCCAGTCGCTGGTGCGCTCTTACGTGCCGCCTTGGTGGCCAACTGCTTCCTTGGGGCTTTTCCACCGGTGCTCTTTCTTGCCGTCTGCTTGGTGCGTGCCATGATTTGAGAGTGGATTGGTCAGAATGGAGAGTAGATAAGAAGTGAATGCCAAATCAACGAACAGGCCGTCTCTTAAGACTAGAGAATAGCATCCTGGGGCTGAAGTATAACAATGGGCAGTCTTCCGATTGGATAATTCGGACACCATGCCGGGACGCTTCACTGATCACAACTGATTTACCCTCCGAAACAATACGGTCAATATTACCTACGAGTACATGATACTTTGCAAGCAAATTAATTTTCCCCAGCTACCAAAATAAACAAATGGGCCGTGTCTTCGATAAAGACATCCCGGGAATAATTACGGGCAATAAACGAAAAGAAAAAAACCTTAATACTAATAGACACAGGGAGGAAAATCCACACTGAATCCCGCGAGACAATGCCCAAATAATAACAGAGTACACACAAATTAAAACCTGGAATCAATCTCTTTTTGTGAAATCGTGGTGGCTCTGAAAAGAGCCGTTTGGTTTGAAAATGGCATGTATCATGCATCTATCTAGCCGCCGAAACCGTACAGCGTGCGCCCCTGTCTCTTCAGGGCGTACACCACATCCATCGAAGTAACGGTTTTCCTCTTGGCGTGCTCGCAGTAGGTGACTGCATCGCGGATAACATTCTCCAGGAACACCTTGAGGACTCCGCGGGTTTCTTCGTAGATGAGACCTGAGATGCGCTTGACTCCTCCGCGGCGGGCCAGCCGACGAATGGCTGGTTTAGTGATGCCCTGGATGTTGTCGCGAAGAACCTTGCGGTGACGCTTGGCACCCCCTTTGCCCAGTCCTTTTCCTCCTTTGCCACGGCCAGACATTTTTTTTAAATTTTCTTCTTTCCTTCTCTGCTCAGACTAGACTAGATCGATTGAATGGGCGAGGCAGTGTATTATATATCACTGCTATGCGCGGACGCGATAGGAGCAGGCCAGGCAAACGAAAGTCAGGGCGCCCTCTAGCAACAAATCGTGGCAGAGGTTTCCCTCCCGAAATAACGACACGAGAGGAGAAATAAACAGTCAACGAGAGAGAGAGAGAGAGGAAAGCAAGCAAACGAATAATCGCAACATTAAAATACAAACATAAAAACTGAACTGTTAAAAGCACTGTTATTTATTGTATTTGAGGTTTTATCACTTACAAAAAAAAAAGCTATAAAAAAGGGCCCTGCATTATTACCTATACAGTATTTAGAACAAAAATGGAATTCAAACAAACAAGACCAAAAACAAAAAGAACATTTAAAGTCTACATTTATATGAAATCATATGAATTTCTAAAAATATGGAAAAGATAAAGAAATCTAATACATCTTCGCCAAAAAAAAATACAACCAGTCGCAGAGGATCTGTTTGTTTGTTTGTTTGTTTGTTTGTTTGTTTTTGTTGTTGTTGTTTTTCCCTTTCTTCAGAAATCAACCTAAAACAAAGAGATCGGTCTTCATACAATTATTTAATTGAGACAAATTGAAATGTTCAAATATAAGAAAGCCACGAAGTAAAGCGAAGAAAGAACTTGTAAAAGTGAGGCGACATAGGAATACACATAATAGACGAGACCTGTTTTTGTATTAATTGATGTTCCCCGAGGGGAGTGGGCCGAATCCCGGATGTACTGCTATACCGGGCCAACCCATGGCCGGGACGAGGCAAGCCTCTATTCCACGGCCCAAATCCAAAAATCAGATTAATATACTGGCTGTTCGATGAACAGCGTTTCAGATATTAAGCTGAAAAGAACAGATACTGTTTTTTGATTTGGGGCTGAAATGCCCCGGACAGGTCGACTTACCAAATCGCCGAACTACAGTGTTGTGGGGTCTCGAGCCCCCCTGCCCGTAACCGGAATATAAAACTCACAAAACACTAAAACAGGACGGTACAGACAGAGAGTGTAGCCACGCTACCCACGCATCACCATGGTAGGGTACGACCCTAACTCTCTGCCATAGAACGTATACAAACAAAATACATACTATCCACTACAAGACCTAAACAGTCATAAACGATACTCCTATTAAAAAGAGTACAATACTCCTATAAAAAGACCTAAAGGGTCGAAAAGACCCATTTACATCCGCTGACTTTAAGCAACGATTGAAGGACGGCCACATCTATGTCCAGGACATACTGAGTATGATCCTGGGCAAGATGGGCCAACCAAATATCTGGCGTCACGGCCTTAACTTTACACACCGGGCACCGAACCCGCGTCTTAGAACTGTGGGCTATCCGCCGGTGGTCGACCATTTGCCCCCAGCCCCGGAAATCGACACCGCAACCCTCAAAGTTGCAGGTCATCCTCCCAGTTACACCAGGGACAACTAGACCATCAAGTTTGTCCTGGGCCTGACAGACCGGGTCAAACGATGCACCCCGGAGAGGCTCACCAGAAGACTCCGGTGTTACCTCCACCCCGGCGCCACCAACGATGTGGGGGGGGCCGGTAGGGGCTTTAACCGAGCCAATTGGCTCGTCTAATACCATCTCAGACTCCGGAGAGTCTGAGAGGTTAGTTCCCTGTATTTTGGAAGAGGGGGCATCCGAGTCAGAAGAAGTGTCTCGCGACCTCTTCTTCTTCTTCTTCGCCTTCCCCTTCTTTGATACAGGGACAAAAGGAACAGCTTTCTCGATCGCGGCGGCCTGACACTCAACGGCGTCACAGGAGACAACAGCCTTAGCGTCGTCTCCCATGCAGCCGCCGCAACCGACAAAGCTGAACTTAACGGTCCTCGTGATCCAGCGGTCGCAGTGGAAACAAAGCCACCCTTCCGCGGATCGTAGAGGACCGGCATCCTTCGAGCACCGAATACACGGTGCTCGAGGCAGTTCGAAGTCCGATACCATATTGGTATCGGACACCGTTACAGTCTCCGAGCCCGACGGACCGGGCCCGGAGCTAGAAAAAGAGGAAGGGCTTGCCGCCCCTTCGGCACCCACAAGCGTGGGCGCTTCAAGAGGCGGAGAAGCCTCCCCCTTATGTTGTGCAGGGGCAGATTTCCCCTGCACCACCACATCTGCCCACCGCTTGGCGGGTCGCACCTTTACTGCGAAGGACTTCTGGCACAGTTTAAAACTGTGCCCCTCGTCCCCGCAGTAAGTGCACATCACTTTGTTGGGGCACTCCCCGGAGGGATGACCCAACTGCAAGCATTTGTAACACCTTACGGTGATACATTTGCTTGCAGAGTGGCCAGGGCTTCCGCACCGGGCGCAAGTCCGGGTCTGACCAGAATGGCCGACCCAGGCATTGCGATTCCCGATGCGGAGAACCGATGGAATGGATCTGACACCCGACATTAAGTACTGCCGGGTGCCAGTAAATACGGCAGGCTCCTCGGGGTAGGTCAAAAACCTACCCTTATGAACCCTGCCGTACCTAGAGAGAATGGATCTGACGACATTGTCGTCTAGATCCATCTCTACATAATGTACTGAGACCAGCTTCAGGTCGAAAGATGTCACTCGACACCCAGGAAGCTGGTCCAGATCAAGCTCGAAACGACGAGCAAAGACGGCCGATTTGAACGTGAGGTCAAACCGGCCGCCGGAAAGGGGTTGTAAGGCCTCCAGGTGGGTGGACGGGACAATCCCAATCCCCCGGAGGACCTTAAAGACATCGCTAGGCGTCTCCTTGCCATCGAAACTAAGTTCGAAAGCGCGGGGACGCCTAGCACTAGAAGTATTACCTCCAGCCATACTGGAAATAATCCAAAGAATACAAAATACCAAGAAAGGAAAAAACCTCCTGGGTATTTAAACAAAAGGCTGGACTAGCAACTGCCTAGTCCAGCTAGACTAGAAAGCAATAGATGCACACGCGCCGTGTATTAAAAACAAATACACGCGCAGTACACCCATATACAGCACTAGTCTATGTACACAAAAAATGGCGTGAAGGCAAGACTTATTGCCTACACACACAAAGAAATAGATAAACCCGTAGCACTACACACACAACTGGTGTTATGTAAGCGCCACGGGTAAATGAACAACAAAGGAAACGCCGTACACTGTACGGAGAGAACAAAGGAACGCGTGCAAACCTATGGGCCCGTGGACTTACACGGGGAGAACAAAGGCTGCACGTAAACGAATGGCGCTGGCTGCTACAGCACTGCGTATACAGCCAGCGACCAAAAACCAAAACTAAAAACTTCCAAAACAACAACCAAAAATCCAAAGAAATTTGGCGAAAATGAGACCAACCTGGTCTATAAACCAAACGGAATAAACTGATATAAAAAATATATCAGTTTAGTATCACAAAACTTGACTACGCTTCAAGATCACGGGAGCAAAAAACTACACATGATCTTAGCCAAAAGGCCGAGAAGCGATAACGATTGACATTGAACCAATAGGGCGCTCTGGAATTATGCATGCAAATTGATTCCCCCGCCCATTGTTCTCATCCGAATAATATTCTTATTTTAACTTTTCTAATTTGTGTATTTCGGGTCAAGAAAAGGACTTCTCACAGAGCCCGACGCAAACCCGTTTATAGAAATTACCAACTTTTGGCACGTTAATTTACATCAATATTCATGAGCTTGGGGGGTTTTCATAACACATTTTCATACACATCGACAATATTCTTTTACAAATTCATTTTTTTTAACCAAAAGTCACTTGAAAATCTGGAAAAATGCGACTGGTATCAAAATTATCGCCATGCTGCACTGCGCCTCGCCGCTGTAAATACACACAGACCTGCCGGTACGAGCGTGCCGATAGATGGCGCCCTTCGGCACAACCGCGCCTCGATCGTTTACCGTTCAGGCCGGTTTATTTGTTTTTAAGCAGAACCTAAATGTCCCACTTTGTGGGCGGTGAAAATAGTCTGGTTCTATGGCCTGACCATTTAATTGTGTACACCCAGACGTCGAAATTGTAGTCGCGAACGTTAACGAGAATTCACGACCGTCAATAAAACGTGTTCGGAAATCTTCAGTTTGGCCAAGGAAAATGTTTCATGCTAAGCAAATTGTTGTGCTTACATTTGTTATGAAATTGGGCCCAGGTAAGACAGAACACGAAAACAAAGCTAATAGACCACACGCGAAGTGTCAACTCACCACATTTCCAATGTTTTTGTTAAATCTATGAAAATGTGACCCAGGATATCAAAATCAATAATAAGCGGGAAATGACAATTCACGATATGTACATAGTAACATTTGAAATTCCATAGGCTTTCTATTGATAGCCATCCCCAGTCTGTAACTCGTAACCAATAATTTCCGAGCTAAAGGCTTGTGATGGATGTCATTAAAAAGCTTATTGAATTTGCAATCTTATTATATTTATATCTCCGAAAGTCTTTTTCCGACTTATTCTTGATTTTGATGTGCTGGGTCGCGGGTATAATATCATTCACGTACTTTTACAAACTGAACATGCATGTACTGTACAGTACGCGTAGTACATGTATATAATTATAGAGTACAGACACAGCGCGTATTTATTTTTGCTTTGTTGAAGTCACAGTGCGCGCGTTGCATATTTAATGAACTAGTTTTTATATGAAGGTCGCCGGGATACAAGTTAAAACGCACGCGCGCCCGGATGACAAAAAACACTTTCTTAATATTTTTATAAGCAGGAAAAGGGAAGGCGATTCTTTAAAAAATAAACGAAGCCATTGAACAAACTCAGCGGGCCTTTGGCTGTGAAAGTTAAAATCTACACATGTATTATCTAAATTTGTCTCTTTTAAAACTTTATTTAAAAATGAAGAACAGACAGACAGCGGCGTTTCTCTCTTGTAACTATGTGGTGGCCCTGAAAAGAGCCTTTTGGTTTTGTTTGTGGAGGCAAAGTAATTTGTTTGTAGGCCTATTACTTTGATACTTTGGCGGCCTTTTTGGGCAGAAGTACTTGCTGGATGTTGGGAAGCACACCGCCTTGCGCGATGGTAACCCCACTCATCAACTTGTTAAGCTCTTCGTCGTTGCGTATAGCAAGCTGCAGATGTCGAGGGTTAATTCTCGTCTTCTTATTGTCTCGTGCTGCGTTACCGGCCAGCTCCAGGATCTCCGCGGTCAGGTATTCCATCACGGCTGCCAGGTAGACCGGTGCACCGGCTCCAACCCGGTCAGCGTAGTTGCCCCTTCGCAAAAATCGATGAACGCGACCCACGGGGAACTGCAGTCCCGCCCTTGAGGACCTGCTCCTGGCCTTGCTTCTTGCTTTTCCGCTCTTTCCTCGTCCAGTCATCTTGAAGTAATTGGTGACAGTAGATTGCGATCTGCAGTGAAAGTGCCGTACGAGGGGGGTGACAGCACTAGTTATAGCGTTCCGGTGGATTGGCCGAAGCACGCCAAGTAGCCAATCACGCGCGACACACTTACTGTACGGTTGAGTGCACCGCATCCATTTTTGGATTCGTGAAGACAGGGATACATTTTTTGAACGAGGTCTGTCTGTCTGTCTGTCTTCAATCTAAGCGATGAAATCATAACAGCAAAAACCCAAAGCACCCAAAAACCTTACCTGCTTTCTCAGACGATTTCTGTTATCCCGACGGTGTGTCCCTGTTGCCTACCGATTGACCTGCCTCCACGCTGGCCGCAGATCGTCCCTCATAAACCACATTGAAAACTGTCACGGATTTGTCTGCACAGAGATACGACAAACACATATATTAAACATACATCAAACAAGAAACCACTACTTCTCGTAATGGAGACTGAATGAACAAAAACCACTGCGCGCACAGGTGCTGAATAACAAAAGGCTGTTTCGCCATTGCAAATTCCTACGTGACTTACTGAGGCTAAATTAACAATGACCCCCATTTGTCAATTTCGTTGTTGGCGGGCACGCGTATAATTGTTTTGGTCAAAGCTATTCGTTGGTTTTAAAAATTCGATCGCTTAGGTTGGGCGGCGCACTGTCAGCCCTGCAATGTTGTATATATCATGTTAATTAAATGATGTAAATAAATACTTTTGGTATCATTGCAAAACTAACGAATCGGTCTTTACTACGGTGTAAAACAATAGAACTCCAAATACTACAGAAATACTTTTCCCCGTCATGCCTTTTCAAGTCACATATTTGTTTTCAAAGGCGACGAGAACAGAAGGTTAATGTTGATCTTCATTTCTCCTTTTAAGGTCAGGGAGAATGTAAAGACGGGAACACTACCCGAACGATTTTACCACCTACGAATATTGACTAAATTAGTAACACAGATCAGACAGTCACATCTCTTTTTTTTAAATTGTGTTGGCTCTGAAAAGAGCCGTTTGGTTATGTTTTTCGTGTTATTTGTTCCTCCCTCGGTCAACCTATTTTGAAGTCGTATACTTGGTGACGGCCTTGGTTCCTTCGCTGACTGCATGCTTGGCAAGCTCTCCCGGGAGGATTAGGCGTACTGCAGTCTGCACTTCACGACTTGAGATGGTCGACTTCTTGTTGTAGTGGGCAAGGCGGGAAGATTCGCCGGCGATGCGCTCAAACACGTCGTTGACAAAGCTGTTCATGATGCTCATTGCCTTGCTGGAGATTCCTGTGTCGGGGTGCACCTGTTTCATGACTTTGTAGATGTAGATGCCGTAGCTCTCCTTGCGACGCCGACGCCTCTTCTTGTTCGTGCTGACCGGAGCCTTGGTGTTGCCGGCCTTCTTCTGGCCTTTTCCGCTAACTTTAGGAGCCATGATTGGAGAAGATGAGTGTATGTGATCGTGCGATCGAATGGAAGGTCAAGCATGCCGGGACGACTTTTATGGTACCCGCTAGGATTCTGGGCATACACGCATTGTCCACACAATCACCCAAGCGTGAAGAATTATGTACGCGTGCAAAGTGACATGCATTGGCGCTTGCCACACGCACAGAGGGCAAAAGCTATCCTTCCGAATCCGAATGAAAACTCCAAGAAACAAACAATTACAAACAATAATTTAGAATATCCACTTTTTTATTATATTCGGTAGAGGCCAACAATCCGGTGTGGTTTCACTCATTATTTATTTTTCCCCAAACGCCGGGTAAACTTGCGTATCATCCAATGTAACGAAGAGTTCCCGTTTTCGAAAATATGACACAAAATGACTGCATAAACAATTGTGTACATGGCCAGGCAATTACTCTTCTTCTTTTTTACCGTATTAAAAGTAAAATAATTTTTTATTTTTATTTTGGGGGGGTGGGGGGACAACAAAAAATAAGAGACAGACAGACAAACAAACAAAATGGAAAGAGACTAATCCGATTAATTTTATTAATCCGTTCTCCGGAGCTCTGGCCAGTTAAAATTCGTATTTACCTATAGTAACCAAACTTAACTTTCCAAAACTCTACAGAAAACGCGATTGGAATGAATCTCTCTTTGAAAAAAATATTGGCCCTGAAAAGGGCCGTTCGGTTAGTTTTGCGCACGCAGCTGTGACTCAAGCCCGTTCACCACGAATTCGGCGAGCCAACTGGATGTCCTTGGGCATGATGGTGACCCTCTTGGCATGGATGGCGCAAAGGTTGGTGTCTTCAAAGAGGCCAACGAGGTAGGCTTCGCTCGCCTCCTGCAGTGCCATGACGGCAGAACTCTGGAATCGCAGTTCTGTTTTGAAGTCCTGTGCAATTTCACGCACAAGTCTCTGGAACGGCAGCTTTCGGATCAGCAGTTCGGTGCTCTTCTGGTAGCGACGAATCTCGCGAAGGGCGACAGTTCCCGGTCTGTACCGATGTGGTTTCTTGACACCGCCAGTCGCTGGTGCGCTCTTACGTGCCGCCTTGGTGGCCAACTGCTTCCTTGGGGCTTTTCCACCGGTGCTCTTTCTTGCCGTCTGCTTGGTGCGTGCCATGATTTGAGAGTGGATTGGTCAGAATGGAGAGTAGATAAGAAGTGAATGCCAAATCAACGAACAGGCCGTCTCTTAAGACTAGAGAATAGCATCCTGGGGCTGAAGTATAACAATGGGCAGTCTTCCGATTGGATAATTCGGACACCATGCCGGGACGCTTCACTGATCACAACTGATTTACCCTCCGAAACAATACGGTCAATATTACCTACGAGTACATGATACTTTGCAAGCAAATTAATTTTCCCCAGCTACCAAAATAAACAAATGGGCCGTGTCTTCGATAAAGACATCCCGGGAATAATTACGGGCAATAAACGAAAAGAAAAAAACCTTAATACTAATAGACACAGGGAGGAAAATCCACACTGAATCCCGCGAGACAATGCCCAAATAATAACAGAGTACACACAAATTAAAACCTGGAATCAATCTCTTTTTGTGAAATCGTGGTGGCTCTGAAAAGAGCCGTTTGGTTTGAAAATGGCATGTATCATGCATCTATCTAGCCGCCGAAACCGTACAGCGTGCGCCCCTGTCTCTTCAGGGCGTACACCACATCCATCGAAGTAACGGTTTTCCTCTTGGCGTGCTCGCAGTAGGTGACTGCATCGCGGATAACATTCTCCAGGAACACCTTGAGGACTCCGCGGGTTTCTTCGTAGATGAGACCTGAGATGCGCTTGACTCCTCCGCGGCGGGCCAGCCGACGAATGGCTGGTTTAGTGATGCCCTGGATGTTGTCGCGAAGAACCTTGCGGTGACGCTTGGCACCCCCTTTGCCCAGTCCTTTTCCTCCTTTGCCACGGCCAGACATTTTTTTTAAATTTTCTTCTTTCCTTCTCTGCTCAGACTAGACTAGATCGATTGAATGGGCGAGGCAGTGTATTATATATCACTGCTATGCGCGGACGCGATAGGAGCAGGCCAGGCAAACGAAAGTCAGGGCGCCCTCTAGCAACAAATCGTGGCAGAGGTTTCCCTCCCGAAATAACGACACGAGAGGAGAAATAAACAGTCAACGAGAGAGAGAGAGAGAGGAAAGCAAGCAAACGAATAATCGCAACATTAAAATACAAACATAAAAACTGAACTGTTAAAAGCACTGTTATTTATTGTATTTGAGGTTTTATCACTTACAAAAAAAAAAGCTATAAAAAAGGGCCCTGCATTATTACCTATACAGTATTTAGAACAAAAATGGAATTCAAACAAACAAGACCAAAAACAAAAAGAACATTTAAAGTCTACATTTATATGAAATCATATGAATTTCTAAAAATATGGAAAAGATAAAGAAATCTAATACATCTTCGCCAAAAAAAAATACAACCAGTCGCAGAGGATCTGTTTGTTTGTTTGTTTGTTTGTTTGTTTGTTTTTGTTGTTGTTGTTTTTCCCTTTCTTCAGAAATCAACCTAAAACAAAGAGATCGGTCTTCATACAATTATTTAATTGAGACAAATTGAAATGTTCAAATATAAGAAAGCCACGAAGTAAAGCGAAGAAAGAACTTGTAAAAGTGAGGCGACATAGGAATACACATAATAGACGAGACCTGTTTTTGTATTAATTGATGTTCCCCGAGGGGAGTGGGCCGAATCCCGGATGTACTGCTATACCGGGCCAACCCATGGCCGGGACGAGGCAAGCCTCTATTCCACGGCCCAAATCCAAAAATCAGATTAATATACTGGCTGTTCGATGAACAGCGTTTCAGATATTAAGCTGAAAAGAACAGATACTACACATGATCTTAGCCAAAAGGCCGAGAAGCGATAACGATTGACATTGAACCAATAGGGCGCTCTGGAATTATGCATGCAAATTGATTCCCCCGCCCATTGTTCTCATCCGAATAATATTCTTATTTTAACTTTTCTAATTTGTGTATTTCGGGTCAAGAAAAGGACTTCTCACAGAGCCCGACGCAAACCCGTTTATAGAAATTACCAACTTTTGGCACGTTAATTTACATCAATATTCATGAGCTTGGGGGGTTTTCATAACACATTTTCATACACATCGACAATATTCTTTTACAAATTCATTTTTTTTAACCAAAAGTCACTTGAAAATCTGGAAAAATGCGACTGGTATCAAAATTATCGCCATGCTGCACTGCGCCTCGCCGCTGTAAATACACACAGACCTGCCGGTACGAGCGTGCCGATAGATGGCGCCCTTCGGCACAACCGCGCCTCGATCGTTTACCGTTCAGGCCGGTTTATTTGTTTTTAAGCAGAACCTAAATGTCCCACTTTGTGGGCGGTGAAAATAGTCTGGTTCTATGGCCTGACCATTTAATTGTGTACACCCAGACGTCGAAATTGTAGTCGCGAACGTTAACGAGAATTCACGACCGTCAATAAAACGTGTTCGGAAATCTTCAGTTTGGCCAAGGAAAATGTTTCATGCTAAGCAAATTGTTGTGCTTACATTTGTTATGAAATTGGGCCCAGGTAAGACAGAACACGAAAACAAAGCTAATAGACCACACGCGAAGTGTCAACTCACCACATTTCCAATGTTTTTGTTAAATCTATGAAAATGTGACCCAGGATATCAAAATCAATAATAAGCGGGAAATGACAATTCACGATATGTACATAGTAACATTTGAAATTCCATAGGCTTTCTATTGATAGCCATCCCCAGTCTGTAACTCGTAACCAATAATTTCCGAGCTAAAGGCTTGTGATGGATGTCATTAAAAAGCTTATTGAATTTGCAATCTTATTATATTTATATCTCCGAAAGTCTTTTTCCGACTTATTCTTGATTTTGATGTGCTGGGTCGCGGGTATAATATCATTCACGTACTTTTACAAACTGAACATGCATGTACTGTACAGTACGCGTAGTACATGTATATAATTATAGAGTACAGACACAGCGCGTATTTATTTTTGCTTTGTTGAAGTCACAGTGCGCGCGTTGCATATTTAATGAACTAGTTTTTATATGAAGGTCGCCGGGATACAAGTTAAAACGCACGCGCGCCCGGATGACAAAAAACACTTTCTTAATATTTTTATAAGCAGGAAAAGGGAAGGCGATTCTTTAAAAAATAAACGAAGCCATTGAACAAACTCAGCGGGCCTTTGGCTGTGAAAGTTAAAATCTACACATGTATTATCTAAATTTGTCTCTTTTAAAACTTTATTTAAAAATGAAGAACAGACAGACAGCGGCGTTTCTCTCTTGTAACTATGTGGTGGCCCTGAAAAGAGCCTTTTGGTTTTGTTTGTGGAGGCAAAGTAATTTGTTTGTAGGCCTATTACTTTGATACTTTGGCGGCCTTTTTGGGCAGAAGTACTTGCTGGATGTTGGGAAGCACACCGCCTTGCGCGATGGTAACCCCACTCATCAACTTGTTAAGCTCTTCGTCGTTGCGTATAGCAAGCTGCAGATGTCGAGGGTTAATTCTCGTCTTCTTATTGTCTCGTGCTGCGTTACCGGCCAGCTCCAGGATCTCCGCGGTCAGGTATTCCATCACGGCTGCCAGGTAGACCGGTGCACCGGCTCCAACCCGCTCAGCGTAGTTGCCCCTTCGCAAAAATCGATGAACGCGACCCACGGGGAACTGCAGTCCCGCCCTTGAGGACCTGCTCCTGGCCTTGCTTCTTGCTTTTCCGCTCTTTCCTCGTCCAGTCATCTTGAAGTAATTGGTGACAGTAGATTGCGATCTGCAGTGAAAGTGCCGTACGAGGGGGGTGACAGCACTAGTTATAGCGTTCCGGTGGATTGGCCGAAGCACGCCAAGTAGCCAATCACGCGCGACACACTTACTGTACGGTTGAGTGCACCGCATCCATTTTTGGATTCGTGAAGACAGGGATACATTTTTTGAACGAGGTCTGTCTGTCTGTCTGTCTTCAATCTAAGCGATGAAATCATAACAGCAAAAACCCAAAGCACCCAAAAACCTTACCTGCTTTCTCAGACGATTTCTGTTATCCCGACGGTGTGTCCCTGTTGCCTACCGATTGACCTGCCTCCACGCTGGCCGCAGATCGTCCCTCATAAACCACATTGAAAACTGTCACGGATTTGTCTGCACAGAGATACGACAAACACATATATTAAACATACATCAAACAAGAAACCACTACTTCTCGTAATGGAGACTGAATGAACAAAAACCACTGCGCGCACAGGTGCTGAATAACAAAAGGCTGTTTCGCCATTGCAAATTCCTACGTGACTTACTGAGGCTAAATTAACAATGACCCCCATTTGTCAATTTCGTTGTTGGCGGGCACGCGTATAATTGTTTTGGTCAAAGCTATTCGTTGGTTTTAAAAATTCGATCGCTTAGGTTGGGCGGCGCACTGTCAGCCCTGCAATGTTGTATATATCATGTTAATTAAATGATGTAAATAAATACTTTTGGTATCATTGCAAAACTAACGAATCGGTCTTTACTACGGTGTAAAACAATAGAACTCCAAATACTACAGAAATACTTTTCCCCGTCATGCCTTTTCAAGTCACATATTTGTTTTCAAAGGCGACGAGAACAGAAGGTTAATGTTGATCTTCATTTCTCCTTTTAAGGTCAGGGAGAATGTAAAGACGGGAACACTACCCGAACGATTTTACCACCTACGAATATTGACTAAATTAGTAACACAGATCAGACAGTCACATCTCTTTTTTTTAAATTGTGTTGGCTCTGAAAAGAGCCGTTTGGTTATGTTTTTCGTGTTATTTGTTCCTCCCTCGGTCAACCTATTTTGAAGTCGTATACTTGGTGACGGCCTTGGTTCCTTCGCTGACTGCATGCTTGGCAAGCTCTCCCGGGAGGATTAGGCGTACTGCAGTCTGCACTTCACGACTTGAGATGGTCGACTTCTTGTTGTAGTGGGCAAGGCGGGAAGATTCGCCGGCGATGCGCTCAAACACGTCGTTGACAAAGCTGTTCATGATGCTCATTGCCTTGCTGGAGATTCCTGTGTCGGGGTGCACCTGTTTCATGACTTTGTAGATGTAGATGCCGTAGCTCTCCTTGCGACGCCGACGCCTCTTCTTGTTCGTGCTGACCGGAGCCTTGGTGTTGCCGGCCTTCTTCTGGCCTTTTCCGCTAACTTTAGGAGCCATGATTGGAGAAGATGAGTGTATGTGATCGTGCGATCGAATGGAAGGTCAAGCATGCCGGGACGACTTTTATGGTACCCGCTAGGATTCTGGGCATACACGCATTGTCCACACAATCACCCAAGCGTGAAGAATTATGTACGCGTGCAAAGTGACATGCATTGGCGCTTGCCACACGCACAGAGGGCAAAAGCTATCCTTCCGAATCCGAATGAAAACTCCAAGAAACAAACAATTACAAACAATAATTTAGAATATCCACTTTTTTATTATATTCGGTAGAGGCCAACAATCCGGTGTGGTTTCACTCATTATTTATTTTTCCCCAAACGCCGGGTAAACTTGCGTATCATCCAATGTAACGAAGAGTTCCCGTTTTCGAAAATATGACACAAAATGACTGCATAAACAATTGTGTACATGGCCAGGCAATTACTCTTCTTCTTTTTTACCGTATTAAAAGTAAAATAATTTTTTATTTTTATTTTGGGGGGGTGGGGGGACAACAAAAAATAAGAGACAGACAGACAAACAAACAAAATGGAAAGAGACTAATCCGTTTAATTTTAATAATCCGTTCTCCGGAGCTCTGGCCAGTTAAAATTCGTATTTACCTATAGTAACCAAACTTAACTTTCCAAAACTCTACAGAAAACGCGATTGGAATGAATCTCTCTTTGAAAAAAATATTGGCCCTGAAAAGGGCCGTTCGGTTAGTTTTGCGCACGCAGCTGTGACTCAAGCCCGTTCACCACGAATTCGGCGAGCCAACTGGATGTCCTTGGGCATGATGGTGACCCTCTTGGCATGGATGGCGCAAAGGTTGGTGTCTTCAAAGAGGCCAACGAGGTAGGCTTCGCTCGCCTCCTGCAGTGCCATGACGGCAGAACTCTGGAATCGCAGTTCTGTTTTGAAGTCCTGTGCAATTTCACGCACAAGTCTCTGGAACGGCAGCTTTCGGATCAGCAGTTCGGTGCTCTTCTGGTAGCGACGAATCTCGCGAAGGGCGACAGTTCCCGGTCTGTACCGATGTGGTTTCTTGACACCGCCAGTCGCTGGTGCGCTCTTACGTGCCGCCTTGGTGGCCAACTGCTTCCTTGGGGCTTTTCCACCGGTGCTCTTTCTTGCCGTCTGCTTGGTGCGTGCCATGATTTGAGAGTGGATTGGTCAGAATGGAGAGTAGATAAGAAGTGAATGCCAAATCAACGAACAGGCCGTCTCTTAAGACTAGAGAATAGCATCCTGGGGCTGAAGTATAACAATGGGCAGTCTTCCGATTGGATAATTCGGACACCATGCCGGGACGCTTCACTGATCACAACTGATTTACCCTCCGAAACAATACGGTCAATATTACCTACGAGTACATGATACTTTGCAAGCAAATTAATTTTCCCCAGCTACCAAAATAAACAAATGGGCCGTGTCTTCGATAAAGACATCCCGGGAATAATTACGGGCAATAAACGAAAAGAAAAAAACCTTAATACTAATAGACACAGGGAGGAAAATCCACACTGAATCCCGCGAGACAATGCCCAAATAATAACAGAGTACACACAAATTAAAACCTGGAATCAATCTCTTTTTGTGAAATCGTGGTGGCTCTGAAAAGAGCCGTTTGGTTTGAAAATGGCATGTATCATGCATCTATCTAGCCGCCGAAACCGTACAGCGTGCGCCCCTGTCTCTTCAGGGCGTACACCACATCCATCGAAGTAACGGTTTTCCTCTTGGCGTGCTCGCAGTAGGTGACTGCATCGCGGATAACATTCTCCAGGAACACCTTGAGGACTCCGCGGGTTTCTTCGTAGATGAGACCTGAGATGCGCTTGACTCCTCCGCGGCGGGCCAGCCGACGAATGGCTGGTTTAGTGATGCCCTGGATGTTGTCGCGAAGAACCTTGCGGTGACGCTTGGCACCCCCTTTGCCCAGTCCTTTTCCTCCTTTGCCACGGCCAGACATTTTTTTTAAATTTTCTTCTTTCCTTCTCTGCTCAGACTAGACTAGATCGATTGAATGGGCGAGGCAGTGTATTATATATCACTGCTATGCGCGGACGCGATAGGAGCACGCCAGGCAAACGAAAGTCAGGGCGCCCTCTAGCAACAAATCGTGGCAGAGGTTTCCCTCCCGAAATAACGACACGAGAGGAGAAATAAACAGTCAACGAGAGAGAGAGAGAGAGGAAAGCAAGCAAACGAATAATCGCAACATTAAAATACAAACATAAAAACTGAACTGTTAAAAGCACTGTTATTTATTGTATTTGAGGTTTTATCACTTACAAAAAAAAAAGCTATAAAAAAGGGCCCTGCATTATTACCTATACAGTATTTAGAACAAAAATGGAATTCAAACAAACAAGACCAAAAACAAAAAGAACATTTAAAGTCTACATTTATATGAAATCATATGAATTTCTAAAAATATGGAAAAGATAAAGAAATCTAATACATCTTCGCCAAAAAAAAATACAACCAGTCGCAGAGGATCTGTTTGTTTGTTTGTTTGTTTGTTTGTTTGTTTTTGTTGTTGTTGTTTTTCCCTTTCTTCAGAAATCAACCTAAAACAAAGAGATCGGTCTTCATACAATTATTTAATTGAGACAAATTGAAATGTTCAAATATAAGAAAGCCACGAAGTAAAGCGAAGAAAGAACTTGTAAAAGTGAGGCGACATAGGAATACACATAATAGACGAGACCTGTTTTTGTATTAATTGATGTTCCCCGAGGGGAGTGGGCCGAATCCCGGATGTACTGCTATACCGGGCCAACCCATGGCCGGGACGAGGCAAGCCTCTATTCCACGGCCCAAATCCAAAAATCAGATTAATATACTGGCTGTTCGATGAACAGCGTTTCAGATATTAAGCTGAAAAGAACAGATACTACACATGATCTTAGCCAAAAGGCCGAGAAGCGATAACGATTGACATTGAACCAATAGGGCGCTCTGGAATTATGCATGCAAATTGATTCCCCCGCCCATTGTTCTCATCCGAATAATATTCTTATTTTAACTTTTCTAATTTGTGTATTTCGGGTCAAGAAAAGGACTTCTCACAGAGCCCGACGCAAACCCGTTTATAGAAATTACCAACTTTTGGCACGTTAATTTACATCAATATTCATGAGCTTGGGGGGTTTTCATAACACATTTTCATACACATCGACAATATTCTTTTACAAATTCATTTTTTTTAACCAAAAGTCACTTGAAAATCTGGAAAAATGCGACTGGTATCAAAATTATCGCCATGCTGCACTGCGCCTCGCCGCTGTAAATACACACAGACCTGCCGGTACGAGCGTGCCGATAGATGGCGCCCTTCGGCACAACCGCGCCTCGATCGTTTACCGTTCAGGCCGGTTTATTTGTTTTTAAGCAGAACCTAAATGTCCCACTTTGTGGGCGGTGAAAATAGTCTGGTTCTATGGCCTGACCATTTAATTGTGTACACCCAGACGTCGAAATTGTAGTCGCGAACGTTAACGAGAATTCACGACCGTCAATAAAACGTGTTCGGAAATCTTCAGTTTGGCCAAGGAAAATGTTTCATGCTAAGCAAATTGTTGTGCTTACATTTGTTATGAAATTGGGCCCAGGTAAGACAGAACACGAAAACAAAGCTAATAGACCACACGCGAAGTGTCAACTCACCACATTTCCAATGTTTTTGTTAAATCTATGAAAATGTGACCCAGGATATCAAAATCAATAATAAGCGGGAAATGACAATTCACGATATGTACATAGTAACATTTGAAATTCCATAGGCTTTCTATTGATAGCCATCCCCAGTCTGTAACTCGTAACCAATAATTTCCGAGCTAAAGGCTTGTGATGGATGTCATTAAAAAGCTTATTGAATTTGCAATCTTATTATATTTATATCTCCGAAAGTCTTTTTCCGACTTATTCTTGATTTTGATGTGCTGGGTCGCGGGTATAATATCATTCACGTACTTTTACAAACTGAACATGCATGTACTGTACAGTACGCGTAGTACATGTATATAATTATAGAGTACAGACACAGCGCGTATTTATTTTTTGCTTTGTTGAAGTCACAGTGCGCGCGTTGCATATTTAATGAACTAGTTTTTATATGAAGGTCGCCGGGATACAAGTTAAAACGCACGCGCGCCCGGATGACAAAAAACACTTTCTTAATATTTTTATAAGCAGGAAAAGGGAAGGCGATTCTTTAAAAAATAAACGAAGCCATTGAACAAACTCAGCGGGCCTTTGGCTGTGAAAGTTAAAATCTACACATGTATTATCTAAATTTGTCTCTTTTAAAACTTTATTTAAAAATGAAGAACAGACAGACAGCGGCGTTTCTCTCTTGTAACTATGTGGTGGCCCTGAAAAGAGCCTTTTGGTTTTGTTTGTGGAGGCAAAGTAATTTGTTTGTAGGCCTATTACTTTGATACTTTGGCGGCCTTTTTGGGCAGAAGTACTTGCTGGATGTTGGGAAGCACACCGCCTTGCGCGATGGTAACCCCACTCATCAACTTGTTAAGCTCTTCGTCGTTGCGTATAGCAAGCTGCAGATGTCGAGGGTTAATTCTCGTCTTCTTATTGTCTCGTGCTGCGTTACCGGCCAGCTCCAGGATCTCCGCGGTCAGGTATTCCATCACGGCTGCCAGGTAGACCGGTGCACCGGCTCCAACCCGCTCAGCGTAGTTGCCCCTTCGCAAAAATCGATGAACGCGACCCACGGGGAACTGCAGTCCCGCCCTTGAGGACCTGCTCCTGGCCTTGCTTCTTGCTTTTCCGCTCTTTCCTCGTCCAGTCATCTTGAAGTAATTGGTGACAGTAGATTGCGATCTGCAGTGAAAGTGCCGTACGAGGGGGTTGACAGCACTAGTTATAGCGTTCCGGTGGATTGGCCGAAGCACGCCAAGTAGCCAATCACGCGCGACACACTTACTGTACGGTTGAGTGCACCGCATCCATTTTTGGATTCGTGAAGACAGGGATACATTTTTTGAACGAGGTCTGTCTGTCTGTCTGTCTTCAATCTAAGCGATGAAATCATAACAGCAAAAACCCAAAGCACCCAAAAACCTTACCTGCTTTCTCAGACGATTTCTGTTATCCCGACGGTGTGTCCCTGTTGCCTACCGATTGACCTGCCTCCACGCTGGCCGCAGATCGTCCCTCATAAACCACATTGAAAACTGTCACGGATTTGTCTGCACAGAGATACGACAAACACATATATTAAACATACATCAAACAAGAAACCACTACTTCTCGTAATGGAGACTGAATGAACAAAAACCACTGCGCGCACAGGTGCTGAATAACAAAAGGCTGTTTCGCCATTGCAAATTCCTACGTGACTTACTGAGGCTAAATTAACAATGACCCCCATTTGTCAATTTCGTTGTTGGCGGGCACGCGTATAATTGTTTTGGTCAAAGCTATTCGTTGGTTTTAAAAATTCGATCGCTTAGGTTGGGCGGCGCACTGTCAGCCCTGCAATGTTGTATATATCATGTTAATTAAATGATGTAAATAAATACTTTTGGTATCATTGCAAAACTAACGAATCGGTCTTTACTACGGTGTAAAACAATAGAACTCCAAATACTACAGAAATACTTTTCCCCGTCATGCCTTTTCAAGTCACATATTTGTTTTCAAAGGCGACGAGAACAGAAGGTTAATGTTGATCTTCATTTCTCCTTTTAAGGTCAGGGAGAATGTAAAGACGGGAACACTACCCGAACGATTTTACCACCTACGAATATTGACTAAATTAGTAACACAGATCAGACAGTCACATCTCTTTTTTTTAAATTGTGTTGGCTCTGAAAAGAGCCGTTTGGTTATGTTTTTCGTGTTATTTGTTCCTCCCTCGGTCAACCTATTTTGAAGTCGTATACTTGGTGACGGCCTTGGTTCCTTCGCTGACTGCATGCTTGGCAAGCTCTCCCGGGAGGATTAGGCGTACTGCAGTCTGCACTTCACGACTTGAGATGGTCGACTTCTTGTTGTAGTGGGCAAGGCGGGAAGATTCGCCGGCGATGCGCTCAAACACGTCGTTGACAAAGCTGTTCATGATGCTCATTGCCTTGCTGGAGATTCCTGTGTCGGGGTGCACCTGTTTCATGACTTTGTAGATGTAGATGCCGTAGCTCTCCTTGCGACGCCGACGCCTCTTCTTGTTCGTGCTGACCGGAGCCTTGGTGTTGCCGGCCTTCTTCTGGCCTTTTCCGCTAACTTTAGGAGCCATGATTGGAGAAGATGAGTGTATGTGATCGTGCGATCGAATGGAAGGTCAAGCATGCCGGGACGACTTTTATGGTACCCGCTAGGATTCTGGGCATACACGCATTGTCCACACAATCACCCAAGCGTGAAGAATTATGTACGCGTGCAAAGTGACATGCATTGGCGCTTGCCACACGCACAGAGGGCAAAAGCTATCCTTCCGAATCCGAATGAAAACTCCAAGAAACAAACAATTACAAACAATAATTTAGAATATCCACTTTTTTATTATATTCGGTAGAGGCCAACAATCCGGTGTGGTTTCACTCATTATTTATTTTTCCCCAAACGCCGGGTAAACTTGCGTATCATCCAATGTAACGAAGAGTTCCCGTTTTCGAAAATATGACACAAAATGACTGCATAAACAATTGTGTACATGGCCAGGCAATTACTCTTCTTCTTTTTTACCGTATTAAAAGTAAAATAATTTTTTATTTTTATTTTGGGGGGGTGGGGGGACAACAAAAAATAAGAGACAGACAGACAAACAAACAAAATGGAAAGAGACTAATCCGATTAATTTTATTAATCCGTTCTCCGGAGCTCTGGCCAGTTAAAATTCGTATTTACCTATAGTAACCAAACTTAACTTTCCAAAACTCTACAGAAAACGCGATTGGAATGAATCTCTCTTTGAAAAAAATATTGGCCCTGAAAAGGGCCGTTCGGTTAGTTTTGCGCACGCAGCTGTGACTCAAGCCCGTTCACCACGAATTCGGCGAGCCAACTGGATGTCCTTGGGCATGATGGTGACCCTCTTGGCATGGATGGCGCAAAGGTTGGTGTCTTCAAAGAGGCCAACGAGGTAGGCTTCGCTCGCCTCCTGCAGTGCCATGACGGCAGAACTCTGGAATCGCAGTTCTGTTTTGAAGTCCTGTGCAATTTCACGCACAAGTCTCTGGAACGGCAGCTTTCGGATCAGCAGTTCGGTGCTCTTCTGGTAGCGACGAATCTCGCGAAGGGCGACAGTTCCCGGTCTGTACCGATGTGGTTTCTTGACACCGCCAGTCGCTGGTGCGCTCTTACGTGCCGCCTTGGTGGCCAACTGCTTCCTTGGGGCTTTTCCACCGGTGCTCTTTCTTGCCGTCTGCTTGGTGCGTGCCATGATTTGAGAGTGGATTGGTCAGAATGGAGAGTAGATAAGAAGTGAATGCCAAATCAACGAACAGGCCGTCTCTTAAGACTAGAGAATAGCATCCTGGGGCTGAAGTATAACAATGGGCAGTCTTCCGATTGGATAATTCGGACACCATGCCGGGACGCTTCACTGATCACAACTGATTTACCCTCCGAAACAATACGGTCAATATTACCTACGAGTACATGATACTTTGCAAGCAAATTAATTTTCCCCAGCTACCAAAATAAACAAATGGGCCGTGTCTTCGATAAAGACATCCCGGGAATAATTACGGGCAATAAACGAAAAGAAAAAAACCTTAATACTAATAGACACAGGGAGGAAAATCCACACTGAATCCCGCGAGACAATGCCCAAATAATAACAGAGTACACACAAATTAAAACCTGGAATCAATCTCTTTTTGTGAAATCGTGGTGGCTCTGAAAAGAGCCGTTTGGTTTGAAAATGGCATGTATCATGCATCTATCTAGCCGCCGAAACCGTACAGCGTGCGCCCCTGTCTCTTCAGGGCGTACACCACATCCATCGAAGTAACGGTTTTCCTCTTGGCGTGCTCGCAGTAGGTGACTGCATCGCGGATAACATTCTCCAGGAACACCTTGAGGACTCCGCGGGTTTCTTCGTAGATGAGACCTGAGATGCGCTTGACTCCTCCGCGGCGGGCCAGCCGACGAATGGCTGGTTTAGTGATGCCCTGGATGTTGTCGCGAAGAACCTTGCGGTGACGCTTGGCACCCCCTTTGCCCAGTCCTTTTCCTCCTTTGCCACGGCCAGACATTTTTTTTAAATTTTCTTCTTTCCTTCTCTGCTCAGACTAGACTAGATCGATTGAATGGGCGAGGCAGTGTATTATATATCACTGCTATGCGCGGACGCGATAGGAGCACGCCAGGCAAACGAAAGTCAGGGCGCCCTCTAGCAACAAATCGTGGCAGAGGTTTCCCTCCCGAAATAACGACACGAGAGGAGAAATAAACAGTCAACGAGAGAGAGAGAGAGAGGAAAGCAAGCAAACGAATAATCGCAACATTAAAATACAAACATAAAAACTGAACTGTTAAAAGCACTGTTATTTATTGTATTTGAGGTTTTATCACTTACAAAAAAAAAAGCTATAAAAAAGGGCCCTGCATTATTACCTATACAGTATTTAGAACAAAAATGGAATTCAAACAAACAAGACCAAAAACAAAAAGAACATTTAAAGTCTACATTTATATGAAATCATATGAATTTCTAAAAATATGGAAAAGATAAAGAAATCTAATACATCTTCGCCAAAAAAAAATACAACCAGTCGCAGAGGATCTGTTTGTTTGTTTGTTTGTTTGTTTGTTTGTTTTTGTTGTTGTTGTTTTTCCCTTTCTTCAGAAATCAACCTAAAACAAAGAGATCGGTCTTCATACAATTATTTAATTGAGACAAATTGAAATGTTCAAATATAAGAAAGCCACGAAGTAAAGCGAAGAAAGAACTTGTAAAAGTGAGGCGACATAGGAATACACATAATAGACGAGACCTGTTTTTGTATTAATTGATGTTCCCCGAGGGGAGTGGGCCGAATCCCGGATGTACTGCTATACCGGGCCAACCCATGGCCGGGACGAGGCAAGCCTCTATTCCACGGCCCAAATCCAAAAATCAGATTAATATACTGGCTGTTCGATGAACAGCGTTTCAGATATTAAGCTGAAAAGAACAGATACTACACATGATCTTAGCCAAAAGGCCGAGAAGCGATAACGATTGACATTGAACCAATAGGGCGCTCTGGAATTATGCATGCAAATTGATTCCCCCGCCCATTGTTCTCATCCGAATAATATTCTTATTTTAACTTTTCTAATTTGTGTATTTCGGGTCAAGAAAAGGACTTCTCACAGAGCCCGACGCAAACCCGTTTATAGAAATTACCAACTTTTGGCACGTTAATTTACATCAATATTCATGAGCTTGGGGGGTTTTCATAACACATTTTCATACACATCGACAATATTCTTTTACAAATTCATTTTTTTTAACCAAAAGTCACTTGAAAATCTGGAAAAATGCGACTGGTATCAAAATTATCGCCATGCTGCACTGCGCCTCGCCGCTGTAAATACACACAGACCTGCCGGTACGAGCGTGCCGATAGATGGCGCCCTTCGGCACAACCGCGCCTCGATCGTTTACCGTTCAGGCCGGTTTATTTGTTTTTAAGCAGAACCTAAATGTCCCACTTTGTGGGCGGTGAAAATAGTCTGGTTCTATGGCCTGACCATTTAATTGTGTACACCCAGACGTCGAAATTGTAGTCGCGAACGTTAACGAGAATTCACGACCGTCAATAAAACGTGTTCGGAAATCTTCAGTTTGGCCAAGGAAAATGTTTCATGCTAAGCAAATTGTTGTGCTTACATTTGTTATGAAATTGGGCCCAGGTAAGACAGAACACGAAAACAAAGCTAATAGACCACACGCGAAGTGTCAACTCACCACATTTCCAATGTTTTTGTTAAATCTATGAAAATGTGACCCAGGATATCAAAATCAATAATAAGCGGGAAATGACAATTCACGATATGTACATAGTAACATTTGAAATTCCATAGGCTTTCTATTGATAGCCATCCCCAGTCTGTAACTCGTAACCAATAATTTCCGAGCTAAAGGCTTGTGATGGATGTCATTAAAAAGCTTATTGAATTTGCAATCTTATTATATTTATATCTCCGAAAGTCTTTTTCCGACTTATTCTTGATTTTGATGTGCTGGGTCGCGGGTATAATATCATTCACGTACTTTTACAAACTGAACATGCATGTACTGTACAGTACGCGTAGTACATGTATATAATTATAGAGTACAGACACAGCGCGTATTTATTTTTGCTTTGTTGAAGTCACAGTGCGCGCGTTGCATATTTAATGAACTAGTTTTTATATGAAGGTCGCCGGGATACAAGTTAAAACGCACGCGCGCCCGGATGACAAAAAACACTTTCTTAATATTTTTATAAGCAGGAAAAGGAAGGGCGATTCTTTAAAAAATAAACGAAGCCATTGAACAAACTCAGCGGGCCTTTGGCTGTGAAAGTTAAAATCTACACATGTATTATCTAAATTTGTCTCTTTTAAAACTTTATTTAAAAATGAAGAACAGACAGACAGCGGCGTTTCTCTCTTGTAACTATGTGGTGGCCCTGAAAAGAGCCTTTTGGTTTTGTTTGTGGAGGCAAAGTAATTTGTTTGTAGGCCTATTACTTTGATACTTTGGCGGCCTTTTTGGGCAGAAGTACTTGCTGGATGTTGGGAAGCACACCGCCTTGCGCGATGGTAACCCCACTCATCAACTTGTTAAGCTCTTCGTCGTTGCGTATAGCAAGCTGCAGATGTCGAGGGTTAATTCTCGTCTTCTTATTGTCTCGTGCTGCGTTACCGGCCAGCTCCAGGATCTCCGCGGTCAGGTATTCCATCACGGCTGCCAGGTAGACCGGTGCACCGGCTCCAACCCGCTCAGCGTAGTTGCCCCTTCGCAAAAATCGATGAACGCGACCCACGGGGAACTGCAGTCCCGCCCTTGAGGACCTGCTCCTGGCCTTGCTTCTTGCTTTTCCGCTCTTTCCTCGTCCAGTCATCTTGAAGTAATTGGTGACAGTAGATTGCGATCTGCAGTGAAAGTGCCGTACGAGGGGGGTGACAGCACTAGTTATAGCGTTCCGGTGGATTGGCCGAAGCACGCCAAGTAGCCAATCACGCGCGACACACTTACTGTACGGTTGAGTGCACCGCATCCATTTTTGGATTCGTGAAGACAGGGATACATTTTTTGAACGAGGTCTGTCTGTCTGTCTGTCTTCAATCTAAGCGATGAAATCATAACAGCAAAAACCCAAAGCACCCAAAAACCTTACCTGCTTTCTCAGACGATTTCTGTTATCCCGACGGTGTGTCCCTGTTGCCTACCGATTGACCTGCCTCCACGCTGGCCGCAGATCGTCCCTCATAAACCACATTGAAAACTGTCACGGATTTGTCTGCACAGAGATACGACAAACACATATATTAAACATACATCAAACAAGAAACCACTACTTCTCGTAATGGAGACTGAATGAACAAAAACCACTGCGCGCACAGGTGCTGAATAACAAAAGGCTGTTTCGCCATTGCAAATTCCTACGTGACTTACTGAGGCTAAATTAACAATGACCCCCATTTGTCAATTTCGTTGTTGGCGGGCACGCGTATAATTGTTTTGGTCAAAGCTATTCGTTGGTTTTAAAAATTCGATCGCTTAGGTTGGGCGGCGCACTGTCAGCCCTGCAATGTTGTATATATCATGTTAATTAAATGATGTAAATAAATACTTTTGGTATCATTGCAAAACTAACGAATCGGTCTTTACTACGGTGTAAAACAATAGAACTCCAAATACTACAGAAATACTTTTCCCCGTCATGCCTTTTCAAGTCACATATTTGTTTTCAAAGGCGACGAGAACAGAAGGTTAATGTTGATCTTCATTTCTCCTTTTAAGGTCAGGGAGAATGTAAAGACGGGAACACTACCCGAACGATTTTACCACCTACGAATATTGACTAAATTAGTAACACAGATCAGACAGTCACATCTCTTTTTTTTAAATTGTGTTGGCTCTGAAAAGAGCCGTTTGGTTATGTTTTTCGTGTTATTTGTTCCTCCCTCGGTCAACCTATTTTGAAGTCGTATACTTGGTGACGGCCTTGGTTCCTTCGCTGACTGCATGCTTGGCAAGCTCTCCCGGGAGGATTAGGCGTACTGCAGTCTGCACTTCACGACTTGAGATGGTCGACTTCTTGTTGTAGTGGGCAAGGCGGGAAGATTCGCCGGCGATGCGCTCAAACACGTCGTTGACAAAGCTGTTCATGATGCTCATTGCCTTGCTGGAGATTCCTGTGTCGGGGTGCACCTGTTTCATGACTTTGTAGATGTAGATGCCGTAGCTCTCCTTGCGACGCCGACGCCTCTTCTTGTTCGTGCTGACCGGAGCCTTGGTGTTGCCGGCCTTCTTCTGGCCTTTTCCGCTAACTTTAGGAGCCATGATTGGAGAAGATGAGTGTATGTGATCGTGCGATCGAATGGAAGGTCAAGCATGCCGGGACGACTTTTATGGTACCCGCTAGGATTCTGGGCATACACGCATTGTCCACACAATCACCCAAGCGTGAAGAATTATGTACGCGTGCAAAGTGACATGCATTGGCGCTTGCCACACGCACAGAGGGCAAAAGCTATCCTTCCGAATCCGAATGAAAACTCCAAGAAACAAACAATTACAAACAATAATTTAGAATATCCACTTTTTTATTATATTCGGTAGAGGCCAACAATCCGGTGTGGTTTCACTCATTATTTATTTTTCCCCAAACGCCGGGTAAACTTGCGTATCATCCAATGTAACGAAGAGTTCCCGTTTTCGAAAATATGACACAAAATGACTGCATAAACAATTGTGTACATGGCCAGGCAATTACTCTTCTTCTTTTTTACCGTATTAAAAGTAAAATAATTTTTTATTTTTATTTTGGGGGGGTGGGGGGACAACAAAAAATAAGAGACAGACAGACAAACAAACAAAATGGAAAGAGACTAATCCGATTAATTTTATTAATCCGTTCTCCGGAGCTCTGGCCAGTTAAAATTCGTATTTACCTATAGTAACCAAACTTAACTTTCCAAAACTCTACAGAAAACGCGATTGGAATGAATCTCTCTTTGAAAAAAATATTGGCCCTGAAAAGGGCCGTTCGGTTAGTTTTGCGCACGCAGCTGTGACTCAAGCCCGTTCACCACGAATTCGGCGAGCCAACTGGATGTCCTTGGGCATGATGGTGACCCTCTTGGCATGGATGGCGCAAAGGTTGGTGTCTTCAAAGAGGCCAACGAGGTAGGCTTCGCTCGCCTCCTGCAGTGCCATGACGGCAGAACTCTGGAATCGCAGTTCTGTTTTGAAGTCCTGTGCAATTTCACGCACAAGTCTCTGGAACGGCAGCTTTCGGATCAGCAGTTCGGTGCTCTTCTGGTAGCGACGAATCTCGCGAAGGGCGACAGTTCCCGGTCTGTACCGATGTGGTTTCTTGACACCGCCAGTCGCTGGTGCGCTCTTACGTGCCGCCTTGGTGGCCAACTGCTTCCTTGGGGCTTTTCCACCGGTGCTCTTTCTTGCCGTCTGCTTGGTGCGTGCCATGATTTGAGAGTGGATTGGTCAGAATGGAGAGTAGATAAGAAGTGAATGCCAAATCAACGAACAGGCCGTCTCTTAAGACTAGAGAATAGCATCCTGGGGCTGAAGTATAACAATGGGCAGTCTTCCGATTGGATAATTCGGACACCATGCCGGGACGCTTCACTGATCACAACTGATTTACCCTCCGAAACAATACGGTCAATATTACCTACGAGTACATGATACTTTTCAAGCAAATTAATTTTCCCCAGCTACCAAAATAAACAAATGGGCCGTGTCTTCGATAAAGACATCCCGGGAATAATTACGGGCAATAAACGAAAAGAAAAAAACCTTAATACTAATAGACACAGGGAGGAAAATCCACACTGAATCCCGCGAGACAATGCCCAAATAATAACAGAGTACACACAAATTAAAACCTGGAATCAATCTCTTTTTGTGAAATCGTGGTGGCTCTGAAAAGAGCCGTTTGGTTTGAAAATGGCATGTATCATGCATCTATCTAGCCGCCGAAACCGTACAGCGTGCGCCCCTGTCTCTTCAGGGCGTACACCACATCCATCGAAGTAACGGTTTTCCTCTTGGCGTGCTCGCAGTAGGTGACTGCATCGCGGATAACATTCTCCAGGAACACCTTGAGGACTCCGCGGGTTTCTTCGTAGATGAGACCTGAGATGCGCTTGACTCCTCCGCGGCGGGCCAGCCGACGAATGGCTGGTTTAGTGATGCCCTGGATGTTGTCGCGAAGAACCTTGCGGTGACGCTTGGCACCCCCTTTGCCCAGTCCTTTTCCTCCTTTGCCACGGCCAGACATTTTTTTTAAATTTTCTTCTTTCCTTCTCTGCTCAGACTAGACTAGATCGATTGAATGGGCGAGGCAGTGTATTATATATCACTGCTATGCGCGGACGCGATAGGAGCACGCCAGGCAAACGAAAGTCAGGGCGCCCTCTAGCAACAAATCGTGGCAGAGGTTTCCCTCCCGAAATAACGACACGAGAGGAGAAATAAACAGTCAACGAGAGAGAGAGAGAGAGGAAAGCAAGCAAACGAATAATCGCAACATTAAAATACAAACATAAAAACTGAACTGTTAAAAGCACTGTTATTTATTGTATTTGAGGTTTTATCACTTACAAAAAAAAAAGCTATAAAAAAGGGCCCTGCATTATTACCTATACAGTATTTAGAACAAAAATGGAATTCAAACAAACAAGACCAAAAACAAAAAGAACATTTAAAGTCTACATTTATATGAAATCATATGAATTTCTAAAAATATGGAAAAGATAAAGAAATCTAATACATCTTCGCCAAAAAAAAATACAACCAGTCGCAGAGGATCTGTTTGTTTGTTTGTTTGTTTGTTTGTTTGTTTTTGTTGTTGTTGTTTTTCCCTTTCTTCAGAAATCAACCTAAAACAAAGAGATCGGTCTTCATACAATTATTTAATTGAGACAAATTGAAATGTTCAAATATAAGAAAGCCACGAAGTAAAGCGAAGAAAGAACTTGTAAAAGTGAGGCGACATAGGAATACACATAATAGACGAGACCTGTTTTTGTATTAATTGATGTTCCCCGAGGGGAGTGGGCCGAATCCCGGATGTACTGCTATACCGGGCCAACCCATGGCCGGGACGAGGCAAGCCTCTATTCCACGGCCCAAATCCAAAAATCAGATTAATATACTGGCTGTTCGATGAACAGCGTTTCAGATATTAAGCTGAAAAGAACAGATACTGTTTTTTGATTTGGGGCTGAAATGCCCCGGACAGGTCGACTTACCAAATCGCCGAACTACAGTGTTGTGGGGTCTCGAGCCCCCCTGCCCGTAACCGGAATATAAAACTCACAAAACACTAAAACAGGACGGTACAGACAGAGAGTGTAGCCACGCTACCCACGCATTACCATGGTAGGGTACGACCCTAACTCTCTGCCATAGAACGTATACAAACAAAATACATACTATCCACTACAAGACCTAAACAGTCATAAACGATACTCCTATTAAAAAGAGTACAATACTCCTACAAAAAGACCTAAAGGGTCGAAAAGACCCATTTACATCCGCTGATTTTAAACAACGATTGAAGGACGGCCACATCTATGTCCAGGACATACTGAGTATGATCCTGGGCAAGATGGGCCAACCAAATATCTGGCGTCACGGCCTTAACTCTACACACCGGGCACCGAACCCGCGTCTTAGAACTGTGGGCTATCCGCCGGTGGTCGACCATTTGCCCCCAGCCCGGGAAATCGACACCGCAACCCTCAAAGTTGCAGGTCATCCTCCCAGTTACACCAGGGACAACTAGACCATCAAGTTTGTCCTGGGCCTGACAGACCGGGTCAAACGATGCACCCCGGAGAGGCTCACCAGAAGACTCCGGTGTTACCTCCACCCCGGCGCCACCAACGATGTGGGGGGGGCCGGTAGGGGCTTTAACCGAGCCAATTGGCTCGTCTAATACCATCTCAGACTCCGGAGAGTCCGAGAGGTTAGTTCCCTGTATTTTGGAAGAGGGGGCATCTGAGTCAGAAGAAGGGTCTCGCGACCTCTTCTTCTTCTTCTTCGCCTTCCCCTTCCTTGATACAGGGACAAAAGGAACAGCTTTCTCGATCGCGGCGGCCTGACACTCAACGGCGTCACAGGAGACAACAGCCTTAGCGTCGTCTCCCATGCAGCCGCCGCAACCGACAAAGCTGAACTTAACGGTCCTCGTGATCCAGCGGTCGCAGTGGAAACAAAGCCACCCTTCCGCGGATCGTAGAGGACCGGCATCCTTCGAGCACCGAATACACGGTGCTCGAGGCAGTTCGAAGTCCGATACCATATTGGTATCGGACACCGTTACAGTCTCCGAGCCCGACGGACCGGGCCCGGAGCTAGAAAAAGAGGAAGGGCTTGCCGCCCCTTCGGCACCCACAAGCGTGGGCGCTTCAAGAGGCGGAGAAGCCTCCCCCTTATGTTGTGCAGGGGCAGATTTCCCCTGCACCACCACATCTGCCCACCGCTTGGCGGGTCGCACCCTCTCTGCGAAGGACCTAGGGCACAGTTTAAAACTGTGCCCCTCGTCCCCGCAGAAAGTGCACATGACTTTGTTGGGGCACTCCCCGGAGGGATGACCCAACTGCAAGCATCTGTAACACCTTACGGTGATACATTTGCCTGCAGAGTGGCCAGGGCTTCCGCATCGGGCGCAAGTCCGGGTCTGACCAGAGTGGCCGACCCAGGCATTGCGATTCCCGATGCGGAGAACCGAGGGAATGGATCTGACACCCGACATTAAGTATTGCCGGGTGCCAGTAAATACGGCAGGCTCCTCGGGGTAGGTCAGAAACCTACCCTTATGGACCCTGCCGTACTGAGAGAGAATGGATCTGACGACATTGTCGTCAAGATCCATCTCTATATAATTCACTGTGACCAGCTTCATGTCGAAGGATGTAACTCGACACCCAGGAAGCTGGTCCAGATCAAACTCGAAACGACGAGCAAAGACGGCCGATTTGAACGTGAGGTCAAACCGGCCGCCGGAAAGGGGTTGTAAGGCCTCCAGGTGGGTGGACGGGACAATCCCAATCCCCCGGAGGACCTTAAAGACACCGCTAGGCGTCTCCTTGCCATCGAAACTAAGTTCGAAAGCGCGGGGACGCCTAGCACTAGAAGTGGTATTTCCAGACATGCTGGAAATAAACCAAAGAATACAAAATACCAAGAAAGGAAAAAACCTCCTGGGTATTTAAAACAAGGCTGGACTAGCAACTGCCTAGTCCAGCTAAACTAGAAAGTAATAGAAGCACACGCGCCGTGTATTAAAAACAAATACACGCGCAGTACACCCATGTACCGCACTAGTCTATGTACAAAAAATGGCGTGAAGGCAAGACTTATTGCCTACACACACAAAGAAATAGGAAAAACCCGTAGCGCTACACACACAACTGGTGTTATGTAAGCGCCACGGGTAAATGAACCACAAAGGAAACGCCGTACACTGTACGGAGAGAACAAAGGAACGCGTGCAAACCTATGGGCACGTGGACTTACACGGGGAGAACAAAGGCTGCACGTAAACGAATGGCGCTGGCTGCTACAGCACTGCGTATACAGCCAGCGACAAAAAACCAAAACTAAAAACCTCCAAAACAACAACCAAAAATCCTACGAAATTTGGCAAAAATAAGACCAACCTGGTCTATAAACAAAAAGAAACAAACTGGTATAAAAATTATATCAGTTTAGTATTACAAAACTCTACTACGCTTCAAAATCACGGGAGCAAAAAAGCTACACATGATCTTAGCCAAAAGGCCGAGAAGCGATAACGATTGACATTGAACCAATAGGGCGCTCTGGAATTATGCATGCAAATTGATTCCCCCGCCCATTGTTCTCATCCGAATAATATTCTTATTTTAACTTTTCTAATTTGTGTATTTCGGGTCAAGAAAAGGACTTCTCACAGAGCCCGACGCAAACCCGTTTATAGAAATTACCAACTTTTGGCACGTTAATTTACATCAATATTCATGAGCTTGGGGGGTTTTCATAACACATTTTCATACACATCGACAATATTCTTTTACAAATTCATTTTTTTTAACCAAAAGTCACTTGAAAATCTGGAAAAATGCGACTGGTATCAAAATTATCGCCATGCTGCACTGCGCCTCGCCGCTGTAAATACACACAGACCTGCCGGTACGAGCGTGCCGATAGATGGCGCCCTTCGGCACAACCGCGCCTCGATCGTTTACCGTTCAGGCCGGTTTATTTGTTTTTAAGCAGAACCTAAATGTCCCACTTTGTGGGCGGTGAAAATAGTCTGGTTCTATGGCCTGACCATTTAATTGTGTACACCCAGACGTCGAAATTGTAGTCGCGAACGTTAACGAGAATTCACGACCGTCAATAAAACGTGTTCGGAAATCTTCAGTTTGGCCAAGGAAAATGTTTCATGCTAAGCAAATTGTTGTGCTTACATTTGTTATGAAATTGGGCCCAGGTAAGACAGAACACGAAAACAAAGCTAATAGACCACACGCGAAGTGTCAACTCACCACATTTCCAATGTTTTTGTTAAATCTATGAAAATGTGACCCAGGATATCAAAATCAATAATAAGCGGGAAATGACAATTCACGATATGTACATAGTAACATTTGAAATTCCATAGGCTTTCTATTGATAGCCATCCCCAGTCTGTAACTCGTAACCAATAATTTCCGAGCTAAAGGCTTGTGATGGATGTCATTAAAAAGCTTATTGAATTTGCAATCTTATTATATTTATATCTCCGAAAGTCTTTTTCCGACTTATTCTTGATTTTGATGTGCTGGGTCGCGGGTATAATATCATTCACGTACTTTTACAAACTGAACATGCATGTACTGTACAGTACGCGTAGTACATGTATATAATTATAGAGTACAGACACAGCGCGTATTTATTTTTGCTTTGTTGAAGTCACAGTGCGCGCGTTGCATATTTAATGAACTAGTTTTTATATGAAGGTCGCCGGGATACAAGTTAAAACGCACGCGCGCCCGGATGACAAAAAACACTTTCTTAATATTTTTATAAGCAGGAAAAGGGAAGGCGATTCTTTAAAAAATAAACGAAGCCATTGAACAAACTCAGCGGGCCTTTGGCTGTGAAAGTTAAAATCTACACATGTATTATCTAAATTTGTCTCTTTTAAAACTTTATTTAAAAATGAAGAACAGACAGACAGCGGCGTTTCTCTCTTGTAACTATGTGGTGGCCCTGAAAAGAGCCTTTTGGTTTTGTTTGTGGAGGCAAAGTAATTTGTTTGTAGGCCTATTACTTTGATACTTTGGCGGCCTTTTTGGGCAGAAGTACTTGCTGGATGTTGGGAAGCACACCGCCTTGCGCGATGGTAACCCCACTCATCAACTTGTTAAGCTCTTCGTCGTTGCGTATAGCAAGCTGCAGATGTCGAGGGTTAATTCTCGTCTTCTTATTGTCTCGTGCTGCGTTACCGGCCAGCTCCAGGATCTCCGCGGTCAGGTATTCCATCACGGCTGCCAGGTAGACCGGTGCACCGGCTCCAACCCGCTCAGCGTAGTTGCCCCTTCGCAAAAATCGATGAACGCGACCCACGGGGAACTGCAGTCCCGCCCTTGAGGACCTGCTCCTGGCCTTGCTTCTTGCTTTTCCGCTCTTTCCTCGTCCAGTCATCTTGAAGTAATTGGTGACAGTAGATTGCGATCTGCAGTGAAAGTGCCGTACGAGGGGGGTGACAGCACTAGTTATAGCGTTCCGGTGGATTGGCCGAAGCACGCCAAGTAGCCAATCACGCGCGACACACTTACTGTACGGTTGAGTGCACCGCATCCATTTTTGGATTCGTGAAGACAGGGATACATTTTTTGAACGAGGTCTGTCTGTCTGTCTGTCTTCAATCTAAGCGATGAAATCATAACAGCAAAAACCCAAAGCACCCAAAAACCTTACCTGCTTTCTCAGACGATTTCTGTTATCCCGACGGTGTGTCCCTGTTGCCTACCGATTGACCTGCCTCCACGCTGGCCGCAGATCGTCCCTCATAAACCACATTGAAAACTGTCACGGATTTGTCTGCACAGAGATACGACAAACACATATATTAAACATACATCAAACAAGAAACCACTACTTCTCGTAATGGAGACTGAATGAACAAAAACCACTGCGCGCACAGGTGCTGAATAACAAAAGGCTGTTTCGCCATTGCAAATTCCTACGTGACTTACTGAGGCTAAATTAACAATGACCCCCATTTGTCAATTTCGTTGTTGGCGGGCACGCGTATAATTGTTTTGGTCAAAGCTATTCGTTGGTTTTAAAAATTCGATCGCTTAGGTTGGGCGGCGCACTGTCAGCCCTGCAATGTTGTATATATCATGTTAATTAAATGATGTAAATAAATACTTTTGGTATCATTGCAAAACTAACGAATCGGTCTTTACTACGGTGTAAAACAATAGAACTCCAAATACTACAGAAATACTTTTCCCCGTCATGCCTTTTCAAGTCACATATTTGTTTTCAAAGGCGACGAGAACAGAAGGTTAATGTTGATCTTCATTTCTCCTTTTAAGGTCAGGGAGAATGTAAAGACGGGAACACTACCCGAACGATTTTACCACCTACGAATATTGACTAAATTAGTAACACAGATCAGACAGTCACATCTCTTTTTTTTAAATTGTGTTGGCTCTGAAAAGAGCCGTTTGGTTATGTTTTTCGTGTTATTTGTTCCTCCCTCGGTCAACCTATTTTGAAGTCGTATACTTGGTGACGGCCTTGGTTCCTTCGCTGACTGCATGCTTGGCAAGCTCTCCCGGGAGGATTAGGCGTACTGCAGTCTGCACTTCACGACTTGAGATGGTCGACTTCTTGTTGTAGTGGGCAAGGCGGGAAGATTCGCCGGCGATGCGCTCAAACACGTCGTTGACAAAGCTGTTCATGATGCTCATTGCCTTGCTGGAGATTCCTGTGTCGGGGTGCACCTGTTTCATGACTTTGTAGATGTAGATGCCGTAGCTCTCCTTGCGACGCCGACGCCTCTTCTTGTTCGTGCTGACCGGAGCCTTGGTGTTGCCGGCCTTCTTCTGGCCTTTTCCGCTAACTTTAGGAGCCATGATTGGAGAAGATGAGTGTATGTGATCGTGCGATCGAATGGAAGGTCAAGCATGCCGGGACGACTTTTATGGTACCCGCTAGGATTCTGGGCATACACGCATTGTCCACACAATCACCCAAGCGTGAAGAATTATGTACGCGTGCAAAGTGACATGCATTGGCGCTTGCCACACGCACAGAGGGCAAAAGCTATCCTTCCGAATCCGAATGAAAACTCCAAGAAACAAACAATTACAAACAATAATTTAGAATATCCACTTTTTTATTATATTCGGTAGAGGCCAACAATCCGGTGTGGTTTCACTCATTATTTATTTTTCCCCAAACGCCGGGTAAACTTGCGTATCATCCAATGTAACGAAGAGTTCCCGTTTTCGAAAATATGACACAAAATGACTGCATAAACAATTGTGTACATGGCCAGGCAATTACTCTTCTTCTTTTTTACCGTATTAAAAGTAAAATATTTTTTTATTTTTATTTTGGGGGGGTGGGGGGACAACAAAAAATAAGAGACAGACAGACAAACAAACAAAATGGAAAGAGACTAATCCGATTAATTTTATTAATCCGTTCTCCGGAGCTCTGGCCAGTTAAAATTCGTATTTACCTATAGTAACCAAACTTAACTTTCCAAAACTCTACAGAAAACGCGATTGGAATGAATCTCTCTTTGAAAAAAATATTGGCCCTGAAAAGGGCCGTTCGGTTAGTTTTGCGCACGCAGCTGTGACTCAAGCCCGTTCACCACGAATTCGGCGAGCCAACTGGATGTCCTTGGGCATGATGGTGACCCTCTTGGCATGGATGGCGCAAAGGTTGGTGTCTTCAAAGAGGCCAACGAGGTAGGCTTCGCTCGCCTCCTGCAGTGCCATGACGGCAGAACTCTGGAATCGCAGTTCTGTTTTGAAGTCCTGTGCAATTTCACGCACAAGTCTCTGGAACGGCAGCTTTCGGATCAGCAGTTCGGTGCTCTTCTGGTAGCGACGAATCTCGCGAAGGGCGACAGTTCCCGGTCTGTACCGATGTGGTTTCTTGACACCGCCAGTCGCTGGTGCGCTCTTACGTGCCGCCTTGGTGGCCAACTGCTTCCTTGGGGCTTTTCCACCGGTGCTCTTTCTTGCCGTCTGCTTGGTGCGTGCCATGATTTGAGAGTGGATTGGTCAGAATGGAGAGTAGATAAGAAGTGAATGCCAAATCAACGAACAGGCCGTCTCTTAAGACTAGAGAATAGCATCCTGGGGCTGAAGTATAACAATGGGCAGTCTTCCGATTGGATAATTCGGACACCATGCCGGGACGCTTCACTGATCACAACTGATTTACCCTCCGAAACAATACGGTCAATATTACCTACGAGTACATGATACTTTGCAAGCAAATTAATTTTCCCCAGCTACCAAAATAAACAAATGGGCCGTGTCTTCGATAAAGACATCCCGGGAATAATTACGGGCAATAAACGAAAAGAAAAAAACCTTAATACTAATAGACACAGGGAGGAAAATCCACACTGAATCCCGCGAGACAATGCCCAAATAATAACAGAGTACACACAAATTAAAACCTGGAATCAATCTCTTTTTGTGAAATCGTGGTGGCTCTGAAAAGAGCCGTTTGGTTTGAAAATGGCATGTATCATGCATCTATCTAGCCGCCGAAACCGTACAGCGTGCGCCCCTGTCTCTTCAGGGCGTACACCACATCCATCGAAGTAACGGTTTTCCTCTTGGCGTGCTCGCAGTAGGTGACTGCATCGCGGATAACATTCTCCAGGAACACCTTGAGGACTCCGCGGGTTTCTTCGTAGATGAGACCTGAGATGCGCTTGACTCCTCCGCGGCGGGCCAGCCGACGAATGGCTGGTTTAGTGATGCCCTGGATGTTGTCGCGAAGAACCTTGCGGTGACGCTTGGCACCCCCTTTGCCCAGTCCTTTTCCTCCTTTGCCACGGCCAGACATTTTTTTTAAATTTTCTTCTTTCCTTCTCTGCTCAGACTAGACTAGATCGATTGAATGGGCGAGGCAGTGTATTATATATCACTGCTATGCGCGGACGCGATAGGAGCACGCCAGGCAAACGAAAGTCAGGGCGCCCTCTAGCAACAAATCGTGGCAGAGGTTTCCCTCCCGAAATAACGACACGAGAGGAGAAATAAACAGTCAACGAGAGAGAGAGAGAGAGGAAAGCAAGCAAACGAATAATCGCAACATTAAAATACAAACATAAAAACTGAACTGTTAAAAGCACTGTTATTTATTGTATTTGAGGTTTTATCACTTACAAAAAAAAAAGCTATAAAAAAGGGCCCTGCATTATTACCTATACAGTATTTAGAACAAAAATGGAATTCAAACAAACAAGACCAAAAACAAAAAGAACATTTAAAGTCTACATTTATATGAAATCATATGAATTTCTAAAAATATGGAAAAGATAAAGAAATCTAATACATCTTCGCCAAAAAAAAATACAACCAGTCGCAGAGGATCTGTTTGTTTGTTTGTTTGTTTGTTTGTTTGTTTTTGTTGTTGTTGTTTTTCCCTTTCTTCAGAAATCAACCTAAAACAAAGAGATCGGTCTTCATACAATTATTTAATTGAGACAAATTGAAATGTTCAAATATAAGAAAGCCACGAAGTAAAGCGAAGAAAGAACTTGTAAAAGTGAGGCGACATAGGAATACACATAATAGACGAGACCTGTTTTTGTATTAATTGATGTTCCCCGAGGGGAGTGGGCCGAATCCCGGATGTACTGCTATACCGGGCCAACCCATGGCCGGGACGAGGCAAGCCTCTATTCCACGGCCCAAATCCAAAAATCAGATTAATATACTGGCTGTTCGATGAACAGCGTTTCAGATATTAAGCTGAAAAGAACAGATACGGTTTTTAAATTGGTTTATTCTTGTAAATGAAACCAAACACACATATGATGATACAACACAACGGTCACAGTATGTACAAAATAAAAATTAAATACAACTTGTTTTAAACAATGCAAACATTATATAAACCGGGACATAACCCTCCACCAAAATAAATAAACGCGCTTGATTACTATCAGAAAAAGAACAACTGAATAAATATTTCGTATCATTTGTATCTTCAATTTTTACAAAAACACAACTGTGGAAATATTTACATAAAAAATTAACATCTTCTTAAACCCACCACCACTTATATTTACATAAAATTTACATCTTCTTATTAAAAAAACCACCACCACTTATTTAAACAAAACAACTCACTTAACCCACCACCAAAGAAAACAGTTCATTTTTTGTTGGCTCGTGCCTTCCTCTTCTTGGGACTTGGTTTCTTCCCTCGTATTGTCGACCATTCCTCAGGGGAATCTGAGGAATGGTGACAGCGTTTTGCGGAGGCGGTAGATATTATGGAGGCGACGGACCCGTCGGAACTGCTTTCCTGGCTCCGTCGCTCCATCTCTTGCTGTATCTCCGCCTCCGCACTCGCGACCATCTCCGCCCAGTCCCTGGTTCTCTCTTCCGGCGTTATCGACGGGAGTTTCAGCTGGTACCGCCTAGGCTTACCGCCTTCCACGGAGGAGAACGACACGTTCGTAGTGATCGATGTTTCTGACGACGACAACGATGACATCGACACCGTTGCCGTCGCACTCTCCGTGGTCGGGGCAACCGCCTCGCCCGCACCACGCCGAGGTGGACGGTTGGCTGTGCGGGCGGGCCTGGTGCCGCCTGCAGTGGGCGCGCCGGCCTCCGATGGTCTCTGCGGTGGGGTGCTTGGCCGTGGAGGCTTGGATGGTCCGGCCGGCTGCGGTGGGGCGTCCTGTGGTGGGGTCCGGGGTACCTTGAGTGGTCTTGCCTGACGGGTTGTAGCCGCAGGGTCCGGACTGGCCCGAGGTGGTGTGGGCGGTTTCGCCGGGCGCGGGTCGCCGACGTCGTCGTCGATGTCCGGGCCGGCGAAAGCCGTAACACGTAGGCGAGCGGCGTATGAAAGAGGGCAACGTGCGGCAAAGTGCCCGGTCTCCCCGCACCCTCGACACTTCACCGGCTCCGGACACTCCCGGCTGCGGTGCCCGTGTTTGTTGCAGTTGTAGCACACAACTGACGGGCACCCCGCAGCCAGGTGGCCGACCAACCCGCAAACCCTGCATGTCCTCTCTTGGTGGTCGTACTCCACTCGCACTTGGTACCCACCGACACGCACGTAAGATGGGATTGGACGACTCAGTTCCATACGCGCGTGTCGGTGGCCGTTCTCCCACCCAAGATGTTTCTGCCAATGTCCCCGTCTGATGCCGGCCACCTTGCCGTATGCAGACAGCGCCGAGGAGATGGCAACGTCGCGCAGCTCAAATGGTGCGTCACGGATGGTTACGAACGTCAGCTTCCTGCTCACCGGTGTAGATGTTACTCGGTGTTGCCCGATGAGCAGGCCGGCTTGCAGGATCTTGGTCTTCGCTGCTTCAGTTGTAGTGGTGACGCACCATTTGTTGTCGCTCAGCTGCTGGACGCAGACGACGTCAGTCTCCCCGGCGGTGTCGACGATCAGCTTGCACATCGCATCGTAGTCGATCTTCGTCTCAGTAGTCAAGTAGGTAGACAGCTCCCTCTGCAGTTCATTCTTGGCCATCGTAGCTCCCGGTGATCTTGGCCAAAAGGCCGAGAAGCGATAACGATTGACATTGAACCAATAGGGCGCTCTGGAATTATGCATGCAAATTGATTCCCCCGCCCATTGTTCTCATCCGAATAATATTCTTATTTTAACTTTTCTAATTTGTGTATTTCGGGTCAAGAAAAGGACTTCTCACAGAGCCCGACGCAAACCCGTTTATAGAAATTACCAACTTTTGGCACGTTAATTTACATCAATATTCATGAGCTTGGGGGGTTTTCATAACACATTTTCATACACATCGACAATATTCTTTTACAAATTCATTTTTTTTAACCAAAAGTCACTTGAAAATCTGGAAAAATGCGACTGGTATCAAAATTATCGCCATGCTGCACTGCGCCTCGCCGCTGTAAATACACACAGACCTGCCGGTACGAGCGTGCCGATAGATGGCGCCCTTCGGCACAACCGCGCCTCGATCGTTTACCGTTCAGGCCGGTTTATTTGTTTTTAAGCAGAACCTAAATGTCCCACTTTGTGGGCGGTGAAAATAGTCTGGTTCTATGGCCTGACCATTTAATTGTGTACACCCAGACGTCGAAATTGTAGTCGCGAACGTTAACGAGAATTCACGACCGTCAATAAAACGTGTTCGGAAATCTTCAGTTTGGCCAAGGAAAATGTTTCATGCTAAGCAAATTGTTGTGCTTACATTTGTTATGAAATTGGGCCCAGGTAAGACAGAACACGAAAACAAAGCTAATAGACCACACGCGAAGTGTCAACTCACCACATTTCCAATGTTTTTGTTAAATCTATGAAAATGTGACCCAGGATATCAAAATCAATAATAAGCGGGAAATGACAATTCACGATATGTACATAGTAACATTTGAAATTCCATAGGCTTTCTATTGATAGCCATCCCCAGTCTGTAACTCGTAACCAATAATTTCCGAGCTAAAGGCTTGTGATGGATGTCATTAAAAAGCTTATTGAATTTGCAATCTTATTATATTTATATCTCCGAAAGTCTTTTTCCGACTTATTCTTGATTTTGATGTGCTGGGTCGCGGGTATAATATCATTCACGTACTTTTACAAACTGAACATGCATGTACTGTACAGTACGCGTAGTACATGTATATAATTATAGAGTACAGACACAGCGCGTATTTATTTTTGCTTTGTTGAAGTCACAGTGCGCGCGTTGCATATTTAATGAACTAGTTTTTATATGAAGGTCGCCGGGATACAAGTTAAAACGCACGCGCGCCCGGATGACAAAAAACACTTTCTTAATATTTTTATAAGCAGGAAAAGGGAAGGCGATTCTTTAAAAAATAAACGAAGCCATTGAACAAACTCAGCGGGCCTTTGGCTGTGAAAGTTAAAATCTACACATGTATTATCTAAATTTGTCTCTTTTAAAACTTTATTTAAAAATGAAGAACAGACAGACAGCGGCGTTTCTCTCTTGTAACTATGTGGTGGCCCTGAAAAGAGCCTTTTGGTTTTGTTTGTGGAGGCAAAGTAATTTGTTTGTAGGCCTATTACTTTGATACTTTGGCGGCCTTTTTGGGCAGAAGTACTTGCTGGATGTTGGGAAGCACACCGCCTTGCGCGATGGTAACCCCACTCATCAACTTGTTAAGCTCTTCGTCGTTGCGTATAGCAAGCTGCAGATGTCGAGGGTTAATTCTCGTCTTCTTATTGTCTCGTGCTGCGTTACCGGCCAGCTCCAGGATCTCCGCGGTCAGGTATTCCATCACGGCTGCCAGGTAGACCGGTGCACCGGCTCCAACCCGCTCAGCGTAGTTGCCCCTTCGCAAAAATCGATGAACGCGACCCACGGGGAACTGCAGTCCCGCCCTTGAGGACCTGCTCCTGGCCTTGCTTCTTGCTTTTCCGCTCTTTCCTCGTCCAGTCATCTTGAAGTAATTGGTGACAGTAGATTGCGATCTGCAGTGAAAGTGCCGTACGAGGGGGGTGACAGCACTAGTTATAGCGTTCCGGTGGATTGGCCGAAGCACGCCAAGTAGCCAATCACGCGCGACACACTTACTGTACGGTTGAGTGCACCGCATCCATTTTTGGATTCGTGAAGACAGGGATACATTTTTTGAACGAGGTCTGTCTGTCTGTCTGTCTTCAATCTAAGCGATGAAATCATAACAGCAAAAACCCAAAGCACCCAAAAACCTTACCTGCTTTCTCAGACGATTTCTGTTATCCCGACGGTGTGTCCCTGTTGCCTACCGATTGACCTGCCTCCACGCTGGCCGCAGATCGTCCCTCATAAACCACATTGAAAACTGTCACGGATTTGTCTGCACAGAGATACGACAAACACATATATTAAACATACATCAAACAAGAAACCACTACTTCTCGTAATGGAGACTGAATGAACAAAAACCACTGCGCGCACAGGTGCTGAATAACAAAAGGCTGTTTCGCCATTGCAAATTCCTACGTGACTTACTGAGGCTAAATTAACAATGACCCCCATTTGTCAATTTCGTTGTTGGCGGGCACGCGTATAATTGTTTTGGTCAAAGCTATTCGTTGGTTTTAAAAATTCGATCGCTTAGGTTGGGCGGCGCACTGTCAGCCCTGCAATGTTGTATATATCATGTTAATTAAATGATGTAAATAAATACTTTTGGTATCATTGCAAAACTAACGAATCGGTCTTTACTACGGTGTAAAACAATAGAACTCCAAATACTACAGAAATACTTTTCCCCGTCATGCCTTTTCAAGTCACATATTTGTTTTCAAAGGCGACGAGAACAGAAGGTTAATGTTGATCTTCATTTCTCCTTTTAAGGTCAGGGAGAATGTAAAGACGGGAACACTACCCGAACGATTTTACCACCTACGAATATTGACTAAATTAGTAACACAGATCAGACAGTCACATCTCTTTTTTTTAAATTGTGTTGGCTCTGAAAAGAGCCGTTTGGTTATGTTTTTCGTGTTATTTGTTCCTCCCTCGGTCAACCTATTTTGAAGTCGTATACTTGGTGACGGCCTTGGTTCCTTCGCTGACTGCATGCTTGGCAAGCTCTCCCGGGAGGATTAGGCGTACTGCAGTCTGCACTTCACGACTTGAGATGGTCGACTTCTTGTTGTAGTGGGCAAGGCGGGAAGATTCGCCGGCGATGCGCTCAAACACGTCGTTGACAAAGCTGTTCATGATGCTCATTGCCTTGCTGGAGATTCCTGTGTCGGGGTGCACCTGTTTCATGACTTTGTAGATGTAGATGCCGTAGCTCTCCTTGCGACGCCGACGCCTCTTCTTGTTCGTGCTGACCGGAGCCTTGGTGTTGCCGGCCTTCTTCTGGCCTTTTCCGCTAACTTTAGGAGCCATGATTGGAGAAGATGAGTGTATGTGATCGTGCGATCGAATGGAAGGTCAAGCATGCCGGGACGACTTTTATGGTACCCGCTAGGATTCTGGGCATACACGCATTGTCCACACAATCACCCAAGCGTGAAGAATTATGTACGCGTGCAAAGTGACATGCATTGGCGCTTGCCACACGCACAGAGGGCAAAAGCTATCCTTCCGAATCCGAATGAAAACTCCAAGAAACAAACAATTACAAACAATAATTTAGAATATCCACTTTTTTATTATATTCGGTAGAGGCCAACAATCCGGTGTGGTTTCACTCATTATTTATTTTTCCCCAAACGCCGGGTAAACTTGCGTATCATCCAATGTAACGAAGAGTTCCCGTTTTCGAAAATATGACACAAAATGACTGCATAAACAATTGTGTACATGGCCAGGCAATTACTCTTCTTCTTTTTTACCGTATTAAAAGTAAAATAATTTTTTATTTTTATTTTGGGGGGGTGGGGGGACAACAAAAAATAAGAGACAGACAGACAAACAAACAAAATGGAAAGAGACTAATCCGATTAATTTTATTAATCCGTTCTCCGGAGCTCTGGCCAGTTAAAATTCGTATTTACCTATAGTAACCAAACTTAACTTTCCAAAACTCTACAGAAAACGCGATTGGAATGAATCTCTCTTTGAAAAAAATATTGGCCCTGAAAAGGGCCGTTCGGTTAGTTTTGCGCACGCAGCTGTGACTCAAGCCCGTTCACCACGAATTCGGCGAGCCAACTGGATGTCCTTGGGCATGATGGTGACCCTCTTGGCATGGATGGCGCAAAGGTTGGTGTCTTCAAAGAGGCCAACGAGGTAGGCTTCGCTCGCCTCCTGCAGTGCCATGACGGCAGAACTCTGGAATCGCAGTTCTGTTTTGAAGTCCTGTGCAATTTCACGCACAAGTCTCTGGAACGGCAGCTTTCGGATCAGCAGTTCGGTGCTCTTCTGGTAGCGACGAATCTCGCGAAGGGCGACAGTTCCCGGTCTGTACCGATGTGGTTTCTTGACACCGCCAGTCGCTGGTGCGCTCTTACGTGCCGCCTTGGTGGCCAACTGCTTCCTTGGGGCTTTTCCACCGGTGCTCTTTCTTGCCGTCTGCTTGGTGCGTGCCATGATTTGAGAGTGGATTGGTCAGAATGGAGAGTAGATAAGAAGTGAATGCCAAATCAACGAACAGGCCGTCTCTTAAGACTAGAGAATAGCATCCTGGGGCTGAAGTATAACAATGGGCAGTCTTCCGATTGGATAATTCGGACACCATGCCGGGACGCTTCACTGATCACAACTGATTTACCCTCCGAAACAATACGGTCAATATTACCTACGAGTACATGATACTTTGCAAGCAAATTAATTTTCCCCAGCTACCAAAATAAACAAATGGGCCGTGTCTTCGATAAAGACATCCCGGGAATAATTACGGGCAATAAACGAAAAGAAAAAAACCTTAATACTAATAGACACAGGGAGGAAAATCCACACTGAATCCCGCGAGACAATGCCCAAATAATAACAGAGTACACACAAATTAAAACCTGGAATCAATCTCTTTTTGTGAAATCGTGGTGGCTCTGAAAAGAGCCGTTTGGTTTGAAAATGGCATGTATCATGCATCTATCTAGCCGCCGAAACCGTACAGCGTGCGCCCCTGTCTCTTCAGGGCGTACACCACATCCATCGAAGTAACGGTTTTCCTCTTGGCGTGCTCGCAGTAGGTGACTGCATCGCGGATAACATTCTCCAGGAACACCTTGAGGACTCCGCGGGTTTCTTCGTAGATGAGACCTGAGATGCGCTTGACTCCTCCGCGGCGGGCCAGCCGACGAATGGCTGGTTTAGTGATGCCCTGGATGTTGTCGCGAAGAACCTTGCGGTGACGCTTGGCACCCCCTTTGCCCAGTCCTTTTCCTCCTTTGCCACGGCCAGACATTTTTTTTAAATTTTCTTCTTTCCTTCTCTGCTCAGACTAGACTAGATCGATTGAATGGGCGAGGCAGTGTATTATATATCACTGCTATGCGCGGACGCGATAGGAGCACGCCAGGCAAACGAAAGTCAGGGCGCCCTCTAGCAACAAATCGTGGCAGAGGTTTCCCTCCCGAAATAACGACACGAGAGGAGAAATAAACAGTCAACGAGAGAGAGAGAGAGAGGAAAGCAAGCAAACGAATAATCGCAACATTAAAATACAAACATAAAAACTGAACTGTTAAAAGCACTGTTATTTATTGTATTTGAGGTTTTATCACTTACAAAAAAAAAAGCTATAAAAAAGGGCCCTGCATTATTACCTATACAGTATTTAGAACAAAAATGGAATTCAAACAAACAAGACCAAAAACAAAAAGAACATTTAAAGTCTACATTTATATGAAATCATATGAATTTCTAAAAATATGGAAAAGATAAAGAAATCTAATACATCTTCGCCAAAAAAAAATACAACCAGTCGCAGAGGATCTGTTTGTTTGTTTGTTTGTTTGTTTGTTTGTTTTTGTTGTTGTTGTTTTTCCCTTTCTTCAGAAATCAACCTAAAACAAAGAGATCGGTCTTCATACAATTATTTAATTGAGACAAATTGAAATGTTCAAATATAAGAAAGCCACGAAGTAAAGCGAAGAAAGAACTTGTAAAAGTGAGGCGACATAGGAATACACATAATAGACGAGACCTGTTTTTGTATTAATTGATGTTCCCCGAGGGGAGTGGGCCGAATCCCGGATGTACTGCTATACCGGGCCAACCCATGGCCGGGACGAGGCAAGCCTCTATTCCACGGCCCAAATCCAAAAATCAGATTAATATACTGGCTGTTCGATGAACAGCGTTTCAGATATTAAGCTGAAAAGAACAGATACTACACATGATCTTAGCCAAAAGGCCGAGAAGCGATAACGATTGACATTGAACCAATAGGGCGCTCTGGAATTATGCATGCAAATTGATTCCCCCGCCCATTGTTCTCATCCGAATAATATTCTTATTTTAACTTTTCTAATTTGTGTATTTCGGGTCAAGAAAAGGACTTCTCACAGAGCCCGACGCAAACCCGTTTATAGAAATTACCAACTTTTGGCACGTTAATTTACATCAATATTCATGAGCTTGGGGGGTTTTCATAACACATTTTCATACACATCGACAATATTCTTTTACAAATTCATTTTTTTTAACCAAAAGTCACTTGAAAATCTGGAAAAATGCGACTGGTATCAAAATTATCGCCATGCTGCACTGCGCCTCGCCGCTGTAAATACACACAGACCTGCCGGTACGAGCGTGCCGATAGATGGCGCCCTTCGGCACAACCGCGCCTCGATCGTTTACCGTTCAGGCCGGTTTATTTGTTTTTAAGCAGAACCTAAATGTCCCACTTTGTGGGCGGTGAAAATAGTCTGGTTCTATGGCCTGACCATTTAATTGTGTACACCCAGACGTCGAAATTGTAGTCGCGAACGTTAACGAGAATTCACGACCGTCAATAAAACGTGTTCGGAAATCTTCAGTTTGGCCAAGGAAAATGTTTCATGCTAAGCAAATTGTTGTGCTTACATTTGTTATGAAATTGGGCCCAGGTAAGACAGAACACGAAAACAAAGCTAATAGACCACACGCGAAGTGTCAACTCACCACATTTCCAATGTTTTTGTTAAATCTATGAAAATGTGACCCAGGATATCAAAATCAATAATAAGCGGGAAATGACAATTCACGATATGTACATAGTAACATTTGAAATTCCATAGGCTTTCTATTGATAGCCATCCCCAGTCTGTAACTCGTAACCAATAATTTCCGAGCTAAAGGCTTGTGATGGATGTCATTAAAAAGCTTATTGAATTTGCAATCTTATTATATTTATATCTCCGAAAGTCTTTTTCCGACTTATTCTTGATTTTGATGTGCTGGGTCGCGGGTATAATATCATTCACGTACTTTTACAAACTGAACATGCATGTACTGTACAGTACGCGTAGTACATGTATATAATTATAGAGTACAGACACAGCGCGTATTTATTTTTGCTTTGTTGAAGTCACAGTGCGCGCGTTGCATATTTAATGAACTAGTTTTTATATGAAGGTCGCCGGGATACAAGTTAAAACGCACGCGCGCCCGGATGACAAAAAACACTTTCTTAATATTTTTATAAGCAGGAAAAGGGAAGGCGATTCTTTAAAAAATAAACGAAGCCATTGAACAAACTCAGCGGGCCTTTGGCTGTGAAAGTTAAAATCTACACATGTATTATCTAAATTTGTCTCTTTTAAAACTTTATTTAAAAATGAAGAACAGACAGACAGCGGCGTTTCTCTCTTGTAACTATGTGGTGGCCCTGAAAAGAGCCTTTTGGTTTTGTTTGTGGAGGCAAAGTAATTTGTTTGTAGGCCTATTACTTTGATACTTTGGCGGCCTTTTTGGGCAGAAGTACTTGCTGGATGTTGGGAAGCACACCGCCTTGCGCGATGGTAACCCCACTCATCAACTTGTTAAGCTCTTCGTCGTTGCGTATAGCAAGCTGCAGATGTCGAGGGTTAATTCTCGTCTTCTTATTGTCTCGTGCTGCGTTACCGGCCAGCTCCAGGATCTCCGCGGTCAGGTATTCCATCACGGCTGCCAGGTAGACCGGTGCACCGGCTCCAACCCGCTCAGCGTAGTTGCCCCTTCGCAAAAATCGATGAACGCGACCCACGGGGAACTGCAGTCCCGCCCTTGAGGACCTGCTCCTGGCCTTGCTTCTTGCTTTTCCGCTCTTTCCTCGTCCAGTCATCTTGAAGTAATTGGTGACAGTAGATTGCGATCTGCAGTGAAAGTGCCGTACGAGGGGGGTGACAGCACTAGTTATAGCGTTCCGGTGGATTGGCCGAAGCACGCCAAGTAGCCAATCACGCGCGACACACTTACTGTACGGTTGAGTGCACCGCATCCATTTTTGGATTCGTGAAGACAGGGATACATTTTTTGAACGAGGTCTGTCTGTCTGTCTGTCTTCAATCTAAGCGATGAAATCATAACAGCAAAAACCCAAAGCACCCAAAAACCTTACCTGCTTTCTCAGACGATTTCTGTTATCCCGACGGTGTGTCCCTGTTGCCTACCGATTGACCTGCCTCCACGCTGGCCGCAGATCGTCCCTCATAAACCACATTGAAAACTGTCACGGATTTGTCTGCACAGAGATACGACAAACACATATATTAAACATACATCAAACAAGAAACCACTACTTCTCGTAATGGAGACTGAATGAACAAAAACCACTGCGCGCACAGGTGCTGAATAACAAAAGGCTGTTTCGCCATTGCAAATTCCTACGTGACTTACTGAGGCTAAATTAACAATGACCCCCATTTGTCAATTTCGTTGTTGGCGGGCACGCGTATAATTGTTTTGGTCAAAGCTATTCGTTGGTTTTAAAAATTCGATCGCTTAGGTTGGGCGGCGCACTGTCAGCCCTGCAATGTTGTATATATCATGTTAATTAAATGATGTAAATAAATACTTTTGGTATCATTGCAAAACTAACGAATCGGTCTTTACTACGGTGTAAAACAATAGAACTCCAAATACTACAGAAATACTTTTCCCCGTCATGCCTTTTCAAGTCACATATTTGTTTTCAAAGGCGACGAGAACAGAAGGTTAATGTTGATCTTCATTTCTCCTTTTAAGGTCAGGGAGAATGTAAAGACGGGAACACTACCCGAACGATTTTACCACCTACGAATATTGACTAAATTAGTAACACAGATCAGACAGTCACATCTCTTTTTTTTAAATTGTGTTGGCTCTGAAAAGAGCCGTTTGGTTATGTTTTTCGTGTTATTTGTTCCTCCCTCGGTCAACCTATTTTGAAGTCGTATACTTGGTGACGGCCTTGGTTCCTTCGCTGACTGCATGCTTGGCAAGCTCTCCCGGGAGGATTAGGCGTACTGCAGTCTGCACTTCACGACTTGAGATGGTCGACTTCTTGTTGTAGTGGGCAAGGCGGGAAGATTCGCCGGCGATGCGCTCAAACACGTCGTTGACAAAGCTGTTCATGATGCTCATTGCCTTGCTGGAGATTCCTGTGTCGGGGTGCACCTGTTTCATGACTTTGTAGATGTAGATGCCGTAGCTCTCCTTGCGACGCCGACGCCTCTTCTTGTTCGTGCTGACCGGAGCCTTGGTGTTGCCGGCCTTCTTCTGGCCTTTTCCGCTAACTTTAGGAGCCATGATTGGAGAAGATGAGTGTATGTGATCGTGCGATCGAATGGAAGGTCAAGCATGCCGGGACGACTTTTATGGTACCCGCTAGGATTCTGGGCATACACGCATTGTCCACACAATCACCCAAGCGTGAAGAATTATGTACGCGTGCAAAGTGACATGCATTGGCGCTTGCCACACGCACAGAGGGCAAAAGCTATCCTTCCGAATCCGAATGAAAACTCCAAGAAACAAACAATTACAAACAATAATTTAGAATATCCACTTTTTTATTATATTCGGTAGAGGCCAACAATCCGGTGTGGTTTCACTCATTATTTATTTTTCCCCAAACGCCGGGTAAACTTGCGTATCATCCAATGTAACGAAGAGTTCCCGTTTTCGAAAATATGACACAAAATGACTGCATAAACAATTGTGTACATGGCCAGGCAATTACTCTTCTTCTTTTTTACCGTATTAAAAGTAAAATAATTTTTTATTTTTATTTTGGGGGGGTGGGGGGACAACAAAAAATAAGAGACAGACAGACAAACAAACAAAATGGAAAGAGACTAATCCGATTAATTTTATTAATCCGTTCTCCGGAGCTCTGGCCAGTTAAAATTCGTATTTACCTATAGTAACCAAACTTAACTTTCCAAAACTCTACAGAAAACGCGATTGGAATGAATCTCTCTTTGAAAAAAATATTGGCCCTGAAAAGGGCCGTTCGGTTAGTTTTGCGCACGCAGCTGTGACTCAAGCCCGTTCACCACGAATTCGGCGAGCCAACTGGATGTCCTTGGGCATGATGGTGACCCTCTTGGCATGGATGGCGCAAAGGTTGGTGTCTTCAAAGAGGCCAACGAGGTAGGCTTCGCTCGCCTCCTGCAGTGCCATGACGGCAGAACTCTGGAATCGCAGTTCTGTTTTGAAGTCCTGTGCAATTTCACGCACAAGTCTCTGGAACGGCAGCTTTCGGATCAGCAGTTCGGTGCTCTTCTGGTAGCGACGAATCTCGCGAAGGGCGACAGTTCCCGGTCTGTACCGATGTGGTTTCTTGACACCGCCAGTCGCTGGTGCGCTCTTACGTGCCGCCTTGGTGGCCAACTGCTTCCTTGGGGCTTTTCCACCGGTGCTCTTTCTTGCCGTCTGCTTGGTGCGTGCCATGATTTGAGAGTGGATTGGTCAGAATGGAGAGTAGATAAGAAGTGAATGCCAAATCAACGAACAGGCCGTCTCTTAAGACTAGAGAATAGCATCCTGGGGCTGAAGTATAACAATGGGCAGTCTTCCGATTGGATAATTCGGACACCATGCCGGGACGCTTCACTGATCACAACTGATTTACCCTCCGAAACAATACGGTCAATATTACCTACGAGTACATGATACTTTTCAAGCAAATTAATTTTCCCCAGCTACCAAAATAAACAAATGGGCCGTGTCTTCGATAAAGACATCCCGGGAATAATTACGGGCAATAAACGAAAAGAAAAAAACCTTAATACTAATAGACACAGGGAGGAAAATCCACACTGAATCCCGCGAGACAATGCCCAAATAATAACAGAGTACACACAAATTAAAACCTGGAATCAATCTCTTTTTGTGAAATCGTGGTGGCTCTGAAAAGAGCCGTTTGGTTTGAAAATGGCATGTATCATGCATCTATCTAGCCGCCGAAACCGTACAGCGTGCGCCCCTGTCTCTTCAGGGCGTACACCACATCCATCGAAGTAACGGTTTTCCTCTTGGCGTGCTCGCAGTAGGTGACTGCATCGCGGATAACATTCTCCAGGAACACCTTGAGGACTCCGCGGGTTTCTTCGTAGATGAGACCTGAGATGCGCTTGACTCCTCCGCGGCGGGCCAGCCGACGAATGGCTGGTTTAGTGATGCCCTGGATGTTGTCGCGAAGAACCTTGCGGTGACGCTTGGCACCCCCTTTGCCCAGTCCTTTTCCTCCTTTGCCACGGCCAGACATTTTTTTTAAATTTTCTTCTTTCCTTCTCTGCTCAGACTAGACTAGATCGATTGAATGGGCGAGGCAGTGTATTATATATCACTGCTATGCGCGGACGCGATAGGAGCACGCCAGGCAAACGAAAGTCAGGGCGCCCTCTAGCAACAAATCGTGGCAGAGGTTTCCCTCCCGAAATAACGACACGAGAGGAGAAATAAACAGTCAACGAGAGAGAGAGAGAGAGGAAAGCAAGCAAACGAATAATCGCAACATTAAAATACAAACATAAAAACTGAACTGTTAAAAGCACTGTTATTTATTGTATTTGAGGTTTTATCACTTACAAAAAAAAAAGCTATAAAAAAGGGCCCTGCATTATTACCTATACAGTATTTAGAACAAAAATGGAATTCAAACAAACAAGACCAAAAACAAAAAGAACATTTAAAGTCTACATTTATATGAAATCATATGAATTTCTAAAAATATGGAAAAGATAAAGAAATCTAATACATCTTCGCCAAAAAAAAATACAACCAGTCGCAGAGGATCTGTTTGTTTGTTTGTTTGTTTGTTTGTTTGTTTTTGTTGTTGTTGTTTTTCCCTTTCTTCAGAAATCAACCTAAAACAAAGAGATCGGTCTTCATACAATTATTTAATTGAGACAAATTGAAATGTTCAAATATAAGAAAGCCACGAAGTAAAGCGAAGAAAGAACTTGTAAAAGTGAGGCGACATAGGAATACACATAATAGACGAGACCTGTTTTTGTATTAATTGATGTTCCCCGAGGGGAGTGGGCCGAATCCCGGATGTACTGCTATACCGGGCCAACCCATGGCCGGGACGAGGCAAGCCTCTATTCCACGGCCCAAATCCAAAAATCAGATTAATATACTGGCTGTTCGATGAACAGCGTTTCAGATATTAAGCTGAAAAGAACAGATACTGTTTTTTGATTTGGGGCTGAAATGCCCCGGACAGGTCGACTTACCAAATCGCCGAACTACAGTGTTGTGGGGTCTCGAGCCCCCCTGCCCGTAACCGGAATATAAAACTCACAAAACACTAAAACAGGACGGTACAGACAGAGAGTGTAGCCACGCTACCCACGCATTACCATGGTAGGGTACGACCCTAACTCTCTGCCATAGAACGTATACAAACAAAATACATACTATCCACTACAAGACCTAAACAGTCATAAACGATACTCCTATTAAAAAGAGTACAATACTCCTACAAAAAGACCTAAAGGGTCGAAAAGACCCATTTACATCCGCTGATTTTAAACAACGATTGAAGGACGGCCACATCTATGTCCAGGACATACTGAGTATGATCCTGGGCAAGATGGGCCAACCAAATATCTGGCGTCACGGCCTTAACTCTACACACCGGGCACCGAACCCGCGTCTTAGAACTGTGGGCTATCCGCCGGTGGTCGACCATTTGCCCCCAGCCCGGGAAATCGACACCGCAACCCTCAAAGTTGCAGGTCATCCTCCCAGTTACACCAGGGACAACTAGACCATCAAGTTTGTCCTGGGCCTGACAGACCGGGTCAAACGATGCACCCCGGAGAGGCTCACCAGAAGACTCCGGTGTTACCTCCACCCCGGCGCCACCAACGATGTGGGGGGGGCCGGTAGGGGCTTTAACCGAGCCAATTGGCTCGTCTAATACCATCTCAGACTCCGGAGAGTCCGAGAGGTTAGTTCCCTGTATTTTGGAAGAGGGGGCATCTGAGTCAGAAGAAGGGTCTCGCGACCTCTTCTTCTTCTTCTTCGCCTTCCCCTTCCTTGATACAGGGACAAAAGGAACAGCTTTCTCGATCGCGGCGGCCTGACACTCAACGGCGTCACAGGAGACAACAGCCTTAGCGTCGTCTCCCATGCAGCCGCCGCAACCGACAAAGCTGAACTTAACGGTCCTCGTGATCCAGCGGTCGCAGTGGAAACAAAGCCACCCTTCCGCGGATCGTAGAGGACCGGCATCCTTCGAGCACCGAATACACGGTGCTCGAGGCAGTTCGAAGTCCGATACCATATTGGTATCGGACACCGTTACAGTCTCCGAGCCCGACGGACCGGGCCCGGAGCTAGAAAAAGAGGAAGGGCTTGCCGCCCCTTCGGCACCCACAAGCGTGGGCGCTTCAAGAGGCGGAGAAGCCTCCCCCTTATGTTGTGCAGGGGCAGATTTCCCCTGCACCACCACATCTGCCCACCGCTTGGCGGGTCGCACCCTCTCTGCGAAGGACCTAGGGCACAGTTTAAAACTGTGCCCCTCGTCCCCGCAGAAAGTGCACATGACTTTGTTGGGGCACTCCCCGGAGGGATGACCCAACTGCAAGCATCTGTAACACCTTACGGTGATACATTTGCCTGCAGAGTGGCCAGGGCTTCCGCATCGGGCGCAAGTCCGGGTCTGACCAGAGTGGCCGACCCAGGCATTGCGATTCCCGATGCGGAGAACCGAGGGAATGGATCTGACACCCGACATTAAGTATTGCCGGGTGCCAGTAAATACGGCAGGCTCCTCGGGGTAGGTCAGAAACCTACCCTTATGGACCCTGCCGTACTGAGAGAGAATGGATCTGACGACATTGTCGTCAAGATCCATCTCTATATAATTCACTGTGACCAGCTTCATGTCGAAGGATGTAACTCGACACCCAGGAAGCTGGTCCAGATCAAACTCGAAACGACGAGCAAAGACGGCCGATTTGAACGTGAGGTCAAACCGGCCGCCGGAAAGGGGTTGTAAGGCCTCCAGGTGGGTGGACGGGACAATCCCAATCCCCCGGAGGACCTTAAAGACACCGCTAGGCGTCTCCTTGCCATCGAAACTAAGTTCGAAAGCGCGGGGACGCCTAGCACTAGAAGTGGTATTTCCAGACATGCTGGAAATAAACCAAAGAATACAAAATACCAAGAAAGGAAAAAACCTCCTGGGTATTTAAAACAAGGCTGGACTAGCAACTGCCTAGTCCAGCTAAACTAGAAAGTAATAGAAGCACACGCGCCGTGTATTAAAAACAAATACACGCGCAGTACACCCATGTACCGCACTAGTCTATGTACAAAAAATGGCGTGAAGGCAAGACTTATTGCCTACACACACAAAGAAATAGGAAAAACCCGTAGCGCTACACACACAACTGGTGTTATGTAAGCGCCACGGGTAAATGAACCACAAAGGAAACGCCGTACACTGTACGGAGAGAACAAAGGAACGCGTGCAAACCTATGGGCACGTGGACTTACACGGGGAGAACAAAGGCTGCACGTAAACGAATGGCGCTGGCTGCTACAGCACTGCGTATACAGCCAGCGACAAAAAACCAAAACTAAAAACCTCCAAAACAACAACCAAAAATCCTACGAAATTTGGCAAAAATAAGACCAACCTGGTCTATAAACAAAAAGAAACAAACTGGTATAAAAATTATATCAGTTTAGTATTACAAAACTCTACTACGCTTCAAAATCACGGGAGCAAAAAAGCTACACATGATCTTAGCCAAAAGGCCGAGAAGCGATAACGATTGACATTGAACCAATAGGGCGCTCTGGAATTATGCATGCAAATTGATTCCCCCGCCCATTGTTCTCATCCGAATAATATTCTTATTTTAACTTTTCTAATTTGTGTATTTCGGGTCAAGAAAAGGACTTCTCACAGAGCCCGACGCAAACCCGTTTATAGAAATTACCAACTTTTGGCACGTTAATTTACATCAATATTCATGAGCTTGGGGGGTTTTCATAACACATTTTCATACACATCGACAATATTCTTTTACAAATTCATTTTTTTTAACCAAAAGTCACTTGAAAATCTGGAAAAATGCGACTGGTATCAAAATTATCGCCATGCTGCACTGCGCCTCGCCGCTGTAAATACACACAGACCTGCCGGTACGAGCGTGCCGATAGATGGCGCCCTTCGGCACAACCGCGCCTCGATCGTTTACCGTTCAGGCCGGTTTATTTGTTTTTAAGCAGAACCTAAATGTCCCACTTTGTGGGCGGTGAAAATAGTCTGGTTCTATGGCCTGACCATTTAATTGTGTACACCCAGACGTCGAAATTGTAGTCGCGAACGTTAACGAGAATTCACGACCGTCAATAAAACGTGTTCGGAAATCTTCAGTTTGGCCAAGGAAAATGTTTCATGCTAAGCAAATTGTTGTGCTTACATTTGTTATGAAATTGGGCCCAGGTAAGACAGAACACGAAAACAAAGCTAATAGACCACACGCGAAGTGTCAACTCACCACATTTCCAATGTTTTTGTTAAATCTATGAAAATGTGACCCAGGATATCAAAATCAATAATAAGCGGGAAATGACAATTCACGATATGTACATAGTAACATTTGAAATTCCATAGGCTTTCTATTGATAGCCATCCCCAGTCTGTAACTCGTAACCAATAATTTCCGAGCTAAAGGCTTGTGATGGATGTCATTAAAAAGCTTATTGAATTTGCAATCTTATTATATTTATATCTCCGAAAGTCTTTTTCCGACTTATTCTTGATTTTGATGTGCTGGGTCGCGGGTATAATATCATTCACGTACTTTTACAAACTGAACATGCATGTACTGTACAGTACGCGTAGTACATGTATATAATTATAGAGTACAGACACAGCGCGTATTTATTTTTGCTTTGTTGAAGTCACAGTGCGCGCGTTGCATATTTAATGAACTAGTTTTTATATGAAGGTCGCCGGGATACAAGTTAAAACGCACGCGCGCCCGGATGACAAAAAACACTTTCTTAATATTTTTATAAGCAGGAAAAGGGAAGGCGATTCTTTAAAAAATAAACGAAGCCATTGAACAAACTCAGCGGGCCTTTGGCTGTGAAAGTTAAAATCTACACATGTATTATCTAAATTTGTCTCTTTTAAAACTTTATTTAAAAATGAAGAACAGACAGACAGCGGCGTTTCTCTCTTGTAACTATGTGGTGGCCCTGAAAAGAGCCTTTTGGTTTTGTTTGTGGAGGCAAAGTAATTTGTTTGTAGGCCTATTACTTTGATACTTTGGCGGCCTTTTTGGGCAGAAGTACTTGCTGGATGTTGGGAAGCACACCGCCTTGCGCGATGGTAACCCCACTCATCAACTTGTTAAGCTCTTCGTCGTTGCGTATAGCAAGCTGCAGATGTCGAGGGTTAATTCTCGTCTTCTTATTGTCTCGTGCTGCGTTACCGGCCAGCTCCAGGATCTCCGCGGTCAGGTATTCCATCACGGCTGCCAGGTAGACCGGTGCACCGGCTCCAACCCGCTCAGCGTAGTTGCCCCTTCGCAAAAATCGATGAACGCGACCCACGGGGAACTGCAGTCCCGCCCTTGAGGACCTGCTCCTGGCCTTGCTTCTTGCTTTTCCGCTCTTTCCTCGTCCAGTCATCTTGAAGTAATTGGTGACAGTAGATTGCGATCTGCAGTGAAAGTGCCGTACGAGGGGGGTGACAGCACTAGTTATAGCGTTCCGGTGGATTGGCCGAAGCACGCCAAGTAGCCAATCACGCGCGACACACTTACTGTACGGTTGAGTGCACCGCATCCATTTTTGGATTCGTGAAGACAGGGATACATTTTTTGAACGAGGTCTGTCTGTCTGTCTGTCTTCAATCTAAGCGATGAAATCATAACAGCAAAAACCCAAAGCACCCAAAAACCTTACCTGCTTTCTCAGACGATTTCTGTTATCCCGACGGTGTGTCCCTGTTGCCTACCGATTGACCTGCCTCCACGCTGGCCGCAGATCGTCCCTCATAAACCACATTGAAAACTGTCACGGATTTGTCTGCACAGAGATACGACAAACACATATATTAAACATACATCAAACAAGAAACCACTACTTCTCGTAATGGAGACTGAATGAACAAAAACCACTGCGCGCACAGGTGCTGAATAACAAAAGGCTGTTTCGCCATTGCAAATTCCTACGTGACTTACTGAGGCTAAATTAACAATGACCCCCATTTGTCAATTTCGTTGTTGGCGGGCACGCGTATAATTGTTTTGGTCAAAGCTATTCGTTGGTTTTAAAAATTCGATCGCTTAGGTTGGGCGGCGCACTGTCAGCCCTGCAATGTTGTATATATCATGTTAATTAAATGATGTAAATAAATACTTTTGGTATCATTGCAAAACTAACGAATCGGTCTTTACTACGGTGTAAAACAATAGAACTCCAAATACTACAGAAATACTTTTCCCCGTCATGCCTTTTCAAGTCACATATTTGTTTTCAAAGGCGACGAGAACAGAAGGTTAATGTTGATCTTCATTTCTCCTTTTAAGGTCAGGGAGAATGTAAAGACGGGAACACTACCCGAACGATTTTACCACCTACGAATATTGACTAAATTAGTAACACAGATCAGACAGTCACATCTCTTTTTTTTAAATTGTGTTGGCTCTGAAAAGAGCCGTTTGGTTATGTTTTTCGTGTTATTTGTTCCTCCCTCGGTCAACCTATTTTGAAGTCGTATACTTGGTGACGGCCTTGGTTCCTTCGCTGACTGCATGCTTGGCAAGCTCTCCCGGGAGGATTAGGCGTACTGCAGTCTGCACTTCACGACTTGAGATGGTCGACTTCTTGTTGTAGTGGGCAAGGCGGGAAGATTCGCCGGCGATGCGCTCAAACACGTCGTTGACAAAGCTGTTCATGATGCTCATTGCCTTGCTGGAGATTCCTGTGTCGGGGTGCACCTGTTTCATGACTTTGTAGATGTAGATGCCGTAGCTCTCCTTGCGACGCCGACGCCTCTTCTTGTTCGTGCTGACCGGAGCCTTGGTGTTGCCGGCCTTCTTCTGGCCTTTTCCGCTAACTTTAGGAGCCATGATTGGAGAAGATGAGTGTATGTGATCGTGCGATCGAATGGAAGGTCAAGCATGCCGGGACGACTTTTATGGTACCCGCTAGGATTCTGGGCATACACGCATTGTCCACACAATCACCCAAGCGTGAAGAATTATGTACGCGTGCAAAGTGACATGCATTGGCGCTTGCCACACGCACAGAGGGCAAAAGCTATCCTTCCGAATCCGAATGAAAACTCCAAGAAACAAACAATTACAAACAATAATTTAGAATATCCACTTTTTTATTATATTCGGTAGAGGCCAACAATCCGGTGTGGTTTCACTCATTATTTATTTTTCCCCAAACGCCGGGTAAACTTGCGTATCATCCAATGTAACGAAGAGTTCCCGTTTTCAAAAATATGACACAAAATGACTGCATAAACAATTGTGTACATGGCCAGGCAATTACTCTTCTTCTTTTTTACCGTATTAAAAGTAAAATAATTTTTTATTTTTATTTTGGGGGGGTGGGGGGACAACAAAAAATAAGAGACAGACAGACAAACAAACAAAATGGAAAGAGACTAATCCGTTTAATTTTAATAATCCGTTCTCCGGAGCTCTGGCCAGTTAAAATTCGTATTTACCTATAGTAACCAAACTTAACTTTCCAAAACTCTACAGAAAACGCGATTGGAATGAATCTCTCTTTGAAAAAAATATTGGCCCTGAAAAGGGCCGTTCGGTTAGTTTTGCGCACGCAGCTGTGACTCAAGCCCGTTCACCACGAATTCGGCGAGCCAACTGGATGTCCTTGGGCATGATGGTGACCCTCTTGGCATGGATGGCGCAAAGGTTGGTGTCTTCAAAGAGGCCAACGAGGTAGGCTTCGCTCGCCTCCTGCAGTGCCATGACGGCAGAACTCTGGAATCGCAGTTCTGTTTTGAAGTCCTGTGCAATTTCACGCACAAGTCTCTGGAACGGCAGCTTTCGGATCAGCAGTTCGGTGCTCTTCTGGTAGCGACGAATCTCGCGAAGGGCGACAGTTCCCGGTCTGTACCGATGTGGTTTCTTGACACCGCCAGTCGCTGGTGCGCTCTTACGTGCCGCCTTGGTGGCCAACTGCTTCCTTGGGGCTTTTCCACCGGTGCTCTTTCTTGCCGTCTGCTTGGTGCGTGCCATGATTTGAGAGTGGATTGGTCAGAATGGAGAGTAGATAAGAAGTGAATGCCAAATCAACGAACAGGCCGTCTCTTAAGACTAGAGAATAGCATCCTGGGGCTGAAGTATAACAATGGGCAGTCTTCCGATTGGATAATTCGGACACCATGCCGGGACGCTTCACTGATCACAACTGATTTACCCTCCGAAACAATACGGTCAATATTACCTACGAGTACATGATACTTTGCAAGCAAATTAATTTTCCCCAGCTACCAAAATAAACAAATGGGCCGTGTCTTCGATAAAGACATCCCGGGAATAATTACGGGCAATAAACGAAAAGAAAAAAACCTTAATACTAATAGACACAGGGAGGAAAATCCACACTGAATCCCGCGAGACAATGCCCAAATAATAACAGAGTACACACAAATTAAAACCTGGAATCAATCTCTTTTTGTGAAATCGTGGTGGCTCTGAAAAGAGCCGTTTGGTTTGAAAATGGCATGTATCATGCATCTATCTAGCCGCCGAAACCGTACAGCGTGCGCCCCTGTCTCTTCAGGGCGTACACCACATCCATCGAAGTAACGGTTTTCCTCTTGGCGTGCTCGCAGTAGGTGACTGCATCGCGGATAACATTCTCCAGGAACACCTTGAGGACTCCGCGGGTTTCTTCGTAGATGAGACCTGAGATGCGCTTGACTCCTCCGCGGCGGGCCAGCCGACGAATGGCTGGTTTAGTGATGCCCTGGATGTTGTCGCGAAGAACCTTGCGGTGACGCTTGGCACCCCCTTTGCCCAGTCCTTTTCCTCCTTTGCCACGGCCAGACATTTTTTTTAAATTTTCTTCTTTCCTTCTCTGCTCAGACTAGACTAGATCGATTGAATGGGCGAGGCAGTGTATTATATATCACTGCTATGCGCGGACGCGATAGGAGCACGCCAGGCAAACGAAAGTCAGGGCGCCCTCTAGCAACAAATCGTGGCAGAGGTTTCCCTCCCGAAATAACGACACGAGAGGAGAAATAAACAGTCAACGAGAGAGAGAGAGAGAGGAAAGCAAGCAAACGAATAATCGCAACATTAAAATACAAACATAAAAACTGAACTGTTAAAAGCACTGTTATTTATTGTATTTGAGGTTTTATCACTTACAAAAAAAAAAGCTATAAAAAAGGGCCCTGCATTATTACCTATACAGTATTTAGAACAAAAATGGAATTCAAACAAACAAGACCAAAAACAAAAAGAACATTTAAAGTCTACATTTATATGAAATCATATGAATTTCTAAAAATATGGAAAAGATAAAGAAATCTAATACATCTTCGCCAAAAAAAAATACAACCAGTCGCAGAGGATCTGTTTGTTTGTTTGTTTGTTTGTTTGTTTGTTTTTGTTGTTGTTGTTTTTCCCTTTCTTCAGAAATCAACCTAAAACAAAGAGATCGGTCTTCATACAATTATTTAATTGAGACAAATTGAAATGTTCAAATATAAGAAAGCCACGAAGTAAAGCGAAGAAAGAACTTGTAAAAGTGAGGCGACATAGGAATACACATAATAGACGAGACCTGTTTTTGTATTAATTGATGTTCCCCGAGGGGAGTGGGCCGAATCCCGGATGTACTGCTATACCGGGCCAACCCATGGCCGGGACGAGGCAAGCCTCTATTCCACGGCCCAAATCCAAAAATCAGATTAATATACTGGCTGTTCGATGAACAGCGTTTCAGATATTAAGCTGAAAAGAACAGATACTACACATGATCTTAGCCAAAAGGCCGAGAAGCGATAACGATTGACATTGAACCAATAGGGCGCTCTGGAATTATGCATGCAAATTGATTCCCCCGCCCATTGTTCTCATCCGAATAATATTCTTATTTTAACTTTTCTAATTTGTGTATTTCGGGTCAAGAAAAGGACTTCTCACAGAGCCCGACGCAAACCCGTTTATAGAAATTACCAACTTTTGGCACGTTAATTTACATCAATATTCATGAGCTTGGGGGGTTTTCATAACACATTTTCATACACATCGACAATATTCTTTTACAAATTCATTTTTTTTAACCAAAAGTCACTTGAAAATCTGGAAAAATGCGACTGGTATCAAAATTATCGCCATGCTGCACTGCGCCTCGCCGCTGTAAATACACACAGACCTGCCGGTACGAGCGTGCCGATAGATGGCGCCCTTCGGCACAACCGCGCCTCGATCGTTTACCGTTCAGGCCGGTTTATTTGTTTTTAAGCAGAACCTAAATGTCCCACTTTGTGGGCGGTGAAAATAGTCTGGTTCTATGGCCTGACCATTTAATTGTGTACACCCAGACGTCGAAATTGTAGTCGCGAACGTTAACGAGAATTCACGACCGTCAATAAAACGTGTTCGGAAATCTTCAGTTTGGCCAAGGAAAATGTTTCATGCTAAGCAAATTGTTGTGCTTACATTTGTTATGAAATTGGGCCCAGGTAAGACAGAACACGAAAACAAAGCTAATAGACCACACGCGAAGTGTCAACTCACCACATTTCCAATGTTTTTGTTAAATCTATGAAAATGTGACCCAGGATATCAAAATCAATAATAAGCGGGAAATGACAATTCACGATATGTACATAGTAACATTTGAAATTCCATAGGCTTTCTATTGATAGCCATCCCCAGTCTGTAACTCGTAACCAATAATTTCCGAGCTAAAGGCTTGTGATGGATGTCATTAAAAAGCTTATTGAATTTGCAATCTTATTATATTTATATCTCCGAAAGTCTTTTTCCGACTTATTCTTGATTTTGATGTGCTGGGTCGCGGGTATAATATCATTCACGTACTTTTACAAACTGAACATGCATGTACTGTACAGTACGCGTAGTACATGTATATAATTATAGAGTACAGACACAGCGCGTATTTATTTTTGCTTTGTTGAAGTCACAGTGCGCGCGTTGCATATTTAATGAACTAGTTTTTATATGAAGGTCGCCGGGATACAAGTTAAAACGCACGCGCGCCCGGATGACAAAAAACACTTTCTTAATATTTTTATAAGCAGGAAAAGGGAAGGCGATTCTTTAAAAAATAAACGAAGCCATTGAACAAACTCAGCGGGCCTTTGGCTGTGAAAGTTAAAATCTACACATGTATTATCTAAATTTGTCTCTTTTAAAACTTTATTTAAAAATGAAGAACAGACAGACAGCGGCGTTTCTCTCTTGTAACTATGTGGTGGCCCTGAAAAGAGCCTTTTGGTTTTGTTTGTGGAGGCAAAGTAATTTGTTTGTAGGCCTATTACTTTGATACTTTGGCGGCCTTTTTGGGCAGAAGTACTTGCTGGATGTTGGGAAGCACACCGCCTTGCGCGATGGTAACCCCACTCATCAACTTGTTAAGCTCTTCGTCGTTGCGTATAGCAAGCTGCAGATGTCGAGGGTTAATTCTCGTCTTCTTATTGTCTCGTGCTGCGTTACCGGCCAGCTCCAGGATCTCCGCGGTCAGGTATTCCATCACGGCTGCCAGGTAGACCGGTGCACCGGCTCCAACCCGCTCAGCGTAGTTGCCCCTTCGCAAAAATCGATGAACGCGACCCACGGGGAACTGCAGTCCCGCCCTTGAGGACCTGCTCCTGGCCTTGCTTCTTGCTTTTCCGCTCTTTCCTCGTCCAGTCATCTTGAAGTAATTGGTGACAGTAGATTGCGATCTGCAGTGAAAGTGCCGTACGAGGGGGGTGACAGCACTAGTTATAGCGTTCCGGTGGATTGGCCGAAGCACGCCAAGTAGCCAATCACGCGCGACACACTTACTGTACGGTTGAGTGCACCGCATCCATTTTTGGATTCGTGAAGACAGGGATACATTTTTTGAACGAGGTCTGTCTGTCTGTCTGTCTTCAATCTAAGCGATGAAATCATAACAGCAAAAACCCAAAGCACCCAAAAACCTTACCTGCTTTCTCAGACGATTTCTGTTATCCCGACGGTGTGTCCCTGTTGCCTACCGATTGACCTGCCTCCACGCTGGCCGCAGATCGTCCCTCATAAACCACATTGAAAACTGTCACGGATTTGTCTGCACAGAGATACGACAAACACATATATTAAACATACATCAAACAAGAAACCACTACTTCTCGTAATGGAGACTGAATGAACAAAAACCACTGCGCGCACAGGTGCTGAATAACAAAAGGCTGTTTCGCCATTGCAAATTCCTACGTGACTTACTGAGGCTAAATTAACAATGACCCCCATTTGTCAATTTCGTTGTTGGCGGGCACGCGTATAATTGTTTTGGTCAAAGCTATTCGTTGGTTTTAAAAATTCGATCGCTTAGGTTGGGCGGCGCACTGTCAGCCCTGCAATGTTGTATATATCATGTTAATTAAATGATGTAAATAAATACTTTTGGTATCATTGCAAAACTAACGAATCGGTCTTTACTACGGTGTAAAACAATAGAACTCCAAATACTACAGAAATACTTTTCCCCGTCATGCCTTTTCAAGTCACATATTTGTTTTCAAAGGCGACGAGAACAGAAGGTTAATGTTGATCTTCATTTCTCCTTTTAAGGTCAGGGAGAATGTAAAGACGGGAACACTACCCGAACGATTTTACCACCTACGAATATTGACTAAATTAGTAACACAGATCAGACAGTCACATCTCTTTTTTTTAAATTGTGTTGGCTCTGAAAAGAGCCGTTTGGTTATGTTTTTCGTGTTATTTGTTCCTCCCTCGGTCAACCTATTTTGAAGTCGTATACTTGGTGACGGCCTTGGTTCCTTCGCTGACTGCATGCTTGGCAAGCTCTCCCGGGAGGATTAGGCGTACTGCAGTCTGCACTTCACGACTTGAGATGGTCGACTTCTTGTTGTAGTGGGCAAGGCGGGAAGATTCGCCGGCGATGCGCTCAAACACGTCGTTGACAAAGCTGTTCATGATGCTCATTGCCTTGCTGGAGATTCCTGTGTCGGGGTGCACCTGTTTCATGACTTTGTAGATGTAGATGCCGTAGCTCTCCTTGCGACGCCGACGCCTCTTCTTGTTCGTGCTGACCGGAGCCTTGGTGTTGCCGGCCTTCTTCTGGCCTTTTCCGCTAACTTTAGGAGCCATGATTGGAGAAGATGAGTGTATGTGATCGTGCGATCGAATGGAAGGTCAAGCATGCCGGGACGACTTTTATGGTACCCGCTAGGATTCTGGGCATACACGCATTGTCCACACAATCACCCAAGCGTGAAGAATTATGTACGCGTGCAAAGTGACATGCATTGGCGCTTGCCACACGCACAGAGGGCAAAAGCTATCCTTCCGAATCCGAATGAAAACTCCAAGAAACAAACAATTACAAACAATAATTTAGAATATCCACTTTTTTATTATATTCGGTAGAGGCCAACAATCCGGTGTGGTTTCACTCATTATTTATTTTTCCCCAAACGCCGGGTAAACTTGCGTATCATCCAATGTAACGAAGAGTTCCCGTTTTCGAAAATATGACACAAAATGACTGCATAAACAATTGTGTACATGGCCAGGCAATTACTCTTCTTCTTTTTTACCGTATTAAAAGTAAAATAATTTTTTATTTTTATTTTGGGGGGGTGGGGGGACAACAAAAAATAAGAGACAGACAGACAAACAAACAAAATGGAAAGAGACTAATCCGTTTAATTTTAATAATCCGTTCTCCGGAGCTCTGGCCAGTTAAAATTCGTATTTACCTATAGTAACCAAACTTAACTTTCCAAAACTCTACAGAAAACGCGATTGGAATGAATCTCTCTTTGAAAAAAATATTGGCCCTGAAAAGGGCCGTTCGGTTAGTTTTGCGCACGCAGCTGTGACTCAAGCCCGTTCACCACGAATTCGGCGAGCCAACTGGATGTCCTTGGGCATGATGGTGACCCTCTTGGCATGGATGGCGCAAAGGTTGGTGTCTTCAAAGAGGCCAACGAGGTAGGCTTCGCTCGCCTCCTGCAGTGCCATGACGGCAGAACTCTGGAATCGCAGTTCTGTTTTGAAGTCCTGTGCAATTTCACGCACAAGTCTCTGGAACGGCAGCTTTCGGATCAGCAGTTCGGTGCTCTTCTGGTAGCGACGAATCTCGCGAAGGGCGACAGTTCCCGGTCTGTACCGATGTGGTTTCTTGACACCGCCAGTCGCTGGTGCGCTCTTACGTGCCGCCTTGGTGGCCAACTGCTTCCTTGGGGCTTTTCCACCGGTGCTCTTTCTTGCCGTCTGCTTGGTGCGTGCCATGATTTGAGAGTGGATTGGTCAGAATGGAGAGTAGATAAGAAGTGAATGCCAAATCAACGAACAGGCCGTCTCTTAAGACTAGAGAATAGCATCCTGGGGCTGAAGTATAACAATGGGCAGTCTTCCGATTGGATAATTCGGACACCATGCCGGGACGCTTCACTGATCACAACTGATTTACCCTCCGAAACAATACGGTCAATATTACCTACGAGTACATGATACTTTGCAAGCAAATTAATTTTCCCCAGCTACCAAAATAAACAAATGGGCCGTGTCTTCGATAAAGACATCCCGGGAATAATTACGGGCAATAAACGAAAAGAAAAAAACCTTAATACTAATAGACACAGGGAGGAAAATCCACACTGAATCCCGCGAGACAATGCCCAAATAATAACAGAGTACACACAAATTAAAACCTGGAATCAATCTCTTTTTGTGAAATCGTGGTGGCTCTGAAAAGAGCCGTTTGGTTTGAAAATGGCATGTATCATGCATCTATCTAGCCGCCGAAACCGTACAGCGTGCGCCCCTGTCTCTTCAGGGCGTACACCACATCCATCGAAGTAACGGTTTTCCTCTTGGCGTGCTCGCAGTAGGTGACTGCATCGCGGATAACATTCTCCAGGAACACCTTGAGGACTCCGCGGGTTTCTTCGTAGATGAGACCTGAGATGCGCTTGACTCCTCCGCGGCGGGCCAGCCGACGAATGGCTGGTTTAGTGATGCCCTGGATGTTGTCGCGAAGAACCTTGCGGTGACGCTTGGCACCCCCTTTGCCCAGTCCTTTTCCTCCTTTGCCACGGCCAGACATTTTTTTTAAATTTTCTTCTTTCCTTCTCTGCTCAGACTAGACTAGATCGATTGAATGGGCGAGGCAGTGTATTATATATCACTGCTATGCGCGGACGCGATAGGAGCACGCCAGGCAAACGAAAGTCAGGGCGCCCTCTAGCAACAAATCGTGGCAGAGGTTTCCCTCCCGAAATAACGACACGAGAGGAGAAATAAACAGTCAACGAGAGAGAGAGAGAGAGGAAAGCAAGCAAACGAATAATCGCAACATTAAAATACAAACATAAAAACTGAACTGTTAAAAGCACTGTTATTTATTGTATTTGAGGTTTTATCACTTACAAAAAAAAAAGCTATAAAAAAGGGCCCTGCATTATTACCTATACAGTATTTAGAACAAAAATGGAATTCAAACAAACAAGACCAAAAACAAAAAGAACATTTAAAGTCTACATTTATATGAAATCATATGAATTTCTAAAAATATGGAAAAGATAAAGAAATCTAATACATCTTCGCCAAAAAAAAATACAACCAGTCGCAGAGGATCTGTTTGTTTGTTTGTTTGTTTGTTTGTTTGTTTTTGTTGTTGTTGTTTTTCCCTTTCTTCAGAAATCAACCTAAAACAAAGAGATCGGTCTTCATACAATTATTTAATTGAGACAAATTGAAATGTTCAAATATAAGAAAGCCACGAAGTAAAGCGAAGAAAGAACTTGTAAAAGTGAGGCGACATAGGAATACACATAATAGACGAGACCTGTTTTTGTATTAATTGATGTTCCCCGAGGGGAGTGGGCCGAATCCCGGATGTACTGCTATACCGGGCCAACCCATGGCCGGGACGAGGCAAGCCTCTATTCCACGGCCCAAATCCAAAAATCAGATTAATATACTGGCTGTTCGATGAACAGCGTTTCAGATATTAAGCTGAAAAGAACAGATACTACACATGATCTTAGCCAAAAGGCCGAGAAGCGATAACGATTGACATTGAACCAATAGGGCGCTCTGGAATTATGCATGCAAATTGATTCCCCCGCCCATTGTTCTCATCCGAATAATATTCTTATTTTAACTTTTCTAATTTGTGTATTTCGGGTCAAGAAAAGGACTTCTCACAGAGCCCGACGCAAACCCGTTTATAGAAATTACCAACTTTTGGCACGTTAATTTACATCAATATTCATGAGCTTGGGGGGTTTTCATAACACATTTTCATACACATCGACAATATTCTTTTACAAATTCATTTTTTTTAACCAAAAGTCACTTGAAAATCTGGAAAAATGCGACTGGTATCAAAATTATCGCCATGCTGCACTGCGCCTCGCCGCTGTAAATACACACAGACCTGCCGGTACGAGCGTGCCGATAGATGGCGCCCTTCGGCACAACCGCGCCTCGATCGTTTACCGTTCAGGCCGGTTTATTTGTTTTTAAGCAGAACCTAAATGTCCCACTTTGTGGGCGGTGAAAATAGTCTGGTTCTATGGCCTGACCATTTAATTGTGTACACCCAGACGTCGAAATTGTAGTCGCGAACGTTAACGAGAATTCACGACCGTCAATAAAACGTGTTCGGAAATCTTCAGTTTGGCCAAGGAAAATGTTTCATGCTAAGCAAATTGTTGTGCTTACATTTGTTATGAAATTGGGCCCAGGTAAGACAGAACACGAAAACAAAGCTAATAGACCACACGCGAAGTGTCAACTCACCACATTTCCAATGTTTTTGTTAAATCTATGAAAATGTGACCCAGGATATCAAAATCAATAATAAGCGGGAAATGACAATTCACGATATGTACATAGTAACATTTGAAATTCCATAGGCTTTCTATTGATAGCCATCCCCAGTCTGTAACTCGTAACCAATAATTTCCGAGCTAAAGGCTTGTGATGGATGTCATTAAAAAGCTTATTGAATTTGCAATCTTATTATATTTATATCTCCGAAAGTCTTTTTCCGACTTATTCTTGATTTTGATGTGCTGGGTCGCGGGTATAATATCATTCACGTACTTTTACAAACTGAACATGCATGTACTGTACAGTACGCGTAGTACATGTATATAATTATAGAGTACAGACACAGCGCGTATTTATTTTTGCTTTGTTGAAGTCACAGTGCGCGCGTTGCATATTTAATGAACTAGTTTTTATATGAAGGTCGCCGGGATACAAGTTAAAACGCACGCGCGCCCGGATGACAAAAAACACTTTCTTAATATTTTTATAAGCAGGAAAAGGGAAGGCGATTCTTTAAAAAATAAACGAAGCCATTGAACAAACTCAGCGGGCCTTTGGCTGTGAAAGTTAAAATCTACACATGTATTATCTAAATTTGTCTCTTTTAAAACTTTATTTAAAAATGAAGAACAGACAGACAGCGGCGTTTCTCTCTTGTAACTATGTGGTGGCCCTGAAAAGAGCCTTTTGGTTTTGTTTGTGGAGGCAAAGTAATTTGTTTGTAGGCCTATTACTTTGATACTTTGGCGGCCTTTTTGGGCAGAAGTACTTGCTGGATGTTGGGAAGCACACCGCCTTGCGCGATGGTAACCCCACTCATCAACTTGTTAAGCTCTTCGTCGTTGCGTATAGCAAGCTGCAGATGTCGAGGGTTAATTCTCGTCTTCTTATTGTCTCGTGCTGCGTTACCGGCCAGCTCCAGGATCTCCGCGGTCAGGTATTCCATCACGGCTGCCAGGTAGACCGGTGCACCGGCTCCAACCCGCTCAGCGTAGTTGCCCCTTCGCAAAAATCGATGAACGCGACCCACGGGGAACTGCAGTCCCGCCCTTGAGGACCTGCTCCTGGCCTTGCTTCTTGCTTTTCCGCTCTTTCCTCGTCCAGTCATCTTGAAGTAATTGGTGACAGTAGATTGCGATCTGCAGTGAAAGTGCCGTACGAGGGGGGTGACAGCACTAGTTATAGCGTTCCGGTGGATTGGCCGAAGCACGCCAAGTAGCCAATCACGCGCGACACACTTACTGTACGGTTGAGTGCACCGCATCCATTTTTGGATTCGTGAAGACAGGGATACATTTTTTGAACGAGGTCTGTCTGTCTGTCTGTCTTCAATCTAAGCGATGAAATCATAACAGCAAAAACCCAAAGCACCCAAAAACCTTACCTGCTTTCTCAGACGATTTCTGTTATCCCGACGGTGTGTCCCTGTTGCCTACCGATTGACCTGCCTCCACGCTGGCCGCAGATCGTCCCTCATAAACCACATTGAAAACTGTCACGGATTTGTCTGCACAGAGATACGACAAACACATATATTAAACATACATCAAACAAGAAACCACTACTTCTCGTAATGGAGACTGAATGAACAAAAACCACTGCGCGCACAGGTGCTGAATAACAAAAGGCTGTTTCGCCATTGCAAATTCCTACGTGACTTACTGAGGCTAAATTAACAATGACCCCCATTTGTCAATTTCGTTGTTGGCGGGCACGCGTATAATTGTTTTGGTCAAAGCTATTCGTTGGTTTTAAAAATTCGATCGCTTAGGTTGGGCGGCGCACTGTCAGCCCTGCAATGTTGTATATATCATGTTAATTAAATGATGTAAATAAATACTTTTGGTATCATTGCAAAACTAACGAATCGGTCTTTACTACGGTGTAAAACAATAGAACTCCAAATACTACAGAAATACTTTTCCCCGTCATGCCTTTTCAAGTCACATATTTGTTTTCAAAGGCGACGAGAACAGAAGGTTAATGTTGATCTTCATTTCTCCTTTTAAGGTCAGGGAGAATGTAAAGACGGGAACACTACCCGAACGATTTTACCACCTACGAATATTGACTAAATTAGTAACACAGATCAGACAGTCACATCTCTTTTTTTTAAATTGTGTTGGCTCTGAAAAGAGCCGTTTGGTTATGTTTTTCGTGTTATTTGTTCCTCCCTCGGTCAACCTATTTTGAAGTCGTATACTTGGTGACGGCCTTGGTTCCTTCGCTGACTGCATGCTTGGCAAGCTCTCCCGGGAGGATTAGGCGTACTGCAGTCTGCACTTCACGACTTGAGATGGTCGACTTCTTGTTGTAGTGGGCAAGGCGGGAAGATTCGCCGGCGATGCGCTCAAACACGTCGTTGACAAAGCTGTTCATGATGCTCATTGCCTTGCTGGAGATTCCTGTGTCGGGGTGCACCTGTTTCATGACTTTGTAGATGTAGATGCCGTAGCTCTCCTTGCGACGCCGACGCCTCTTCTTGTTCGTGCTGACCGGAGCCTTGGTGTTGCCGGCCTTCTTCTGGCCTTTTCCGCTAACTTTAGGAGCCATGATTGGAGAAGATGAGTGTATGTGATCGTGCGATCGAATGGAAGGTCAAGCATGCCGGGACGACTTTTATGGTACCCGCTAGGATTCTGGGCATACACGCATTGTCCACACAATCACCCAAGCGTGAAGAATTATGTACGCGTGCAAAGTGACATGCATTGGCGCTTGCCACACGCACAGAGGGCAAAAGCTATCCTTCCGAATCCGAATGAAAACTCCAAGAAACAAACAATTACAAACAATAATTTAGAATATCCACTTTTTTATTATATTCGGTAGAGGCCAACAATCCGGTGTGGTTTCACTCATTATTTATTTTTCCCCAAACGCCGGGTAAACTTGCGTATCATCCAATGTAACGAAGAGTTCCCGTTTTCGAAAATATGACACAAAATGACTGCATAAACAATTGTGTACATGGCCAGGCAATTACTCTTCTTCTTTTTTACCGTATTAAAAGTAAAATAATTTTTTATTTTTATTTTGGGGGGGTGGGGGGACAACAAAAAATAAGAGACAGACAGACAAACAAACAAAATGGAAAGAGACTAATCCGTTTAATTTTAATAATCCGTTCTCCGGAGCTCTGGCCAGTTAAAATTCGTATTTACCTATAGTAACCAAACTTAACTTTCCAAAACTCTACAGAAAACGCGATTGGAATGAATCTCTCTTTGAAAAAAATATTGGCCCTGAAAAGGGCCGTTCGGTTAGTTTTGCGCACGCAGCTGTGACTCAAGCCCGTTCACCACGAATTCGGCGAGCCAACTGGATGTCCTTGGGCATGATGGTGACCCTCTTGGCATGGATGGCGCAAAGGTTGGTGTCTTCAAAGAGGCCAACGAGGTAGGCTTCGCTCGCCTCCTGCAGTGCCATGACGGCAGAACTCTGGAATCGCAGTTCTGTTTTGAAGTCCTGTGCAATTTCACGCACAAGTCTCTGGAACGGCAGCTTTCGGATCAGCAGTTCGGTGCTCTTCTGGTAGCGACGAATCTCGCGAAGGGCGACAGTTCCCGGTCTGTACCGATGTGGTTTCTTGACACCGCCAGTCGCTGGTGCGCTCTTACGTGCCGCCTTGGTGGCCAACTGCTTCCTTGGGGCTTTTCCACCGGTGCTCTTTCTTGCCGTCTGCTTGGTGCGTGCCATGATTTGAGAGTGGATTGGTCAGAATGGAGAGTAGATAAGAAGTGAATGCCAAATCAACGAACAGGCCGTCTCTTAAGACTAGAGAATAGCATCCTGGGGCTGAAGTATAACAATGGGCAGTCTTCCGATTGGATAATTCGGACACCATGCCGGGACGCTTCACTGATCACAACTGATTTACCCTCCGAAACAATACGGTCAATATTACCTACGAGTACATGATACTTTGCAAGCAAATTAATTTTCCCCAGCTACCAAAATAAACAAATGGGCCGTGTCTTCGATAAAGACATCCCGGGAATAATTACGGGCAATAAACGAAAAGAAAAAAACCTTAATACTAATAGACACAGGGAGGAAAATCCACACTGAATCCCGCGAGACAATGCCCAAATAATAACAGAGTACACACAAATTAAAACCTGGAATCAATCTCTTTTTGTGAAATCGTGGTGGCTCTGAAAAGAGCCGTTTGGTTTGAAAATGGCATGTATCATGCATCTATCTAGCCGCCGAAACCGTACAGCGTGCGCCCCTGTCTCTTCAGGGCGTACACCACATCCATCGAAGTAACGGTTTTCCTCTTGGCGTGCTCGCAGTAGGTGACTGCATCGCGGATAACATTCTCCAGGAACACCTTGAGGACTCCGCGGGTTTCTTCGTAGATGAGACCTGAGATGCGCTTGACTCCTCCGCGGCGGGCCAGCCGACGAATGGCTGGTTTAGTGATGCCCTGGATGTTGTCGCGAAGAACCTTGCGGTGACGCTTGGCACCCCCTTTGCCCAGTCCTTTTCCTCCTTTGCCACGGCCAGACATTTTTTTTAAATTTTCTTCTTTCCTTCTCTGCTCAGACTAGACTAGATCGATTGAATGGGCGAGGCAGTGTATTATATATCACTGCTATGCGCGGACGCGATAGGAGCACGCCAGGCAAACGAAAGTCAGGGCGCCCTCTAGCAACAAATCGTGGCAGAGGTTTCCCTCCCGAAATAACGACACGAGAGGAGAAATAAACAGTCAACGAGAGAGAGAGAGAGAGGAAAGCAAGCAAACGAATAATCGCAACATTAAAATACAAACATAAAAACTGAACTGTTAAAAGCACTGTTATTTATTGTATTTGAGGTTTTATCACTTACAAAAAAAAAAGCTATAAAAAAGGGCCCTGCATTATTACCTATACAGTATTTAGAACAAAAATGGAATTCAAACAAACAAGACCAAAAACAAAAAGAACATTTAAAGTCTACATTTATATGAAATCATATGAATTTCTAAAAATATGGAAAAGATAAAGAAATCTAATACATCTTCGCCAAAAAAAAATACAACCAGTCGCAGAGGATCTGTTTGTTTGTTTGTTTGTTTGTTTGTTTGTTTTTGTTGTTGTTGTTTTTCCCTTTCTTCAGAAATCAACCTAAAACAAAGAGATCGGTCTTCATACAATTATTTAATTGAGACAAATTGAAATGTTCAAATATAAGAAAGCCACGAAGTAAAGCGAAGAAAGAACTTGTAAAAGTGAGGCGACATAGGAATACACATAATAGACGAGACCTGTTTTTGTATTAATTGATGTTCCCCGAGGGGAGTGGGCCGAATCCCGGATGTACTGCTATACCGGGCCAACCCATGGCCGGGACGAGGCAAGCCTCTATTCCACGGCCCAAATCCAAAAATCAGATTAATATACTGGCTGTTCGATGAACAGCGTTTCAGATATTAAGCTGAAAAGAACAGATACTACACATGATCTTAGCCAAAAGGCCGAGAAGCGATAACGATTGACATTGAACCAATAGGGCGCTCTGGAATTATGCATGCAAATTGATTCCCCCGCCCATTGTTCTCATCCGAATAATATTCTTATTTTAACTTTTCTAATTTGTGTATTTCGGGTCAAGAAAAGGACTTCTCACAGAGCCCGACGCAAACCCGTTTATAGAAATTACCAACTTTTGGCACGTTAATTTACATCAATATTCATGAGCTTGGGGGGTTTTCATAACACATTTTCATACACATCGACAATATTCTTTTACAAATTCATTTTTTTTAACCAAAAGTCACTTGAAAATCTGGAAAAATGCGACTGGTATCAAAATTATCGCCATGCTGCACTGCGCCTCGCCGCTGTAAATACACACAGACCTGCCGGTACGAGCGTGCCGATAGATGGCGCCCTTCGGCACAACCGCGCCTCGATCGTTTACCGTTCAGGCCGGTTTATTTGTTTTTAAGCAGAACCTAAATGTCCCACTTTGTGGGCGGTGAAAATAGTCTGGTTCTATGGCCTGACCATTTAATTGTGTACACCCAGACGTCGAAATTGTAGTCGCGAACGTTAACGAGAATTCACGACCGTCAATAAAACGTGTTCGGAAATCTTCAGTTTGGCCAAGGAAAATGTTTCATGCTAAGCAAATTGTTGTGCTTACATTTGTTATGAAATTGGGCCCAGGTAAGACAGAACACGAAAACAAAGCTAATAGACCACACGCGAAGTGTCAACTCACCACATTTCCAATGTTTTTGTTAAATCTATGAAAATGTGACCCAGGATATCAAAATCAATAATAAGCGGGAAATGACAATTCACGATATGTACATAGTAACATTTGAAATTCCATAGGCTTTCTATTGATAGCCATCCCCAGTCTGTAACTCGTAACCAATAATTTCCGAGCTAAAGGCTTGTGATGGATGTCATTAAAAAGCTTATTGAATTTGCAATCTTATTATATTTATATCTCCGAAAGTCTTTTTCCGACTTATTCTTGATTTTGATGTGCTGGGTCGCGGGTATAATATCATTCACGTACTTTTACAAACTGAACATGCATGTACTGTACAGTACGCGTAGTACATGTATATAATTATAGAGTACAGACACAGCGCGTATTTATTTTTGCTTTGTTGAAGTCACAGTGCGCGCGTTGCATATTTAATGAACTAGTTTTTATATGAAGGTCGCCGGGATACAAGTTAAAACGCACGCGCGCCCGGATGACAAAAAACACTTTCTTAATATTTTTATAAGCAGGAAAAGGGAAGGCGATTCTTTAAAAAATAAACGAAGCCATTGAACAAACTCAGCGGGCCTTTGGCTGTGAAAGTTAAAATCTACACATGTATTATCTAAATTTGTCTCTTTTAAAACTTTATTTAAAAATGAAGAACAGACAGACAGCGGCGTTTCTCTCTTGTAACTATGTGGTGGCCCTGAAAAGAGCCTTTTGGTTTTGTTTGTGGAGGCAAAGTAATTTGTTTGTAGGCCTATTACTTTGATACTTTGGCGGCCTTTTTGGGCAGAAGTACTTGCTGGATGTTGGGAAGCACACCGCCTTGCGCGATGGTAACCCCACTCATCAACTTGTTAAGCTCTTCGTCGTTGCGTATAGCAAGCTGCAGATGTCGAGGGTTAATTCTCGTCTTCTTATTGTCTCGTGCTGCGTTACCGGCCAGCTCCAGGATCTCCGCGGTCAGGTATTCCATCACGGCTGCCAGGTAGACCGGTGCACCGGCTCCAACCCGCTCAGCGTAGTTGCCCCTTCGCAAAAATCGATGAACGCGACCCACGGGGAACTGCAGTCCCGCCCTTGAGGACCTGCTCCTGGCCTTGCTTCTTGCTTTTCCGCTCTTTCCTCGTCCAGTCATCTTGAAGTAATTGGTGACAGTAGATTGCGATCTGCAGTGAAAGTGCCGTACGAGGGGGGTGACAGCACTAGTTATAGCGTTCCGGTGGATTGGCCGAAGCACGCCAAGTAGCCAATCACGCGCGACACACTTACTGTACGGTTGAGTGCACCGCATCCATTTTTGGATTCGTGAAGACAGGGATACATTTTTTGAACGAGGTCTGTCTGTCTGTCTGTCTTCAATCTAAGCGATGAAATCATAACAGCAAAAACCCAAAGCACCCAAAAACCTTACCTGCTTTCTCAGACGATTTCTGTTATCCCGACGGTGTGTCCCTGTTGCCTACCGATTGACCTGCCTCCACGCTGGCCGCAGATCGTCCCTCATAAACCACATTGAAAACTGTCACGGATTTGTCTGCACAGAGATACGACAAACACATATATTAAACATACATCAAACAAGAAACCACTACTTCTCGTAATGGAGACTGAATGAACAAAAACCACTGCGCGCACAGGTGCTGAATAACAAAAGGCTGTTTCGCCATTGCAAATTCCTACGTGACTTACTGAGGCTAAATTAACAATGACCCCCATTTGTCAATTTCGTTGTTGGCGGGCACGCGTATAATTGTTTTGGTCAAAGCTATTCGTTGGTTTTAAAAATTCGATCGCTTAGGTTGGGCGGCGCACTGTCAGCCCTGCAATGTTGTATATATCATGTTAATTAAATGATGTAAATAAATACTTTTGGTATCATTGCAAAACTAACGAATCGGTCTTTACTACGGTGTAAAACAATAGAACTCCAAATACTACAGAAATACTTTTCCCCGTCATGCCTTTTCAAGTCACATATTTGTTTTCAAAGGCGACGAGAACAGAAGGTTAATGTTGATCTTCATTTCTCCTTTTAAGGTCAGGGAGAATGTAAAGACGGGAACACTACCCGAACGATTTTACCACCTACGAATATTGACTAAATTAGTAACACAGATCAGACAGTCACATCTCTTTTTTTTAAATTGTGTTGGCTCTGAAAAGAGCCGTTTGGTTATGTTTTTCGTGTTATTTGTTCCTCCCTCGGTCAACCTATTTTGAAGTCGTATACTTGGTGACGGCCTTGGTTCCTTCGCTGACTGCATGCTTGGCAAGCTCTCCCGGGAGGATTAGGCGTACTGCAGTCTGCACTTCACGACTTGAGATGGTCGACTTCTTGTTGTAGTGGGCAAGGCGGGAAGATTCGCCGGCGATGCGCTCAAACACGTCGTTGACAAAGCTGTTCATGATGCTCATTGCCTTGCTGGAGATTCCTGTGTCGGGGTGCACCTGTTTCATGACTTTGTAGATGTAGATGCCGTAGCTCTCCTTGCGACGCCGACGCCTCTTCTTGTTCGTGCTGACCGGAGCCTTGGTGTTGCCGGCCTTCTTCTGGCCTTTTCCGCTAACTTTAGGAGCCATGATTGGAGAAGATGAGTGTATGTGATCGTGCGATCGAATGGAAGGTCAAGCATGCCGGGACGACTTTTATGGTACCCGCTAGGATTCTGGGCATACACGCATTGTCCACACAATCACCCAAGCGTGAAGAATTATGTACGCGTGCAAAGTGACATGCATTGGCGCTTGCCACACGCACAGAGGGCAAAAGCTATCCTTCCGAATCCGAATGAAAACTCCAAGAAACAAACAATTACAAACAATAATTTAGAATATCCACTTTTTTATTATATTCGGTAGAGGCCAACAATCCGGTGTGGTTTCACTCATTATTTATTTTCCCCCAAACGCCGGGTAAACTTGCGTATCATCCAATGTAACGAAGAGTTCCCGTTTTCGAAAATATGACACAAAATGACTGCATAAACAATTGTGTACATGGCCAGGCAATTACTCTTCTTCTTTTTTACCGTATTAAAAGTAAAATAATTTTTTATTTTTATTTTGGGGGGGTGGGGGGACAACAAAAAATAAGAGACAGACAGACAAACAAACAAAATGGAAAGAGACTAATCCGATTAATTTTATTAATCCGTTCTCCGGAGCTCTGGCCAGTTAAAATTCGTATTTACCTATAGTAACCAAACTTAACTTTCCAAAACTCTACAGAAAACGCGATTGGAATGAATCTCTCTTTGAAAAAAATATTGGCCCTGAAAAGGGCCGTTCGGTTAGTTTTGCGCACGCAGCTGTGACTCAAGCCCGTTCACCACGAATTCGGCGAGCCAACTGGATGTCCTTGGGCATGATGGTGACCCTCTTGGCATGGATGGCGCAAAGGTTGGTGTCTTCAAAGAGGCCAACGAGGTAGGCTTCGCTCGCCTCCTGCAGTGCCATGACGGCAGAACTCTGGAATCGCAGTTCTGTTTTGAAGTCCTGTGCAATTTCACGCACAAGTCTCTGGAACGGCAGCTTTCGGATCAGCAGTTCGGTGCTCTTCTGGTAGCGACGAATCTCGCGAAGGGCGACAGTTCCCGGTCTGTACCGATGTGGTTTCTTGACACCGCCAGTCGCTGGTGCGCTCTTACGTGCCGCCTTGGTGGCCAACTGCTTCCTTGGGGCTTTTCCACCGGTGCTCTTTCTTGCCGTCTGCTTGGTGCGTGCCATGATTTGAGAGTGGATTGGTCAGAATGGAGAGTAGATAAGAAGTGAATGCCAAATCAACGAACAGGCCGTCTCTTAAGACTAGAGAATAGCATCCTGGGGCTGAAGTATAACAATGGGCAGTCTTCCGATTGGATAATTCGGACACCATGCCGGGACGCTTCACTGATCACAACTGATTTACCCTCCGAAACAATACGGTCAATATTACCTACGAGTACATGATACTTTGCAAGCAAATTAATTTTCCCCAGCTACCAAAATAAACAAATGGGCCGTGTCTTCGATAAAGACATCCCGGGAATAATTACGGGCAATAAACGAAAAGAAAAAAACCTTAATACTAATAGACACAGGGAGGAAAATCCACACTGAATCCCGCGAGACAATGCCCAAATAATAACAGAGTACACACAAATTAAAACCTGGAATCAATCTCTTTTTGTGAAATCGTGGTGGCTCTGAAAAGAGCCGATTGACCTGCCTCCACGCTGGCCGCAGATCGTCCCTCATAAACCACATTGAAAACTGTCACGGATTTGTCTGCACAGAGATACGACAAACACATATATTAAACATACATCAAACAAGAAACCACTACTTCTCGTAATGGAGACTGAATGAACAAAAACCACTGCGCGCACAGGTGCTGAATAACAAAAGGCTGTTTCGCCATTGCAAATTCCTACGTGACTTACTGAGGCTAAATTAACAATGACCCCCATTTGTCAATTTCGTTGTTGGCGGGCACGCGTATAATTGTTTTGGTCAAAGCTATTCGTTGGTTTTAAAAATTCGATCGCTTAGGTTGGGCGGCGCACTGTCAGCCCTGCAATGTTGTATATATCATGTTAATTAAATGATGTAAATAAATACTTTTGGTATCATTGCAAAACTAACGAATCGGTCTTTACTACGGTGTAAAACAATAGAACTCCAAATACTACAGAAATACTTTTCCCCGTCATGCCTTTTCAAGTCACATATTTGTTTTCAAAGGCGACGAGAACAGAAGGTTAATGTTGATCTTCATTTCTCCTTTTAAGGTCAGGGAGAATGTAAAGACGGGAACACTACCCGAACGATTTTACCACCTACGAATATTGACTAAATTAGTAACACAGATCAGACAGTCACATCTCTTTTTTTTAAATTGTGTTGGCTCTGAAAAGAGCCGTTTGGTTATGTTTTTCGTGTTATTTGTTCCTCCCTCGGTCAACCTATTTTGAAGTCGTATACTTGGTGACGGCCTTGGTTCCTTCGCTGACTGCATGCTTGGCAAGCTCTCCCGGGAGGATTAGGCGTACTGCAGTCTGCACTTCACGACTTGAGATGGTCGACTTCTTGTTGTAGTGGGCAAGGCGGGAAGATTCGCCGGCGATGCGCTCAAACACGTCGTTGACAAAGCTGTTCATGATGCTCATTGCCTTGCTGGAGATTCCTGTGTCGGGGTGCACCTGTTTCATGACTTTGTAGATGTAGATGCCGTAGCTCTCCTTGCGACGCCGACGCCTCTTCTTGTTCGTGCTGACCGGAGCCTTGGTGTTGCCGGCCTTCTTCTGGCCTTTTCCGCTAACTTTAGGAGCCATGATTGGAGAAGATGAGTGTATGTGATCGTGCGATCGAATGGAAGGTCAAGCATGCCGGGACGACTTTTATGGTACCCGCTAGGATTCTGGGCATACACGCATTGTCCACACAATCACCCAAGCGTGAAGAATTATGTACGCGTGCAAAGTGACATGCATTGGCGCTTGCCACACGCACAGAGGGCAAAAGCTATCCTTCTGAATCCGAATGAAAACTCCAAGAAACAAACAATTACAAACAATAATTTAGAATATCCACTTTTTTATTATATTCGGTAGAGGCCAACAATCCGGTGTGGTTTCACTCATTATTTATTTTTCCCCAAACGCCGGGTAAACTTGCGTATCATCCAATGTAACGAAGAGTTCCCGTTTTCGAAAATATGACACAAAATGACTGCATAAACAATTGTGTACATGGCCAGGCAATTACTCTTCTTCTTTTTTACCGTATTAAAAGTAAAATAATTTTTTATTTTTATTTTGGGGGGGTGGGGGGACAACAAAAAATAAGAGACAGACAGACAAACAAACAAAATGGAAAGAGACTAATCCGATTAATTTTATTAATCCGTTCTCCGGAGCTCTGGCCAGTTAAAATTCGTATTTACCTATAGTAACCAAACTTAACTTTCCAAAACTCTACAGAAAACGCGATTGGAATGAATCTCTCTTTGAAAAAAATATTGGCCCTGAAAAGGGCCGTTCGGTTAGTTTTGCGCACGCAGCTGTGACTCAAGCCCGTTCACCACGAATTCGGCGAGCCAACTGGATGTCCTTGGGCATGATGGTGACCCTCTTGGCATGGATGGCGCAAAGGTTGGTGTCTTCAAAGAGGCCAACGAGGTAGGCTTCGCTCGCCTCCTGCAGTGCCATGACGGCAGAACTCTGGAATCGCAGTTCTGTTTTGAAGTCCTGTGCAATTTCACGCACAAGTCTCTGGAACGGCAGCTTTCGGATCAGCAGTTCGGTGCTCTTCTGGTAGCGACGAATCTCGCGAAGGGCGACAGTTCCCGGTCTGTACCGATGTGGTTTCTTGACACCGCCAGTCGCTGGTGCGCTCTTACGTGCCGCCTTGGTGGCCAACTGCTTCCTTGGGGCTTTTCCACCGGTGCTCTTTCTTGCCGTCTGCTTGGTGCGTGCCATGATTTGAGAGTGGATTGGTCAGAATGGAGAGTAGATAAGAAGTGAATGCCAAATCAACGAACAGGCCGTCTCTTAAGACTAGAGAATAGCATCCTGGGGCTGAAGTATAACAATGGGCAGTCTTCCGATTGGATAATTCGGACACCATGCCGGGACGCTTCACTGATCACAACTGATTTACCCTCCGAAACAATACGGTCAATATTACCTACGAGTACATGATACTTTGCAAGCAAATTAATTTTCCCCAGCTACCAAAATAAACAAATGGGCCGTGTCTTCGATAAAGACATCCCGGGAATAATTACGGGCAATAAACGAAAAGAAAAAAACCTTAATACTAATAGACACAGGGAGGAAAATCCACACTGAATCCCGCGAGACAATGCCCAAATAATAACAGAGTACACACAAATTAAAACCTGGAATCAATCTCTTTTTGTGAAATCGTGGTGGCTCTGAAAAGAGCCGTTTGGTTTGAAAATGGCATGTATCATGCATCTATCTAGCCGCCGAAACCGTACAGCGTGCGCCCCTGTCTCTTCAGGGCGTACACCACATCCATCGAAGTAACGGTTTTCCTCTTGGCGTGCTCGCAGTAGGTGACTGCATCGCGGATAACATTCTCCAGGAACACCTTGAGGACTCCGCGGGTTTCTTCGTAGATGAGACCTGAGATGCGCTTGACTCCTCCGCGGCGGGCCAGCCGACGAATGGCTGGTTTAGTGATGCCCTGGATGTTGTCGCGAAGAACCTTGCGGTGACGCTTGGCACCCCCTTTGCCCAGTCCTTTTCCTCCTTTGCCACGGCCAGACATTTTTTTTAAATTTTCTTCTTTCCTTCTCTGCTCAGACTAGACTAGATCGATTGAATGGGCGAGGCAGTGTATTATATATCACTGCTATGCGCGGACGCGATAGGAGCACGCCAGGCAAACGAAAGTCAGGGCGCCCTCTAGCAACAAATCGTGGCAGAGGTTTCCCTCCCGAAATAACGACACGAGAGGAGAAATAAACAGTCAACGAGAGAGAGAGAGAGAGGAAAGCAAGCAAACGAATAATCGCAACATTAAAATACAAACATAAAAACTGAACTGTTAAAAGCACTGTTATTTATTGTATTTGAGGTTTTATCACTTACAAAAAAAAAAGCTATAAAAAAGGGCCCTGCATTATTACCTATACAGTATTTAGAACAAAAATGGAATTCAAACAAACAAGACCAAAAACAAAAAGAACATTTAAAGTCTACATTTATATGAAATCATATGAATTTCTAAAAATATGGAAAAGATAAAGAAATCTAATACATCTTCGCCAAAAAAAAATACAACCAGTCGCAGAGGATCTGTTTGTTTGTTTGTTTGTTTGTTTGTTTGTTTTTGTTGTTGTTGTTTTTCCCTTTCTTCAGAAATCAACCTAAAACAAAGAGATCGGTCTTCATACAATTATTTAATTGAGACAAATTGAAATGTTCAAATATAAGAAAGCCACGAAGTAAAGCGAAGAAAGAACTTGTAAAAGTGAGGCGACATAGGAATACACATAATAGACGAGACCTGTTTTTGTATTAATTGATGTTCCCCGAGGGGAGTGGGCCGAATCCCGGATGTACTGCTATACCGGGCCAACCCATGGCCGGGACGAGGCAAGCCTCTATTCCACGGCCCAAATCCAAAAATCAGATTAATATACTGGCTGTTCGATGAACAGCGTTTCAGATATTAAGCTGAAAAGAACAGAGTGGTTTATTAAAATATTCATCAAACAAGATACAGAAATTGAACAAGATACGATTATAAAAAACCCGCTACGAAAGGGGGTATTGAACATAAGAGTAAACATTATACAAGTAGATTATATGAGTCTCCATTAAAACAAAAACGTAAATAGGAACATTAATAATAGTTTGCCACCAGGATCGAATAAGAAGTGTGAACTTAGGTAAACATAAAAGTAAACAATGGCACAGCACTCACCCAGTGCATCAACCGCAGACAGACCCAGTGCGGGAAACCGCAGAGAGTCTGCCCGTGGAGACTACAAAGGGCGAACACTGGCCATCATAACGGTAAACATTAAGTAAGAACATGTAAATAGTGGCACAGCACTCGCCCAGTGCATCAACCGCAGACAGACTCAGTGCGGGAAACCGCGGAGAGTCTGCCTGCGGAGAATACAAAGGGCGAATACTGGCCATCATAACGGTAAACATTAAATAAGAACATGTAAATAGTGGCGCAGCACTCGCCCAGTGCATCAACCGCAGACAGACTCAGTGCGGGAAACCGCAGAGAGTCTGCCCGCCGAGAATACAAAGGGCGAATACTGGCCGTCATAACGGTAAACATTAAGTAAGAACATGTAAATAGTGGCACAGCACTCGCCCAGTGCATCAACCGCAGACAGACTCAGTGCGGGAAACCGCAGAGAGTCTGCCCGCCGAGAATACAAAGGGCGAATACTGGCCGTCATAACGGTAAACATTAAGTAAGAACATGTAAATAGTGGCACAGCACTTGCCCAGTGCATCAACCGCAGACAGACTCAGTGCGGGAAACCGTGGAGAGTCTGCCTGCGGAGAATACAAAGGGCGAATACTGGCCATCATAACGGTAAACATTAAATAAGAACATGTAAATAGTGGCGCAGCACTCGCCCAGTGCATCAACCGCAGACAGACTCAGTGCGGGAAACCGCAGAGAGTCTGCCCGCCGAGAATACAAAGGGCGAATACTGGCCGTCATAACGGTAAACATTAAGTAAGAACATGTAAATAGTGGCGCAGCACTCGCCCAGTGCATCAACCGCAGACAGACTCAGTGCGGGAAACCGCAGAGAGTCTGCCCGCCGAGAATACAAAGGGCGAATACTGGCCGTCATAACGGTAAACATTAAGTAAGAACATGTAAATAGTGGCACAGCACTCGCCCAGTGCATCAACCGCAGACAGACCCAGTGCGGGAAACCGCAGAGAGTCTGCCTGCCGAGAATACAAAAGGCGAACACTGACCAGCATAACGGTAAACTGTAAGCAAGTACATGTAAATGTAAACAGTGGCGCAGCACTCGCCCAGTGCATCAACCGCAGGCTGATCCAGTGCGGAGAACCGCAGAGGCCAGTCGCAGCGAATACAAAGGGCGAATACTGGCCAGCGTAAAAGTAAACTGTAAGCACGAAAATGTAAACAGTGGCACAGCACTCAACCAGTGGGTCAACCGCAGACAGACTCAGGGTGAGAAAACCGCAAAGTGTCTGTCCACGGCGAACACAAATAGATGAGTGCTGGCCGAGATAACGGCAAAATATAAAAGTGTTACATGTACAAAACAATTGTGGACATCAGCGACCACCCACTGAGTTGGCCAGGGAGAGACTCGGAGATTAAAATTGCAGAGGGTCTCTCCTCGGCAAACACAAAGGAGTGATTACTGCTGTCACACAAAATGAGAAGAGGGGGCTGTCAGCTGGCTGGAACACACAACCGCAACATGACCCAAATGTAAACAAAACCAGAGCGCCGCCCACATAATTTAAACCAAGGTAAACAAACTCATTGGAGGAATAAATCCATGGGCAACGCTCAGGGGAAGTTCACACCGAGCCACGTCACGCACGTGAACCAGCAGCCGACAGCCGATGGGAAGGTTTAATTAAATTAGAGTTCAATGTTCTACTGATCCTGGTGGTTGGCGGCGGTTACTGGCATACCAGCGTAGTGGTGGTTTAAGTCCCTGGTAGGGGGAAGTGTCACTGTTCGGCGTACTGGCGGTGTCCGCACATGTGCTCGATGTATATGTCTCGGGATCCCTTGATGGCGTCGATGCACAGCAGTTTCCGCATCAGGCCCCGGTAGCGCTTGGCGATTCCAAGACGTCGAAGTGCTCGTTCGTTGGTGGGCAACCAGGAACCCAGAGCTCCGATTGCAAATCCGAACACCTCGACGTCTTTGCCCGCAGCCACCAGCGTCTGCTTGAGGTCAGCATACTTGGTCTCCTTGGCGGCTGCGGCGATCTTCAAGGCATCACGGCCGTTGTCGAAGGGGCAGCATACATCAATGATGGTGACTTTGTTGCCTTCGACGACCGTGATGTCTGGGCGCTCCCGGGGGTGGGGATCCTCTGGCACATGTTGATCGACAAACACCGTTCCATGGCGGACCGCAGACACGATTCGTTGCTGTATGAGGTTGTGTCTGCGGCGAATTGGCACCATGTTCGGGTGGCAGTGGTCAATGATGTGGGGAAGGGTCTCCTGAGGGTAGTTGCAACGGCGGCACGCTGGATTGGTGTTTGGGTTCCAGCGTTTCGCCGTTGCGTTGGTCGGTAGGCAGTTGAGTCGGGCGCGGTGGATGAATCTCCAGTCACAGAAGCGGATGTAGTTCCCGGAGTTCACCCAAGATGACCCGTTGAGGTAGGAGTCCTGGTGGAGAGACTTGCCAACTTTCCCCTGGTCCGGGAGCGACAGCAGCCGGCTGGTGTATTTGGCACGGCTGGCTGCACGCAGGGCGGCGGTGATGGACTTGGCAGCAATTTCCCGGTTCTCTGTTGACTTGGTAATCACTGAACCGGAAAGGCTGCCGCTGATGGTGACTTGTAGACGTCTTGCCGCCGCCCGGGCTCTAGACCAGAGGGATGAGATCTGTCCGCTGTTCCCGCTGTTGGCTAAGTCTCCCTCCATGGACCCCGTCAGGAACATGTCGATCTCCGCCTCCATCGGTGCACGGTGGATGGTGCGATGAACTACGGAGGACAGCTGGCCGGTGGCGATGGCTCTGGTGATGTCATCAGGGGAAGACAGCATGCGTACAGCCTGCGTGACGGTTTGAATGTCAGCATCGACATTGGGGTCGATAAATCCCAGGCCACCCGCCCTACGATCTGCGAAGATGTAGTTTGTGGTGGCCCGGGTGGGCAGGTTGCATACTGCACGTGCTGTCTTCACCAGCTGTCCCCGTAGTTGACGAAGATGTTTCTTCAAGCAGTCCCCCGCTCGCATGGTCTTAGCCAAAAGGCCGAGAAGCGATAACGATTGACATTGAACCAATAGGGCGCTCTGGAATTATGCATGCAAATTGATTCCCCCGCCCATTGTTCTCATCCGAATAATATTCTTATTTTAACTTTTCTAATTTGTGTATTTCGGGTCAAGAAAAGGACTTCTCACAGAGCCCGACGCAAACCCGTTTATAGAAATTACCAACTTTTGGCACGTTAATTTACATCAATATTCATGAGCTTGGGGGGTTTTCATAACACATTTTCATACACATCGACAATATTCTTTTACAAATTCATTTTTTTTAACCAAAAGTCACTTGAAAATCTGGAAAAATGCGACTGGTATCAAAATTATCGCCATGCTGCACTGCGCCTCGCCGCTGTAAATACACACAGACCTGCCGGTACGAGCGTGCCGATAGATGGCGCCCTTCGGCACAACCGCGCCTCGATCGTTTACCGTTCAGGCCGGTTTATTTGTTTTTAAGCAGAACCTAAATGTCCCACTTTGTGGGCGGTGAAAATAGTCTGGTTCTATGGCCTGACCATTTAATTGTGTACACCCAGACGTCGAAATTGTAGTCGCGAACGTTAACGAGAATTCACGACCGTCAATAAAACGTGTTCGGAAATCTTCAGTTTGGCCAAGGAAAATGTTTCATGCTAAGCAAATTGTTGTGCTTACATTTGTTATGAAATTGGGCCCAGGTAAGACAGAACACGAAAACAAAGCTAATAGACCACACGCGAAGTGTCAACTCACCACATTTCCAATGTTTTTGTTAAATCTATGAAAATGTGACCCAGGATATCAAAATCAATAATAAGCGGGAAATGACAATTCACGATATGTACATAGTAACATTTGAAATTCCATAGGCTTTCTATTGATAGCCATCCCCAGTCTGTAACTCGTAACCAATAATTTCCGAGCTAAAGGCTTGTGATGGATGTCATTAAAAAGCTTATTGAATTTGCAATCTTATTATATTTATATCTCCGAAAGTCTTTTTCCGACTTATTCTTGATTTTGATGTGCTGGGTCGCGGGTATAATATCATTCACGTACTTTTACAAACTGAACATGCATGTACTGTACAGTACGCGTAGTACATGTATATAATTATAGAGTACAGACACAGCGCGTATTTATTTTTGCTTTGTTGAAGTCACAGTGCGCGCGTTGCATATTTAATGAACTAGTTTTTATATGAAGGTCGCCGGGATACAAGTTAAAACGCACGCGCGCCCGGATGACAAAAAACACTTTCTTAATATTTTTATAAGCAGGAAAAGGGAAGGCGATTCTTTAAAAAATAAACGAAGCCATTGAACAAACTCAGCGGGCCTTTGGCTGTGAAAGTTAAAATCTACACATGTATTATCTAAATTTGTCTCTTTTAAAACTTTATTTAAAAATGAAGAACAGACAGACAGCGGCGTTTCTCTCTTGTAACTATGTGGTGGCCCTGAAAAGAGCCTTTTGGTTTTGTTTGTGGAGGCAAAGTAATTTGTTTGTAGGCCTATTACTTTGATACTTTGGCGGCCTTTTTGGGCAGAAGTACTTGCTGGATGTTGGGAAGCACACCGCCTTGCGCGATGGTAACCCCACTCATCAACTTGTTAAGCTCTTCGTCGTTGCGTATAGCAAGCTGCAGATGTCGAGGGTTAATTCTCGTCTTCTTATTGTCTCGTGCTGCGTTACCGGCCAGCTCCAGGATCTCCGCGGTCAGGTATTCCATCACGGCTGCCAGGTAGACCGGTGCACCGGCTCCAACCCGCTCAGCGTAGTTGCCCCTTCGCAAAAATCGATGAACGCGACCCACGGGGAACTGCAGTCCCGCCCTTGAGGACCTGCTCCTGGCCTTGCTTCTTGCTTTTCCGCTCTTTCCTCGTCCAGTCATCTTGAAGTAATTGGTGACAGTAGATTGCGATCTGCAGTGAAAGTGCCGTACGAGGGGGGTGACAGCACTAGTTATAGCGTTCCGGTGGATTGGCCGAAGCACGCCAAGTAGCCAATCACGCGCGACACACTTACTGTACGGTTGAGTGCACCGCATCCATTTTTGGATTCGTGAAGACAGGGATACATTTTTTGAACGAGGTCTGTCTGTCTGTCTGTCTTCAATCTAAGCGATGAAATCATAACAGCAAAAACCCAAAGCACCCAAAAACCTTACCTGCTTTCTCAGACGATTTCTGTTATCCCGACGGTGTGTCCCTGTTGCCTACCGATTGACCTGCCTCCACGCTGGCCGCAGATCGTCCCTCATAAACCACATTGAAAACTGTCACGGATTTGTCTGCACAGAGATACGACAAACACATATATTAAACATACATCAAACAAGAAACCACTACTTCTCGTAATGGAGACTGAATGAACAAAAACCACTGCGCGCACAGGTGCTGAATAACAAAAGGCTGTTTCGCCATTGCAAATTCCTACGTGACTTACTGAGGCTAAATTAACAATGACCCCCATTTGTCAATTTCGTTGTTGGCGGGCACGCGTATAATTGTTTTGGTCAAAGCTATTCGTTGGTTTTAAAAATTCGATCGCTTAGGTTGGGCGGCGCACTGTCAGCCCTGCAATGTTGTATATATCATGTTAATTAAATGATGTAAATAAATACTTTTGGTATCATTGCAAAACTAACGAATCGGTCTTTACTACGGTGTAAAACAATAGAACTCCAAATACTACAGAAATACTTTTCCCCGTCATGCCTTTTCAAGTCACATATTTGTTTTCAAAGGCGACGAGAACAGAAGGTTAATGTTGATCTTCATTTCTCCTTTTAAGGTCAGGGAGAATGTAAAGACGGGAACACTACCCGAACGATTTTACCACCTACGAATATTGACTAAATTAGTAACACAGATCAGACAGTCACATCTCTTTTTTTTAAATTGTGTTGGCTCTGAAAAGAGCCGTTTGGTTATGTTTTTCGTGTTATTTGTTCCTCCCTCGGTCAACCTATTTTGAAGTCGTATACTTGGTGACGGCCTTGGTTCCTTCGCTGACTGCATGCTTGGCAAGCTCTCCCGGGAGGATTAGGCGTACTGCAGTCTGCACTTCACGACTTGAGATGGTCGACTTCTTGTTGTAGTGGGCAAGGCGGGAAGATTCGCCGGCGATGCGCTCAAACACGTCGTTGACAAAGCTGTTCATGATGCTCATTGCCTTGCTGGAGATTCCTGTGTCGGGGTGCACCTGTTTCATGACTTTGTAGATGTAGATGCCGTAGCTCTCCTTGCGACGCCGACGCCTCTTCTTGTTCGTGCTGACCGGAGCCTTGGTGTTGCCGGCCTTCTTCTGGCCTTTTCCGCTAACTTTAGGAGCCATGATTGGAGAAGATGAGTGTATGTGATCGTGCGATCGAATGGAAGGTCAAGCATGCCGGGACGACTTTTATGGTACCCGCTAGGATTCTGGGCATACACGCATTGTCCACACAATCACCCAAGCGTGAAGAATTATGTACGCGTGCAAAGTGACATGCATTGGCGCTTGCCACACGCACAGAGGGCAAAAGCTATCCTTCCGAATCCGAATGAAAACTCCAAGAAACAAACAATTACAAACAATAATTTAGAATATCCACTTTTTTATTATATTCGGTAGAGGCCAACAATCCGGTGTGGTTTCACTCATTATTTATTTTTCCCCAAACGCCGGGTAAACTTGCGTATCATCCAATGTAACGAAGAGTTCCCGTTTTCGAAAATATGACACAAAATGACTGCATAAACAATTGTGTACATGGCCAGGCAATTACTCTTCTTCTTTTTTACCGTATTAAAAGTAAAATAATTTTTTATTTTTATTTTGGGGGGGTGGGGGGACAACAAAAAATAAGAGACAGACAGACAAACAAACAAAATGGAAAGAGACTAATCCGATTAATTTTATTAATCCGTTCTCCGGAGCTCTGGCCAGTTAAAATTCGTATTTACCTATAGTAACCAAACTTAACTTTCCAAAACTCTACAGAAAACGCGATTGGAATGAATCTCTCTTTGAAAAAAATATTGGCCCTGAAAAGGGCCGTTCGGTTAGTTTTGCGCACGCAGCTGTGACTCAAGCCCGTTCACCACGAATTCGGCGAGCCAACTGGATGTCCTTGGGCATGATGGTGACCCTCTTGGCATGGATGGCGCAAAGGTTGGTGTCTTCAAAGAGGCCAACGAGGTAGGCTTCGCTCGCCTCCTGCAGTGCCATGACGGCAGAACTCTGGAATCGCAGTTCTGTTTTGAAGTCCTGTGCAATTTCACGCACAAGTCTCTGGAACGGCAGCTTTCGGATCAGCAGTTCGGTGCTCTTCTGGTAGCGACGAATCTCGCGAAGGGCGACAGTTCCCGGTCTGTACCGATGTGGTTTCTTGACACCGCCAGTCGCTGGTGCGCTCTTACGTGCCGCCTTGGTGGCCAACTGCTTCCTTGGGGCTTTTCCACCGGTGCTCTTTCTTGCCGTCTGCTTGGTGCGTGCCATGATTTGAGAGTGGATTGGTCAGAATGGAGAGTAGATAAGAAGTGAATGCCAAATCAACGAACAGGCCGTCTCTTAAGACTAGAGAATAGCATCCTGGGGCTGAAGTATAACAATGGGCAGTCTTCCGATTGGATAATTCGGACACCATGCCGGGACGCTTCACTGATCACAACTGATTTACCCTCCGAAACAATACGGTCAATATTACCTACGAGTACATGATACTTTGCAAGCAAATTAATTTTCCCCAGCTACCAAAATAAACAAATGGGCCGTGTCTTCGATAAAGACATCCCGGGAATAATTACGGGCAATAAACGAAAAGAAAAAAACCTTAATACTAATAGACACAGGGAGGAAAATCCACACTGAATCCCGCGAGACAATGCCCAAATAATAACAGAGTACACACAAATTAAAACCTGGAATCAATCTCTTTTTGTGAAATCGTGGTGGCTCTGAAAAGAGCCGTTTGGTTTGAAAATGGCATGTATCATGCATCTATCTAGCCGCCGAAACCGTACAGCGTGCGCCCCTGTCTCTTCAGGGCGTACACCACATCCATCGAAGTAACGGTTTTCCTCTTGGCGTGCTCGCAGTAGGTGACTGCATCGCGGATAACATTCTCCAGGAACACCTTGAGGACTCCGCGGGTTTCTTCGTAGATGAGACCTGAGATGCGCTTGACTCCTCCGCGGCGGGCCAGCCGACGAATGGCTGGTTTAGTGATGCCCTGGATGTTGTCGCGAAGAACCTTGCGGTGACGCTTGGCACCCCCTTTGCCCAGTCCTTTTCCTCCTTTGCCACGGCCAGACATTTTTTTTAAATTTTCTTCTTTCCTTCTCTGCTCAGACTAGACTAGATCGATTGAATGGGCGAGGCAGTGTATTATATATCACTGCTATGCGCGGACGCGATAGGAGCACGCCAGGCAAACGAAAGTCAGGGCGCCCTCTAGCAACAAATCGTGGCAGAGGTTTCCCTCCCGAAATAACGACACGAGAGGAGAAATAAACAGTCAACGAGAGAGAGAGAGAGAGGAAAGCAAGCAAACGAATAATCGCAACATTAAAATACAAACATAAAAACTGAACTGTTAAAAGCACTGTTATTTATTGTATTTGAGGTTTTATCACTTACAAAAAAAAAAGCTATAAAAAAGGGCCCTGCATTATTACCTATACAGTATTTAGAACAAAAATGGAATTCAAACAAACAAGACCAAAAACAAAAAGAACATTTAAAGTCTACATTTATATGAAATCATATGAATTTCTAAAAATATGGAAAAGATAAAGAAATCTAATACATCTTCGCCAAAAAAAAATACAACCAGTCGCAGAGGATCTGTTTGTTTGTTTGTTTGTTTGTTTGTTTGTTTTTGTTGTTGTTGTTTTTCCCTTTCTTCAGAAATCAACCTAAAACAAAGAGATCGGTCTTCATACAATTATTTAATTGAGACAAATTGAAATGTTCAAATATAAGAAAGCCACGAAGTAAAGCGAAGAAAGAACTTGTAAAAGTGAGGCGACATAGGAATACACATAATAGACGAGACCTGTTTTTGTATTAATTGATGTTCCCCGAGGGGAGTGGGCCGAATCCCGGATGTACTGCTATACCGGGCCAACCCATGGCCGGGACGAGGCAAGCCTCTATTCCACGGCCCAAATCCAAAAATCAGATTAATATACTGGCTGTTCGATGAACAGCGTTTCAGATATTAAGCTGAAAAGAACAGATACTTATTTTTGATGTTTTGGAGTCTTCATAAAGAAGAACTCCTAGGACAGGGTAGTCACACTACACCTAGGTTAGTAAGGCTACGAGCCCTCCTGCCCTCTAAACCGAAAGACAACATGCAACAAGACAGTCAGTGTAGCCACGCTACCCATGCGTTACCATGGTAGGGTACGACCCTACCCGACATACATACAAACTCGCAACAACAAGAATGCACATGCGCAAACACACAAAACACCCCGAAGGGATACAACGCCGAAGCGAAAAAACACCCCGAAGGGATACAACGCCGAAGCGAAAAAACACCCCGAAGGGATACAACGCCGAAGCGAAAAAACACCCCGAAGGGATACAACGCCGAGGCGCATAAAAAGGTCACCCACAATCTGGTTCCCTCAGGTTCCAGCAGGGGATCGCTTCGGGGGAGGAGTCTTACTGAACCACCACAATGGCCCCAAAGGAGCGTATCATCGTGGGGCCAGGACCCCTCCCGATCTTCCTGACCTCATATGACACAGATACATGCCTTCACATGATCTTAGCCAAAAGGCCGAGAAGCGATAACGATTGACATTGAACCAATAGGGCGCTCTGGAATTATGCATGCAAATTGATTCCCCCGCCCATTGTTCTCATCCGAATAATATTCTTATTTTAACTTTTCTAATTTGTGTATTTCGGGTCAAGAAAAGGACTTCTCACAGAGCCCGACGCAAACCCGTTTATAGAAATTACCAACTTTTGGCACGTTAATTTACATCAATATTCATGAGCTTGGGGGGTTTTCATAACACATTTTCATACACATCGACAATATTCTTTTACAAATTCATTTTTTTTAACCAAAAGTCACTTGAAAATCTGGAAAAATGCGACTGGTATCAAAATTATCGCCATGCTGCACTGCGCCTCGCCGCTGTAAATACACACAGACCTGCCGGTACGAGCGTGCCGATAGATGGCGCCCTTCGGCACAACCGCGCCTCGATCGTTTACCGTTCAGGCCGGTTTATTTGTTTTTAAGCAGAACCTAAATGTCCCACTTTGTGGGCGGTGAAAATAGTCTGGTTCTATGGCCTGACCATTTAATTGTGTACACCCAGACGTCGAAATTGTAGTCGCGAACGTTAACGAGAATTCACGACCGTCAATAAAACGTGTTCGGAAATCTTCAGTTTGGCCAAGGAAAATGTTTCATGCTAAGCAAATTGTTGTGCTTACATTTGTTATGAAATTGGGCCCAGGTAAGACAGAACACGAAAACAAAGCTAATAGACCACACGCGAAGTGTCAACTCACCACATTTCCAATGTTTTTGTTAAATCTATGAAAATGTGACCCAGGATATCAAAATCAATAATAAGCGGGAAATGACAATTCACGATATGTACATAGTAACATTTGAAATTCCATAGGCTTTCTATTGATAGCCATCCCCAGTCTGTAACTCGTAACCAATAATTTCCGAGCTAAAGGCTTGTGATGGATGTCATTAAAAAGCTTATTGAATTTGCAATCTTATTATATTTATATCTCCGAAAGTCTTTTTCCGACTTATTCTTGATTTTGATGTGCTGGGTCGCGGGTATAATATCATTCACGTACTTTTACAAACTGAACATGCATGTACTGTACAGTACGCGTAGTACATGTATATAATTATAGAGTACAGACACAGCGCGTATTTATTTTTGCTTTGTTGAAGTCACAGTGCGCGCGTTGCATATTTAATGAACTAGTTTTTATATGAAGGTCGCCGGGATACAAGTTAAAACGCACGCGCGCCCGGATGACAAAAAACACTTTCTTAATATTTTTATAAGCAGGAAAAGGGAAGGCGATTCTTTAAAAAATAAACGAAGCCATTGAACAAACTCAGCGGGCCTTTGGCTGTGAAAGTTAAAATCTACACATGTATTATCTAAATTTGTCTCTTTTAAAACTTTATTTAAAAATGAAGAACAGACAGACAGCGGCGTTTCTCTCTTGTAACTATGTGGTGGCCCTGAAAAGAGCCTTTTGGTTTTGTTTGTGGAGGCAAAGTAATTTGTTTGTAGGCCTATTACTTTGATACTTTGGCGGCCTTTTTGGGCAGAAGTACTTGCTGGATGTTGGGAAGCACACCGCCTTGCGCGATGGTAACCCCACTCATCAACTTGTTAAGCTCTTCGTCGTTGCGTATAGCAAGCTGCAGATGTCGAGGGTTAATTCTCGTCTTCTTATTGTCTCGTGCTGCGTTACCGGCCAGCTCCAGGATCTCCGCGGTCAGGTATTCCATCACGGCTGCCAGGTAGACCGGTGCACCGGCTCCAACCCGCTCAGCGTAGTTGCCCCTTCGCAAAAATCGATGAACGCGACCCACGGGGAACTGCAGTCCCGCCCTTGAGGACCTGCTCCTGGCCTTGCTTCTTGCTTTTCCGCTCTTTCCTCGTCCAGTCATCTTGAAGTAATTGGTGACAGTAGATTGCGATCTGCAGTGAAAGTGCCGTACGAGGGGGGTGACAGCACTAGTTATAGCGTTCCGGTGGATTGGCCGAAGCACGCCAAGTAGCCAATCACGCGCGACACACTTACTGTACGGTTGAGTGCACCGCATCCATTTTTGGATTCGTGAAGACAGGGATACATTTTTTGAACGAGGTCTGTCTGTCTGTCTGTCTTCAATCTAAGCGATGAAATCATAACAGCAAAAACCCAAAGCACCCAAAAACCTTACCTGCTTTCTCAGACGATTTCTGTTATCCCGACGGTGTGTCCCTGTTGCCTACCGATTGACCTGCCTCCACGCTGGCCGCAGATCGTCCCTCATAAACCACATTGAAAACTGTCACGGATTTGTCTGCACAGAGATACGACAAACACATATATTAAACATACATCAAACAAGAAACCACTACTTCTCGTAATGGAGACTGAATGAACAAAAACCACTGCGCGCACAGGTGCTGAATAACAAAAGGCTGTTTCGCCATTGCAAATTCCTACGTGACTTACTGAGGCTAAATTAACAATGACCCCCATTTGTCAATTTCGTTGTTGGCGGGCACGCGTATAATTGTTTTGGTCAAAGCTATTCGTTGGTTTTAAAAATTCGATCGCTTAGGTTGGGCGGCGCACTGTCAGCCCTGCAATGTTGTATATATCATGTTAATTAAATGATGTAAATAAATACTTTTGGTATCATTGCAAAACTAACGAATCGGTCTTTACTACGGTGTAAAACAATAGAACTCCAAATACTACAGAAATACTTTTCCCCGTCATGCCTTTTCAAGTCACATATTTGTTTTCAAAGGCGACGAGAACAGAAGGTTAATGTTGATCTTCATTTCTCCTTTTAAGGTCAGGGAGAATGTAAAGACGGGAACACTACCCGAACGATTTTACCACCTACGAATATTGACTAAATTAGTAACACAGATCAGACAGTCACATCTCTTTTTTTTAAATTGTGTTGGCTCTGAAAAGAGCCGTTTGGTTATGTTTTTCGTGTTATTTGTTCCTCCCTCGGTCAACCTATTTTGAAGTCGTATACTTGGTGACGGCCTTGGTTCCTTCGCTGACTGCATGCTTGGCAAGCTCTCCCGGGAGGATTAGGCGTACTGCAGTCTGCACTTCACGACTTGAGATGGTCGACTTCTTGTTGTAGTGGGCAAGGCGGGAAGATTCGCCGGCGATGCGCTCAAACACGTCGTTGACAAAGCTGTTCATGATGCTCATTGCCTTGCTGGAGATTCCTGTGTCGGGGTGCACCTGTTTCATGACTTTGTAGATGTAGATGCCGTAGCTCTCCTTGCGACGCCGACGCCTCTTCTTGTTCGTGCTGACCGGAGCCTTGGTGTTGCCGGCCTTCTTCTGGCCTTTTCCGCTAACTTTAGGAGCCATGATTGGAGAAGATGAGTGTATGTGATCGTGCGATCGAATGGAAGGTCAAGCATGCCGGGACGATTTTTATGGTACCCGCTAGGATTCTGGGCATACACGCATTGTCCACACAATCACCCAAGCGTGAAGAATTATGTACGCGTGCAAAGTGACATGCATTGGCGCTTGCCACACGCACAGAGGGCAAAAGCTATCCTTCCGAATCCGAATGAAAACTCCAAGAAACAAACAATTACAAACAATAATTTAGAATATCCACTTTTTTATTATATTCGGTAGAGGCCAACAATCCGGTGTGGTTTCACTCATTATTTATTTTTCCCCAAACGCCGGGTAAACTTGCGTATCATCCAATGTAACGAAGAGTTCCCGTTTTCGAAAATATGACACAAAATGACTGCATAAACAATTGTGTACATGGCCAGGCAATTACTCTTCTTCTTTTTTACCGTATTAAAAGTAAAATAATTTTTTATTTTTATTTTGGGGGGGTGGGGGGACAACAAAAAATAAGAGACAGACAGACAAACAAACAAAATGGAAAGAGACTAATCCGATTAATTTTATTAATCCGTTCTCCGGAGCTCTGGCCAGTTAAAATTCGTATTTACCTATAGTAACCAAACTTAACTTTCCAAAACTCTACAGAAAACGCGATTGGAATGAATCTCTCTTTGAAAAAAATATTGGCCCTGAAAAGGGCCGTTCGGTTAGTTTTGCGCACGCAGCTGTGACTCAAGCCCGTTCACCACGAATTCGGCGAGCCAACTGGATGTCCTTGGGCATGATGGTGACCCTCTTGGCATGGATGGCGCAAAGGTTGGTGTCTTCAAAGAGGCCAACGAGGTAGGCTTCGCTCGCCTCCTGCAGTGCCATGACGGCAGAACTCTGGAATCGCAGTTCTGTTTTGAAGTCCTGTGCAATTTCACGCACAAGTCTCTGGAACGGCAGCTTTCGGATCAGCAGTTCGGTGCTCTTCTGGTAGCGACGAATCTCGCGAAGGGCGACAGTTCCCGGTCTGTACCGATGTGGTTTCTTGACACCGCCAGTCGCTGGTGCGCTCTTACGTGCCGCCTTGGTGGCCAACTGCTTCCTTGGGGCTTTTCCACCGGTGCTCTTTCTTGCCGTCTGCTTGGTGCGTGCCATGATTTGAGAGTGGATTGGTCAGAATGGAGAGTAGATAAGAAGTGAATGCCAAATCAACGAACAGGCCGTCTCTTAAGACTAGAGAATAGCATCCTGGGGCTGAAGTATAACAATGGGCAGTCTTCCGATTGGATAATTCGGACACCATGCCGGGACGCTTCACTGATCACAACTGATTTACCCTCCGAAACAATACGGTCAATATTACCTACGAGTACATGATACTTTGCAAGCAAATTAATTTTCCCCAGCTACCAAAATAAACAAATGGGCCGTGTCTTCGATAAAGACATCCCGGGAATAATTACGGGCAATAAACGAAAAGAAAAAAACCTTAATACTAATAGACACAGGGAGGAAAATCCACACTGAATCCCGCGAGACAATGCCCAAATAATAACAGAGTACACACAAATTAAAACCTGGAATCAATCTCTTTTTGTGAAATCGTGGTGGCTCTGAAAAGAGCCGTTTGGTTTGAAAATGGCATGTATCATGCATCTATCTAGCCGCCGAAACCGTACAGCGTGCGCCCCTGTCTCTTCAGGGCGTACACCACATCCATCGAAGTAACGGTTTTCCTCTTGGCGTGCTCGCAGTAGGTGACTGCATCGCGGATAACATTCTCCAGGAACACCTTGAGGACTCCGCGGGTTTCTTCGTAGATGAGACCTGAGATGCGCTTGACTCCTCCGCGGCGGGCCAGCCGACGAATGGCTGGTTTAGTGATGCCCTGGATGTTGTCGCGAAGAACCTTGCGGTGACGCTTGGCACCCCCTTTGCCCAGTCCTTTTCCTCCTTTGCCACGGCCAGACATTTTTTTTAAATTTTCTTCTTTCCTTCTCTGCTCAGACTAGACTAGATCGATTGAATGGGCGAGGCAGTGTATTATATATCACTGCTATGCGCAGACGCGATAGGAGCACGCCAGGCAAACGAAAGTCAGGGCGCCCTCTAGCAACAAATCGTGGCAGAGGTTTCCCTCCCGAAATAACGACACGAGAGGAGAAATAAACAGTCAACGAGAGAGAGAGAGAGAGGAAAGCAAGCAAACGAATAATCGCAACATTAAAATACAAACATAAAAACTGAACTGTTAAAAGCACTGTTATTTATTGTATTTGAGGTTTTATCACTTACAAAAAAAAAAGCTATAAAAAAGGGCCCTGCATTATTACCTATACAGTATTTAGAACAAAAATGGAATTCAAACAAACAAGACCAAAAACAAAAAGAACATTTAAAGTCTACATTTATATGAAATCATATGAATTTCTAAAAATATGGAAAAGATAAAGAAATCTAATACATCTTCGCCAAAAAAAAATACAACCAGTCGCAGAGGATCTGTTTGTTTGTTTGTTTGTTTGTTTGTTTTTGTTGTTGTTGTTTTTCCCTTTCTTCAGAAATCAACCTAAAACAAAGAGATCGGTCTTCATACAATTATTTAATTGAGACAAATTGAAATGTTCAAATATAAGAAAGCCACGAAGTAAAGCGAAGAAAGAACTTGTAAAAGTGAGGCGACATAGGAATACACATAATAGACGAGACCTGTTTTTGTATTAATTGATGTTCCCCGAGGGGAGTGGGCCGAATCCCGGATGTACTGCTATACCGGGCCAACCCATGGCCGGGACGAGGCAAGCCTCTATTCCACGGCCCAAATCCAAAAATCAGATTAATATACTGGCTGTTCGATGAACAGCGTTTCAGATATTAAGCTGAAAAGAACAGAGTTTTTTATTAAAATATTTCACTTCGAAATACAAAGAGTAAACATGGTTTTAAAAACTAATACAATCATAAACCTCCGTCCCAGAGGTGATTAAGATAGATAAGGAGACCTTAAGTAATAACAAAAACTGGGCGAATTTAAACCCAGTATAAGAATTAAGTAGAAAACACTTAGAACTAAATACATAAACTGCAATCGGCCTTGTCCCGCGATGTCTGTTCTTCTGTAAAATAGACGCTGGGTACCTGCAGTGGGAGAATAAGAAAAATAAAAACATGGGTTAAATAACAGAGTATAACTTGTTGACATGAAGTCCATGTTGGTTGGACCTACTCATCAGAGTACTGACGGTGGCCGGTGACATGTTCGATGTAGATGTCCCGTGATCCCTTGATGGCATCTATGCAACATAGACGGCGCATCAACCCTCTGTAGCGCTTGGAGATACCAAGACGGCCAAGTGCTCTCTCGTTTCCAGGTAACCAGGAACCGAGAGACCCGACTGCGAAGCCGAACACTTGGACGTCTTTGCCTTCTGCAGCCAAAGCCTGCCGTAAGCCATCATATTTGGTGACTTTGGCTGCAGCGGCGATCTCCAAGGCATCACGGCCGTTGTCGAAGGGGCAACAAACGTCGATGATTGTTACTTTGTTGCCCTCGACAACTGTGATGTCGGGTCGCTGACGGGGGGTGGGATCACCCGGGACATGCTGGTCAATAAACACCTGCCCATGCCGCACAGCTGCCTTGATCCGATTCTGAACAAGATTATGTCGTCTTCGGATAGGCACCATGTTTGGCGGGCAGTTGTTCAGGATGTGGGGCAGAGTCTCGTCCCTCACTCCACAGCGGCGGCACTTTGGATCCGTCGCTGGATTCCATCGTTTAGCCGCTGCGTTGGTCGGGAGACAGTTCAGGCGGGCCCTGTGGATAAACCGCCAGTCACAGAATCGGATGAAACTGCCGGTGTTCATCCACGAGGAGCCGTTACGGAAGGGGTCCAACTCCAGTGAACGGGCAACCTTACCCTGGTCCGGGAGAGCGAGTAATTTACCGGAGTAAAATTCTCGAGCGGCAGCACGCAGAGCAGTTGTAATGCCCTTGGCCTGTATTTCTCTCCCCTTGTCCGTGCGTGTGACTACTGAGCCGGAACAGCAGCCACTGAGAGAAATACGAAGCCGGCGTGCAGCCGCCCTCGCCCGGGACCAGAGGGTAGAGATCTGCCCGCTCGTTCCGTAGTTGGCCAGGTCCCCCTCCATAGATCCGCTCATGAACTGATCGAGCTCTGCCTCCGTTGGCTCACGGTGCAACGTACGGTGGACAACAGAAGTCAGTTGCTTGGTGGCAACACCGCGAACGGTGTCGTCTGGTGAAGATAGGATACGAACAGCTTGCGTGACAGTTTGAATGTCAGCATCCCGGTTGGGATCCATCAGACCCAGACCACCCACTTTTCTGTCCGCAAAGACATAATTGGTAGTGGCCCGGGTCGGAAGGTTGCAAACTTTCCGCACCAACTTCACCACCTCTCCCCTTAGTCCCTTCAGACTACGCTTCTGGCAATCACCGGCGCGCAATACGTACGAGGCACATGGTTCGATAAATGTACGTATTGCGTCCAGTTTTTGCCAGGGGGCAAGGAGAGAGGCTTCCACCTTGCGCAGGTCTTCTGTCATCTTGACCACCAATGCTTCGAGACTCTCGCCACTTCTGTACAACCCGATAGGGACGCCGAGGTAGCGGTAATGTTCCTCCTCAGTCAACGCTGGTATATCGCCGCCCTGAACTTTGTAGACTGAGGGAACAACCCGCTGACCCCTTCGACACTCCAGTGACAGGGTGGCACACTTCGTTGGTTTGAAGGTGAGCCGAAGCTTGGTGGCCATCGTGCTAGCCGTGTCCAAAAGCCGCTGCAGGCCCTCAGCCGAATTGCTTAGTACCACGAGGTCGTCAGCATAGGCAAGGACCGAGATGTCGTGTCCGTGCACCTTCGGAGCGCATCGGCCGGTTCGAGCTGCCAGAGACACGGCCCGCACCACAAGCTCAAGAGTCAAGTTGAAAAGAATCGGGGAGATCGGACAACCTTGCTTGACTCCTGAGCAGATGGATACGGGCTCTGTCCTCCCTGAAGGCGTCATAAACTCCGTGCTGGCCCCAGTATAGACATCCCGGATGATGTCTATAAATCCCACCGGCGCACCAACCGAGGCCAACACAGAGAATATAGCATTGTGGGGAATGCTGCCGAAAGCATTCTGGAGATCGAGAAACGCACAGTACAGATTTTTCTGATTTCGGCGAGCATCCCCCACAACGGACGACATCAGGAAGGTGTGCTCAAAGCAACCCTCACCAGGCCTAGCACTCTTCTGGGCGTCACTGATGAGACCACCGTCTAACGCCCAACGAGTCAGGCGGTCAGACAGGATCGCCATCAGTAACTTGTACAGACACGACTGCAGGGCAATTGGTCGGAAGTTGGCCGGACATGCTGAGTCCCCCCTCTTGTAAATCAGTACCGTCGTAGCTGATTTCCAAGAGCTGGGGACACGCCCATCACGCAGACACCGGTTGAATATCGCCACGGAAACTCTAAAGGCACCGTCCGCACATCTGATGTGGCGATATTCTAGCCGGTCTTTCCCAGGTGCGGAGTTTGACATCCGACCTAGGCGGAGAGAGATCTCCTTCTGCGTAATGGGGCGCAACAAATCCGGGCCAGACTCCCGGGCGCGGTCCGTGTTCGGGAACAGGAGTCCCGAGTCAACAGTAACACTATCTTGATCGACCGCCCTTTCCGAGTGAACTTCAGTAAAGTAGTCCACTAGTGTTTCCTCGGTGCCAGTGTATCTGACCTCAGAGCCGTCCAGGACCACACGCATCGCCCGTCTTCGACTGGTCCTGTAAAGCTTCTGAAGTCTACTGGCCTCCTGCACATCAAACTCGGGACCGCGCCACCCACGTCGCACCTCACCACCGTTTTGTCGCACCGCACCACCATTCTGACCCACCGCACCACCATTTTGACCCACCGCACCACCATTATGTCGCACCGCACCACCATTCTGTCCCACCGCACCACCATTCTGTCGCACCGCACCACCGTTCTGTCGCACCGCACCACCATTTTGTTGCGCTGGTCGGGGACCCGCCGCACGCCGGTTATTCGCGGAGCCATAAGCCATGTCAACCGCATGCTGGGCAAAACGGTCACACACAGACTCAAACTCCGCAAAGTCACCGGCGCGTGACAACGCCACCAGCCAGGGATTCTCCTCCTCCGCGGGCTGTGGGGCCCGCGGTCTCGGTGAACCCTGGCTAGGCAGCGTGGGTTCCCTCGGGACGTCGGCCCGGCCTGCTCCCTCATCTGTAACATTAATCGGGCGCCGCACTTCAGTCACAGAATTTTGGTCACATCCCCGGCGCATACCCTCATCTGTGTTACGGGAACCCCGAGGGGTCCCCGAGCATGCATCCACAGAGTGTTGGAGCGCCAGGACACCTCCCTCATCCACGTTACGGGGACCCCGAGGAGTCCCCGAGCATTCATCCGTGGAGTGTTGGGAAATGGCCAGGTTTCGGTCCCGGTCCCAGCTAGGAGATCCCTCATCCCTGCTCCGAGGAGCCAAGGAGTATTGGGCCGAATTCGTAGTCGCACCACCATTCTGTCGTACCGCACCACCATTTGTTCGAGCCGCACCACCATTTGTTCGAGCCGCACCACCATTCGTTCGAGCCGCACCACCATTCGTTCGAGCCGCACCACCATTCGTTCGAGTCGCACCACAATTTCTTCGAGCCGCACAACAATATGTTCGAGCCGCACCATCATTTTGTTGTGCCGTGGGGTCCTCAACCCGGCCTGCTTCCTCATCTGTGACATTATTCGAGCGCCGCACTTCAGTCACAGAATTTTGGTCACATCCCCGGCGCATACCCTCATCCGTGTTACGAGAACCCCGAGGGGTCCCCGAGCATGCATCCACGGAGTGTTGGAGCGCCAGGACACCTCCCTCATCCACGTTACGGGAACCCCGAAGGGTCCCCGAGCATTCATCCGTGGAGTGTTGGGAAGTGGCCAAGTCGCGGTCCCCACTGGGCTGTCCCTCATCCCTGCTCCGAAGAGACAAGGAGTGTTGGGTCGAGGTCACCGTCGTACTTCTATTTTTCCGAGCCGCACTATCATTTATTCGATTCGCACCAAATATTTGTCGGGCCGCACCAACATTTTTCCGAGTCGCACCAACATTTTTCCGAGCCGCACCAACATTTGTTCGAGTCGCACCACCATCGTTTCGAGCCGCACATCCAGTTTGATGCAGTGCCTCGTCCATGCTTCGAGAGATGGAGTCTTGGGCAGGAGTCGCAATCGGTTCCCCGACCAAGCCCCGGATAAGGTCCATGGGAGACATGGGAGACATCGGTAGCGCATTATCCGGGGGCGAGGAAGGCGTGATGATACTCGAGGCATCACGCTTATGGACTTGGTAGTGGTTGGCGGCCCTCCTACCTGTGTCGAACTCCCGCGGGCACACGCTGCATCGGTAGACATAGTTGAAAGTCACAAGTGGATGGAGGCGCGACTGGTGTCGAGAGAGAGTCTGCTGGGCTTGGAAACTTTCCCGGCACACAGCGCATCTCCAGCCACGAGTGAACGGGTAGGCAAACACTTGGTCTCGCTGTCCGGAGTCATCGGAGGCCGCAGATTTGAGGTGCACCCTTGACATGTGACGCTGTAGACCAGAAGCCGTAGGTAACGTCTTCTGGCACACCGCACATGTGTGGTAGTCATCCCGGCTCGAACCCTCATCTGTGTTACGGTTACCCCGAGGGGTTCCCGAGCATGCATCCACAGAGTGTTGGGTCAAAACCGGGGCAGATCCCTCATCCGTGTTACGGTTGCCCCGAAGGGCGCCCGAGCATTCATCCACGGAGTGTTGGGTGCAGTGACGACCAGGTGACATCTCTCGTCCAGCAGCAGATTCTCCGAGTACTCCATCATCCAGGTCAGGAACCGTCTTCCGGCGAGGCATCACAGGGCAGACAGATAATAATTAAGCTGAAAAGAACAGAGTTTTTTATTAAAATATTTCACTTCGAAATACAAAGAGTAAACATGGTTTTAAAAACTAATACAATCATAAACCTCCGTCCCAGAGGTGATTAAGATAGATAAGGAGACCTTAAGTAATAACAAAAACTGGGCGAATTTAAACCCAGTATAAGAATTAAGTAGAAAACACTTAGAACTAAATACATAAACTGCAATCGGCCTTGTCCCGCGATGTCTGTTCTTCTGTAAAATAGACGCTGGGTACCTGCAGTGGGAGAATAAGAAAAATAAAAACATGGGTTAAATAACAGAGTATAACTTGTTGACATGAAGTCCATGTTGGTTGGACCTACTCATCAGAGTACTGACGGTGGCCGGTGACATGTTCGATGTAGATGTCCCGTGATCCCTTGATGGCATCTATGCAACATAGACGGCGCATCAACCCTCTGTAGCGCTTGGAGATACCAAGACGGCCAAGTGCTCTCTCGTTTCCAGGTAACCAGGAACCGAGAGACCCGACTGCGAAGCCGAACACTTGGACGTCTTTGCCTTCTGCAGCCAAAGCCTGCCGTAAGCCATCATATTTGGTGACTTTGGCTGCAGCGGCGATCTCCAAGGCATCACGGCCGTTGTCGAAGGGGCAACAAACGTCGATGATTGTTACTTTGTTGCCCTCGACAACTGTGATGTCGGGTCGCTGACGGGGGGTGGGATCACCCGGGACATGCTGGTCAATAAACACCTGCCCATGCCGCACAGCTGCCTTGATCCGATTCTGAACAAGATTATGTCGTCTTCGGATAGGCACCATGTTTGGCGGGCAGTTGTTCAGGATGTGGGGCAGAGTCTCGTCCCTCACTCCACAGCGGCGGCACTTTGGATCCGTCGCTGGATTCCATCGTTTAGCCGCTGCGTTGGTCGGGAGACAGTTCAGGCGGGCCCTGTGGATAAACCGCCAGTCACAGAATCGGATGAAACTGCCGGTGTTCATCCACGAGGAGCCGTTACGGAAGGGGTCCAACTCCAGTGAACGGGCAACCTTACCCTGGTCCGGGAGAGCGAGTAATTTACCGGAGTAAAATTCTCGAGCGGCAGCACGCAGAGCAGTTGTAATGCCCTTGGCCTGTATTTCTCTCCCCTTGTCCGTGCGTGTGACTACTGAGCCGGAACAGCAGCCACTGAGAGAAATACGAAGCCGGCGTGCAGCCGCCCTCGCCCGGGACCAGAGGGTAGAGATCTGCCCGCTCGTTCCGTAGTTGGCCAGGTCCCCCTCCATAGATCCGCTCATGAACTGATCGAGCTCTGCCTCCGTTGGCTCACGGTGCAACGTACGGTGGACAACAGAAGTCAGTTGCTTGGTGGCAACACCGCGAACGGTGTCGTCTGGTGAAGATAGGATACGAACAGCTTGCGTGACAGTTTGAATGTCAGCATCCCGGTTGGGATCCATCAGACCCAGACCACCCACTTTTCTGTCCGCAAAGACATAATTGGTAGTGGCCCGGGTCGGAAGGTTGCAAACTTTCCGCACCAACTTCACCACCTCTCCCCTTAGTCCCTTCAGACTACGCTTCTGGCAATCACCGGCGCGCAATACGTACGAGGCACATGGTTCGATAAATGTACGTATTGCGTCCAGTTTTTGCCAGGGGGCAAGGAGAGAGGCTTCCACCTTGCGCAGGTCTTCTGTCATCTTGACCACCAATGCTTCGAGACTCTCGCCACTTCTGTACAACCCGATAGGGACGCCGAGGTAGCGGTAATGTTCCTCCTCAGTCAACGCTGGTATATCGCCGCCCTGAACTTTGTAGACTGAGGGAACAACCCGCTGACCCCTTCGACACTCCAGTGACAGGGTGGCACACTTCGTTGGTTTGAAGGTGAGCCGAAGCTTGGTGGCCATCGTGCTAGCCGTGTCCAAAAGCCGCTGCAGGCCCTCAGCCGAATTGCTTAGTACCACGAGGTCGTCAGCATAGGCAAGGACCGAGATGTCGTGTCCGTGCACCTTCGGAGCGCATCGGCCGGTTCGAGCTGCCAGAGACACGGCCCGCACCACAAGCTCAAGAGTCAAGTTGAAAAGAATCGGGGAGATCGGACAACCTTGCTTGACTCCTGAGCAGATGGATACGGGCTCTGTCCTCCCTGAAGGCGTCATAAACTCCGTGCTGGCCCCAGTATAGACATCCCGGATGATGTCTATAAATCCCACCGGCGCACCAACCGAGGCCAACACAGAGAATATAGCATTGTGGGGAATGCTGCCGAAAGCATTCTGGAGATCGAGAAACGCACAGTACAGATTTTTCTGATTTCGGCGAGCATCCCCCACAACGGACGACATCAGGAAGGTGTGCTCAAAGCAACCCTCACCAGGCCTAGCACTCTTCTGGGCGTCACTGATGAGACCACCGTCTAACGCCCAACGAGTCAGGCGGTCAGACAGGATCGCCATCAGTAACTTGTACAGACACGACTGCAGGGCAATTGGTCGGAAGTTGGCCGGACATGCTGAGTCCCCCCTCTTGTAAATCAGTACCGTCGTAGCTGATTTCCAAGAGCTGGGGACACGCCCATCACGCAGACACCGGTTGAATATCGCCACGGAAACTCTAAAGGCACCGTCCGCACATCTGATGTGGCGATATTCTAGCCGGTCTTTCCCAGGTGCGGAGTTTGACATCCGACCTAGGCGGAGAGAGATCTCCTTCTGCGTAATGGGGCGCAACAAATCCGGGCCAGACTCCCGGGCGCGGTCCGTGTTCGGGAACAGGAGTCCCGAGTCAACAGTAACACTATCTTGATCGACCGCCCTTTCCGAGTGAACTTCAGTAAAGTAGTCCACTAGTGTTTCCTCGGTGCCAGTGTATCTGACCTCAGAGCCGTCCAGGACCACACGCATCGCCCGTCTTCGACTGGTCCTGTAAAGCTTCTGAAGTCTACTGGCCTCCTGCACATCAAACTCGGGACCGCGCCACCCACGTCGCACCTCACCACCGTTTTGTCGCACCGCACCACCATTCTGACCCACCGCACCACCATTTTGACCCACCGCACCACCATTATGTCGCACCGCACCACCATTCTGTCCCACCGCACCACCATTCTGTCGCACCGCACCACCGTTCTGTCGCACCGCACCACCATTTTGTTGCGCTGGTCGGGGACCCGCCGCACGCCGGTTATTCGCGGAGCCATAAGCCATGTCAACCGCATGCTGGGCAAAACGGTCACACACAGACTCAAACTCCGCAAAGTCACCGGCGCGTGACAACGCCACCAGCCAGGGATTCTCCTCCTCCGCGGGCTGTGGGGCCCGCGGTCTCGGTGAACCCTGGCTAGGCAGCGTGGGTTCCCTCGGGACGTCGGCCCGGCCTGCTCCCTCATCTGTAACATTAATCGGGCGCCGCACTTCAGTCACAGAATTTTGGTCACATCCCCGGCGCATACCCTCATCTGTGTTACGGGAACCCCGAGGGGTCCCCGAGCATGCATCCACAGAGTGTTGGAGCGCCAGGACACCTCCCTCATCCACGTTACGGGGACCCCGAGGAGTCCCCGAGCATTCATCCGTGGAGTGTTGGGAAATGGCCAGGTTTCGGTCCCGGTCCCAGCTAGGAGATCCCTCATCCCTGCTCCGAGGAGCCAAGGAGTATTGGGCCGAATTCGTAGTCGCACCACCATTCTGTCGTACCGCACCACCATTTGTTCGAGCCGCACCACCATTTGTTCGAGCCGCACCACCATTCGTTCGAGCCGCACCACCATTCGTTCGAGCCGCACCACCATTCGTTCGAGTCGCACCACAATTTCTTCGAGCCGCACAACAATATGTTCGAGCCGCACCATCATTTTGTTGTGCCGTGGGGTCCTCAACCCGGCCTGCTTCCTCATCTGTGACATTATTCGAGCGCCGCACTTCAGTCACAGAATTTTGGTCACATCCCCGGCGCATACCCTCATCCGTGTTACGAGAACCCCGAGGGGTCCCCGAGCATGCATCCACGGAGTGTTGGAGCGCCAGGACACCTCCCTCATCCACGTTACGGGAACCCCGAAGGGTCCCCGAGCATTCATCCGTGGAGTGTTGGGAAGTGGCCAAGTCGCGGTCCCCACTGGGCTGTCCCTCATCCCTGCTCCGAAGAGACAAGGAGTGTTGGGTCGAGGTCACCGTCGTACTTCTATTTTTCCGAGCCGCACTATCATTTATTCGATTCGCACCAAATATTTGTCGGGCCGCACCAACATTTTTCCGAGTCGCACCAACATTTTTCCGAGCCGCACCAACATTTGTTCGAGTCGCACCACCATCGTTTCGAGCCGCACATCCAGTTTGATGCAGTGCCTCGTCCATGCTTCGAGAGATGGAGTCTTGGGCAGGAGTCGCAATCGGTTCCCCGACCAAGCCCCGGATAAGGTCCATGGGAGACATGGGAGACATCGGTAGCGCATTATCCGGGGGCGAGGAAGGCGTGATGATACTCGAGGCATCACGCTTATGGACTTGGTAGTGGTTGGCGGCCCTCCTACCTGTGTCGAACTCCCGCGGGCACACGCTGCATCGGTAGACATAGTTGAAAGTCACAAGTGGATGGAGGCGCGACTGGTGTCGAGAGAGAGTCTGCTGGGCTTGGAAACTTTCCCGGCACACAGCGCATCTCCAGCCACGAGTGAACGGGTAGGCAAACACTTGGTCTCGCTGTCCGGAGTCATCGGAGGCCGCAGATTTGAGGTGCACCCTTGACATGTGACGCTGTAGACCAGAAGCCGTAGGTAACGTCTTCTGGCACACCGCACATGTGTGGTAGTCATCCCGGCTCGAACCCTCATCTGTGTTACGGTTACCCCGAGGGGTTCCCGAGCATGCATCCACAGAGTGTTGGGTCAAAACCGGGGCAGATCCCTCATCCGTGTTACGGTTGCCCCGAAGGGCGCCCGAGCATTCATCCACGGAGTGTTGGGTGCAGTGACGACCAGGTGACATCTCTCGTCCAGCAGCAGATTCTCCGAGTACTCCATCATCCAGGTCAGGAACCGTCTTCCGGCGAGGCATCACAGGGCAGACAGATAATAATTAAGCTGAAAAGAACAGATACTACACATGATCTTAGCCAAAAGGCCGAGAAGCGATAACGATTGACATTGAACCAATAGGGCGCTCTGGAATTATGCATGCAAATTGATTCCCCCGCCCATTGTTCTCATCCGAATAATATTCTTATTTTAACTTTTCTAATTTGTGTATTTCGGGTCAAGAAAAGGACTTCTCACAGAGCCCGACGCAAACCCGTTTATAGAAATTACCAACTTTTGGCACGTTAATTTACATCAATATTCATGAGCTTGGGGGGTTTTCATAACACATTTTCATACACATCGACAATATTCTTTTACAAATTCATTTTTTTTAACCAAAAGTCACTTGAAAATCTGGAAAAATGCGACTGGTATCAAAATTATCGCCATGCTGCACTGCGCCTCGCCGCTGTAAATACACACAGACCTGCCGGTACGAGCGTGCCGATAGATGGCGCCCTTCGGCACAACCGCGCCTCGATCGTTTACCGTTCAGGCCGGTTTATTTGTTTTTAAGCAGAACCTAAATGTCCCACTTTGTGGGCGGTGAAAATAGTCTGGTTCTATGGCCTGACCATTTAATTGTGTACACCCAGACGTCGAAATTGTAGTCGCGAACGTTAACGAGAATTCACGACCGTCAATAAAACGTGTTCGGAAATCTTCAGTTTGGCCAAGGAAAATGTTTCATGCTAAGCAAATTGTTGTGCTTACATTTGTTATGAAATTGGGCCCAGGTAAGACAGAACACGAAAACAAAGCTAATAGACCACACGCGAAGTGTCAACTCACCACATTTCCAATGTTTTTGTTAAATCTATGAAAATGTGACCCAGGATATCAAAATCAATAATAAGCGGGAAATGACAATTCACGATATGTACATAGTAACATTTGAAATTCCATAGGCTTTCTATTGATAGCCATCCCCAGTCTGTAACTCGTAACCAATAATTTCCGAGCTAAAGGCTTGTGATGGATGTCATTAAAAAGCTTATTGAATTTGCAATCTTATTATATTTATATCTCCGAAAGTCTTTTTCCGACTTATTCTTGATTTTGATGTGCTGGGTCGCGGGTATAATATCATTCACGTACTTTTACAAACTGAACATGCATGTACTGTACAGTACGCGTAGTACATGTATATAATTATAGAGTACAGACACAGCGCGTATTTATTTTTGCTTTGTTGAAGTCACAGTGCGCGCGTTGCATATTTAATGAACTAGTTTTTATATGAAGGTCGCCGGGATACAAGTTAAAACGCACGCGCGCCCGGATGACAAAAAACACTTTCTTAATATTTTTATAAGCAGGAAAAGGGAAGGCGATTCTTTAAAAAATAAACGAAGCCATTGAACAAACTCAGCGGGCCTTTGGCTGTGAAAGTTAAAATCTACACATGTATTATCTAAATTTGTCTCTTTTAAAACTTTATTTAAAAATGAAGAACAGACAGACAGCGGCGTTTCTCTCTTGTAACTATGTGGTGGCCCTGAAAAGAGCCTTTTGGTTTTGTTTGTGGAGGCAAAGTAATTTGTTTGTAGGCCTAATCCGTTCTCCGGAGCTCTGGCCAGTTAAAATTCGTATTTACCTATAGTAACCAAACTTAACTTTCCAAAACTCTACAGAAAACGCGATTGGAATGAATCTCTCTTTGAAAAAAATATTGGCCCTGAAAAGGGCCGTTCGGTTAGTTTTGCGCACGCAGCTGTGACTCAAGCCCGTTCACCACGAATTCGGCGAGCCAACTGGATGTCCTTGGGCATGATGGTGACCCTCTTGGCATGGATGGCGCAAAGGTTGGTGTCTTCAAAGAGGCCAACGAGGTAGGCTTCGCTCGCCTCCTGCAGTGCCATGACGGCAGAACTCTGGAATCGCAGTTCTGTTTTGAAGTCCTGTGCAATTTCACGCACAAGTCTCTGGAACGGCAGCTTTCGGATCAGCAGTTCGGTGCTCTTCTGGTAGCGACGAATCTCGCGAAGGGCGACAGTTCCCGGTCTGTACCGATGTGGTTTCTTGACACCGCCAGTCGCTGGTGCGCTCTTACGTGCCGCCTTGGTGGCCAACTGCTTCCTTGGGGCTTTTCCACCGGTGCTCTTTCTTGCCGTCTGCTTGGTGCGTGCCATGATTTGAGAGTGGATTGGTCAGAATGGAGAGTAGATAAGAAGTGAATGCCAAATCAACGAACAGGCCGTCTCTTAAGACTAGAGAATAGCATCCTGGGGCTGAAGTATAACAATGGGCAGTCTTCCGATTGGATAATTCGGACACCATGCCGGGACGCTTCACTGATCACAACTGATTTACCCTCCGAAACAATACGGTCAATATTACCTACGAGTACATGATACTTTGCAAGCAAATTAATTTTCCCCAGCTACCAAAATAAACAAATGGGCCGTGTCTTCGATAAAGACATCCCGGGAATAATTACGGGCAATAAACGAAAAGAAAAAAACCTTAATACTAATAGACACAGGGAGGAAAATCCACACTGAATCCCGCGAGACAATGCCCAAATAATAACAGAGTACACACAAATTAAAACCTGGAATCAATCTCTTTTTGTGAAATCGTGGTGGCTCTGAAAAGAGCCGTTTGGTTTGAAAATGGCATGTATCATGCATCTATCTAGCCGCCGAAACCGTACAGCGTGCGCCCCTGTCTCTTCAGGGCGTACACCACATCCATCGAAGTAACGGTTTTCCTCTTGGCGTGCTCGCAGTAGGTGACTGCATCGCGGATAACATTCTCCAGGAACACCTTGAGGACTCCGCGGGTTTCTTCGTAGATGAGACCTGAGATGCGCTTGACTCCTCCGCGGCGGGCCAGCCGACGAATGGCTGGTTTAGTGATGCCCTGGATGTTGTCGCGAAGAACCTTGCGGTGACGCTTGGCACCCCCTTTGCCCAGTCCTTTTCCTCCTTTGCCACGGCCAGACATTTTTTTTAAATTTTCTTCTTTCCTTCTCTGCTCAGACTAGACTAGATCGATTGAATGGGCGAGGCAGTGTATTATATATCACTGCTATGCGCGGACGCGATAGGAGCACGCCAGGCAAACGAAAGTCAGGGCGCCCTCTAGCAACAAATCGTGGCAGAGGTTTCCCTCCCGAAATAACGACACGAGAGGAGAAATAAACAGTCAACGAGAGAGAGAGAGAGAGGAAAGCAAGCAAACGAATAATCGCAACATTAAAATACAAACATAAAAACTGAACTGTTAAAAGCACTGTTATTTATTGTATTTGAGGTTTTATCACTTACAAAAAAAAAAGCTATAAAAAAGGGCCCTGCATTATTACCTATACAGTATTTAGAACAAAAATGGAATTCAAACAAACAAGACCAAAAACAAAAAGAACATTTAAAGTCTACATTTATATGAAATCATATGAATTTCTAAAAATATGGAAAAGATAAAGAAATCTAATACATCTTCGCCAAAAAAAAATACAACCAGTCGCAGAGGATCTGTTTGTTTGTTTGTTTGTTTGTTTGTTTTTGTTGTTGTTGTTTTTCCCTTTCTTCAGAAATCAACCTAAAACAAAGAGATCGGTCTTCATACAATTATTTAATTGAGACAAATTGAAATGTTCAAATATAAGAAAGCCACGAAGTAAAGCGAAGAAAGAACTTGTAAAAGTGAGGCGACATAGGAATACACATAATAGACGAGACCTGTTTTTGTATTAATTGATGTTCCCCGAGGGGAGTGGGCCGAATCCCGGATGTACTGCTATACCGGGCCAACCCATGGCCGGGACGAGGCAAGCCTCTATTCCACGGCCCAAATCCAAAAATCAGATTAATATACTGGCTGTTCGATGAACAGCGTTTCAGATATTAAGCTGAAAAGAACAGAGTTTTTTATTAAAATATTTCACTTCGAAATACAAAGAGTAAACATGGTTTTAAAAACTAATACAATCATAAACCTCCGTCCCAGAGGTGATTAAGATAGATAAGGAGACCTTAAGTAATAACAAAAACTGGGCGAATTTAAACCCAGTATAAGAATTAAGTAGAAAACACTTAGAACTAAATACATAAACTGCAATCGGCCTTGTCCCGCGATGTCTGTTCTTCTGTAAAATAGACGCTGGGTACCTGCAGTGGGAGAATAAGAAAAATAAAAACATGGGTTAAATAACAGAGTATAACTTGTTGACATGAAGTCCATGTTGGTTGGACCTACTCATCAGAGTACTGACGGTGGCCGGTGACATGTTCGATGTAGATGTCCCGTGATCCCTTGATGGCATCTATGCAACATAGACGGCGCATCAACCCTCTGTAGCGCTTGGAGATACCAAGACGGCCAAGTGCTCTCTCGTTTCCAGGTAACCAGGAACCGAGAGACCCGACTGCGAAGCCGAACACTTGGACGTCTTTGCCTTCTGCAGCCAAAGCCTGCCGTAAGCCATCATATTTGGTGACTTTGGCTGCAGCGGCGATCTCCAAGGCATCACGGCCGTTGTCGAAGGGGCAACAAACGTCGATGATTGTTACTTTGTTGCCCTCGACAACTGTGATGTCGGGTCGCTGACGGGGGGTGGGATCACCCGGGACATGCTGGTCAATAAACACCTGCCCATGCCGCACAGCTGCCTTGATCCGATTCTGAACAAGATTATGTCGTCTTCGGATAGGCACCATGTTTGGCGGGCAGTTGTTCAGGATGTGGGGCAGAGTCTCGTCCCTCACTCCACAGCGGCGGCACTTTGGATCCGTCGCTGGATTCCATCGTTTAGCCGCTGCGTTGGTCGGGAGACAGTTCAGGCGGGCCCTGTGGATAAACCGCCAGTCACAGAATCGGATGAAACTGCCGGTGTTCATCCACGAGGAGCCGTTACGGAAGGGGTCCAACTCCAGTGAACGGGCAACCTTACCCTGGTCCGGGAGAGCGAGTAATTTACCGGAGTAAAATTCTCGAGCGGCAGCACGCAGAGCAGTTGTAATGCCCTTGGCCTGTATTTCTCTCCCCTTGTCCGTGCGTGTGACTACTGAGCCGGAACAGCAGCCACTGAGAGAAATACGAAGCCGGCGTGCAGCCGCCCTCGCCCGGGACCAGAGGGTAGAGATCTGCCCGCTCGTTCCGTAGTTGGCCAGGTCCCCCTCCATAGATCCGCTCATGAACTGATCGAGCTCTGCCTCCGTTGGCTCACGGTGCAACGTACGGTGGACAACAGAAGTCAGTTGCTTGGTGGCAACACCGCGAACGGTGTCGTCTGGTGAAGATAGGATACGAACAGCTTGCGTGACAGTTTGAATGTCAGCATCCCGGTTGGGATCCATCAGACCCAGACCACCCACTTTTCTGTCCGCAAAGACATAATTGGTAGTGGCCCGGGTCGGAAGGTTGCAAACTTTCCGCACCAACTTCACCACCTCTCCCCTTAGTCCCTTCAGACTACGCTTCTGGCAATCACCGGCGCGCAATACGTACGAGGCACATGGTTCGATAAATGTACGTATTGCGTCCAGTTTTTGCCAGGGGGCAAGGAGAGAGGCTTCCACCTTGCGCAGGTCTTCTGTCATCTTGACCACCAATGCTTCGAGACTCTCGCCACTTCTGTACAACCCGATAGGGACGCCGAGGTAGCGGTAATGTTCCTCCTCAGTCAACGCTGGTATATCGCCGCCCTGAACTTTGTAGACTGAGGGAACAACCCGCTGACCCCTTCGACACTCCAGTGACAGGGTGGCACACTTCGTTGGTTTGAAGGTGAGCCGAAGCTTGGTGGCCATCGTGCTAGCCGTGTCCAAAAGCCGCTGCAGGCCCTCAGCCGAATTGCTTAGTACCACGAGGTCGTCAGCATAGGCAAGGACCGAGATGTCGTGTCCGTGCACCTTCGGAGCGCATCGGCCGGTTCGAGCTGCCAGAGACACGGCCCGCACCACAAGCTCAAGAGTCAAGTTGAAAAGAATCGGGGAGATCGGACAACCTTGCTTGACTCCTGAGCAGATGGATACGGGCTCTGTCCTCCCTGAAGGCGTCATAAACTCCGTGCTGGCCCCAGTATAGACATCCCGGATGATGTCTATAAATCCCACCGGCGCACCAACCGAGGCCAACACAGAGAATATAGCATTGTGGGGAATGCTGCCGAAAGCATTCTGGAGATCGAGAAACGCACAGTACAGATTTTTCTGATTTCGGCGAGCATCCCCCACAACGGACGACATCAGGAAGGTGTGCTCAAAGCAACCCTCACCAGGCCTAGCACTCTTCTGGGCGTCACTGATGAGACCACCGTCTAACGCCCAACGAGTCAGGCGGTCAGACAGGATCGCCATCAGTAACTTGTACAGACACGACTGCAGGGCAATTGGTCGGAAGTTGGCCGGACATGCTGAGTCCCCCCTCTTGTAAATCAGTACCGTCGTAGCTGATTTCCAAGAGCTGGGGACACGCCCATCACGCAGACACCGGTTGAATATCGCCACGGAAACTCTAAAGGCACCGTCCGCACATCTGATGTGGCGATATTCTAGCCGGTCTTTCCCAGGTGCGGAGTTTGACATCCGACCTAGGCGGAGAGAGATCTCCTTCTGCGTAATGGGGCGCAACAAATCCGGGCCAGACTCCCGGGCGCGGTCCGTGTTCGGGAACAGGAGTCCCGAGTCAACAGTAACACTATCTTGATCGACCGCCCTTTCCGAGTGAACTTCAGTAAAGTAGTCCACTAGTGTTTCCTCGGTGCCAGTGTATCTGACCTCAGAGCCGTCCAGGACCACACGCATCGCCCGTCTTCGACTGGTCCTGTAAAGCTTCTGAAGTCTACTGGCCTCCTGCACATCAAACTCGGGACCGCGCCACCCACGTCGCACCTCACCACCGTTTTGTCGCACCGCACCACCATTCTGACCCACCGCACCACCATTTTGACCCACCGCACCACCATTATGTCGCACCGCACCACCATTCTGTCCCACCGCACCACCATTCTGTCGCACCGCACCACCGTTCTGTCGCACCGCACCACCATTTTGTTGCGCTGGTCGGGGACCCGCCGCACGCCGGTAATTTCTAAAAATATGGAAAAGATAAAGAAATCTAATACATCTTCGCCAAAAAAAAATACAACCAGTCGCAGAGGATCTGTTTGTTTGTTTGTTTGTTTGTTTGTTTGTTTTTGTTGTTGTTGTTTTTCCCTTTCTTCAGAAATCAACCTAAAACAAAGAGATCGGTCTTCATACAATTATTTAATTGAGACAAATTGAAATGTTCAAATATAAGAAAGCCACGAAGTAAAGCGAAGAAAGAACTTGTAAAAGTGAGGCGACATAGGAATACACATAATAGACGAGACCTGTTTTTGTATTAATTGATGTTCCCCGAGGGGAGTGGGCCGAATCCCGGATGTACTGCTATACCGGGCCAACCCATGGCCGGGACGAGGCAAGCCTCTATTCCACGGCCCAAATCCAAAAATCAGATTAATATACTGGCTGTTCGATGAACAGCGTTTCAGATATTAAGCTGAAAAGAACAGATACGGTTTTTAAATTGGTTTATTCTTGTAAATGAAACCAAACACACATATGATGATACAACACAACGGTCACAGTATGTACAAAATAAAAATTAAATACAACTTGTTTTAAACAATGCAAACATTATATAAACCGGGACATAACCCTCCACCAAAATAAATAAACGCGCTTGATTACTATCAGAAAAAGAACAACTGAATAAATATTTCGTATCATTTGTATCTTCAATTTTTACAAAAACACAACTGTGGAAATAAAAAATTAACATCTTCTTAAACCCACCACCACTTATATTTACATAAAATTTACATCTTCTTATTAAAAAAACCACCACCACTTATTTAAACAAAACAACTCACTTAACCCACCACCAAAGAAAACAGTTCATTTTTTGTTGGCTCGTGCCTTCCTCTTCTTGGGACTTGGTTTCTTCCCTCGTATTGTCGACCATTCCTCAGGGGAATCTGAGGAATGGTGACAGCGTTTTGCGGAGGCGGTAGATATTATGGAGGCGACGGACCCGTCGGAACTGCTTTCCTGGCTCCGTCGCTCCATCTCTTGCTGTATCTCCGCCTCCGCACTCGCGACCATCTCCGCCCAGTCCCTGGTTCTCTCTTCCGGCGTTATCGACGGGAGTTTCAGCTGGTACCGCCTAGGCTTACCGCCTTCCACGGAGGAGAACGACACGTTCGTAGTGATCGATGTTTCTGACGACGACAACGATGACATCGACACCGTTGCCGTCGCACTCTCCGTGGTCGGGGCAACCGCCTCGCCCGCACCACGCCGAGGTGGACGGTTGGCTGTGCGGGCGGGCCTGGTGCCGCCTGCAGTGGGCGCGCCGGCCTCCGATGGTCTCTGCGGTGGGGTGCTTGGCCGTGGAGGCTTGGATGGTCCGGCCGGCTGCGGTGGGGCGTCCTGTGGTGGGGTCCGGGGTACCTTGAGTGGTCTTGCCTGACGGGTTGTAGCCGCAGGGTCCGGACTGGCCCGAGGTGGTGTGGGCGGTTTCGCCGGGCGCGGGTCGCCGACGTCGTCGTCGATGTCCGGGCCGGCGAAAGCCGTAACACGTAGGCGAGCGGCGTATGAAAGAGGGCAACGTGCGGCAAAGTGCCCGGTCTCCCCGCACCCTCGACACTTCACCGGCTCCGGACACTCCCGGCTGCGGTGCCCGTGTTTGTTGCAGTTGTAGCACACAACTGACGGGCACCCCGCAGCCAGGTGGCCGACCAACCCGCAAACCCTGCATGTCCTCTCTTGGTGGTCGTACTCCACTCGCACTTGGTACCCACCGACACGCACGTAAGATGGGATTGGACGACTCAGTTCCATACGCGCGTGTCGGTGGCCGTTCTCCCACCCAAGATGTTTCTGCCAATGTCCCCGTCTGATGCCGGCCACCTTGCCGTATGCAGACAGCGCCGAGGAGATGGCAACGTCGCGCAGCTCAAATGGTGCGTCACGGATGGTTACGAACGTCAGCTTCCTGCTCACCGGTGTAGATGTTACTCGGTGTTGCCCGATGAGCAGGCCGGCTTGCAGGATCTTGGTCTTCGCTGCTTCAGTTGTAGTGGTGACGCACCATTTGTTGTCGCTCAGCTGCTGGACGCAGACGACGTCAGTCTCCCCGGCGGTGTCGACGATCAGCTTGCACATCGCATCGTAGTCGATCTTCGTCTCAGTAGTCAAGTAGGTAGACAGCTCCCTCTGCAGTTCATTCTTGGCCATCGTAGCTCCCGGTGATCTTGGCCAAAAGGCCGAGAAGCGATAACGATTGACATTGAACCAATAGGGCGCTCTGGAATTATGCATGCAAATTGATTCCCCCGCCCATTGTTCTCATCCGAATAATATTCTTATTTTAACTTTTCTAATTTGTGTATTTCGGGTCAAGAAAAGGACTTCTCACAGAGCCCGACGCAAACCCGTTTATAGAAATTACCAACTTTTGGCACGTTAATTTACATCAATATTCATGAGCTTGGGGGGTTTTCATAACACATTTTCATACACATCGACAATATTCTTTTACAAATTCATTTTTTTTAACCAAAAGTCACTTGAAAATCTGGAAAAATGCGACTGGTATCAAAATTATCGCCATGCTGCACTGCGCCTCGCCGCTGTAAATACACACAGACCTGCCGGTACGAGCGTGCCGATAGATGGCGCCCTTCGGCACAACCGCGCCTCGATCGTTTACCGTTCAGGCCGGTTTATTTGTTTTTAAGCAGAACCTAAATGTCCCACTTTGTGGGCGGTGAAAATAGTCTGGTTCTATGGCCTGACCATTTAATTGTGTACACCCAGACGTCGAAATTGTAGTCGCGAACGTTAACGAGAATTCACGACCGTCAATAAAACGTGTTCGGAAATCTTCAGTTTGGCCAAGGAAAATGTTTCATGCTAAGCAAATTGTTGTGCTTACATTTGTTATGAAATTGGGCCCAGGTAAGACAGAACACGAAAACAAAGCTAATAGACCACACGCGAAGTGTCAACTCACCACATTTCCAATGTTTTTGTTAAATCTATGAAAATGTGACCCAGGATATCAAAATCAATAATAAGCGGGAAATGACAATTCACGATATGTACATAGTAACATTTGAAATTCCATAGGCTTTCTATTGATAGCCATCCCCAGTCTGTAACTCGTAACCAATAATTTCCGAGCTAAAGGCTTGTGATGGATGTCATTAAAAAGCTTATTGAATTTGCAATCTTATTATATTTATATCTCCGAAAGTCTTTTTCCGACTTATTCTTGATTTTGATGTGCTGGGTCGCGGGTATAATATCATTCACGTACTTTTACAAACTGAACATGCATGTACTGTACAGTACGCGTAGTACATGTATATAATTATAGAGTACAGACACAGCGCGTATTTATTTTTGCTTTGTTGAAGTCACAGTGCGCGCGTTGCATATTTAATGAACTAGTTTTTATATGAAGGTCGCCGGGATACAAGTTAAAACGCACGCGCGCCCGGATGACAAAAAACACTTTCTTAATATTTTTATAAGCAGGAAAAGGGAAGGCGATTCTTTAAAAAATAAACGAAGCCATTGAACAAACTCAGCGGGCCTTTGGCTGTGAAAGTTAAAATCTACACATGTATTATCTAAATTTGTCTCTTTTAAAACTTTATTTAAAAATGAAGAACAGACAGACAGCGGCGTTTCTCTCTTGTAACTATGTGGTGGCCCTGAAAAGAGCCTTTTGGTTTTGTTTGTGGAGGCAAAGTAATTTGTTTGTAGGCCTATTACTTTGATACTTTGGCGGCCTTTTTGGGCAGAAGTACTTGCTGGATGTTGGGAAGCACACCGCCTTGCGCGATGGTAACCCCACTCATCAACTTGTTAAGCTCTTCGTCGTTGCGTATAGCAAGCTGCAGATGTCGAGGGTTAATTCTCGTCTTCTTATTGTCTCGTGCTGCGTTACCGGCCAGCTCCAGGATCTCCGCGGTCAGGTATTCCATCACGGCTGCCAGGTAGACCGGTGCACCGGCTCCAACCCGCTCAGCGTAGTTGCCCCTTCGCAAAAATCGATGAACGCGACCCACGGGGAACTGCAGTCCCGCCCTTGAGGACCTGCTCCTGGCCTTGCTTCTTGCTTTTCCGCTCTTTCCTCGTCCAGTCATCTTGAAGTAATTGGTGACAGTAGATTGCGATCTGCAGTGAAAGTGCCGTACGAGGGGGGTGACAGCACTAGTTATAGCGTTCCGGTGGATTGGCCGAAGCACGCCAAGTAGCCAATCACGCGCGACACACTTACTGTACGGTTGAGTGCACCGCATCCATTTTTGGATTCGTGAAGACAGGGATACATTTTTTGAACGAGGTCTGTCTGTCTGTCTGTCTTCAATCTAAGCGATGAAATCATAACAGCAAAAACCCAAAGCACCCAAAAACCTTACCTGCTTTCTCAGACGATTTCTGTTATCCCGACGGTGTGTCCCTGTTGCCTACCGATTGACCTGCCTCCACGCTGGCCGCAGATCGTCCCTCATAAACCACATTGAAAACTGTCACGGATTTGTCTGCACAGAGATACGACAAACACATATATTAAACATACATCAAACAAGAAACCACTACTTCTCGTAATGGAGACTGAATGAACAAAAACCACTGCGCGCACAGGTGCTGAATAACAAAAGGCTGTTTCGCCATTGCAAATTCCTACGTGACTTACTGAGGCTAAATTAACAATGACCCCCATTTGTCAATTTCGTTGTTGGCGGGCACGCGTATAATTGTTTTGGTCAAAGCTATTCGTTGGTTTTAAAAATTCGATCGCTTAGGTTGGGCGGCGCACTGTCAGCCCTGCAATGTTGTATATATCATGTTAATTAAATGATGTAAATAAATACTTTTGGTATCATTGCAAAACTAACGAATCGGTCTTTACTACGGTGTAAAACAATAGAACTCCAAATACTACAGAAATACTTTTCCCCGTCATGCCTTTTCAAGTCACATATTTGTTTTCAAAGGCGACGAGAACAGAAGGTTAATGTTGATCTTCATTTCTCCTTTTAAGGTCAGGGAGAATGTAAAGACGGGAACACTACCCGAACGATTTTACCACCTACGAATATTGACTAAATTAGTAACACAGATCAGACAGTCACATCTCTTTTTTTTAAATTGTGTTGGCTCTGAAAAGAGCCGTTTGGTTATGTTTTTCGTGTTATTTGTTCCTCCCTCGGTCAACCTATTTTGAAGTCGTATACTTGGTGACGGCCTTGGTTCCTTCGCTGACTGCATGCTTGGCAAGCTCTCCCGGGAGGATTAGGCGTACTGCAGTCTGCACTTCACGACTTGAGATGGTCGACTTCTTGTTGTAGTGGGCAAGGCGGGAAGATTCGCCGGCGATGCGCTCAAACACGTCGTTGACAAAGCTGTTCATGATGCTCATTGCCTTGCTGGAGATTCCTGTGTCGGGGTGCACCTGTTTCATGACTTTGTAGATGTAGATGCCGTAGCTCTCCTTGCGACGCCGACGCCTCTTCTTGTTCGTGCTGACCGGAGCCTTGGTGTTGCCGGCCTTCTTCTGGCCTTTTCCGCTAACTTTAGGAGCCATGATTGGAGAAGATGAGTGTATGTGATCGTGCGATCGAATGGAAGGTCAAGCATGCCGGGACGACTTTTATGGTACCCGCTAGGATTCTGGGCATACACGCATTGTCCACACAATCACCCAAGCGTGAAGAATTATGTACGCGTGCAAAGTGACATGCATTGGCGCTTGCCACACGCACAGAGGGCAAAAGCTATCCTTCCGAATCCGAATGAAAACTCCAAGAAACAAACAATTACAAACAATAATTTAGAATATCCACTTTTTTATTATATTCGGTAGAGGCCAACAATCCGGTGTGGTTTCACTCATTATTTATTTTTCCCCAAACGCCGGGTAAACTTGCGTATCATCCAATGTAACGAAGAGTTCCCGTTTTCGAAAATATGACACAAAATGACTGCATAAACAATTGTGTACATGGCCAGGCAATTACTCTTCTTCTTTTTTACCGTATTAAAAGTAAAATAATTTTTTATTTTTATTTTGGGGGGGTGGGGGGACAACAAAAAATAAGAGACAGACAGACAAACAAACAAAATGGAAAGAGACTAATCCGATTAATTTTATTAATCCGTTCTCCGGAGCTCTGGCCAGTTAAAATTCGTATTTACCTATAGTAACCAAACTTAACTTTCCAAAACTCTACAGAAAACGCGATTGGAATGAATCTCTCTTTGAAAAAAATATTGGCCCTGAAAAGGGCCGTTCGGTTAGTTTTGCGCACGCAGCTGTGACTCAAGCCCGTTCACCACGAATTCGGCGAGCCAACTGGATGTCCTTGGGCATGATGGTGACCCTCTTGGCATGGATGGCGCAAAGGTTGGTGTCTTCAAAGAGGCCAACGAGGTAGGCTTCGCTCGCCTCCTGCAGTGCCATGACGGCAGAACTCTGGAATCGCAGTTCTGTTTTGAAGTCCTGTGCAATTTCACGCACAAGTCTCTGGAACGGCAGCTTTCGGATCAGCAGTTCGGTGCTCTTCTGGTAGCGACGAATCTCGCGAAGGGCGACAGTTCCCGGTCTGTACCGATGTGGTTTCTTGACACCGCCAGTCGCTGGTGCGCTCTTACGTGCCGCCTTGGTGGCCAACTGCTTCCTTGGGGCTTTTCCACCGGTGCTCTTTCTTGCCGTCTGCTTGGTGCGTGCCATGATTTGAGAGTGGATTGGTCAGAATGGAGAGTAGATAAGAAGTGAATGCCAAATCAACGAACAGGCCGTCTCTTAAGACTAGAGAATAGCATCCTGGGGCTGAAGTATAACAATGGGCAGTCTTCCGATTGGATAATTCGGACACCATGCCGGGACGCTTCACTGATCACAACTGATTTACCCTCCGAAACAATACGGTCAATATTACCTACGAGTACATGATACTTTGCAAGCAAATTAATTTTCCCCAGCTACCAAAATAAACAAATGGGCCGTGTCTTCGATAAAGACATCCCGGGAATAATTACGGGCAATAAACGAAAAGAAAAAAACCTTAATACTAATAGACACAGGGAGGAAAATCCACACTGAATCCCGCGAGACAATGCCCAAATAATAACAGAGTACACACAAATTAAAACCTGGAATCAATCTCTTTTTGTGAAATCGTGGTGGCTCTGAAAAGAGCCGTTTGGTTTGAAAATGGCATGTATCATGCATCTATCTAGCCGCCGAAACCGTACAGCGTGCGCCCCTGTCTCTTCAGGGCGTACACCACATCCATCGAAGTAACGGTTTTCCTCTTGGCGTGCTCGCAGTAGGTGACTGCATCGCGGATAACATTCTCCAGGAACACCTTGAGGACTCCGCGGGTTTCTTCGTAGATGAGACCTGAGATGCGCTTGACTCCTCCGCGGCGGGCCAGCCGACGAATGGCTGGTTTAGTGATGCCCTGGATGTTGTCGCGAAGAACCTTGCGGTGACGCTTGGCACCCCCTTTGCCCAGTCCTTTTCCTCCTTTGCCACGGCCAGACATTTTTTTTAAATTTTCTTCTTTCCTTCTCTGCTCAGACTAGACTAGATCAATTGAATGGGCGAGGCAGTGTATTATATATCACTGCTATGCGCGGACGCGATAGGAGCACGCCAGGCAAACGAAAGTCAGGGCGCCCTCTAGCAACAAATCGTGGCAGAGGTTTCCCTCCCGAAATAACGACACGAGAGGAGAAATAAACAGTCAACGAGAGAGAGAGAGAGAGGAAAGCAAGCAAACGAATAATCGCAACATTAAAATACAAACATAAAAACTGAACTGTTAAAAGCACTGTTATTTATTGTATTTGAGGTTTTATCACTTACAAAAAAAAAAGCTATAAAAAAGGGCCCTGCATTATTACCTATACAGTATTTAGAACAAAAATGGAATTCAAACAAACAAGACCAAAAACAAAAAGAACATTTAAAGTCTACATTTATATGAAATCATATGAATTTCTAAAAATATGGAAAAGATAAAGAAATCTAATACATCTTCGCCAAAAAAAAATACAACCAGTCGCAGAGGATCTGTTTGTTTGTTTGTTTGTTTGTTTGTTTGTTTTTGTTGTTGTTGTTTTTCCCTTTCTTCAGAAATCAACCTAAAACAAAGAGATCGGTCTTCATACAATTATTTAATTGAGACAAATTGAAATGTTCAAATATAAGAAAGCCACGAAGTAAAGCGAAGAAAGAACTTGTAAAAGTGAGGCGACATAGGAATACACATAATAGACGAGACCTGTTTTTGTATTAATTGATGTTCCCCGAGGGGAGTGGGCCGAATCCCGGATGTACTGCTATACCGGGCCAACCCATGGCCGGGACGAGGCAAGCCTCTATTCCACGGCCCAAATCCAAAAATCAGATTAATATACTGGCTGTTCGATGAACAGCGTTTCAGATATTAAGCTGAAAAGAACAGATACTACACATGATCTTAGCCAAAAGGCCGAGAAGCGATAACGATTGACATTGAACCAATAGGGCGCTCTGGAATTATGCATGCAAATTGATTCCCCCGCCCATTGTTCTCATCCGAATAATATTCTTATTTTAACTTTTCTAATTTGTGTATTTCGGGTCAAGAAAAGGACTTCTCACAGAGCCCGACGCAAACCCGTTTATAGAAATTACCAACTTTTGGCACGTTAATTTACATCAATATTCATGAGCTTGGGGGGTTTTCATAACACATTTTCATACACATCGACAATATTCTTTTACAAATTCATTTTTTTTAACCAAAAGTCACTTGAAAATCTGGAAAAATGCGACTGGTATCAAAATTATCGCCATGCTGCACTGCGCCTCGCCGCTGTAAATACACACAGACCTGCCGGTACGAGCGTGCCGATAGATGGCGCCCTTCGGCACAACCGCGCCTCGATCGTTTACCGTTCAGGCCGGTTTATTTGTTTTTAAGCAGAACCTAAATGTCCCACTTTGTGGGCGGTGAAAATAGTCTGGTTCTATGGCCTGACCATTTAATTGTGTACACCCAGACGTCGAAATTGTAGTCGCGAACGTTAACGAGAATTCACGACCGTCAATAAAACGTGTTCGGAAATCTTCAGTTTGGCCAAGGAAAATGTTTCATGCTAAGCAAATTGTTGTGCTTACATTTGTTATGAAATTGGGCCCAGGTAAGACAGAACACGAAAACAAAGCTAATAGACCACACGCGAAGTGTCAACTCACCACATTTCCAATGTTTTTGTTAAATCTATGAAAATGTGACCCAGGATATCAAAATCAATAATAAGCGGGAAATGACAATTCACGATATGTACATAGTAACATTTGAAATTCCATAGGCTTTCTATTGATAGCCATCCCCAGTCTGTAACTCGTAACCAATAATTTCCGAGCTAAAGGCTTGTGATGGATGTCATTAAAAAGCTTATTGAATTTGCAATCTTATTATATTTATATCTCCGAAAGTCTTTTTCCGACTTATTCTTGATTTTGATGTGCTGGGTCGCGGGTATAATATCATTCACGTACTTTTACAAACTGAACATGCATGTACTGTACAGTACGCGTAGTACATGTATATAATTATAGAGTACAGACACAGCGCGTATTTATTTTTGCTTTGTTGAAGTCACAGTGCGCGCGTTGCATATTTAATGAACTAGTTTTTATATGAAGGTCGCCGGGATACAAGTTAAAACGCACGCGCGCCCGGATGACAAAAAACACTTTCTTAATATTTTTATAAGCAGGAAAAGGGAAGGCGATTCTTTAAAAAATAAACGAAGCCATTGAACAAACTCAGCGGGCCTTTGGCTGTGAAAGTTAAAATCTACACATGTATTATCTAAATTTGTCTCTTTTAAAACTTTATTTAAAAATGAAGAACAGACAGACAGCGGCGTTTCTCTCTTGTAACTATGTGGTGGCCCTGAAAAGAGCCTTTTGGTTTTGTTTGTGGAGGCAAAGTAATTTGTTTGTAGGCCTATTACTTTGATACTTTGGCGGCCTTTTTGGGCAGAAGTACTTGCTGGATGTTGGGAAGCACACCGCCTTGCGCGATGGTAACCCCACTCATCAACTTGTTAAGCTCTTCGTCGTTGCGTATAGCAAGCTGCAGATGTCGAGGGTTAATTCTCGTCTTCTTATTGTCTCGTGCTGCGTTACCGGCCAGCTCCAGGATCTCCGCGGTCAGGTATTCCATCACGGCTGCCAGGTAGACCGGTGCACCGGCTCCAACCCGCTCAGCGTAGTTGCCCCTTCGCAAAAATCGATGAACGCGACCCACGGGGAACTGCAGTCCCGCCCTTGAGGACCTGCTCCTGGCCTTGCTTCTTGCTTTTCCGCTCTTTCCTCGTCCAGTCATCTTGAAGTAATTGGTGACAGTAGATTGCGATCTGCAGTGAAAGTGCCGTACGAGGGGGGTGACAGCACTAGTTATAGCGTTCCGGTGGATTGGCCGAAGCACGCCAAGTAGCCAATCACGCGCGACACACTTACTGTACGGTTGAGTGCACCGCATCCATTTTTGGATTCGTGAAGACAGGGATACATTTTTTGAACGAGGTCTGTCTGTCTGTCTGTCTTCAATCTAAGCGATGAAATCATAACAGCAAAAACCCAAAGCACCCAAAAACCTTACCTGCTTTCTCAGACGATTTCTGTTATCCCGACGGTGTGTCCCTGTTGCCTACCGATTGACCTGCCTCCACGCTGGCCGCAGATCGTCCCTCATAAACCACATTGAAAACTGTCACGGATTTGTCTGCACAGAGATACGACAAACACATATATTAAACATACATCAAACAAGAAACCACTACTTCTCGTAATGGAGACTGAATGAACAAAAACCACTGCGCGCACAGGTGCTGAATAACAAAAGGCTGTTTCGCCATTGCAAATTCCTACGTGACTTACTGAGGCTAAATTAACAATGACCCCCATTTGTCAATTTCGTTGTTGGCGGGCACGCGTATAATTGTTTTGGTCAAAGCTATTCGTTGGTTTTAAAAATTCGATCGCTTAGGTTGGGCGGCGCACTGTCAGCCCTGCAATGTTGTATATATCATGTTAATTAAATGATGTAAATAAATACTTTTGGTATCATTGCAAAACTAACGAATCGGTCTTTACTACGGTGTAAAACAATAGAACTCCAAATACTACAGAAATACTTTTCCCCGTCATGCCTTTTCAAGTCACATATTTGTTTTCAAAGGCGACGAGAACAGAAGGTTAATGTTGATCTTCATTTCTCCTTTTAAGGTCAGGGAGAATGTAAAGACGGGAACACTACCCGAACGATTTTACCACCTACGAATATTGACTAAATTAGTAACACAGATCAGACAGTCACATCTCTTTTTTTTAAATTGTGTTGGCTCTGAAAAGAGCCGTTTGGTTATGTTTTTCGTGTTATTTGTTCCTCCCTCGGTCAACCTATTTTGAAGTCGTATACTTGGTGACGGCCTTGGTTCCTTCGCTGACTGCATGCTTGGCAAGCTCTCCCGGGAGGATTAGGCGTACTGCAGTCTGCACTTCACGACTTGAGATGGTCGACTTCTTGTTGTAGTGGGCAAGGCGGGAAGATTCGCCGGCGATGCGCTCAAACACGTCGTTGACAAAGCTGTTCATGATGCTCATTGCCTTGCTGGAGATTCCTGTGTCGGGGTGCACCTGTTTCATGACTTTGTAGATGTAGATGCCGTAGCTCTCCTTGCGACGCCGACGCCTCTTCTTGTTCGTGCTGACCGGAGCCTTGGTGTTGCCGGCCTTCTTCTGGCCTTTTCCGCTAACTTTAGGAGCCATGATTGGAGAAGATGAGTGTATGTGATCGTGCGATCGAATGGAAGGTCAAGCATGCCGGGACGACTTTTATGGTACCCGCTAGGATTCTGGGCATACACGCATTGTCCACACAATCACCCAAGCGTGAAGAATTATGTACGCGTGCAAAGTGACATGCATTGGCGCTTGCCACACGCACAGAGGGCAAAAGCTATCCTTCCGAATCCGAATGAAAACTCCAAGAAACAAACAATTACAAACAATAATTTAGAATATCCACTTTTTTATTATATTCGGTAGAGGCCAACAATCCGGTGTGGTTTCACTCATTATTTATTTTTCCCCAAACGCCGGGTAAACTTGCGTATCATCCAATGTAACGAAGAGTTCCCGTTTTCGAAAATATGACACAAAATGACTGCATAAACAATTGTGTACATGGCCAGGCAATTACTCTTCTTCTTTTTTACCGTATTAAAAGTAAAATAATTTTTTATTTTTATTTTGGGGGGGTGGGGGGACAACAAAAAATAAGAGACAGACAGACAAACAAACAAAATGGAAAGAGACTAATCCGATTAATTTTATTAATCCGTTCTCCGGAGCTCTGGCCAGTTAAAATTCGTATTTACCTATAGTAACCAAACTTAACTTTCCAAAACTCTACAGAAAACGCGATTGGAATGAATCTCTCTTTGAAAAAAATATTGGCCCTGAAAAGGGCCGTTCGGTTAGTTTTGCGCACGCAGCTGTGACTCAAGCCCGTTCACCACGAATTCGGCGAGCCAACTGGATGTCCTTGGGCATGATGGTGACCCTCTTGGCATGGATGGCGCAAAGGTTGGTGTCTTCAAAGAGGCCAACGAGGTAGGCTTCGCTCGCCTCCTGCAGTGCCATGACGGCAGAACTCTGGAATCGCAGTTCTGTTTTGAAGTCCTGTGCAATTTCACGCACAAGTCTCTGGAACGGCAGCTTTCGGATCAGCAGTTCGGTGCTCTTCTGGTAGCGACGAATCTCGCGAAGGGCGACAGTTCCCGGTCTGTACCGATGTGGTTTCTTGACACCGCCAGTCGCTGGTGCGCTCTTACGTGCCGCCTTGGTGGCCAACTGCTTCCTTGGGGCTTTTCCACCGGTGCTCTTTCTTGCCGTCTGCTTGGTGCGTGCCATGATTTGAGAGTGGATTGGTCAGAATGGAGAGTAGATAAGAAGTGAATGCCAAATCAACGAACAGGCCGTCTCTTAAGACTAGAGAATAGCATCCTGGGGCTGAAGTATAACAATGGGCAGTCTTCCGATTGGATAATTCGGACACCATGCCGGGACGCTTCACTGATCACAACTGATTTACCCTCCGAAACAATACGGTCAATATTACCTACGAGTACATGATACTTTGCAAGCAAATTAATTTTCCCCAGCTACCAAAATAAACAAATGGGCCGTGTCTTCGATAAAGACATCCCGGGAATAATTACGGGCAATAAACGAAAAGAAAAAAACCTTAATACTAATAGACACAGGGAGGAAAATCCACACTGAATCCCGCGAGACAATGCCCAAATAATAACAGAGTACACACAAATTAAAACCTGGAATCAATCTCTTTTTGTGAAATCGTGGTGGCTCTGAAAAGAGCCGTTTGGTTTGAAAATGGCATGTATCATGCATCTATCTAGCCGCCGAAACCGTACAGCGTGCGCCCCTGTCTCTTCAGGGCGTACACCACATCCATCGAAGTAACGGTTTTCCTCTTGGCGTGCTCGCAGTAGGTGACTGCATCGCGGATAACATTCTCCAGGAACACCTTGAGGACTCCGCGGGTTTCTTCGTAGATGAGACCTGAGATGCGCTTGACTCCTCCGCGGCGGGCCAGCCGACGAATGGCTGGTTTAGTGATGCCCTGGATGTTGTCGCGAAGAACCTTGCGGTGACGCTTGGCACCCCCTTTGCCCAGTCCTTTTCCTCCTTTGCCACGGCCAGACATTTTTTTTAAATTTTCTTCTTTCCTTCTCTGCTCAGACTAGACTAGATCGATTGAATGGGCGAGGCAGTGTATTATATATCACTGCTATGCGCGGACGCGATAGGAGCACGCCAGGCAAACGAAAGTCAGGGCGCCCTCTAGCAACAAATCGTGGCAGAGGTTTCCCTCCCGAAATAACGACACGAGAGGAGAAATAAACAGTCAACGAGAGAGAGAGAGAGAGGAAAGCAAGCAAACGAATAATCGCAACATTAAAATACAAACATAAAAACTGAACTGTTAAAAGCACTGTTATTTATTGTATTTGAGGTTTTATCACTTACAAAAAAAAAAGCTATAAAAAAGGGCCCTGCATTATTACCTATACAGTATTTAGAACAAAAATGGAATTCAAACAAACAAGACCAAAAACAAAAAGAACATTTAAAGTCTACATTTATATGAAATCATATGAATTTCTAAAAATATGGAAAAGATAAAGAAATCTAATACATCTTCGCCAAAAAAAAATACAACCAGTCGCAGAGGATCTGTTTGTTTGTTTGTTTGTTTGTTTGTTTGTTTTTGTTGTTGTTGTTTTTCCCTTTCTTCAGAAATCAACCTAAAACAAAGAGATCGGTCTTCATACAATTATTTAATTGAGACAAATTGAAATGTTCAAATATAAGAAAGCCACGAAGTAAAGCGAAGAAAGAACTTGTAAAAGTGAGGCGACATAGGAATACACATAATAGACGAGACCTGTTTTTGTATTAATTGATGTTCCCCGAGGGGAGTGGGCCGAATCCCGGATGTACTGCTATACCGGGCCAACCCATGGCCGGGACGAGGCAAGCCTCTATTCCACGGCCCAAATCCAAAAATCAGATTAATATACTGGCTGTTCGATGAACAGCGTTTCAGATATTAAGCTGAAAAGAACAGATACTTATTTTTGATGGTTTTGGAGTCTTCCTAAAGAAGAAACTCCTAGGACAGGGTAGTCACACTACACCTAGGTTCGTGAGGCTACGAGCCTCCCTGCCCTTTGTACTAAATATAAAAACTTACATATATCACCAAAACAGGACGGTACAGACAGAGAGTGTAGCCACGCTACCCACGCATTACCATGGTAGGGTACGACCCTAACTCTCTGCCATAGAACGTATACAAAACAAAATACATACTATCAACTACAAGACAACAAGAGTGACTAAACAACACTATACGACTTACGAAGGCTGGCTACATCTGCATCCAGAACATACTGAGTATGTATCTGGACCAGATGGCTAACCCAAAACACCTGACTCTCAAACTTGGATCCACACTTCTGGCAAAGAACCAGTCCCTCACGTCCGTGGACACTCCGCTGATGCGCAGCAAAATTCTCCCAAACGGAGAACCTAGCCCCGCAATTACCCTTCCGAGGGCAGCAGAAACTTGCCTGGTCCCCCAACCCGGGGAGGTTGAGTCCAGTAATCTTGACCCGGGCCCGACGGACCGGATCTAAAGAGGGACCCCGGAGAGGCTCATTAGAGGTCTCCGGGGTTACCTCCACCCCGGTGCCACCCTCGGTGTCGCCTAGGGGGCCAGCAGTGGTTTTTGACGAGCCAATCGGCTCGTCTAATACCATCTCAGACTCCGGAGAGTCTGAGAGGTTAATTCCCTGTATTTTGGAAGAGGGGGCATCTGAGTCAGAAGAAGTGTCTCGCGACCTCTTCTTCTTCTTCTTCGCCTTCCCCTTCCTTGATACAGGGACAACAGGAACAGCTCTGCCGATCGCGGCGGCCTGACACCCAATGGTGTCACAGGAGACAACGGTTTCAGCGCCGTCCCCCATGCAGCCGGCGCAACCGACAAAGTTGAACTTAACGGTCCTCGTGATCCAGCGGTTGCAGTGGAAACAAAGCCACCCTTCCGCGGATCGTAGAGGACCGGCATCCTTCGAGCACCGAATACACGGTGCTCGAGGCAGTTCGAAATCGGATACCATATTGGCATCCGACACTGTTACAGTCTCCGAGCCCGACGGACCGGGCCCGGAGCTAGAAGAAGAGAAAGGGCTCACCGCCTCCTCGGCGCTCACAAGTGTGGGCGCCTCAAGAGGCGGAGAAACCTCCCCCTTACGTTGTGCAGGGGCAGATTTCCCCTGCACCACCACATCAGCCCACCGTTTGGCGGGACGCACCCTATCTGCGAAGGACTTAGGGCACAGTTTAAAACCGTGCCCCTCGTCCCCGCAGAACGTGCACACCACCCTGTTGGGGCACTCCCCAGAGGGATGACCCAACTGCAAGCATTTGTAACACCTTACGGTGATACATTTGCTTGCAGAGTGGCCAGGGCTTCCGCATCGGGCGCAAGTCCGAGTCTGACCAGAGTGGCCGACCCAGGCATTGCGATTCCCGATGCGGAGAACCGACGGAATGGATCTGACACCCGACATTAAGTATTGCCGGGTGCCAGTAAATACGGCAGGCTCCTCTGGGTGGGTCAAAAACCTACCCTTATGGACCCTGCCGTACTGAGAGAGAATGGATCTGACGACATTGTCGTCAAGATCCATCTCAACATAATTTACTGAGACCAGCTTCAGGTCGAAAGATGTCACTCGACACCCAGGAAGCTGGTCCAGTTCAAGCTCGAAACGACGAGCCAAGACGGCCGATTTAAACGTAAGGTCAAACCGGCCGCCGGAAAGGGGTTGTAAGGCCTCCAGGTGGGAGGACGGGACAATCCCAATCCCCCGGAGGACCTTAAAAACATCGCTAGGCGTCTCCTTGCCATCGAAACTAAGTTCGAAAGCGCGGGGACGCCTAGCACTAGAAGTATTACTTCCAGCCATACTGGAAATAATCCAAAGAATACAAAATACCAAGAAAGGAAAAAACCTCCTGGGTATTTAAAACAAGGCTGGACTAGCAACTGCCTAGTCCAGCTAAACTAGAAAGCAATAGATGCACACGCGCCGTGTATTAAAAACAAATACACGCGCAGTACACCCATATACAGCACTAGTCTATGTACAAAAAAATGGCGTGAAGGCAAGACTTATTGCCTACACACACAAAGAAATAGATAAACCCGTAGCACTACACACACAACTGGTGTTATGTAAGCGCCACGGGTAAATGAACAACAAAGGAAACGCCGTACACTGTACGGAGAGAACAAAGGAACGCGTGCAAACCTATGGGCCCGTGGACTTACACGGGGGGAACAAAGGCTGCACGTAAACGAATGGCGCTGGCTGCTACAGCACTGCGTATACAGCCAGCGACCAAAAACCAAAACTAAAAACCTCCAAAACAACAACCAAAAATCCTAAGAAATTTGGCGAAAATAAAACCAACCTGGTCTATAAACCAAAAGGAATACACTGGTATACAAAATATATCAGCCTAACACGACAAAACCTGACTCCGCCTCAAAATCACGGGAGCAAAAAAGCTACACATGATCTTAGCCAAAAGGCCGAGAAGCGATAACGATTGACATTGAACCAATAGGGCGCTCTGGAATTATGCATGCAAATTGATTCCCCCGCCCATTGTTCTCATCCGAATAATATTCTTATTTTAACTTTTCTAATTTGTGTATTTCGGGTCAAGAAAAGGACTTCTCACAGAGCCCGACGCAAACCCGTTTATAGAAATTACCAACTTTTGGCACGTTAATTTACATCAATATTCATGAGCTTGGGGGGTTTTCATAACACATTTTCATACACATCGACAATATTCTTTTACAAATTCATTTTTTTTAACCAAAAGTCACTTGAAAATCTGGAAAAATGCGACTGGTATCAAAATTATCGCCATGCTGCACTGCGCCTCGCCGCTGTAAATACACACAGACCTGCCGGTACGAGCGTGCCGATAGATGGCGCCCTTCGGCACAACCGCGCCTCGATCGTTTACCGTTCAGGCCGGTTTATTTGTTTTTAAGCAGAACCTAAATGTCCCACTTTGTGGGCGGTGAAAATAGTCTGGTTCTATGGCCTGACCATTTAATTGTGTACACCCAGACGTCGAAATTGTAGTCGCGAACGTTAACGAGAATTCACGACCGTCAATAAAACGTGTTCGGAAATCTTCAGTTTGGCCAAGGAAAATGTTTCATGCTAAGCAAATTGTTGTGCTTACATTTGTTATGAAATTGGGCCCAGGTAAGACAGAACACGAAAACAAAGCTAATAGACCACACGCGAAGTGTCAACTCACCACATTTCCAATGTTTTTGTTAAATCTATGAAAATGTGACCCAGGATATCAAAATCAATAATAAGCGGGAAATGACAATTCACGATATGTACATAGTAACATTTGAAATTCCATAGGCTTTCTATTGATAGCCATCCCCAGTCTGTAACTCGTAACCAATAATTTCCGAGCTAAAGGCTTGTGATGGATGTCATTAAAAAGCTTATTGAATTTGCAATCTTATTATATTTATATCTCCGAAAGTCTTTTTCCGACTTATTCTTGATTTTGATGTGCTGGGTCGCGGGTATAATATCATTCACGTACTTTTACAAACTGAACATGCATGTACTGTACAGTACGCGTAGTACATGTATATAATTATAGAGTACAGACACAGCGCGTATTTATTTTTGCTTTGTTGAAGTCACAGTGCGCGCGTTGCATATTTAATGAACTAGTTTTTATATGAAGGTCGCCGGGATACAAGTTAAAACGCACGCGCGCCCGGATGACAAAAAACACTTTCTTAATATTTTTATAAGCAGGAAAAGGGAAGGCGATTCTTTAAAAAATAAACGAAGCCATTGAACAAACTCAGCGGGCCTTTGGCTGTGAAAGTTAAAATCTACACATGTATTATCTAAATTTGTCTCTTTTAAAACTTTATTTAAAAATGAAGAACAGACAGACAGCGGCGTTTCTCTCTTGTAACTATGTGGTGGCCCTGAAAAGAGCCTTTTGGTTTTGTTTGTGGAGGCAAAGTAATTTGTTTGTAGGCCTATTACTTTGATACTTTGGCGGCCTTTTTGGGCAGAAGTACTTGCTGGATGTTGGGAAGCACACCGCCTTGCGCGATGGTAACCCCACTCATCAACTTGTTAAGCTCTTCGTCGTTGCGTATAGCAAGCTGCAGATGTCGAGGGTTAATTCTCGTCTTCTTATTGTCTCGTGCTGCGTTACCGGCCAGCTCCAGGATCTCCGCGGTCAGGTATTCCATCACGGCTGCCAGGTAGACCGGTGCACCGGCTCCAACCCGCTCAGCGTAGTTGCCCCTTCGCAAAAATCGATGAACGCGACCCACGGGGAACTGCAGTCCCGCCCTTGAGGACCTGCTCCTGGCCTTGCTTCTTGCTTTTCCGCTCTTTCCTCGTCCAGTCATCTTGAAGTAATTGGTGACAGTAGATTGCGATCTGCAGTGAAAGTGCCGTACGAGGGGGGTGACAGCACTAGTTATAGCGTTCCGGTGGATTGGCCGAAGCACGCCAAGTAGCCAATCACGCGCGACACACTTACTGTACGGTTGAGTGCACCGCATCCATTTTTGGATTCGTGAAGACAGGGATACATTTTTTGAACGAGGTCTGTCTGTCTGTCTGTCTTCAATCTAAGCGATGAAATCATAACAGCAAAAACCCAAAGCACCCAAAAACCTTACCTGCTTTCTCAGACGATTTCTGTTATCCCGACGGTGTGTCCCTGTTGCCTACCGATTGACCTGCCTCCACGCTGGCCGCAGATCGTCCCTCATAAACCACATTGAAAACTGTCACGGATTTGTCTGCACAGAGATACGACAAACACATATATTAAACATACATCAAACAAGAAACCACTACTTCTCGTAATGGAGACTGAATGAACAAAAACCACTGCGCGCACAGGTGCTGAATAACAAAAGGCTGTTTCGCCATTGCAAATTCCTACGTGACTTACTGAGGCTAAATTAACAATGACCCCCATTTGTCAATTTCGTTGTTGGCGGGCACGCGTATAATTGTTTTGGTCAAAGCTATTCGTTGGTTTTAAAAATTCGATCGCTTAGGTTGGGCGGCGCACTGTCAGCCCTGCAATGTTGTATATATCATGTTAATTAAATGATGTAAATAAATACTTTTGGTATCATTGCAAAACTAACGAATCGGTCTTTACTACGGTGTAAAACAATAGAACTCCAAATACTACAGAAATACTTTTCCTCGTCATGCCTTTTCAAGTCACATATTTGTTTTCAAAGGCGACGAGAACAGAAGGTTAATGTTGATCTTCATTTCTCCTTTTAAGGTCAGGGAGAATGTAAAGACGGGAACACTACCCGAACGATTTTACCACCTACGAATATTGACTAAATTAGTAACACAGATCAGACAGTCACATCTCTTTTTTTTAAATTGTGTTGGCTCTGAAAAGAGCCGTTTGGTTATGTTTTTCGTGTTATTTGTTCCTCCCTCGGTCAACCTATTTTGAAGTCGTATACTTGGTGACGGCCTTGGTTCCTTCGCTGACTGCATGCTTGGCAAGCTCTCCCGGGAGGATTAGGCGTACTGCAGTCTGCACTTCACGACTTGAGATGGTCGACTTCTTGTTGTAGTGGGCAAGGCGGGAAGATTCGCCGGCGATGCGCTCAAACACGTCGTTGACAAAGCTGTTCATGATGCTCATTGCCTTGCTGGAGATTCCTGTGTCGGGGTGCACCTGTTTCATGACTTTGTAGATGTAGATGCCGTAGCTCTCCTTGCGACGCCGACGCCTCTTCTTGTTCGTGCTGACCGGAGCCTTGGTGTTGCCGGCCTTCTTCTGGCCTTTTCCGCTAACTTTAGGAGCCATGATTGGAGAAGATGAGTGTATGTGATCGTGCGATCGAATGGAAGGTCAAGCATGCCGGGACGACTTTTATGGTACCCGCTAGGATTCTGGGCATACACGCATTGTCCACACAATCACCCAAGCGTGAAGAATTATGTACGCGTGCAAAGTGACATGCATTGGCGCTTGCCACACGCACAGAGGGCAAAAGCTATCCTTCCGAATCCGAATGAAAACTCCAAGAAACAAACAATTACAAACAATAATTTAGAATATCCACTTTTTTATTATATTCGGTAGAGGCCAACAATCCGGTGTGGTTTCACTCATTATTTATTTTTCCCCAAACGCCGGGTAAACTTGCGTATCATCCAATGTAACGAAGAGTTCCCGTTTTCGAAAATATGACACAAAATGACTGCATAAACAATTGTGTACATGGCCAGGCAATTACTCTTCTTCTTTTTTACCGTATTAAAAGTAAAATAATTTTTTATTTTTATTTTGGGGGGGTGGGGGGACAACAAAAAATAAGAGACAGACAGACAAACAAACAAAATGGAAAGAGACTAATCCGATTAATTTTATTAATCCGTTCTCCGGAGCTCTGGCCAGTTAAAATTCGTATTTACCTATAGTAACCAAACTTAACTTTCCAAAACTCTACAGAAAACGCGATTGGAATGAATCTCTCTTTGAAAAAAATATTGGCCCTGAAAAGGGCCGTTCGGTTAGTTTTGCGCACGCAGCTGTGACTCAAGCCCGTTCACCACGAATTCGGCGAGCCAACTGGATGTCCTTGGGCATGATGGTGACCCTCTTGGCATGGATGGCGCAAAGGTTGGTGTCTTCAAAGAGGCCAACGAGGTAGGCTTCGCTCGCCTCCTGCAGTGCCATGACGGCAGAACTCTGGAATCGCAGTTCTGTTTTGAAGTCCTGTGCAATTTCACGCACAAGTCTCTGGAACGGCAGCTTTCGGATCAGCAGTTCGGTGCTCTTCTGGTAGCGACGAATCTCGCGAAGGGCGACAGTTCCCGGTCTGTACCGATGTGGTTTCTTGACACCGCCAGTCGCTGGTGCGCTCTTACGTGCCGCCTTGGTGGCCAACTGCTTCCTTGGGGCTTTTCCACCGGTGCTCTTTCTTGCCGTCTGCTTGGTGCGTGCCATGATTTGAGAGTGGATTGGTCAGAATGGAGAGTAGATAAGAAGTGAATGCCAAATCAACGAACAGGCCGTCTCTTAAGACTAGAGAATAGCATCCTGGGGCTGAAGTATAACAATGGGCAGTCTTCCGATTGGATAATTCGGACACCATGCCGGGACGCTTCACTGATCACAACTGATTTACCCTCCGAAACAATACGGTCAATATTACCTACGAGTACATGATACTTTGCAAGCAAATTAATTTTCCCCAGCTACCAAAATAAACAAATGGGCCGTGTCTTCGATAAAGACATCCCGGGAATAATTACGGGCAATAAACGAAAAGAAAAAAACCTTAATACTAATAGACACAGGGAGGAAAATCCACACTGAATCCCGCGAGACAATGCCCAAATAATAACAGAGTACACACAAATTAAAACCTGGAATCAATCTCTTTTTGTGAAATCGTGGTGGCTCTGAAAAGAGCCGTTTGGTTTGAAAATGGCATGTATCATGCATCTATCTAGCCGCCGAAACCGTACAGCGTGCGCCCCTGTCTCTTCAGGGCGTACACCACATCCATCGAAGTAACGGTTTTCCTCTTGGCGTGCTCGCAGTAGGTGACTGCATCGCGGATAACATTCTCCAGGAACACCTTGAGGACTCCGCGGGTTTCTTCGTAGATGAGACCTGAGATGCGCTTGACTCCTCCGCGGCGGGCCAGCCGACGAATGGCTGGTTTAGTGATGCCCTGGATGTTGTCGCGAAGAACCTTGCGGTGACGCTTGGCACCCCCTTTGCCCAGTCCTTTTCCTCCTTTGCCACGGCCAGACATTTTTTTTAAATTTTCTTCTTTCCTTCTCTGCTCAGACTAGACTAGATCGATTGAATGGGCGAGGCAGTGTATTATATATCACTGCTATGCGCGGACGCGATAGGAGCACGCCAGGCAAACGAAAGTCAGGGCGCCCTCTAGCAACAAATCGTGGCAGAGGTTTCCCTCCCGAAATAACGACACGAGAGGAGAAATAAACAGTCAACGAGAGAGAGAGAGAGAGGAAAGCAAGCAAACGAATAATCGCAACATTAAAATACAAACATAAAAACTGAACTGTTAAAAGCACTGTTATTTATTGTATTTGAGGTTTTATCACTTACAAAAAAAAAAGCTATAAAAAAGGGCCCTGCATTATTACCTATACAGTATTTAGAACAAAAATGGAATTCAAACAAACAAGACCAAAAACAAAAAGAACATTTAAAGTCTACATTTATATGAAATCATATGAATTTCTAAAAATATGGAAAAGATAAAGAAATCTAATACATCTTCGCCAAAAAAAAATACAACCAGTCGCAGAGGATCTGTTTGTTTGTTTGTTTGTTTGTTTGTTTGTTTTTGTTGTTGTTGTTTTTCCCTTTCTTCAGAAATCAACCTAAAACAAAGAGATCGGTCTTCATACAATTATTTAATTGAGACAAATTGAAATGTTCAAATATAAGAAAGCCACGAAGTAAAGCGAAGAAAGAACTTGTAAAAGTGAGGCGACATAGGAATACACATAATAGACGAGACCTGTTTTTGTATTAATTGATGTTCCCCGAGGGGAGTGGGCCGAATCCCGGATGTACTGCTATACCGGGCCAACCCATGGCCGGGACGAGGCAAGCCTCTATTCCACGGCCCAAATCCAAAAATCAGATTAATATACTGGCTGTTCGATGAACAGCGTTTCAGATATTAAGCTGAAAAGAACAGATACTACACATGATCTTAGCCAAAAGGCCGAGAAGCGATAACGATTGACATTGAACCAATAGGGCGCTCTGGAATTATGCATGCAAATTGATTCCCCCGCCCATTGTTCTCATCCGAATAATATTCTTATTTTAACTTTTCTAATTTGTGTATTTCGGGTCAAGAAAAGGACTTCTCACAGAGCCCGACGCAAACCCGTTTATAGAAATTACCAACTTTTGGCACGTTAATTTACATCAATATTCATGAGCTTGGGGGGTTTTCATAACACATTTTCATACACATCGACAATATTCTTTTACAAATTCATTTTTTTTAACCAAAAGTCACTTGAAAATCTGGAAAAATGCGACTGGTATCAAAATTATCGCCATGCTGCACTGCGCCTCGCCGCTGTAAATACACACAGACCTGCCGGTACGAGCGTGCCGATAGATGGCGCCCTTCGGCACAACCGCGCCTCGATCGTTTACCGTTCAGGCCGGTTTATTTGTTTTTAAGCAGAACCTAAATGTCCCACTTTGTGGGCGGTGAAAATAGTCTGGTTCTATGGCCTGACCATTTAATTGTGTACACCCAGACGTCGAAATTGTAGTCGCGAACGTTAACGAGAATTCACGACCGTCAATAAAACGTGTTCGGAAATCTTCAGTTTGGCCAAGGAAAATGTTTCATGCTAAGCAAATTGTTGTGCTTACATTTGTTATGAAATTGGGCCCAGGTAAGACAGAACACGAAAACAAAGCTAATAGACCACACGCGAAGTGTCAACTCACCACATTTCCAATGTTTTTGTTAAATCTATGAAAATGTGACCCAGGATATCAAAATCAATAATAAGCGGGAAATGACAATTCACGATATGTACATAGTAACATTTGAAATTCCATAGGCTTTCTATTGATAGCCATCCCCAGTCTGTAACTCGTAACCAATAATTTCCGAGCTAAAGGCTTGTGATGGATGTCATTAAAAAGCTTATTGAATTTGCAATCTTATTATATTTATATCTCCGAAAGTCTTTTTCCGACTTATTCTTGATTTTGATGTGCTGGGTCGCGGGTATAATATCATTCACGTACTTTTACAAACTGAACATGCATGTACTGTACAGTACGCGTAGTACATGTATATAATTATAGAGTACAGACACAGCGCGTATTTATTTTTGCTTTGTTGAAGTCACAGTGCGCGCGTTGCATATTTAATGAACTAGTTTTTATATGAAGGTCGCCGGGATACAAGTTAAAACGCACGCGCGCCCGGATGACAAAAAACACTTTCTTAATATTTTTATAAGCAGGAAAAGGGAAGGCGATTCTTTAAAAAATAAACGAAGCCATTGAACAAACTCAGCGGGCCTTTGGCTGTGAAAGTTAAAATCTACACATGTATTATCTAAATTTGTCTCTTTTAAAACTTTATTTAAAAATGAAGAACAGACAGACAGCGGCGTTTCTCTCTTGTAACTATGTGGTGGCCCTGAAAAGAGCCTTTTGGTTTTGTTTGTGGAGGCAAAGTAATTTGTTTGTAGGCCTATTACTTTGATACTTTGGCGGCCTTTTTGGGCAGAAGTACTTGCTGGATGTTGGGAAGCACACCGCCTTGCGCGATGGTAACCCCACTCATCAACTTGTTAAGCTCTTCGTCGTTGCGTATAGCAAGCTGCAGATGTCGAGGGTTAATTCTCGTCTTCTTATTGTCTCGTGCTGCGTTACCGGCCAGCTCCAGGATCTCCGCGGTCAGGTATTCCATCACGGCTGCCAGGTAGACCGGTGCACCGGCTCCAACCCGCTCAGCGTAGTTGCCCCTTCGCAAAAATCGATGAACGCGACCCACGGGGAACTGCAGTCCCGCCCTTGAGGACCTGCTCCTGGCCTTGCTTCTTGCTTTTCCGCTCTTTCCTCGTCCAGTCATCTTGAAGTAATTGGTGACAGTAGATTGCGATCTGCAGTGAAAGTGCCGTACGAGGGGGGTGACAGCACTAGTTATAGCGTTCCGGTGGATTGGCCGAAGCACGCCAAGTAGCCAATCACGCGCGACACACTTACTGTACGGTTGAGTGCACCGCATCCATTTTTGGATTCGTGAAGACAGGGATACATTTTTTGAACGAGGTCTGTCTGTCTGTCTGTCTTCAATCTAAGCGATGAAATCATAACAGCAAAAACCCAAAGCACCCAAAAACCTTACCTGCTTTCTCAGACGATTTCTGTTATCCCGACGGTGTGTCCCTGTTGCCTACCGATTGACCTGCCTCCACGCTGGCCGCAGATCGTCCCTCATAAACCACATTGAAAACTGTCACGGATTTGTCTGCACAGAGATACGACAAACACATATATTAAACATACATCAAACAAGAAACCACTACTTCTCGTAATGGAGACTGAATGAACAAAAACCACTGCGCGCACAGGTGCTGAATAACAAAAGGCTGTTTCGCCATTGCAAATTCCTACGTGACTTACTGAGGCTAAATTAACAATGACCCCCATTTGTCAATTTCGTTGTTGGCGGGCACGCGTATAATTGTTTTGGTCAAAGCTATTCGTTGGTTTTAAAAATTCGATCGCTTAGGTTGGGCGGCGCACTGTCAGCCCTGCAATGTTGTATATATCATGTTAATTAAATGATGTAAATAAATACTTTTGGTATCATTGCAAAACTAACGAATCGGTCTTTACTACGGTGTAAAACAATAGAACTCCAAATACTACAGAAATACTTTTCCCCGTCATGCCTTTTCAAGTCACATATTTGTTTTCAAAGGCGACGAGAACAGAAGGTTAATGTTGATCTTCATTTCTCCTTTTAAGGTCAGGGAGAATGTAAAGACGGGAACACTACCCGAACGATTTTACCACCTACGAATATTGACTAAATTAGTAACACAGATCAGACAGTCACATCTCTTTTTTTTAAATTGTGTTGGCTCTGAAAAGAGCCGTTTGGTTATGTTTTTCGTGTTATTTGTTCCTCCCTCGGTCAACCTATTTTGAAGTCGTATACTTGGTGACGGCCTTGGTTCCTTCGCTGACTGCATGCTTGGCAAGCTCTCCCGGGAGGATTAGGCGTACTGCAGTCTGCACTTCACGACTTGAGATGGTCGACTTCTTGTTGTAGTGGGCAAGGCGGGAAGATTCGCCGGCGATGCGCTCAAACACGTCGTTGACAAAGCTGTTCATGATGCTCATTGCCTTGCTGGAGATTCCTGTGTCGGGGTGCACCTGTTTCATGACTTTGTAGATGTAGATGCCGTAGCTCTCCTTGCGACGCCGACGCCTCTTCTTGTTCGTGCTGACCGGAGCCTTGGTGTTGCCGGCCTTCTTCTGGCCTTTTCCGCTAACTTTAGGAGCCATGATTGGAGAAGATGAGTGTATGTGATCGTGCGATCGAATGGAAGGTCAAGCATGCCGGGACGACTTTTATGGTACCCGCTAGGATTCTGGGCATACACGCATTGTCCACACAATCACCCAAGCGTGAAGAATTATGTACGCGTGCAAAGTGACATGCATTGGCGCTTGCCACACGCACAGAGGGCAAAAGCTATCCTTCCGAATCCGAATGAAAACTCCAAGAAACAAACAATTACAAACAATAATTTAGAATATCCACTTTTTTATTATATTCGGTAGAGGCCAACAATCCGGTGTGGTTTCACTCATTATTTATTTTTCCCCAAACGCCGGGTAAACTTGCGTATCATCCAATGTAACGAAGAGTTCCCGTTTTCGAAAATATGACACAAAATGACTGCATAAACAATTGTGTACATGGCCAGGCAATTACTCTTCTTCTTTTTTACCGTATTAAAAGTAAAATAATTTTTTATTTTTATTTTGGGGGGGTGGGGGGACAACAAAAAATAAGAGACAGACAGACAAACAAACAAAATGGAAAGAGACTAATCCGATTAATTTTATTAATCCGTTCTCCGGAGCTCTGGCCAGTTAAAATTCGTATTTACCTATAGTAACCAAACTTAACTTTCCAAAACTCTACAGAAAACGCGATTGGAATGAATCTCTCTTTGAAAAAAATATTGGCCCTGAAAAGGGCCGTTCGGTTAGTTTTGCGCACGCAGCTGTGACTCAAGCCCGTTCACCACGAATTCGGCGAGCCAACTGGATGTCCTTGGGCATGATGGTGACCCTCTTGGCATGGATGGCGCAAAGGTTGGTGTCTTCAAAGAGGCCAACGAGGTAGGCTTCGCTCGCCTCCTGCAGTGCCATGACGGCAGAACTCTGGAATCGCAGTTCTGTTTTGAAGTCCTGTGCAATTTCACGCACAAGTCTCTGGAACGGCAGCTTTCGGATCAGCAGTTCGGTGCTCTTCTGGTAGCGACGAATCTCGCGAAGGGCGACAGTTCCCGGTCTGTACCGATGTGGTTTCTTGACACCGCCAGTCGCTGGTGCGCTCTTACGTGCCGCCTTGGTGGCCAACTGCTTCCTTGGGGCTTTTCCACCGGTGCTCTTTCTTGCCGTCTGCTTGGTGCGTGCCATGATTTGAGAGTGGATTGGTCAGAATGGAGAGTAGATAAGAAGTGAATGCCAAATCAACGAACAGGCCGTCTCTTAAGACTAGAGAATAGCATCCTGGGGCTGAAGTATAACAATGGGCAGTCTTCCGATTGGATAATTCGGACACCATGCCGGGACGCTTCACTGATCACAACTGATTTACCCTCCGAAACAATACGGTCAATATTACCTACGAGTACATGATACTTTGCAAGCAAATTAATTTTCCCCAGCTACCAAAATAAACAAATGGGCCGTGTCTTCGATAAAGACATCCCGGGAATAATTACGGGCAATAAACGAAAAGAAAAAAACCTTAATACTAATAGACACAGGGAGGAAAATCCACACTGAATCCCGCGAGACAATGCCCAAATAATAACAGAGTACACACAAATTAAAACCTGGAATCAATCTCTTTTTGTGAAATCGTGGTGGCTCTGAAAAGAGCCGTTTGGTTTGAAAATGGCATGTATCATGCATCTATCTAGCCGCCGAAACCGTACAGCGTGCGCCCCTGTCTCTTCAGGGCGTACACCACATCCATCGAAGTAACGGTTTTCCTCTTGGCGTGCTCGCAGTAGGTGACTGCATCGCGGATAACATTCTCCAGGAACACCTTGAGGACTCCGCGGGTTTCTTCGTAGATGAGACCTGAGATGCGCTTGACTCCTCCGCGGCGGGCCAGCCGACGAATGGCTGGTTTAGTGATGCCCTGGATGTTGTCGCGAAGAACCTTGCGGTGACGCTTGGCACCCCCTTTGCCCAGTCCTTTTCCTCCTTTGCCACGGCCAGACATTTTTTTTAAATTTTCTTCTTTCCTTCTCTGCTCAGACTAGACTAGATCGATTGAATGGGGCGAGGCAGTGTATTATATATCACTGCTATGCGCGGACGCGATAGGAGCACGCCAGGCAAACGAAAGTCAGGGCGCCCTCTAGCAACAAATCGTGGCAGAGGTTTCCCTCCCGAAATAACGACACGAGAGGAGAAATAAACAGTCAACGAGAGAGAGAGAGAGAGGAAAGCAAGCAAACGAATAATCGCAACATTAAAATACAAACATAAAAACTGAACTGTTAAAAGCACTGTTATTTATTGTATTTGAGGTTTTATCACTTACAAAAAAAAAAGCTATAAAAAAGGGCCCTGCATTATTACCTATACAGTATTTAGAACAAAAATGGAATTCAAACAAACAAGACCAAAAACAAAAAGAACATTTAAAGTCTACATTTATATGAAATCATATGAATTTCTAAAAATATGGAAAAGATAAAGAAATCTAATACATCTTCGCCAAAAAAAAATACAACCAGTCGCAGAGGATCTGTTTGTTTGTTTGTTTGTTTGTTTGTTTGTTTTTGTTGTTGTTGTTTTTCCCTTTCTTCAGAAATCAACCTAAAACAAAGAGATCGGTCTTCATACAATTATTTAATTGAGACAAATTGAAATGTTCAAATATAAGAAAGCCACGAAGTAAAGCGAAGAAAGAACTTGTAAAAGTGAGGCGACATAGGAATACACATAATAGACGAGACCTGTTTTTGTATTAATTGATGTTCCCCGAGGGGAGTGGGCCGAATCCCGGATGTACTGCTATACCGGGCCAACCCATGGCCGGGACGAGGCAAGCCTCTATTCCACGGCCCAAATCCAAAAATCAGATTAATATACTGGCTGTTCGATGAACAGCGTTTCAGATATTAAGCTGAAAAGAACAGATACTACACATGATCTTAGCCAAAAGGCCGAGAAGCGATAACGATTGACATTGAACCAATAGGGCGCTCTGGAATTATGCATGCAAATTGATTCCCCCGCCCATTGTTCTCATCCGAATAATATTCTTATTTTAACTTTTCTAATTTGTGTATTTCGGGTCAAGAAAAGGACTTCTCACAGAGCCCGACGCAAACCCGTTTATAGAAATTACCAACTTTTGGCACGTTAATTTACATCAATATTCATGAGCTTGGGGGGTTTTCATAACACATTTTCATACACATCGACAATATTCTTTTACAAATTCATTTTTTTTAACCAAAAGTCACTTGAAAATCTGGAAAAATGCGACTGGTATCAAAATTATCGCCATGCTGCACTGCGCCTCGCCGCTGTAAATACACACAGACCTGCCGGTACGAGCGTGCCGATAGATGGCGCCCTTCGGCACAACCGCGCCTCGATCGTTTACCGTTCAGGCCGGTTTATTTGTTTTTAAGCAGAACCTAAATGTCCCACTTTGTGGGCGGTGAAAATAGTCTGGTTCTATGGCCTGACCATTTAATTGTGTACACCCAGACGTCGAAATTGTAGTCGCGAACGTTAACGAGAATTCACGACCGTCAATAAAACGTGTTCGGAAATCTTCAGTTTGGCCAAGGAAAATGTTTCATGCTAAGCAAATTGTTGTGCTTACATTTGTTATGAAATTGGGCCCAGGTAAGACAGAACACGAAAACAAAGCTAATAGACCACACGCGAAGTGTCAACTCACCACATTTCCAATGTTTTTGTTAAATCTATGAAAATGTGACCCAGGATATCAAAATCAATAATAAGCGGGAAATGACAATTCACGATATGTACATAGTAACATTTGAAATTCCATAGGCTTTCTATTGATAGCCATCCCCAGTCTGTAACTCGTAACCAATAATTTCCGAGCTAAAGGCTTGTGATGGATGTCATTAAAAAGCTTATTGAATTTGCAATCTTATTATATTTATATCTCCGAAAGTCTTTTTCCGACTTATTCTTGATTTTGATGTGCTGGGTCGCGGGTATAATATCATTCACGTACTTTTACAAACTGAACATGCATGTACTGTACAGTACGCGTAGTACATGTATATAATTATAGAGTACAGACACAGCGCGTATTTATTTTTGCTTTGTTGAAGTCACAGTGCGCGCGTTGCATATTTAATGAACTAGTTTTTATATGAAGGTCGCCGGGATACAAGTTAAAACGCACGCGCGCCCGGATGACAAAAAACACTTTCTTAATATTTTTATAAGCAGGAAAAGGGAAGGCGATTCTTTAAAAAATAAACGAAGCCATTGAACAAACTCAGCGGGCCTTTGGCTGTGAAAGTTAAAATCTACACATGTATTATCTAAATTTGTCTCTTTTAAAACTTTATTTAAAAATGAAGAACAGACAGACAGCGGCGTTTCTCTCTTGTAACTATGTGGTGGCCCTGAAAAGAGCCTTTTGGTTTTGTTTGTGGAGGCAAAGTAATTTGTTTGTAGGCCTATTACTTTGATACTTTGGCGGCCTTTTTGGGCAGAAGTACTTGCTGGATGTTGGGAAGCACACCGCCTTGCGCGATGGTAACCCCACTCATCAACTTGTTAAGCTCTTCGTCGTTGCGTATAGCAAGCTGCAGATGTCGAGGGTTAATTCTCGTCTTCTTATTGTCTCGTGCTGCGTTACCGGCCAGCTCCAGGATCTCCGCGGTCAGGTATTCCATCACGGCTGCCAGGTAGACCGGTGCACCGGCTCCAACCCGCTCAGCGTAGTTGCCCCTTCGCAAAAATCGATGAACGCGACCCACGGGGAACTGCAGTCCCGCCCTTGAGGACCTGCTCCTGGCCTTGCTTCTTGCTTTTCCGCTCTTTCCTCGTCCAGTCATCTTGAAGTAATTGGTGACAGTAGATTGCGATCTGCAGTGAAAGTGCCGTACGAGGGGGGTGACAGCACTAGTTATAGCGTTCCGGTGGATTGGCCGAAGCACGCCAAGTAGCCAATCACGCGCGACACACTTACTGTACGGTTGAGTGCACCGCATCCATTTTTGGATTCGTGAAGACAGGGATACATTTTTTGAACGAGGTCTGTCTGTCTGTCTGTCTTCAATCTAAGCGATGAAATCATAACAGCAAAAACCCAAAGCACCCAAAAACCTTACCTGCTTTCTCAGACGATTTCTGTTATCCCGACGGTGTGTCCCTGTTGCCTACCGATTGACCTGCCTCCACGCTGGCCGCAGATCGTCCCTCATAAACCACATTGAAAACTGTCACGGATTTGTCTGCACAGAGATACGACAAACACATATATTAAACATACATCAAACAAGAAACCACTACTTCTCGTAATGGAGACTGAATGAACAAAAACCACTGCGCGCACAGGTGCTGAATAACAAAAGGCTGTTTCGCCATTGCAAATTCCTACGTGACTTACTGAGGCTAAATTAACAATGACCCCCATTGTCAATTTCGTTGTTGGCGGCACGCGTATAATTGTTTTGGTCAAAGCTATTCGTTGGTTTTAAAAATTCGATCGCTTAGGTTGGGCGGCGCACTGTCAGCCCTGCAATGTTGTATATATCATGTTAATTAAATGATGTAAAAGAAATACTTTTGGTATCATTGCAAAACTAACGAATCGGTCTTTACTACGGTGTAAAACAATAGAACTCCAAATACTACAGGAAATACTTTTCCCCGTCATGCCTTTTCAAGTCACATATTTGTTTTCAAAGGCGACGAGAACAGAAGGTTAATGTTGATCTTCATTTCTCCTTTTAAGGTCAGGGAGAATGTAAAGACGGGAACACTACCCGAACGATTTTACCACCTACGAATATTGACTAATTAGTAACACAGATCAGACAGTCCACATCTCTTTTTTTTAAATTGTGTTGGCTCTGAAAGAGCCGTTTGGTTATGTTTTTTCGTGTTATTTGTTCCTCCCTCGGTCAACCTATTTTGAAGTCGTATACTTGGTGACGGCCTTGGTTCCTTCGCTGACTGCATGCTTGGCAAGCTCTCCCGGGAGGATTAGGCGTACTGCAGTCTGCACTTCACGACTTGAGATGGTCGACTTCTTGTTGGTAGTGGGGCAAGGCGGGAAGATTCGCCGGCGATGCGCTCAAACACGTCGTTGACAAAGCTGTTCATGATGCTCATTGCCTTGCTGGAGATTCCTGTGTCGGGGGTTGCACCTGTTTCATGACTTTGTAGATGTAGATGCCAGTAGCTCTCCTTGCGACGCCGACGCCTCTTCTTGTTCGTGCTGACCGGAGCCTTGGTGTTGCCGGCCTTCTTCTGGCCTTTTCCGCTAACTTTAGGAGCCATGATTGGAGAAGATGAGTGTATGTGATCGTGCGATCGAATGGAAGGTCAAGCATGCCGGACGACTTTTATGGTACCCGCTAGGATTCTGGCATACACGCATTGTCCACACAATCACCCAAGCGTGAAGAATTATGTACGCGTGCAAAGTGACATGCATTGGCGCTTGCCACACGCACAGAGGGCAAAAGCTATCCTTCCGAATCCGAATGAAAACTCCAAGAAACAAACAATTACAAACAATAATTTAGAATATCCACTTTTTTATTATATTCGGTAGAGGCCAACAATCCGGTGTGGTTTCACTCATTATTTATTTTTCCCCAAACGCCGGGGTAAACTTGCGTATCATCCAATGTAACGAAGAGTTTCCCGTTTTCGAAAATATGACACAAAATGACTGCATAAACAATTGTGTACATGGCCAGCAATTACTCTTCTTCTTTTTTACCGTATTAAAAGTAAAATAATTTTTATTTTTATTTTGGGGGGGTGGGGGGGACAACAAAAAATAAGAGACAGACAGACAAACAAACAAAATGGAAAGAGACTAATCCGATTAATTTTATTAATCGTTCTCCGGAGCTCTGGCCAGTTAAAATTCGTATTTACCTATAGTAACCAAACTTAACTTTCCAAAACTCTACAGAAAACGCGATTGGAATGAATCTCTCTTTGAAAAAAATATTGGCCCTGAAAAGGGCCGTTCGGTTAGTTTTGCGCACGCAGCTGTGACTCAAGCCCGTTCACCACGAATTCGGCGAGCCAACTGGATGTCCTTGGGCATGATGGTGACCCTCTTGGCATGGATGGCGCAAAGGTTGGTGTCTTCAAAGAGGCCAACGAGGTAGGCTTCGCTCGCCTCCTGCAGTGCCATGACGGCAGAACTCTGGAATCGCAGTTCTGTTTTGAAGTCCTGTGCAATTTCACGCACAAGTCTCTGGAAACGGCAGCTTTCGGATCAGCAGTTCGGTGCTCTTCTGGTAGCGACGAATCTCGCGAAGGGCGACAGTCCCGGTCTGTACCGATGTGGTTTCTTGACACCGCCAGTCGCTGGTGCGCTCTTACGTGCCGCCTTGGTGGCCAACTGCTTCCTTGGGCTTTTCCACCGTGTGCTCTTTCTTGCCGTCTGCTTGGTGCGTGCCATGATTTGAGAGTGGATTGGTCAGAATGGAGAGTAGATAAGAAGTGAATGCCAAATCAACGAACAGGCCGTCTCTTAAGACTAGAGAATAGCATCCTGGGGCTGAAGTATAACAATGGGCAGTCTTCCGATTGGATAATTCGGACACCATGCCGGGACGCTTCACTGATCACAACTGATTTACCCTCCGAAACAATACGGTCAATATTACCTACGAGTACATGATACTTTGCAAGCAAATTAATTTTCCCCAGCTACCAAAATAAACAAATGGGCCGTGTCCTTCGATAAAGACATCCCGGAATAATTACGGGCAATAAACGAAAAGAAAAAAACCTTAATACTAATAGACACAGGGAGGAAAATCCACACTGAATCCCGCGAGACAATGCCCCAAATAATAACAGAGTACACACAAATTAAAACCTGGAAACAATCTCTTTTTGTGAAATCGTGGTGGCTCTGAAAAGAGCCGTTTGGTTTGAAAATGGCATGTATCATGCATCTATCTAGCCGCCGAAACCGTACAGCGTGCGCCCCTGTCTCTTCAGGGCGTACACCACATCCTTCGAAGTAACGGTTTTCCTCTTGGCGTGCTCGCAGTAGGTGACTGCATCGCGGATAACATTCTCCAGGAACACCTTGAGGACTCCGCGGGTTTCTTCGTAGATGAGACCTGAGATGCGCTTGACTCCTCCGCGGCGGGCCAGCCGACGAATGGCTGGTTTAGTGATGCCCTGGATGTTGTCGCGAAGAACCTTGCGGTGACGCTTGGCACCCCCTTTGCCCAGTCCTTTTCCTCCTTTGCCACGGCCAGACATTTTTTTTAAATTTTCTTCTTTCCTTCTCTGCTCAGACTAGACTAGATCGATTGAATGGGCGAGGCAGTGTATTATATATCACTGCTATGCGCGGACGCGATAGGAGCACGCCAGGCAAACGAAAGTCAGGCGCCCTCTAGCAACAAATCGTGGCAGAGGTTTCCTCCCGAAATAACGACACGAGAGGAGAAATAAACAGTCAACGAGAGAGAGAGAGAGAGGAAAGCAAGCAAACGAATAATCGCAACATTAAAATACAAACATAAAAACTGAACTGTTAAAAGCACTGTTATTTATTGTATTTGAGGTTTTATCACTTACAAAAAAAAAAGCTATAAAAAAGGGCCCTGCATTATTACCTATACAGTATTTAGAACAAAAATGGAATTCAAACAAACAAGACCAAAAACAAAAAGAACATTTAAAGTCTACATTTATATGAAATCATATGAATTTCTAAAAATATGGAAAAGATAAAGAAATCTAATACATCTTCGCCAAAAAAAAATACAACCAGTCGCAGAGGATCTGTTTGTTTGTTTGTTTGTTTGTTTGTTTGTTTTTGTTGTTGTTGTTTTTCCCTTTCTTCAGAAATCAACCTAAAACAAAGAGATCGGTCTTCATACAATTATTTAATTGAGACAAATTGAAATGTTCAAATATAAGAAAGCCACGAAGTAAAGCGAAGAAAGAACTTGTAAAAGTGAGGCGACATAGGAATACACATAATAGACGAGACCTGTTTTTGTATTAATTGATGTTCCCCGAGGGGAGTGGGCCGAATCCCGGATGTACTGCTATACCGGGCCAACCCATGGCCGGGACGAGGCAAGCCTCTATTCCACGGCCCAAATCCAAAAATCAGATTAATATACTGGCTGTTCGATGAACAGCGTTTCAGATATTAAGCTGAAAAGAACAGATACTACACATGATCTTAGCCAAAAGGCCGAGAAGCGATAACGATTGACATTGAACCAATAGGGCGCTCTGGAATTATGCATGCAAATTGATTCCCCCGCCCATTGTTCTCATCCGAATAATATTCTTATTTTAACTTTTCTAATTTGTGTATTTCGGGTCAAGAAAAGGACTTCTCACAGAGCCCGACGCAAACCCGTTTATAGAAATTACCAACTTTTGGCACGTTAATTTACATCAATATTCATGAGCTTGGGGGGTTTTCATAACACATTTTCATACACATCGACAATATTCTTTTACAAATTCATTTTTTTTAACCAAAAGTCACTTGAAAATCTGGAAAAATGCGACTGGTATCAAAATTATCGCCATGCTGCACTGCGCCTCGCCGCTGTAAATACACACAGACCTGCCGGTACGAGCGTGCCGATAGATGGCGCCCTTCGGCACAACCGCGCCTCGATCGTTTACCGTTCAGGCCGGTTTATTTGTTTTTAAGCAGAACCTAAATGTCCCACTTTGTGGGCGGTGAAAATAGTCTGGTTCTATGGCCTGACCATTTAATTGTGTACACCCAGACGTCGAAATTGTAGTCGCGAACGTTAACGAGAATTCACGACCGTCAATAAAACGTGTTCGGAAATCTTCAGTTTGGCCAAGGAAAATGTTTCATGCTAAGCAAATTGTTGTGCTTACATTTGTTATGAAATTGGGCCCAGGTAAGACAGAACACGAAAACAAAGCTAATAGACCACACGCGAAGTGTCAACTCACCACATTTCCAATGTTTTTGTTAAATCTATGAAAATGTGACCCAGGATATCAAAATCAATAATAAGCGGGAAATGACAATTCACGATATGTACATAGTAACATTTGAAATTCCATAGGCTTTCTATTGATAGCCATCCCCAGTCTGTAACTCGTAACCAATAATTTCCGAGCTAAAGGCTTGTGATGGATGTCATTAAAAAGCTTATTGAATTTGCAATCTTATTATATTTATATCTCCGAAAGTCTTTTTCCGACTTATTCTTGATTTTGATGTGCTGGGTCGCGGGTATAATATCATTCACGTACTTTTACAAACTGAACATGCATGTACTGTACAGTACGCGTAGTACATGTATATAATTATAGAGTACAGACACAGCGCGTATTTATTTTTGCTTTGTTGAAGTCACAGTGCGCGCGTTGCATATTTAATGAACTAGTTTTTATATGAAGGTCGCCGGGATACAAGTTAAAACGCACGCGCGCCCGGATGACAAAAAACACTTTCTTAATATTTTTATAAGCAGGAAAAGGGAAGGCGATTCTTTATAAAATAAACGAAGCCATTGAACAAACTCAGCGGGCCTTTGGCTGTGAAAGTTAAAATCTACACATGTATTATCTAAATTTGTCTCTTTTAAAACTTTATTTAAAAATGAAGAACAGACAGACAGCGGCGTTTCTCTCTTGTAACTATGTGGTGGCCCTGAAAAGAGCCTTTTGGTTTTGTTTGTGGAGGCAAAGTAATTTGTTTGTAGGCCTATTACTTTGATACTTTGGCGGCCTTTTTGGGCAGAAGTACTTGCTGGATGTTGGGAAGCACACGCCTTGCGCGATGGTAACCCCACTCATCAACTTGTTAAGCTCTTCGTCGTTGCGTATAGCAAGCTGCAGATGTCGAGGGTTAATTCTCGTCTTCTTATTGTCTCGTGCTGCGTTACGGCCAGCTCCAGGATCTCCGCGGTCAGGTATTCCATCACGGCTGCCAGGTAGACCGGTGCACCGGCTCCAACCCGCTCAGCGTAGTTGCCCCTTCGCAAAAATCGATGAACGCGACCCACGGGGAACTGCAGTCCCGCCCTTGAGGACCTGCTCCTGGCCTTGCTTCTTGCTTTTCCGCTTTTTCCTCGTCCAGTCATCTTGAAGTAATTGGTGACAGTAGATTGCGATCTGCAGTGAAAGTGCCGTACGAGGGGGGTGACAGCACTAGTTATAGCGTTCGGTGGATTGGCCGAAGCACGCCAAGTAGCCAATCACGCGCGACACACTTACTGTACGGTTGAGTGCACCGCATCCATTTTTGGATTCGTGAAGACAGGATACATTTTTTGAACGAGGTCTGTCTGTCTGTCTGTCTTCAATCTAAGCGATGAAATTCATAACAGCAAAAACCCAAAGCACCCAAAAACTACCTGCTTTCTCAGACGATTTCTGTTATCCCGACGGTGTGTCCCCTGTTGCCTACCGATTGACCTGCCTCCACGCTGGCCGCAGATCGTCCCTCATAAACCACATTGAAAACTGTCACGGATTTGTCTGCACAGAGATACGACAAACACATATATTAAACATACATCAAACAAGAAACCACTACTTCTCGTAATGGAGACTGAATGAACAAAAACCACTGCGCGCACAGGTGCTGAATAACAAAAGGCTGTTTCGCCATTGCAAATTCCTACGTGACTTACTGAGGCTAAATTAACAATGACCCCCATTTGTCAATTTCGTTGTTGGCGGGCACGCGTATAATTGTTTTGGTCAAAGCTATTCGTTGGTTTTAAAAATTCGATCGCTTAGGTTGGGCGGCGCACTGTCAGCCCTGCAATGTTGTATATATCATGTTAATTAAATGATGTAAATAAATACTTTTGGTATCATTGCAAAACTAACGAATCGGTCTTTACTACGGTGTAAAACAATAGAACTCCAAATACTACAGAAATACTTTTCCCCGTCATGCCTTTTCAAGTCACATATTTGTTTTCAAAGGCGACGAGAACAGAAGGTTAATGTTGATCTTCATTTCTCCTTTTAAGGTCAGGGAGAATGTAAAGACGGGACACATACCCGAACGATTTTACCACCTACGAATATTGACTAAATTAGTAACACAGATCAGACAGTCACATCTCTTTTTTTTTTAAATTGTGTTGGCTCTGAAAAGAGCCGTTTGTTATGTTTTTCGTGTTATTTGTTCTCCCTCGGTCAACCTATTTTGAAGTCGTATACTTGGTGACGCCTTGGTTCCTTCGCTGACTGCATGCTTGGCAAGCTCTCCCGAGGATTAGGCGTACTGCAGTCTGCACTTCACGACTTGAGATGGTCGACTTCTTGTTTGTAGTGGGCAAGGCGGGAAGATTCGCCGGCGATGCGCTCAAACACGTCGTTGACAAGCTGTTCATGATGCTCATTGCCTTGCTGGAGATTCCTGTGTCGGGGTGCACCTGTTTCATGACTTTGTAGATGTAGATGCCGTAGCTCTCCTTGCGACGCCGACGCCTCTTCTTGTTCGTGCTGACCGGAGCCTTGGTGTTGCCGGCCTTCTTCTGGCCTTTTCCGCTAACTTTAGGAGCCATGATTGGAGAAGATGAGTGTATGTGATCGTGCGATCGAATGGAAGGTCAAGCATGCCGGGACGACTTTTATGGTACCCGCTAGGATTCTGGCATACACGCATTGTCCACACAATCACCCAAGCGTGAAGAATTATGTACGCGTGCAAAGTGACATGCATTGGCCGCTTGCCACACGCACAGAGGGCAAAAGCTATCCTTCCGAATCCGAATGAAAACTCCAAGAAACAAACAATTACAAACAATAATTTAGAATATCCACTTTTTTATTATATTCGGTAGAGGCCAACAATCCGGTGTGGTTTCACTCATTATTTATTTTTCCCCAAACGCCGGGTAAACTTGCGTATCATCCAATGTAACGAAGAGTTCCCGTTTTCGAAAATATGACACAAAATGACTGCATAAAACAATTGTGTACATGGCCAGGCAATTACTCTTCTTCTTTTTTACCGTATTAAAAGTAAAATAATTTTTATTTTTATTTTGGGGGGTGGGGGGACAACAATTAATAAGAGACAGACAGACAAACAAACAAAATGGAAAGAGACTAATCCGATTAATTTTATTAATCCGTTCTCCGGAGCTCTGCCAGTTAAAATTCGTATTTACCTATAGTAACCAAACTTAACTTTTCAAAACTCTACAGAAAACGCGATTGGAATGAATCTCTCTTTGAAAAAAATATTGGCCCTGAAAAGGGCCGTTCGGTTAGTTTTGCGCACGCAGCTGTGACTCAAGCCCGTTCACCACGAATTCGGCGAGCCAACTGGATGTCCTTGGGCATGATGGTGACCCTCTTGGCATGGATGGCGCAAAGGTTGGTGTCTTCAAAGAGGCCAACGAGGTAGGCTTCGCTCGCCTCCTGCAGTGCCATGACGGCAGAACTCTGGAATCGCAGTTCTGTTTTGAAGTCCTGTGCAATTTCACGCACAAGTCTCTGGAACGGCAGCTTTCGGATCAGCAGTTTCGGTGCTCTTCTGGTAGCGACGAATCTCGCGAAGGGCGACAGTTCCCGGTCTGTACCGATGTGGTTTCTTGACACCGCCAGTCGCTGGTGCGCTCTTACGTGCCGCCTTGGTGGCCAACTGCTTCCTTGGGGCTTTTCCACCGGTGCTCTTTCTTGCCGTCTGCTTGGTGCGTGCCATGATTTGAGAGTGGATTGGTCAGAATGGAGAGTAGATAAGAAGTGAATGCCAAATCAACGAACAGGCCGTCTCTTAAGACTAGAGAATAGCATCCTGGGGCTGAAGTATAACAATGGGCAGTCTTCCGATTGGATAATTCGGACACCATGCCGGGACGCTTCACTGATCACAACTGATTTACCCTCCGAAACAATTACGGTCAATATTACCTACGAGTACATGATACTTTGCAAGCAAATTAATTTTCCCCAGCTACCAAAATAAACAAATGGGCCGTGTCTTCGATAAAGACATCCCGGGAATAATTACGGGCAATAAACGAAAAGAAAAAAAACCTTAATACTAATAGACACAGGAGGAAAAATCCACACTGAATCCCGCGAGACAATGCCCAAATAATAACAGAGTACACACAAATTAAAACCTGGAATCAATCTCTTTTTGTGAAATCGTGGTGGCTCTGAAAAGAGCCGTTTGGTTTGAAAATGGCATGTATCATGCATCTATCTAGCCGCCGAAACCGTACAGCGTGCGCCCCTGTCTTTTCAGGGCGTACACCACATCCATCGAAGTAACGGTTTTCCTCTTGGCGTGCTCGCAGTAGGTGACTGCATCGCGGATAACATTCTCCAGGAACACCTTGAGGACTCCGCGGGTTTCTTCGTAGATGAGACCTGAGATGCGCTTGACTCCTCCGCGGCGGGCCAGCCGACGAATGGCTGGTTTAGTGATGCCCTGGATGTTGTCGCGAAGAACCTTGCGGTGACGCTTGGCACCCCCTTTGCCCAGTCCTTTTCCTCCTTTGCCACGGCCAGACATTTTTTTTAAATTTTCTTCTTTCCTTCTCTGCTCAGACTAGACTAGATCGATTGAATGGGCGAGGCAGTGTATTATATATCACTGCTATGCGCGGACGCGATAGGAGCACGCCAGGCAAACGAAAGTCAGGGCGCCCTCTAGCAACAAATCGTGGCAGAGGTTTCCCTCCCGAAATAACGACACGAGAGGAGAAATAAACAGTCAACGAGAGAGAGAGAGAGAGGAAAGCAAGCAAACGAATAATCGCAACATTAAAATACAAACATAAAAACTGAACTGTTAAAAGCACTGTTATTTATTGTATTTGAGGTTTTATCACTTACAAAAAAAAAAGCTATAAAAAAGGGCCCTGCATTATTACCTATACAGTATTTAGAACAAAAATGGAATTCAAACAAACAAGACCAAAAACAAAAAGAACATTTAAAGTCTACATTTATATGAAATCATATGAATTTCTAAAAATATGGAAAAGATAAAGAAATCTAATACATCTTCGCCAAAAAAAAATACAACCAGTCGCAGAGGATCTGTTTGTTTGTTTGTTTGTTTGTTTGTTTGTTTTTGTTGTTGTTGTTTTTCCCTTTCTTCAGAAATCAACCTAAAACAAAGAGATCGGTCTTCATACAATTATTTAATTGAGACAAATTGAAATGTTCAAATATAAGAAAGCCACGAAGTAAAGCGAAGAAAGAACTTGTAAAAGTGAGGCGACATAGGAATACACATAATAGACGAGACCTGTTTTTGTATTAATTGATGTTCCCCGAGGGGAGTGGGCCGAATCCCGGATGTACTGCTATACCGGGCCAACCCATGGCCGGGACGAGGCAAGCCTCTATTCCACGGCCCAAATCCAAAAATCAGATTAATATACTGGCTGTTCGATGAACAGCGTTTCAGATATTAAGCTGAAAAGAACAGATACTACACATGATCTTAGCCAAAAGGCCGAGAAGCGATAACGATTGACATTGAACCAATAGGGCGCTCTGGAATTATGCATGCAAATTGATTCCCCCGCCCATTGTTCTCATCCGAATAATATTCTTATTTTAACTTTTCTAATTTGTGTATTTCGGGTCAAGAAAAGGACTTCTCACAGAGCCCGACGCAAACCCGTTTATAGAAATTACCAACTTTTGGCACGTTAATTTACATCAATATTCATGAGCTTGGGGGGTTTTCATAACACATTTTCATACACATCGACAATATTCTTTTACAAATTCATTTTTTTTAACCAAAAGTCACTTGAAAATCTGGAAAAATGCGACTGGTATCAAAATTATCGCCATGCTGCACTGCGCCTCGCCGCTGTAAATACACACAGACCTGCCGGTACGAGCGTGCCGATAGATGGCGCCCTTCGGCACAACCGCGCCTCGATCGTTTACCGTTCAGGCCGGTTTATTTGTTTTTAAGCAGAACCTAAATGTCCCACTTTGTGGGCGGTGAAAATAGTCTGGTTCTATGGCCTGACCATTTAATTGTGTACACCCAGACGTCGAAATTGTAGTCGCGAACGTTAACGAGAATTCACGACCGTCAATAAAACGTGTTCGGAAATCTTCAGTTTGGCCAAGGAAAATGTTTCATGCTAAGCAAATTGTTGTGCTTACATTTGTTATGAAATTGGGCCCAGGTAAGACAGAACACGAAAACAAAGCTAATAGACCACACGCGAAGTGTCAACTCACCACATTTCCAATGTTTTTGTTAAATCTATGAAAATGTGACCCAGGATATCAAAATCAATAATAAGCGGGAAATGACAATTCACGATATGTACATAGTAACATTTGAAATTCCATAGGCTTTCTATTGATAGCCATCCCCAGTCTGTAACTCGTAACCAATAATTTCCGAGCTAAAGGCTTGTGATGGATGTCATTAAAAAGCTTATTGAATTTGCAATCTTATTATATTTATATCTCCGAAAGTCTTTTTCCGACTTATTCTTGATTTTGATGTGCTGGGTCGCGGGTATAATATCATTCACGTACTTTTACAAACTGAACATGCATGTACTGTACAGTACGCGTAGTACATGTATATATAGAGTACAGACACAGCGCGTATTTATTTTTGCTTTGTTGAAGTCACAGTGCGCGCGTTGCATATTTAATGAACTAGTTTTTATATGAAGGTCGCCGGGATACAAGTTAAAACGCACGCGCGCCCGGATGACAAAAAACACTTTCTTAATATTTTTATAAGCAGGAAAAGGGAAGGCGATTCTTTAAAAAATAAACGAAGCCATTGAACAAACTCAGCGGGCCTTTGGCTGTGAAAGTTAAAATCTACACATGTATTATCTAAATTTGTCTCTTTTAAAACTTTATTTAAAAATGAAGAACAGACAGACAGCGGCGTTTCTCTCTTGTAACTATGTGGTGGCCCTGAAAAGAGCCTTTTGGTTTTGTTTGTGGAGGCAAAGTAATTTGTTTGTAGGCCTATTACTTTGATACTTTGGCGGCCTTTTTGGGCAGAAGTACTTGCTGGATGTTGGGAAGCACACCGCCTTGCGCGATGGTAACCCCACTCATCAACTTGTTAAGCTCTTCGTCGTTGCGTATAGCAAGCTGCAGATGTCGAGGGTTAATTCTCGTCTTCTTATTGTCTCGTGCTGCGTTACCGGCCAGCTCCAGGATCTCCGCGGTCAGGTATTCCATCACGGCTGCCAGGTAGACCGGTGCACCGGCTCCAACCCGCTCAGCGTAGTTGCCCCTTCGCAAAAATCGATGAACGCGACCCACGGGGAACTGCAGTCCCGCCCTTGAGGACCTGCTCCTGGCCTTGCTTCTTGCTTTTCCGCTTTTTCCTCGTCCAGTCATCTTGAAGTAATTGGTGACAGTAGATTGCGATCTGCAGTGAAAGTGCCGTACGAGGGGGGTGACAGCACTAGTTATAGCGTTCCGGTGGATTGGCCGAAGCACGCCAAGTAGCCAATCACGCGCGACACACTTACTGTACGGTTGAGTGCACCGCATCCATTTTTGGATTCGTGAAGACAGGGATACATTTTTTGAACGAGGTCTGTCTGTCTGTCTGTCTTCAATCTAAGCGATGAAATCATAACAGCAAAAACCCAAAGCACCCAAAAACCTTACCTGCTTTCTCAGACGATTTCTGTTATCCCGACGGTGTGTCCCTGTTGCCTACCGATTGACCTGCCTCCACGCTGGCCGCAGATCGTCCCTCATAAACCACATTGAAAACTGTCACGGATTTGTCTGCACAGAGATACGACAAACACATATATTAAACATACATCAAACAAGAAACCACTACTTCTCGTAATGGAGACTGAATGAACAAAAACCACTGCGCGCACAGGTGCTGAATAACAAAAGGCTGTTTCGCCATTGCAAATTCCTACGTGACTTACTGAGGCTAAATTAACAATGACCCCCATTTGTCAATTTCGTTGTTGGCGGGCACGCGTATAATTGTTTTGGTCAAAGCTATTCGTTGGTTTTAAAAATTCGATCGCTTAGGTTGGGCGGCGCACTGTCAGCCCTGCAATGTTGTATATATCATGTTAATTAAATGATGTAAATAAATACTTTTGGTATCATTGCAAAACTAACGAATCGGTCTTTACTACGGTGTAAAACAATAGAACTCCAAATACTACAGAAATACTTTTCCCCGTCATGCCTTTTCAAGTCACATATTTGTTTTCAAAGGCGACGAGAACAGAAGGTTAATGTTGATCTTCATTTCTCCTTTTAAGGTCAGGGAGAATGTAAAGACGGGAACACTACCCGAACGATTTTACCACCTACGAATATTGACTAAATTAGTAACACAGATCAGACAGTCACATCTCTTTTTTTTTTAAATTGTGTTGGCTCTGAAAAGAGCCGTTTGGTTATGTTTTTCGTGTTATTTGTTCCTCCCTCGGTCAACCTATTTTGAAGTCGTATACTTGGTGACGGCCTTGGTTCCTTCGCTGACTGCATGCTTGGCAAGCTCTCCCGGGAGGATTAGGCGTACTGCAGTCTGCACTTCACGACTTGAGATGGTCGACTTCTTGTTGTAGTGGGCAAGGCGGGAAGATTCGCCGGCGATGCGCTCAAACACGTCGTTGACAAAGCTGTTCATGATGCTCATTGCCTTGCTGGAGATTCCTGTGTCGGGGTGCACCTGTTTCATGACTTTGTAGATGTAGATGCCGTAGCTCTCCTTGCGACGCCGACGCCTCTTCTTGTTCGTGCTGACCGGAGCCTTGGTGTTGCCGGCCTTCTTCTGGCCTTTTCCGCTAACTTTAGGAGCCATGATTGGAGAAGATGAGTGTATGTGATCGTGCGATCGAATGGAAGGTCAAGCATGCCGGGACGACTTTTATGGTACCCGCTAGGATTCTGGGCATACACGCATTGTCCACACAATCACCCAAGCGTGAAGAATTATGTACGCGTGCAAAGTGACATGCATTGGCGCTTGCCACACGCACAGAGGGCAAAAGCTATCCTTCCGAATCCGAATGAAAACTCCAAGAAACAAACAATTACAAACAATAATTTAGAATATCCACTTTTTTATTATATTCGGTAGAGGCCAACAATCCGGTGTGGTTTCACTCATTATTTATTTTTCCCCAAACGCCGGGTAAACTTGCGTATCATCCAATGTAACGAAGAGTTCCCGTTTTCGAAAATATGACACAAAATGACTGCATAAACAATTGTGTACATGGCCAGGCAATTACTCTTCTTCTTTTTTACCGTATTAAAAGTAAAATAATTTTTTATTTTTATTTTGGGGGGTGGGGGGACAACAAATAATAAGAGACAGACAGACAAACAAACAAAATGGAAAGAGACTAATCCGATTAATTTTATTAATCCGTTCTCCGGAGCTCTGGCCAGTTAAAATTCGTATTTACCTATAGTAACCAAACTTAACTTTTCAAAACTCTACAGAAAACGCGATTGGAATGAATCTCTCTTTGAAAAAAATATTGGCCCTGAAAAGGGCCGTTCGGTTAGTTTTGCGCACGCAGCTGTGACTCAAGCCCGTTCACCACGAATTCGGCGAGCCAACTGGATGTCCTTGGGCATGATGGTGACCCTCTTGGCATGGATGGCGCAAAGGTTGGTGTCTTCAAAGAGGCCAACGAGGTAGGCTTCGCTCGCCTCCTGCAGTGCCATGACGGCAGAACTCTGGAATCGCAGTTCTGTTTTGAAGTCCTGTGCAATTTCACGCACAAGTCTCTGGAACGGCAGCTTTCGGATCAGCAGTTCGGTGCTCTTCTGGTAGCGACGAATCTCGCGAAGGGCGACAGTTCCCGGTCTGTACCGATGTGGTTTCTTGACACCGCCAGTCGCTGGTGCGCTCTTACGTGCCGCCTTGGTGGCCAACTGCTTCCTTGGGGCTTTTCCACCGGTGCTCTTTCTTGCCGTCTGCTTGGTGCGTGCCATGATTTGAGAGTGGATTGGTCAGAATGGAGAGTAGATAAGAAGTGAATGCCAAATCAACGAACAGGCCGTCTCTTAAGACTAGAGAATAGCATCCTGGGGCTGAAGTATAACAATGGGCAGTCTTCCGATTGGATAATTCGGACACCATGCCGGGACGCTTCACTGATCACAACTGATTTACCCTCCGAAACAATACGGTCAATATTACCTACGAGTACATGATACTTTGCAAGCAAATTAATTTTCCCCAGCTACCAAAATAAACAAATGGGCCGTGTCTTCGATAAAGACATCCCGGGAATAATTACGGGCAATAAACGAAAAGAAAAAAACCTTAATACTAATAGACACAGGGAGGAAAATCCACACTGAATCCCGCGAGACAATGCCCAAATAATAACAGAGTACACACAAATTAAAACCTGGAATCAATCTCTTTTTGTGAAATCGTGGTGGCTCTGAAAAGAGCCGTTTGGTTTGAAAATGGCATGTATCATGCATCTATCTAGCCGCCGAAACCGTACAGCGTGCGCCCCTGTCTTTTCAGGGCGTACACCACATCCATCGAAGTAACGGTTTTCCTCTTGGCGTGCTCGCAGTAGGTGACTGCATCGCGGATAACATTCTCCAGGAACACCTTGAGGACTCCGCGGGTTTCTTCGTAGATGAGACCTGAGATGCGCTTGACTCCTCCGCGGCGGGCCAGCCGACGAATGGCTGGTTTAGTGATGCCCTGGATGTTGTCGCGAAGAACCTTGCGGTGACGCTTGGCACCCCCTTTGCCCAGTCCTTTTCCTCCTTTGCCACGGCCAGACATTTTTTTTAAATTTTCTTCTTTCCTTCTCTGCTCAGACTAGACTAGATCGATTGAATGGGCGAGGCAGTGTATTATATATCACTGCTATGCGCGGACGCGATAGGAGCACGCCAGGCAAACGAAAGTCAGGGCGCCCTCTAGCAACAAATCGTGGCAGAGGTTTCCCTCCCGAAATAACGACACGAGAGGAGAAATAAACAGTCAACGAGAGAGAGAGAGAGAGGAAAGCAAGCAAACGAATAATCGCAACATTAAAATACAAACATAAAAACTGAACTGTTAAAAGCACTGTTATTTATTGTATTTGAGGTTTTATCACTTACAAAAAAAAAAGCTATAAAAAAGGGCCCTGCATTATTACCTATACAGTATTTAGAACAAAAATGGAATTCAAACAAACAAGACCAAAAACAAAAAGAACATTTAAAGTCTACATTTATATGAAATCATATGAATTTCTAAAAATATGGAAAAGATAAAGAAATCTAATACATCTTCGCCAAAAAAAAATACAACCAGTCGCAGAGGATCTGTTTGTTTGTTTGTTTGTTTGTTTGTTTGTTTTTGTTGTTGTTGTTTTTCCCTTTCTTCAGAAATCAACCTAAAACAAAGAGATCGGTCTTCATACAATTATTTAATTGAGACAAATTGAAATGTTCAAATATAAGAAAGCCACGAAGTAAAGCGAAGAAAGAACTTGTAAAAGTGAGGCGACATAGGAATACACATAATAGACGAGACCTGTTTTTGTATTAATTGATGTTCCCCGAGGGGAGTGGGCCGAATCCCGGATGTACTGCTATACCGGGCCAACCCATGGCCGGGACGAGGCAAGCCTCTATTCCACGGCCCAAATCCAAAAATCAGATTAATATACTGGCTGTTCGATGAACAGCGTTTCAGATATTAAGCTGAAAAGAACAGATACTACACATGATCTTAGCCAAAAGGCCGAGAAGCGATAACGATTGACATTGAACCAATAGGGCGCTCTGGAATTATGCATGCAAATTGATTCCCCCGCCCATTGTTCTCATCCGAATAATATTCTTATTTTAACTTTTCTAATTTGTGTATTTCGGGTCAAGAAAAGGACTTCTCACAGAGCCCGACGCAAACCCGTTTATAGAAATTACCAACTTTTGGCACGTTAATTTACATCAATATTCATGAGCTTGGGGGGTTTTCATAACACATTTTCATACACATCGACAATATTCTTTTACAAATTCATTTTTTTTAACCAAAAGTCACTTGAAAATCTGGAAAAATGCGACTGGTATCAAAATTATCGCCATGCTGCACTGCGCCTCGCCGCTGTAAATACACACAGACCTGCCGGTACGAGCGTGCCGATAGATGGCGCCCTTCGGCACAACCGCGCCTCGATCGTTTACCGTTCAGGCCGGTTTATTTGTTTTTAAGCAGAACCTAAATGTCCCACTTTGTGGGCGGTGAAAATAGTCTGGTTCTATGGCCTGACCATTTAATTGTGTACACCCAGACGTCGAAATTGTAGTCGCGAACGTTAACGAGAATTCACGACCGTCAATAAAACGTGTTCGGAAATCTTCAGTTTGGCCAAGGAAAATGTTTCATGCTAAGCAAATTGTTGTGCTTACATTTGTTATGAAATTGGGCCCAGGTAAGACAGAACACGAAAACAAAGCTAATAGACCACACGCGAAGTGTCAACTCACCACATTTCCAATGTTTTTGTTAAATCTATGAAAATGTGACCCAGGATATCAAAATCAATAATAAGCGGGAAATGACAATTCACGATATGTACATAGTAACATTTGAAATTCCATAGGCTTTCTATTGATAGCCATCCCCAGTCTGTAACTCGTAACCAATAATTTCCGAGCTAAAGGCTTGTGATGGATGTCATTAAAAAGCTTATTGAATTTGCAATCTTATTATATTTATATCTCCGAAAGTCTTTTTCCGACTTATTCTTGATTTTGATGTGCTGGGTCGCGGGTATAATATCATTCACGTACTTTTACAAACTGAACATGCATGTACTGTACAGTACGCGTAGTACATGTATATATAGAGTACAGACACAGCGCGTATTTATTTTTGCTTTGTTGAAGTCACAGTGCGCGCGTTGCATATTTAATGAACTAGTTTTTATATGAAGGTCGCCGGGATACAAGTTAAAACGCACGCGCGCCCGGATGACAAAAAACACTTTCTTAATATTTTTATAAGCAGGAAAAGGGAAGGCGATTCTTTAAAAAATAAACGAAGCCATTGAACAAACTCAGCGGGCCTTTGGCTGTGAAAGTTAAAATCTACACATGTATTATCTAAATTTGTCTCTTTTAAAACTTTATTTAAAAATGAAGAACAGACAGACAGCGGCGTTTCTCTCTTGTAACTATGTGGTGGCCCTGAAAAGAGCCTTTTGGTTTTGTTTGTGGAGGCAAAGTAATTTGTTTGTAGGCCTATTACTTTGATACTTTGGCGGCCTTTTTGGGCAGAAGTACTTGCTGGATGTTGGGAAGCACACCGCCTTGCGCGATGGTAACCCCACTCATCAACTTGTTAAGCTCTTCGTCGTTGCGTATAGCAAGCTGCAGATGTCGAGGGTTAATTCTCGTCTTCTTATTGTCTCGTGCTGCGTTACCGGCCAGCTCCAGGATCTCCGCGGTCAGGTATTCCATCACGGCTGCCAGGTAGACCGGTGCACCGGCTCCAACCCGCTCAGCGTAGTTGCCCCTTCGCAAAAATCGATGAACGCGACCCACGGGGAACTGCAGTCCCGCCCTTGAGGACCTGCTCCTGGCCTTGCTTCTTGCTTTTCCGCTTTTTCCTCGTCCAGTCATCTTGAAGTAATTGGTGACAGTAGATTGCGATCTGCAGTGAAAGTGCCGTACGAGGGGGGTGACAGCACTAGTTATAGCGTTCCGGTGGATTGGCCGAAGCACGCCAAGTAGCCAATCACGCGCGACACACTTACTGTACGGTTGAGTGCACCGCATCCATTTTTGGATTCGTGAAGACAGGGATACATTTTTTGAACGAGGTCTGTCTGTCTGTCTGTCTTCAATCTAAGCGATGAAATCATAACAGCAAAAACCCAAAGCACCCAAAAACCTTACCTGCTTTCTCAGACGATTTCTGTTATCCCGACGGTGTGTCCCTGTTGCCTACCGATTGACCTGCCTCCACGCTGGCCGCAGATCGTCCCTCATAAACCACATTGAAAACTGTCACGGATTTGTCTGCACAGAGATACGACAAACACATATATTAAACATACATCAAACAAGAAACCACTACTTCTCGTAATGGAGACTGAATGAACAAAAACCACTGCGCGCACAGGTGCTGAATAACAAAAGGCTGTTTCGCCATTGCAAATTCCTACGTGACTTACTGAGGCTAAATTAACAATGACCCCCATTTGTCAATTTCGTTGTTGGCGGGCACGCGTATAATTGTTTTGGTCAAAGCTATTCGTTGGTTTTAAAAATTCGATCGCTTAGGTTGGGCGGCGCACTGTCAGCCCTGCAATGTTGTATATATCATGTTAATTAAATGATGTAAATAAATACTTTTGGTATCATTGCAAAACTAACGAATCGGTCTTTACTACGGTGTAAAACAATAGAACTCCAAATACTACAGAAATACTTTTCCCCGTCATGCCTTTTCAAGTCACATATTTGTTTTCAAAGGCGACGAGAACAGAAGGTTAATGTTGATCTTCATTTCTCCTTTTAAGGTCAGGGAGAATGTAAAGACGGGAACACTACCCGAACGATTTTACCACCTACGAATATTGACTAAATTAGTAACACAGATCAGACAGTCACATCTCTTTTTTTTTTAAATTGTGTTGGCTCTGAAAAGAGCCGTTTGGTTATGTTTTTCGTGTTATTTGTTCCTCCCTCGGTCAACCTATTTTGAAGTCGTATACTTGGTGACGGCCTTGGTTCCTTCGCTGACTGCATGCTTGGCAAGCTCTCCCGGGAGGATTAGGCGTACTGCAGTCTGCACTTCACGACTTGAGATGGTCGACTTCTTGTTGTAGTGGGCAAGGCGGGAAGATTCGCCGGCGATGCGCTCAAACACGTCGTTGACAAAGCTGTTCATGATGCTCATTGCCTTGCTGGAGATTCCTGTGTCGGGGTGCACCTGTTTCATGACTTTGTAGATGTAGATGCCGTAGCTCTCCTTGCGACGCCGACGCCTCTTCTTGTTCGTGCTGACCGGAGCCTTGGTGTTGCCGGCCTTCTTCTGGCCTTTTCCGCTAACTTTAGGAGCCATGATTGGAGAAGATGAGTGTATGTGATCGTGCGATCGAATGGAAGGTCAAGCATGCCGGGACGACTTTTATGGTACCCGCTAGGATTCTGGGCATACACGCATTGTCCACACAATCACCCAAGCGTGAAGAATTATGTACGCGTGCAAAGTGACATGCATTGGCGCTTGCCACACGCACAGAGGGCAAAAGCTATCCTTCCGAATCCGAATGAAAACTCCAAGAAACAAACAATTACAAACAATAATTTAGAATATCCACTTTTTTATTATATTCGGTAGAGGCCAACAATCCGGTGTGGTTTCACTCATTATTTATTTTTCCCCAAACGCCGGGTAAACTTGCGTATCATCCAATGTAACGAAGAGTTCCCGTTTTCGAAAATATGACACAAAATGACTGCATAAACAATTGTGTACATGGCCAGGCAATTACTCTTCTTCTTTTTTACCGTATTAAAAGTAAAATAATTTTTTATTTTTATTTTGGGGGGTGGGGGGACAACAAATAATAAGAGACAGACAGACAAACAAACAAAATGGAAAGAGACTAATCCGATTAATTTTATTAATCCGTTCTCCGGAGCTCTGGCCAGTTAAAATTCGTATTTACCTATAGTAACCAAACTTAACTTTTCAAAACTCTACAGAAAACGCGATTGGAATGAATCTCTCTTTGAAAAAAATATTGGCCCTGAAAAGGGCCGTTCGGTTAGTTTTGCGCACGCAGCTGTGACTCAAGCCCGTTCACCACGAATTCGGCGAGCCAACTGGATGTCCTTGGGCATGATGGTGACCCTCTTGGCATGGATGGCGCAAAGGTTGGTGTCTTCAAAGAGGCCAACGAGGTAGGCTTCGCTCGCCTCCTGCAGTGCCATGACGGCAGAACTCTGGAATCGCAGTTCTGTTTTGAAGTCCTGTGCAATTTCACGCACAAGTCTCTGGAACGGCAGCTTTCGGATCAGCAGTTCGGTGCTCTTCTGGTAGCGACGAATCTCGCGAAGGGCGACAGTTCCCGGTCTGTACCGATGTGGTTTCTTGACACCGCCAGTCGCTGGTGCGCTCTTACGTGCCGCCTTGGTGGCCAACTGCTTCCTTGGGGCTTTTCCACCGGTGCTCTTTCTTGCCGTCTGCTTGGTGCGTGCCATGATTTGAGAGTGGATTGGTCAGAATGGAGAGTAGATAAGAAGTGAATGCCAAATCAACGAACAGGCCGTCTCTTAAGACTAGAGAATAGCATCCTGGGGCTGAAGTATAACAATGGGCAGTCTTCCGATTGGATAATTCGGACACCATGCCGGGACGCTTCACTGATCACAACTGATTTACCCTCCGAAACAATACGGTCAATATTACCTACGAGTACATGATACTTTGCAAGCAAATTAATTTTCCCCAGCTACCAAAATAAACAAATGGGCCGTGTCTTCGATAAAGACATCCCGGGAATAATTACGGGCAATAAACGAAAAGAAAAAAACCTTAATACTAATAGACACAGGGAGGAAAATCCACACTGAATCCCGCGAGACAATGCCCAAATAATAACAGAGTACACACAAATTAAAACCTGGAATCAATCTCTTTTTGTGAAATCGTGGTGGCTCTGAAAAGAGCCGTTTGGTTTGAAAATGGCATGTATCATGCATCTATCTAGCCGCCGAAACCGTACAGCGTGCGCCCCTGTCTTTTCAGGGCGTACACCACATCCATCGAAGTAACGGTTTTCCTCTTGGCGTGCTCGCAGTAGGTGACTGCATCGCGGATAACATTCTCCAGGAACACCTTGAGGACTCCGCGGGTTTCTTCGTAGATGAGACCTGAGATGCGCTTGACTCCTCCGCGGCGGGCCAGCCGACGAATGGCTGGTTTAGTGATGCCCTGGATGTTGTCGCGAAGAACCTTGCGGTGACGCTTGGCACCCCCTTTGCCCAGTCCTTTTCCTCCTTTGCCACGGCCAGACATTTTTTTTAAATTTTCTTCTTTCCTTCTCTGCTCAGACTAGACTAGATCGATTGAATGGGCGAGGCAGTGTATTATATATCACTGCTATGCGCGGACGCGATAGGAGCACGCCAGGCAAACGAAAGTCAGGGCGCCCTCTAGCAACAAATCGTGGCAGAGGTTTCCCTCCCGAAATAACGACACGAGAGGAGAAATAAACAGTCAACGAGAGAGAGAGAGAGAGGAAAGCAAGCAAACGAATAATCGCAACATTAAAATACAAACATAAAAACTGAACTGTTAAAAGCACTGTTATTTATTGTATTTGAGGTTTTATCACTTACAAAAAAAAAAGCTATAAAAAAGGGCCCTGCATTATTACCTATACAGTATTTAGAACAAAAATGGAATTCAAACAAACAAGACCAAAAACAAAAAGAACATTTAAAGTCTACATTTATATGAAATCATATGAATTTCTAAAAATATGGAAAAGATAAAGAAATCTAATACATCTTCGCCAAAAAAAAATACAACCAGTCGCAGAGGATCTGTTTGTTTGTTTGTTTGTTTGTTTGTTTGTTTTTGTTGTTGTTGTTTTTCCCTTTCTTCAGAAATCAACCTAAAACAAAGAGATCGGTCTTCATACAATTATTTAATTGAGACAAATTGAAATGTTCAAATATAAGAAAGCCACGAAGTAAAGCGAAGAAAGAACTTGTAAAAGTGAGGCGACATAGGAATACACATAATAGACGAGACCTGTTTTTGTATTAATTGATGTTCCCCGAGGGGAGTGGGCCGAATCCCGGATGTACTGCTATACCGGGCCAACCCATGGCCGGGACGAGGCAAGCCTCTATTCCACGGCCCAAATCCAAAAATCAGATTAATATACTGGCTGTTCGATGAACAGCGTTTCAGATATTAAGCTGAAAAGAACAGATACTACACATGATCTTAGCCAAAAGGCCGAGAAGCGATAACGATTGACATTGAACCAATAGGGCGCTCTGGAATTATGCATGCAAATTGATTCCCCCGCCCATTGTTCTCATCCGAATAATATTCTTATTTTAACTTTTCTAATTTGTGTATTTCGGGTCAAGAAAAGGACTTCTCACAGAGCCCGACGCAAACCCGTTTATAGAAATTACCAACTTTTGGCACGTTAATTTACATCAATATTCATGAGCTTGGGGGGTTTTCATAACACATTTTCATACACATCGACAATATTCTTTTACAAATTCATTTTTTTTAACCAAAAGTCACTTGAAAATCTGGAAAAATGCGACTGGTATCAAAATTATCGCCATGCTGCACTGCGCCTCGCCGCTGTAAATACACACAGACCTGCCGGTACGAGCGTGCCGATAGATGGCGCCCTTCGGCACAACCGCGCCTCGATCGTTTACCGTTCAGGCCGGTTTATTTGTTTTTAAGCAGAACCTAAATGTCCCACTTTGTGGGCGGTGAAAATAGTCTGGTTCTATGGCCTGACCATTTAATTGTGTACACCCAGACGTCGAAATTGTAGTCGCGAACGTTAACGAGAATTCACGACCGTCAATAAAACGTGTTCGGAAATCTTCAGTTTGGCCAAGGAAAATGTTTCATGCTAAGCAAATTGTTGTGCTTACATTTGTTATGAAATTGGGCCCAGGTAAGACAGAACACGAAAACAAAGCTAATAGACCACACGCGAAGTGTCAACTCACCACATTTCCAATGTTTTTGTTAAATCTATGAAAATGTGACCCAGGATATCAAAATCAATAATAAGCGGGAAATGACAATTCACGATATGTACATAGTAACATTTGAAATTCCATAGGCTTTCTATTGATAGCCATCCCCAGTCTGTAACTCGTAACCAATAATTTCCGAGCTAAAGGCTTGTGATGGATGTCATTAAAAAGCTTATTGAATTTGCAATCTTATTATATTTATATCTCCGAAAGTCTTTTTCCGACTTATTCTTGATTTTGATGTGCTGGGTCGCGGGTATAATATCATTCACGTACTTTTACAAACTGAACATGCATGTACTGTACAGTACGCGTAGTACATGTATATATAGAGTACAGACACAGCGCGTATTTATTTTTGCTTTGTTGAAGTCACAGTGCGCGCGTTGCATATTTAATGAACTAGTTTTTATATGAAGGTCGCCGGGATACAAGTTAAAACGCACGCGCGCCCGGATGACAAAAAACACTTTCTTAATATTTTTATAAGCAGGAAAAGGGAAGGCGATTCTTTAAAAAATAAACGAAGCCATTGAACAAACTCAGCGGGCCTTTGGCTGTGAAAGTTAAAATCTACACATGTATTATCTAAATTTGTCTCTTTTAAAACTTTATTTAAAAATGAAGAACAGACAGACAGCGGCGTTTCTCTCTTGTAACTATGTGGTGGCCCTGAAAAGAGCCTTTTGGTTTTGTTTGTGGAGGCAAAGTAATTTGTTTGTAGGCCTATTACTTTGATACTTTGGCGGCCTTTTTGGGCAGAAGTACTTGCTGGATGTTGGGAAGCACACCGCCTTGCGCGATGGTAACCCCACTCATCAACTTGTTAAGCTCTTCGTCGTTGCGTATAGCAAGCTGCAGATGTCGAGGGTTAATTCTCGTCTTCTTATTGTCTCGTGCTGCGTTACCGGCCAGCTCCAGGATCTCCGCGGTCAGGTATTCCATCACGGCTGCCAGGTAGACCGGTGCACCGGCTCCAACCCGCTCAGCGTAGTTGCCCCTTCGCAAAAATCGATGAACGCGACCCACGGGGAACTGCAGTCCCGCCCTTGAGGACCTGCTCCTGGCCTTGCTTCTTGCTTTTCCGCTTTTTCCTCGTCCAGTCATCTTGAAGTAATTGGTGACAGTAGATTGCGATCTGCAGTGAAAGTGCCGTACGAGGGGGGTGACAGCACTAGTTATAGCGTTCCGGTGGATTGGCCGAAGCACGCCAAGTAGCCAATCACGCGCGACACACTTACTGTACGGTTGAGTGCACCGCATCCATTTTTGGATTCGTGAAGACAGGGATACATTTTTTGAACGAGGTCTGTCTGTCTGTCTGTCTTCAATCTAAGCGATGAAATCATAACAGCAAAAACCCAAAGCACCCAAAAACCTTACCTGCTTTCTCAGACGATTTCTGTTATCCCGACGGTGTGTCCCTGTTGCCTACCGATTGACCTGCCTCCACGCTGGCCGCAGATCGTCCCTCATAAACCACATTGAAAACTGTCACGGATTTGTCTGCACAGAGATACGACAAACACATATATTAAACATACATCAAACAAGAAACCACTACTTCTCGTAATGGAGACTGAATGAACAAAAACCACTGCGCGCACAGGTGCTGAATAACAAAAGGCTGTTTCGCCATTGCAAATTCCTACGTGACTTACTGAGGCTAAATTAACAATGACCCCCATTTGTCAATTTCGTTGTTGGCGGGCACGCGTATAATTGTTTTGGTCAAAGCTATTCGTTGGTTTTAAAAATTCGATCGCTTAGGTTGGGCGGCGCACTGTCAGCCCTGCAATGTTGTATATATCATGTTAATTAAATGATGTAAATAAATACTTTTGGTATCATTGCAAAACTAACGAATCGGTCTTTACTACGGTGTAAAACAATAGAACTCCAAATACTACAGAAATACTTTTCCCCGTCATGCCTTTTCAAGTCACATATTTGTTTTCAAAGGCGACGAGAACAGAAGGTTAATGTTGATCTTCATTTCTCCTTTTAAGGTCAGGGAGAATGTAAAGACGGGAACACTACCCGAACGATTTTACCACCTACGAATATTGACTAAATTAGTAACACAGATCAGACAGTCACATCTCTTTTTTTTTTAAATTGTGTTGGCTCTGAAAAGAGCCGTTTGGTTATGTTTTTCGTGTTATTTGTTCCTCCCTCGGTCAACCTATTTTGAAGTCGTATACTTGGTGACGGCCTTGGTTCCTTCGCTGACTGCATGCTTGGCAAGCTCTCCCGGGAGGATTAGGCGTACTGCAGTCTGCACTTCACGACTTGAGATGGTCGACTTCTTGTTGTAGTGGGCAAGGCGGGAAGATTCGCCGGCGATGCGCTCAAACACGTCGTTGACAAAGCTGTTCATGATGCTCATTGCCTTGCTGGAGATTCCTGTGTCGGGGTGCACCTGTTTCATGACTTTGTAGATGTAGATGCCGTAGCTCTCCTTGCGACGCCGACGCCTCTTCTTGTTCGTGCTGACCGGAGCCTTGGTGTTGCCGGCCTTCTTCTGGCCTTTTCCGCTAACTTTAGGAGCCATGATTGGAGAAGATGAGTGTATGTGATCGTGCGATCGAATGGAAGGTCAAGCATGCCGGGACGACTTTTATGGTACCCGCTAGGATTCTGGGCATACACGCATTGTCCACACAATCACCCAAGCGTGAAGAATTATGTACGCGTGCAAAGTGACATGCATTGGCGCTTGCCACACGCACAGAGGGCAAAAGCTATCCTTCCGAATCCGAATGAAAACTCCAAGAAACAAACAATTACAAACAATAATTTAGAATATCCACTTTTTTATTATATTCGGTAGAGGCCAACAATCCGGTGTGGTTTCACTCATTATTTATTTTTCCCCAAACGCCGGGTAAACTTGCGTATCATCCAATGTAACGAAGAGTTCCCGTTTTCGAAAATATGACACAAAATGACTGCATAAACAATTGTGTACATGGCCAGGCAATTACTCTTCTTCTTTTTTACCGTATTAAAAGTAAAATAATTTTTTATTTTTATTTTGGGGGGTGGGGGGACAACAAATAATAAGAGACAGACAGACAAACAAACAAAATGGAAAGAGACTAATCCGATTAATTTTATTAATCCGTTCTCCGGAGCTCTGGCCAGTTAAAATTCGTATTTACCTATAGTAACCAAACTTAACTTTTCAAAACTCTACAGAAAACGCGATTGGAATGAATCTCTCTTTGAAAAAAATATTGGCCCTGAAAAGGGCCGTTCGGTTAGTTTTGCGCACGCAGCTGTGACTCAAGCCCGTTCACCACGAATTCGGCGAGCCAACTGGATGTCCTTGGGCATGATGGTGACCCTCTTGGCATGGATGGCGCAAAGGTTGGTGTCTTCAAAGAGGCCAACGAGGTAGGCTTCGCTCGCCTCCTGCAGTGCCATGACGGCAGAACTCTGGAATCGCAGTTCTGTTTTGAAGTCCTGTGCAATTTCACGCACAAGTCTCTGGAACGGCAGCTTTCGGATCAGCAGTTCGGTGCTCTTCTGGTAGCGACGAATCTCGCGAAGGGCGACAGTTCCCGGTCTGTACCGATGTGGTTTCTTGACACCGCCAGTCGCTGGTGCGCTCTTACGTGCCGCCTTGGTGGCCAACTGCTTCCTTGGGGCTTTTCCACCGGTGCTCTTTCTTGCCGTCTGCTTGGTGCGTGCCATGATTTGAGAGTGGATTGGTCAGAATGGAGAGTAGATAAGAAGTGAATGCCAAATCAACGAACAGGCCGTCTCTTAAGACTAGAGAATAGCATCCTGGGGCTGAAGTATAACAATGGGCAGTCTTCCGATTGGATAATTCGGACACCATGCCGGGACGCTTCACTGATCACAACTGATTTACCCTCCGAAACAATACGGTCAATATTACCTACGAGTACATGATACTTTGCAAGCAAATTAATTTTCCCCAGCTACCAAAATAAACAAATGGGCCGTGTCTTCGATAAAGACATCCCGGGAATAATTACGGGCAATAAACGAAAAGAAAAAAACCTTAATACTAATAGACACAGGGAGGAAAATCCACACTGAATCCCGCGAGACAATGCCCAAATAATAACAGAGTACACACAAATTAAAACCTGGAATCAATCTCTTTTTGTGAAATCGTGGTGGCTCTGAAAAGAGCCGTTTGGTTTGAAAATGGCATGTATCATGCATCTATCTAGCCGCCGAAACCGTACAGCGTGCGCCCCTGTCTTTTCAGGGCGTACACCACATCCATCGAAGTAACGGTTTTCCTCTTGGCGTGCTCGCAGTAGGTGACTGCATCGCGGATAACATTCTCCAGGAACACCTTGAGGACTCCGCGGGTTTCTTCGTAGATGAGACCTGAGATGCGCTTGACTCCTCCGCGGCGGGCCAGCCGACGAATGGCTGGTTTAGTGATGCCCTGGATGTTGTCGCGAAGAACCTTGCGGTGACGCTTGGCACCCCCTTTGCCCAGTCCTTTTCCTCCTTTGCCACGGCCAGACATTTTTTTTAAATTTTCTTCTTTCCTTCTCTGCTCAGACTAGACTAGATCGATTGAATGGGCGAGGCAGTGTATTATATATCACTGCTATGCGCGGACGCGATAGGAGCACGCCAGGCAAACGAAAGTCAGGGCGCCCTCTAGCAACAAATCGTGGCAGAGGTTTCCCTCCCGAAATAACGACACGAGAGGAGAAATAAACAGTCAACGAGAGAGAGAGAGAGAGAGGAAAGCAAGCAAACGAATAATCGCAACATTAAAATACAAACATAAAAACTGAACTGTTAAAAGCACTGTTATTTATTGTATTTGAGGTTTTATCACTTACAAAAAAAAAAGCTATAAAAAAGGGCCCTGCATTATTACCTATACAGTATTTAGAACAAAAATGGAATTCAAACAAACAAGACCAAAAACAAAAAGAACATTTAAAGTCTACATTTATATGAAATCATATGAATTTCTAAAAATATGGAAAAGATAAAGAAATCTAATACATCTTCGCCAAAAAAAAATACAACCAGTCGCAGAGGATCTGTTTGTTTGTTTGTTTGTTTGTTTGTTTGTTTTTGTTGTTGTTGTTTTTCCCTTTCTTCAGAAATCAACCTAAAACAAAGAGATCGGTCTTCATACAATTATTTAATTGAGACAAATTGAAATGTTCAAATATAAGAAAGCCACGAAGTAAAGCGAAGAAAGAACTTGTAAAAGTGAGGCGACATAGGAATACACATAATAGACGAGACCTGTTTTTGTATTAATTGATGTTCCCCGAGGGGAGTGGGCCGAATCCCGGATGTACTGCTATACCGGGCCAACCCATGGCCGGGACGAGGCAAGCCTCTATTCCACGGCCCAAATCCAAAAATCAGATTAATATACTGGCTGTTCGATGAACAGCGTTTCAGATATTAAGCTGAAAAGAACAGATACTACACATGATCTTAGCCAAAAGGCCGAGAAGCGATAACGATTGACATTGAACCAATAGGGCGCTCTGGAATTATGCATGCAAATTGATTCCCCCGCCCATTGTTCTCATCCGAATAATATTCTTATTTTAACTTTTCTAATTTGTGTATTTCGGGTCAAGAAAAGGACTTCTCACAGAGCCCGACGCAAACCCGTTTATAGAAATTACCAACTTTTGGCACGTTAATTTACATCAATATTCATGAGCTTGGGGGGTTTTCATAACACATTTTCATACACATCGACAATATTCTTTTACAAATTCATTTTTTTTAACCAAAAGTCACTTGAAAATCTGGAAAAATGCGACTGGTATCAAAATTATCGCCATGCTGCACTGCGCCTCGCCGCTGTAAATACACACAGACCTGCCGGTACGAGCGTGCCGATAGATGGCGCCCTTCGGCACAACCGCGCCTCGATCGTTTACCGTTCAGGCCGGTTTATTTGTTTTTAAGCAGAACCTAAATGTCCCACTTTGTGGGCGGTGAAAATAGTCTGGTTCTATGGCCTGACCATTTAATTGTGTACACCCAGACGTCGAAATTGTAGTCGCGAACGTTAACGAGAATTCACGACCGTCAATAAAACGTGTTCGGAAATCTTCAGTTTGGCCAAGGAAAATGTTTCATGCTAAGCAAATTGTTGTGCTTACATTTGTTATGAAATTGGGCCCAGGTAAGACAGAACACGAAAACAAAGCTAATAGACCACACGCGAAGTGTCAACTCACCACATTTCCAATGTTTTTGTTAAATCTATGAAAATGTGACCCAGGATATCAAAATCAATAATAAGCGGGAAATGACAATTCACGATATGTACATAGTAACATTTGAAATTCCATAGGCTTTCTATTGATAGCCATCCCCAGTCTGTAACTCGTAACCAATAATTTCCGAGCTAAAGGCTTGTGATGGATGTCATTAAAAAGCTTATTGAATTTGCAATCTTATTATATTTATATCTCCGAAAGTCTTTTTCCGACTTATTCTTGATTTTGATGTGCTGGGTCGCGGGTATAATATCATTCACGTACTTTTACAAACTGAACATGCATGTACTGTACAGTACGCGTAGTACATGTATATATAGAGTACAGACACAGCGCGTATTTATTTTTGCTTTGTTGAAGTCACAGTGCGCGCGTTGCATATTTAATGAACTAGTTTTTATATGAAGGTCGCCGGGATACAAGTTAAAACGCACGCGCGCCCGGATGACAAAAAACACTTTCTTAATATTTTTATAAGCAGGAAAAGGGAAGGCGATTCTTTAAAAAATAAACGAAGCCATTGAACAAACTCAGCGGGCCTTTGGCTGTGAAAGTTAAAATCTACACATGTATTATCTAAATTTGTCTCTTTTAAAACTTTATTTAAAAATGAAGAACAGACAGACAGCGGCGTTTCTCTCTTGTAACTATGTGGTGGCCCTGAAAAGAGCCTTTTGGTTTTGTTTGTGGAGGCAAAGTAATTTGTTTGTAGGCCTATTACTTTGATACTTTGGCGGCCTTTTTGGGCAGAAGTACTTGCTGGATGTTGGGAAGCACACCGCCTTGCGCGATGGTAACCCCACTCATCAACTTGTTAAGCTCTTCGTCGTTGCGTATAGCAAGCTGCAGATGTCGAGGGTTAATTCTCGTCTTCTTATTGTCTCGTGCTGCGTTACCGGCCAGCTCCAGGATCTCCGCGGTCAGGTATTCCATCACGGCTGCCAGGTAGACCGGTGCACCGGCTCCAACCCGCTCAGCGTAGTTGCCCCTTCGCAAAAATCGATGAACGCGACCCACGGGGAACTGCAGTCCCGCCCTTGAGGACCTGCTCCTGGCCTTGCTTCTTGCTTTTCCGCTTTTTCCTCGTCCAGTCATCTTGAAGTAATTGGTGACAGTAGATTGCGATCTGCAGTGAAAGTGCCGTACGAGGGGGGTGACAGCACTAGTTATAGCGTTCCGGTGGATTGGCCGAAGCACGCCAAGTAGCCAATCACGCGCGACACACTTACTGTACGGTTGAGTGCACCGCATCCATTTTTGGATTCGTGAAGACAGGGATACATTTTTTGAACGAGGTCTGTCTGTCTGTCTGTCTTCAATCTAAGCGATGAAATCATAACAGCAAAAACCCAAAGCACCCAAAAACCTTACCTGCTTTCTCAGACGATTTCTGTTATCCCGACGGTGTGTCCCTGTTGCCTACCGATTGACCTGCCTCCACGCTGGCCGCAGATCGTCCCTCATAAACCACATTGAAAACTGTCACGGATTTGTCTGCACAGAGATACGACAAACACATATATTAAACATACATCAAACAAGAAACCACTACTTCTCGTAATGGAGACTGAATGAACAAAAACCACTGCGCGCACAGGTGCTGAATAACAAAAGGCTGTTTCGCCATTGCAAATTCCTACGTGACTTACTGAGGCTAAATTAACAATGACCCCCATTTGTCAATTTCGTTGTTGGCGGGCACGCGTATAATTGTTTTGGTCAAAGCTATTCGTTGGTTTTAAAAATTCGATCGCTTAGGTTGGGCGGCGCACTGTCAGCCCTGCAATGTTGTATATATCATGTTAATTAAATGATGTAAATAAATACTTTTGGTATCATTGCAAAACTAACGAATCGGTCTTTACTACGGTGTAAAACAATAGAACTCCAAATACTACAGAAATACTTTTCCCCGTCATGCCTTTTCAAGTCACATATTTGTTTTCAAAGGCGACGAGAACAGAAGGTTAATGTTGATCTTCATTTCTCCTTTTAAGGTCAGGGAGAATGTAAAGACGGGAACACTACCCGAACGATTTTACCACCTACGAATATTGACTAAATTAGTAACACAGATCAGACAGTCACATCTCTTTTTTTTTTAAATTGTGTTGGCTCTGAAAAGAGCCGTTTGGTTATGTTTTTCGTGTTATTTGTTCCTCCCTCGGTCAACCTATTTTGAAGTCGTATACTTGGTGACGGCCTTGGTTCCTTCGCTGACTGCATGCTTGGCAAGCTCTCCCGGGAGGATTAGGCGTACTGCAGTCTGCACTTCACGACTTGAGATGGTCGACTTCTTGTTGTAGTGGGCAAGGCGGGAAGATTCGCCGGCGATGCGCTCAAACACGTCGTTGACAAAGCTGTTCATGATGCTCATTGCCTTGCTGGAGATTCCTGTGTCGGGGTGCACCTGTTTCATGACTTTGTAGATGTAGATGCCGTAGCTCTCCTTGCGACGCCGACGCCTCTTCTTGTTCGTGCTGACCGGAGCCTTGGTGTTGCCGGCCTTCTTCTGGCCTTTTCCGCTAACTTTAGGAGCCATGATTGGAGAAGATGAGTGTATGTGATCGTGCGATCGAATGGAAGGTCAAGCATGCCGGGACGACTTTTATGGTACCCGCTAGGATTCTGGGCATACACGCATTGTCCACACAATCACCCAAGCGTGAAGAATTATGTACGCGTGCAAAGTGACATGCATTGGCGCTTGCCACACGCACAGAGGGCAAAAGCTATCCTTCCGAATCCGAATGAAAACTCCAAGAAACAAACAATTACAAACAATAATTTAGAATATCCACTTTTTTATTATATTCGGTAGAGGCCAACAATCCGGTGTGGTTTCACTCATTATTTATTTTTCCCCAAACGCCGGGTAAACTTGCGTATCATCCAATGTAACGAAGAGTTCCCGTTTTCGAAAATATGACACAAAATGACTGCATAAACAATTGTGTACATGGCCAGGCAATTACTCTTCTTCTTTTTTACCGTATTAAAAGTAAAATAATTTTTTATTTTTATTTTGGGGGGTGGGGGGACAACAAATAATAAGAGACAGACAGACAAACAAACAAAATGGAAAGAGACTAATCCGATTAATTTTATTAATCCGTTCTCCGGAGCTCTGGCCAGTTAAAATTCGTATTTACCTATAGTAACCAAACTTAACTTTTCAAAACTCTACAGAAAACGCGATTGGAATGAATCTCTCTTTGAAAAAAATATTGGCCCTGAAAAGGGCCGTTCGGTTAGTTTTGCGCACGCAGCTGTGACTCAAGCCCGTTCACCACGAATTCGGCGAGCCAACTGGATGTCCTTGGGCATGATGGTGACCCTCTTGGCATGGATGGCGCAAAGGTTGGTGTCTTCAAAGAGGCCAACGAGGTAGGCTTCGCTCGCCTCCTGCAGTGCCATGACGGCAGAACTCTGGAATCGCAGTTCTGTTTTGAAGTCCTGTGCAATTTCACGCACAAGTCTCTGGAACGGCAGCTTTCGGATCAGCAGTTCGGTGCTCTTCTGGTAGCGACGAATCTCGCGAAGGGCGACAGTTCCCGGTCTGTACCGATGTGGTTTCTTGACACCGCCAGTCGCTGGTGCGCTCTTACGTGCCGCCTTGGTGGCCAACTGCTTCCTTGGGGCTTTTCCACCGGTGCTCTTTCTTGCCGTCTGCTTGGTGCGTGCCATGATTTGAGAGTGGATTGGTCAGAATGGAGAGTAGATAAGAAGTGAATGCCAAATCAACGAACAGGCCGTCTCTTAAGACTAGAGAATAGCATCCTGGGGCTGAAGTATAACAATGGGCAGTCTTCCGATTGGATAATTCGGACACCATGCCGGGACGCTTCACTGATCACAACTGATTTACCCTCCGAAACAATACGGTCAATATTACCTACGAGTACATGATACTTTGCAAGCAAATTAATTTTCCCCAGCTACCAAAATAAACAAATGGGCCGTGTCTTCGATAAAGACATCCCGGGAATAATTACGGGCAATAAACGAAAAGAAAAAAACCTTAATACTAATAGACACAGGGAGGAAAATCCACACTGAATCCCGCGAGACAATGCCCAAATAATAACAGAGTACACACAAATTAAAACCTGGAATCAATCTCTTTTTGTGAAATCGTGGTGGCTCTGAAAAGAGCCGTTTGGTTTGAAAATGGCATGTATCATGCATCTATCTAGCCGCCGAAACCGTACAGCGTGCGCCCCTGTCTTTTCAGGGCGTACACCACATCCATCGAAGTAACGGTTTTCCTCTTGGCGTGCTCGCAGTAGGTGACTGCATCGCGGATAACATTCTCCAGGAACACCTTGAGGACTCCGCGGGTTTCTTCGTAGATGAGACCTGAGATGCGCTTGACTCCTCCGCGGCGGGCCAGCCGACGAATGGCTGGTTTAGTGATGCCCTGGATGTTGTCGCGAAGAACCTTGCGGTGACGCTTGGCACCCCCTTTGCCCAGTCCTTTTCCTCCTTTGCCACGGCCAGACATTTTTTTTAAATTTTCTTCTTTCCTTCTCTGCTCAGACTAGACTAGATCGATTGAATGGGCGAGGCAGTGTATTATATATCACTGCTATGCGCGGACGCGATAGGAGCACGCCAGGCAAACGAAAGTCAGGGCGCCCTCTAGCAACAAATCGTGGCAGAGGTTTCCCTCCCGAAATAACGACACGAGAGGAGAAATAAACAGTCAACGAGAGAGAGAGAGAGAGGAAAGCAAGCAAACGAATAATCGCAACATTAAAATACAAACATAAAAACTGAACTGTTAAAAGCACTGTTATTTATTGTATTTGAGGTTTTATCACTTACAAAAAAAAAAGCTATAAAAAAGGGCCCTGCATTATTACCTATACAGTATTTAGAACAAAAATGGAATTCAAACAAACAAGACCAAAAACAAAAAGAACATTTAAAGTCTACATTTATATGAAATCATATGAATTTCTAAAAATATGGAAAAGATAAAGAAATCTAATACATCTTCGCCAAAAAAAAATACAACCAGTCGCAGAGGATCTGTTTGTTTGTTTGTTTGTTTGTTTGTTTGTTTTTGTTGTTGTTGTTTTTCCCTTTCTTCAGAAATCAACCTAAAACAAAGAGATCGGTCTTCATACAATTATTTAATTGAGACAAATTGAAATGTTCAAATATAAGAAAGCCACGAAGTAAAGCGAAGAAAGAACTTGTAAAAGTGAGGCGACATAGGAATACACATAATAGACGAGACCTGTTTTTGTATTAATTGATGTTCCCCGAGGGGAGTGGGCCGAATCCCGGATGTACTGCTATACCGGGCCAACCCATGGCCGGGACGAGGCAAGCCTCTATTCCACGGCCCAAATCCAAAAATCAGATTAATATACTGGCTGTTCGATGAACAGCGTTTCAGATATTAAGCTGAAAAGAACAGATACTACACATGATCTTAGCCAAAAGGCCGAGAAGCGATAACGATTGACATTGAACCAATAGGGCGCTCTGGAATTATGCATGCAAATTGATTCCCCCGCCCATTGTTCTCATCCGAATAATATTCTTATTTTAACTTTTCTAATTTGTGTATTTCGGGTCAAGAAAAGGACTTCTCACAGAGCCCGACGCAAACCCGTTTATAGAAATTACCAACTTTTGGCACGTTAATTTACATCAATATTCATGAGCTTGGGGGGTTTTCATAACACATTTTCATACACATCGACAATATTCTTTTACAAATTCATTTTTTTTAACCAAAAGTCACTTGAAAATCTGGAAAAATGCGACTGGTATCAAAATTATCGCCATGCTGCACTGCGCCTCGCCGCTGTAAATACACACAGACCTGCCGGTACGAGCGTGCCGATAGATGGCGCCCTTCGGCACAACCGCGCCTCGATCGTTTACCGTTCAGGCCGGTTTATTTGTTTTTAAGCAGAACCTAAATGTCCCACTTTGTGGGCGGTGAAAATAGTCTGGTTCTATGGCCTGACCATTTAATTGTGTACACCCAGACGTCGAAATTGTAGTCGCGAACGTTAACGAGAATTCACGACCGTCAATAAAACGTGTTCGGAAATCTTCAGTTTGGCCAAGGAAAATGTTTCATGCTAAGCAAATTGTTGTGCTTACATTTGTTATGAAATTGGGCCCAGGTAAGACAGAACACGAAAACAAAGCTAATA